>JAQOWZ010000028.1:0-1317448 GCA_035578165.1 Stenolophus ochropezus | reverse complement strand
ATCCCAGCACATATCCAAAATTAGGGGCAAGCAAATAAAATCGTGAACACCAAAACAAAATCTTTTCTTTCATCAATCATTATTTTCTTTTATCGAATTATACTGGCAATAAAAGCACACATCAAAGTTCGTATAACGAACAGGAAACATAAAATTAAATTATAATAAATGCACATTTAACACAGCATTTGTAAGTAGCAGTAAAGTGTGCTGTGAAACATCTGAACGAAACCGAAAGCGGAGACCGCCTGCTATCTGCACTTGTTTCCTGTTTCCTTCGCTCTGACTCAATATCCTCTTATTACATTGTCTAGCCAACCAGACACTATTAGATTATAGATCAAACGTCTTACGATTTAATACTATATTATATAACAACTTAAGAGAAAAGTCATTTCGGACACGAGTGTTTAAACAACAAAAGTTAAACATTAAAACTTGACGAGTTAACTTCACAGGTTTAACAAAATTTATCATCAGCTGATATAAATACATTACAATTGAATATATGATATTTATACCCATAAATAGTTACATACCTAACGGTATATTCAGAAATTGACCCACAGTAATCGAAGTTACATTTTCGGTAATCAGATACATTAACGGAACGTAGTTCTTGGTTACTTTTTAGTAAACAAACTAAGCTTAGAGATTACGATCTTGTAAATTTTGACTGATTAAAGTTTGGTACGTAAACGCATTGTTTTGGTTATTTGTAAGAATACCCCTTGTGAGTTATTCTATAAGATATGTGTTCATCTATTTATGAACTATTATCATTTAGTATAAAATTATTTAAAAATACTATATCTACATAATATACCCAAAAAATAACTGTCTAATAATTAAGCAAGAAACACGCTTTCAAACTTTTGACAGCTTTCGAGATGTCACTTTTGAGGCGTTCCGTTTCAACTCTGGCACCGGTTAAATTTTAACTATAGTTATGCTATAACCACACCGCGGTTTCTTTTCGGAATATACTGTAAACAGAGATAGTGAAAAATGCTAAGTTTATGTTAAATTTCTTAAAATAAGATTGAAAAAACTATGAGGACTATATTGTAAATGTGATTTTCTTCGGTCTTTTTAAGGGTTGTTTTGTTTCCAATGACTTGTCGTTTGTGTTTGTTGAGCAATTTAATGTTCTGGAGAAGAGATTCGTAATGTGACATCAGCATGGTAACATCGTGCAAAAAGCCAGATAGACTGTCTCTTTTGTTTCCAGTCTATCTGTCTTCTTTGAAGAATGGATCACGCTGATGTCTTGCAACCAAATTCACAATAAAAGACACATTCATTTCACTATGCGGTTCGAACCTGGAACACCTAGATTGTGAAGCCAAACAATGAGGGTTCAATGGTACAGTTCTCAAAAAAGATTTCTTTCTAGTTTTTCTCAGAAGGAAAGAATAGATAGTTATGATGCAGGTTTTTATAGAAAAAGGGATTATTTTTAACTAGTTTCTCAAAAAATACTCTTTCATCTTTTCTGACGAAACAATGACAGACATCCATGCCACCGTAGAATTCGAATCTAGATTCTGACGGCCAAAGGTTCTTCATGGTCAACCAGCATTTATACACAAGATTGTCAATTTTAAATTTCTTTTGCATGCTTATGACAACTTCTTAACTTTCTTATATCGAAGAGAGAAATGCGAGTACATCACGAAACGTTATATGGTTGGATTACTCGTTAATTAAATAGATTTATAAAAAGCTTGTTTTTTTACTGACATCTACATAAACATGAAAAGGTAAACATGCAACGCATGTCTGCCTCGCTAATTTTATTAAAAGCGTAGCTTTCCTTTAATCATAAATTACAATTTTTATTAGTTTTTATTTTTACGGACTGCCATATGTACGTGAATATACTGCATAATAATATTGATGACTTTGTCAGCATTGTTCAACCATATTATAAATCACTGGTTACATACAAGCTAAAACAAATTAAAGATGAAAATATATTTTTTTTTGTTCTTCTTCTATTTCTAACGTTGGTAAATCAATTTCACAAATTTCATTGAGGTTAAGTTAAATGTCAATTTATTCAGCATTCGTAAGATGTTTATATTATTTTATTATGTAGGATAAAAAATAGTGTGTGCTACAAGGTAGTAAAGTTGTTTTCTGGGCCTCAAGAAGTACATATCCTTTGGACCAGAAAAGAACAACTTTCCTACCTAGCAGCACAAAGTTGATAATCTACATATCAAAAAGTCGAAACTATACTTTACATACATTGGGCTTAATAATTTCTTAAATTTCTATATTAATGTCATGATTGAATCATTTTTCGATAATGTCCGTTCTATAATTGAAGAAGATCTCTGAAGAGTATCAGGTTCGGCTCGCATAGATGATTGCATTCTGTTATGAATTCATTCATCTCTGATTTGGGATTGTTCTGTATACACTCTCTTCATGTGTATCCCTAAAGATAATAGTCGAAAGACATCGGTAGACCTCCTCTTCCAATCCACTAGTTATCAAAGTTGTTATTTCGACATGTTCTAACATTTCTACCAAAATGAGACAATGCACCATTTTGTATATTGAATTTCAGACATAAGTCTATATATGACAGTTAATATAAAGGAGAGGAACAGCAACTATACATTTAAATTTAATTTGTCGTTTTACATTCCCAGGTAAACAAAGCAGGGCAAAACAAACCATCACGTCACGTCACCCTCGCTGGTGATTCAGTCGTCAGTCGTCAGGACAATTCAGTAACAAGAAGCGATAGGTTGTGTAGGGCGCCTCCCCAACAATCAGCACAACCAACTGCTCCTGCCTCGCCTCGCCTGCTGTCTCTTGCTGGCCTTGTCCCTGCACGCTGACGCAGCAGGAGACTCGATTCAATAGCAGGAATCGGGATTTATCGGTCGTAGCAGGGCAGGAAGGAAAATGTTTGCGAACGGATAAATTATTGAAGGAATTGACTTGTTAGAGCCAGAAAAGGTAAAACTACTGTAGATACTGAAAACTATTAAGTATTGCTTTAATATACGAGCAGCGGTGGTTCAATTGGTTAACACGCATATATTTAATCAAATAAGATGTTGTTTGGTGTGTTGCATTTACAATTGCATTATTACTCCTAAAATTTTTGCTACTTAGATGGTCTTTCAAAAGACTAAACCGGTGAAAATCACAAGTCACAAACCTGGGCTTTTTTAAGGTGGATGTGACGAAAGTTATTACGAGGTAAACAAACTATGTGAACCAAAGAATTTCGTCTTTTTATGTGAATACCAGTTTTGATTTTTTTTACGGTCTTTAAGAAAAGCAGGAAAAATTATACCTTATGAGTCCCAAAATATGGGGACAAGAACTCTTCCATTAGACGAACAGGTTTTCATTGTTTTTATTGTAGTAAATTAAGACCTAAATTTTAAGCAGCACTTATACAATGATATAGTATATTGTGCAACAAGTGCAAAAAATCGCCTATTTCCCACGAAGTGTGAAAGTTTCCGCACGAGACGAAGTCGAGTGTTGGAATCATCACAAACGTTGCGAAACAAAAGTACATGCAGGAAATATTTGACATAAAAAACAATACGGCGAACGTAACCTCAAAAAGTGTACCTTCACGCATGCGCAGTGTTGGCAATTACTGTGAGAAATGATATTTCCCGCATTGCACGTGCGCAGTGTTGACAAATACTGTGAGAAATTTCACACTTTAACCCACGATTGTGGGAAATACGCAACTTTCAAGCTTTACATAGTGTGAGAAAAGTCACTTTCCATAGTGGTCATAGAAAAATAGTTATTTAACATTTTATTTAACGTTTGATTAATAAAAATGTCAAACGGCGTTAAAAAATTCAAAATTCGGTTAAGGGTTGAATATATCTCGTACCTTATGTACTTGACAACATGCTGTATCTAGAAACTACACCTGTAATCATTTGGAATAATCCTGTGATAATGACATGTTTACTATATATTTGTTAGAAGTCTTTGTGCTAGAAAAATGTTCCTGTTTACGTTTTGGGAACTAAATAACTGTGAAGGTATCTGACTATATTTAAATGACTGATTATAAGTCCTTTGAACTACAACAGAGTCGTTAAGCCTATATCAAACACTTCAAAAGAACTCATTTGGGAGTATCTTTTATTAATATCTCCCTCTGTCCACGTGTTTTCTCGTTTTGTTTGTAGAGAATTGAGTTAGAATTCAGAGAAAAGCGTCTGGTCGAGTCATTGTCCGCAGGTGGATGTCCAATACGCACATAATCACTAAAATACCGTGCTGATTCATCTCCACATAAACAATACAACAACGGTCAAGTCACAACAGGTTTGCAATCTTGTGCAATTCTGGAGAGTGTTGGCGAGCACCTACAATGCCACGCGGTATTATAATCCATAAATGGGAAACGTGGAGTCATCTCCTGACGTCAAACAGGAACTACATTTCAAATTCTATTCATATATTCTGGTTTTTACTGCGTAGACATATTAAAGATAGACCTTCAAGGGTCAGGGGCTCAACACGTTTTCTTTTGTCTTTGTGACATCAACAAATAATGATAAATACATATTTCGAGAACAAAGTTTTCGTCATGAGTAATCAAAAGTAATAGTAGGAAAGTTTAGTATGAATAATTAAACTAAAAGCAATTAAAGAACGATGTGCAGATTAAAAATGTCAATCGTGCGTAACTATTCTGAGCATATAGGATGTAAAGTTTATAACATCCAGAGGTAAAAGAAAGAATTCTTGTTAATTTCATTGACCTCACTACATGAAACCTTAGCTAATTTTACAAGTACTCGCATATTCTCTTACTAAAAACATTTGTGAAAATTCATAGTTTGCAGTAATATAAGTAGCCATTAGCAATCAATGTTTTGGAGATGGTCTCTCTGTCTTCTTTTACGGTTTTACCATGGTCAAACACCCTTCCCCAAATTTTTATTAATTAAAAAAATGGAACACCCTATACATTTTTATATATTTAGAATAAAAACAAATACAAAATTACATATTATTCCAAAGAATAAAATTAAACTTATAGTTTCTTCAGATAAATTCGTAATGTATATCATTGGAAAGCGCAAAAAATCTCTATTTAACAGTACGAAAGATAACTTTGAGCCTCATAAGAAAATTGAAATGATTGAAATGAGCAACTAATGCGGTAACTTTTCCCCAATTTAACCGACTTCGTATCTCTTACGGTTCTCGAGATCCCAATAGTTAGTAAAAATCAAAATTTGGTTACTTATCCCATTCCATTATGCTTACTGTATTTCAACTGACTAATCTGAAATTGCATTTTTTCTTTTTGAGTTACAATTACTTAATCTGTACTCAAAACCCAAAAATTAATACTCTAAAATAATGTTAACGAATCTCCAAGAACAATATCATACTTTGATTTGTTTTTCGTTGCAGCTTTCTTGCGTTTCAAAGAATGACTTGTCAGACTTTTTTTATCTTATTTAATACCTGTTGTATTGATATATTTACGAGGAAAATTCTGCTGGCTAACTACCTGCTTTCAACCAGACTTGCCAAGACCACACATCTATCAGAACCGCTAAATGTTTATAGCGTATTTAAAAGCAATAAACAATAAAAATTCATGAACAAAGTAATCAATGAGGGAATAACCTATTTCTATTCAGCTTCATATTACTGTTTCTATTCACTACTCAACCATAAAACCTTACTATTGAAACTCAAGCACTTGTAATAGAAAACTCTATTCATCAGACTTTATCATAGATTTTATAATAAGGATAGAAAGGCACAGTCATAATGAAATGTTAATGGCATCTTTTGATAGACTTTGACGTCATTGGATACAGGTTATTTAATGTTAACCTCTAGGCCTGTACCAAGACAATCAATAAGTGGAAATATTGGAAACACATTTCCAAATATACTTCCTTTTTCTAGAATGTTGCGTCAGACGATGATAAAAGATAAAATCAATAATACAAGTTTTAGGAATTATTCCAATTAAATATAAGCATACCTATATTAATCATGAATAATATTTAAAAAACAAAATTTATAATCTAGACTTACTTATAAGAATAAAGAAAAAATTAAACTATGTTCTGAAATGTACAAAAAATATTTTATTTGGGTTCAAAAAAGTCCAACTCTCCTCTACTACATGGGTGAGACAGACCAAGGTTATGAGGAGATATACTGGTTAGCAGATTATTGTCATTTGTCATATGTGGTACACTCTTCGTAGAACTGACCACAAATTACATGTTTTATCCAATCATCCTTCTTTATTATATTGTTTTAAATAATTTTCCTTGCATCCCGCATATTCGTTTTCATAATCTTCAACTTCTTCATTATCATCTCCCTCTGAAAAACCGTTTAACAATTGTTCTTCAGAACTCATGGAATAGGAAATAGATCGTCTATCTTACCGGTTGAGTTGATCTTTTTAAACAATAAAAATCCTTTTGACTGCATTAATTTTTAAGCGGCTACTTACATTGTCTCTAAACGACAAAATTAAGATTCCCTATGAAACATATCACTCTAATGTACTTTTCAGACCAAAAATCTATCTCTCCTACTGGTTCATCCCTCCTCCATTTACCCTAGGATCTGAACGAATGAGATTTCAAATTAATTTTATTAATAAAAGATTTTAATATTGCTAGAAAAATCTATCGCATCATTGTAATCAAAGAGAGAAATGAACTGGACGAGAAGTATTCGAATATTCCTAGTTGAATTTCACGTTAATTATGAAATGCGTGCGTATTGAAACCGGTATAGGACATAAGGATTGGAGTAATGTTACGTATGCTCTATATATGTAAGTATTTAATGAAATAACGAGATATGCAAGTGCGTGTAACACAAGCAGGCAGTAGGTAAATGCAAATAAGCTCGGAACACCTGATCAGCAGCCGAGAACCGGTCTGGATACACCTGGAACTAAGCATACATAACCTCACCATGAATATCAACATGTGGGTATTCTACTTATTACCACATTCAGAGGAACTGGGTATTCTAGGTATTTATTAAAATGTATTGACGGGGTATGTATCTAAACAATTGAACAGAAAGTAAAAACCTACATTGGAATTAGAAATATTTACCACACCATTTAAAGAGCTATATGAATACTAGTTGCAACATACTATAAGACTGATAAAAAAAATTACAATTCAATATTGTCTCCCTCAAAATACCTTCGTTGGGAAGCTATACAGTGCTGGAGATGGTTCTTCCTATTCTCGTGACAGTATTGGAACTCAGATACTGGAATCACCTTCAGATGGTCGGTTACAGCCGTTTAAATTTTTTGAAGTGCTCCAAAATTAGTTACCTTAAGGTGATTTTTCAATCTCGGGAAGAGGAAAACTCACAAGAACTCATGTGAAGCGAATAAGGAGGCTGAGGAGCCACTGGAATGTTAATTTTTGCACAGAATTTTCTCATCCACGGTGGTGTGAATAAAATTTATCTCTTCCTCAATCATTAGGTACTGTCAACCGACGATCTGAATGCACAAGATCCCAAATTCTGCCAACATTTTCATCAGTTCTTGAAGATTAAGGACCTTCGGCTGCGTGTTTCATCTTCAATCAACTGTTTTCCTTCTGAGAATGCCTAAAACTACCGAAACGCCTAGTCCCTTGAAATCACATTGTCTCCGTAAAAGTTTCCATTGCACTGTCCCCAAGTCTGAATCAAAACCTGATAGCACACCGTTGTTTCAAATTGACGTTATTCATTTTTAGAATGCACAAGAAAAAACTGTTTTACGAAAAATTCGTTACGAACATCCAAATGACTAACGAGTTCAAACTCGTACTTAAAGCGTGTAACATTCATCTGCCTCCAGTCGAAGTCCTGCGTCCAGGACAATTACAAAACTATTTTTAAGATATCTTCCGAAGCAATGTCTTTGTCATTTGGTGTTCTTGAACAATACTGAAGAATGGTGTAAACACATAACGAAGCGTGTATAGTATCACATCTAATAATACATTTAATTAGAAGTTGAAACGCTTGCAATTAGTTTAGAAGTCCATTAGGTTGCAGACACTTTTCCAAACGTTCCATTACTTTCCACTCAATGTAATTAAATCATTTATTCTGGCGTGAAGCTCATTTTACATACTCAGTGAGCAGGAGCTCTCCGTCCAGAGCTATTAACGGAAATATTGTCTGGCTGCATTAGGGACTTGTGAATTCACGCCTCACTCATGTGTTGCACAAGGAGCATATGGGGAGAGAGATGCACGAGGTGAGTCACAGGTCATTTGCGGATCGACAAGGGTGCTCAAAAGGGGATGTTCTATTTGATTTAAGGATATTAACAAATAGAAAATTGATTTTTCGCGCCTCCCGTTTTAATATGACTAGTATTACACAACTCAAAATCGTCTAGAAACTCACTTTTGCAGGCCTAGGCCGGCAACATGTAGGGATGCCAACTTAAATATTTAGCACTACATTCTGTTAAAAAAAATTAATTTATTTTATTGGAAATGTAAAACGTCAATTAACTGGAGACAACCGAGGTATTAAATTTTAGTTGGGAGTCTAATTGACAGTGACAGTCACACTTCATAATTCAATTTCTATTTAAATAGTGTTTCATTGTAACTTTGGATAGCAGATTAATTATAAAATGCATTTCTTGTTTGAGTATAAATTTTGCATCAATTTTTAAACAAATATGTTTCATGTCATCTATAGCTTATCATTGTGGTCTTTAATAAAAACCATTTCATCAGACGATGAAATTGCAGATCAAATTATAATACCAAGGGAGATAGAATTAAATACAGACTACGTTTACACCGTGCGTACTACACTGGTACGCGAACCAAATATGTACTAAATTTTATTTTAGTACGGTATGTTTACACCGGTGTATAAAAAATAAGACCAAATATTGCTGGTACACTGTTTGGTCCGTTTGGGATTATAACCTAAAATTATTTAATTATAAAGTTTATTGAACTCGATTGATATAACCTAAGTAATGTTATAAATATTATTTAAAATACTTTTCAGTAGCCTGACACCGTCAAATAAAGTTTTGCAATAAATTTCACTAAAAGTAACCTAAATATTACTACATAATTTTACTTCAGTTGCCTATCACAGATGGCAGCATAATCGGTTTAGTACGTTTTCTCATATACCTATTAGTAATATACCGCTGATCCCCTATCTTCCCAATGTAATTGCCATACGTTCAAGAAAGCGTAATAGAGATATATCTTGCATCGCACACAGCTGTTACAGTGCACTTGGTGCGCATGCTCATCACCCAAGAAGATAGTGTTTCAAAGACACATTTAATATTTAAATAAAATAAATAAATATAGAAATTTGAAGAAAATAATGAATTATTGTACATAATACTGTAATAATCATATAATATTGTTTATTGATAATAAAATTACAATATCGCGAAATTTCGCTTTGTCATATCGTGCATAGTACACAAAACGTAGCTTAAAATATTTAAAATTTCGCGCTGTAGTAATTTTATTATCAATAAACAATATTAAATGATTATTACAGTATTATGTACAATAATTCATTACTTTCTTCAAATTTCTACATTTATTTATTATATTTTAAATATTAAATGTGCCATTGAAACCCTATCTTCTTGCGTGTTGAGCATGCGCACCAAGTGCCCTGTAACAGCTGTGTGAGATGCAAGATATATCTCTATTACGCTTTGTTGAACGTATGGATCGCGGAGGATCAGCGGTATATTACTAATAGGTATATGCGTTTTCTGTTTACACCGTGTGTGAGAAGGGTCTGGTACATCCCCCTTGGAACGTACTAAAGTTGTGTACCAATTGCATACCAAAGGTTTGGTACGGAGTGTTTACACCGTCCGTCGCCATCTTATGACGTCATTTGGTATTGGGACCAAACGCTTGGTACGCACGGTGTAAACGTACTCACAGAGTAACTGATTTCTTAGCTTCATAGGGGGGAGATCATAATCAGATATCAAATATAATTCTACAACAAAATAAAATTTGTATTACCTTTTTTGAATAGCCTCTATCTCGTTTTTTATTAATATGTAACTTTTATGTTTCTAACTAACTTTTTTTTTAATAATTGACAATTTATAGCTTATTGCATGGACTGTCATCTATTATACATTATTTGAATTTGATGTACGGTAGGTATGTTTAATCGAGGGTTAGTTAACAAACACAGTTACTAAATTTATTTCGTTATTTGCTTTACAGAACTCGACAAAAATTTAGTTGGCAATTAAATTTAACCTTCCAGTAAGTAACCGATAGTTTAACTATTGTTTATAATTCATATCTTCTGTTTCATACATCTGTTTATAATAGTTTAACAATTAATACTTATCATATCTATCCATCAGGGTGTTAATCAATCCTTGTTTGGATATTCTTAAAGGGTCATTGACATATGACTATCCCCAATTAAAATCTGTATTGAAACAACAAGTCTGTGCATTAAATTGTGCATGGCATTAAATGTCAACCATATGACAGTAATGACATTGAATACATTTAACTAGCTTAGTATAATTGCTTGTAAAACCAAGTACGTAATATTGTGATTACTAATGTCAAATACCCTAACATGAAATCTGATATGTTTGTTTATTATTCATATTAAATTTTCATTACATAACATGAAAACTTTTTGCTCTAACTGCAATATTAAATTGTATAACACGTCTGCTGATTCTAGTATAGCATAAATGACATTCTTAGACGCTGTTAATTGCTATATGTACTTGGCTTGCATTTTTGTGGTGAGGACGGTAGTTCTAATTCGCATTTTCGTCTCAACTATAAATTGTATGAACAGATATAGAGTTTTATGAATCTTTTAGGAAGGTACTTTCTTCTGTCGTATTATTGATTGTACCCGAAATTTATTTTGAAGATGTTTCTTAATTATAAAATTTTAAATGTAGACTAAAGTATTCTAATAATAGTCTTTCTACTTATAAATTGAAAAAAGATTAATTTTATAGATAGAGACATATAAACAGCTATAGAAGATTCAATATGAATTTGTTTAATACGACCCTTTTCTTTCTTAAAAAAAATAATATAACACCTGACCACTAATCTTCCCAACATCTTATAAAAGATTGTATAGTATGTTCGGATTTCTAAGGTTATATGGGTTTGACTTTTTAATCGTTGGGTGTTCCGTAACTCAGCGGGGTAGTTCGGAACCTATCAGTCAGGGTCGGATTATTTTAAATTTTAAATATATTTAAAATAATATGTACTTTATTATAGTATATAGGTACATATTAACAATGATACAAATGTATCAACTTACTATTATTATGTTTATGATGTTATTTTAGATTCAGTTGGTAGTTTCGTTAGTTTATTCTACAACTCTTTTTGTATGTTTCAGCAATTTACATATATATTTGTATATAATACTGTCAGTTTTGACATATAATTACTTTGGAAATTCCACTCCTAATTTATCATCCAATTAAATCACAGTATTTCGGTGAATTGAGCCAATCAGATACAAATCTCACTGACAATTGTCAGTTACTGGCAATTGCCACGGAATTCACACGACTAAATAGGCGTTATTAGATACAACGTCTGCCAAATTACAAGTAATTAATTGAAAGAAATATATATTTCGAGGAATTGTCATGCCGAATACCATTCGTAACTAGAATTTTACTAGTAATTTTTGCCTAACTCACTACTGCGTGTTGTTATAGAAAATCGTCACTCATCCTGCGAACTCGATTGCTTTTTGTCACAACAATCAGTCGTGACCATAACGACAAAAATTTAAAGTAAGATTTTAGTGAATAGTGGTATTACATATGAAAATCACACAGTTTCACCCGTCAAGATGATGTCATCAATCCCCCTTTCTACCTAACAATTTCAATCAAATGGTTACAATTGATAACGTGAGGATCAACAGCGAGAAATAGTGTATATTTGAGTTTATTGATATATTGTTTAGTGATATAATGTTCCGAATTTAAGCACATAGAACGTCAACCACAGTCTGCTTATTTATTTATCTGATTGGTAAATTGTGACATCCTTTCAACGTGTGATCATCCTTGTCTTTACGATAACAAATCATTGCACGAAATCACCTCACCGAAGCATAAGTAATAATAACCTGTGGTGCTTATTTAGGGTTGTTGAAATGAAAGGCGTGTGTTTTGCTGTGAAACCGAAGGTCTAGAAATTTCCTTTGAGGCTTGTATAAAACCGTTGCAACTTGTTCCTTACAAGTTGGAGCTTCGAACAGCTGCCCGTCTCTGGGCCTCGGGCTAACAGTCGGTCCCTTTGTGACGGCTCCACGAAATGTCTTCTACCCTAGCAGGTGTCGCAGAGAGTTCTGGAACAGCGAGGGTTCAACGATACATTTCTCAAAAGAGATTTCTTTCACGTTTTCTCGGAAGGAAAGAGGGTAGTTTTTTCTGTCTTATAATATGAACCGTATTTGAAATTTGTGTTCAATGTTTCGTAATGGGTATGTGACCATAATCTGACATGATCTACTACATACTACATTTAATAATGCCCATAAATTATTGAAAAATATCAATTCACATTCGTTTTATTTTAAAGGTTAGAACAAATGTCACTATATTTTTTGAATAAAACAAGTTAATTATTTTAATAAAAATATTTCTGACATAGAAACTTAGAGTGTATAAAAATTTAAGCAGTAATAATATTTCTTTAATAAATTAAGTGTTATCGGCGCAAAAATAATAATAAATAATCTTGCTCTCGCAAAGGTCAGTTTCTGGACTAGTGGTACAAATAACTATTGCTGAATTTTCCAAAGAGGAAAGTGTTGTGTTATATTTTTGTGTAGTATACTTAATCTTTGGTATATCTATAATATAAGGAAAGAGTTGTGATATATTTTTGTGTAGTACATTTAACCTTTGATATATGTATAACCTCTAATTTTTCTAGAGCCTCTGCTAAGGTTTTAGTGCCAAATGCTGGCCTTCTCCCAGGTCGAACTATTTTTACATCGCTATCTCTACCGTTTATATACACCACATATACATTTATTCCTTACTATCCAAACATGAAATTATTTCAAAATAAATAATTGAAAATTATTTTTCAAGACTGCGAGTAATAATTTGCTACTTATTTTGTAAGATATATGTAGTTCACTCATTCATCTATGACACAACGTATCTAGACGAAACAGAGCCCTAAGGTACGTCGATATAATACTTGTTTCGCGACAACTTTAACTTGCATTTTAGTGGTACTGGTACCGGTTGTCAGCGTAGTGCCTCTAGAAGAGACCTAAAGCTTATAATGGATTTAGACTAACGGAGAAATGTAAATATTGCAATAAGAATAATTTACAGGAATTCGAACTGTAAAGTTTTATATTGAGTCTCGCTGTATTCTTCAGCTTTACAACCCATAAAAATCCAATAACTTGAATTCAGTAATAAAATTTTCATTACTGCATTTTCTATTTCGAAAGCGTCGATAATTTTCTCACATTTTATATTAGGGTCACTATATAAAAGATTTCACGAAAATATTTTTTAATTATTTTTATTAGATATGTACATCCGTATTGTTAATAGCAAGAGAAGATTTCTAAGGTTAACACAAATTAAACTTAAAGATTAGTAATACACACTTAAAACATTATTTATTAACTAATATTCATTTATTTATAACCTATTTATTTTCACAAGACATCAAAATTTATTTCCATTAAATATTTATTTCTACTTCTCAAATCTCTCTATTCTCAACTGGACTGGACGTGACTCAACTCACTTCACGCTCTGCCTCTACTTGACTCCTTCTACAGACTCTGGCTTCACATTCTCTACACTATCTTTCTACCCTCTACAAGCTGCGATACTTTATACCTGCCGGTAATAAATCTCGAATCTTCGAGAGTTTTAATGAATCTTCCTAGTTAAGCTAGTAACAACAATAGAACCAGTATGTCAATTAAAAAAAAAACACGGTTTACCGAAACTGAATTCGTGATTTTTAGGTTTTAAGTTTTTCTAAAATAAAGGTAGTAAACTTTATTTAAAATAATATTAGTTTAGTACCATTTTTATAATTACTACATACTTCATCAAGAACAAAGCAAGAATAACAGCAGAAAAAATAAGGACTAAATAGATTGCACGTTTATATTTGAACAAATGTCCTACATACTCTTCAAATTGAGTAACAATCGAGGGGTCCCTCACTCAAGAAATCTTTGTACACTTGAATAAGAATCTTATTATAATCTCTAAAATCTTTTAATCAATCTTTTCAATCTTCACAATCCGCTATACAATCTTAAAAATCATTATAATCTTTATGCAATCTTAACAATCTTATAGTAATCCAAGAAATCACTATTGAAATCTCAGCAATCTTTCTTGCAATCCTTCCAATCTCTGACTTGTTTGTGCTTGTATGTTCGGCAAAACCACGTTGCGTTGTATCATATTGTGTGCAACGATAAGTGAAACTAGTGTTACATCGTTAGGCAAGTAAATATAATGCAATTTTAATATTAAACTAAACTAAATATTTTAAATAATTGTAAAAGACAATATTTGTAGTTTATGTTCAATTTAAATTATTATTATTATTATAATTGCGTATACTAACAATCAATTTTAATTTTTAGATTTTACTTCTAAAAACAATGTGTACTTATAATAAAAAAGTATTTGATGAGATTGAGGAAACAACGGGAATAGAAATTCCAACTTATTTAAAAAATTTATTAACATTCACTGGTTATGATTCAAAAATACCAATTTCGAAAATATCAGAGAAAGACATTGCATATATGCAACAATTTGCCCGCACACAATTATCTTCCTTTGTGAAAGAACCATCTGCAGATTTCTATGGAATATACGCTAATATGCCAGAAAAATTTGAAATAGTCGAAGGACATAAATTAATTTTATTAGAAATAAAAGAAATATTAAGTAATAAAATACAGAACAATAAACGAAAATGTGAATCATGTATTGCAAATGATTTACGAAAGAATACAAACTCAAAAAAGAAAAGAACCTCTATAAATCTTAATTTCAGCGTACAAAATAAGTTTAAAGGTAACAATAACATTACTGAACAAACCACTTCTACATGCACAGTACAATCAGTAAATATTGGAAATGATACTACAGCAAAAAATGTTGATGACGAGAAATTATATTTATTAAATAACATTAAAAAATGGTTGAAAGAGTTTTGTGAGAAGGTAAAAACAGGAAATAATAACACCGATATTACCGAAAATATATTAAAAATGCAGCAAGCATTACCAAATTTAGACATTCAATTAAAGTATAATGATCGTGGTGAATTGGAAGCTTTAATGTCATGTATTTTATGTAATACAATTATAAAGACGCAAAAAAAATGTGATAACAACTGGGTTTTATCTAATTTTTATCGCCACGTAAAAAACCATTTCAAAAATAAAGAATTTCAATCAAAAAGCAAACCACAGTCTTTAATAACATATTATGTTTTACAAAATAATCAACAACCTGATCAACAATCTAGTGAAACAATTCCTATAATTATATCTCCAGTGCCACCACCTATAGCAGAATCTACCACAATAAATTTTGATGATCCAGTTTTATTAGAGCATCAGGATTTTTGCAAAAACAGGTTTAGGATAGAGGCCCCTAATTCCTGTTCGTCACAGGCCTCTCAAAATACAAGATTAGAAAGAAGAAAAAGAAAACGTGGAAAACATACAAATAACCAGTTAACAATTACAGATTATTTTCCAATACTCAATGAAGTAGATAAAATATTTAAAGAAAATGTAGACCTAAAAAATATGTTAGCTTCAAATAGATCCAAATTTGAAACTTTTGGTTTATTAAAACGAGATCAGCTATCATCATTTAATATGACTGATTTATTAAAAAACACAAATTTGCAAAATATATGTCATAAAACTGCCAATGGTAACAGATTTAACAAAAATTTAAAACAATTTGCAACTTATTTATTTTTAATTGGTGGTCGTCTCATGTATGAAACTTTACAAGCTAATCTAAAAAATTCACTTCCATCTATATCGACTGTAGAAAGAATAATTGGCAACAAAAAAAATATTACAGAAGGAGAAATATACATGAAAGAATTAAAAGACTTTCTTGTAAAAAGAAATTTGCCATTACACGTTTGGATAAGTGAAGACCAAACAGCAATTAACAATTGTATTCAATACGATGCAAATACAAACAATTTGATTGGTTTTGTTTTACCTCTTAATGAACACGGGTTTCCGAAACTGAACTGCTATGCCGCAAAAAGTGTTTCACAAATCGAATATTATTTTACGAATATGGAAAAAGCTTCTTATATTAATATAATTGTTGCACAACCTTTAGTTGATAAGGCTCCATCATTTTGTTTGTGTGTATATGGAACAAACAATAAATTTCACGCTACTCATGTACACAAAAGGTGGAAAAAGCTGGAAGAACTTGCTGAAAGCTATGGAATAAATATCGAAGGCTATTCCTCAGACGGAGACCCAAGATTATTAAAATGTATGAAACTTCGAACAAATTTTCCACTACTAAATAATAATGAAAGTAATGACTGGTTTCAAATTAACTACAACAGTAACTACCCTGTCTGCATACAGGACACCGTTCATATAGGAACGAAATTAAAAACCAGATTCTTGAAACCAAATATTGTTTTGCCTGCTGGGAAGTATTTTGTTACAGTATCACATATATTCGAACTTATAAAAACTGTATCAAAAGACAAACATTGTTTAAATGATAGCGATTTAAATGCAACAGATAAAATGAACTTTGAGGCAATTAACAAATTATCTAGGCCTGAGGTTCAAAATTTATTAATCGAACATGTTGAAAAATCTGATGCTACAGCTACCTATCTAAAAATTACGCGTTATGTTCTCGACGCATATCTAAATAAAAGTATTTCAATACTGGAACGTGTGTTTAATATGTGGTATGCTGTATTTTTTTTAAGAATTTGGCGACATTGGATAATTAAACATGATGATTATACTTTAACAAATAATTTTATAACATTAAACACATATACATGTATTGAATTGAACGCACATGCATTAATAATATTGTGCAACAAATATCGTGAAGATGAAAATAGTCATTTACTTTTACCATGGCACATGAGTAGCCAGCCTTGTGAAAAAGTTTTTAGAGCTACCCGTTCAATGACTACAACTTTTTCCACAATTGTTAATTTTACTGTTTTGGATGTACTGCGCCGTTTAAAAAGAATCCAATTATTGCAGGAAATTATAACTGACACAAGTACAAAATCAGGTATGTATATGAATAACATCAACGGTTAAAATAATCAAGTGATATTTTTTAAAATTCTTTTAGACGATAGTGATCTACTTTATACTTTTCCAAGAGAAAACAAAGATAATTTAAGCAACACAGTTAAGGAAATACCAGATAAGGATGAAATTAATGCTGTAGTACTCAGAGCTAAACAAAATGCTATAGAAACTGCAAGTAATCTAGGAATGACCTTTGAAAACGAAAAAGAATGGCTTGAGATAAAAATTAAAAATCAATGTACTTCCAATAATTTTGATGAAATTGTTTATGAGGACGAGCAAGACCATGACAAAGATTCAAAACTGTTTGATAAAGGTTGAACAAAAAAAATTAATAAATATTATTACAATATTAATCGTTATTTTTTTAGATTCAAAGGACTTATTAGAGGAGAAATGTCCAGAAGATTTAAATTTTTTAAAATCTCTTCCAAATTGGGAAAATTTAGAAAGTTTGTGGTTAACGGATTATTCTGATGTTGAAAATGAAAATGATTCATTTATTAAAATCAATTTAAAAAATAAAACACAAACCATAAAAAAATCTTCTTTATGTTGGTTATTATCTAACGAGAAAAAAAGAATAAGTGTTGATCGTGTCAACAGATTCAAAAGTTCCTCGAATAGTTCGTACAAAAAAAAATCGCAACCCCAAAGGACGATAACAATCGATTCTGATTCTGCTAGCACCGATTCAAATATTAGTGAAAATATTTCCTTGAGAAGTGATACATTATCAGAAAGTTTTACAGATGATGATAATGAATTTACTTCTGAAATCATTTTGCTACCAGAAAAGTATTACTCTGTCTTTTATTATGAAAATTGGTACATTGGAAGAATAATAAGCGTACATGAGGGAGAAGTAAAGATAACATTTTTGAAAAACAAATCTGATATATACTTTTGGCCAAAAAGAGAAGATGTACAACTTATAGAAAATAAATATATATTCTATGGTCCATTAAATTTAATTGGAGACAATCCATTTCAAATTAAACGAGCGGATTATATACGAATTGTACGAATGTATAAAGAATTTAAAAAAATATAAGAATACATGTGTATCTATTTAGTTTATATATTGTATCTAGCTGGGAGAAATAAACATTATAAAAAAATAAGTTTTTAGTTACCAAAAATCCTGAAATCTACAACACAAATCTGTACAATCTTTATAAAAATAAGATAAATCTGTAAAATCTTTTACCAAATCCATACAATCTTGAAAATCATATTTGCAATCCTTAAAATCCCTAGAATCTATAAGCAATCTATACAAATCTGTAAGAATCTTAACAATCATTAATGATTTCCAATCTTTGTACACTTTGAAGGCGAGTGAAGGACCCCTCGGTAACAATTTAATTACAAGCCAGAGCAATTTGACAAGTAACTAAAACTCAATTAAAATTGGCAGACATTCTAAATTTTTTTCTCATTCATATCCACACCATCCGTACACCACAACATGCAGCCAACAAAGACAGCAACACTTAATCAAGTCGTAGCTGCGTCTATTTCCACTAGACACCGGCTGAGACCTGCCAAGTTATTTATTTCGGTGCGTACGAATTAGATTTAGACGGCTGCAGGTTCTTGGTGTGCACTAATGATATGTCGAGCAATGTCGCTGATTATCGCGTATGTATTAGAGCGTAATGTTATCCCCCAGTGATGTAAGTGCACAGTGTGCCAGGAATGAGAGACAAACAGCTGTGGGTGTTATAGTTATGTCATAATGGTTTGTTTGTCATTGAAGAAGAGATTTAGAAACTTTGAAACATATGGTGAATTGAAGATTGGATGGATGTGATCTTTGCTTTGAGAAGCCCTTGAACTCACATATAACAAGAAGCGAAGCGGAAGTAGAAACTAGAGAAGGAGTACTTTCTTCGTTTTTCTATATAACATTTGCCATATTCATGGTTATGACTTCACATTTAATTGGCAGCAATGTATCAAAGCGTTCATTTTAAAATGAAACAAAAGTTGTCAAATTCACGTCATTATTAATTGTCAAATTTTTTAAATGACACATTTACATGTCGTTGGAATGATCGTGGTGGACAAATAGTGGCCCGCTTGATCTCCTGATCTCACAATAACAATACTGATTAAAAACAAAAATATTTAATGGCAATATGTATTATAATTAAAAAATAAAAATATAAAATAAACAGCTGTGGGTGTTATAGTTATGTCATAATGGTTTGTTTGTCATTGAAGCAGAGATTTAGAAACTTTGAAACATATGGTGAAGAGATTGAAGATTGGATGGATGTAATCTTTGCTTTGAAAAGCCCTTGACCTCGCATATAACAAGAAGTGAAGCGTTTGTAGAAACTGGAGAAGCAGTACTTTCTTCATTTTTCTACATAAGATTGCCATTTTCATGGTTACGACCACAGAATAGGTTTATACAGAAGCGACAGCAAGACAGAGAAACGAAAATTAGAGAGAGATGGAGAATGTGCACAAATTTAAAGAGCCCATTGTTTAAAATCTGAAAGTTTCGTCACATTTTAGGGAGAGATAGGGGAAGTCAACAAATTTAAAGGTCTACACAATGCTCCAATGTCATAGAACTGAAAAGGATAACATGAAAGGTACCAACACGGAGTGTCGCTTCTGTATGTAACTATTCTGTAGTTATGCCTTCACATTTGATTGGCAGCAATGTATCAAAAAGTTCACTTTAAAAAAACAATAAAAAGAAATTAGACGTTTGGGAACAAAACTGAGGAGAATTTTTGGAAGGGTTAAAGAAGAAGACGAGACATGGAGAAGAAGAACCAACCGAGAAATACAAGATACGTACGGGTTTTCATTTATAAACCACACGATTCGAGCACAAAGAGTAAGATGGCTAGGACATGTTGCACAAATTTCAGAGAATAGAAGCGAATATTATTAGGAGGTGAAGGAGTAAGGATAAGACGAGGAAGACCGAAGAAAATAATGGTTAAATGCAGTAAAAGAAGATCTACTGGAACAAAGTATGATAAACTGGAATGAGACAACGAAAGATAGAA
Organism: Stenolophus ochropezus; assembly: GCA_035578165.1. NCBI lineage: Eukaryota > Metazoa > Arthropoda > Insecta > Coleoptera > Carabidae > Stenolophus > Stenolophus ochropezus. The sequence continues at coordinate 1,297,025 of JAQOWZ010000028.1, read as the reverse complement.
AGAAATGGAAAGATATTGTGAAGAAAATGGAAGACCGGGCATTTATGTTTCTAGATTTTAATAGATGTCCAAGATTTGAACTGCATATACGCATCTTCTTCAATGGCACGTTTTGTATCAACTTTTAAGAAAAATCGATCAACCAGAAGTGACAGTTTACTTCTATCAATTTTAGCTTTATTTCAAATATTTCGTAATATACTTCTATTCCAAAAAAAATGTTTCATTAAATATACTATGCACAAAACATAATAATAGAATCAGTACTATAATGTAATTATAGATGTATAGAATTTTCCATGTAATACAATATTAAAATAAGTAATAAGAATTATTAACAGTATCATTAGATTGATTATTCCGCTTTGTATATAATTATTTACGACAGTTTTCCAAGAATGATTTATTCATATTTAAATGTAATATATACAACGCTTGTTTTTGAATACATGTATTGTGCATTGTTTTACATATTATTTATACTAACTTAGCACATATACATACAATTATATGTAACTGTAGATGGTTGATTAATCATTATTATTATTGATAATGTGACCAGCAATACCTGACTGTGTACAAAGTCATGTGGCAACATATATATTCATATTTTTGACTAAAAAAAATATATACTATATTAGGTAAAATTGAATGAGCTACAAACGAATTCGTATTAATGATGTATATATAGTTTTGATTAGAAACAATGTTATTTACTTCGTTGTTTAAAAGTTGAAGTACGCCCCTGATACAATAGACAACATCTGGCTCCAACACTCGCTACAATCAATTTACGACTTTTATAAATCATCAATAATCAAACACATGCTCGAATTAGCCAACTCAATGTTTAGAATGCACGTTTATCCGTTGCTATATTTGCAAACGTGCAATATTGGTCTTATCATGGATAACATTTATCTTTTGCGAGATAAGATTGTACACAGGGTGTTCAGTTCATTGTAATGTTTGTATTTGAAGCGTAATTTTTACTTTGTTGTGGTTTCCTGTCAAATAATGTCGAGCAATAAATTAGTTGCATGTGCAGCAAGATAACTAAGGAGTCAGGGTTTGATTTCAAGAATATTAACTGCGGAGTGGTCCAATCTTGCAAAGGGTATTGGTTATTTTCATAGGCGTATAGCTATACTATGTTTATGTATATATATTTATATGTATATGAATGAAAAAAATATTAGGCATAAATGAAATTTATTTTTCGAAACAAAAACAAGAATCTGCAACAATATTTTGACACTGCTAGGTCGAAGGTATATCTCCCATCCACAATTCTAAGAAATGCGGTCGCGCGATTGTCTTTTTAAAAATCAGGCAACCTATGAAATTATTAAAGACGGATGACGTCACAAGATATCGCAACAAAAAAACTCTTATAGCTCGCGAACAAAATAATATTTAAATAAAATATTTTATATTTATATTTTCAAAATATAAATATATTATTCACAAAAATGGTAATATTTCGACAATAGTTCAAGACCCTATTAATAAATTTGCTTGACATTTAAAACTTTCTATTTTCAAACAAAATTCTTTATCCTTTTTATATAAAGAATACTATTTTCAAAATTTACACAACTTAATACTGTTCAGAGAGGTACTTATTTAATTACAAAAAGAGTTAGAATGTGTATTAGAGAGAGGGAACACAATTTGAATAATTACATTAGTTAAATGACAATTATCGATCTAAGATACTTGAAGTCCATTTATTCAGCTATGAAACGAAAAATGAAATGATAAAATAAAAAATCCATATTTCGTGGACAGTTTCTTTTGGATTATTTTATATTAGAAATGTATTTATTAGTAATTTGGTTTTATAGGAACAAGAATGTTATAAAATTCCTTGAATTACCTAGTTTTCTAACCGTCACGAATGACTAATAAATATATGTAAATGAAGTTATATTTATCTCAACAAACAACTCATATTATCTGTATGCACCGTATGTATCAGGATCTGAAATCACCCACATCAAAATTTAAGATATTCAAAAGATAAATTACATTTTTTAACAATGCTGTGATTACAATATTAATGTAGTCTTTGAATAGATAAGCAATAGGCACTTAATATTAAAACCTTATATGTATGCCTTAGAATAATTTAGAGTGTATTGTTATATTACACATTGTAAAAACGAATATAAATTAAAATCATAAAATATGAAGACGTTTAATGTTTCTCGTTAAAAAATACTCACGGTATATATTGTACATACTGTAAATTTTACAGAAGATGACAACATAATGAAAAAACAAGAATTTGTTATGACATATTTAACAATGAACGTCAATTTTTTTCCATATAATTACTGATTGAGAAGACTAGGGGCCGGTATAAAATCCATAAGTACTCAGCACTCATTTGAATACCAGTTTTAACTAGTAAATTCGTGCATAAACTTGGTAATTATCTCGGTAATTATATTCGAAAATATTATGACAAGAAGGGTACTCCGGAAAACAAACTATCGATTTGATATCATTCAGCTGCAAGCACGTTTTATAAAAAAAAAGACTTTTTAAAAAACGGTTTTTGGATTTCATTTTCACGAAGGGATGTTCACAACTACGTGTATACGTTAAAGTTCAAAAAGGATTATCAGAACGTTTATAAAGATGTTTCCATTGTACACGAAGTAAGTTTTGTTCCAGGTATAAAACGTGTGATATTCTATGAGCATCCTAGTAAAATTATCTTATTTTTTTAGGGCTTTCAGCTCGTCCTGTCAAAATCAGCTCGCTCTCGTAAAAGTTTAGTTTCTCGACTAGTGATACAAATAACTATTGTTATGAATACAACTATAAGGTGTGTGGTAGTGCTAGCCATATTTTTTTTGCTATTTTTGAATGTCATATTCCTTTTACATAAAATTATTATATTTTCTTACGGTGGATAAACAAACTCATGAAATTAACTACTCAAGTTCAGCAAATAACAAATTTATAACTGTTTTTAAGTGGATGCATAATGTATTTTACTTTAACCTAACCTATAACCATGAAATGATTTTCTTAATATTTTTTAAAGGATAACACATAAAACAGAATCGTTAAAGATAAGTTTTATCACTGTCATTTGATTTCGTAAGTATGAAATTTGAAATTAAATAAAGGATAATAATAAAATAAGTTCGTTACATTATCTTTGCCTTTTCTTTCTTTTATTCCATTTTTAAATAATTATGTTTGAAAATTCAATTTTTTGACATAACCTTATTTTTTCACCATCTACTCTATTCTATCTTTTACTAATATTACTTTTAATTTCTTAACTTTTTTTCGGCTATTGCATGATATTTTTTAAGATTATATTTCAAGAGTTTGAGTATCCAATACCCATATATTATTTATTTACAGTCATTAACTGTTTCAATGATCAAGATCTCTTAAAATATTTTAAAAAACAAAAACATAAAATTATGTCAACATATTTCCTAATGAAGCATCATAAAAATATGAAATTAATAATGAAGTAAATGTACATGCAGTACATAAATAAAACATGAAATGAAGTAAAATATAAAATTTCACTTAGGTTACAAAACATATTTCAAAAGAACATTAACATTTCAATTGTTTTTAAGTTGTTTTATGCAAGGTCATCGGAAATTACATTTTATATTTTAGGTTAGAATTGCAGAACATATATCAGTTATTAATAATGTGTTTTGTTTTATAATTAAAACATAAAATATATTTAAAATTTGGCACTGTATAAATAATAAACACGTGAATACGTTAAACAAAAAATAACGCAATAATATGTAAATTTAGACGGTCTAAAAATAATTTTAAAACAATTACAAGTGTATATTTAAATGTTTGGAAATGTATTTATTTTTAACATAAAAAAATATATTGTCTGTCTATCTAAAATATAAATCAAAAGTTATTACTCACAGTAAAACAGTTTTAAAAGTATTACGCTGTACAACAGTATCACATGTATTGATTATCGCATTTATATAATTCGGAACTATTCTAGAAACAGTCCAAATGTAACCGTTGCATTTTAACCCCTAGCACATTTCCCTTTTTATATTATAGTTAGAATAGTCATTGTAGTTTGAATAAAAACGGTTGATTAAACAACAAATAGTGTTTAGACATGCAATCACCTTGAAATTTTGTTATATTTGGTTCGAGTTGGTTAAACAAAGATTGTTTTAAAGTAGAACAATATTTATATTTTCTAACCTTACAAGTGTTACACAATAATGTATTATTTCCTTTCTCGAGAAAATGAAAACGAAACTGAAATCCGTTACAAAAAAATGCCATAGAACACCATCTTTAATAGTCACAACAAAACACTGTTACTAATCACTGATACAAGCCCTAATCAAGAAAAAAAAGAACAATACCTTTTAAGAAGAAAACTCGACAATATCCTAACTTCTATCGAAGACTACACCTTCCAAATGAAATTTTGAGTTACCTAAGAACGCAATCAACTCCACAAAAATATAAATCACAATAAAGACCACTCACTACACTCAACCAAACTAAACGTGTTCACTCCTCTACGATCTCAGGCAAACTGAAGTTATTAAAATCGAAGAGGGAGCTATCAGCTATGTCTACGCATGCGCAGTTCGCGGGAGAACAATGGATCAAACAAGGTTAGCTCTGTCTCACTTGCACTTGCGCACTGCAGTAAGAAGAAGAAAGATGGAAATACATCATGTGTTTCAATATTTGAATTTTAAATGCTTGATAGTTTATCGAATTATGAGTAATTTTCAGATTAAAGTAAGATTGGTTTGGGATAACTGTTTATCTATTTTAAGCAATTATATTGTTCACATATCACCTTGGTATATAATGCTTAACTGTTTTTTGGTTTTTTCTAATCTATTATTATCTCACTTGAACAAGGAAAAAATCAAATTTACAAACATAATTAAATTATCTCTTTGCGTTCCCAAGATTTTTGCTTTCAAAGTTGCACCTTAAAAAGTGTGTTTTTTTTGAGTAAAAAAACCTCTATTTCAGTTTTTCGCTTGGGAACTTTTTGTTCATTTTTTCATTTAAAATTAAGTAAATATCGATGCGTTGATTCCAAATTTTCAAATGAAATTCAATTATCTCTTACCGTTCTCGAGATATTAACGTTCAAAGTTAGACCTCTAAAAAACTGTTTTTTGAGGTTATACCTTTTAAAGGGGTCAACTTACGTCATCGATGACATCACAAATTGATTTTACGGGCAAAATTACATAAGTGTACTAATTTTTAGAAAAATCTCAGTTGTATACATTAGATGTTTCTCAATTTTCGTCGATAACATACGATGACCCCTTAAGGGGTATACCCTCAAAAAAACTTTTTTTAGAGGTCTAACATTGAACGTTAATATCTCGAGAACGGTATAAGAATTACGTTTGAAAATTTGAAATCAGCGTATCGATATTTACTTAGTTTCAAAAATAAAACCTAAATATATTCGATTTACTTTGATAACTTTTATAATTTAAAAGAACCGCCTGTATATTATCCAAGGGGCACCACAATCCTTTTAATACAAATTCAGAACATCGAAATAAATATCATTTTAAAAATTGTAACCCGTTTTTAATATACATTCTGGGGTCGGTAAAAAATGTTTAATTTGTGTAAACATTATGAATAATGAATACTGAATGTCTGAAAATAAATGATATAGTTGAAATGAAATAATGGTATGTAAATAAATTTATATTATAATTGATTAAAAGACAAAGAAAAATTAATTTACTCATTTGTCAAAACCACTTGCGTGATAAGAGAAAATTTGATTCACTGATATATTAAATATGTAAATTCTTTGTATTAATTAGAAAATGACTACATTGTTTAATTATTAATTTAATCAAGCAGTAGTTTTCTAAATATTAGTAATATTTTATGTTAGATTAGATTAGTGGTGGTAGTCTTTATGCTTTCAAAACATGCATAAATATCACGTAGTTTTTTCAAATAATGTGATTGCGAAAAATATTTATTTATACTTTTAATATTTGTACTTGAAATTGTATAGTTTAAATAAACATAAAACAAGATTTTATCGTTTGTTTAAATAATCTGTCAACTTGACACGACATATCAAAGTTGAGTAAAGTTAAAACAAACCAAACAACAGTATTAAACCAAAAATTGTGTTGAAAAACACAAAATATTCAAAAAATACTCATTTTTGGGCCCAAAATTTCGATTTTGGGAAATAGTCTACATTGATAGATCTCGACGCGCTGATTTCAAATTTTCAAACGGAATTTAATTATCTGTTTTTGTTCCTGATATATTTGCTGTTAAAGTTGCACCTCAAAAAAGTGTGTTTTTTGGCTATATCTCTAAATTGGGTAAAGATATAATTTCAGCGATTATACCAATCGATTCTACGGGAAAAATTACATAAAGAAATGTTTTCTCCGCATATACGTTCTTTGGAACGATTCGGCGAAAAATGAGAAAATCGAAAAAACCTAAATTTCAAAATTTCTCCGAGGAACTTTTTTTCTCCAAAACTTTTCATTTTCCAGACTTAAGTAGATATTGGTGTGCTGATTTCAAATTTTCAAACCGATTTGAATTATCACTTACCGTTCTCGAGATATTCGTGTTCAAAGTTGAGATTTGGCAACACCTAAAAAAACAGGTTTTTTAGGTATACCTCTTTAAGAGTTAGGTTTACGACTTCGGCGACCTTACCAATCGATTCTACGGGCAAAATTACATATGTGTACCAATTTTCAGATTTTTATTCCAACAGATACAACTTTTAGCGCAAAAAAAAGAAAATGGCTAAAATCGAAAAAAATGCCTGATGAACCCCTTACGATTTTTTTCGATTTTGGCCATTTTCAGTTTTTCCTGTCTAAAAATTGCATCCGTTGGAATAAAAATCTGAAAATTGGTACACTTATGTAATTTTGTCCGTAGAATCGAATGATGGGGTCGCCGAAGACGTAAACCTAACCATTTAAGAGTTATACCTAAAAAACCTAATTTTTTAGGTACAACTTTGAACTGAAATATCTCGAGAACGGGAAGAGATAATTGAATTCTGTTTGAAAATTTAGAATCAGCGCATCGATATCTACTTAAGTCCAGAAAATGAAAAATTTTGGAGACAAAAAGTTTCATAGCAAAAATTTGAAATTTAGGTTTTTTCGTTTTCCTTATTTTTCACCTAATCGTTCCAAAGAACGTATATGTGGCGAAAACATTTCTTTATATAACTTTTCCCGTAGAATCGAATGGTAAAGTAGTTGAGATTGTATCTCTACTCATTTTTGAAATATACTCGAAAAACACACTTTTTTGAGGTACAACTTTGAGAGCAAATATCTCCGAAACGAAAAGAGATAATTAAATTCTGTTTGTAGATTTGGTATCAGCGTAGCTAATTCTTTAAAAAATATTACAAACAAAATTTTGTAAAAATTGAAAATTTTCCAGTTAAAAATTCGATATATTCAAATATTTTTGGGATTACGCAAAAATACCGCATCAGCGTCTTTGGTAATTACTTTCTTTATTATTACTACATACATAAACTATTATATTATTAATTATTAATTTCATAAACTCACTTTAAAAAAAAATCTTTAAATTATGCTAACAATAATACTAAGAATCATCGAAAATATTTTTTCCGACGTAAATAAATGTTAAAACTGATAATATTATATACAAATATAATAAAGGATGACACATACAAAAAGAGTTATACATTAAAGTACCAAAACTACCAACAAACAATGAAGCACAAATTGTCAACGCCAAAATCTCCTTCATAAATGATATTAATGGCATGAATGACATACTCAATTTTTTAAAATATTTGAAAATATTTGTTACCGCGGTTACATAACTATTTCTGTTTAATTTTTGTCATTAGTTGGGCGCAGATAGCATATGTACCCTTCTATAACACGTACGCTAATGAGATAGCGAATAAAAGTCTCATCTGTGCTATAGGCATAGAATAGGTTTATACAGAAGCGACAGTAAGACAGAGAAGCGAAAATTAGAGAGAGATGGGGAAGATGCACAAATTTAAAGGGCCCATTGTTTAAATCGGAATGTTTCCTCACATCTGAGAGAGAGATAGGGGAAGAGCACAAATTTAAAGTTCTACACAATGCGTCAAGGTCATAGAACTGACTAGGGGAACATGAAAGGTGCCGCTTGTCGCTTCTGTGTGTAACTATTCTGTGCTATAGGTACGTATACGACAAAGATGCAACAGAAATTGATGACGTGAGGATCAACTGTGGAATGTACCTCAATAAAAACCTAACCTTACATTTCTGCAAGTCAGACAAATTAAAAAACAAAACTGGGTAACGCTGTGCTGTCTCATCAATCAATTTCTATTTTATTCTAGTATTTAATTCCATCTGATACCCGAGAACTTGTGTTCGTATCTACTGGTCTTATTCCGAAGTAATTATGTTCAATGTTGAAATCACTTTTTGTTACAGATCTTTTATGAGGACATTCTCTTAATTATTACAAATTAATACAAATGTTACGTAATGGGTTATAAAATGTCAAAATGTCGTCGTTTCTTCATGCATCACTTCTCACAGAATACATTGGAATCATTTTAATTAATTTAATTTAATGAACTATATTTCAAAAATTTATATTGTAATATCGTAATTACGACATAATAAATTATATAATTATATAGGTTAGAAATAGAATTAATACACTTCGCTTTATTAATCCCTGATCTAATAATATAATATTAATAGTTGCATTTGTACTAGGCAAGTAAAGATTTTTCTGCTTATATCGAATCTTAAGAAATGGTTCTGATCTCTCTAATTTATGCGTCAAATATACCATCTTTTCATGACTTAGAGAACAGATTTGATCCTTGGCTGAAGCAGAGTTATTTTTGCATACGTTGGTTCGTTTTCATTCGGTAATAAAATTTACTTCGTTGTTACATTTAATAAAAAACAAAAATTAAATAAATTTGTTCCCACAAACAAAAAATTGTATTTATTGACTATAATTCATAAAGATGAAATTAAGTAATATTTGTCAAATGTCATAGGTAAGCAGAGCTGACTTTGCTTACATCACTGATTTAGTTGGGAAGCTTAGTGGTCATTCATACAGAATTTATTATTAAAATTCTAGGGTCTCTACATACCTACTCGTATTTACAATTTTATACACACACTAAAGGTGGCTTTACACGATCAAAGAATTTAAACTATTTTATGTCATATTTTTACATCATATTCTTTGATCAAATGGCTCCGCTTTACACGTTCAAAATTTTTGAATTATTTTCCCTTATAAGGTAGGGGTATCAATAAAGAAAAGAAAAATATATGTTGATCACAATGATATATGATTTCACATTTGTTTATTTTTCACTTTTAACATTTGATAACAACATAATCCCTAGAATTAACTAAAATTTGAAGTAAATGACCTTGAAATTTAGGACATGCTCTAAGTAAGAATTTCTATGTCATAGCATATGAACTATGAACAGTCAAATTTCTTTGAACGTGTAAAGTGTCAGAATCACATTGAACAATACGAAGTTGTAGAAATTGATGTAAACTTATGATCGTCTAAAACGCCCTTAATAAATACTACAAGCACAGAAACAATGTTTTTGTTGATGACATTTCCAAAACTGAAAAAGATTCTTGCATGCAATTACGTCTAATTTCATGTTAATTAAGTATTCTATTAGGTTTTGCTTCAGACTTGGACAACTTTTACAAAACAAAGCAGACCTATGGAGACAGCACTGTGTGACTTCCCAAGGAAGTTATCTTAAGGGAGACAATAATGAATTATAATTCTATTCGAACAATTTAAAAAAAAATAGTAATATTATATACTTCGTATATAGTAAGTAGTTTTAATTGTTGTCTTGAGGGAGACAATATTGAATTGTAATTCTATTCGAACAATTTTATAAAAAAAAATCAGACTAAACTTCAGTACAAGGTCTTGTGCAGTCCATTTTTATAAACCCTCTGTCTGTTACTAGAATATAATATTTTAAAATTTGTATAAACCCTCTGTGTGTATACTAGATTCAGGTTAGACAAGACGTTGTACTGTAGTTTTACCAAAATCAATCTTATTATTTAATTTACAGACAGCGACTTTTCAAGTCTTTGGCACAACGCTGCAAATAAAGCATCACCTACTAAACTGTGTTCGGAGTGTTTATTTTTGTGCACCGCGTTCAAAATTGGGGAAGTAGTGTGTTATAAGGTGACGACGTATCGATATTTTTGTAAATATCTTCACACGAGTAGGCGCTGTGAATTTGTTTGGTATTTCTTTAACTTGGCACGTATAGAAATCCCGACAGATTGTACTGGGAATAAAAGTGTCCGCTGCTCTAGGTCATAACATGTGCTAAACGCTTCAAAATAAATAAAAATACAGTAAACAAAGTCTTCATGCCGTAGTCGGTGTCAGCAGAAATATATATTCACTCTGTTACTGAACTGTCGTCTATATTACCATCACAATAACATATAAACATTAAAAAGTTTTTTACAAACGGTTTTCGTATTTATTACTACCATAAATTATTTTTTGTTTGTTCGTTCGAAAGGATATATCATCGTAGTTTATTATCCATTACTGTATATAGCAAACCTGTTTCATGTAAATTTTGGTAATCATGATTTACTGAATGAAGGTTGTTTATCAAACTTCACTTACTGGGAACTGAAAGCTAATGTAGTAAGTACAATATTGTACTCGCTTGGTAGCTGTTCACTTTTTCTATATTTTTAGTATTAGAACATTTCAGATGTTAGGTAAAGGATTTATGGAGAAAGACGATCTCTTTTCATATTCGAGATTGACTTCGGAGAAGTAGCTGCCTGTTTCTGTTACTTTTTTATAGTTTTTATTCTTTGGGGATGAGAAGAGTCGGGTAAATAGAGGTCCTCTTGTTGTAATCTTCAACTGTTGTAGATATCTGGACTGAATGTCAGACTCAGCTTAGTATTTCTTAGTGAAATTACCAACAACGGAAGGTCTTCATCTTCAAGAACTGATGAAAATGTCGACAGAATTTGGGATTTTGTGCATTCAGATCATCAATACTGAATGAGAGAAATATTAAATTTGATTCATATCACCGTTCATCAGATTTTGACTAATTCATTGGAGATGAGAAAAATCAGCGCAAAAATGGTTTCAGAAAAAAAATTTTTTTGGCCAGTAAGAACATTCCTGTGGCTCCTTGAGTTCTTGTGACTTTTTTCTCTTCCCGAGATTGAAAAATCACCTTCAAAGTATTAAAACGACTGTAACCGAGCAGCTAAAGGTGATTCCAGTATCCGAGTTCCAGTACTGCCACAAGGTTAGGAAGAACCGTCTCCATCAATGCGTGGCTTTCCAAGGAAGTTATCTTGAGGAAGACAATATTGAATTTTAATTCTATAGCAACATTTTTTTTAATCAGTCATTCTTATTACTTAATTTACACACCCCGTAGACTGTAAATAGCTACAATTGTTATAGTTTTTGTAAATCCTAATTATTGTAGATCGTTTGAAAATAAAGATTGACCATAGACCACAAATTTCCCTAGTTGGGATCGGTCAGATCAGTCAAAATCCAATCAAGATCGATTTAATCACACAGCCGTAATTACAACTGTGTTTTGACTACAACTAGATTTATACAAGAATTTGTTCAAAAACGAACACAAATGATTTATGAATTTTATTTTAATGTAATTTAGTAGTAGTACAATTCTAAAGAATCTGATCTATCTTCTTTTTATTTAAAAAAATTGATTCCTATCTTCTTCAATGACAAATGTCACCATTACTGAAGCGCGAATAAACAAATTGTCCCATCCAAGAATGGAAGTTTTTTAGCGCCTAGGTTACTTGGAAACGTATTGTCCAACTAAATTTAAAAGCCTCATTCATAAAGTTATGATGGATGAGATAGATTATTCAGTCTAGATATTTTTCTTGGCAGGAATATTTTGAACGAAATCATATTTTTAGTTCGACTTCAACCTGAGCTTCTACTTCACAAATAATTTATTTTGTAACAACATAATAAAACATAAATATATCACCACGTCTTGTGCTCATGGTTGCGAGTGACAGAGATCTTTATAGATTATAAGCATATTTCACATTTCATATGTTCACTACCACCCAGAACGTTTGTTAGTGTCAAATATAAATATATTCCAAACGTAAAACGTTTTTCTATTTGGCTATGAATGCGGTTCTAACTATAACGATTTAGAAGTACATATGTATATTTTGTAACAAATTTATGTACATACGAGTATTTTTTTTTTGCCTCCTGAAGTGTACATATTAATCACACACCGTTGACGTCTTCGGTAGTTACGGTATTTTATGTGCTAAGGTAAAGCAACCACTAATTTTATAAGTCCTATTCAACATTTTGTGCCAATATGTGTAACATATTGTAGCGATCCCAAAGTTACGTTGCGGGCGACGGCCGCTAGCAGACCTGTCACAACTGGTTCGTAACGCTTCTATTATTCAGTGGTCTCGAGGGTGCGAGAACATTCCCGACCTTAATTGATCTACTATTTACGCCTGAGCAGGGGAGATCGCGAGAACAGTCTGATATTAATACGCGTGGTGAAAATAAATAGTTGGTAGAAATAAATAGTGGGTACTGTTAAATGTTTAAATAAATAATCTTAGTGTTTAAGTTTCCATTAATAATAGTTATTCTTAAATTTGTATTTATATTTGTTCGTTCATAGTGTTACTTATTTTAATTATCTTTTATTATTCATATTTCGTTTATTAAATATATTAAGTCCAGGCCTACGGAACATTTATTATGATGAATTGTTGTGTACATTCGAACCACATGGCATTAAAAAAAATAGTAGCATTCACAGACGACGTCGCTGTCAATAGTAAAATTATAATGACAGAATTTTAAATTTAATGCACTTTTCGAGGTTATTTCAAAAGATGATTGCAAGTGAAATATCACTATAGCTGTATGTACACCGCAAACAAAGACAATACATCAAAGACTATCTATGCTGTAATAGCAATACTCATATGTGTTGTTTTGGTATTTAGGTACATAAAATCATTGTCTGAAGCTGGTCAAGTTTTTAAACACAAAGGTTATTCCTGTTAATATTTTCCATTATATGAAGGTGTGGCACTCTTTACTAAAAACTAAACAAACACCTCGTTTATTTTAAAACATTCATGAGAACTGTAAATACCTGCAGTATTATTGACATAAGGTCGTCCTAGTTTTCATATTTTGTAAGCCATTTTCTTTAAATTATTTTATATATCATTTAACAAATAAAATAACAATTTCCCTTTCAAGATTTGATACAACTTATGAAACAAAAAAAAAACAAATTCACACTACTGTGATTACATAACCGACTTACCTATTTGTCGTTGTGAAACGGCTTACAGCTTGGGAAAAACTTCTAGATGATATCTGTAACAAATATATACGCAATAAGTATACAATAACATTTATATGTTATTTACAAACAACAGGTATTAAGAAATTTCAATTATTTTTATAACATGCAAGTAATAAACTTTATTTGAAAAATGCTATTCATTGTACAACGTAGGTACATATTTCATAATGGTAATGCATTTTATGTAGCTAAAATTGTTATTTATTTGTTTTTTTTTTCAAAGATTTCATATTTTTAATTTATTAAAATAACCTTTTAAAACTTTTACCTTTCAAAACTGATTTCACCCGTATTAGACTGCATATAAATATGACTCATAAATTTCCAGAAAATGTCGGAAAGATCAAAGAATTCTGTCTTTATTTTAATAAAATTATTACGACTTTTTCTTGTAAACTATGACCTAACTCCTATTTCTAACGCAATAAATTACACGAAATAAAATGCACTAATGAAATACATGAATACATAGTTGTTTGTACGTTCCTTCATTGGTAATAATAAGTAATTAATAGTCATAAATACTAAGTAGTGTTAATAGCTTCATATTAAAACTGAAGCAAAACAAATGCACTGATGTTTTTAACAATGATATAGAAACAAATTTAAAAAATTGAATAAAACTTCCAATTCAAAGAATTTTTTTGTCTTTTGTTCAATAATGTAATGAGCGAGACTCACAGCAGATGAGTCATCACGGCTGACCTGTCTGATCAGGTAGTCGCGTTAAAGGTCAATTGGCAAAGGAGCCACGCCGCTATTGTTCGGGAATATTATAGAGTCCAGAAGGTTCTGGAATGTTCGAGATTAGCTGTATGCAGGTATTAAAGGGTTGCAACGGGCGGCTCAAGTAAGTTAGTATCGGTCAGAGTGTGCAGAGAGACACTGAAGAAAGTCAGTGTCGGTCAGTACATGTTAGCGACATGTAAAATAGAAATAAATAGTTGGTGATATAAATATATTTTGGAAATAAATATTGCGTAGTTTTAAGCGTTTAAATAAATGTTCGTAGTGCTTAATAATAATTACTTAATATACACTTCACCTAAATAAATAAACGTTTCAATAATATTAAAAAGATATATCTCTTGAGATGACTAATACCTATTATTTATTATACAGTAATACCAATTAAAAAAAAAAACAATCTTTGTTATACTGCAACTCTTAGTTCATACCAGCAAAAACATAAATACATTTTTTTGTTTTAAAACAGCAGGTCAGCACGGAAACAATTAAAGTAGTAGAATAAAAAGTCGATCTGAACAAGTGATTAACAATATGACTATATAAGAAGGCAACAATGAGCAAGGTCGGTTGTTGGAGTGTCTTGTGCGGAAACAATCCACGACACACGTCACGGTTCACGGGTTAGGTTAGGCGGCCTTGACGGGTCGCGTGACGTCACGACCGACCCCGCCTGTCATGCCGGAACACACGGCGGGAACTTTGATTTTTAATTAAGGTGAAAGAGGTGTCGTACTTAACCAGGAGTTTGTCTTCAAAGTTAATACTGGTTTGTTTCTATGTTCGGAAGAACGGTTTGACTGGGATGATAAAGAAAAAGAAATAAATAAACGAAGATATTTGTCGCAGGGGTTATTAGTTCGCTTGGTGTTGGACGGCGTCGTATGTTCCGAATGAAATAAGTAAATTATAAAGTAGTTTGTTTAAACAACGCAAAACTCTAATTCTTGAACTAATGTAATTTTGTGAAAAACCAGTCACCATAACGTTTACTACCTGTATTTGGGGTGGTTACTCACTATGAGATAGTCTAATTCTTGCCCAAATGTAATTACATCAGAATCAATCTTCGAAAAAACAGTCACCGTAATATTTACTACCTGTAAAGGGGTGCTCACTAATCTAATTCTATTCCAAATGTAAATAGATCAAAATCACCCACCGAAAAGATAGGCACACTAATGTTTACTACCTGAGAGAGGGGTGCTCTCTCATTGTGAAGAACACTAATCCTTGTCCTAATGAAATTAGATCAAAATCATACGTAAAAATCAGTCACCGTAATATTTACTACCTGTGTGAAGGGTGCTCAATAAATAAAAATAGTCTATTTCTTGCCCAAATGTAATTAGATCAAAATCACCCTCCAAAAAATGTCATTGCACTATTTACTACCTGAAAAGGGATGCGCTCTCATTGTAGAGTATTCTAAATCTTGCCCAAAGGTAATAAAATGAATATCACCCTTCGAAGAAACAGTCACCCTACTGTTTACTACCTGACAGAGGGGTGCTTCCTCATTATGAAGTACACTAATTCTTGCCCTATTGTAATTAGTTCAAAATCATATCTAAAAACCAGTCACCGTAATATTTACTCTTAGAATGTGGGGTAATCAGTCATTAGAAACAGTCTAATTCTTGTCTAAAAGTAATTAGATCAAAATCACTCTTGGTAAAAACAGTCATCGTAATATTTATTACCTGTGTGAGGGTTGCTCACTCACGACGAACTAGTCTAATTCTTGCCCAAATCTAATTAGATCAAACTCACTCTTCGAAGAAACAGTCACCCTAATTTATTTCCGGGAATAGAGGTTCTCACTCACTGTGAAGTATTGTAATTCTTACCCTATTTTAATTAAATCAAAATCACCCTCCGTAAAAACACAATCACTGTTACTATTATGCGAAAAATTGTCCCAATTAAGCGATTAAAATAAAAATTGATTTGTTAGTTTGACTTCCTTTTCTACTTAAAGGAAATCGACTACATTGACAGTTCTTGTAGTACTCCTAAAGAATCGCCTTAAGTTATAACACCCAAAATTAAAAATGTATTGTATGATATGAAACCATATATGAATAATGAATTATTACCCGACTTATATGGAATCTTTTGTAACTTTCATACTAGTATTATAGAAAATAAACAATTACTAATTTCATTTATAATATGTATACAATATGTATACATACATATATAGCATACAGCTTTACAATCTATAATCTATCAAAGATAATAACATTCATTTTCATCGAAGTTTTCATACCGTTGAGCTCGATTAGATATAACAATCTCAATTATTTCACAATATCAGTTTTCACTTAATTCCAGTGATTGGTTTGGAATAAGGGCACGATATTATTAGCGTGAGAATGGATTTTCCCCAATTAGCCGCTAATTTCACGTATGATCTCCTCTGCTTGTGCTAACTTCACACGCATCTCGCGGTGTAACTACCAACATCCTGAAGTTGGCGATTTTAGGTTAGGTAGATGTACATAATTTATGTATTGGAGGTAAATACACAGCGAAGGAAATTGGCTCTTATGATAATTTTATGTATTCAACGATATTGAGATGATAATGAGGAGTTTCACTAAAAGGAGAGGAATATTGAAATAAATTAGTAGCCGTTTATGCAAAAAGGTGAGGATAGCTGATACCTGCCAATTAGATCGACGTCAATAGAAAACGCCTATTAGAAAATTACTTAATGCATTTCCAAGAAAGAAAATCTTGTACTTCAATTAATAACACTAAAAATTACCTCCCGCCACTATAGTAATATATTTTATATAAGTTTTTCAGTACATTCAATTTGTAGTTTTGAAATTAATTTGTTATTGCAGTTTAAAATATTTTTAATTCATTTCATACCTAAAATTTCCTTCATAAAAATTGTATGTCCAAAAAAATAGCTATTTTTGACGTTACTAAAACCGGAACCGAACTTACCTTGATTCACGCATGCAAATATATTCCTTACATTTTTCTTTCATCTTTTTTAATTTTGCAATGAAACTACTTCATGTTTACTTATTTTATAATAAATAAAATAGTATATTGTGCAACAAGTGCAGAAAGTCGCTTATTTCTCACGATGTGTGAAAGTTTCGGCACGAAACGAAGTCGAGTGCTGAAATCACGTACGGTGGGAAATAGGTGATTCTACACGAGTGGCACACTATACTTTCTCTACGACCACACTGCTAAACGCTACAGGACAATACATGCACGAAAGTTATTCGACATAAATAACTATATGGCGCAGATAAGCTCACAAAGAGTATCTTCACGCATGCGCAGTGTTGACAATTATTGTGAAAAATGACTGCAAATACTGTTAGAAATAATCTCATATTTTAAACCACGATTGTGGGAAATAAGCAACTTTGAAGCTTTATTTAATGTGAGAAAAGTGTTACTTTCCATAGTGGTCGTAGAAAAAAGTTAATACGGATGCCTCGTTTTCTGTAAACATCCTACATATATTTGCGTTGATCGGAAAATATTTCTCAATTTATAGTATGCTGTAAGTAGTTTCCTTTACTTAAATGTCTGTAAGTTTTCTATCAGATTTATCTAAAATTACATAAAACTAAGTTAATTTATTGGACTCCAATATCAATTTTCCAATCAATATTTTATTTCCTGCTAAAAGTCCATTTCCTTTCGCATTTCAATCAAAATTCCTTCCTTTTAAATCGAACGAATTTAAAAACCAATACTCGTTCCCTTCAAACTTTGCCTACATTACATTTTTCTCAACTGTACCTACACATAAAGTTCTGAGAGAGAAACAGGTTAGGTTGTAACTACCACAGACGAAGACGACGTCTTTAGTGGGGTTCAACCGTTTCATTTTCCGCATCAGAACACTTAATAAAAATTCATGCGAATCCGGAACAGCAATAGGGAAATATGAGGGTGAAGAAAGTAAATAATTTTGAGCAAGAGGGTGCAATTTTGGCATCCCTGTAATGGTTTTCATGATACGGTTTTATTTCATATCTCAAATGGGATGTTTGTGTAAATAGCGGTTTCAAAGTAGTGCAATAATGAGTTTTGAAAAATGGGGAGCTTGTCTGGTTATATTATCAGAACAATGTAGTCGTTTCAAGAAAATATATTACGCTCTTTATATTTATTATGCTATGGAATCTTATCTTACTAAATAAATGAACTTAAACGATTATTAAGTACTGTATTGTGAAGGAGGAAATTGATATATTCTTGGACGATAATGGACAATGAAGTATGTGACTATAATAGAATTTCAGTTTATAAGTCATAAAATATAAAAACTAACCTTTATAGTTTTTTATTATAATAATAAAAAGTAAACATTAATTTTCAATCATATATTTATTAGCAATTTGATATTTTGGAGACGGGTAATGTGACGTCAGCACGATAGGATCGTGGAAAAGGGTAGGTAGACTAATTCTTACGATCCCAGTTTATCTTTCTCCTTTCACGGTTCTATTACGGTGACGTTACAGCATCTTCCTTAAATTTTTAATAATTGTTTTCGCGTAAACTACAAATAATAAATTTATTTAAAAAAAAATCTGTTATTTTATATTTTTATCTAGTATCATATACGTAAAAATCAAAATTTAGTCACATATCCTATTGTATTTCAGTGAATGTCATAAACATAAATATTAACCATTATAGTTTCTCATTATAGTAATAAAAACTAAAAATTTGCAATAATATAGTTATTATTAAATATTTTGGAGAAGGAATATGAGACATCAGGACGGTAGGATCGTAGAAAAAAACAAGTACACTGTCTTTTTCGCATCCCTTCTCCAAATTTTTACTTTTTTATTTTTTCGTAAACTACTAATAATGAATCGATTTATAAAATATGGGTATTTTATTTTTTTGTCTAGTATCATATATTATGTAAAAAACAAAATTTGGAAATAGCAAGAAAAGAATAGATTGGGTTAGAAATAAATAGAAAAAGAAACAAGTGTTATTAATGGTTAGTGAAGGAAAATGAGATTAGATATTTGTTGTTGACAACTTATTGTTTAAATGTTAACATAAAAATTCCCGACTTTTGAAAACACGATTTATCATTTATAAATTGAATTATTGACTATTTAAAATATGTAGTTACTATTAATAATTTTGGTACGTAATATGTATATTGCAATGAATGAACTAATTCATAACCTATTGGATTATTCATAATGTATTACCGAATGCATGTGATAATAAGAACATTTACATATTAGATGTGAACCATATTTTAGTATTCTCTGAAAGCCATTTATCAAACTATTCTGGCGACACAAGGTAATAGTACTTTTTATGTCGTACGTCGATGCATTTGCCGTGTGTTATGACATGTAATTACATTATTAGATGAAGTAATAATAACAGTATTCAAACTGCTCTCATTAGTAACGGAAGTGGAAAAACTATTGGACATTTCCGCAAATCAACTTAATTGTTTTCGTTAATTATCTTTTAGAAAAAATTACTACATATCATCATTGTCTTTTGGATGTAGCAATATTGTACATAATCATAATCAACTATCTTGGCAAGTACTTGAGTTGACTTTAGTGGTTATATCAATTCACTAGTATTAAAATAGACAACAAAACACATCTCAATACAATTATTGAAAAGGAATAATTTAGAGCATAAATGACAAATTTAAGTAATGTGTAAATGTTCGGTGTAATGTTTGTCCTGTTTTTTTCTGAGCGGTAGGTACGCAATAAATTTAGTTAATTGGCATTCATAGTGTTTCCAAATTATCTACGCTTTGACTAATTCACTTTCTAAGAATACTCCAACCGAAACAACAAAAAATATTTACAATGACGAACATTTTACCGCACAACAAATAATCTATTTGCTACAAATAATTCGCTCCATTATTTTTTGCACTTCCACCTTGAAATTTGATTAAATAAAACTCAAATTGTAAAACACAATGAATGGTTCACTAAACTTAAGCGCCTTGGCGGTTTTTTAATAATCGTTACAATTTTTTAAGTCAGGTATTAGGCAAGGGAGTCAAGAGATGGACAGATTTATAACAAAAGTCATGGTGATATTAGTAACCCTTAATGCTTCTTCTTTAGTGGATGAGATAAACTGGATAAAAATAGCGATTGAGAATCATGGACTGTATCCTTTATTGATTCAGGTGAGGCCAAATATTTCTCTAATTTCGCTCGTCTCGTCTCGATTTTAAAAACTAAATAAATAAAAATATAAATAAATAAAATAAAATAGAGATTCTCTAATTTCAATAATTTCGTCTAGATTTCTCAAGATTTTAAAATTATTTTGCTTCAAACATCATAAATGTGACATCTTTTGTGACTTGATTCGTAAAATAGAAATTAATTTTCTAAGCCACCGCCGAAGAGAGCAGTAGAAGAAAAATAGAACTAGTATCCATAGGAACTATGTAGGATCAGCGAATAAGAAATAACTTGTACGATAGAAACCTGCAATATCGTCCTAAATGTCGCTATAAAACTAGACAACCTCACTAATGACATTACTAAAAACCACCAACAACCGAAAGATTTAAATTGATAACCTAAAAATTGAAACCTAGATTGCTTATTATCGTTCGATCTGTGATTTGAAAAATCAGGCATCCAAGCTTTGAAATTATTCCTGCAGGTAACAGTACGTTAAGGAATAAGAAAATCCAGGAAGAAAATATAGGTTCGCGTAGCAATGCAATGAAGTTAGTGAATGTGATCTGTTTGTGTATGAAAGCGTCTACTCCCAAATAATTGAGGTCCATCAAGTGATTGGCGGACTGCCCGCACTAAACATAGCACGGCCGAGCTAAATTTGCCGCCGAATATTCCCACATGGACACACCGGCTGACATATTTGTGTCCTGGTATTTCTATCTCTTGTTCCGTTTGTCTTCCTTGTAAACTCGCCTTGTAGGGGTCAGTATTGTTTATGTGGGGGTAACCTTCAACGTGTCAGACTCACACGCACAAATATTTCTCAGGATGTGTGATTAATTACGTAGAAAGATGTCTGTTATACAGCAGCGGATTTATGAAGTTCACTAATCTAAGTAGGGGAAGGCACTAACCTAAGTTAGGTTATGACAGGTATTAACCTAATTAGGGGGAGGTACTATCTTAAGTTAGGTTAGGAGAGATACTACATTAAATAGGGGGAGGTACTATTCTAAATAGGGGGAGGTACTAAACTAAGTTAAGTTAGGGGAGGTACGAACCTAAGCAGGGGGAGGTACTAACCTAAGTTAGGTTAGGGGAGGTACTAACCTAAGTTAGGTTAGGGGAGATAATAACTACTAACTAATCTTGTTATCTTATCCTAGACAAAAATCGTCAGTCGCAGAGCATGCCTTGGAGAATTTTCATGAAATAAAATTTCCAGACAAGAAAATTATTTCAAGATCTACATCTCTCAACACAAGAGTAATTAAAGAAGCAATTGATGTTAAAACTAAGAGTATTAATCTCAATCACAACGATGGTTTGGAAATTAGTAAAGCATGGCTTCCTATATTAAAGATGTTATAATTCGTTTCTTAGTTACTTATTTACTTGCTTTGTTGTAATTGTCATTACCCTGAAGAAGGCAGTTTATGCTGCCGAAACGTTGGGTTTAATAAATAAATAATTACAGAACTAAAACTAAAAACATTGTTTATTTAATACCACTTTCATTAGCAGTATATTAGTATGGTTAATGAAACTAACCCCATGAACATTTTTATTTCAGCGTGGTTTCCTTCGTAAGAAGGTACCAAATTACGATCCTTACTTCGAAGCTGGCAAGATTCGGAATCCAGGTACTACAACAACAACTTGCCACTAAAAGCTGTACTACCAACTTTATCAAAAAAAAAAACCTTTAAGCTTCACAGGCTCAGAACTCTTACTTTCTGAACGTGTCTCATAAATTTATGAGCAAATAAATTGTGACCTCAATGGCATTATGCATATTGAGGCAATACACTCATTTTACAAACAATACAACAACAAAATTTAATTTCGAAACTACTCATTCTTGAACAATTTGTAGATAAATATCTCTGACACCTAAATGATTTCCTGCATTCAATCACTGTATAGATTTTCCTGAAGCTGATTTACACTGCAACTGACTGGCTCCTTCAAAGGTTAATCGCTGTTCATTTTTCCGCATTGTCCATATTGCTCAGCTTTCTAACACATTACTTGACATTTATATTATAAGCAAACGCAAACAGGAAAATGAACTCGAATGAACTAGACTATTGTGTGGTCATTCCTTCATTACGTAATTATGAGCAATACCTTACCAATTCGAGCAATTAGGAAAAATCGAAAAGGAAACGCTTATTTATAGTTCAGTTGGAGTAAGATGATAATTGTATGGTACAGTATCTAGTAATAAGGAAAATAAATGATTGGTACATTAAGTTGATTGTTGTTTAGTTAGAACTTGTGATGAAATATTAAAAGGTAAAAGGTAATGTGAGTTTAATAAGTGATTCTTGTATTCTCACGGTATGGTTAATGAAATGGTTGAAGACGAGAATAATTAATATATTAGCAAATAGATACCATGTCATCATCTATGACACAACCAATCTTCAAATAATATATTGATTCCGATATTGGAACTTAGAAAGTAGAACAGACAATTAGACAATTTTAATTATTAGTGCCGGATATACCATTAGGCTAAAAAAGCTTCAGCCTAAGACCCTCCAAATAGTTTTTAAGTTTTAGTAAATTTAACTTCTTAGGGAGAAATTGAATAAACCGGATAACAGAACAATAATGTCTCAAGAAATGTTGACGTCACTATCCATTATGTGTAGCGAAAGGGATAAATTAAGAAATTTTGAAGTCGTGATTGAAAATTAAAGGTATTAGGTAAAAAGAAGAAAAATTGTAACGAACTTATTGTAAATACGCTGGTTGTGTTTATACAAAATATGAATTATAATAATAAAAATTTGATTAAATTTATTCTCCAAATAGATTCATGTTACTATTCCCTTTTACAGTTCGACGGAAGATACATTTTGCTCATTCTGCCTATGGCCTTATCTCAAGTAACTTGTAAATAAATTTATTAGAAGCTCTTATCCGGAAAATAATGTGTAAGTGTCTTTCAAAGATACTTTATCCACTGGATTATTATTCTGCAAATGAACATATCAAAAATAATTATTTTGATGTTGTCTGCAATGAAATAGTGATTACTGACTTCATAGATATTTGGACAAGGTGAATATGGTGCATAATTTGTACACGTTAGAGAAGGATAAAAAATATATTTGGAATGTCACGGGCATTCCGAAATGTCAAAATTTGATATGTAGGTTTGTAGTGAAAGATGCCTCAATCAAATAAAGTGGTAGTGGTAATTACTTGCCCTTCTATACATTTCCCTTCGTAAAATATTATAAAGGAATAATTATTTCATTAGCAATAGAAAGAAAAAATGGATAAATATATTAAGGAGAACTAATATGTTTAAAGCACCTTATTTTATTAGAGGTATTTTATCTATTGAAGTTAGACGATTAAAATTTTAATTAGAAATAATGTTTAAATAATGCTGAACATTGCAAGTTATCGGTTATATTCACAGAAATGATTCATTCTTCGTCATTAAATTTTTCAAAGCAGTTCACTCGTTCTGTCATTCTACATGACCAACGTTCTAGATTTACAAAATCACCTGTTTCTTCTATCTCTTGGTCTTCTAATTTTTTGAAATGTTATTATGTATAGATTAGAATTAACAATTAGAAATAAAAAGAAAGAACTCGTGCCTTTTCGGAATAATTCGATCATTATTCACAACTTCTTCTAACTCTTGGTCCTCGAGTTTTTTGGAATGTTATTAGTATAGGTTAAAATTGACAATTATAATAAAAGAACACGTGGCTTTTCGGCATAATTTGGCGACTATTCACAACCCGAACAAGTTTATTTCAAAGTTCAAGTTCCCAATAACTTATCATATAAAGCCAGATATTCTACGAATATATATTCTACTGTGGTGGAAATACAGATTTGGCATTTATTTGACAAATATATTTTATTTCAAACTTTATTCGTACTTAGAAAGACCGGTCCACAGTATAGACAACATCTACAATACAACAACCTCTTGCTGAAACATTTAACAAGACAAAACCAGCAAAGACCAGTCTTGCACCACATACAATTCAACTCCGAAGCGAGAGTGAGGTCTGGGAGTGCACGCAGCGCAATCAGAGCCGTGAATGAGTCCTGCGCCTGCATCAACTCGTACTTCACGACTCAATGAAGCCGCGATTTCACGAGCGAAGGCCGCGCGCTCAACTGATTCATCTGCACTGCGGCTTCTGCATGTGGGGCCATGCGAAGTGTGGACCGCTTAATGGGAGGAAAGAGAAGCGATTTATGAAATAAAGAGATCGGTGATGGAGACATGAGATGTGCATGCTGTTTGTGAGAGTCAATGATAAAGGTTTCATTCATAAGTTAGGTAAATTTGGCTCAATGTTATTGCAAGAATAAAGAAATGTTTATTTGTATTTTTTTTTTCATGAAGAAGACCTAAACTATTATTACGGGACAAATATGTGTTACCAAATTTTGATTTTTAAATATACTTAGATGTGTAAATAAGCAAAAAGACTGATTTTTAAAACAAAATTGTTCGAATAGAATTACAATTCAATATTGTCTCCCTCAAATTAACTTTATTGGAAAACCCAGTGCTGGAAACTCGGATACTGGAATCACCTTCAGTTGGTCGGTTACAGCTGTTCAAATGTTTTGAAGTGTCCTTTTCAATCTCGGAAACAGGCGAATAAGGAGGCTGAGGATCCACAGAAATGTTTTTACTGGCCAAATTCTCATTTTTTAAAACCATTTTTGGGCGGAATTTTCTCATCCCCAATGAATTGATTAAAATATGATGATATGGTGTGACTCAAATTCAACTCTTCCCGTTTATTTAATATTGTCAATAAGATCTCGGGTTCAGGCGACTTTTTCATCAGTTCTTAAAGACGAAGACTTTCCGCTCCGTATTTTATCATCAAACGACTCTTTTCCTTCTGAAAATGCTTAAAATCACCAAAGTACCTAGCC
This sequence comes from Stenolophus ochropezus, assembly GCA_035578165.1. NCBI lineage: Eukaryota > Metazoa > Arthropoda > Insecta > Coleoptera > Carabidae > Stenolophus > Stenolophus ochropezus. Next base: position 1,271,666 of record JAQOWZ010000028.1, on the reverse strand, counting down.
ACTTGAAATAACAATGTCTTCGTCTCCGAAAGATTGACATATTCAAGGAAAGTGCACAGAATCAGAGCCAATATTGTACAAGAAATTGCATTAGTATCGTACAAAAGTTCGTCTAAATCTAGCAATTTTTGGTACAAGATATTGTACCGTTTCTTGTACTATTTATTGTCCCATATATAGGCTAGTCTAAAACGACCTTGTTTGTAATTTGAAATTGTAATCACACTAATGGGGATTAAGGAAAATAATTATTATCTCATCCCATATCAACTATAAATTTTGTACAGGAAAAATTTGGCAAACAGCGAAAATAGTAGATAAAAATTGATGTATTTAAATATATATTTCCTTATTATAAACTCAAATAAGACGATACTTTTCATTAGATTTTTTTTTAATTAATTTGTTCCCAATCGGCCCAAAAAAAAATCTTTCGCTCATGTCAGATCAACCTCGTCTAGTAAATATTGTGAAAAACAATATCCACAGCAAAATTATAACTACCTATAGAAACAAGACAAATAAATAAAACCTACTACTCGTATGAAAACAGGAAATTCTAAGGCAAACATATAATTACAGTAACAGAAATGTGTAAATTATAAAATGATAGTATTAGCGGTTTTCAGTGCATAGAAATACTGCCACGGTTGTATGCACAACATGATTATGGTGTTTGTGTTGGAGGGTATTGATTTTGTAAGTAAATTTATTCAGAAGTGAGAGTTTTTGTGCATTTCCTTTGATGTAAATGCTAGACAAGCCGGTAACGTATCGCTCCCAGATCACATCTATGTTTTATGTATGTATGTAAATATCATTTCCCTACTAATATTAAAGTTTTATGGTTTTATGGTAAATACAGGACATAAAAGGGACCACAAAATTTAAAGGCTTACACATAGTGCTACAAGAAATAAGTCACAAAGTCTTTATAATCTTAGATCTAAAAACAAATTCTTAAAAATAATTTGACAATTATTCATAGTGAGTAAACACCATTCACTAAGGTAGTAAACTTTACGGCGACTGGTTTTTACGGAGGGTAATTCTGATCTAATTACATTAGGGCAAGAATTAAAGTACTTCACAGTGAGTGAGCACCTGTCTTACAGGTAGTAAACATTACGGTGTCTAGTTTTTAGGAAGGGTGATTTTGATCTAATTAAATTAGGGCAAGAATTGGAATACTTCACAATTGGTGAAGCACCCTTCTCACAGGTAGTAAACATTACGGTGACTAGAATTTATGGAGGGTGATTTTGATCTAATTGCATTAGGGCAAGAATTAGAGTACTTCACAGTGAGTGAGCACCCTTCTCACTGATAGTAAACATTATGGTGTCTGATTTTTGCGGAGGGTGATTTTGATCTAATTATATTAGTGTAAATCTCAGAATACTGCACGTTGAGTGAGCACCCTTCTCTTAGGTAGTAAATTTTTAAAGTGATTAGTTTTTATAAATGGAAATTTTGATTTTTTCAAATTAGGGCAAGTATTAGAATAAACATGTTAACCATTCAAAAAGAAAATGAAATATTTACACAATTTTGGGCGATAAATCTTTAATAACATTTTCAAACAAATTAAGAATAATTGAACGTAAATATTTACATTTGTTGACAGTACATTACTGTGTCAGAGGTTACTCCATTTGTTATAATTTCTCTTTCACAATCTAATCGAAATGAACTTTAACACACAAACAAAACACAGCTGTATAAAAACAATAACACAACATTGTTTTACTTTTATTACAATGCATTATCATCTGGTCTATCTCACGCAATAGAAAAATGTTACAATAAGTAGCTAAACATGTCCTGTTGAATAATCTGCATCGAAATAAGTATTGCTTACTGTAAATACAGTGGCGTACGCGATTATTTTTCAATTTTAAATAGGTTATAGTAAGCTCGCATTACTCTGAAATGTAAGTAATATTTAGAGGACTATTGTTTTTGTTAATGTTCCTTAAGTGAATTCATAACAAACATTAAAATTGGAAGAACTAACTCCACATTAAGGCCGGATTAAATTTCTAAAAATATATATGGAAGATGTTGTATTAGTAAGTTGTAATTTTATTTACTGGTTTCTGGATATTATATTTTAATATTATTATTTTCTTTACATAATAATATTATTACCGTACTGAGTTGTCAAAATAACATGGGACAATTGGATAATGTAACTATAATCACAGTGTCATATTAATGATACAAGAAGCTAAAATATCCATATTTTTTAATCGATTCGTTATTCGTAGTTTATGATAAAATAATTATTAAAAATTTGGGGAAGGGATGCTGTGACGTCACCGTAGTAGAATCACAGTCTACCAATCATTTCCCACGATCCTATCATGCTGACGTCAAATACCCCTTCTCCAAAACATTAAACTGCTAATAACTATATTATTGCTATCTAATGTATAGTTTCTATTATTGTAAAGAGAAGCTATAGTGGTTACTTTTTATTTTATGACATATATTGAAATTTGATTATGGTCAAATATTTCATTGAAATGCGGGGGTTATAATTACTCATAAAAATTCTAGGTATGTTAATAGCTACGACATTTTAAAATTTATAACAATGATTTAAAGGAAGATGTGAATGGTACGGAGATTATTTTCTGATTTACATCTAATTCGATATTCGAAGTATGATTTACAGAGATAATGCTCTGCTCATCTCATAACTTTAAAATAAGGTAAGATGCGACAGAAGACAAAACTACCATTACCAACATAAACAATAACCCAGCGTACGTCTATGTCTCTCCACAACACCTAACAGCAAAAAGCAAACATCCGCTATTGTTGTAGCGGAAAGAGGAACACAGAACAGAACACTTTCCATCATCAACCAGCGACTGAAAGTGAGAGTGCCGCTGTCGGTAGAAACAAAGGCTCGACATGAACGCTCATCATTCGCGGGATGATTGAAATAGAGCTGTGTAGCCAGCCGCGTGGGCGGCTGATTGCTGACACCGCAGGTGATACCGGAACAGACAATGACTAAGTGATTCTGCGATGGTCGGTAAAGCGGAAAGGGTAAGGGTTTCTTCCATGGCTTTCACACCGGGTTGCACTTGAGTGAATTTAGTGGGTTTTGGTTTAATTTGATGCTCTAGACCCACTGATATGAGTGGAGATATATTCTAATCCAGGGTTTCACAAATGTTGCAAATACCAAATTTTTTAACCAAACCACTATTCAATAAAAATTCTGCATGAAGCATGTACTGGTATTTTTCTTGAAACTGGATGAGTTTGACAAATTATTATCATAAGTAATATAACGAGAGCCATGAATTTATCGGTAACTTTGTGATAAAAAATGATATCGTAATCACGACAATGAACCCAAATTGTCGTTGCTTCCCTGGAATTATTCATTGCTCGAATTATATTCCATATATATACCTACCACCCTAAACCGACAAACATCCAACAACCCTTAAGTTACAAATTATTAAATTAGGGACAATATTAAAAAGTTGGATTCTTATATTAGGTGTCGTATCGAGCCAATTTCTGGATTTCAGTTTCATTGTATCGTAACAGGAAAATCCTGTTTCTCATAAGTATGTCGTCATAAAAGGAAGTAAAACAATTATAACATGTTTCGATAAACTGGGATATTGTTTCTATTTTTTTTCTTATGAGGGTGATATTGTCCACTATGTCTTGAAACCTACAAGAAAATATATTATTTGGGTTCAAACTTTCTTTCACTATATAGGTGAGACAGACCAAGGAGGTGAATTGGTTAACAGATTGTAGTCATTTTTCATACGTGTGGTACAGTCGTCCACAAATTACACATTTTATCTAATCATTCTTCTTTATCGCTGTGTTAATTAATTTTCCTGGCATCTATAGCATCGTTTACCTTTCAATGTGCGAATGATTTTTTTCCTGTTGTCTGGTGGAGTTGATCTTTTTAACAATAAAAATAATTTTCATAATTTTTTAAGAACTTATCGTCTACATTTTTATTTGCGAATTGTTTTTTTTTCTGTTTACTAGTTGTATTGATCTTTTTAACAATAACAATCCTCAAACAATAAATTGTTATTTAAATTATTTTTTATTGTTCTATTTATATTATCATGCTTTAGCAACATTATTGTGTCATTTGTTTGAAATTATTAATGTCTTTCTATTAATAAAAGACTGGAATAAAGATTCATATAAAAAACAGTAAAACACCATTACCGTTCTCATTTCAGATCAAAACTTTTCAAGACACCTATTAACACCAACGATAAACCGAACAGTAGTAACTGTACATGTCTTTGTGATCTCAAGGCGTATTGAAGAGCTTATTATGAATGAACTCTTAACTCTTCTAACATCTAACACATGTGAAATTCGTCAAGCCCACTTAATACCAGATAGGCAGGAACCCGGACTGAGATAGACCATATGGTGGATCGAACCGCACACATGGAGCAAGCTCCATATGTGTTAAGTGCTTCTTAACCCAACAAAGAACGCTGATATATTTAGAAGTAACGGGACGCTTTGTTAATAAGTTCTGTAAAGTTTGAATAATGAGGAGGCAGTGTTATGGCTTGTATGTAAATTAAAACATGAAAGTAGAGTGCTCGGTGGAAAAATGGTAAAGCCAAAGTTCATTATCAAACAATTATATTATAAAGTTATAATGCCCCTTGTAATAGAGTTTTTCTACTTCAGTTAAATAAGAGACTCTTTATTTCCCTAATTTTATATAGATTACTGATTCCATTACTTCACTAGTGAAATAATTAGATCATTATTTCACGCGAAATTAAATTGGAAGGTAAGCATATATAGAAACTAAAAAAGAAATAATTGAAATACTCGCCTTCGTCTCATTTGTAATTTTCGTATGCGTTTAATAACCATTGTTTCCTTACTTATTACGTAAATAGCTATTCTGTACAACGTGAAAATTTTTACTAATTTAATGTGATCGATTTTTGTCTGTGAATAAGTAATTAAATACCACAACTTACTTTGATATTAGAAGATATTCCAGGGAACGTAAGATTACATGGGATTTGGATTAACGGATCTCTGTTTAACATAAATTTTATGAATGGTCTTATAAACGATTTGAAATGAACAGCAGAAGAAATGTGATGTAGGAAGAGGTCAACGATTTCTACAATTATGGTAATTTTGGTTTGCATATTCATAAGTTTTCAATTTTATTTATGCAAATGGGAATGCAGATGTGTCCTATATCAACCTGCGAACTATTGCTTTACGACTTTTTGAAACGATTTCTATTTTAAAATTGCTATAAAAGTATATTATGGCTATATAAATTTTATTTATGTAGTGTAAAATAAGTACAAAACTTATATCGACTATATATGACCATTATTGTAGTAACTGCAAATTAAACATTTCGAGATTGGATATACAGTCGATATATCCTAGTTGATATTAATTTTTGACCTGAGTTGTTGTTACTTCGCAGGAATTATGAGTAAATTTATTTACAGGATATTTATATCACCAACTATTTATTTATTTCTACTTTACATGTCGCTGACATGCACTGACCAAACACTGACTGACTTCAGTGACTCTCTGCATAGTCTGATCGATACTGACTTCTTTGCACCGTCAGCTGCGACCCTTTTATATCTGCGAGTAGGTAATATCGAACATTCTAGAGCCTTTCGGACTTTATAAAATTCCTGAACAATAGCGGCGTCGTTCCTATCCCACTTGACTTATAGCGAGACTACCTGACCAGACATGTCAGCCGCGATGACTCATCTGTGGTAAGTCACGTGCGTTACAGTACGTATTACAGATAGGTATACATATACATGCTATCTGCGTCTAACCAACGACAAAAATTAAATAGAAAGGTAGATATAACCCTAACCGCGATTAAATAATTTACTTCTTTAAGAGAAAATTATATATTTTTTATACCATAGAGTACTTATATGTTCTGTAATGATGGTCAAGTTTATTTTTTCATTTCAAGCGGTTCATGAATAAAATATTTCGAAGCCACACCTTGTAGATAATTATACATAAAATTATATTTTAACAACGGAAGTATAAAAAAACAATAAAGATAATTTTATCTTTATATCACTATTGGTAATTTTCTCCACACCTTACCATGTACAATAGGCGTAGTATTTTTCACACACTTATCCATATTCTATTATTAGCACTCCTCATCTAAATTTTTAATGCAACTCAAACACTCATTACTAAAATTCAATCTCTCTTCAATTTAAATAGAAACAAAGGAGGAACAATGGGCCCGGTAGTTACGTAGGCGCTAAGACAAAACACTATCTCAATTTCGTTGTCATCTTCCTGCTTGCATGGACGTGTCGTTTCGACATGCATTTGTTTCTGGTGGAAACAATAGAAAGCACCTTCATTTGTCACACATTGACTTGGGTAATTGATGATTTTATAAATCATTTGTATTCATATGCAACAATTGTGGGAGACTATATGACATCTTCGAAGAAAAAAAAATCATTTATAAAGGAACAATATAATGTTTCTGCAAAAACTCTTTGTGGTATAATTATTAATATTTGATATTAGATTTTTTAATTTTGTATATTCTGAACCAAGGAAAGAGGGAGGCAACGGTGTTTTGAATGATGCTATGATTATTTACCTTTAAGATTTATATGTCCATGGTGATTTAGATGACACAACATGATACATGACTTAATTACATTATGAAAATATATAAATGGTATTTAGTCATCGGGCTAAAAATTTAACATCATTGCTCTGATATACCGACTTGTTTCTATACGTAATAGACGACGAAATGCGGCTCTTACTAAATATGAAAAGTTTTCTAGAACTGAGCGAAAATTATTTCCTGCCATCCTTACCATATTTTGTATAGATTTGGACACTTTCTCACAAATTCAGAATGGCGGCGATAAAATATTACTTAAATTTATTTATTTAGATATTAGGTCTATGGTGAGAAATATGTACGAAATAAATGAAAACCATACCTCTTTCTTTGCAAGTTTTTGAGCTATTAAAATAATTTTGTTTAATGCAATAAGAAATAGTGATAAACAATTAATAAAATTTTCGAAAGATGCTCCATTTAGAAGGGAAGTTCTAAGATATGAAACGAATAGAAGTTGAAGAATGATTAGCCGTAGAATGATTTCACTTTTAAGTGAAATAAGTTTAAATGATGTGCAGCAAAAATGTATGGTGTCCAGATCACATTTCTTTTATTTAAGTGTGATTAACAATTTAAGATTTGGACTAACATTATGTGATCAGCCAATTTTGTTGACCACAACGCGATCAGAGCTTCATCAAACGATGAGACGCAACTGTACAATATATGATAAGTTTTCTAGGGCTGAGCGGATACATCCACTTTCCTCTTTACCATATTTTGTTAAAACTAATCTGTATTTGTATACTTTCTCACGAATCCAGAATGATAGCCGATAAATTTTAATCTTTATTACCAAAATCGTGTCGATTCTGAATACAAGATCAGCAGACCAAACGCTCAATTCTACAGAAATTTATGGAAAACATTCCATATTGTTAAACTATTGCATCTCCAGTGACTAAAGTAAAAACTGTATTAAAAGTTAAGTCAGGGAATATTTCTAATAATTTATTTGAAAACATCGTTTTCCACAATGACGTTTCCCGTCGGTGTCTTTGTCTGAAGTTCAGTCAACTCTGCAATTGATTAGTCTAATCGCCTAATCGTCGGCGTCGAGTATGTTTAGAAGTCCGTAGGTTTACACCAGACGTAACACTATATACACGACAATGATAATAGTACTATAACAATGTAGACTACAATATACTATAAACGTGACACGAGTACTAATCATACGTTGTTACTTGTATGATATAATGACATATTATCGAACTCAGCCATTGGCTTTTCACATTTAACCTCGAGTAATTGAATGGAATTTCGTATTTTGGGAAATTACGAAGAAAATTAAATAATACTTGTACCTAATTACATTTGTTCATTGACCTCAGAAAGTTCGTCTACTAAATAGTAACTTGTTTTTTCTATGCAGCCTTTTGTTTTAAAATGTCTTATAACGTAAGTATGAAAAGTAGTCAACGAATATTTTTTTCTGCTTCCCTTAAATAAGAGATTCTTTATTCCCCTAATTTCAATTATGTTATTGATTCCATTATTTCACTTGTGAAATATTTAGTATTATTCTCATCTATTTCACATCATTCCTAGATAAAATAGGATCTCAAGTTCCTGAAAGTATTTGTTTCATGACAAGTTTTACTTGTATTTTAGTAATTTAAGTTGTCAGCCCATGCAAGAGACCTACAGCTAATAGTGGGTTCAGTGCAACAGAAACTTTTACAAAGGTTTGGCTTGGTTATTGGCGGTTTTAGGCATTTTTAGAAGGAAAAGAGTCGATTGACGAGAAAGCGGAAGAACTGATGAAAATGTCGACAGAATCCGAAATCTTATGCAATCCGAGAGTACTAAATGATTGGGGAAGAGTTGAATTTGAGTCACATCGCCGTTCATCAGATTTTGACGAATTCATTGGTGATGAAAAAAATCAGCACAAACATGAGATTTAGGCCAGTAAAAACATTTCTGTGGCTCCTCAGCCTCCTTAAACACCTAACTCGAATTATTGTGACTTCTCCTCTTCCCAAGATTGATAAATCATCTCAAGATAACTCATTTCGAGACACTTCAAAACATTTAAATGGCTGTAACCGACCAGCTGAAGGTGATTCCAGTATCCGAGTTCCAGTACTGCCATGAGGATAGGAAGAACCGTCTCCAGCACTGTGTGGCTTCCCATGGAAGTTATTTTAAGGGAGACAATATTGAATTGTAATTCTATTCGAACAATTAAAAAAAATCAGTCTTATTACTTAATTTACACACCTTGTACCTAAAAAATTCATGAAATCTTAGAATGTAACAAGCAAGCTGCTTTCAAAAAATTATGGTAGGCTCTACAACAAGACGCTTTGAAAAACAAGGAAACCTCAAAATCAGTCAGAATAATCAAAAATATGTATTTAATAATCTCTAAAAGTTAAACAATATCTGGTTACTCTACCATATCGCAAAGCGTAAAATCGCTACTACCGGAGACATCAACTATATGTAATTGTTATATTTACAATTCAGAAGGCCAAAAAACAAACTTATGCCGAATCATCATACATTAATTGAACGTAAAAACAGATATTAAGACCATGCACAAAGCACAGCTGAATAACTGAAGCCAATTTTTGTACGGAAGCAATATTGAACCATTTAGAAGATAACAGTAAACATACATTATGCATAATTCGTGATTATTTGTGTTGGTAATAGCAACTCGTGGCCTAGTTCCTACTGGTACAATTGGCCAGGCAGCCGATAGCTTATCGGACATGTTTGGAATATTTCCGTATGGAACATCGGCAGTGGCCTAGTTTAACCTCTGCACCAGTGGCCACTACCGGCACGGGCACGTACTAACATGCAGCGAACCGTAACTCGTATCATTGCAGAGTTACTGACCTCCACTGCATTGTTTCTCAGGATACGACGCTTTTTAGGACTGATTGTCTTGGCAAGAGTCAAGGATGGAGCAAATTGAGGGTTTTTGATTTTAATATAAATCTGACTTAGGAGTCAGGACAAGTAATTTTAAATGTTCTCTAAGTTTTGTTAATTTACTTTTAACTTTAACATCGTAATGTAAGTTAGTTAAATTTTTTATCATAAAATTTAAATAATTGTAAATTCTAAGAAACTCGTGTGTTTGTTCTTCACGTTCATTCAAGAAATCATTCAACAATCCAATGAAATCACAACATCATCGTTTTCAACTCATCTTGTTACATTGGCCGTATTTATTTGATTCTTTTTAAGTAACCTGGTAGATTAATTCTGTTTACTTGGTACGTTTTACCCAGAACAGATTTCGAACTGATCCAACTTACCCAACCATTTTGCTGGGTTGGTGAGTTGAATCCATTGATTTTATGTGTGTAATACACATTTTTGCGCTATCTTTTTTTACAGTATGTATATTAGTATCTTGTTGCCTCTCTTACTATCAAATCAGCATGAAGCAAATCGTATGTCTATTATCACTCCAGTTCATAATAGTTTCTGCTTATTTCAACATAACTTAGGTGTTTTATTAATGATATTCTGAATTTTACAGCATATTTTGACTGAATTGATGCATTATAATAAATGGAGACAATAGTTAGGAAATAATATGTAAAATATCACAAGTGAAGGATTCACTTCACAAGTAAATTATAAAATGTTATAGGATGTGTTTATCCCCAGGGAAGGTTTCCGTAACTATTTGCCTGAGATGTCCGTAAGGTGCTCGTAAGATAATGGAAATTTTGTTCACATGGCATTTTTAGACGATGTCGCTGTCAATACTAAATTTATTAAGTTATTATAATGAGTCTTAAATTCAGCACATTTTTTCGAGGTTATGTTAAAAGGTGATTTCAAGTAACACTATAGATAGATAAACATCTCATACAAAGACAGCACATCAGAGACTATCTGTGTTGACATACTCTTTCGAGGTAATTTTAAAATGTGATAGCAAGTGAGATAACATCATTGGTGTTTCTATACTTCAGACAAAGACAATGCTCAAAAAAACAAACATTTTAGTAGTGTTGATATCTAGATAAATATAAAATCACTGGTTAAATCTATTTTCTATCTGTATTTATACATTGCTTTCTGTTTCTATATCTGCGAGAAGTCATATCTTTTATAGGTTAAAACGGGAAACTTAAATATATCGCTGAAAATTTTCATCAGATGTAAAATATGGTTATTTATTTGGTACCAACACGGGTAAGTTTAGGATCAGTTTAGGGTTTTTACTGTAAGACCATTCTTGTACGCATTACGCATTACACATTGAGCCACCCTTGACCGTAACTCGATGCTAATGAGGTCACCCCGCATTTTCCCTCGTAGTATGCGAACAGCAAACCACGAGACCGCACAAATGGTTGATTTAACGCCGTGGAAACCACGTGAGTTCTCTGCACTTAATTACCTCTGGCAGGAGATATGCATCTGGATTCCAGCTTTTATTGATACCGTGCTGGTCTGTGCTGGTTCCTCTCTATCGCATTCTGCCATAGCTAAACTATTACTAGCAACAGGTGTGAGCTGCGGAACAATTAAACCTTTATGCTACTTCTACACTAATTAATTACTTCGTGGAAATCATTAGCAGTAAATAAGACCATTTATTGCATGGATTACTTACTATGTTTTATTGGTTTGGACTTGTACATAAATATTGCATTTTAGTAACACACGTTTAAATTAGAACACATTTATTAATGAGGGAAATTAGGTTGTGATTAAAATAACCCAAGTTCAAATCCTGTTCATGAAAGATATTTATCAACTGCCTGCAGGTTCCTTATGGTACATGTTTTCTACATCCTTCTGATTCCCGAAGTTAAAATGGACTTAATTTTTATGTAGTCTAAGAAGTCCAAATAATTTTGTTACCCTTAAACTATCTGATAAATTTTATATATTTCTTTCTTGAAACAATGAAATAATAAATAGTGTATAACTGTAACATAACATCAACATTTAGTCAATATACGTATATTTTACCAAACTGAGACGGAATTTTATAAATGCCAGAATAGTGTTAGAAGAACTATATCTTCAACATTCCCAGGAAGATTATGGATTTTTCAACCTGATTCATATAATGTTTTATGCCATATTTATTAAGAATTCTGCCAATTTCGTTTGTCACATTGGCAATGAACAATTTGTGAAACAGGTAAAGGTTCATTCTTTGGTTTTAGTGCTCTTGTTATTTGAATTTTACTATAATCATTCTTCAAGAAAACTTCATCCAAAAAAAAAAAAAATTTCCTCTTTTAGTTTTAATAGAACAAGCTTTTTGGACAGGATAATGGTTACAGTTTTAATGTTGCATTTTTTTATGTCTTTTAGTTTGTTAAATATTCAAGACCATTGAACTATCACTGTTTTCAAAATTTTGCTGGCCAATAATAAGTAAAAATCGTTAAAATAACAAAGTACTGCGCCACCTCTGTTCGTTACAGAATATAAATTTAATTTCTTTATTTACTAAGTTTCGCCAATATTTCATTCTCAAAATAAATTCTAAGTTCATCAGCGCTAATATTTCATCATGCACTTTGCCAAATCAGTGTACCATTACGTCTTTGGTGAAAATAGTACCTTCCGGCTTAACCGAAAATGTGCCATCCAAAATTTAAACGACCGTCGGTATATAAACATTAAAACATTAGCTAGCATCGAATTGGCATAGGCGATAGGTTATGTCATATGAACATATTGTTGTCATTCTGATACAACTTGAAACTTACGCATTATAGAAAATGACATCGTGCCAAATAGTTAGAGGATGCAAGGATAAATATAATTCGTATTAAAAAATTGAAGACAAATTACTTAAGTTATGTTTCTTTTTTTTTTCTTCGTGGACATAGTTGAAGAGATAAATATATCTTCATGTCTTAAGATGGTACTATGTGTATGACATTTCTGTTCGTAAAAATATGTTGATAAATGATTTAGTTTATGTTTAGAACGATGGCCAGCCAATATTTCAAGGGCAGTTAAATATAAAAAGAAAAGTGTATCGTTCGAAAATTATGTTAGCAGTTAAAAGATCATTTGTCTGTGTAGTATTTTCTCACACCTACTTTGAATATTCATAAATTCATGTTTAAAACAAATAATTATCATAGTTTATTATCTATTAAATTTTTCAACTTTTTTGCAACTTTAATTTGAATATTGGAAATATTTTTGAGATGAAACTTTGAGAGCAAAAAACTTAGGGACGAAAAGAAACAACGTGTATTTCTGGATTATCTCGGGTATATAATAATTATTTGTATCACTAGAGCAGAAACTGAAATATTGCAACAGTTTCTTTACAGAGTTGACAGATGTCATTTTCAGCTTTACCAATTTTGTACAAATAGTATTTTAAAGGACAATGGCCAGTTATTATTCTAAGGTCCTTTTTACTGAGAGCTAGTAGCTACTTGGCGTTTGTCTTAGCTGGACAAATGAATTTTCTTGCTTGACTGAGGCCTTGGTACAGATTCTTCTCCATATCTTCCCTCGTCTTCTTTTCCCTCCCTTGATTCCCTTGATCTTCTTATGTCTTACCAATTTACTTTATTTTTTGTCTAGTTTGTCATATTAAGTAAAAAATAAATATTTGTTACATACCCCACTGTATCCGAGTTCATAAAGCGAGGATTTTAAAACCTCTAATACGCCATATGACACCATGGTTACAGTTCTGTATGGGTTGATATGACGCTTTAGTTTCAGTTATAGTGCGATGTCAGTTTATCTGTCTCCTTACATGATTCTACTTCACTGACGTTACAATATCCATTCCCCAAATTTTTAATATTTATTTTCTCGTAAACTACGAAAAATGAATAAAAAAAACTAGTTTGGTCTTCTTATGTCTTACCAATTTACTTTATTTTGTTAATATTCCTAAGATCTTATCAGATCTTAAATACCTAAAAGTACTAGTTTTATAACAAGTTTTTCTTGATTCTTGATTTGTACAAATTATTTTTTAAAGGACAATGGTCATTCATTATTCTAAGGTCCTTTTTGCTAAGAGCTAGTAGCTCCATTTCGTTTGTCGAAGCTGGAGAAATGAATTTTGTTGCTGACTGAAGCCTGGAGTGTTTTTCCAAAATGAGGATATGACAGATTCCTCCCAATTTTTGACCACCTTCTTATTGTGGCTTTGTGGAAGACCACATGATTCTAGTCCATAATACGAAAATTTAGCTACTTTTTTGCAAATTCATTAGCTTTACACCATAGGTGTCGTGGTTTGTCTTGTATTTTTATGTATAGTTTTATTATTTATCTTGTCTTACAGAACATTTACCCATACTTTATCTTACTAATATTGCATATGTAATATTCCATGTACACATTAACATTGAAGATAAGACAGTAATTACTATATTGACTATCTTTCGTCAGAATCTAACACCTTGTATGCTAACTCTTCATATAATAACAATAATTACGGTCATATTAGACAGCGCCATCCCTAATAACTACAATGTATGCAAATGACTAAGAAAGCTGGAATTACAATATGATAACTTTCTTCATAATTGCCAGCCTGGGGACTCTGTTTCATACCCAGTGATAACATCGCAGCATTGTAGCAGCAGATCTGTATTCACGCCTCGGCTTCAGATGATGGGATTTTAACGACATGTGAATAAAAATCAGGACATTTTCTCTCAACTAAATGAAACAATTTTCACTCGAGATAAACACAGAAATAGAAATGTGGCTGATAGTAAACTAGAAATTATGCACAACTTCAATTTTTCTAGCCGGTGATGGTAGCATTTCATTTTTAAAAAACTTTCTTGAAAAGAAATATTCCGTACAGCTTTTATAAAAATCTTATTTGGATACCATTAAACTTATTGTAACATTGAGAATAAGTCAGAGGTTTTTCATATTCATTCTAGGATGGATATAATTATAAAGTTAATTGATTGTTAACACTATAAATTTAAAATATTAAAATTTTCTTGGGTCTCAATAATGTACTAGATCTGAAACAAGTCCGCGCAGAAAAATTTAAAAACCACTGTTATAGAGCAAAGAATTTTTTTGCTGCACATTTATAAATAGTTATTTGTATATCAACGGAATAAAGCATATTTTTTTTATTACGCTTATGAGTAATAAAAAATACTTTATTCCTTAGATTTACATTATTTTTTCCGAAATCGTTAAATTATTAATTACAAACATAAATAAATAGCATTATGTGTTTATAAGACGTCAGCTAGTAATTGAGACGGGGATGGCTGTGATAACAAACATACTGTCAAAGTGTCAAATATTTCTTTATAATTTTCATTTATGTTTACACCTGCTTAGACGTCGTCTACATGAAATCTGATAAATTATTATCAAAGGTAAATAATAAATAAATTCATCAATAGTATTATAGACAAATATGTTTGTTATTTTAGGTAGTGCTAAAATAAACTGCAAAAATATAATACTATTAAAATATAGGTTAATTAAGTTTGACAGATGAGTCCGTAAAGTTAAATTTTGACAAGAGTCTGTAAAGATTTACTTTAGCTAATACTTTGGCTTACTTCGCGGAGTAATATCGTGTACTTATCTTCTACGAAATATATTTTTGTCTATTATTTTTTATCCTATTAATATTTGTTTACTCATATAGTACCAAAACAAATGACATTACAAAATCGTAGTTATGCGAGAAATTTTCAACAATAAGCAACAAGTATTGTCACAGGTGTATTTATATATTATAAAGTTACCTCCAAAAATTATTTTCTTCACGCTAAATTTCCGTGTTACTATCATTAATAATTTTCGTTGCACTCATGCGACAGTTTAGTAATTATTTAGCTCTGTTAACAAATCTGCCAAGTTTTGTTGGCCCGAGTGTCCCCAGTGAACGAGTCGCCCATGCCCGTGGGAATTTATATCTGCCACGCCCACTCACCACTCGTGGGTATATTTATCTGCTCAAGATCAATGATGTTCAACTGTTTGTCTCTGCGTAAATATGACGCGGGTGCAAGATTAGTAAATAAATTTATGATGGTACAACAAACTAATATTTACAGGATGCAATTGTCGCAAGAATTTATATTTCGAGTGGGCGTTGGATAAAATTTCATAGATTTAATTTTATGGTTTATTCTGCAAGTAATAATATTTCAAAAATTCTAATATTAACTAGTATTCATGCTGAAAGATAATAAATATGTTTCAGACATTTATATATTTCCTAACTTTTCAACAGAATATATTTTTTATGCTAAGGCAATAATGCCTAGTGGTAAAATTGGATGTTGCCAATTCTTTTTTGATAAGTATATATTTTATATTTCAATATGAAATACGAACAATCGTGTGATCAGTAAGTAACTTTAATAGTGCTTTCTAAATATTACTATTTTTAAACATAGCTCCCTATTTATTATGGCCCGTATTCCGAGCTTGTTTTTATAATAAAATCCCTTTTATGAATCCTGATTTTACATTACAAGCTTATGAAACCAACGGTCACTTTTAACAAAAGCACTCATAAAAGTCAGTTCGGAATATGGGTTAATATGATTATATCAGTAAGTGTAACCATTGCAATGTATTTGTATAAACTTCTCTACATTTTTCTTATGGCATTTTGAAATGTCAAATAAATATTCTTTTTATTCTGTGAGGTGGGAACTTTGGCACACAACTTAGCAGAACAACCATTTCCTATCCAACAAAATAAGATAACTTTTTTCTTCTTCATAACTTCTTGTATGTATGTTCAAGTAAAACCCGAATAAGGGAATTTAGTTTTTTAGCTTGCAGTATTCCGCATTTCATTTTATAATAAATTTTTATAGATTACATTTAATATTCCTAATGTGTCTCGGAAATTAAGCTAAATTTCACTTAGCAATTCTATTTCCATTTTAGGATACATTTTAAAACAATATTAAATAAGCTGCGAAAATCATTTTTAAATTATTGCGACTGATTAATTAATTTAATACATCATTAAAAATCAAGCAAATCAAAAAATCAAAATCAATAACCAAATGATTCTATAAATCACGTTCTCCTCATTTGTTTTGATGCTAGTTTTCAGGACAAAAAACGATTATCAAAAGTATTTTCCGGAACAATTATTTTGGTAAAGAGTTTACCAAAGGGGTCGTTTTAGGTGGGAAATGCAAAGAATTTTACTCTAAAGAATTAAAAGATTCCTTAAAACCCATCCTGTGATTCTTCTGATGGTTGTAGTTCTAATAAAAATTAAGACAAATATGAAAATCATATCGCGATAATAAGTCCCATCCATAAGTTAATCTCAAACATCACCAATATTCCAAGAATCCAGCAACTCTTTACAAGAACATAGAATTTTAAGTCAGATTCCTTAAAGCCAATGCAGTTATTCCTCTAGCTGTGATTCTTATAAAAATTAAGACAAATCTGAAAACCATACACCGACAATACAAAGATCATAGGTTAATCTCAAACTTCACCAACATTCCCAGAATCCCGCATTACAAGACCACATTCTCCAATCCACCTGTCATCCACTGCAATGACTTGCTGGATTCCTAACCCCGGTTAAGGTAGAGTGTGACTAGCGCAGTCGTGCTCGTACCTGTCCGGCAAGGTACGGGGCAGAGGTCACGGCTGCTGCTGCAGGTTCACGCACGCGCGAACATGCTCTCTGACCTCGCGGAGGAGATTGCGGATGGGTAATGGGGCGTAATGAGGATAGGGCATTTCTAGGATGTACTTTGGAGGAAAATCAACGTAGCCTAATTTGTGATGTATATAGGGGTTCGGATAATCTTAGGTGTGGTAATGTTGCTGCTTTGAAGCTTTCTACATCGCTCCTCGTTTCTATTTTATGTGACTCCTAGATCTGGATCTCCCTCATCTTCTTTTCCCTTCCGATTTCCAAAATAGTATTGCTATTATAATGTTTCCAATCCATTGATCTTCTTATACGACTCAACAACTTAGTGCTAATGCTGTTCTTTGAAGTTTCCTAGATCAGTACTCGTTTCTGTATATCACAGATTCTTCTCCATGTCTTACTGTTTTCTGTAACTCCTAGATCTGGGTCTCCCTCGTCTTCTTTTCCCTTCTGATTTTGGTTTCCAATACAGTATTGCTATTATAATGTGTATAGTGGATTAAACAACCCTAGGTGAGATAATGTTGCTTCTTTGAAGCTTTCTAGATCGGTCTTCGTTTCTTTATAGCACAAATTCTTCTCCATATGTTACTATTTTGTGTAGCTCCTAGATCTGGGTCATCCTCGTCTTCTTTTTCCTTTCGGTTTCCAAAATAGTATTGCTTTTATAATGTTTCCTTTCATTTTCTTGTATATCTCACCAATTCGATCGTATCACATCATAAATACTTAAAAGTACTAATTTCATAATAAGTTTTTCTTGACTTGTCTTCAAAGTTATATCATAATGTTTAATATTTCATAAAAACCAAGAAAACTCGTCGAACTTGTCTTGTTCTTGATCAAAAACAAAACAAGATCATGTGAACGTTACATACCGTGAGTATTTTCTAACGTAAAACACGATCAAATATCTTAATTTCTGAATTTATTAATAAATTACAAAACAACATTCTTAGAAGAAACAAGGCCAGATGCCTGCTTTGTGTCAAGTTTTACTTGCATTTTATTTGTATATCTTGTCAGCCTCTCTGCAAGTGACCTATAGCTTAGGTAGGTTTCGAACTATTGCAACGCAGGAGTTTTATTTATTTAACTCACAATAATTATTATTAATTTTTAATCTTTTTACATGTTTCTCTAATCAGTTGGTAAGAATCAACCAATCAAACCACCAAGCCAGTCTATTAAACGTTGAAACAAAGCTTATGTTCGTGTATGAATACAATTATAAATTTTTCCCTTAGAAAATTACAATATCAAATTACAAGTGAATCCCACATCTGTTCCTCATAAACCCAGTCACGACTTGCATACTTCCACCTATCCTACTGTCAACTGTCAACTGTCAAACCAGCCTGAACACGCAGCATCCAACACCAACAGGTCTAACCAAGCGTGAAGTCTTGTTATGACCTGCCTCAGCGGCTCAGAGGTGCAAATCGAATGAATTAGCGCTAATTACACAGGGATCAAACGCCATGAACACATTCCAGGGTAATTAGTACATTAGGTAGGATAAGTAACTTGGTCATGTACTATTAGTCACTTAGTCGCATGATTAGTGAGTATGTAGATTCGAGACAAAGAATGTGAGTCAGAAACAAATATTTTAGTTATGTGGTATTGCAATTGAGGTAAATTATCGCTTTGACACATGCAACTTATTTAATATTTCCAGAAATGTTTATGAATTATTTTGTTGATAAAGGTATACGTTTCACAATAGCACAAAATATTTATACTTCACGTGGGTGCGATTCCATAACTTGTAAGAAATACAAATTTCTCTTGGTAAGTATCAATGACAAATGTCAAATTACACATGTCACAATGGCAGGAATTTCAATTTGCAACGACTTTTTTCACACCAGTGTAGAATGTTCTTCATTTGTCTTGATATACATGAACCACAAATAACGATTACTGTTATACATTGAATCGTTAGTTTATTTTGTAGTTGATATTTGCAATTGATATCAAAACAAGTTTATATAATAGCAATTGAAGTTATGGAATCCCACCCTTGATTTGTAATAGGACAAAATGTTATGTCTTTCGATATGCCATAACTTATGTAGGAATAGTTCGTAAAAATATAATAGTATTTTATAAGCATTATAAGGTAAAACATATTTATTTCATACTGTATCGTATTTCCATTTTTACAATTGAGATTTCAGTCCGGTAAATGAGACTTTATGGTTATTCTTTACTGGTTTCAAGAATTTAAGCTATTGTTTACGTAGACAAAAATAATCAGGGTAACTAAGTCATTATATACCATGTAATTTTAATAACATGGGACAATTCTCATATCAAATCAACCCATATGACTTGATCATGAAAACGTTACTCACAAGAGATTTTTATAAAATAATATTTATTAATAACATGAAACTGGTAAACTATTGAAAAATCCACGGATGTTATGAATATACCAGGCCTTCCGAGATAGGAATTCAATTGACATCTGACTGATATCAACTATTAAATTGGTACTATGGATATGGCAAATCCCATGTTTCACATTTAAATAAACTAACGGCATAATTGTCAAATACGTGATGCAAGTTTTTCTAGATAATAATTTAATCACCCAGAGATTAAATTCATATTTAATCTCAAGGGAATAAAAGTGATACTTCAGTTCGAAAATGAAGATTGAAAGTAGGCTTTTAGTTCCGAAAATGCAATAAACATATTATGAAACTGATAAAATTTTAATCTCGATTTCATCTATATCTGAATATCTATTTGGAATTACAGAGCCAAAAAAAATCATTACTTATAAAAAAATAATTTAAATTTTGGAATGACCCCATTAAATTCCCTAATCGTGTCAATCTTTAGTTCACACAATCAAAACGAAATCAAAAATGTTTTATTCATTGACATACTGTCCATGTCTGTATTTCTTTCAAGACATTGTGTACGTTATTCACGTCAAGTCTGCCAGCTGATCTCCGGATCTTTACGTCCAAATTTAGAATATGGGTTACGCGCCTACAGTGCTACGCCATATACAGCAGCGGCTACGGTGAGATATGTATCGTACCGGACGGAATAGAAATCGACACGTTCAATTGTGGCCGCGACGGCGATAAGAGAAAATTGAAATTTCAAGACGAATCTCAAACATCTCCTTTGAAATGTGCCGAAATAGAAATTCAATGGTGCATTCTGTGTCTTGCGCGTTTTGTACAGCATACGTCACGTTTCTTTTTTCCTATATAGTGTGTGGAATACGTTTTCAATTTTAGTTTATACTTTTCTTTTCTTAGTGCGCAGTGACGATATTTTCTTGTGATATAGCGGAACAAACTACAGTAGTAAAGGGTAATTCAAATTGGACATCCAAATTTGAATTGTGCGCCATTTGCAAGTTTGCATTTTTACAGTTAATATAAATACACTCGACAAATTCATCATAGCGCCATATACTATACTCCGGCCACTGCAGTAATATATTCTATATAAGTTTTTCAGTACATTCAAGTTGTAGTTTTATAATTAGTTTGTTATTGAAGTTCAGAAATTTTTTATTTCATTTCATACCTAATATTTCCTTCATAAAATTTGTATGACCAAAAAAACAAGCTATTTCTGACTTTACTAAAATCGGAACCGAACTTATATTGATTCACGCATACAAATATATTCTTCATATATTTCTTCCAGTTTTACAATAAAAGTATTTCATATTTATTTATTTTAACTTTTAAATATATTAACATGAAATTTGACATCATATGTCAAATTTTCTGAACTTATAAATAACTCATCTATTTTATAGAAATTCCTTAGCCTAAACGATATGTAAAATTATTATAGATTATATATTTTTTCCGTTTAGCAAGAAGCATCATATTTGAATATAACTCTTAAATACCAAACAAAAGAATCATATTTTGTTTTCTCGTACTGATGCCAATTGTGTTATATTTGAACGAAAATAGGTTGATTGTTATATATGGCAAAAAATAATTGAATTGTAGTTAATGTGAAGGTGTGTTTTTCTCATCATATCATTACAACTTTTACTGTTTTGGGAGTGGCGGCTTTTTATTTAAACGGAGTTTTTCTTCGGGTAATGTAATCTTCGCGTGACCTTAAAACATGTAGAAATCTTTTCTTCTACCACTTGCTACAAAAAACAGGAAATGCTCAAATATTTCATCTCGTAAATATCAAACTCTATCGCGATTCCCACTAAAAAATTTAGCTCAGTTTCAACTTGTTTTTGTGTATTATGTGACCCGGTTAATCTGATACTAGACATGTCACTGCAAGATTTATGGGCACTGCGTATTAGAAACACAATACATACAAAAAATATTATGTACGTACATGGAACTAGTAGCTGAATGTATAAGCTCCCTGATGCGAAGTACGTCAGTGGCGTTTCCTTGTACGAAATATAGGGCAGCTTAATTAAATAATTATTGACGTTATCAAATTAAATGTTCCATTTATTTTCGATTTTGGGATAGGTAATACAGTAATGTAATTCAGTAGATTTTCGAATTCTTTATTTTTCGAATAATTGAATTCTGATACTGTATTACCTCTCCCATTCATCTATCAGTCGAGAAACCTTTGATCATTTTGGGTTTTGTTGACTCAAAGACGGAAAATGAACCATAAAAATGCAACTTTTAGGCTTTCATTGTAAAATTATATTTTGTTACTCCCATATAAACATATTCTCATTATTTCAATTTTTTGATTCATTATAGAAGCCATATTTCAGGACAGTAAAATATGTCTCAAATTTCACTCTTCTCGAGCAATCACAAAACAAGAAATCAATTATTTAGGTTCATTTTATCTATGGATTACTCTTCCTACGGACGTCTGTGACCTGACGAAATAGTAATTTTTCATTGTGTATTTTTATTATTTTTCCAAATTTATAGGAGTAGAAAAAGTTTAGTATTATATTCGGCCTACGGCTCGTGACGCAATTTTTTTTGCGTGCAATTTTTCTCTATGAACGGTTTTTTGAGTATATCTTAAAAATGGGTACAGATTCAAGCATAATCGTTATACTAATTCTCCAGGCAACTTTTTTTATTAATATATGTTCTTTGGAACGATTCAGCGAAAAACAAGAAAAAAGGAAAATAAAGAAATTTCAGTTTTTTCTCATGAATTTTCTTCCTCCATAATTTTTTGTACAATGCCACTCATAATTTGTCATTCAATTAAATTACAGTATTTTGTGAATTGAACCAATCAGATTAAAATCTAATTGACAATTGCCAGTTACACCAATTTCTTGGTAGATCAAATCCCGGTACTTCTTTTATCGGATCTTCCAGTAAGTTCTTTTGAAATACCTAAACGTTTTGACAAGCATTTTTCCAGCAATCATTAACCGAAAAGGTTCGCGAATGAATTCTTTTCTCCAATAGTTTTACGAGATTTTATTCAATTAGTGGTAAGTTTTCCAGTTCACGTATTATAAGAAACATATCTGGTAAGAACTTAAATTTACCCCACAATATTTTAGTTAAATGCTTTCTCCTAATATCATAAGGAACGATATTATATTTGCAAGGACATGAAGACAAGGAAGTGGTGTGGACTTTAAAGTACCAGTAATTAATCGCAATGTAATGTGTAATTACGAATCTGTTTTGTTGATATGAGCACTATTTATCCACAAAGGGCAGCGGTACAATAAACTAATGTAAGGCCAGCAACGCAGAAAAATAATATTCTGAACTCTCTGTTATAATACCCTTTTCAAATTTAATATAGACGTAACAAATTTACCTTGGATTAAAATTTAACTTCATGAAACCAAGCATTAGTGTTCAAAATACATACAACAAACATTCTTCTCTCTTCCATTTCTTTCTTCATTCCATCACACACATATATTCCATTAGCTCCTCTATGTCCATATACGTCAGTTCGTAATGAGCCGTGAGTGTTTTCAGCGAAGAGTAGGAAGTAGGCTTGTCTAGCACTGACTATGTAGGTATGAAGGTAAATGCACACTATACTCATGAGCCACTGACACTTGTTCGAAAGGTAAAAATGCCGCAGTACTGTTGGTGACATGTTCCAACATGTAATTAAACCCGCAGATAAGCTGTGTACATGGGTTCAAGTTGTAAAGATGGGAATCTAGTCGTAAATATTGCCGGCTTCTTTCATACTTCATATGAATCTTCTTTCTTTGGAACGATAAGAGGAACAGGGTCATAAGTATCTTAGAGATATAACTGTCTCATGTTCTTACTTTTAGTAGATTGGGTTTTAATGACTTTCAATATGTTTTTTGTCTTTGTCTTCATTGTCTTCAATCAACCCCTAGTTTAGGTAATGGGCAGGTTCAGTTGGATCAGTTTAGATAGATTACTTAGATCAGTTCACATTTCGGTGAAAATAAAATGCCTTTGGATCACTTTAATTCGTGAAGCGGTTGTAATTTTACTTTTATTATTATTTTCTTAAATTAAATTACAACTGATTTTATGCAGTTGGATGACTTTAGCCCGTGTAGTGGTTGTAATTTTAATTTAAACTTATTTTGCCTTGTCTGTCATCTCGATGGTAATTCTAAAACTTAAGTTTTGATTGTTTCCGCATTTTATATTTGCAATTTCTCCATTTTCTTTTTTAATTATTCAAAAGTACAGCAAAATCACGTGACAACCTGAACTGAACCTTCTGATCTACGAGTGGATTGGGATCAGTAAATACAGTGGAGGGGATAAACTGATCCGGTCAAATGGAATGAAAAATAAGTGATCCGGATTCAAAAGGTAAGTTAGATCAGATCCAAATGGCAAATGGAATACGCCTATAGAAAGCCTCTCCCCTTCCACTAGTTTACTGACGGGAATATCAGATTAATTATAAGTTAGGCATTTGTGTTTCCATAACAATATTTCGACAATTGATTTTATTCTTGATAATTCTACTTCAAATCATCAGGTACCTGATGATGATCGAAAGATCTAAACGCGTCGTACATCAACTTTTACCGAGTCTTGTATTCCATGCTTTATTATATTTGGTTTATTGCATTGAATCTCTTTTTACAACGACCTTTGCTCTAAACCTTATATTATATATCGTATCGGATACAATACTTACTGACGAATTCTTTAAAGGAACAATTACATTTTTTAATTTAATTGTGACAATGAACTGAAATTCAGATATTTTCAATTTTCATTAGTTATAATTTTCATTCTTCTCTGGGAAATCTTTTAACGCTTCGGATGCCCATGGGTTTTTCCTTACAAAGTTTTCTATTCTAGATGTCATATTATTTATAATATTTTCCCACATTTTATAATAAGTGATGAAAATAAAAATTAACAAGTATAGTATTTAAACCTACACATATAGACACTGTAATTTACTGTAACAAATTAGCTTCCAAGAATTATACTCACTGTAAAAAATTACAGTAATTTTCTTGTTCTCGTTTCTACAGACAAAACAGTTGAATCCGATCAGCTGTTGTGTCTAGTGATGCATTATCTCGCCCATACATAATTAACTACCAATTATAAGCTCATTAAATGTGTAGCACATCAGCTCTGATTATACTAGCTAACTACCATATGAATACATTAACACACAACAGATTTACTACGTTATAATCATGAGTAAAAATAGATCGTCTTCTTAAAATGAAATAAATCTTTTCAAATTGATATATACATATTTAATTTCATAGAGCAGACGGGCTGAGATTAAAGCGTTATTTATTCAGGATAGTGTCTTACTAGATTTAATTAAAACATAAATTATTTTGGAGATTCAACTTTCATTTCGTCCTAGTGGAAACTTTTTTTTGTTATTTTTAAACAAAATGTCCTACGTTACAGATCTGCATCACATATTTCGGTTATCATTTTAATTGATTACATAAACTATGTATAAAACCAGTGATTGTGTTTTACTGAATACCAAAACAACAAAAATGTGTGTTGCCATCATAATATATATAATCAATTTGCTGTCTTTATCTGAAATGTATAAAATAACCTCGAAAAACTGAGCTAAATTTAAAATTCTGTCGTTATGATAACCTCATAAATTTACTATTGAGAGCGAAATACTACTAATTTAATACCGTGCGGTACAGGGTACGCAACAGTCCATCAAAATAAATGTTTCATAGGACTGGACCTAACACGGAGCCTTGTGGGACCCCGCATGACATTATGTTCTTTGGTTGTAGGTTATACTTCTGCCTTCAATATAGAAAAAAAAATATTAAAAATAATAAAACGTTATTTGTTTTTTGCGTACTTAATTAATGTAATCTTTAAGATAATTAAATTTACTTGTATTTGAACAATAATACCTACTAGTAGGTATAATATGAAATTTGATTCGTAATGAAAAATGGGTGTTTACATTTTATCCTCTACACATGTTTTATTACTCCACATTGTATCTTACACACATTTTATCTTCCAAATCATTTTATCATCTACACATTTTATCTTCCACTCATTTTATGTTCCACGCATTTTATCTTCAGAAACATTTAACAATGAATATTTTATCTAATTATAAGTATGTTAATTACATGGGCAATAAAATGAATGAAAGGTATAATTACAATGTTTTAAAGATGAAACGTTGACGAAGATATAATGTATGGAACATAAAATAAATGGAAGATAAAATGTGTAGAAGATAAAATGTGTGTATGATTTTTTTTTTTGCAGATTAAAAGTGTGCACGATAAAAGGTGTGCAAAATTAAATGTTTGAAAGATACAAAGTCGAGCAATATAACATGTGTGGAGGATAAAATATATGCATCCCGAATATTTTTGTATCCGAATATTCGAATATCAAAATTCCAAAAATCGACAGCCCTAGTTTGTAAATATGTTGAACACATCGTGGTATAGATCGTATATAACATATTGGCATCTAAGTATAAAACCAAAAAATCAACAATATTTATGCTTGTTGTCGATACTGCTGAAGATCAGATAGAATACAAGCGTGGTAACCATTCATCCACAGTGTTACAGTGTACCTAATAAAAACCTGGCCCCACTAGGTCACTATACAACGTATTAGCACACATACGCAGTTCATTACTAGCTGCATATATGGTCACCGTACGATTATGTACAGCAAGTATTTCTGATCAGTGCGTAATGACTTCTCGTGTAGAAGAAAGTAGTAACTGTTGTCTCTGTACTTACTAGAGGAAATACACGAAGGAATATGTAGTTTATAGGGGAGTTTAGAATAGGAGGATTTGTGGATTCGTTTGGATGTATTTCACGGTAGATAGGTTTATGATTCTATAGAAATTGTATGTGAAGGTAGCATTTCAAATGGATAAAGTTACTGTCTATAAAATTTTAAATGAATGTAGAAAGCAAGGAGGTGAAGTATAGTATACGAGACATTCAAATGTTTTTTTGTCATAAAATATAAGAAAGAAATTATATTTTACCACCAACAAAGTATTAGAGAAATTACTTAGTTTAAAAAAAATTGTTGTCCTAATACACCAAGAAATACTTAGATATTCAAGAATATATAGAGTTTATACCATGAGTTTATTTTAACATGAAACCTGGGGTTTCTTATAGATATGGTTACAACTTGATATGTGATTGACAGCAATGTATCTAAGCGTTCAATTTAAAATAAAACATAGCAGATAGAATATTAAAGTTAAACAATAATAAAACTCATTTATAATATTTGTAATTTGGGTAAGTATGAGTGATTTTACATATTAATTCTTTAATTATTATACACACTTCATTTCAATAATTTCGTTTTTAATGTTCCCCATTTCAAAAAAGTCAATTCCTAAGTTGGAATCGAATTGAGATCAAAATAATATAGAAAAAATATTATAATGGCTTAGTTACTTTAACATAATTACTACTCTCAAAAAATGGGAAGAAATACAATCTCAACGATTTTATTAGCCGATTCTACGGGCAAAGTTAAATAAGGAAATGTTTTCTCTGCCTTCTTGAGAAATGAGAAAAACGAAAAATTATGTATTTCAGTTATTCGCTCGGGAACTGTTTTCGGCTGTATATGAAAAATTTTACAATGAAAAACTAAAAATTGTATCCTTTCATGTTCAACTGTAATTGGAAATACCTGAAGATATGAATTTCTATTGGAAAATATAAAATATTAAATTTTTACTGCTCTCAAAACACAATTTTAACAAAACAAGTGAAATATTTCGTAAAACATTAATCTTACGGTAATAGTTAAAATAGAGTAAATGATTTCATAGCTAGTACTATAAGAAAACTTTTTAAACTCAAAAACAGTTCCGCTACACGACAGACAATAGCTAGTCTATAGCCTATTAACCTTCAAATTCTAATATAGTTACCGCTACCAAAACAAAAACACATATGAAAAGTACAGTTATCTGGTTAAACTAATACGTATCATTTACAAAAACCGTCTCCGCTATTGTTGTGTCTCGTGCGGCCCTAATGAAGTTTCGGCGGACAATGGACAATATATTAAGCGCTGAATGTGTGCTCCATATAATCTAATCGGTTTTTAATTGTAGCGTGAGACCATGAGGTCTAATCTGTAAGGTCTTCATTACGGAATGAATAGTGTCGTTAGCAATGTCGCATGCTTATGAAGTGGACAATTTTATACACAGTATAAAGTGGATGTGGACATTTCTAATCAAAGTAAAATAGTAAAAAAAATATATAATATGTACAGTTTATTTACCGGAGTTGATTCTCATGTCATCAATCATGTATGATAGAAATCATGGGGGCAGGTGAATTGATGACATTATTTTGTCGGATGAAATCGGGTGGTATTCGAAATAAATAAATATCGAAATTGACAGCATAATATATTAATATAATAATAGATTAAACATAGAAAAAGAAACTACCAACTAGCAAAGTTTCCTCTAAGATACGTGGGTGATAATATCAACTAGGGCTGTACAATCAGGGAAATTTGTGATCGATGATCGATCCTTATTTTCAGAAAAGATTAATCTTGTTTGATCAGATCGATCCTAATTCATCTCAACGATCTTGACTGATCTGATCGGTCTTAGCTGATCTGATCGACCCATATTCTTAATCCATCAGAAAAAAATTGTTCCTATTTGATCAGATCGATGTTAATTGATAGGATCCATCTCAACTACAGATCGCTCTTCATGAATAAAACTACAATCGAAATTCAATATCCATAGTTAACTGAAAAACTAGTACGCAATACCCATACCCAAATGCTGACTGGGCATACTAACACATATTCGTATCTTACTCAATGAAGTTCGATCTGATTATTTTAAGACTAATTTGATTAATCAGGATCAACGTGATCGGTCAAACAATCAAATGATCTTTCGATCAAATCGATCTGATCAAACATTTTTCGCAGCCCTATTACCAAAACACAATAAAGCACAAATTGTTGTCGCCAAAATCATATTTCATAAATGACATGAATGACACATTCAATTTTTTAAATGTATATTACTGTTTCTATTTCATTTTTTTCATTGATTAGATGTAGAAGTACGATAATAAGATAGAAAATAGATGTTTCATCTATATCATGCGTATATGATAAAGATGCAACATAAAAGAGATGACGATTAACTCAAAGAAACCGACTTTAAAGAAACCCGATAGTACGAATAGTTCGATAATATAAACAATCCTAAATTTAAGTTTGCATTAACGCGACTTATTTTCCAAGAGACGTAACCATTTTTTCTGTATGTATATTTATTAAATTTGTATGGGTGAAAAATATTCATCTATCTACAACGGCATAATAAATACAAACTTTCCACAAATAAACATAAGAAAAACATTTCTTCATTTATGCAAATAATTAATATAAACACAACCTTTCAACTGTTTAAACAAACAGTAAAAATCCTAACAGCACTTAGCAACTTAACAATAGGTAATAAATGTTCTGATGTTCAAACATAATCACTCATAGTAGAGTGCCAGAGAATTAAAATTATCACTTTTGTGGGGGAATCGTTGTTAAAAGCTGAAATTTTCACACATGATACTTAATGACCTAACAAATCTAAATTTCGAATTTGTAAAAATTTGAACCAAACAAATGGGCACTAGAATCAAAATTTGAGTTAGGCACATACCGTTGAAGAGAAGAAAATTCTGAATTTTTTCATATAAAAAAACTGTCAACTTTCGTGGCGGGTCTATTTATAATATTTTTTTTATTTTTACTCAATGCATTGTGGCTTACGGGCTTAAGAAATTTTAAATTGAAATATTTCGCAAAGAATGTTGGAAAAAATCAAGCACAATTAACCAGTTTTTATGTTTACACTGTATTATCTCCATAACTAAAGCTTAAATGAAAAAAAAGTATTCTTTATAAAAGTTTCTTTGGTCTTTTAGGAACATGGTGGTATATATTTTATTGTGATATTACATATGGTAATCGAATTATTTTATTAATTATAAAATATCACATTTTAATGCCTTCCCGACGAGAGTCTGGCCCAGCGTCCCCACCCTTACAACGATGTTGTCTATCCTTACATTCTCCATAGCACCATCTCACTTATTTCTGATTTGTATGTATTATTCTCCAGAGATAATATTTATTATATCTTTTTAAAATGCAAGCAGGCTAAAATCATTGGGATTTATGTATTTATTTACTGTTCATATGAATAGTGTTTCTGTAACAGTGAGACTGTGTGAATATAATTTTCTAGTGAGTGAAGCCAAGTATTACGATACATTATTTTAATATACCTTAATAAGGTAATTATTATTTTTATTTATTACTTATACTTTGATTTAATTTCACTGTTTTAATTTAATAGATATGGAAAGAACTGAAAGTACAAGTTCTAGCAGTGAACTTGAATCGGTGTTAAAACTTGATATACAACAAGGATCTTGTTGTATACTTTGTAAAAAACGAGGCGGTACAATATTTTTAACAGAAAGGACTTGCGCTACTTTCATAAAGGTATTTAAATAGACTGCATTAGTGTAACGGTCATTTTGTGGCGTCAAATTCAAACTGAAACCCTATCTCGCCTCTGCCGATTTATACGCCCATGTTATTCTTATGGGAATAAAAATGTGCTATCTTTACACTTCTAGAAATTATTATCAAATGCAAATCTTAACTATTAAACCTTATAAATACTAATCTCTAATGTTTTATCTGTCTTCTAATGTAATATACACACCCAAAAAACACAGTATTATTTAATAAACTTCAATTTAAATAGTAGGTGCAAAATTCTGAAAACGTATGTCGTAGCTGTCTTAGTATTTAGTTGAATCTATCACTTTCACGCGGCATTTTTAACTTGCTGCACCAAGTAACGACATATGTTACTACTTGGGATACTACTTTCTTTAAAATCAAATTTTTCATAATTTATTCTTTTATTTGTACTTTTTCTGTACGGAAAGCAAATAGTAATATTTTAGAATATAAAAAAATACTATGTTATAGTTAAGAATCGCCAAAATGCTTTAATATCGTGAATTGAAAATGTACTCCCATAAGAAATGCATACACTCAGATTTGAATTAGGGTTTCGCGCTAAATGTAAATCTTAACCTCACTAACGTGGTCTATTACGAAGTGAAATAACTAACACTATCGAGCCAGAAATTAAAGAAATAGTGTCAAAAATACAATTAGCAAATTGGCATAATTTGAAATGGCATAACAAATGCTATGCAAGTTACACAAGTAAGCATAACATTCAAAATTTACGAAATAGAATGAAAGCGCAGCAAGAATATAAAGAACTTGGTATTACGTTACCTCCTTCTGTTGGAAAAACGTTGAGAAAAGACATTTTTAATATTAATAGATGTGTGTTTTGTCAGAAAAATGTAGTTGGAAAACGTTTATGCCAAGTTATGTCCAAAAATATTCAAAAAAAAATTCGTGACATAGCTAATATGAAGATGGATATTTTAAAAAGAATTGGGGCCAATGATTTAATTGCAATGGAAGTTAAGTATCATCCGGGATGTTTAGTTATTGAGATGAGAAATACAAATAAAAAAATATCGTCACAATCAAAACCACAAATAAACCAAGCTGTAGATTCATTTTTGTCAGAAAGCGAAAAAGAAAAGAATGATGCTCTAAAATGTATAATACATGAAATGCAAAATGGATTAGATAAAGGAAAAGGATTTGCTGTAACATCAGTATTTAAAAGATATTTAGAATTAGGTGGAACTAGATCGAAACGATTTGTTATAGATTTTATCAAAAATCAGTTTGGTTCTAAAATAGAAATAGTACAGCCGATGCAGCCAAATCAGTCATCAATATTTATGCCATCCATCTCAAAATCTCACACTGTACACAATTACATTGAAGCTGCTTCTACGTCTTCAGAAAAAAATACAATCTTTTGTCTGGGACCATCTGAGTTATCTCAAATTTTGAAAATTTGTTCTGATATTGGAGAAGAAATAGATAAAATACCACAATATGTAGATTATAAAGAAATGGATACATCTAATTATAAAAAATACATACCCCAGAGCCTTCAATGGATAATTAGTTTATTGATATCACCAGATGGAAACAAGGAAAACATTGATGTTTTGAACATTTGTCAAGACATTATTTATAATCGATGGAAAGGTAAAAGATTTACTCCCAAGCACATCGGGTTAGGTATGATGATACATCAGGAAACACGATCAAAAAAAATTATTGAAGCCTTGCATGCATGTGGACATTCCATATCTTATAAAGATGTATTGAGGCTGAGAAACACAATTGCCCAAGAAGAAATAAATAGGTACATTCGAAACGATAATTGTTATGTTCCTAGACAACTTGTTCCAAATAGATTTGTACAATTCGCAGCGGATAATATTGACATATTGGAAGATACATTGGATAAATCTCCAACTTTTCATGGAACTCAAATGATAGCATTTCAGAAGGGACCACCAAACTTGGAATCTAATAATTACACTAATATTTTACCCTATAAAGTTAAACTTCAAATACCTGAAAACTTTCATTTGTTACAAAAGATAAATTACAATAAATCTAATAAACCCATACCTAAAGTGACAAATAAAAATATTCTTTGTGAATATGAAACACAAAATTTCATATTTTCCTATAATTTAGCTTGGATTCTTTGCAGAACATCAACAAGTGATGAAGTTAATATAAATTTGGTGGAGGTACCACAATGGTCAGGATTTGGTAAATTGGTCCACCAGGATAAGTCTCATGTTACAACGTACGGTTATCTTCCCATATTACCATATATTTCAACAGATTATGATACAGTTTGGACGAGTATGAAATTGTGTAACAGCATAGCTACAAAACTAAATAATAATTTCACTGTCATCACTTTTGATCAAGCTATATATCACAAAGCTAAAGAAATTCAATGGTTGAAACCTGAGGAATGTTCACATTTTATTATACGATTGGGAGGATTTCATATAATGATGAATTTTTTAAAAGCAATTGGTCAACATATGGAAAACTCTGGCTTAAGCGATGTATGGCTAGAGTCTAATTTATACGGAGATTCCACAGTTGGGGGAATATTGGAGGGTAAAAAATGGAATAAAGCTGTTAGGGCTCACAAACTAACATATGAAAGTCTTCTACGGATATTACTTCCGATATTTGAAAACTGGTTAGTACAATGTAAAAGCGATAAGATTCATGTTTTGAATCTAAGCAGATTAATGGCTAACGATATTTGTAAAACAATAAGAGAACGCGGAAATTTATATAATTTCTTCAGCCTTGTTAAAAATGTTCAAGAGTTGTCTGATATATTCACGGAGTTTATAGAATCCCAGTCTGAAACCTTCCAGTTTTGGTGCACATATATGGAAATGGTGGAAGTTTTATTACAATTCCTGTACAGCGAAAGAACCGGTCAATGGGATTTACATTTACAGAGTTTTAGAAAAATGTTGCCATGGTTTTTTGCATATGATCACAACAATTATGCTAGATGGGGTTCTATTTATTTTTGTGATATGTTGGATTTGGCACAAAAAGCTCCTGAAGTACATGCAGAATTCTGTAAAGGCGAATTTGTTGTGAAACGATTAAAGGGTGGGTTCAACAGAATTTCAGTCGACCAAGCATTAGAACATGTAAATAAAACTTCTAAAGACGCTGGAGGAATTGTTGGATTAACAAAAAATAGTACTCGTCTAGACGAATGGTATTTAAGTTATAATGACATTGGCAGAATGGTAGAAAACTTCTTGTTTTCCTTAAATTTGAATTTATTGCTTCCATAGTCAAAATATTGAAATCGGAAAACAACGAATAATAGCAGATGAGAAAACAGTATTGAAATTAATACATCAATTTTTACAATATGGAGTATTCACAAACACATTGGATTCTTTAATATCTATATCAACAAAAGAAATATACCCCAAAACATTGGAAACGTTTCGATTAAATGCAAAACATACTGGAGAGATATCACTGAAATCTTTTATGGAAACAATGGATACAGCACAATTTTACAAACCTTTAAAAAAAAACAATATATTTGGAAAATCGAGCATTACTAAAATTTCAACATACTCTTTCAAGCAAACTCAAACTGTGGAAGGTCAGCAGTTTCTACAAAAGATTCTAGCAGTAAAGGAAATGGGAAGAAATATAAATTACAATGAAATTTTTCAGCATGAGCTAACAACTTTCCCAATGTCCTTAACAGTAAACGGTCAGTTAGCCACTCCATCGAATAAAAGTGCTTTGGGTCAAATTATCGAAAGTTTCACTACCGCCAAAGATGTATTACCTGATTCTGAAAATATGAAAGCATGTTTAATCATTGATGGTATGTCAATGGTGCAGCGTATAGGCAAGCCGACAAAATGTAAAACATTTGGCGAATACGCACAGATTCTTGCTAATAATATTTGCAATAATAAGTTAGGTGTACACAGAATTGATGTAGTATTTGACCACTACAAAGAAGATTCCATTAAGGGAATTACACGTTTGAAACGAGGACAAAAAAATGCAATTCAGACAATTTTAACAAATGAAGATACACCGCTTCCACAGCGCTGGAATCTTTATATTCATTCAGTTTTTAATAAGAAGCAGTTAACCAATTTCTTATCAGAAAAACTGGTAAATTTATTTTTCCAAAAATCTTTTGAATTTGTTACCAGTGGAGGATTAAACTGCATAACTGAATATAGAAGCAATTTTCCAATTAGTACATCTACACTTCTTATATCGAATCAAGAAGAGGCGGACACGCGAATTCTCCTACATATCCTTTCTGCTAAACAATCTGGATACTCTAGATGTATTATTGATTGCAACGATACAGATGTTTTAGTATTATTATTGCACTTTAGGGAACATCTCACCTCGGAATTATGGATGCAGGTTGGAAAAGGTGTTTCTAAGAGATATATTCCTATTCACGAAATAGATATGCCTGAAAATCTCATTAAGAACTTACCAGCGTTTCATGCTATAACAGGTTGCGATACAACTAGCCAATTTACAGGCATTGGTAAGAAAACTTGTTGGAAAACCTATTTAGAGTATTATGATCAATTAAACGAAGTTGGCGAACAAGACTTTACTGCAGAAATATTCTCAAAGATGCATACCTTTGTTATTAAAATGTACTCAAATCATCCAAATATACAATCTATAGACACTTTAAGGGGAATTATGGCTGCTTCAACGCCAGTTTCTAAATTACCTCCTACCAAAGATGCCTTGAAACAACATTGTTTACGTGCGTTTTTTCAAACAAAAGTATGGAAGAATTCATTACAGGCAGTATTGGACTTACCAGATATTAAACAGTATGGCTGGGTTATTAACGAAGATGGTAATGTGTCACCAGTTTTAACAACTCTTCCACCGTTTCCAACCCAGTTAACAATTTTATCGTCATGCGGATGTAGAAAAGGTACGTAATTATAATTAAATTTCCGCCTATGGTATTTTTAATCCAAATTTCTTAATTTCTTATAGATTGTGCATAGAAAAACTGTACTTGCCGAAAAAATAACATGAAATGTATTGCTTCATGTAAGTGCATGATTAGTGGCAAACCGTGCAGAAACTCATCTGTTGCTGGAACACTACAGATGCTAAATATTGCTGAAACCAGTTCAGAAACCTCTGACGAAGATTAATGTTTTTAAGTCAATGGACACCTTTGTTTTATTTTTTAAATAAATGTTTAAGAATACAAGTACATTTTATTTGCCCATTCTAATTTAATTTATAATAATATTGCGTACTGAGAAAAAACAATATAAATAGAATTAAAAATAAAGTCACCGAATTTTAAAGATTATCTTTTGTTACATTTGTATTATTTATTATTCATTTATTAAAAACACATGACAAAGTTGTGGTAATAAAGATTTATGTCTAAACTGTAATTTATTTGGACAATTTCGAAAAAATACTATTTGCTACAGAATTATTTTATAAAAAAAATATTATTCTGAATGTTTCCTGAAATTATTTTATAAATTTTAATAAATATAAATATTAACTACATTTCTAATAACTTTTTATTTCTTAAAAAATCAAAAATAAATTCGCGCTGGCAACTGTACAATGCAAGAGAGTGAGATGGTGCTATGGAGAATGTAAGGATAGACAACATCGTTGTAAGGGTGGGGACGCTGGGCCAAACTCTCGTCGGGAAGGCATTAAAATGTGATATTTTATAATTAATAAAATAATTCGATTACCATATGTAATATCACAATAAAATATAGACCACCATGTTCCTAAAAGACCAAAGAAACTTTTATAAAGAATACTTTTTTTTCATTTAAGCTTTAGTTATGGAGATAATACAGTGGAAACATAAAAACTGGTTAATTGTGCTTGATTTTTTCCAACATTCTTTGCGAAATATTTCAATTTAAAATTTCTTAAGCCCGTAAGCCACAATGCATTGAGTAAAAATAAAAAAATATTATAAATAGACCCGCCACGAAAGTTGACAGTTTTTTTATATGAAAAAAATCAGAATTTTCTTCTCTTCAACGGTATGTGCCTAACTCAAATTTTAATTCTAGTGCCCATTTGTCTGGTTTAAATTTTTACAAATTCGAAATTTAGATTTGTTAGGTCATTAAGTATCATGTGTGAAAATTTCAGCTTTTAACAATGATTCCCCCACAAAACGCATTTTTTTACGCTTTTCGTGGCGCTGAGCACTCTACTATCACCAAGTCACAAGTCACAAGTCGGCCGGCAGTTCCTTTCCACGTTATCAGTTGGCACTCCTGCAAAACAAACGACAATCAGCGGAGATACAGCAAGAAAAACAAAGGACAGTTAGACACACGGAAATGCACATATGTGATTCTTGTCGCGCCAACGGTACCACACATGACAATACGTACTCGTACGGAGGAGTACATTTGACATGGTAGTAGATACTAGATACTAGACTAGACATAGACAGTAAACAGTGATAGAATACAAATATCTATATGTAGGGTACTGTTAGAATTAAATGGATATTGTTAGTAGTTGTAGAAAGAACAATATGTTTACAGGCTTTTTTTAAAGAGTGAAAACTATTTTATAGGAACAATATTGTAACGTTTATTTATTTATGTGAAGTGTAAAAATAATTGAAATACGAATATTTATATAACTAAGTTTTATAAAAAGATAATAAAAATTAGTAACACTATAAATAAACAAATATATACTCCAATTTAAGAATAATAATTATTAATAAATATTTTAAAAATAATAACAGTTATTTAAACATTTAATACTGCCGACACAATATTTATTTACACGTTATTTATATTACCAGCTTTTTATTTATTTCTACTTTACATGTCGCTGACATAAACTGACCAACACTGACTTTTTTCAATGATTCTTTGCACACTCTGACCGATACAACTTCCTTGTTTCGCCCGACGCGACCCTTATATAACTGCTGCCAATTCATCTCTCGAACATTTCAGAGCCTTTCAGCTCTATAAAATTCCCGAACAATAGCGGCGTCACTCCTATCCTACTTGACCTTTAATGCGGCTACCTGCTCAGACAGGTCAGCCGTGATGACTCATCTGCGGTGAGTTTCGCTCGATACAGTATTAAACCAAAAATTGAATATACTACCTGAATCTGCAATCCTATTATGTCTTTTAATTTTATTCTGTCGCTTTATTAACTAACTTTTATTTATTTTCAAAACCTATAACCACATATCAACGTTGTATAGCGTTAAAACAAACCAAACAACAGTATTATACCAAAAATTGTGTTGACAAACGCGAAATATTCCAAAAAAAAATATTTTTGTGCCCAAAATTTTGTTTTTGGAAAATAGTGTACATTGATAGATCTCGACGCGCTGATTTGAAATTTTCAAACGGAATTTAAGTATCTCGTTTCGATTTTTAGATATTTGCTGTCAAAGTTACACCTCAAAAAAGTGTGTTTTTTGGCTATATCTCAAAAATGGGTAAAGATACAATCTCAACGATTATACCAATCGATTCTACGGGAAAAGTTACATATAGAAATATTTTCTCCGCATATACGTTCTTTGGAAGGATTAGGTGAAAAATGAGAAAAACGAAAAAACCTAAATTTCAAAATTTTTCCGAGGAACTTTTTTTCTCTAAAACTTATCATTTTCTAAACTTAAGTAAATATCGATGCGCTGATTTCAAATTTTCAAACCGAATTGAATTATCTCTTACCGTTCTCGAGATATTCGCATTCAAAGTTGAGTTTTGGCAATACCTAAAAAAACAGGTTTTTTAGGTATACACCTTTAAGGGTTAGGTTTACGACTTCAGCGACTTCACCAATCGATTCTACGGGCAAAATTACATAAGTGTACCAATTTTCAGATTTTTATTCCAACAGATACAATTTTTAGAGGGAAAAACGAAAATGGCCAAAATCGAAAAAAATCGCAAGGGGTTCATCAGGCAATTTTTTCAATTTTTGGCCATTTTCAGTTTTTTCCTTCTATGACTTCTATCTGCTGAGGTAAAGATATGAAAATTGGTACACTTATGTAATTTTGCCCGTAGAATCGAATGGCGAGGTCGCCGAAACCATAAACCTAACCATTTAAGAGTTATACCTAAAAAACCTATTTTTTTATGTGTAACTTTGAAGTCAAATATCTCGAGAATGGGAAGAGATAATTTAATTCGGTTTGAAAATTTGGAATCAGCGCATCGATATCTACTTAAGTCCAAAAAATGAAAAATTTTGGAAA
Organism: Stenolophus ochropezus; assembly: GCA_035578165.1. Taxonomy (NCBI): domain Eukaryota; kingdom Metazoa; phylum Arthropoda; class Insecta; order Coleoptera; family Carabidae; genus Stenolophus; species Stenolophus ochropezus. The sequence goes on along the minus strand of JAQOWZ010000028.1, from coordinate 1,233,090 downwards.
CAAAAAGTTTCGGAATAAAAATTTGAAATTTAGGTTTTTTCAATTTTGTCATTTTTCTCCAAATCGTTCCAAAGAACGTATATGTGGGCAAAACATTTCTTTACATAACTTTTTCCGTAGAATCGAATGGTAAAGTAGTTGAGATTGTATCTCTACTCATTTTTGGAATATAGTCGAAAAACACACTTTTTTGAGGTACAACTTTGAGAGCAAATATCTCCGAAACGAAAAGAGATAATTAAATTCTGTTTGTAAATTTAGTATTAGCATAGCTAATTCTTTAAAAAATAATAGAAACAAAATTTTGTAAAATTTGAAAATTTTCGAGCAAAAAATTCGATATTTTCAAATATTTTCAGGTTTACGCAAAAATACAGCATCAGCGGCTTTGGAAGTTACTTCCCCTGTTGCTACTACATACCTAAACTATTTAAACATACATGACATGTTCTTTAAAAACAAGGAAGCACTACTATTCTTACTTCAATGAAGGTTCAGAAAAGCTTGTTTATTTTTTTAATAAAAATTAAGATCTATACTATTAACAAAGCTCCCTTTCACATTCACATTATATATGAATAATAATCATTTTATCTGATCGTGTAGATCAAGTAAATGCAAGTAAAGCCTGTCATGAAACAAGTACTTTAGGTACTTGAGGCCCTGTTCCACATAGGAATGTTGTGCCATAGATGAATGAATAAATAATAATGAGTTGTGTTTGCTGACCTTGTAGAGGCTGCAGACTGACAACATGCAACACTAAAATGCAAGTAAAATCTGTCATGAAACAAGTACTTTAGGTACTTGAGACCCTGTTGTGCCATAGATGAATGAATGAATAATAATCATTTGTGATAATCCATGGGTAAGCGAGCGTTTTGGCCGGTGAAGACGTATAATAGGAATGAAGTGCGTGACAAGGGGTCCGTGAAGTTAGCAACCACCGGAAAGCACAAACGATGAAATTTATGCCAAACGTTTGTGCTTCGTTTGTGCTCAATTGTGCCCCTAAATAAAACTCAGCAACCCTTACCGTTCGTAAGTAATAAACAATTTAAATGTGGTTGCCAACTTCACGCCTAGCAACCACCTGTGAAGCACAAACGATGAAACATATACCAAACGTTTGTGCTTCGTTTGTGCTCAATTGTGCCCCTAAATAAAACTCAGCAACCCTTACCGTTCGTAAATAATAAACAATTTAAATGTGGTTGCCAACTTCACGCCTAGCAACCACTTGTGAAGCACAAACGATGAAACATATACCAAACGTTTGTGCTTCGTTTGTGCTCAATTGTGCCCCTATATAAAACTCAGCAACCCTTACCGTTCGTAAGTAATAAACAATTTAAATGTGGTTGCCAACTTCACGCCTAGCAACCACCTGTGAAGCACAAACGATGAAACATATACCAAACGTTTGTGCTTCGTTTGTGCTCAATTGTGCCCCTAAATAAAACTCAGCAACCCTTACCGTTCGTAAATAATAAACAATTTAAATGTGGTTGCCAACTTCACGCCTAGCAACCACTTGTGAAGCACAAACGATGAAACATATACCAAACGTTTGTGCTTCGTTTGTGCTCAATTGTGCCCCTATATAAAACTCAGCAACCCTTACCGTTCGTAAGTAATAAACAATTTAAATGTGGTTGCCAATTTCACGCCTAGCAACCACCTGTGAAGCACAAACGATGAAACATATACCAAACGTTTGTGCTTCGTTTGTGCTCAATTGTGCCCCTAAATAAAACTCAGCAACCCTTACCGTTCGTAAGTAATAAACAATTTAAATGTGGTTGCCACCTTTCTGCACAGCGAACACTTATGAATTACAAATTTAGAAATATGTGCGAAACGTTTGTACTATCCAAAATGTGCATAAAGAACTCAACCATCCCTATTGTTCGTAAGGAATGTAATATTAAAACTCTGATGTAGCCATCACATTACTAATCAAGATAACCTTTTTACAAGTAGCCTAGTTAATAGAGGCAAAAAAGGCTTTGCCATGTAAAAAGTCGGGAAGAATTTATATTTGGCAATTTTGTTCATTTTGAGCCCTAATAAAATTCTGAAATTTGTAAAAATGGGAAAAGTCCACCAGCGCTGCAATCTTGAATAAAGGCGATAAAAATCTAGTTATTTGATAATATCTCGTTTCCACAACTTTGCAAAGTAATAATATATTATACAAAATGGCTGAGAATAAAATATCCTCCAAGTTTTGTATTTTTGTTTAGATTAACTGTTAACGAGTTCTGGCAGAGGACAATTGAGCGTATATTTGTAATTTGCAACAATCCCTGAATTCTCATTACTATTTACTGTTCGTTATTGTTATTATATATTATTATTTATGTAAAAATAGTAATAATATATGTCAGCCAGTAACCAATACAGTTGTGTGGTCGTGTCGTGTCTTGTCTGATCGAGTAGATAAGCAACATCAAAATAACAAAATTTAAAATTTTGAATATTATAATATTCTATATTTCTAATTTTTCGTGCATTTTTCAGATTTTCTTTCTATTTCTAAAAATTTGTTGCCTAAAATAGATATAAAAATAGCCATTTTGCCTACCCATTTTTAATAATTTTAGAGCCTAAAATTCCGGTCTCTAGTAATAATAAATAAAAAATACATTGTATAATATAGTCATATACACAGTGTTCATTTTAAGTAGAACACCATTTCTATCTTAAGAACTATAAGAAATACGATATTAAAGTACCTAGGAAACAATTCCTATATCACAAGACTATTAAAATGAGCTCAATAATTTTTTATCAAACTAATGGTTCCAATATATGTGAAACAATATTACTACCTAAATTAATGTATGTAGTTATAACTAGTGATGGGTCATTGGGAATTTCCCGTCAGGAATATTTTTATTTCCTGGGAAAATTCCCGGGAATTTCCCTAAACACGTTTCCCGGGAAAAAATCGGGAATTCCATTTTGTAGATTTTCGGGAATATATGGGAAAATTTCCGGAAACAAGTAGGGAAATTCACGGGAATATGGGAAGTTCCCGGGAATAAGAAGGAAAATTCGCGATAATAAATTTAAGGCAGGCACAGCTTTACCGACGTGTTCTAATCAGTCCCGAATAATTTCTAACAGTGTTAATATTCTAATAACTTTATAATTAATGCTTTTGATTTTTATGAGGAAATTTATCGATAATTTTTCCCTATGAAGTCCCCGGAAATTCCTGACAAAATTCCCCAAAAACTTCCCGGGAAATATCCTGGGAAATTTTCCGAAATATTCGTTCCCGGGAATTTACCCATCACTAGTTATAACTAAAGTAAGTAAACCTAGAAATTTAATATTTTTATAAAATGCAATTATTTAAAATTTAACATGGTAACCGCCTATGTCACCTTTTCGTAGGACACCCGGTATGTTATATTACGAAAAATTAAGTGTTTTTAATTCAATTTTTAAGTTCTTTGTATTGTAATTCTGAAAATAAAATACACGCAAACGCATACAGACAAACAATGTTCATGTGTTTCTCTCCTTGCCTATCTTATACATTAAAAATCTGTTAAACTATTTCTTTTTCCTCTTCTTTAGATGTTAGTTGTTATTTCTCTCCAAAAGCCTTAATTTTCGTAATTTTCCCCTGCCAGACCTTTGTCAATTCTCATTCATTGCTTCGGTTATATACATATGTATTGTAGCGAACCCAGGGTAGCGGCGAGGGCGGCGGCGCGGGCGGCAGCCGCTAGCGAGCAGGTCAGAACACGTCCGTTCGCTCCCCATTGTTCTGATTTCCAAGGAATCAGAGAATACTCTAGAATAAACTGTTTTAATATAAATACCCCAAGCAAAAGATCGCGAGGACAGTCTTGTATCGATACGTGTAGTGAACAGATCGTGATATAAATAGACAGTGAAATAAATAAATAGTGATATAAATATTGTTGAAATAAATATTGCGTAGTTCTAATTGTTTAAATAAATTATCTTAGTTTTTAAGTCTTTATTGATATATGTTAGTCGTAAATTAGTATTTATATTTGTTAATTCTTAGTGTTAGTTATTTTTCATTATTCTTCATAATTCATATTTCTTTAATTAAACTTAATTATATAAATATTAGCGTTTTAATCAATTTTACACTTCACCTAAATAAATAAAACATTACAGTATATTCAATGGCAATAGTGGTCTTCCTGTACTTATTATTCTTGGTTTTTATTTTAATTTTAAACTTTAAAGCAACAATTTTTATATAACAATTACATACATCGGTTTAGCTATATCTGTTTGCTATCGAAATTTACTAGTATTTTTTCTCTTTTGACTGTAACATTTAAAATTTCTATGTACGCATGCGCACGTGAAAATAAATAAGCGAATGTTTGGGACATGTACACTCTCCGTAAAAGCATATTCTAAACTTGTGTGACTCGCTGCTAAGTTCGTTGTCAAGATTTATAAATGACCCATGGATGTCAATATAGTATTTGTATATTAGGACAGTACACAGTAAAAGACAAAGCTTAAGGCAGTTAATGTTAATAGTATGCATTTTGTGTTCACAAAATTACATTAGATGTAATAATAAAAACATAATAAGTAACATGGACATAAACATAGGATAGAACATAAATGAGGAGCCTTAGCGCAATTTAGTTCTCGATAGAGGCACTGCTGTGTTAAAAATTGTGACGGTAAAAATAAACATCATTTTAGAATTTTCACTGGAAGAAAGATACTTGTGGATGAATGATTTTAGCACAAATAATATTTATTTAATAAAGAGGATGTTATTTTGATTTTTTTTTCGTATTTCAATAATTTATCTACATACATTAATCAAAATAAAAATTAATTAGGACATACTCTGCATAAATTTTGAATTTAATTGTTTTTTGTCCTTTATGAATTGCACTCGTTCTCTTTTTAAGTTTATTACTTTTCATTTTCGTATTCAAACACAATTAAATTTACTAAATATTGTTACGAGCCAGAATAAAAAAGAATAATGTTTCATATTTCAATATTTTCAAATGTTTTGCCGCAAAACCTTATACACACTGCGTAAAATTGCGTGTACTTCTTCTTTTTCTTCATAAAATTTTCATCGTGTGAGACGTACTTAAGCAACTCGCTCGGTTATGCCATCTACTTTTAGCTTTGCGCTAAGTTCCCATTAAAGTGCCGAGTATGTCATAGCAATGTATTTAGTTTAGAACATGCTTGGACAAGTAGTGAACCACTTCAAAATATTTGCTCATTGCCCTACTATGCGTGCACAGGTATTTCAAATGGTACAGTTAAAAAGAAAATTACAACAAATACCCCACTAAACCCTCTTCCTCAGTCCTACACTAGGGACCTTTAATTCTTGTATATTTTAAACTAAAAATTATCCTTATTTTGCTTACGTGACATTTTATAATGAAACGAAAATATTTCATATGGTAATTTTTTTCTTTTGACTGTACCATTTGAAATTTCTGTGCGCGCATGCGAACTTTGTAGGTAAATGACCGAGGATCTTATGAATACGTATAATGAATAATCATGCAAATTATTATTCGCAAATTTATAATTTTAGTTAAAAATTAATATTTGATTGTTCGGTATTATAATAATTTGCTACATCTATTAGTTGCAATAGGTCATGAAAGTGAACCCTGAAATATAATATCCGGTTTGAAATTTTGGCTATAGTGAACAAACCATAAGCGCGCAATTTAAATAACTGTCATCTGTTGTGCACTTATGTGTAGTTTGTACTCATATGATAATGACGGACATTTTATTATTATTTTTACGATGGAAACAGTAAAACAATAACACAAAATATATTCTATATTATAATATAATAGTGTATGTAGCAAATTATTATAATACCGAACAATCAAATATTAATTTTTAACTAAAATTATAAATTTGCGAATAATAATTTGCATGATTATTCATTATACGTATTCATAAGATCCTCGGTCATTTACCTACAAAGTTCGCATGCGCGCACAGAAATTTTAAATGGTACAGTCAAAAGAAAAAAATTACCATATGAAATATTTTCGTTTCATTATAAAATGTCACGTAAGCAAAATAAGGATAATTTTTAGTTTAAAATATACAAGAATTAAAGGTCCCTAGTGTAGGACTGAGGAAGAGGGTTTAGTGGGGTATTTGTTGTAATTTTCTTTTTAACTGTACCATTTGAAATACCTGTGCACGCATAGTAGGGCAATGAGCAAATATTTTGAAGTGGTTCACTACTTGTCCAAGCATGTTCTAAACTAAATACATTGCTATGACATACTCGGCACTTTAATGGGAACTTAGCGCAAAGCTAAAAGTAGATGGCATAACCGAGCGAGTTGCTTAAGTACGTCTCACACGATGAAAATTTTATGAAGAAAAAGAAGAAGTACACGCAATTTTACGCAGTGTGTATAAGGTTTTGCGGCAAAACATTTGAAAATATTGAAATATGAAACATTATTCTTTTTTATTCTGGCTCGTAACAATATTTAGTAAATTTAATTGTGTTTGAATACGAAAATGAAAAGTAATAAACTTAAAAAGAGAACGAGTGCAATTCATAAAGGACAAAAAACAATTAAATTCAAAATTTATGCAGAGTATGTCCTAATTAATTTTTATTTTGATTAATGTATGTAGATAAATTATTGAAATACGAAAAAAAAATCAAAATAACATCCTCTTTATTAAATAAATATTATTTGTGCTAAAATCATTCATCCACAAGTATCTTTCTTCCAGTGAAAATTCTAAAATGATGTTTATTTTTACCGTCGCAATTTTTAACACAGCAATGCCTCTATCGAGAACTAAATTGCGCTAAGGCTCCTCATTTATGTTCTATCCTATGTTTATGTCCATGTTACTTATTATGTTTTTATTATTACATCTAATGTAATTTTGTGCACACAAAATGCATACTATTAACATTAACTGCCTTAAGCTTTGTCTTTTACTGTGTACTGTCCTAATATACAAATACTATATTGACATCCATGGGTCATTTATAAATCTTGACAACGAACTTAGCAGCGAGTCACACAAGTTTAGAATATGCTTTTACGGAGAGTGTACATGTCCCAAACATTCGCTTATTTATTTTCACGTGCGCATGCGTACATAGAAATTTCAAATGGTACAGTCAAAAGAGAAAAAATACTAGTAAATTTCGATAGCAAACAGATATAGCTAAACCGATGTATGTAATTGTTATATAAAAATTGTTGCTTTAAAGTTTAAAATTAAAATAAAAACCAAGAATAATAAGTACAGGAAGACCACTATTGCCATTGAATATACTGTAATGTTTTATTTATTTAGGTGAAGTGTAAAATTGATTAAAACGCTAATATTTATATAATTAAGTTTAATTAAAGAAATATGAATTATGAAGAATAATGAAAAATAACTAACACTAAGAATTAACAAATATAAATACTAATTTACGACTAACATATATCAATAAAGACTTAAAAACTAAGATAATTTATTTAAACAATTAGAACTACGCAATATTTATTTCAACAATATTTATATCACTATTTATTTATTTCACTGTCTATTTATATCACGATCTGTTCACTACACGTATCGATACAAGACTGTCCTCGCGATCTTTTGCTTGGGGTATTTATATTAAAACAGTTTATTCTAGAGTATTCTCTGATTCCTTGGAAATCAGAACAATGGGGAGCGAACGGACGTGTTCTGACCTGCTCGCTAGCGGCTGCCGCCCGCGCCGCCGCCCTCGCCGCTACCCTGGGTTCGCTACAATACATATGTATATAACCGAAGCAATGAATGAGAATTGACAAAGGTCTGGCAGGGGAAAATTACGAAAATTAAGGCTTTTGGAGAGAAATAACAACTAACATCTAAAGAAGAGGAAAAAGAAATAGTTTAACAGATTTTTAATGTATAAGATAGGCAAGGAGAGAAACACATGAACATTGTTTGTCTGTATGCGTTTGCGTGTATTTTATTTTCAGAATTACAATACAAAGAACTTAAAAATTGAATTAAAAACACTTAATTTTACGTAATATAACATACCGGGTGTCCTACGAAAAGGTGACATAGGCGGTTACCATGTTAAATTTTAAATAATTGCATTTTATAAAAATATTAAATTTCTAGGTTTACTTACTTTAGTTATAACTACATACATTAATTTAGGTAGTAATATTGCTTCACATATATTGGAACCATTAGTTTGATAAAAAAATTATTGAGCTCATTTTAATAGTCTTGTGATATAGGAATTGTTTCCTAGGTACTTTAATATCGTATTTCTTATAGTTCTTAAGATAGAAATGGTGTTCTATTTAAAATGAACACTGTGTATATGACTATATTATACAATGTATTTTTTATTTATTATTACTAGAGACCGGAATTTTAGGCTCTAAAATTATTAAAAATGGGTAGGCAAAATGGCTATTTTTATATCTATTTTAGGCAACAAATTTTTAGAAATAGAAAGAAAATCTGAAAAATGCACGAAAAATTAGAAATATAGAATATTATAATATTCAAAATTTTAAATTTTGTTATTTTGATGTTGCTTATCTACTCGATCAGACAAGACACGACACGACCACACAACTGTATTGGTTACTGGCTGACATATATTATTACTATTTTTACATAAATAATAATATATAATAACAATAACGAACAGTAAATAGTAATGAGAATTCAGGGATTGTTGCAAATTACAAATATACGCTCAATTGTCCTCTGCCAGAACTCGTTAACAGTTAATCTAAACAAAAATACAAAACTTGGAGGATATTTTATTCTCAGCCATTTTGTATAATATATTATTACTTTGCAAAGTTGTGGAAACGAGATATTATCAAATAACTAGATTTTTATCGCCTTTATTCAAGATTGCAGCGCTGGTGGACTTTTCCCATTTTTACAAATTTCAGAATTTTATTAGGGCTCAAAATGAACAAAATTGCCAAATATAAATTCTTCCCGACTTTTTACATGGCAAAGCCTTTTTTGCCTCTATTAACTAGGCTACTTGTAAAAAGGTTATCTTGATTAGTAATGTGATGGCTACATCAGAGTTTTAATATTACATTCCTTACGAACAATAGGGATGGTTGAGTTCTTTATGCACATTTTGGATAGTACAAACGTTTCGCACATATTTCTAAATTTGTAATTCATAAGTGTTCGCTGTGCAGAAAGGTGGCAACCACATTTAAATTGTTTATTACTTACGAACGGTAAGGGTTGCTGAGTTTTATTTAGGGGCACAATTGAGCACAAACGAAGCACAAACGTTTGGTATATGTTTCATCGTTTGTGCTTCACAGGTGGTTGCTAGGCGTGAAATTGGCAACCACATTTAAATTGTTTATTACTTACGAACGGTAAGGGTTGCTGAGTTTTATATAGGGGCACAATTGAGCACAAACGAAGCACAAACGTTTGGTATATGTTTCATCGTTTGTGCTTCACAAGTGGTTGCTAGGTGTGAAGTTGGCAACCACATTTAAATTGTTTATTACTTACAAACGGTAAGGGTTGCTGAGTTTTATTTAGGAGCACAATTGAGCACAAACGAAGCACAAACGTTTGGTATATGTTTCATCGTTTGTGCTTCACAGGTGGTTGCTAGGCGTGAAGTTGGCAACCACATTTAAATTGTTTATTACTTACGAACGGTAAGGGTTGCTGAGTTTTATATAGGGGCACAATTGAGCACAAACGAAGCACAAACGTTTGGTATATGTTTCATCGTTTGTGCTTCACAAGTGGTTGCTAGGCGTGAAGTTGGCAACCACATTTAAATTGTTTATTATTTACGAACGGTAAGGGTTGCTGAGTTTTATTTAGGGGCACAATTGAGCACAAACGAAGCACAAACGTTTGGTATATGTTTCATCGTTTGTGCTTCACAGGTGGTTGCTAGGCGTGAAGTTGGCAACCACATTTAAATTGTTTATTACTTACGAACGGTAAGGGTTGCTGAGTTTTATTTAGGGGCACAATTGAGCACAAACGAAGCACAAACGTTTGGCATAAATTTCATCGTTTGTGCTTTCCGGTGGTTGCTAACTTCACGGACCCCGTGACAAGGAGTGTTAATCTCTTGGCAGGCCGCCATTTCTCTTCCCAGATGAATAAATAATTCTTCGCGTGTGCCTCTCTAATCATATCAACACTCATACGACGGCATTCATCATGTACATGGTACACGAAGATGGGAAACAACACGTGGCTAAACGTTAATCGCTATTTTTATATCTTGCTTTTATTTAATATTCCGATAACATAAACACTACCGTAAACGATACCAATGGCAATTAATAATTAATATAAATGTGATAAATTAAATACGATGTGATTCTGGCCAGTTGTCTGAAACGTAATCGTTGTTAAATTGAAGTATAATGGAGGTTACTATATTTATAACATCGTTCTGACTTTACAATAGTTATGTACATATCAAGTGCGGGAACCTTTGGTTTCCGGTTGAGCTCGCCCCACGATAGAATGATATCGGGAACCAAATATATTTCTTAATTCCTTATAAGAAGTAAATTTCTATTTTCATATTTTCAAAGGTAATATTCATTTTGACCATCCCCGAATCCATTTTGTCTAAATTCGGCGTGACAATTGTACGCATAACTCAAAAACGATTAGCCATAGAATGTTAAAATATTGTATATGGCAAAGATAGTTAATACGAAAGATGGGCACACAAATACACGCATCTATGCTAAACTAAACTAACCTAACCTAACCTGACTCAACATAATCTAATCTAATCTAAACCATCTAAACCAACCTAAAGTAACCCAACCTAACCTGATCTGATTAGGTTGGGTTAAGGTAGGTTAGGTTAGGGTTGGGTTAAGTTAGATTAGGTTATGTTAGATTAAGGTTGGATTAGGTTAGATTAGTAAGGTTTGGTTTGGATTAGTTATGTTTGTTTGGTTTAGATTAAGTTAGATTAGGTTAGATTGGATTAGGTTAGAGTAGGTTGGATTAAGTTAGGTTGAGTTAGGTTAGGTTAGGGTTGAGTTAGGTTAAATTAGGTTATTTTAGATTAGGGTTGGGACAGGTTAAACTGGGTTAGGTTAAGTTAGATTACGTTCGATTAGATTAGATTAAGTTATGTTGGTTGGATTAAGTTAGGTTGAGTTAGGTTAGATCAGGTTGCGTTAGGTTAAATTAGATTAGGTTAAGTTAGGTGCGTGTTTGTATTCACAAGTTTTTTTAAATAACTTTAAAAACAAATAAATGCAGTTTGAAGATTAACCAAGTCTGACCACCTTTTATTATTATTTTTCCTATATTTGTCATGCTTTAGTAGGAACTTTTTGTCAAATTTCATCAAAATCTTTTTATTGCAACCAGTAGTACTATAAAGGAACTTTACTAGAAAAGGTTTTTGAATTTTTCGCGTAACTCAAAAACGATTAGCCGTAGAATCTTGAAATGTAGGACCGATTGGAGGATTGTATCTCACATTCAGTCATGTGGTATCTACATCAGATTTTTTGCACAACTATTTCTATTTATTACATACACACATTGTTTTGTAGTTGTTTTTTGTTTCATTGTAAATGTAAAAAACCAAATTTAATAAATAATAAATTACATTAAAATTTATTCTACGGTTTCTCTTATTTTCTATGAATTAAATGAAATTTAATACTTACAGAAAACTTTAACCTCAGAATTCTTCTGTATAATATTATCTTACAAATGTATGAAAAAGTTCAACAATTTCTAAGCAAAATATTTCACTAAATAGGTTCAAATAACTAATAATTATTATTACAATACTTGAAATTATAAAAAACACAAATTTTCACTTGCAATTTATTCAAACACAAAACATCACATAAATGTCAAAATTGTCTACTAGTTCAAAACAATGCCGACTGTAGCGCTTGTGTTAAATCCAATTTATTTTTTATACAAAATAAATCAAATTTAAATTTGACGTAATTTGTATGCAACAAGCGTACAGCTTCTCGTATTCTTATTATTTTTACTATTTGACAAGCGAGTGACTATTTCACAGCCTACTTGTGAGTGTAAATGAGAAAGATGAATGTGTTACATGTTTTGTATGCATACAGAGTCATTTGTAAATATTTTCTGGCTCAACTTTATGACAAAAACGTGAAATGGGTAAAAAGTTCAACAAGAAATGTCAGTTCTAGTCACACTCACTTGTTAACTAAATAAGTATAGGAATATGTGTTTCGTAAAGGAAAATGAAATTTCAGGTAATAGAATAGTTTTTGTAAGAAATAGATTAAAGTTATTGTCATTAAAATGCAATTATGGTTGTGGTTTCTAGAAATTATTGTGTGTATTCAACTTTCTTTCAATCTAATACAGTTTGTTTTGTAAATATCAACTAGCATTATTAAACAGTGCTATGGTGGTCTATTACACTAACTAATATATGTCCAATACCATAATGACAAAAATTGAATAAACATTTAACAAAAGACAATAACACAATTGAAATTCTTTCAATATATATTTTTTAAACAATTGCATTAGAATGAATTCGTTTAATACACATTAAACAACATTTTTATATTTTTCATATATCAAATGACATTTCATTACTAAACTATTTATTCCATGATGGAATAAAATAGTTACAGTACCAAATCTAAACTAACCTAACATAATCCAATCTGACCCACCCTAACTTCAATATCAAACCTAAAGTAATCTAAACTAACTTAATCCCGAGTCTAACTTAACCAGACTTAATCGAATTTAGCCCGACCAAATCTAAACTAATCTAAACTAACCTAACAAAACTCAACCTGGCTTAACCTAACCTAACCTCACCAAATCTCAAATAATCTACATTACTTAACCAGACCTACATTAATCTTACCTCACCAAACCTAAACTAATTTAAACTAACTTAACCTTACTTAACCAGACCTAACCTAATTTTATAAATAATATATAAACATTTCAATGATATACCCTGGTGCGCTTTTATAACGTACTTCGTACTTTGGTGCGTTTTTCTAAAAAAAAAAAAAAAGTACCATTTGGTGCGCTTTTATCATACGCCGAAGTAGCGGTAATGAAGAAGCATACTTAAGTGTCCGCAGTGCTATATTAGCCTTTGATTCTAGAGTGTTATAAGAACCTAGGTCCATGTATTTTCAAAGCGATGATTATTTTGTGTAATATGTCATATACATTGAATTCTATACGGCGTGATTCCACCACAGAATTGCTATATTAAAATTAAAAAATTAGTAATACTGTACTAATTCTATTTTATAGACGGTAGAGAACATTGTCCTGAAATGATCAGTTTGCTAAAGTTGCGACAATCAAATTATTTATTAAAATAATAATCACCTATTACTTATTCAGTGAGAATTATAGCTACATCTGTTTTTTTCACACCAACACATTTGTTGGCAAAACATAAATAAATCAAACACTGAATACATGATAACAGTGATTAAAGCTGTACACGAAACCGCTATTTAATATTTGATAGTATCCATATTCATAAGAGAGAAAGCGCTTGGAGCTGCTAACACTGATAATATCTGCAAGCGATTAATCTGAGGTTTTTATTCCGGGCGATCATGTGTCATGTCGCGACTCGTATCGCACGGGATGTTTGATGGTTCGACAGCGACGTATGATGATGAGGAGAAACCTCTTCCGGATTGGAAATGTTTATACAAGATTTATGTACAATGTCGGATGCGACAGGCCTTAACTCTCACTTTGCCAATTTTAGGTTAAGTTGCTGGAGTGGCTTGTTTCGACGAGAATTGAACAGACTGTGAGGTCTGGGGTTTGATTCGTTGAAGTAATCTCATCAATGCAGTTACAAACTTGAAATGGTATTTTGTAAATAAATACCTTTAAATAAAGTATGTCGCTAATTCGTTTAGTTTAATAAACAAAAATTACGAATTGGATATTAATTCAAAAGAAAAATCTGATGTGTCCAACACATTACCTTCCGCCACTGTAGTAATATATTCTATACAAGTTTTTCAGTACATTCAATTTGTAGTTTTAAAATTAGTTTATTATTGCAGTTTAGAATATTTTTAATTAATTTCACACTTCAAATTTCCTTCATAAAATTTGTATGACCAAAAGAAAATACAGCTATTTTTGGCGTTACTAAAACCGGAACCGAACTTACCTTTATTTATGCATGCAAATATATTTCTTCATTCATCATATTTGTACATAATTCACTAATTTACATTCAACAAAAATCCTTGGAAAAAATTCCAATTTAGACTATTTTTTATAATAAAAGAATAAATAAATACAATAGTGTTTCTTAAATCGGCCAAAATATCTTTGAGAAAAAAAAGAAATAACTATATATCTGGACTATTGTATGTATACTCGTAATAGTCTGTAAATAAGGTATTATATTTTGATAGAAATGGTAGAAAAATCGGAACAATTGTTTGATCCAAAAAAAATTCTTCGAGATACTGGAAGAAACGGATCAAAACAATGTCAAATCTGGAAATACAGAACAGAACATTTGGTCACCCTATACTAGAATAATTAACATTATTTATTTGGGATCTGTTCATTATTCATAAAAATCAAATAGAAACACCTATTCCTAAGACCTAACCAAATCGGCGTTGGAAACCAGAGAACCTTACATTATCAGTTGAAGTCAGCAACTAAACCACCACTATCCTATTTCATAAGTACCGGTAATTAAATCCAGATTTTTGCGCATGAACTCATTACACGCGAAGCAATAACCGTTGTTGGTGATTTTTCCCGTTTGCAGCTAATCTACTTAACCTGTACGACACATCATTAATAACCATTAGTGCGTCTGATCGGGTTGGGTTAGGCTGGGAATGGCGCTGGAAGCTTACCGACGTCTCCAGCAGTTTCTATTTGTGTTGCGGTGATTTACACTCGGGTGGGAAGTTTACGTCTTCGCGCGGTCGTAAATATGCGCGGGACAGTTACTTCTTTACTATTCAATGCACTCTGTACATAGTATTAATCACACCAACCTAATCGTTGTACAGTTAAATTACAACCTACCATCTATGGCTGTTTCACTAGAAAACTACGTAACCTAAAAATATCATCAAAAGGGAATGAATTCGTATATCGACCCATAATTATAGTTGAATTACTTATAGTAACATATTAAAATTGAAGACATCGTTTATTACATATACTGGTGTTAAAAATGTATTCTTAAAATTTGCGTACTTAAAAATATATACCTACTTCCATTTTTAATTTTGTTACATGTATTTTCATAGTACTTTCCATATTCAAATCCTTATGGAGGTAGGAGAAATGAATCATCTTCATCATCTAATATTGATGTCCTTCAAGCTTTCGTACTTTTTCTGCTTCTTTTGTTTTGTTGTGTTCTCACCTTATTCTATGTCTAGTTTTATAAGTTTTTGTGTGTATTTTTAATGCAAGTTAAATAATACTGTGACTTTTGTCATTTTATCATACAAAATTTTGTATATTTATTCATGCATGTTAAGGCCGTTTTAGACTAGCCTTTATATGGGACAAAAATTATTACCAGAAATGGTGCACTATCTTGTACCAATTACTCTAGCCCGGAACCTAAAATCTCAGCTTCCATTCCATAACCACCCTTTATAGAAAACCGACAATTTTCCTTTCTAAGACCTGTTTCATCATCCCTTAAACTTTCTAAACCACCCTCACTTATTGTCTAGCACCTTGTAAAATACAAACAGTCATGTGAAATCAACGATCTGAGACAGTTCCATACATACATTTCATAACATTCTATTTTCTATCATCTTCATATATTTTTCGAGATACACAGATTTTTCTCCATAACTCAACAAAACATACTGTGTGATCTTCAAAGCAGAGAATCACAAAATAAATTTTCTGTCAGAAGTGAGATACCTATGTAATTTGGTGCCACACGACAAGAAACAGCACTTTTCATGTGTTTCAATTAAATTTTATCATTTCATCTTCGATTTTTCATATGGTCTGATAATGTAATAAGATCAAAATCAACCTCCCACAAAACCAATCACTGTAATGTTTACTACTTATATGAGTTTTTTTTTACTCATTGTGCAAATCAACATTCGTAAAAATCAATCAACGTAATGTTTACTACCTGTGATATGGGTGCTCACTCATATTGAAGTCCTGTAATTATTGTCTTAATATAATTAGATCAAAATTACAATTCGTAAAAGCTAGTCATTGTTGTTGTCCCAATTTTTCTTCCTAGATCAATCTCCTTTGCTGTTCCTTAGATATTCTTTATAGTGTATCTCTATAAAGCATTTAAATTATTTATTTGTTTGATTTCCGTCCTTTGACATGGCCCAATTAAACGTAATCGATCTTATACCTATTTGAACTATTTTCATTTGTTAGTGATGAATATAATGACTTTTTATTGATGACGTAGACATATTGGTATCAAGTAACAACTATATCATTCTTCACAAATTTCGGTAGTGATTAATTCAATCGATATCTCCATCTATAATCTAGATCTGTCTGCGATATCCGTGTGGATTCCCAAGCTCCCTGGGTACCCATCACGATACCCTGCGGCTTCCAGCATTATCGCTTCATTACCGATCATCTGCGCGGTGATACCATCCCGGGATGGGACGGTCGTGATCGTGATCTAGAGCTGTGCTAGTGGAACTGCTGCAATTACACGCCGTTGTATGGTATTATCGGCTATTGTTGCTATATTATGCAAATGAGACGGAGACGGGATTAGCAACACTAGAGTCAATGGGGTATTATGTTGGGAATTACGAGCGACTACATATGCAGATTTCAATCGTTACTTTTACATCAAGCGCCATGAACATTCAATACCTATGTATTCTCAAAATAATCAAAATTATTGTAGGATCTAGAATTACTATAGATGGATAAAGTTTGGGGTTCCACAGGACTCAATTTTAGGCTCGTTAATTCTTTATTATGTATATAAATATATTTATTCCAAACATGTAGATATTAGGACTCCAAAACCTAGAAAAACAAATAGCTACATTTTGGGGTTCCACAGGGTGTAATTTTAGGCTCCTTAATTATTTTTTAATGGCTATGTTTAACATTACGTTTTTTTATATTTTTATTTTTATCAAATATACTATGCTTATTAACTAAGTATGAATCTTTTCTAAATAATATTTCTAGGAACCTTAAAACCTAATTTCAATAATTTTGAGCAAAAAACTGAAAATTAAAGTTCTATTTCTACATGTGTTCAAAAATGTTGACATTTGTCTATTAATTTTTAGGTGTAAAGTATGTCATTATTTCTTGTGTTTTGTTTTTAATACATTACAATGACAACCATGCAAAACAATGAAAAAAAAAAAATTTTTTCTGAACCTTTCTTCAACTTAAATAACTTTTTTTGCTAACATAAATCGTATTAAAAATAATAAGGACATATAGAATAGCAAATTATATACATTTTTGACAGAGGAAAAATCTTTATTGGATACATTTATGCATATATTCCTCTTAATAATCATTTAGGCTAAATAAACAACACCTTCTACATTTCGGCCAAGTTCAAAACCTTTTTTATCAGTCCAATTTCCAAATTATAATTCAGTAAACATGAGACCCGTACGATTAAAGTAATAACCCATAATAACAGCTTGTGTGAAGTGAAAATATTATGACGGGTTTAATTTGGTTGGAGTGTCCGGCGGCTAGGTGTGAATTTGGAGAAAGGGCCGACACTAAGAGAAAACAGAGTGAGATTTGATCGTAACATTGACATTAATTCCAAAGGTTAGAAGGTCGCGCAGATGTAAACACTCAACTAATTATAACGCGAAGATTGGATGAATATTAATGGGACCTGATTTTGCCAATGTGTAACAACGAATCTGCTTCAAGGATAATGTTATTGTTTCTTGGAATTCAATCACGAATTGCAATTCCATCGGATCTATTAAAATATACTGAACATTAATGTACGACAATACCAAGGTATTATTATTGAAATTACAACCCTAGGATAGATTTGGTCGAAGGTAAAATTATTTATGGAGTACGATTTCAACCTGAAGCTTGTACAAGAAACTTACAACTTACAGTGGATTCTGGACTCTGGAGGAACATAATGGGTGTCTTGGTCCAGATTGCCGAATTTAGGAATTCATAGACCTAAAGAAAGGTCTAAAAGGAGCAACAATCAATATAATGACATGCAGCCAGGCAGCTTTAAATTAAAGCTAGTCTGGAACTGTAGGGACACCCTCCAATTGCTATCCAAGGCAAAACACGACACCCTATGATAGGTACCAAGCCACGAGGCAATCCTAGAAAACGAGAAAGCTTATGATCTTGCAAAAAAGAGGCTAAACTTTCATACTACGGGCCGGAACCTTCATGTGGTCTTCCACAAAGCTACTGGTGGTCAAAAACTGGAAGGAATCTGCCATACCCTCATTTTGGAAAATCACTCCACGTCTCAGTCAAGCAAGAAAATTAATTTCTTCAGCTACGACAAACGGCACGGAGCTACTAGCTTTTAGCAAAAAGAACCTTAGAATAATAACAGGACTTGTCACTTGTCATTGTCCTTGAAAATACCATTTGTACAAAATTGGTAAAGTTGAAAAAGACATCTGTTGACTCTGTGAAGAGGACGAAGAATCGTCAGAACACATTCTGTGTGAATGCCCAACCGTAACTGCACACACTCAAATCAACTAGGTAAGGAGGTATCTTACGGCAGATGAGATCAAGAACTTATCTCCTGGAGCAAAAAATTGGCTTCATCAGAAAACTGGAACTGTTGCCGGAAAACTAAGTAAGGGATGTGTCAAAATAGATCTTCCAGATCGCGCTGACAAAAGCGACAAAATGCTTAAATTCCCGTTTACATACAAACATACAATATAGGGGTATTTTTATTTGGATAAAGATTAAGAATCGAATCCCAGATTGATGAAATGAATTTGCGAAAACTATACCAAAAGTAAATAAGAAATGAAATTTTTCGAACCAGTTAATTAAACTTATAACAGCCGGAGGAGTTGTACATTTTTCTTTTGTATGTCACTTTTTTCAATAATTTAATGTTTATAATTACAGGTTTTCATTTACAATTTCTATATTAATTCCCCGTCAGAATTTCTCACGTGTAATAACACGGCTGTCATTTAGGAATTAGGTAAATGTGTTGATGATATATTTGCGTAGGGAATGATACGTGTTAGTCCAGTTTCTCGAGAGTACGGCATCCGCTGATCATCGTGTTTACTCATAATTAATTGAACCCATTACCCGCAATCAATCTCGTATTGAAGTCGGCGACCAATGAATTGTATCGTGGATTTATGTGACATAATTACTGGGATTCTATTAACCTAACGATCGGTTGCTCCACATCACTTTCTTTCAATTAAATGTTTATGTTTATACCAGTAAAAATTCGTATGGCTATAATATTATTATTCTTTATTGCTTCATTATAAATAGAATGTGTGCTATAGAAAATTTATATCTTATTTATCCCATATACTTGTTTTACTGTTACTGTTTTTAGATCGAGAAGTGGTATAGTCGATTCATTATTATAGTAGTAGTAGTAGTAAATATTTTATTTGTTACCTTTTTTCGGTGTTCAAATTTCTACATTATCTATATTTTACATTTCATGTGGTATTTACATTATTATAACTTACTATTTAATCTACTTATATATACTTTCTTCATCCAATCTGTGTCATTATTATAGTAAATCTTTTTGGATCAGAAGGACGAATTATTGTTTGGAAAAAGAAGAATGAACAAATGAAACTAAAAGAGTTAGACCCAACAGTAAAATATAGAAGAGGATCTGTACTTGAACGGGGCTGTATGAGTGCAGAAGAGGTGGGAATCTTAATTTTTATTGATAGGAAAGTGTGTTATTTGAATATGTTACAAAAGTATTTAGAAAAATGCTGCAAAATTAGGTTTAAGGGATTCTTAAACCTTTCAATAAGATAATGACACAAACATACTACACGTAAACTGCTAGAATAGTCATTGTACAACTGTAGACAATAATTAAAAACGTCTCCACAGTTTCCAGGTATGAATCCAATTGAACATCTTTATGAATTATTTAAAGAAAAATGTATAAAACAAGACGCCCAAAGAATATAAAAGAACTATTACATTTATGGTAGAAGAATGGTGTAAAATTGACTCCCAAACTCCAAGAAAATTAATGTGAAGTACGACAAATCCTTTAAGGGAAGTAATTCTAATGAATGACATTTCAAAAGATCATTAATTCTATATAATTTACAAGTATACGGAGACTAAATTGGCGTACTTAGTTGTTATAATAATTTTTTTTCTCGATTTCTTTTCGAAAAATTTAGAAAGTTTATACATTATTTTATTTATTAATATAATAAGTTATAATATGAAATTTATTTCGGGTATATACATTCAATAAAAAACTTTAAAAGAATAGAAAACCTTTTTCCTTTACTGTTGTACGGAGACTACTGGTTTGAGTGTATATTCATTTACATCTGTAAACATCCTAACTACTCAGCCACTACAATCCATAATTAATCATAAGATTGATGTGTAAAAATGTAGTTTTAATTAAACATACCATTTCCTCCAATTATCATATCAAAGTCCACTATATCTTCCATCGGAATTAATTCTCACATATCTAAACACCTGTAGATTTTTTGCTACTGTTCGATAAAAAACCGATAATGCATAAAAAACTAATTCGATTATTAATATTCGGACACCGTGGGACCGGCTGGTTCCTGTTTGTGCAAGTTCTGCTCGGAATGAGATGCAGCGACTAGAGAGTGTAGCTTTGGGTTAATTAGAGATAGACATCGCAGGCAGTGACAATGTAATCGCCACATCACGGTTATTGTGCACAGTGTCCGTGAGAACGGGAATTCGGTCAGTTGGGAATCGCGGTCACTATTCGTGGACACGCCTTTGTACCACTACAGATATACACTACTCAAGGCGGTTCGATATCATATTCAAATTAACGAAAACTGTAGTGAATTGTGAGATCTGGGGTTCCAAATATCATTCCTACATAAATAGTGGTGAAATGATTAGATTGCTTAGTGGTTCCAAGTATCATTTCTGCGTAAGGAAGAACAGATCTTTCTTTTTAAAAATACAGTTCGTAAACCATAACAGAAATAGTAAAAAGCAGGAAGATATTGTAGTAATAACCTCGGTTTCACGTCATCAATTTTTGCTGTAAGATGAGACTATTATTAGCTATATCATTTAAGTACGTGTTATAGACGGGTGTACAACTTGTGTACATTAAGGGCCGGTTTTTTCATCCCCAGTTACAGTGCCATTTACCTTAACCATCGGTTAAAAAAGAAATATCTCATCGAAAAAGTAAATAACGTATATTTTTGACAACTTACGTCAGCCTTTCGATGCGATATTTTTCTATTAACCGATGGTTAAGGTATCCGGCACTTTAACCAGAGACGGAAAAGTTGGCCCTAAGTAATACCTATGTTTGATTTATATTTTAATTGTACTAATAGAATTAAAATTCAATATTCTCTCCCTCAAAATAAGTTCGTTGGGAAACCACACAGTGCTGGAACCGGTTGTTCCCATCCTCATGACAATGCTGGAACTCGGATATTGGAATCACCTTCAGCTGGTCGATTATAGCTGTTTAAATATTTTGAAGTGTTCTTTGAGCTGACTTTTCAATCTCAGAAATAGGAAAAAGACACAAGAACTTAAAACAGGCGAATAAGTAGGCTGAGGAACCACATGATTTATCTCATGCCCAATGAATTAATCAAAATCTGATGAACGGTGGTGTGAATAAAATTTAACTCCTTCCCAATCAATTAGTACTGGCAATCTACGATATGAATGCACAAGATTTAAGATTCTGTGGACATTTTTATAAGTTGTTGAAGATGAAGGACTTCTACTGCGTGTTTCATTTTCAATTAACTTTTTTCCTACTGAAAATGCCTAAAACCACTGTCTCTGTAGGTCTGTTTTGTAAAAGTTTCCATTGCACTGTACCCAAGTCTGAAGCAAAACCTGATAGCACACCGTTGTTTAAAATCAACATTACTCATTTTTAGAACGCACAAGAAATAATCGCTACGAACAACCAAATGATTCTAGCGAATTCAAACTCATACTGAAGGCAAAGAAGAAGTTCACTTCTGTACCGTTCAAGTCCTGCGTCCCAAGTATTACCAGATCTAACGCAACGTTGTCAGTTTTATTACTATCCCTCTCTCTGAAAACACATTCTTGCTCTCTGAAGAGCATCAGGTTCGGCTCGCATAGATGTAGCTGTAGACATAATGTGAGTTCATTCATCCCTCCCTTGGGATTTTTCTACCTAAACTATACTCTTCATCTGCCCTCAAATATAATAGCCGAGTTGCGTTAGGTATGATGATTTCGATGGAGAAAGAACTGGACCTCTTCTTCTAATCTACTGGGTAGCAAAGTTATCATTAAGATCAAATATCACACGTTTAAGAAGAAACGTAAATCTGATATTAGTAGCTAACTTCATATGGTTTGGACAACGTATAACACGTTCTTTAGTCACAGTATCAATTATTTATTTATTTTTATTGTAATTGTCTCAGCAAGTTATGTTTTCCTAATAAAAATAATTGTATTTTTAGATTTATATTGTCAATGGTGCGGGAATATAATTTAGTTCATGAGTAATAGTACTACTAACATTTAGCTTATATATTACATCTTGATAAGTAATTTTAAATTTTTATAGTAATACCAATATATTTCTACAGTAACTAGAGACCATAACAATTTATATTATTTATTATTCGTGTACAGTTATCGAGATAAATATCAGAACATCTACGATATTTTCTATTGTGATTATATTGTGTCGATTTCTTTTTTGCTTTGTATCTAATCACAAACTATAGTCATAACTTGCGAATATTCAACGGCCACAGTAATCGACTGGGAATGATGTATAATTTGCAGAATAGGGTTGCATTATCTATATCTAAATTAAATGTGCAATAATCCGTAACTGCCTTATACAGCTAGCAATTTTTCTCTATTTAAAATTATTGCAGAATATTATAGATGGAAATTGCTTTTGTAGATAAATACATGGACGTATTTGCTGAAAGATAAATGAATAGTAATATAGATAATGAGATTGTTTCAATAATATTATATTATTATATGGTTTATTATTATATTACTATAATAATGTTTAGTGGTGCCGACTTTTTTATATTTCTGTCGGATGCTCAAAACCTAAAAAATATATACTATAAAGTTCAAAAAAAATATATAGAAATACAATTAAATGTCCCTAGATCAGTTAAAGAAATGGAAAAATTATAATAAATTAAATCTCTGCATTAACAATAAGATTAAAATTAGAGGCGTATACTTTGTATTTTTCAAACAATCAGTTTTGCACACCTTTTATCGTGCACACTTTTAATTCGCGAAGAAAAATATCTTGCACACATTTTATCATGTGCACATTTTTTCATACACACATTTTATAGGCATACGCGCCCTATGCTTTCTAGGGACTATACTAGGAATGACGAAACCTGAAAATTTTGGTACCCGGGTACCGGATATAAATACCCGGGTAGTACCGGATACCCGATAATTACCCGTTACCCGATAATTACCCGATACCCGATACTAATCTGATACCCGATAATTACCAGACACCCTCAAAATATCTGTTATTCTTTCATATTCATCTTTTTAATACAAATTTTTGTTTGCCTATAAATTTATTAAATGAACAAACGTATTATTTTCTGATATAAAAATTAAAAAAAAGTTATTTTATATAATATACGAGTATATCAGCATTACAAAATTAAAACTTATTACGGTACATTTGATTTAACTACTTAGGAATATCTCATATTTCTATTCGCAAATATCAGCATGGATGATGTATTTGCACTCAGTCTTGATCTTCGTTTTGTTACAATGTTTCCGGCAGCTGAAAATTGTCTTTAACTAACAACAACAGATTTTAGGTAATGGGTAGATTTCGGGTAACGGGTAATAAACAGGTAACGGGTACATTTCGGGTAATCGGGTACTATTTTTGATACCCGGGTACATTATTATCGGGTAGGTTCCGGGTACCCGGGTACCCATCGTCATTCCTAGACTATACCTAAATCTACTTGACCTAATTTTTTCAAAATATTTTGTTATGAAGATTTAATTTTTTGAGTAGATGGTGGATTTGAAAAAGGGATTACTGGTTTTCAGTCAATAACAATACCTAAACCTATTTTACCTAGTTTTTACAAAATCATTTATTACATTCTTTGGATAATATAATGTTTTATCACATCTATAAAATTACTACCATATGTAGTGTTGGAGAAAATGATGAGAACTCATTTCAAACACGATATTAGAAACTGACGTTTACTAAAAACTGTGCGTGGTTTTTTATTAATTATAGTAGGAGAAACATTTACATTAGGAAAAAGTTGTCTTCACTGAGCTCACCTCATGTTACTTGATCTCATTTCTGACATGTTTTTCTGTTTTCCTCCAAACTTCCCATTCACTTCGTTTCAATTTATGACGTCCATATTCCAAATTTATTGATATATCTCCGACTTTGATCAATTCATAAATTCTTTACGGACCAAATGTTTTCCATTTCTTTTTAAGTGTGTTAATATTTTAGAGAGATTATACGAATGGTCATAATTTAAAATGGAGATAAAACTTAACGGTTTTTATAAAAATTAATATATCATCATTATCCAAATCTGTGAAAATGTCACTAGAGTAATTTGTTTCTATATTTAGTAAACGGCTTTGCTTGACTGATGTTGTAGTAATATTATATTGAAAGATTGAATTTATACATACCCAGTTGCACCAACTTAAGTAACACTTAAAATAAAAAATATTAATCTATAAACTCCTTTGTTAATTTTGTAATACTATTAGCAAAATTATTACATTAATTTGTCTATTATCATCCTCTTTCAACACAATTCTTATAAACATTAACCTTTTTGGTGACTTATTTTTTACAAAAAGTCATATCTACAAACTTACAGCCAGGTTTTAGTCACCGTAAGAATTTACATACTCTGTAAGAATTTACAGATTTTCTGTAAGTTACAGACGTCATAAGAGTGGCCATTTGGTACTTATACTTTTTCTACGACCATTATTTGACTGTATTTTGATCAGACCACGACCATACACTACACTGAAATATTTAACATATAACTAGTAAACCTCAAAATAATAAATTAAAACTATTTACCCAATAAAACAATAACTATGTACAACATTTCTTGTTTATTACTTCATTAGTCGTAATATTTGAAATTAATTGTAATTATTTTGTCTATTTACATTAATGGTCGTAAAAAAAAAATATTTTGATGCACATGTTCCTTAGCCACAGGTAAATGAAATGTGAAATTGAAATGTGTAGGCACTAACATTTCTATTTCTATTCTCAAGCATACATCATTCATCAATTCATTATTTAAATGTTTATTTTTCTTATACGGCCAATAACCTCTCTACACAGGCGGTAAAAATAAACACAAAGCTGACTCCTGAGGCGAAATTTCATATCTTCACCTCCTCGAACGAGTACATCTGCGAGCTGCGAGCACATCACGAATCTTTTAATTAATTTCTTTCGGCCATACGTCCAGCTAATAGCTTGTACCGCCCACTAAGAGTTTTCTACAATTAAAGAAGACTTTTTCGCGAGTCGAGATAATGAGGCGGGCTCCTCATATGGCCGGTGTTTTGTTGATGTTTTTACACCGGTAACTAGATCAAGAATGTAGCTTCACAAATTGCTTTTTTTTCTTTATTAATTTCTTTGTCGGCTGTTTTTATTGTTTCATTAATTTTGTGATACTTTGACACAGTTTCAAAATGAGAGAAAACGAACTTTGAAATATATACATTTAATAATTAGAAATTCGCAAATTCACAATGAAGTCGGTATTTTCCAATATTGAAATTTTTTAATTTATAAACAAAACATTTTCATATTCTACTGCAACAGTTATTTGTATCAATAGCCCAGAAACTAAACTTTTGCAAGAAAGAGCTCATTTTGACAGGCCTGCAAATAATGCGAGATCTCGCAAAAAAGTTTCTGGACGTATCATACACAAGATTTTATGCTCCGATGATTCTATTAATTTATTAAAGAAATATTATTACTACTTAAAATTTTATACACTTACAGGCCTATTCAGGAACAAAAATTTAAACAGTGTTTAATTTAAACACTGTTTAAAATAGTCAACGTTGTTTAAATTTTTGTTCATTCAGAAACATGGCTACTAAGTATTTAAACACTGTTTACAATGAACACTGTTTACAAATTTTTGACACATTGTATCTGTCATTCTGTCAAAAAAATATTCATATTTCAATTTAATTATTATTAAATCATAATTTTATACTGATTAATCGAAAATATAATGAAATAAGAAAAAGTGGATCAAAATAAAAAAGAAGTAAATCAGAAAATTGGAAATTGGAAGAAAAATATTCGCGGATATATGTCTTTCTTGTGCTGGAATAGATGGATGCAAAATTGGAGTTAATAAAAACAGACTACAGTTATATTATGCCTTTCATTTCTCTGTCTTCAAACCTTCTGCGTAGGACGCATTTATTCCAAATACTCTTGGGTGTAATCCGTGGCTTCGATAATAGAAGAACACCTCATAATTGAATAAAAATTTACAAATTTTTTACTTGCTAATGCAATAAACATTTTTTTTAACACGTTAACTGCCATGAGGTACCTACATCTTATGTGTCTCACTAAAATATCCTCGTATGCTCTGAGATACATCGTTTGTGCCTCAGTGTTTGAATACACATTATGCTTCGTCTAACGTTTGTACCTCGCAACGCATATCTGTGTATACGTACTTTAATTCTCGGTGGACTGGCAGATTAAAACCTATTCTTAGCGCATAATTTTTTTGTTTTTTAGTCTCTGAAATGATAAAATACTGCAAATTTTGTGCCTCAATAAAATTCTTCAAATTTTAGAGCAACATTAAAAAAAATTAATTCTGTTATCATACTTGTATTTTCTAATATGAAAACACCCTAAATCTGTAAAAAAGAAAAAATGGCCCAAGGGACCCAACTTTTTTTTTAATGGTGGCAGTTAACGTGTTAATAATGCGCGACATTATTGGCTGAGAAAATCCATGATAGCCTGCAGCATCATGTTGACATGGTCCTCTTCCAAAATATCGTGGAACTGAGAGTACTTGTAGTTTAGACGTATAGATTTTAATCTAAACATCTCTGGTTTAATTTAAAAAATATTTTTCAGAACTCATAATATAAATAAATCAACTTTTTTAGTTTAAATTCTGTTAAGTTTAATAAAACCAACATTTAATTTCTACTTCAATTAAATTACATAAAAAATGTCATTACTATAATTTTAACAAGGATTTTTTCTATTTAAGTACAGATTAAAAATTTGTGGGTGTTCATTTTCGTTTACTTCTCGATTTTTTTAATATTTAAAAAAAATTATTAATTTCACTCATTTTAATAGATATTATCACATTATTACTCATTTATCACAGATTTAAACTACCCCCATATGTTGTTTAAATTTGCATGTTTAAATTGATGTTTAGTTACGATGACTACGATGAAAAAGAGTCTCTGAATGAGCAAAATTCGTTTAAACAGGGTTACTAACGATAAACACTGTTTAAATTTAAACAGTGTTTAAGGATTTAAACAGTAAGTAAAAAAGTAGTCTCTGAATAGAAAAATGAACAAAATGTCAAAATTAAACAGTGTTTACCTTAAACACTGTTTATATTTTCGTTTCTGAATAGGCGTGTATAGGTTTTTATATCAGAAACATTTTCGGTTCACATGGATACCTTTATAAACAATTCACTTGTTTTATTTTTAAAAAATTACTGACATTTGTTCTAACTTAAAAAAATAAAACGAATGTGAATTGATAGTTTGCAATACTTAACGTAATCATAAATTTAAAATAGTTGTTTTAATTAACGTTTAATATTTCTAATAAAATAAAATTGAAAATTTTGACAGAATGTAACGCTAAAATATTTAAGTTGGCATCTCTACATTTTGCCGGCCTATGCCGACAAATAGAGAGTTTCCGGACGATTCTGATTTCTGTAATACTAGTCATAATGGGATGGAGGTGCGAAAAATATTTTTACTTATTATTTAATCTTATTTCATTTGAAAGGGAGATACGTTAGCGAAAAATTCAAAAATCCCTTTGAGCAAAATGCTCTTTTGTCACTACCGATTATAATAGAAAAGAGTGGTGCACTTTTCTTCGTACAAGGAAGTAAAAAACAAACTAAGCTTGTCATATTAGAGATTGCTCCATTTAAAAATCTTGAAGATGATATACGTTCTATTTGAACAACATTTCCACTCTAATATCCTAGCGCTTAAGGCACTCATCCACTTTTTGACACAATAATAAATTCGAAATAAATTGGAATGGCATCTATTTTTCCAGCTCCACTTAATCATTCGTAGCCTGTAGTGAAACAATTATGTTTGGCTAAGTGTTAATGATTTGTTGCAGATGAAATATCTATCCTGTAGTTAATTGTTTAGCTTTGGGGATTACACGGCCCAGGATCGCAGCTCGGAGCGGAACAATGAAGGATGAGAGTTCGGCTAATCACTTCCTCTTCCCAAACTATTGGCTTTGGAAAGCTGAAATCTCAGATCGATATACAATAGCAGGAAACCCGCTTCGTCGGGTCGAACCGCTACACCAAGCAAAGAATTTGCTCGGTACTCCAGTTCAACGTGCAGTATGAAAAGTGATGATCTGGATTTGCAAGTTGCTGATTATGAGGTTAGTCTACTAGATCTGGTCGCAAAAACAATATTCTGGACCCAAAAATCAGCATGTTCGTATTGAACTGTAACTTTTCATATTCAACTGTGATTTGGAATAACTTCTTTTTTGCTCTCCACTGAATGTTAAGATTCTGTTTTCTATTATTCTTTCATAAATTTTCTGTATCTTTTGCTAGAATTAGCATGCTTTTTTTCCAGATATTTGTTTCTTTTTCAAAATTTCTTCTATGTATGATCCCATGATTTTTACGATCTTTAACAAGTATCCTTGTCAGTTGATAGAGCTTTCCATAATTTTAAGTTGTCTGAATTCTACTAATGATTTTTATTAGTAAGTTCTAGAAGTTGATCGTATTCTGGCATTTATTTCTTTCTCATATCTTTCTCTGCTTTCTATTATCCTTCTCAAATATTTGAATGTATTGTTAAAAAGAAATATATCTGAAACTGACTTAAGCAGAGTTTAAAACGTTCTATGGATGATAGGAAGCCTAGTGGTTAGGTGTTGCAATTTATTCCATCTTGAAGGGAATCACTTGAAGGAAAATAAATGGGCCGTATTAAACAGTTTCATTCTGCATTTTCAATAACTGTTTATATATCTCAATCCCTGTAATATTTTAATCTCTATTCAAGTTACAAATTATTGAAGTACATTTAAAATGTATTATTAAAATCGTTAATCTTTTAAAAAGTAGATAATTAAGAAACATCTTTAATACATACAAATTTGGAGTACTATATGACAAAAGAAGTACCCGCCTAAAAGAACCTTTACCGCAAGTCCCATAAAACTTTTTAGGAATACTACCATTATTTTTGTTTTAAGTTTATTGTAATGTAGATTTTTTAATAGTTCTTTGCATCAGATGATAAGGTACCCTGGTACTACATAATTAAATTAATATACATAAAACGTGGTAAAATGTAATAAGTCTGTTGGGTAAATACAGGCAAAGTGACTAGTAGAGAACTAATATGTCTTAAAAAACATGATTTACCTACTATTAAACACTAGAGAATCAATATTTCATTACTGCTAGGTTGAGTACTACGAAACAGTAATATCGGCGTAGTTAGTGAACTTCAAGAATTTTATTTTCTCGTCTCGAAGCTTTGTTTGTAAATTCATTAGATATTTCGAGACAAGACGAGCAAGATTCGAAAAATATTTTGTCTCACCCGAATCCCTAATCTACTACTATCACTATTAGATAGAGGCCATTAGATGCTGCTAGGTTGAGTACCTCTGCCCGTGAGCACCTGTGGAGGTATAATAGGTGAGGTAATTGCTTGGGCACAATGGTCGTGCAGACACCGCTGTGGTTCGCACTTCTGCCAGCCGTCAACCAGCTGTTGATTGCTTCGTGATTCGTGGAGGCAACCACACAATACACATGCAACAACTTTCCTCCTTTCTTCATCCCAGCTTATTGATTTCAATGGGAATTCATATCTTCTCTTATTAGCAGTGCTAATCACACTCAATTGTTTACAGAACTAACATAGATGTTATCAAAACAATAGACATATACACAATGTTTGTAACTTCATTGGCACGATACGTAGACAAATGGAGTTTCTAATACCATAGTTTTAAAAATAATACTAGCACTATTTTTGTCATCTGTCTTATCTCACCTCAGATTAAAGTGAGATGAGCTGAGCTAAGATTTTTGACAAGTAAAACCAACAATAATTGTGCCCAGCTTCAGAAGTGTCTCTAAAAATCTATAGATCTATACTATCCCTAGAACTAGATGTAAATAAGAAAATAATATCTGTATTATCTTCATTTAATTGTTGTTCCTAACTATAAATTTAAAACATTGCCTATCTGTATAGTATATATAGTAGCGATCCCCAGGTCACACCGCGGGCGACGCTTCCCATTGTTCTGTTTTCCAGAGGGTTGGTGAATATTCCAGAATTTAATTGTTCTACTATAAATACCCCGAACAGAAGATCGCGAAGGCAGTTTAACATTGATACGTGTATTGATCATTGGTGATATAAATAAATAGCTGGTGATATAAATATTGTGGAAATAAATATTGTGTAGTTTTATGTGTTTAAATACATAATCTTAGTGTTTAAGTTTTCATTAATAATTGTTAGTCTCAAAATAGTGTTTATTTTTGTTTATTCATAGTGTTACTTATTTTAATTATCTTTTATAATTTATATTTCGTTTATTAAACTTAGTTATGTAAATATTTGTATTTCAATTGTTTCTTTACACTTCACATAAATTAATAAACGATACAATTTTGTATAATTCTGAACTGAAAAGAAGAGGTAATCGTAGAATGTTAGTGTTACAAAAATAAGATCACAATATGTTATACAAAAGAAATCTGATGTAGATATCACATGACTTCCTTGTATCCTAATACACATTTTTGCTGAATTTCATTTAAGCTTATTTTACTTGAAAATGAGATCATTCTTTACCTTCAATTCGTTTCATATCTTCGAATTTCCATTAGATATGGATCATCTTTTATACAATTTTATTTAAAAAATTATCACTATTCCTTATTGCTTTACACAAAATTATTTTAATTTTCCAATGTACTGTTTTGATTGTAACTTATTTATTATGTTGTGTTTATTTGAATTTGAATCACGTCCTTTAATATATCACCTTCATCACATTTAATAAAGTACTGTTAATATTGGCGATAGACCAACAGTAAGTTAGGTAGGTAATTGCTTTGCCGGTGATTTTGGTCATCTGAGAATAAGTTATGATTCAAAGCTAGCTGGGATCCTAAATGGCCTATACTGAGTAATAACCGCTAATAATAGAGCGCTGCGGAAGATGTGGCGATTGTTTATTTAATAGCGACCAGTTTCTGTGATTGCTCAGATACACAAGGACGACTAAGTAGCCGTCATTACCAACATATCTTCACGCAAAATTTCTCTAGTAACCAATTTAGTTTTTTACTTTTATATGCTGTTTCAGTTATAATTTATGAGAATTAGGTATTTATAGTAGAGGTGGTAGAATGATTACTACGGTTATATTAAAAAAATGCAATGTGTGTCACTTATAATCTGTTGTATGAGATTTATTTACGGTGAATATTATTTTCGCTAAGTATTTTTAACTTGTAATATATTTCATTATTTTTATTTACAATTCTCTTATGCAATTTATCAAAAAGCATACATAAATACTGCTAAATCGTCATAGACACATAAACAGACACACAGACGGACATACAGACATCACGGTAAAAATTACAAAATCGTATTCTAGGGACCCTAATTCGTGCTCATATATTGAAAACTCACACTCGAGAAATTTGACCAAAAACAATATTTCCCATATCTACATATTGATAGGCGGGAGGTAGAAAAGATACTGAAATAAAAAAAGAATTCATAGTTGATAAGTCTATAATATTTTCCGAAATACATAGTACAATTTGATAAATTATCATTAAAAATTACACTGGCCGACAAAAATTTTTTTTTTTGATGTAACACAAAGCTGAATAGCATATTGCAGTAGAATGGACCTATCTAAATACGAAAATGTCAAACAAAAAGTTGTAACACGTAAGGTTTTTTAGTTACATTACATTAAACAAACCACATATAGGTAGAACGGCACCATATAATATGTATTTAAAAAAAATATTTTACAACCTTGTATATCGATTAAATTTATACTTTATATTATATTGATATTTAAGAAAAAAGCAAACATAATAAACACATTAATTCTACTTTTTCCTTTTATGGGGTGTCACATCTTCTCTCTTCAAAAACCAACAGTAATCACCCATCATGGCTGGATCCCATCGTCCTTGGTACCGAATTTCCATTGTCCTGATATCTTGATGGAACCTTTCACCCTGCTCGTCGCTGACGGCGCCCAAATTCTTAGGAAAAAATGATAAATGGGAATGAAGAAAGTGAATTTTTAATGACATTCGGCAACCAAGCGATTTATAGGAGTCTAACAGTTCATTAACTAGTTGTTCGTAGTTTGCATCCATATTATTGCCTAAAAATCCCCTCACTACACTTAAAAATGAGTTCCAAGCTCTGAGTTCTTGCGTGCTGAGCTTCTCTTTAAAATTAACATCATCCAGCAATTTTCTGATTTGTGGCCCAATAAAAATACCCTCCTTTAATTTGGCGTCACTTAATTGGGGAAAGACTTGTCTTAAGTATTGAAATCCTTCACTCTCTTTATTCATAGCTTTCACAAAGTTTTTCATCAGTCCCAGTTTTATATGAAGAGGAGGCAAAAGCACATTTTTTGGATCTACAAGTGGCATATATTTAACATTTTGAGATCCCGGTTGAAATTCACTCCTTTCCGGCCAAACTTTCCTTACATAATGTTCATTCACTGCACGACTATCCCACAAACAAAGAAAACAGCAATATTTTGTAAATCCTCCCTGAAGTCCCAGTAAAATTGCTATAACTTTTAAATCGCCACATATCTGCCATTTGTACCGGTTGTAATTTATTGTATCTAAGAGTATACTCATATTTTCATAGGTTTCTTTCATTGTAACTGAATGGGCAACTGGTATAGATGGTTTTAAATTTCCATTATGTAACAAAACAGCTTTTAAGCTATATTTTGATGAGTCGATGAACAAGCGCCACTCACAAGGAGAATGTTCGATATTGAGTTCTTGCATTAAACCTTCGATATCAGTACACGCACATATTGAGTTCTGCATATTGTAAAATGCAGAAAACGTAGCATTTCTTTTCCTAAAAGTCGTAATTTTTGTTTCTTTGGCTAATAAGTTCCACTCCTTAAGACGGGAACCAAGAAGTTCTGACTGTTTCTTTGACAACCCCAAATCACGTACTAAATCATTTAATTCGCTTTGAACAATTAAATGTGGCTCGTCGGAACTGGGTCCTGCAATAAAAGTAGGATCAATACATTGTTCTTCGGGGCTGTCTGATGATGTGTCATTATCTCCATTCTCCCCCAAAAGAACATCTTGCCAATTTAAAGGTGCAGTCGGTACTGGTAATTCTGCATTGTGAGGAATAGGTCTTATGGCAGATGGCAAATTCGGATATTCGATCTTGCGCTTTTCTTTTTTGGAATAACCCTCAGTCTTTGTCATGCAAAAATAGCAATCGTCAAAATGATTGGTGGGTTCTCGCCATACCATTGGAACCGCAAAAGGCATACTTTTTCTCTTCCCTTTCATCCACTGCACCAATGAGACGTTACAGCTGACACAACAAACATGTGGAGCCCACTGCTTATCTTGATCTCCAATTAAAACACCAAAATACATAAAATAGGCTTTTTTCACATTTTCAGAAAATGGCCTGGCTTGTGACTTCACCATAAATTCTCCTCAAATATAACAAAACTTCTCTGGAGAAATTTTGCAACCCCGTCGGTTTTCACTCGAAATTTTCGCCGTTAAAAATACTTTCTTTACTGCACAGAACTAGTCAAGTCGAAACTCGAAAGAAGACTAAATAAGAGAATAAGCTTAATGTTATAAACAACCTATTATAGGTTTTATTGCGCACTCCTTTTAAATGACCCCTCATAAAATTTAATACCTTTAATTTAAAAGGGTCTAATGGGCCAATTGAAAATTGGACGTATTAGAGCTTTTTGGATATTTTTTTTATTATTAGAAAGGTATAAGCATTACGTAAATAATAGGCTGAACTGTGTTACAAAAATTGTGTCGGCCAGTGTTATTTTATTGGAAAGTGTAAGTTAATGTCTTATATAAATTATTTAAAAAAATATATGACAATAACCTTATTTTACTATAAATTATAACATGGATCAGTTTTGTATTATTCATATCTGACGTTTTTGTATTCGGCATATATTTTTTACGTTTCCAATTTCTCTTTTTTATCTAAATGAACGGTAGAAACTGTAGCAGTGATGAGCATATAAAACGGTTGATTAGTAAACAAATTAAGTGAAAATTGCACCCATTATCAATTAACATACCGCGAAACCAGCCACGAAAGCGATCCTCAACTGTTTGGTTTCTCTTCAGACAACTATCATTAACTACATCCACTGGTCAAGCAATCGGGTAACGGAACGAATCAATCAAAAACAATTACAAACACAGGAATTTGTTAATTGCTTTTTTGTGGTTATTGGTTCAAGGCTGCTAGTGCAGTGCCTTCACCTACATATGGACAAATAAATATTTTATTGCTTTTTATCTACACTTGAACTGAGACTATAAAAAATTATGGCAAATCTTGTATGTTGTTTATTTATCACTTGAGTAAGATTT
Source organism: Stenolophus ochropezus (assembly GCA_035578165.1). Classification (NCBI taxonomy): domain Eukaryota; kingdom Metazoa; phylum Arthropoda; class Insecta; order Coleoptera; family Carabidae; genus Stenolophus; species Stenolophus ochropezus. Next base: position 1,197,832 of record JAQOWZ010000028.1, on the reverse strand, counting down.
GATATTTGATTGACAATATATACTTGCTTGTCTCATTTAAAATTAAACATAAATAATAAAAAATGTAAAGGAAAACAACAAATTCACAAAATGAGGATAAGCAAGAGAAACTTACTACGAAAGAAATGGGTGACGTTTAAATGGAAAGAACACATACTACAAACTGCATCAGAGATATTGGTACATATAACAATAACATCAAAACCACAATATCTACTGGAGGAAAAGAAAAACATCAAGATGATTGCTAGATTCAGATGTGGTAATGAAGAGAAAAACAACAAGTACTGGTTATCAAGTAACGTGAGAAGATTAAGTTTTGCGGAATGGAAGAGGAATCTCTGAAGTCATGGAAGGCAGGGAAGATTGGAGAGGTCAAAGGGAAGAACAGGTTGTGTTAGACGATTTGAGCCAGAACAAAACTGGATTAATAAAATTGTTACATAGACAAAGGTTAATATATGATGAAAAAAACTGTAACAATATGTATTATAATTAAACAGTAAATATAGGTGATCCAAATTGAGCTTCCGGATATGTATTCGGAATAACAAACAAAATATTATATAATATAAATATTATATCAATATAAAGTATAGAGTTAGGAGTTAAGTACGAAATATGACGTCAACCAAATGTTTCCTATGACACTATTGACATGAAATTATTCTTTTAGCAATGCGCCTCTATTTTAGAAATTTCTTATCTGATACTCCGTTTTAGCTTTGGAATTGTAACTGGTTTGTTAACATAAACCCTTTCCTTTAAATACCTTCAGAGAAAATTTCTAATGGGGTTACGTCGCAAGATCTCTGCGAGATAACACGACCAGGAAAATTGGTTTGAAGTAAAATTAAGGTTTCATGTGCTGTGTGCCATGTGGTTTCATCTTGCTGAAACAACATCATCCTTTACAAATGTAGATACTAACTTAATTGGCAATAAATAATAATAATAATAATTGGGTATAAACATGTGTATAACACGTTTAGGATAGTGATTGATTGTGAAGGTAGAGGACGGAGGCATTTGAAGCGGACTGCGGACATATGCGGTGTGCGAGATCTGCGACTGTTACCAAGAGCATATTGATCGCGTACCTCCGGTTCGTAGTACAGCGGTTACAGCGAATCATACAATACCCTCATCTCAAATACTCAATACCAACCTTACTTCTCCCAATACCACTTAAATTAGAAATTAGAATAGTTCACTCCCACATTTATTTCTGCAACTATATTTCGGGCTTTAACATGATTATTCTTTTTAAATTATTAAATCATCAACTCGATAGCAATAGCTTAAGGGTGTATCCTTAGGTTATTATAAAGGAAAAAGTCTAATCCATGAAATGTATAACAAGAAGAAGAATTATTGTAACTTTTAATACTGTATTCAAAAATATTTCCTACTATGGTACGGTTGTTGTGACTGAATTGTGCTTCTTAATGAAGTCAACTTTATCTAATATATATGGGACACATCAACTTTGAAGTAATTTTGAATTTTTTATTTTTGACGATTATTATGTATATAGTTATCAATGAAGACTTGACAGTAAGAAAATATATAATTATCGACGTCTATAACTACAGCACATAAAGAATAAATTTTACTTTCATAAGTTAAATATTAAAATTAATTCAAACGATTGATGATTATCATGGTAAGGTTTTATACAGAACCATATAAACTATCTGTTTGAGACAAACCATACTTATATATCGTCTCCAGGTTATGACCAAAACGTTATCACCCTAGTACGCAATTCCTGCTATGTTCATAAGTTACATTTTCGATACGAAATTCATACTTTTGATAATAATTATTTCGGTATGTTTTATGTAGGACGATGAATATGCTCATGATATCCACATTTCTAAGTAAAAACAATCTGTACCGACGATCCATATCCATACTCATGTGACGTCTGCAGACTATGACCGAGGCATGTCACCTTGTAGGCATTTTCTGCTGCATCCGCATCTTCAGGATGCGAGGGAGTATTGATCGCGTGACCTACTTCCGGTGGCACACTGCACTATATCCCGGCGCGCATCCGCCACTTTAGTTACACTGCAGGCTACAATACGGGAACAGCACAACGTGCTCGATTACTTTTATATCTACATGCACTTTATATTATTCTTTATACGACTGCACTGGACAGTGTAAGATATAAAATTAATAGGGCATGGTGATGTTTAAATACATTGTAAGAAAAGTCGTAAAGACAAAACTAAAAGCACAACATCAAACTAGTAGATATGGATACCTAAAACTGAAATACTGGAACGTACACTAGCGATGTCAAATCAATCCGAGAAACAATTTACGAATGTTTGTGTCCTTATCATACAGTTCGTTCAAACCTCAAAAAGGATAAATGCGTATATGGCTTCGATCATATATCACTAGATATAAACTTGCCTATATTTTACGTGTTAAATTTTTTGTCAAACATAGAAGGGTGGATATCTTATATTGGATTTATTCGGACACAGCAGAATTTGGATAAAGATAGGTCAAGCTAAGATTTGAACCCCAAACCTAACATTCTGCTCAGTTCGAGTAGAAACACGGTAACAAAATGAATCACCGTTGCCCGTTTTCTTTTCATTACTGGAATTCATTAAACCTATTAGGTATGTCTATTAATTTCATCAAATGTGTGGACTTCTATTTTGAACTTTTGGTTGTCCACTTTTTTCAAATCTCACTAATTTATTTCTGATAAAATCTGTTTCTGTTTTAACATTTTAAAAGAAAGCTAATGATTTATTTGCATGAATGAGATAAAGTAGTACGCAATTAAGTATTACTTTATACTAAAGTTTTATGTCTGCTGATTCATAATCCCATACATTTTATTATATTAACACTTGTACTTACTAAATATGGTAAATACGAGCTATAAAACCGTAATTATATCTGCAAATTACAAGTAAGCTTGGTGCAATTATAAGTTTCCTTATTTACTTTTGATGATGTTGAATACCTAACACAATTTATACATAAAATAATCCAAAATTCTTAGATCTAATTAGATAATATATCACCGAATCAAAAGATCATTGATTATATATAATTCACAGATGTACGGTCACTAAATTGTCGTTACTTATTTGTTATAATAACTATAATTTTGTTTTGATTTCATTACGAAAAATTTAGGAAGTTTATATATTATTTTATTTATTAATATAGGTAGTAAGATATAATATAACATTTATTTCCTGCATATATATTCAATAAAAAATTTAAAACTTTTTCCTTTACTGGTGTACCAATTAATCATTAGTTTGAGTGTACTCGTAGCGAAAGAGACGTTTATAAAACGTCATAAAAAACATTGTATTACCTAAATGTTTACATTTTTTTGTTATTGACATATTTAACATGTCGAGTGTATGTTAAATTGTTACGTACTAGCACACGTTATCTATATTATAAGTAACTATATTAGTTAGATAAAGAGTAACACATTATATATTTTTTGATTCTTGTTAATTGACATTGAATAAAAATGTGATATTGAAATTTCTCTGAACTTGTTATAAATTAAAGAGAAAGAAAAATAACCAAAAACTCACCAAGTGTAGCAGGAATTTTTCTTCCCATACGTTGCCGCACCTAAAACAAAAACACATCAATTAACCACGTGGTTAATTAACCAACTTCACTAATTAGTGATTTGTTTTATTTGCGACAATATCTAGGAACTATTTTAATTGACTCTTCTAACGCATAGTTGTAAACGAGTAAAACTAGGTTAGGTGGAACATTTCAAATTTCATATTATCGCAATATGTCAACATAATTATAGATATTAAGTGTCCTGCAAAATATTGGCCAAATATAATTAGTACCCCATATCAAAACAAATCAGCAAACAAATTATATACAAGATAAGCTTTATCTCTAAAATATAAATTTGGTAAAATCCAGTTCTAACACTAAGGAAGGACCTTCAGAATTTGTCATTATAACGTGTAATCGAAAAGGTCGCTACAACCAATGACTATGTAATGACTGTATGTAGTACTCGTATATTAAAGGACGAGTTTCATTATTGTCATTTTATGAGAAGGGATCAATCACAATCAATGTTTTCAAATAATTAAAAAAATTAATATGTCATTCATGTAATTTATTGAGGTTACTTTAGCGTTGACAATTTGTGCTTCATTGTGTGTTGGTAGTTTCGTTAGTTTATTCTACTCTTTTCGTACGTTTTATACATTTTATATTTGAATATAATACTGTCAGTTCTGACATTCATTTACTTGTGAAATCCAGTGATTTTATACTTATCTAGATACCAATATGCAATATACGTCCTATATAACCTAGTGTTTCCAACATGTATAAGATACATTTTTGTGCCACCTTTTTTTACAGTATCTATATTACGAGTAGTATATTGTTGTTTCTTGCTATCACTAGTTAATTATCAACCAAATTAAGCAAATCGTATGTCTTTTATCACTCAAGTTCATGACGTTCCCGCTTATTTCAGCCTAACCTCGCTGTTTTGTTAATGTTGTTCTAAGTTTTATAGCGTGTTTTGAATGAAATGATGCATTATAATAAATGGAGGCAATGGTTACAAAATGTTTGATATGTAAAACATCACAAGTAAAGGATTCTCTGCTTTTATTTCACAAGAAAATTATAAAATATGTTTTAGGATGTGTTTATTTCCTGGGAAGGTTTCCATAAGTGTTTTTCTGAAATATCTATGTATATATTCATACGGTGCTCCTTAAGATAATGAAAATCTCTATGTAACAGTACTAAAGACAACTTTGTGCCCCATACGAAAATTGAAAGTTAGTATGAATTCCTCGAAAAGTGTTGGATTCCTCGTAAAAAAGTGTCTGTAGAATGTGCAGACTAGAAACTTGTATGAATTGAAACAAGAAAATTATAAATTGGCCAATTGGTATTAGTTTTTTGCTCATATCTAGTGAGTTATGCATGTTTTCGGGAAAACAAAAACATCATTGAAATGGCCAAGTAATGCGGCTACTTTGCCGCAATTTAACCGACTTTATCTCTTACGATTCTCGAGATTCCAATGGTTAGCCTCTTAAAACGGATACCTGTATATACACGTTAATACTTCCACGGGATTTGAATCTACAACATCTGGATTTCAAAGTTTGAGAGCTAAGTATTAGCTACAGTTATTACGATATTAATGGTTGAGTATCTGTTAGTACTCAGCAATACATTACATTTAATTTACGGCTGTTTATATATCTGCACGGTATATAAACGTAATGTTTGCATATAACCGACATTAATATTGAAATTTATTCCATGTCGAATGAGATTAGTCACTTATGTCGGTAATGAGGAACAGAGTTGTATCTACAGCATATGACAACATTTATTTCCTACGCCCACGTGAAGTTTTTTGGATTTCCGCGTTTATTTCAGGCGGGCTTACTCAGCTGATTCATGTTTTATATTTTAGGTTAGAGGAACTATGTGTTTATATTTATATTTTGAAAATGCTATAGTAAATAAACACGTCATCCGGATATCATACGTTCTTTAATGTAGTAAAAAGACCGCTCGCTAATGTACTGTGTAACTACAGAATGTCTCGAAATTCTATAACCTTAGCTTAAGGATATATTGTATTGGTATTAACGATATTAAATTTAATAGAAGAGACCATGATTACACTTTATTTTATTTATTCATTGTATTGTATTTTATCGTACACGACGGTTTCAGCGTTTTATCGCTGTTGTCACCGCGACCTAGAATATCTTTTGTGACATAACCCTTACTTAGTTTACCGGAAACAGTTCCAGATTTCTGATGAAGCCACTTATAGCTCTAGGAGTCAAGTTCTTGATCTCATCTGTGAGATACCTCTTGTTTGAGATTTTGCGGAATAAACTAAATTTTTCATGTATCCTCAAAGGTAATATAGTCAAGACGCGTCGATTCAACAGACTGAATCTTCTCTTTGAATCCATCGGTTAGCAAAGTGTCTTTTGGATATGTTCTTTCTCTCAAAACGTCCTCTCTCTATCTGAATCTATATTAGGTTCAAAGCTCATAAATATAGGTATAGACAATTCATTTTAACATAAACCGTTCAAATTGTTTGATGGTGTCAAATCCTGGAATCTTATATGAGATACGAAGTTGTATTTAAACGTAAGCCACCTTTACAAAATCGTCTGTTGTGAAAGTCCATCTAATCTTCTAAAATGAGACAGATAATTAGATATGGTATATCTTTTTGATTTAGTGGCATGCAGAAAAATTATTATTTTATTTTTTATCACTTTACTGTATAAAGTCCATATACTAGTATAATTTCAGTATAAATAGAAACTTTCTATTTAATAAAGGAATACACATCTAACATCTGATATATTAGTTCAATATATCAAATCTTGTCAACTAATTACAAGTAATATATCATCATATAGGCGTTGATTTTCTGTGTTAATTTGACAGATCCATTCATTTAGAAATCTCAAACAGCTAGTTACAGTCATATGCTTAGTGTACTTGTAAGTTTACAAAAATGTACGCAGAATCATATGGTAAAATTATAATTTTAATATAATTACCCAATCACCAAAGTCATTGATTTAAATCTACCAAATACAAAGTCATAAGAACACATAGTGGATAGGGTTTAACATTTGGTTACTATGAGAGAAGCCATATGGAGGAGTATAACTTCGTATTATAACAACAGACAATCAAATATGATAACTAACTACCGGTTTCTATCTTATAGTATGTTGTACAACAAGCATGGAATGGTACTTATTTTATACGAGTATGAAAGTTTGTAGCATAAGCCGAAGGCAAATGATGCAAATCATACGGGTATGAAATGGACATTCCGAGAGAGTTGTACACTATACTTTTTTTACGACCAAAATATTATTTCCTTATTTACTTAAATTTTAATAATAAGGTTATCTTTAATTCACTACTTCTTAGCAACTAGCTACAAAAAGAAAATTAAACAATAATATTTTTTATAAATGCCAGGTTTCAAGACTTTATGAGATAAAAATGGAAAGTGATAAGGAAAAAATTCTTAATTTAACACCCTGCAAATAACGTCTATAAATTTATTACCAGAAATGTCAACAGAAAAATATGAGATGGCATATTTGAAACAAATCGTTTTTGATGGAACTGTGAGATATGAATGTATACCTTAACGTTGTCTACAGTTACTGTTAGATATGAAAATTTATTTAAAATATGCTGTGTATCCATTGCAATAACAAATATGCAACAAGCAAATCATTTAAAAAACTTTGGCTATCTTTGTAGACCTTTCTGATACCCTGATCACTGAAACATCATGCCACTACTGTTAACCTAATTGATCTAATTATCGTTGGTGTGCACGTAGCGGTGCATCGGGAACTAGACGTGGAGTTCCTGCAGTTACGCCGAACCGCCCAGTTAGCAACCGTGTAGGTAATTATAGTAGCAGCAGCCACTACGCTGTGTACGCTACTCTCTGGGTCACTCGACTAGCCACACCGGCTATTTCCGATACAAGCCTCACGCTACTCAATCATACAGGAAATATGGAAACAAAATAAGTTTATGTAATAATCAGATCAATTAATTCTCTGACTGGTGTGCAATATTTATAATGCGCACTACGGAACGAACACTGTACTAATGCAGTACAGTACAATAATACACAGAGAATATATTACATTATGTGTCTCAGCTTTTAATAGTTTTATAACTGTCATTCTGGATTGGTGAGAAAGTGTTCAAAAACAAGATATTTTTTACAAAATATGGTAAAGAGGGCAGGGGTTGATGTCCGCTCAGCCCTAGAAAACTTAACATATTTTGTAAGAGTCATGTTCCATCGTCTTATATCGGAGCAAATCGCTCTGATCGCGATGTAATCAATCGAATAGGTTAGCCCAAATAATGTACCCGTAAATATGAAATTTAGTTTGTAATTTATAATATTCATATAAAATATAAATAAATGTTAATTATAAGAAAATCGCGTGTCTGTTCTTTTTCGTTGTCATTTACTGTTGTTTTGTCATCTAAATCATCCAGGTAATCATCATCGTATGATTAATTTCCTCCCGCTGTCTATCGCAGTTTCTTTAGACACCAAAAGCAACTAATACCTTCAGGAACTGAATTCTTTTAATGTTCTTAATTAAGAACAAAGTAACCATAATAATAACTGTGTTAGGTGTGAATTAGTAATCTTTTAAGGTTAATTTGTGTAATATTCGTTTTAATCCCATATAAATAAACGTTATAATATCATAAATGAACCAGGAAGATAGCAAAGCACAAACAGAATTACAGATTTGATAGAACCTGATGTAGGTATGTAGAAAGGTTACTACGTTGACTTGTCTGAGATTTGTGTTCAGCGCATGAAATATGGAAACACCTCTTCTGAAATAGTTATTTATGTATCAAGTACTGAAAGTGCATATTGCTGTACGAGGCGAAGCCGAGAACTGCAATCATATGAGGACTGAAAATATGCACTTTCTTTACGAGATACATACAATTTTTTTTTTAAATTATAATTTTTTAAAAAGAAACTATAATTCGGTGTAATTGAATGGCGTGGCATGCAATAATAATTAGGGTACCATTTGTAAGGAAACAAATGAAACAATTAAAAATGTTTATTGACAACTGTCGTCAGTCTGAAATGTTCTGATTTCTTTCTCAAAAATAATGGAAGATATTGATTATTCTATCAATTACGAAGATCCGGGTACTTCACCGGCAATTGCAGAATCAGCAAACGCAGCAACTCTGAATTTGTTGCCTCCAAAAAGCCGGGAGCGTACTAGTACCAAAAAATAATAACTTTTTAGTACTAGTACCAAAAAGATAGATTTTCTGTTGCTGTCTAGGTTACCATAAAATCAACATTTTGTTATGATTTAAAAAAAATAACTTTATGAGAGCGTAAATCTGATGATGATATAAATCCTTTCCTAATTTTTACATCATGATGTAACAAATCCTTCAATCCTTCCCCAACAAAACAGCAACCCAATCCCTGCATCTCCGTAACTCTATCCCTTATGTTACATTACACTCCAACTCCACTATTCCTCACAGCTTCACAGCATCTTCACCAGACTGAGAACCCTTGGCCAGGCGTGACGTGCAGTGACCTCAAGCGGCCGGCCACCGCACTAGCGGGGATGCGAATGAGAGGTTAGAAGGTTACAGTAACAAGTCATTATTACTAGGTGGTCGGTTGGTCGCTACATAATGGCTGGGTGGAGACCCGTACCCGTACATGTAAATGGTAAGATGTAATGTAAGGCGCAGGTTGATTCAGTTTAATAACCAAGTCACTAGGCAGAGCAAGTTTGTAATAACTAACTTGCTGGGTAAACTAAGTGTAAGTTTCACCCGGTGCTGTAACTGTTTTATGTATGTATTGGTAAAGGTACCGGCAGTAGTGGATTAAGCCAATGATATTAAATGTCGTGTAAAACAGGAAACTAAATTCATTACTTATTTTTGGACATTCTTGTACTTAAATTGTGCGAAAAAGATGCGCATTACATTTTTAAACGTTACTTTAATATCATCTTGTACTGAATTCAGGACAAGTTTAGTCTTGTGTCAGACTGGCTTTATTTGGTTAACGCGCTTCGACTCGCTAAGCACTGTGTGAGATCTGGGGTTCAAATCCTACGGAAGATAAACAAACAGGTAAGATACAGAATGGTTAGGAACTCACTATAAGTTGTAAGTCCCCTTTCCTGTTACTGGACTTCGGTCTGTTGCACAGTGTAACTTAAAATAAAATAAAAATGTTTCAATACGAGCAACGATGGGACACTTTATTAGCATACTCTTACTCGAATTGAGTGGAGTATTCTGGGGTTCGATTCCCAGCGTCGCCAACTTTTAACCAAATTAAAATACTGCTGTATTCGAGTTGTTCGGAACTCACCATAAACTAAAGGTCCATTTAGGTTTAGGCTGACAATATATTCTACCAATAATGCAAGTAAAATTGTCCTAGTTTTTATAAAGGGTGATTTGAATCTAATTACATTAGGGAAAAAATTGGAGCACTTCATAGTTCTCAGGTAGTAAACATTACTGTGACTGGTATTTACGGAGGGTAATTTTAAACTAATTACATTTGGGCGAGAATAAGAATTAGAGTACTTCACAGAGAATGAGCACCCTTCTAGTGGTAAACATTACGATGACTGGTTTTGAACTAATTACATTAGGACAAGAATTAGACTACTTCACAGCGAGTGAGCACCCTTTTCTCAGGTAGTCAACATTACGGTGACTAGTTTTAACGGAGGGTAATTTTGAACTAATTATATTAGGTCAAGAATTAGAGTACTTCACAGTGAGTCACTCTTGTCTCATGTAGTAAACATTACAGTGACTGATTTTTATGGAGGGCGATTCTGAACCAATTATATTAGGTCAAGAATTAGAGTACTTCACAGTGAGTAAGCACCCTTCTCTCAGATACTCAGATAGTAAACATTTCGGTGACTGGCTTTTACGGAGGGTGGTTTTAAACTAATTACATTCGGGGCAAGAATTAGAGTACTTCACAATGAGTGAGCACCCTTCTCTCAGATACTCAGATAGTAAACATTACGGTGACTGGTTTTTAAAGAGGGTGGTTTTGAACTAATTACATTACGACAAAAATTAGAGTTCTTCACAGTGAGTGAGCACTCTTTATTCAGATATTAAATAATACGATGACTGATTTTCACAGATGGTGACTTTGAACTAATTATATTAGGTCAAGAATTAGAATACTTCATGTCGAATGAGCACCCTTCTCTGGGGTAGTAAACATTACTGTGACTGGTTTATTGTAAAATTAATAATTAGATCATTTACTTGGGGTACCCGCTAATTAAGATAAATAGACTGGATGTACTTCTTATCCAACTAAAATAAAATATACACTAAACATTAAATTACCAAGAAAATATTTATCAATTTTAACATTGAGCACCTCTTAATTTTAAAACTCAACTTGAAATTTTATTTAGCACACAAGATAACAGCTCCATTATATTGCTAGTAACCTTAGTGACCTTGTGCATAATTTACGAGAATCAATTAACCCAAAATCAATACGGCGAGTGTTTCTGCCACGGCAGGTGTTTCAATCATTTCGTGGCGTCCATCACGGAGTTCATTCACTCTCCGCTTCTTCTCCAGCCCACAAAGAAATGGACTTTCTCGGCTGCTCATTATGCCATTTTTCACAATCAGGAATCTAATCAATTATTATTTATTATGTTTGCTAATTATGATAATCAGTTTTCAGTTTCTACACAAGAATGCCTAGTAAGAAATTCATTATTTAGATCATTTGTGTTTGTTGAAGTTCTTGTTATAATGTAACGGTTTTTAGTTTTGTTATAAGTATGTACATAGTCATTTTCTTTGTTTGTATTGTATTAAAACATTTTCTCTTTTGAGTTGTTACAGCATCCAAATCAAATATCAAATATATTTAATTTTTATTTTTTGTCTTTATACTTCCTTGTACGAAGTAAAGTAAGTATTGCCATCGCGAAAAATTTTGGAAAAATCTGTTTTAACTATATCTCTGAATTCATTTTAACTAATTTCGGCATGACATCTGTAAGTAAGTACGTATTTCGCATAACTCAAAAATAATTAGTCGTAGAATGTTGAAATTTAGTATATTGGACTGCTATAACATCTAGTTATGAACCTCCCTTTACTATTGCAATCAGAAGTGCCAGGGTACTTTCGTAGTGTTTCTTTTTTTAATTTTTCGCATAACACAGAAACGGCTAGACGTATTGAAATTTTATTAATGTAGTTACTATAACATCTAGTTATGCAATTTTATTTTTTGTTCCAATCGGTCTTTTCAAAGAGCAGTTTACTTTAAGCAGAAACTTAATAAAAATAATAATTTAATTGGCTTTTAATTTTTGTAGGAAACATTTGATAATAAATTGATATTGACAACTATTATAATATATTTCGTGAAAAATATGTATGAAATAAATATAAACCATATCTTTTTCCTTACAAGTTTTTGAGCGATTAAAATCATTTTGTGTAATGGAATAAGGAATAATGATAAACATTTTGATAAAATTTTCAAAAAAAAATCTATTTTGAAGAGAACTTTGAAGATATGAAACGAATGGAATTTGAATAATGATTAGCCGTAGAATGATCTCACTTTCAAATGAAATAAGTTTAAATGAAGTACAGCAAAAACGTGTATAATTTATTAGGCGTACAAGGAAGTCATGTGATGCCAACATCAGATATTTTTTTAATATTAAAATAAATACAGTGATATATTTTACATGGTGACTTGTGAAATGGTATTAAAATGAAAATTTTGAACTATATTACAAATTCATAAGAATATAAATATCCTTATTACATTAGCTATACATAAAACATTTACGGTATTACTATCCATAAAGACACGTTATTACGAGTGGTGACATGACATGGCGTGATTATGTCACGTAGAAGCGAGCATTATTAGATCAGTATGTGGAGGTTAGGTTGACAGCTTGCCATTTTGGTTACACCGTTACCTTCACCTTCCCAACAAGTGGGAAGTCGTCTTGTCCAAAACCGACGTTTTTGCAATACCAACGCGCGAATTCAACAGTAAAAGTGAAATTATTCAAATTGTTTAATATATATTTGTGACTCATTCAACTAAATTTGTGTAGGAAGAGTTACATATTTATTTTATCACATTTCATCACATGTAGTAAATACTTAGACGCGATGCAATAAATCATCTCAAGTTCGATTCGGTCAATGAAAACATAACATATAAAATAAAATGCATTCAAAATCAATTTTAGGATGAAATAGAGCAAAATGATTTCAAAAATTATTATATTTATAAATATTAATAATAGTATATTATTATACAAGTTTTATAAGATGGTTCATTGTTCCATGAGTTGTTTGGGGCTCGATGAGCGCAGCAAAGAGTGCTCCAAAAACACGAATGGAACAATACGTCATATAAAATGAGATTAATATACTATTTTCTACACTTTTCTTCTCTTATTTAATAAAAATCTTAATCATTTGTTGAATGAAGTTGGGCACATTTATCTGTCAAAATGCATTTAAAATATTGTAAAATATTATAAATCTGTAGGTTACGACTTACGAAATTTTAATATCCTTTTAAATTAGTTTTGTTTATTCAGTTTTCAGACTTATAAATAATATAAATTGTATCAAATATCTGAGGTAATCAATTTGACATTTAAAATGGGGTGCAGTTGTTAGAAGTAACAATTTTACAACAACAAAAATACCAAAAACAGTTTAACAATATGTTTTATTATTAAATTGTTTTCGATACAATAATACGGCAATTGTTAACGCAAAATATAAAAAAATATTGTGTAGTTCGCAAAACATTGCAAATATATAACTTGTACCATAAAACAAAAATTAATTAGAACTATACTATGATTGAAATTGAGTAATTTATTTATAAATAATTAACCTTGACAGTACTTGAAATGTTTTTTGATTCATAAGCAAACATTGATTCATAAAACACCTGCACACGTGACAAGTCAAAACAAGTAATTATTATTTATTTATTGCCTACGATTATTTACAACTTCAACATGTTCAAATAATTGCGACTCATTCTTTCCAATTATTGAGTACTTAAAATTTTGATAAAGAACTGAGAAAAAAATTTAAGTAACTAGTAATTACCGGAAAAATTAGAGTATGTTCTGTGACAAATCACTTACAATTAGAATAAATAAATACTGTTGAAAAATGAAAAAGAAGTAAATCAAGAATTAAATAAACGGGAATAAATTCTGAAACATAAAAATAACCAAAACAATTAAGGTCTGTCCTTAAATTACGTAACTCTTTAAGGAGGGGGATAATTCAAAGAATATTTGCTTTTCACATTTGGGTACTAATATATATTTATTTAAATAACAATACAAATACTGTAACGAGCGAGATCCACTGCAGATGAATCATTGCGGCTGACCTGTCTGGTAAGGTAGTTTCGCTAAATGTCAAATGGGATACGAGCAATGCCGCTATTGTTCGGGAATTTTATAATAGAGTCCGAAAGGCTCTAGAATGTTCGAGATTAGCTGCCCACAGGTATAAGAAGGTAGCGCCGGGGGGTAAATAAATTAACATTAATTAATTAATTTATTTATTTTTTATTTATTTATTTATTGGGAAAGGGGTTAAGTATTGTGGTTGCATTACAAAGGGAAGGAAATATCAAAAATTGTCTAAATTTGCGATACGTGATTTAAGGAAGGTCCCTTACAGGAAAAATTAAAGTACAGAGACAATTAGGATAAATACTAGCGCAAGACGTGGAAAATGATGATGATTAGATGAACTAGAGTAAATTCTGCATTAAACCAGAATAATTATCGAAGAAACTACTGGCATCTAAGGCAAATAGACCATATATTTCTGAAAGACGTATAACCAAAAAAAAAATCTAATCAACAAACAATTAAACAACAATTAAATAATGAAAACCACTAGCCTCACATATAAACATCATCACAACACGTATATATAACCATCCTGTTTATACGATGACATAGTCAGCGACTACGTAAGATGCTCCACAGAGCCATGCACCTTATAAGCCGGTGGTGACGTCACACCGGTTTGCCTTGTGTGGTGCAGCAGGGCGGGCTGGGCCCACCTCCGACACGAGACGTCGCCCCCGTGTGCGTGGGCCCCACTTCACTTTCAGATTTATACACTCTGTCGAGATGGAGATGACATCGAAGTTATACATGCGGGTTATACGGGTTGACGACCCAGGACTTTCTTTCTTGTCTTGTGATATGTTGGTGGTAAGGATATATTGCTCGAATTGTCCTTATTCCAAATGATACTATGTAATATACTTTTGTTTTTAAAATTATTAAAGGGGAAGGTTTAGGCTTTAATGTGATGTTTGATTATTAAAAATTAAACTCCAACTGTAATAGTTATTTACGTATCAAGTATGGGAATGCCATTTTCCTGGATGAGCAAGCTCGCGCCACAATAGAACGAATCCGGGAAAAAAGTCTACCCAGTTCTTCCTTTGTTGTCTTGTGACATGTTGGTGGTAAGGATAAATATATTGCTGGAATATTCCTTATTCCAAATGATACTATATAATATACTTTTGTTTTTACAATTATTAAAGGGAAAGGTTTAGGCTTTAATCCGATGTTGGAGTTTTGAAAATTGAATTATCAATTACCATATTGCCCAGGACAGTACTATTTTATCATCATAAATTTTGTGATTTAAGTTGTACGCTAAATAAATTTATCACAAAATTGATTCTATAATAAATTTATGAGTTGTAATGGTTCTAAGTACACCAAATTGTTAAGTATAGTAGGACAATACTTAAATTTTTACAGTGACTGGCTCGAACGTAGGTACTACACTTACAATTACTCATTCTAGAAATTGGGTAAATGGTACGATGATTCATTAAATGAATAAAGTTATCTGTGATACATCTGTAAATAAATAAAAAATATAAACTGTTATCTACCTACATACAACTCGCAAAAAAAACTGTAATTAAATAAGACAATAGCAGTAGATGATGTTTTAATTAATACCATATACAATCAACTTTTTCTTAGTTTGAATAGCTCTATTACAAAATGGAATAGACGAATAAAGATTTTCCGTTTTAAATTGTAGACAGCTATTAATAATAAGAATAGAGAGCAGCCGGCGGCTTGTGCCTTTAAGGAATGAGGAAGCAAATTATTTATTTAAAACTTTAAACTCTACTTAGTCAAAAAATCATGGAATATATTGCTAGCTAGTAGCTCTGCTCCTGATAAAAACAACTATACTTAAATAATAATACTAATACTCCTACTCGGATTGAAGATCGCATCATACGCATGGAAACTACGTACTGAATTTTACATTGAGCCACAGCCAGACCCCCAATCCAAACATTTCTGGAAGAGCCGCTGCACCGATACCGAGAGTTGCTAATGATCGGAGCTCATACCTCCCTTGCTAAGTTTTCTCTCTGTTCAACTCATGTATTTCATCTTTCTTCTTGAATTGATTCAAGGTCAAAACTAGCTTTCTCTTCTATTTTAAGGTGGATAGGTTTTAGGATTTAAACAACCCATAAAATTGAAAGAATCTCTACTAATATATTTTTTTTAATATAATAAATATGTCTTCATAATATTCCATTTATTACTTGTAGAAAATTTTTAAAATATTTATTAAACGTGCACATTTTCTTTATTTTTTTGAGAGGAGGCAGTGCCTCCCTTGCCTCCTCTGACGAGCCGCCACTGATAGAGAGCCAAACCACGAAATGAGAGGTGGGTAGAATATAATGCAACATCACCAAGGATAACGGCTTAGTGGCTCAGTCATCATTTCGAGATACATTATCGTAAAATCAACGTGTAATGACCTGTGTAAATATATCAGTTTATCGTTTATTGTTTTTAGAGATTTCGTTTATATTAATTACTTCGCATGTCATGTTATGTGACGTCCACATACAATGCTGTAAATTAATTTGTATCCAGGGCCGGATCGAGGTTAAAGGTGCCCAGATGCGAAGTTGATGCGCCCCCTTGTATGAAATACAGGGCTGTATTAAATAATAATTTTATCAAAATAAATGTCGAGTATATTTAGGTTTCTACTGGAAAATAAATACAGAAGACCACGAACTAACCTTAAAAAGTACAAGTTTTAGATTTTTAGTGCAAATAATCCAAAAATACCCATTTTCGGGTCAAATTTTTTGTTTTTTTATGTAGTGAGAATTCCCACTAAATATTTTTACATCTCCAAATTATGTCCAATCACAATTGAACATGAAAAGTTAAAATTCTTAGTTTTTCGCTATGAAATTGTTCATATACAGCCGAAATAATCTAAAATTACCCATTTTTGGGTCCAAAATTTTGGTTTTTGAAAATAGTCTGTATTGATAGAGAACAATGTGTTGATTTCAAATTTCAAAACAGAAATCAATTATCTATTTTCGTTCCTGAGATATTTGCTCTCAAAGTTGCACCTCAAAAAAGTGTGTTTTTTGTGTATATCTCAAAATTGAGTAGAGATACATTCTTAACGATTATACCAGTCGATTCTACGGGCAAAGTTACATAAAGAAATGTTTTCTCCTCATATACGTTCTTTGGAACGATTTGATCTAAAATGAGAAAAACAAAAAAACCTCTATTTCAGTTTTTCGCTTGGAAACTTTTTTTCTCCAAAATTTTTTATTTTTCGAACTTAAGTAAAGATCTATGCGCTGATTCCAAATTTTCAAACCGAATTCAATTATCTCATACCGTTCTCGAGATATTTGAGTTCAAAGTTAGACCTGAAAAAAGAGGTTTTTCAGGAATAGCCCTGAAATGGGTCGAGATACGATCTTGGCGACTTCACCAATCGATTCTACGGGCAAAATTACATAAGTGTACCAATTTTCAGATTTTTATTCCAACGAATACAATTTTTAGAAAGGAAAAACGAAAATCGACCAAAATCGAAAAAAATCGTAAGGGGTTCATCAGGCATTTTTTTCGATTTTCGCCGATTTTCGTTTTTTCGCTCTAAAAACTGTACCTGTTGGAATAAAATTCTGAAAATTAGTACACATATGTAATTTTGCCCGTAGAATCGATTGATGATGTCTCCGAAGTCGTATTTCAGCCCATTTCAGGGCTATTCCTGAAAAATCACTTTTTTCAGGTTTAACTTTGAACTCAAATATCTCGAGAACGGTAAGAGATAATTGATTTCGGTTTGAAAATTTGGAATCAGCGTATCGATATTTACTTAAGTTGAAAAAATTTAAAAAATTGGAGAAAAAAAGTTTCCAAGCGAAAAACTGAAATAGAGGTTTTTTCGTTTTTCTGATTTTTGACCAAATCGTTCCAAAGAACGTATATGCAGAGAAAACATTTCTTTATGTAACTTTGCCTGTAGAATCGTCCAGTTTAATTGTTGAGAATGTATCTCTACGCAATTTTGAGATATACCCAAAAAACACACTTTTTTAAGGTGCAACTTTGAGAGCAAAAATCTCAGGAATGAAAAGAGATAATTAAATTCTGTTTGAAATTTTAAAATCAGCACATCGGCGTCTATCAATGTAGATTATTTTCAAAAACCAAAATTTTTGACCCAAGAATGGGTATTTTTGGATTATTTCGACTATAAATTAATAATTTTAGAGTGAAAAACTAATAATTGAATCTTTTCATGTTCAACTGTGGTGGAAATAACTTAGAGATGTAAAAATATATTAATATTTAATGGAAAATGTACTGATCCATCAGATGAAGATTGTCCCAAATTTTGAACATTTTATAATAACTTGAGTAAATCACAGAATAAATTTCTTAGATACTTAAGACCATTCTTGCTGTTCCACTTAGAAATAGGTCTTCTTCAGAAGATGACCCCCAAGGGGAGTCGAAACTGTCGAGGTTGAAAAAATAGCTGAATTCCAGAAACTATCGTCTACTTATTAAACCATCCAACCAAGAAATATCCTTACAAACATTGGCCCGTATACCGAGCTCACTTTTATTATAAAATAGATTTTAGGAAGCCTGATTTTACATTATAAATTATAATATAAAGACGAGACGAGACGAGATTTTTCTTTTTCTCGTATCTCGTTTTAAATGTAAAATATTTATCTCGTCTCGAATATTATTATCTCGCCTCGGTCTCGAGAAATCACGGCGTAATTACTGAAATTCGAGAATCTCGAAACGAAACGAGTGAAATTCGAGAAATATTTCGTCTCACCCAAATCCCTACAAAATACGGAGAAATGTGTTTACCATATTTACTTTTTTATTCTTTTCATATTTTTTTACCTCTGAACTTGTTATCCTCTCGACTCCATCGTTGAATTCAATGGAGTAGTCCAGATGTGTTTTTGTAGTGAGAAAGTCGGTCGACGGGTCTCGGGAGACAGCGAGACGACATCGGTTAGAGAGAGGAGAGAAGAGAGTACGAAGGGCTTCTGGCAGAGAAATTAAACATATGTGGGTCACCCAAACCGAGCCGTATGGGTTCATTAAATCACCGAATCAACGCGGGAAAATACGCCGATATGATTGACAACATGTAATTATAAATTTTATTAATGTATAATTAAGTTATTTTTTTTATTTTTTAATAATCGGATGCTTCAACGGTTTTGAGAAAACTTTTATTTATTACATTTTGAAAAGTATACCTACTGTTGTTTATATTTGGTTGTGCTACTAATTTTTGAATTTATGTATTTTTTGTATCTTTATTCTAATGTTAAGATTTGAAAATAATTATACAGGGTGTAACAAAAATAAATATATTAAATTTAACCAGCAAGACAACTCGTCTAGAACAATATTTATTAATAACTATTCCAAAATCTCATTTTACAAGCAATTTTACTCCTCTTTAAATTAACGAGTCGGTCAGATTCCAGTAAAAAAAAAATTAAAGAATTGTTTTTGACAAATGCAAATTACCAAAGTTTTTCAAATAAATTGATAAATAATTATTATTAAAATTATATATAAAAATGTCTGCCTTTAAAAATAGCGGGTATACGATCATTGTACCGAACATCAGTTAATTATAAAAAGTGACACTTCAGCACTTCACATGTCAAAATTAGAAATAGTTATTTGTGTATCTAGGGACTAAAGCATAATTTTTTATTACACATATGGAATTTATTCTACGAGACGTTATTACCAAGTGATTAATAAAAAATACTTTAGCCCTTCGTTATATATTATATTTTTTCCGAAATCGTTAATTCATTACTTAAAAACGTAAATAAATAGCATTACGTATTTGTAAATATACTTATTTTTGTTACACCCTGTATAAAGACAGATGAAACTGATGAGAATTTCATAGGCATCTTAATAGGTTGACTTGAATTTTAGTAAAGCAGGTTTATGAATCCATTCTAAGTCTGTTGTTATAATCATATAGGTCTAACTGACTTCATATTACATATGTTTTATTATAATGAATTTATTCCTTTTCCAATTAAATTTCACCTAAAATATTTTACATCTGCTATAAATAATAATATTTAGTCTCGCCTTACTTTATCAGTTGAAACGTTGAAAGTTCTTCCCATATAAGAAATACTCACAATAATAAATTACTTTAGTTTTTATGACAATAATTCATTCTGTAAGACAATCGCAATTATAAACTTCTTTAAACATCCTGTACATAAATACAATTCTAATAAAAACATGGCTTATGTTTTATAAATTTTAATTTCCTGTAGTCTATTATAATCGCCCAAATTAATCACTAAATTCACAGTCATTTGGTTAGAATGTCAGAATCTCAAATATAAATATAAGATACGTATACGAGTTTTCATAAAATGTTTAAGATGGGATCAGGAACTTGACTCCTGGAGCTACAGTGGGACCATCCAATAAGATTTGACCCAGTATACTACCCTACGGTACCCCAGCTGTTATTAGGCAATACTTGGAATATTACCACAGAATAGTTACACACAGAAGCAACACTCCGTGTCGATACCTTTCATGTTCCCCTAGTCAGTTCTATGACCTTGAAGCATTGTGTAGACCTTTAAATTTGTGCTCTTCCCCTATCTCTCTCTCAGATGTGAGGAAACTTTCCGATTTTAAACAATGGGCTCTTTAAATTTGTGCACATTCTCCATCTCTCTCTAATTTTCGCTTCTCTGTCTTACTGTCGCTTCTGTATAAATCTATTCTATATGGTATTACTTGAAAACATCTGTCTGATAAATAAGATTTAAATAATAAATAATACTGATGTGGTAAGTTTTTTTTTTAATTTTGAATAGTAATCCTGAATGACAGTTAAAATAGGTAAATTTCTGTAATTGAAATTTTTAGCGAACCCTACTGTTTGAGAACCGAATTGCCTTAACAAGTACGTCACAGAATATATAAAAAAATATTATGGCTTAACACATAACAATTAAGACTTTCTGAAACTACACCTCACTTTCAATTTAGATAAAGTTTCATAAAAAAAATATTGATATTGACTTCATCAAAAAACTAGAACTGTTTACAATGATAGTTTCCATTTGATGGCTCTAGTCGGAGAATCTTTCTTGGAGATTTTCCATGAGGTTGTTGCATCGACGCATCTTCAAAACGCAGTTTCAGTTTCAGGTAAGTAAAAATCCTTCACGGAGACATGGCATACCTACTTAGATGAAGTGCGGGAAAGACGATAGACAGATAAACTGCTTCTTCATAATGTGCTATAGAGTTGAATGAGCAAGAAGCAGGGTGAAGCTGAAGGCATGAACTTGGATGTAGATAGCGCTGCGGCGGTTTTGCTTGAGTTGAGACAGCTGAGATGGTATCGCAGCGCCGCCAGACAGATGCTAATATATATTCCGATCGTGACGGATCCTTCATTCATTATTTCATGCATAAAATTATACTCTGATAATTTATAATAGATAATTACGTTTCACACACTTCCTAATCCTTAAATCTAACTCTTCTCAAGCATATTGCCAACACACAATACCGTTTAAAATACTGTCCCAGAAACACAGAGACCTTGGAATGAATTGAAGAATAAAAACAAATGATAATGTAGACAATGTAGATAATATAATAAATAATTGATTATTCGTCAAACAATTTTTTTTTATTTTTTTTTACATGAGTTGCTGCTAAATAAAATGTCACGAAACAGTAACAGTGTCTAACGCTTTCTTACTAAATATAGAATAATAATACAATATTGGGATGCAATCAATTTATTAAGATTTAGTCTATCTCGACAGGTTTCGGCTCCACTTAGATTATTATCAGGACAACTATAGTAAATGCAAATATAGCATTTAAAAAAAATCTGATGTGGCCAACACATAACCTCTCGCCTGTCTTCTTTACACATTTTATTAATATTTATATTTTATATAAATGAGTATCCAAGCGTTGACTACTGACACGATAAAATGAATTATTAAAATAATTAGTACTTACAGTATTAGTACAATTCCTCTTAGAGTATTTAATAATTTGTTTTATAATAATATAATAATTTTTATAATCATTAATTACTTGTAATAGTTAAATGGAGCTAGGTAAAAAGAAATTTGAACTATAAAATTTTAGCTGATGACATAAAAAATTCTTTTTTACAAAAATTCTCATATATTCATAATTAATTAAGATATTTCAGAAAAACACTTCAGATCTTCATGAAAACACCACTTCCGGTTACCCAATTAGCACCAAAATCTAATTAGATCTCGTGTAGGGTGTCAGAATGTTATATCCAAAATTTCAACTTTTTTGTGCACCAGTATTTAAGGGACAAACATCATCGTAAAAATATTAAAATCGTTTTCTGGAGACTTCAACCATTGAAACTCAATATTTTTATCATGATTCCAATACCTCTCTTACTGAGTGGCAAGAAATAAAAAAGTAACATAATGTCTACATGAAAATTTGCCACTCAAAAAAAGAAATGTCACTGGATGCACATTAAAAGTGAGCCACTGTTGTCCGTGCCATTATATAATGACTTATAGTTTTATAAAAACAAAAACACCTCTGAGATTTTCGAGGACATTTTGCATAAAGACCATTTAACTGACCTCACAACTCAATAATTTTCCAGATCTCAATGGTAGCAATGGAACCGACCGAATAGAGGTCAAAAGTTAAAACAAAAATTATTGAAATCAGTGAAGTGAGAAAACTATTTGTGTGTTAAACAAGTAGATGACTATCTATAAGTGAATAAAGTATCTGAGGATTGTAGTTATTTCTTCCGCTTTGTGTGGCACATAAATATTTTCCAACTTTCAAACAATAAACTATACAATGTGTAGTGTTTTTATGAGTGCTGTGATAAGTTGTCGGTGAAGCATGAAATTTATGAAGCCCGCGCAGTTATAACGCATATAATTGACGCATTGAGTTATGCTCATTGTCGCACTATCTTGTGAATTACGCCCGGAATACTTTCAACTTACTATCACATTAATTGAAAACAATAACACACTTTTAATAAACGAATATTTCATTTTTTATAATGATTAACAAAGTATCTATTGTATATAGATATTTATACCGTTACTATTTCCATTTTCTAGAAACCTAGAAAGTATATTCAGAGGCCAGTATTTTACAATTAAGGATCTACTTGTAAATTGGCAAACTTTAAGGGGCGACAAATAATATAAAATAATTATATTATTTTTATTTTATTGTTATAATAACATTTCATGTCACAAATATTCAATTTTATTTTATGGCGTACTACCTGTAAAATAATACCTGAAATGAATAAATAATTATTTATCTCCTTTTTTAAATTTAAACAAAGTGTATTGTTCAATGCCGTTCTTATTACATTTCACAATTCGTACCCTCTTTTCGTTCTCTTTAATATTTATTAGATAAACAGTTTTTATTATGCCGCAATTTGGCGTTGGTCCTTTTTATCATCGGTCACCAATTATGTGAAATGACTACAGCGTGTGCTCTAATTCTTAGCCTGCAGAAACCAGAACACATCTAAAGCAGACTTAGCAGCTCTGGATTGTGCTCTGGTTTCCGTGGATCAATAATTAGAGCATTCAGAAGTGTTTCCTCTAATACTTGACCTGCTGAAACCAGAGCACATTCTGGAGCACATATGGCTGCTCTAATTCTTGGCCTCCTAAAACCGGAGCTTATTCTGGAGCAGTTTTGGCTGCTCTTTTTTGTGTTCAGATTTCAATAGGTCAAGAATTAGAGCGTTCTAAAGTATTTGATCTAGTATTTATTTTTTCTTATAATTTTATGTTTTGATTTCGGTCATTACGAGAAAGTTTACCCCTAAGGCAATTTTGAAAAGTAGGCACCCATGGTAAATATTATAGAATGGTATTTTAAACTTTGATTCTTTCATGTGACTATGGTCACATACCATATTATTCTCAAGTATTTTTAGATTTATGCACATCTATCAATGTTTAGTTTAAGAGATATTTATTACCTATCAATAAATTGAAATCACAAGATTGTTGATTTAATAGCTCTTGTCCATATGCGCATTATAACTGTGACAAAATAAACGTACAAGAAGGTTATTGGAAGTATTGATGAATGGCAGTTTCACCCGTGCGATTTCTTTGCGATGTGTTGTGTGACACTTGTGTAAATGACTGGCCGTAATTGGTTATAAACTCAATTTACTTTAATTACCAGACGTGTTTCTGTTTTAACTCAAATGAGGAAAATTGGCCAGGAAGAGAAAAACACAAGTAGGAATACAAGCTTTTTACACACTACTTTCAGACAGAAAGTTTTGTTCTACAGAAATAAATAGAATCCTAAACAATGTAAAAATGTAAGTAAAATAGTTTCTAAATCACAGAATAGGTTTATATAGAAGCGACAGTAAGACAGAGAAACGAAAATTAGAGAGAGATGGAGAATGTGCACAAATTTAAAGGCCTCATTGTTTAACATCGGAAAGTTTCCTCACATCTTAGAGAGAGATAGGGGAAGTGAACAAATTTAAAGGTCTACACAATGCTTCAAGGTCATAGAACTGTATAGGGAACATGAAAGGTACCGACACAGAGTGTCGCTTCTGTGTGTATCTATTCTGTGTCTAAATTTCACCTCGGATGTAAACTCTTCGACTGTTGTAGCGCCAATGATTATTGTTATTATTATAATTTATAAACGTAGAACACAGTAACACAGATAACTCTGATACATGTGCATCTGACTTCATCAGACGATGGGACACGACTCTTTTAAAATATGCTTTTTTCTAGGGCTAAGCGGAAATCATCTTCTACCCTCCATATCATTATGTGTCGATTCTGGATGCAACGATGCAAGATCATGTCTCCAAACGCTCAGGTCTACAGTAAAAAAAAATTCTGCATTATAAAACTATATTTAATTAATTACTATAAGTTTCAGCATGAAATGCAGATTACATTAACATTATTCTACTACAATACCTTGTAAGACAAAGAAAACTTTCAAACTTTAAAATTTATAAACAGTAGACATAAAACTTTTGCGTAGTAACTAACGAGGTTAGGTGTTTTTCTTCCAACAAACTTTTCCTATCCATTTTAAAACTTAAATAATACTCCTTCAAACTTTATGATAGAATAACCCAAATCTATTATACATACAGAACATCTCAAAACAAACTAAGAAAGAATTTATAAAATAAGAGATACGAAATAAGAAAAAAATTGTTGCAATATTGAGTCTAAAATTTTATATTTAATTATTTCTTTTTTCACACTTTATAAAGCTTCAAAGTTGCGTATTTCCCAAAATCGTGGGTTAAAGTGTGAGAAATCATTTCTCACGGTATTTGCCAAAACTGCGCATGTGCACAGTTTCACAGTAATTGCCAACACAACGCATGCGTGAAGGTAGTCTTTGTGAAGTTATCTGCTTCATATTGTTTCTTATATCAAATAGCTTTCCTTAATGTTTGTTTGTTCTGTAACGAATAAAAGCGGGGTCGTAGAAAAAGTATAGCGTACCACTCGATCAGAATTGCCTATTTCCCACAAGGTGAGAAAGTTTCGGCACGAGACGAAGTCAAGTGTTGGAATAACACAAGGTTGTTGTTATAATAATTGACAAATGATATTTCGATGACGATGAATGTATATCTACGGTGGCTGGGGCCACTGTAAAAACAGGCATATACAACTTTAATGAAATCTGAAATATTTATTAAATAATGTAATAACTATTATTTATTCACTACTTAACTTCATTTTAAAATGGCATTTAAATTTTAAATGACCTGTAAATTGAAAAGTTGTGTTTTGTTTGTTCGTTCATTAAAAGTATAAAATATTAAAATTTTGAAATGCACATTTATAAATTATAACGAAATACATTTAAATTAATATTTGAAAACATTATTGTTGTACAAAGTTTCTGATTCATATTATTCTCAACCATATTCGAAACTCAAAATTTAAGTACTTTAAAAATATATTAATGCCCGTTTTCATAAAAGGTCGTTATAGTTATAACACTTCGTTAAATTTTTTGTCAAATTATAAAACAATAGACAAAGTAAAATAATCGTTTTTCTTGAAAGACGAATTGTGTTATTGAAGAACATATTTAACGAAGCGTTATAACTATACGAACATTTTATGAATACAGGCATAAGTATAATCTTTTTTAACTAAAAAAATTTAGTAAAATATTACAAAAATCTATGTTGCATGTTAATCAAATACAAATCAATTTTATATAATTTGTTTTTCGATATAAAAACTAGATAATTCACTTTTCCAAATTATATATTTTTGTCACATTAATATAAAAAATCAAATAAAATAATTCAATAGATTATATAAATAAAAAATATATATCTATTAGATTAAAAGAATTTTTTATATAAATTATATACTTATAATTAGTATAATAAGAATAACTTACAAATTACTGAATACGGACAAATACAATCAGTCTTATTCAAATGTATCCCACATTGTTATACATGTTATATTTTATTCATATATCTGAAACTATTCTTCAAATTGAAAACCACCAAATAGATCTTCAAATACAATGTATATATAATCTTAACATATCATTTGAAGCAATAATATATTTTCCAAGTACTTTATATAAAACTGGAGAATTATTACAAACAAAATATTTTAAAGTACTTTTGAAATTAAATGAAAAAGAACATCATTTTTTGAAGATGCCACAAAAGATTTTCACTCACATTTTACTAATATCTTCGAGAAAAGAATTTGAATATTTTTTGAAGATCAACACTTGGAATGCGAATGGAAAATATCTTGTAATATATTTTGGAAAAGAAGATATTTTGACTATATTCTCATTAGCTTGGAAGAGATATATAATTAATATAAGTATAATACTACCAACTTCAGATGTTTTTACTTATTTTCCCTATAATTCTGCTTCAAAATGTGGACAAAATATACAACCAAAAAAATTAGGAAATTGTAAAAATATGACTGACTTTTTTCCAAGTAAAATTCCTAAGGATATGAATGGGTGTCTCATAACAGCATCTGTCAATATGTATCCTCCTTATGTGATAAATACAAATGAGAAGAAAGAAGATGGAAAATTAGCAGGTTTTGACTTGACTATACTAAACGCGTTTGTGAGAAGATACAATATGACTAGTCAAGTTATTGGTGTGCCAGGGGGTTTTGCTCATTTTACAAATGGGAATTATGGAGGGTCTCTGAAATATATTGAGGAAAATATTTCTGATATTGCTTTTGGTAAGAGTACAGTTGATACTTCAATACAGTCGATTTTGCTTAGTTGAGACAAGTTGAAAAAATCCATTTTGGCTCAACTAAGCGGCTGCTTCAATTACACGACATAACAAATGCTGATTTCTGACTTTGAACTGATTCAAATTATACTTTTGAATCTGGATCACTTATTTTCATTCCATTTGACTGGATCACTTTACCTCCTCTACTGAACCAACTGATACACATAATCCACTCGCAAAAGGTAGATCAGTTGTTTAGTTTATATCGTCACGTGACTTTGCTGTATATCACAAACAAAACTTTTAGCGAGATGTTTCAACACTTCTACCATTCGTTTCATATCTTCAAACTTTCCTTCCAAATGGATCATCTTTTGCAAAATTTTATTAAAATGTTTATTACTGCTCCTTATAGCACTACACAATTTTTTTTTATCGCTCAAAAACTTGTAAAGAAAGAGTTGTTGCTACATATTTCACACCAAATATATTTTATTTTGACATTGTCAATTTTGTCAATCATACTATATGTATAAAATTATTAGGAGGAAATCAAATGTTTTGTATAAAAATTAAAGCCAACTAAATTATTTCTATTAAGCTTCTGGGGAGCAACCAAGAGATGGCATGCAAAACGAGCCCAATGTCACCCATTTAAGTTACCCTATCCAGGTATTTTCTAAGTATTATAAAACCAGAAGAAATGAAAAGAAGTAGTTAATTTTAAACTTGTAAAACAACCAAAGATTCATATCAATTTAAAAAAATATATTTAAATGATGTGATTAAAAAAAATCTTATTTAGAACATGTCCCAATTTTTAAAATTTAATTCAAATTTAAATTGCAGATTGCCTATTTTTAAAAGTTTGTATATTATTGTTTTAAAATATTGTATTTGTTATGGGGTAAACAAATACGAATGGATTTAAAACAAAGAAAATCTTCCGTTGCATGGGACAGATTCGACATCCAAATATTAAAACAAACAATGTTTGATTCGTAAAAAATTATTACCGAATTCGAATAACCAAAAAAAAAAAAAATATGAAAACCTAATATATCAAATTTGTTTCAGGTACACTGTACCCAAACGTATCCTTCTTCAAAGACTTGGACACAAGTTTGTTGTACCACTACGTCCGTTTCAACTGGGTAGTACCTCGAGCCAATCTTGGAGCTCAATGGAAAAACTTCCTTCTTGTATTCAACTTTTATATTTGGATCTCAGTCATAGTTACATTAATCCTCAACATCTTCATCTGGTACCACTTCAGTTTATACTTCTCTGACTACAACCACTATAGGGATTTTTTCATTTGTGTGTTGCGATGTTGGTACTCCTTCCTACAAGGAAGTATCCAAATGCCTAGATCTTCACCGATGAGGATGTTGACAATATTCTGGGTACTGTTTACGTTGTTGTTGGCAACGGTGTATCAGTCTAAATTGTTGAGTATTTTGTTGAAACCTGTGTATGAATATCAGATTTCAAATGCTAAAGAGTTAGCGGAATCGAATGTGTTACCTTATGTGCCGAATAGTTTCTATGTCAGGCTCAACAATTCTCTAAGGTATAGTACACTATAATACGTATTTTTCTTTTATACAGTTTATTACCAAGAAGAGAACTATATGAGGTGTGTAAATTAAGTAATAAGAATTAAAAAAATATATTCGAATAGAATTACAATTCAATATTGTCTGCCTCAAACTTCCTTGGGAAGCCACACAGTGCTGGAGACGGTTCTTCCTGTCCTCATAGCAGTGCTGGAACTCGGATACTGGAATCATCTTCAGCTGGTCGGTTACAGCCGTTTCAATGTTTTGAAGTGTCTCAAAATGAGTTACTTTGAGGATATTATTCAATCTCGGGAAGAGGAAAAAGTCACAAGAACTCAAGTCAGACGAATAAGATGGCTGAGGAGCCAAAGGAATGTTTTTCTCATCCCCAATGAATTAGTCAAAATCTGAACGGTGGTGTGAATCAAATTTAACTCTTCCCCAATCATTCGCTACTGTCAACCGACGATCTGAATGCACAAGATCCCAGATTCTGTCAACATTTTCATCAGTTCTTGAAGATGAAGACCTTCCGCTGAGTGTTTCATCTTCAATCGACTCTTTTCCTTCGGAAAATGCCTAACACCACCGAAAAACCTGACCCCTTGAAATAACACTGTCTCCGTAGGTCTGTTTTAGTTTTGTAAAAGTTTCCATTGCACTGTGCCCAAGTCTGAAGCAAAACCTGATAGCACACCGTTGTTTGAAATTGACGTTACTCATTTTTAGAACGCTCAAGAAAAACTGTTTTTCGAATAAAATCGCTACGGACAATCAAATGACTAGCGAATTCAAACTCGTACTGAAGGAATATAATACGTTCACCTGTCTCCTCACCATATTGAATGCTACGTTGCCAGCTAATTACTTAATTTACACACCTCACAGTTCATTTCAAATACAAATGGACTTGTCAATCATTCTTACGCAACTAATACAATAAATAAGTTTAAAGAGACGACAACATATGTATCGTTTTTTCTAATGGTATGCGGCACATTCTACACCATTGGAACAATAAATATGTAATATGTTCCTGTCTCCTTCAACTTGTTTGTTACATTACATTATTTGAGACGAACTGTAATAATTATTTTCTATATTGTTGAAGGGCGGTAGACAAGACACTGTTCAAGAAAAGCATCCTTGTAGACTATGAAGAGCTTTTGGTAGTTACCAGCACGTGGTCAAAAAAAGCATTTTTAGGGAACATGCACTCTACCGAGTATTACATGCCTAGAAACTATTCTACGACCAGTGGACGACAAATGATGTTCATGTGCAAGGACGAAGAATTTGGCAATCCGATTGTTATGTACTTCTCTAAAGGATATCCATTAGTACCAACTTTCAATAGGTAAAGATTCCATACAATACCAATGTGGATTAATGGCGCTTACGCCTGTAAAGTCGATTTCCCTGACTTGATCTTCACGTCATTAATTTCTGCTACAAGAATTATTGAACTTTTATTTTGCATCTTTGTTGTATACGCATGGAACAGATAAAACTTTATTTGCTCTCTCATTATCATACGTTTTTAACGATTTCACATGTAAAATCATATTTTCGTAATTTCCTGCTTCCCTAATTATTTTAGGTAAAAATGAAAATGATGTAAACCATCCCAGAAATATTTGAATCACGATTACAATTGATGACGTGAGGATCGAATCACGATTACAATTGATAACGTGAGGATCAACTGATGGAAACCGACTCTATCTGAACTATTACCAATCAACATATTATGTTATAGGTGGTTGCAGTATATGTTAGATACAGGCTTAGTCTCCAAATGGCTTAAAGATGCAACGTATTTCATACCACCAAAAGATGATAGAACACCAAGAAAATTTTCTTTCGAACAACTAAGTGGTGCATTTCTTGTTCTTTCCTTAGGACTCAGTGCTTCTACTTTGACATTTATTATTGAGTGTTTGTACAACAAATGTAACAAGATGTATACCAATATATAACAAAATAGCACTTCAAAAATTTAAAATTGTAATATTTTCCAAAGTTTCTGTATCAGAACATATTCTACAGTTCAAGTCAAAACCTATGAAGTAGGACACCCACATATCATTTGTGTTTTGGGTAATTCGGCAACCAATTTCGGAAATCAAAATGATTTCATTATTATAAAATCCATTATCACTAGATCTTTGTAAATTAAAAATTATACATACATATTTTTTAACAATCGTTTGTTTAATTAGCGATATTTAAAATTTGATATTTATTTTATATACCTACATATATTTCAGCAGAGCTACCAACCTTAAAAAAATTGCACTCAGCTAATAAAATATAAATGACCTATAAATATTAAAACACTACTTTGGGTATCAAAACAAAACAGAAAAAAAATGAACACTAATTTACAAGATGTTCATTTTATTTTGTTCATTTTTGCTATCTCGAGAACTATAAGAGCTTGGTTCTCAAGATATGATACCCAACTTTCTTATTTTAAATGGAACAGCCTATATATTTTTACATATGTATTTGAAATCTAAAAAAACTACAAATTCAATGAAAATATTTAGAATATTTTTTATTTTAATTACTTTATTATATTAAATTTATAATGTCAAATATACGTAATAATTTTCTTCTCAATAGGGGGGGGGGGTCTTTGATCCCCATATCCCTCCCCTTGTCTACGTCACTGCACAAGATAGAAAAAATAAACACTACTAAATTAAACTAAATTACAACCATAAAAAATAAGCATTTTTTTTAAATTAACTAGCGATACATGGAAGTACTTTATTTGATAAAAAATACAATAGTTTATTACAACTATTTTTGAGATGTAAATGAAATGGAGAAAGGACAAAATAAAAATAGTAATTTAGGAAAGTAACAAATTTATTATTTACTTAACAAAATTATTTCCCAGTCATATATTACAATTCCCTATAGGTTTTTATACATGTAATCATAAAAATGATTAAATTTCTTTTGTTATTAATTATTTTTCTATACAATATCAATCTATGTAGTTGAAACTTTGAAACAATGAAACTATATTTCCTGTTTTTCTTAGTATTAAATTTTCTTGAAAAGGTCCGTAGTGTGCTTCAAAATGACAATTTTGTTGATAATCAAACAAAATGTTTATTTGATCTTCATATGTCTTCATTTGAAAACAATTACGTAGTAATGTATTTCCCAAACACAAGAAACAAAGTGAATGATTTGTTGAAATTAACTCAAAAAACTAATCCAATTTTGAAAGTGGTAAACTTTAATGGATTTGAAGATAATTTTACAGAGATTCCACAAAAATTTTCAACTCATATCCTTCTAATATCTTCACTTGATGAATATAAATATTTTTTGAATAAAACATACGGCACTGCAATTTGGAACGCTGCTGGAAAATATATAATCGGTCTCTTCAACGAAGATCCTAATATTCATTCAATTTTCGTCTCATCTTGGAAGAGATATATCATTAATATTGATGTTGTAACGACATCTATGGATGTTTTTACATATTTTCCATATAATGTAGAAGCAAAGTGTGGAGAGAATATTGTAGTACAATCTTTAGGATCTTGTGGAAAAATAGAAGAAAGTTTTCCAAGTAAAATTCCGAAGAATATGAACGGGTGTCCAATGAGGGTTTTTGCAAATTTATATCCGCCTTTTGTAATAAATATGAACATTTTAAATGAAAGCGCATCTGATGCTGGTTTTGATTTAACATTAGTAAACTCTTTTATAAAACGGTAAGTTATTTGCATCTATTGCCAGGAGCACTCATATCATACTTTTGTAATACAGTATATTGTGTAACAAGTGCAGAATTTTACCTATTTCCCACGCTACGAGATGTGATGTAAATGTTTTAAAAGCAAGCGAATGAGAAATAGGCAATTCTGCACTAGTGTTATATTATATTTTTTCTAATACTACCCGCGGGGTGAATATTACTTGGAAAAATATATAGTAATAATAAGGAAAGTAATTTCCTAAGCCGCTGATGCTGTATTTTTGCGTACACCCAAATATATTTGAAAATATCGAATTTTGAAATGGAAAATTTTTAAATTTTACCAAATTATGTTTGTCATATTTTTTAAAGAATTAGCTACGCTGATACCAAATTTACAAACAGAATTTAATTATCTCTTTTCGTTTCGGAGATATTTGTTCTCAAAGTTGTACCTCAAAAAAGTGTGTTTTTTGAGTATATTTCAAAAATGAATACAGATACAATCTTAACTATTATACCATTCGATTCTACGGGAAAAGTTATATAAAGAAATGTTTTGTCCACATATACGTCCTTTGGAACGATTTCGAGAAAAATGACAAAAATGAAAAAACCTAAATTTCAAATTTTCATTCCGAAACTTTTTGCTTTCAAAATTTTTAATTTTTTGGAGTTAAGTAGATATCGATGCGCTGATTCCAAATTTTCAAACCGAATTCAATTATCTCTTCCCGTTCTCGAGATATTTGACTTCAAAGATATACCTAAAAAATCAGGTTTTTTAGGTATATACCTTAAATGATTAGGTTTACGGTTTCGACGACCTCACCAATCGATTCTACGGGCAAAATTACGTAAGTGTACCAATTTTCAGATTTTTATCTCAACAGATAGAATTTCTAGAAGGAAAAAACTGAAAATGGCCAAAAATTGAAAAAATTGCCTGATGAACCCCTTGCGATTTTTTTCGATTTTGGCCATTTTCGTTTTTCCCTCTAAAAATTGTATCTGTTGGAATAAAAATCTGAAAATTGGTATACTTATGTAATTTTGCCCGTAGAATCGATTGATGAGATCGCTGAAGTCGAAAACCTAATCCTTAAAGGGGTAAACCTAAAAAACCTGTTTTTTTAGGTATTGCCAAAACTCAACTTTGAACACGAATATCTCGAGAACGGTAAGAGATAATTTAAATCGGTTTGAAAATTTGAAATTAGCGTATCGATATCTACTTAAGTTTAAAAAATGAAAAGTTTTGGAGAAAAAAAGTTCCTCGGAAAAATTTTAAATTTTAGGTTTTTTCGATTTTCTCATTTTTCACCTAATCGTTCCAAAGAACGTATATGCGGAGAAAACTTTTCTTTATGTAACTTTTCCCATAGAATCGACTGGTATAATCGTTGAGATTGTATCTCTACCCATTTTAGAGATATAGCCAAAAAACACACTTTTTTGAGGTGCAACTTTGACAGCAAATATCTCAGGAACGAAAACAGATAATTAAATTTCGTTTGAAAATTTGAAATCAGCGTATCGAGATCTATCCACGTGTACTATTTCCCAAAATCAAAATTTTGAGTCCAAAAATAAATATTTTTGGGATATTTCGAATTTGTCAACACAATTTTTGGTGTAATACTGTTGTTTGGTTTATTTTAACTCTACACAACTTTGATATGGGGTTATAGATTTTGAATATAAACAAAAGTTAGATAATAAAGCGACAGAATAAAATAGAAAAGGCGTAACAGGATTGCAGGTTTTGAAATTAGCGCATCAATATTTACTTAAGTCTAGAAAATGAAAAATGGGATGTTAAATAACATTTGCAGAACAAGTGATTAAAAAAAACAATATGATTTAAAAAAACCTTGGTACTGTTAAATATATTATTATTAATCTTTGCAGATACAATATGACGAGAACAATAAAAGGAGAAACAGGAGCTTTTGCGCATTTTTCTAACGGAAAATATGGCGGCTCCTTACGTTACGTGTTCGAGAACATCTCTGACATTTCTATTGGCTCCTTATTTCCTAACGTTTCCTTCTTTATCGACATGGATGTCACTATGTTCCACCACCATGTTCATTTTTCTTGGGTGGTACCTACTGCAAAACTAGGTCCGCAATGGAAAAGCCTTATTCTTATTTTCAACCAATTTTTATGGTTAACAATAATAATTGTTTTGTTTTGTAACATGATCATTTGGTTTGTGTTTGGAAGATTCACAATCGACAAGAAAATGTTTAGGGAGTTTAGTGTTTGTATGCTAAAATGTTGGTACTCTCTTCTGCAGGGTGGTACTACTCTTCCTCATTCATTTACTATGAGAATCTTGGTTGTGTTTTGGGTATTTTTTGCATTGCTATTAGCAACATTGTACCAATCTCAACTATTGAGTATTTTATTGACTCCTGTATATGAACATCAAATAACAACTTCAAGAGAATTAGCAGATTCCAAAGTGAATATTTACTTCAAAAGTGATTTTTCGATGAGGCTAAATAATTCCGGAAGACCAGTTGATAAGGATATAGTCAAAAGAGGAATTATCGTATCAACGCAAGAACATGCACAAGTTGCTTCAAAGTATCATGATAATGCTGCATTTTTAGGTAATTATTCAAATATACAAATTTTATCAAGGTAAAAATGTAAACTTTATGTTAGTCTATTGTGAACATATGATTATAACTAAAAATAACTGTATCAATTTCTACACTTTTCCCATTTTGCAGAGATACCTAATTATTCCTGATTTCCTTTCTCTTTTTATTTATCTTTTGTTTATTTATTATCATGATATAGTTCATTATGTCTTATCCATACGAGGATGGATTGCATAATTAGCTCCCTTAAGACATAATAAAATATCTTTTTAAATTGTATATCAATGTTGAAATGGCATGAACCAATGGTGTTATTCTTACGAAATGCTTCGTTTTGGTCTTCAAATGCTGAACCTATTCTGTAGACGAAAATCGTTGTTCTTCAGGTATAGATGGAAAATGAAAGGAGTTAGATTAATACTAAATACAAGGATCCAAATCTTTTCCCTTTTTAAATTTACAGCTATCAAGTTAACATTCCGGGGATTTTCACATCCCCTTTACGTTTATTTAAAGCTTAACAATATTAACAGCAGTATTTTTCTATTTTTCCTCAAATTAAAATAAAGGGTAATTTTGCTATTTGGCTAAATACTTCCTTTTCAAGTTGAAGAAAATAAACGAATTGATTCAAACATTTTGAATTTCCCGCCAATATACATATATCTACGAAAATGTTCCTGTGTGAAACCGCTAGCCACGCCTCTTTTAACGGTTAAATTTCTTTCCACTCGGCGAATATATAGTTTCTAAATGCATTTGGATCTTTTGTAGTCGTAATTTGTACAATCCATGATAACTTTTTTTCCTATTTTTTATACATATTTTTGTCTAAATAATTCAAAATGTAAAAAAGTTGATGACAATGGAACATATGAACATATACACATATACTGTCAAATTCAATTTTTTTTTGTATCAATAATCATTTATTTCGATAACGAGTTTGTTCTGTTGTTTCATTAAAGCCAATCGATGTTTTATGTACATAAGGGCCAGTTACGTCGCCAGCCAATTTTATTTGGCAGAGACCGGTCCAACATTTTTTAGGATGGGCACCCAAAGAATTGAAAAGCACTATTGTTTTTTAATAAATAAATGTTATTTAACAAAAATAAAAGAAAATTACATTATAAATAACTCTGAGGAACTTTCCGGTGCTCACTCTGGCCCACCCCTCGCAACGGCCCTGATGAGGGCCCTTTTTTTCAATCCACTCTCGTTCCTATAATCTTTGTCCTTGTCGCATTTATGTCCATTAAATGACCAAACTTCTACACTTATCTCCGCAGGTAACCGTCCAGCAACACTCTTCCTAATGCCCCGCAACTACACAACCCCTGGAGGCCGCGTGGCCATGTTCCTGTGCCCGGGGAAGGAGTTCGGCAACCCTATAGCGATGTTTGTGCGGAAGGGGTGGCCCCTGTTGGCCCGCTGGGACCGGCACGCGGCGCGCACCGTCGAGGCGGGCCTGGCCGCCAAGTGGCTGCGCGACGCCACGCAGTACCGCGCCTCCACAGACGTCGCGGGACCCGAGAAGGTCACCTTGCCGCAACTTAGCGGGGCGTTCTTCACCCTGGTGCTTGGGCATGCTCTAGCTGTGGTGATTCTACTGGGGGAGGTTGTGGTGCATGTGTGCAGGAGGAAGTGTTGCAGGAAGAAGGTTCACTAGGTTCAATATATTATATTATACAAGGCGAACTGTCTAAATGTATTCGGCTTTTAATTTTCCCGCGTAAAATAATGAGTACAAGATGGCGCCACGTTCACAGTGGAGGGGGACACTGTAATGCGCATGCTTGAATTTTCGCATTGCTTCTCCTATACTTAATGTTTCTTTCGGCTCTCTTTTTACATACAGGGAACATAAGGCAGTGCACGTTCCAATATTACTATGACCATATTTATTTGGAACTTTTAAAGTAACCTGGTAGGTTAGTTTTGTTTACTTGACACTATTTAAGTAACCCGGAACAGTTTTCGAACTGATCCAACTTGAAGGAATGAACATGACAGCTGTCAAGTCTGTCACTGCGACTAGATCCTATTCGTACATTATTATGAATTATTCAGTTGTTTAGTTACCACCTAAAAGTGTAAGAGTGTACAATATATATAAATAAAAACCAGATTATTAACTAAGTGTTCGCCTCTCATTTCACTCGCCCCTGAATAAGAAAATCAACACAACTGAACCAGCTATTTTGGAGGGTTGGTAGATTCAACCCAGGTTCAACACGTTTACCATCTCCTTTCAACTAGTATTGTAAGTAAAACGAGTTACTTCTGGATTAGTACAGGGTTGAACCTAAAAGTACCAAATAAATACGGCCTATATTTCAGTGTTCATAACTCATGATTCGCCCATAAGTTAAAATCGTATTATAATTTTATACATATATTCGTATCTTACTATTTTGTCATAGTATAGATCTTCAAAGTGAAATCATAGCGTAGCGTTTCATTTTCTCATTTTCTGTGTGTTTTAAACCGCGAACTTTTCAATCCACCCTCGTTCGTGTTATGTTTCTTCTTATTACATTTGTATCCTTCACTGGCACATCTACTCCTACACTTATCTCCGCAGGTAACCGTCCAGCGACACTCTTCCTAATGCCCCGCAACTACACAACGCCCGGAGGTCGCGTGGCCATGTTCCTGTGCCCGGGGAAGGAGTTCGGCAACCCTATAGCGATGTTTGTGCGGAAGGGCTGGCCCCTGTTGGCCCGCTGGGACCGGCACGCGGCGCGCACCGTCGAGGCGGGCCTGGCCTCCAAGTGGCTGCGCGACGCCACGCAGTACCGCGCCTCCTCAGACGTCGCGGGACCCGAGAAGGTCACCTTGCCGCAACTCAGCGGGGCTTTCTTCACCCTGGTGCTTGGGCATGCTCTAGCTGTGGTGATTCTGCTGGGGGAGGTTGTGGTAGATGTGTGCGGAAGGAAGTGTTGCAGGAAGAAGGATCACTAGGTTCAATACATCATGTTCTATAAGGTGTACCTGTCTTAAAAGTATTTCACTTTTAATTTTTCCGCGTAATATAATGACTACAAGATGGCGTCACTTCACAGTGGAGGGGGATACCTTAATGCGCATACTTCATAATTTTTTTTGTGTTTTTGTTCCAAATATTCGTCGGATTATAGATTATTTCACAATAATTGAACATTGCTGAGTACTTTTTAGACAACCATCGTATACCATTTGCCACTTGGATCAGATCTAGGTAACTTACATTTTTGAATCCAGATCACTTATTTTTCATTCCATTTGATTGGATCATTTTATCCCCTTCACACAATAAGTAGTGATTCAAGTGATCCACTCGCCGAGGTAAATTGATCTGAACTAAACTGATTTTAGTGATCTGATCTAATCTGGCAGACAAAAGGAATACCACTAGAGTTAAGTATGTGTTTTCGCTCTGTATAATTTGTATTGTTCTAGTTTTTAGGGAAAAAATCTTGCTAAGTCTATGGATTAGTACAATATAGTCCTTGCTAATATCGCTAATTGTTCCTATTTCTAACAAATAAAATATGTTGATTCTCTTGTATGGTACATTTTTTTCTTGATTATTAGTTAAGTAAGTTTAAAGTACACACAATTCTTTATAAAGCTGAAGGCGCATACCCTTTTAAATAACAGATTACATGATCGTAGACTGTTTTATCACGAAAAAAAAAGCAATGTTACCCATAAAATCTTCAGATGTTGATATTATTGTTACGGAAAATTAAAATTTTTAACGATAATAAAAGGCCTATTAAATTATAAATTAAAAAAAAAAAAACAGAAAAATTGCTATGGTATTTTTAATATATCCAAGAAAAAATATGTAGATCCATAAGTAGTCGAGGATATTTTGTTCTTTTAAGAACAATATAGGTACAACTACTTGAGAAAAATTGTAAATTTATGCACAAAAAAGTTGATTATCTTAATAATACCTAATATAGTTATAAGTAGTACAAATACAAACTTAATGGTAATATAATTATATAATTCGTATTTTCCGTTAATTCTGCACAGCCATAAATTTCCGCGTTAACTCTACCATTAAATGTCGAACAAAACAAAAATATCAAACAAGACATGTTTATAACTTGTACTTTATTTTTCATTGTTTAAATTTAAAATTATACCATAAACTAACATTAAAACCGGTACAAAAAACTTTTTGAAAACTTACCAATTCCAGTTCAGTGTTCCTCTGCTACAAATTCCGATAATTTCACAGTCACAACTGCTTAAAAAAACCCAAAATATTATAAAACTACACAATAATTTAGAAAAACCGTTAATAAACAAAAAAACACATGACAATCGAAATACATCTAAAATCTGCAGTTTGTTGACACATAGACGGAGGTTACATAAAACTTTTACAGATTTTAAAACACATTTTTTCATTCAAAATAGGAGTGAAGTTTAGTGTTTTATATATTTTTATAATAATGATATGCAAAATATAGTTATAATGTATTTAATTTACTCATAAAATCATTAATAATTATTGAATCCTTATGAAATATTAAATGAACGCCAATGCTTATTAGTACCAACTTCACACGACATATTTCTTTGAAGTGAAGTTAGAACTGTCATTTTTAAGGTTATAAAATGCATGCACCACTAAGACAAGATATTTTACGATTATATAAAGATTTATTAAGGTACGGGCAACAATTAAAGTTTACCGATAAAACGTTTTATACAAAACGAATCAAGACTGAGTTTTCAAACAACAAATCTTTAAGTGACATTGCAGATATCAACTATAATTTTAAGGTAAAATGATAACATCTTTAATATAAATTATATAATTAATTACAATCATTTATAGAAAGGTATAAGACTTCTTGAAAAACGAGCAATTGTATGATGTTAGCCCATTACATAAATACGTTTAAAAGTTCACCAAGTCGACTATGTTTAAGTAATTTTATAAAACGATTAAAACATAATGTAGATTATTCAAAAGTGCCACAACTTATAGAAGAAGATTTAGAAGAACAATTTGTCAGAGGTAGTGGACCTGGAGGACAATCTGTTAATAAAACGGCGAATAAAGTTGTCCTAAAACATAAGCCAACAGGTAATTTTTTTTTGTTGAGGGAATGTAAACAGTAAACTACATTTGTTTATTTTTGCAGGTATTGTAGTCCAGTGTCACGAATCAAGATCTTTAGACCAAAATCGAAAATCTGCCCGATCTATTTTAATAACAAGATTAGATAATTTATTTAACAAAGAAAATAGTATAGAAAATCAAATTAAAAAGGTAGAAACCAAAAAAATATTGGAACGAAATCGGAGAAGAAATAAGCTCAAAGAACTTAAAGACGAATGGAAACAAAGAGAAAATATTAAATAATTGTTTGTCATTATATTGTTAATTTTTACTAATAAATGTTTACAATTAATAAGTATTTTTTTATCTTCATTTATCTGTTTATGTAGTAATAATTACATAGTCATGTTTTCATTGTTATTTAAAACAAATGAATTTCAATAACAAATGGTAAACATGTGAAAATGAAATTATAAATAAAAATTCAAAACAATCGTCTACATTGATAGTAGTGACATCTTTTAATTTTGCAAAAATTATTAATTTATATTTTATTCCAAAACTATATTAGTATGGCCATCTCTGTTGTAAGTGCCAAACTATATTTTTATATTTATTTCTTATTACTTTGATTTACTAATAAATGGCTACGTTCGTTTAATAAATTAATTTGCAAGAAAATATTATTTTAAAAAATCGTATTAATTTAATTATTTTGAAGTTATTAAATTCAGGTTTTCTAACAAAAAAACTTTGATTACTAATAAGGTCTTACACGATCTTTCATTTGCAGCTTTAATCAATTGAATAATAAAAAATATTACTTTTTCTTAGCATACTTTAAAATGATATTATCTAATATAAAATGTAAATAAAAAATAATTATTTCATATAGAGCAATAAATTAGATATTGTAGGTTCACTTTTTTTTAAAGATCTCATTACAAAATGTAGAATAATTAGGAATAGGAAAGGTAAGAAAAAGAGATAAAGATATGGTACAGACAGTTTTATTGAGGAATGTCTAAGTTAACATACCATATTAAAAAATTGCTGCCAGCCACCATTAAAATTCAGTGGACCGTTTTATATTTAAGTTACCTAACAAAACAGAAAACTACATCTTAAAAGCTAACCACAACTACAAGACATTTGATTTCCTATTAGTTACACTGTAATTAGTTCGTTAAGTTAAAACCCTTCGTGCTTTCTAGCCGCGCTGTTTCAGGCAAGCAGCAACCCAAACAAATCTCATTCGTTTCCGTTGCTGCTCGCGGACTAGAAACCATGAAGACGCAATAATACTTGCAAAACAATAAATAAAATAAAAATAATAAGGTAAAAATAAGATAAGATATAAACATGAATGTTACGTTGTAAAAATGATTCACTAGAACACCAACGGCTGGTGAGAGCGGCTGAATGATGCTGAGAGATCGTATGAGCAATGAGCAAAACTTAGTCATCCAACTTTGTCCATCGACTTGACACATCACTTACAATGTCAGTTACTAAAACAAATCACACTCTATTACTCCACAGTAGCATGAAGCTTTAGCGAGGATGTGAGGATGGAAATGAAACAGGATAAACAATAATAAAGCAAAAGCAGAAAACGTGGACAGGATTGCAGGGCGAAGACATTTTATTAATTGTTTGGGATATTAAAAATTGC
Organism: Stenolophus ochropezus; assembly: GCA_035578165.1. Lineage (NCBI taxonomy): Eukaryota > Metazoa > Arthropoda > Insecta > Coleoptera > Carabidae > Stenolophus > Stenolophus ochropezus. The sequence goes on along the minus strand of JAQOWZ010000028.1, from coordinate 1,155,810 downwards.
AATAAACTTCTATCAGGGACTAAAGATAATTAATGTTTAAATGGCTGTACTAACTCCTTTAAAAACTTATTTGGACAACTACAATACAGTTCTACTACGAAATTACTAGAGTATGCAGGAAAATAAAAATGTAGCTATACGTTTTATAATAATCTGGGTTAAAATTCATTCTTTGGTACACTAACTTTTATTTCATAAATAGTACTTTCCAAGTACTTAATTTATGATTTTATTAAAAAGAATGTACAAAAGTATAGAATATTTTAATAACCGACTTTTTTATTTCGCTTAAACATTATCCATAATTATTTTAAAATTCTTCAATTATATGATAAATTAAATTCGATGTAGAAGAATATTACAATGGGGAAGTTTACCGTGATTGAAATTACCTGTGAAATATTTTTTAATCGTAAGTACATGAATAATTATAACTTAAAATGTAATTGAAAGTTAAAATTATGTTCCCATTTTTTTTTAAGTTAATGATTTATCATGAAACTTTTGTGACGTCACAAGTGAGTTATGCGCATGTCTAGAAGGGATGGTGAGACCTGATTTTTTTGAACGTAGGTCGTAGATTGCGGCAAAACGTCCTGTTGCCATGGGAACCGAACCCGCGCTGTTTAAGGTAGACGATACGTTCTCTGTGAACTTCTGTGACGTAATTGTTGTATAAAATTTCATTTTTTGAAAAATCTACGCATCTTTGAGTAAAATAAAATATAGAATATCAACTTTTGAAGACAATCTTAATAAAATAAAAATAAATCGCTAAGCTTCCCTATTGAAAAACAATTTATTTTATATATGATTAAAATGTAAATTACAATAAACTTTGTTATTTTCATTATCTTCAAATTTAAATTTAAAACGAAAATTGTATATTCTTATAAATATAAGTATCAAAGGAATGTCACATATACATACTTAATTTAAAAATAAGTTTTAAATGCACAAAGCAATAGAATAAGTATACCCATAAATTAATTATTTTTTCTTTATAAAACTAGGTTTGTTTTTATAAAAATATAATAAATATAGCTAATATATTATTACTTTTAAGAGAAGGATGTAGATGTTTGTAAGCGAAGCTGGCACTGGCACAGGAATATAAAGGCAGCAAAGGAGAATGAACTCACCGTTTGATTAGATTGTTACGTGCCCTTTGGGAATCCGGGCGTGGGTTGTCCCGGGACTGAGTACTGCGGCCTGAAGTTGGCGAAGTTGGCCGCGGCGGCTGCAAACCCTGGCAAGTTACCGGCGTTGAAGCCCGCTGGGAATTGGCTCATCACCTGCTCAATCAATAACTTTTATAAATTACAAACAAATTACAATTATTATTCACAACTTTTCACTAATATAAAAGAATATTTCACATTAAAAATTACACAGAATAGGAATACTGTATGCGAAATAAGAGTTGAGCTGCGTACGTAACATAATACAAACATTATTTAGCAAAAAAAAACATACGATTTATATGATCGGAAATTGATAAATTCATTTGTAAGAAACACAAAGCACGAATCATAAATCTGCAGTTTAGGAATTGATCAATGTTCATTTTCTATGTTCGTACATATTCGGCTCGATTCGGTACAGTTCGTAATACAAATAAATTCTACCAGACGGATGAAAAAAATATGTTTCTTTTTATTGCATGTGAAATTAATCAGTAAAAAGGATAATTATAGAAACAATGAAATTGCAAACCGTGAACCGCTGAACAAATAATTAGTCATACGAATGCTTGAAGTCTGTTTTTGAGTTTTGTAAACAAAATCTGTTTTTTGTGCTAAATAAATCCATGCAAAAATATGTTCTGTTTTGTGTTAGTTATTTGAGCTTGAGACAATAATTATTGCTTAATTAATTGTACAATAAAGTTATTTTTAAAAAATTTAAGCACTTATTTGAACAACAAGTCAATCCAGTACATTAAATTATAATTAAAAATAATAAAATTGTCGCGCGTTTCATACTAGTAATTTTTTCGGTAGCTCATCTTTTATTTCGCATACAGTGAATACTCAATTACAATCTAAATATTAATATTGAAAAAATTTCAATATTAATTGTTGTAAGTGTTAAACTTTGTGTAAAAACAGTTTGAAATATAAAATATGAATGATAATTTTGATGAAATTCAAATAAGCAACTTACTTGGGGCCCAGTGGAGGTGGCAGAGCTCTGCGTGCTGCCACTCGACGATGTGCTGGTGGCCGCCAACCGCGACAAAATACTCCTCTCCGACATCTGCAGGCGCTGCGCCACGGGGGGAATCCTCGCCAACGTGGCGGGTAATCGGGACACATCCGACTTCATGTCGCTCAACAACTCCTCCAGCTGGTTCAAAACCTACACGGAAACAACGTCAAAACACATGTATTACATCAATATTACTTAAATGTATGATAATATCACACCGGAATAAAATGAGGCGTGTACATTTTATCCTCCAAAAAAGTTATATTGCTTGACATTGTATAATTCATACCTTTGATCGTTCGCAAGTTATCTTACACACATTTTATCTTCCAAATCATTTTATCATCCACACATTTCATCTTCTACTCATTTATGTTCTACGCATTTTATCTTTTACATTTTATCTTCCGAAACATTTAATACTGGATATTTCATCTAATTATAAATATGTTAATTGCATGGGCAATAAAATGAATGGCAGGTACAATTACAATGTTTTAAGGATCAAAAGTTGACGAAGATAAAATGTGTGGAAAATAACATGAATGAAAGATAAAATTTGTGGATGATAAAATGTGCGCAAGATAAAATGTGTGTAAGATAACTTTTCTTCGCGGATTAAAAGTGTGCACGATAAAAGGTGTGCAAGATTAAATGTTTGAAAGATACAATGTCGAGCAATAAAACATGTCTGGAGGATAATTTGTATATGCCTCAATAAAATGTCGTATGAACTATTCTACGTAGCCGTTATTTAAGCCTTTTGGGTATAAATGGGTATAAAACATTTGTTGGAATGTTTTCTTGAATCAAAAGATAATTCCTAAAGACTGGAACAATCATCTGCTGTCAAGAAATTGCTATAGCTTCGAACTTTACCAGTATGACTAAAGTGTACGTCAAACTGCTGGCGATGAAGCATAATTTTCAATCAGAGATATAAGTGAAAATAAAGAGTGATAGTTTACCTTGTGGAGGACGGCGTTGGCCGGTTTGTTTCCGGCCAACGACTCCTTGCTGAGGTGCTGATGTGACTCGGCTAAGCACTCCACTTCTGCAAAACGCGCGTTCAGCGACATTGCCGGGTGGTTTGGATCTTGTGTTAGGTTAAGGTACGCAGCACGCCTTAGTTGTTCTTCTATCACCAACGCTTGCTCCAGAAGCTAAAGGAAAATGTTCATCATCTAATTTGTTCCAGAATCAGTTTGGAACAGTACAATGTACAACGCATGCGCAGATTAAAAACAGCGTACTAACTAATATCAAACGCAAATTGTGACGGTTAGTCGGCTGTTTCTTTTCTGACCGATTTCAAATAAGTTCTCTGAAGTTCAAAACAGCCAGAGGATTGAAGCATGTTTGTTCCAACTAAGCTCAAAATCAGTATGGAACAGTACGAGACATGCGCACTTATTTCAAAAGAAATTGACCTTTAGTCGGCTGTTCCTATCAATTTCTGACCGATTCCAAATAAATTATCTGAGGGTAAAATAAAAAAAAAAATCAGATGCAAGTAAAACTAGTTACAAACGATTAATACATTATATGAATTTGTTAGAAATTCGAATAAGTTTATTTGTATTAAAAATAATTAGTCCATTGTAAATATTTCTTATATATTTAAATGTTTTTTAAAATCAAAAGACTGTGCTTAAAAATGATCAGACAATCTTCTGCATTTTAAAAATTAATATAGCTGCATTTTAAATTAATCTGATACAAAAATATATCAAATCGAAGGTGAATGAGCATAAAATTTTACTACTTAAGTATCTGAACTAAGTAGATCGCGTATCAAATTTCAGAGAAACACTTTTTACTCCCTTAGAATCCGATTTATTATTTTTTAAAATGATATACCTAGAATGGGGAAGTTTAGCGTGGTTGAAATTACATGTGAAATATCTTTTAGTCGTAAGTATATGAATAATTATAACTTAAAATGTAATTGAAAGTTAAAATTACGTTGCCAATTATGTATAATTAATGATTTATCTTCGAGCCACACTGACGTCACAAGTGAGTTATGCGCTTGCGCAGAAGGGATGGGGAGACCTGACTTTTTGAACGTATATTGTATTTTGAGGCATTACACCACACGATTCTCTGTTGCCATGGGAACCCAGCGCGCGCTGGTTAAGATAGACGTTTTCCGCGAGCCACTCTGACGTGATTTTTGTATAAAATTTCATTTTTTGAGAAATCTAGACATCTTTGGGTGAAATAAAATGTAAAATATCACTTAAGGGCAATCTTGATAAAATAAATAAAAAAATACGCTAAACTTCCCCATTATTCATCGTTCGCGCATGCGTGAGCTATACTTGAGACGCCGAACAGATGCACAAGAAATTCCTCCCACTAACGAGCGCTAAATTTGAATAAAACATTGCCATTGCTAACCCATTTTTTTTGATGCTAAGTCCGCATTTGTGTTCAGTTGTCATTTGTTTACCACGATACATAAACCAATCACAAATCCTAGTATAAATAATATTATAAAAATATAATTTTGTTCTTACCTTAAACCTCCTGGCAAGGAACTTATTCTTGATTTCCAAGAAGTTCCCCTTGCCGACATCCATCTTGAAGGGTTCGTTGATGATCGCGAACCGGATATCGCTTTGTATGTCCTGCCAGCGTCCGTATCCGTGTGTGACGATGCCGGCCAGCAGCCAGTAGTCGTGTCTGCGGTGCCAGATCTCGTACTCGCGGCCAGGAACCGCGGCTTTCTCCTCGTTCAGCCACAGCGTGTGCAGCTCGGTGAAACCGCCGTCCGCGATGTTGAACATGAACTTGCGTTTCGGTCCGTCTAGCTTGCTCTCTTCTTCGCCCTCTTTCTCTTTGGCCTGCAGGAAATTTATATTAAACAACGAAAAAATAATATAGATAGGCAAGCTTATGAGAAAATTCGTTTCACCTACATAACTTTGTCTGGTTGCATTTGGGTTAATATTAGGCGTTTCTGTCAAATATTATAAAAAAAGAGCAAACGTCAAATAATTAATAATACAAATTAGTTCTATTTTAAAATATACCAATGAATTATTGAAAAAACCATTTTAATAGACACCAAAAAATTCAGTAAATATATAAAACATCTTTATTTATCTGATATTTTTGTCTGTTTAGTTTCGCAAAGTAGTTGATGGAATTATGAACGAGATGGCTCTGTCGAATCTGATTCCAAAACAGCGGTACGCAAAAACATACAGGCTTGCCTATCTATAAAAAACGGTGAAGATAATTTTTGAGATAATAAATGTATTTTAAAATCAAAAGACTGTGCTTAAAAGTGATCAGACAATCTTCTGCATTTTAAAAATTAATATAGCTGCATTTCAAATCAATCTGATACAGATATATATCAAATCGATGGTGAATGAGCATAAAATTAATAAAATGTGAAAACTCTCTTACCTCCTTTTTGGCTTCTTCGTCGTTAGGTACAACAATAACATCATCATCATCCTCCTTCTTCTCTTCCTTTTTGACTTTCTCGTCCTCCTTTTTCTCCTTTGGCTCGCCTTCTTTCTCTTCCTTTTCTTCTTTTACATCTTCGGGCTCTTCTTTAACCTTAGCTGTTGTGGATTCTTTATCACCAGATTCTTCTGTTTCCATGTTTTCAGCTGTTTCCTCTTTAACCGCTGGTTTTTCTTCCTCCACTTCGGGGGTTTCGGGATCTGTTTTGGCAGGAGGTGTTGTGTCTTTTTCTGTTTCAGATGATTCTTTGGATTCTTCTTTAGGTTCTTTTTGTTCTTCAGTCTGCTGCGAAGACGGAAAAGTTAATTAACAATACAGAATATATCATAATTTTAATGTGAAACATCTTTTTTGATGATAAATAAGTATAAATGTTTGTTTTATACAAATTCCAAATATTATTTAATATTTGAATTTTTTGTGCACAAAACATTTACTTTCCCAAAGATCAAATTTCACGAAAGTTATTGTAAAACTAACATGTACTCAACACTTTGGGATTTGAGTATTACTTTTTTATATGGCACAGCATTTCTAGATGGAACAGGGTTTCAAGTACCAAAGGTTCTTGTTTCATGACAAATGAGGTTTCCAAGCCTACAGCTTTAAAAAAATATACTTATATGTTTTATTAACCTAAAATCAAAATAAAACTTTAATGCATTTAAATAAAACGCGTAAAATTCAGTATTAGTCATGTTTGCTTAAAAAAATAATTACTACATATGCACGTTCATTTTGTGTAAATATAATCTTTAATTTTCTGGTTTTTATTACCCTAATATCAAAATGACGCTTTAATGCATTTAAATCAAGCGCGTAAAATTCAGATCAACCATGTTTGTGACGTAATGGACACGATGGTTTGCTATTGGCTGTTGGCTTAGCGGTGTCGATGACGTCACATGCACTCTTAATTTTCTAAGGTTTAATTTATTGAAACTTTTCGGCGAAAATAAAAAATACGGGTCTAATATTTTTATGTGCAGAATAAATTATTAAAAAATGAAAATAATTTAAAATCCTCTTTTGTGAAGTTACATTCCTTGGTAACTCATCTTTTATTTCACGTAAAGTACTTATAATATGAGAAGAATATGTTTCTATAGGGCTCATTTCTCACAATAATGACCTCGTAGTTTAATCTCCATTCCAGCTAGAGTACCTATGAAGTAACACTCTCTACTATTTATAATAAATACAATACCATAATCCATCAATGGATACCGAGCAATGAATTTTAAATTCTGATATAATCTGTACTTACTTCTTTCTCCTTGTCGGTGGCCTCGGCTCCGCTGGCCCCAGGGGCAGGGCTAGCAGCAGCCGACGTGGCGGGCGTAGCACTAGTGCTGGTTGTGGTGCTCTTAGGTGTTTCGCCCTCGGCTGGGGTACCCGCTGCATTCGTGGTGGCCGGCGCGCCCCCTCGAATCGGTTCGCACGGCTTCCTGATCAGCTCCGGCATGCTATAGTACCCGTTGATGTGTTCGAACTCCTGTACCTGGAGCAACAATAGATTTCAATATTACTATTTCGAAATACTCATTGCACAAAGTACATCATTCTAGTTACTAACATATTTTTTTAAGATATAATAAGTGGTTAAATAAGCAAAGATGTAGTAATTAAACAGGACTTTTTATGTGGCACTTTTTATTTGCATTTTAGTGGTGTAAGTTGACAGCCGAAAGCCTTTTTAGGGACAACTTGTAGTGGGTTTCGAACCACTCAAGTTATAAATAAAGATTGACAAAGTTGAGATTTAAACCTCAGATTTCATAGTCCAAGAAATACGAATCAAAATGTGACAATTAGGTGAACCAATGATGCTCGTTTTTAAATTAAATAAACACAAAAATATCTTAAATTTAATTCAACATGCAGTTAAAATTGTACTTAAAATAAATTAATGACACAATTTGGTATTAAAATTATAAATTATTAATCCATTTAAATGTATTTTAAAATCAAAAGACAGTACTTAAGTAATCAGACCATCTTCTGCATTTTAAAAATTAATATAGCTGCATTTCAAATCAATCTGATACAGAAAAATAGCAGATCGATGGTGAATGAGCATAAAATTTTACTAATTAAGTATCTGTACTAAGTTAATCGCATATCAAATTTCTGATAAACACTTTTTGGCGTTTTTAGAATCCGATTTATTATTTTCAAAATTATATACTGATCCAATTGATTTAAAAACTTAAAGCAATTGACAACAATCGCAATAACGGTTCAGAATTATTTCGCAGTTCGTTTCAATAAAAACCTAGAACTATATATATCGTTCGCGCATGCGTTAACTATACTTGGGACGCCGAACAGATGCACAAAAAATTCCTCCCGCTAACAAGCGCTAAATTTGAATAGATTATTGCCATTAGTACTCAATTGCGTTTAGTTTGCTGTTTGCAATTGTATCTCTGTCAAATATTTTTGTTGTTATTGTATTATTAATAGTATTTATTAAAATACTTTAAATGTCTTTACTAAATAGATCACATATCAATGTATGATAAACAGATAAACACTTTTTAAAGTCCTTACAATCCGAATTAATATATTCAAGAAGAAATCCTAATGTAAAAACTTGTTATTATGATTTGGATAGTTTTTTCAGATTTGTAAATAGTTCTTAAACTTACTACTCATGAGTATTTGATGCAAAATTAGAACTGTTCTATTTCAAAATTATAAGAACTTCTAATTTTCAAGTTAATTTTTTCAGAAAGCTTATTTACAAAACATTTTAGAGAATTCTACAAAACAATTCTACTTATAATTAAATCTGCTTAACTAGCATGCAAGAAAAATGAAAATCTGTGTATTTACCCCTACCTTCTTCCGGATCAAGCTCATGACTCCGATCCTCGTCAGCACGTGTTGTCGGCTGAGACCTTCCCGGGGAACGCCGTCTGCGAACGTCTCGGCGTTGTCTGCGCCGGGTTCGCACAGATGCCGCATGAACAAGCTCACGTACGCCTTGAAGATCTTCTCGGATTTGCCGCGCAGGTCGCGGACCAGCCATTGGGAATTGAAGGCATCTTGAGGCGGCATGCCGTACCTAACCATTAAGAAAAATATACATTAATTTATACTCCTTCAAAATGGGATCCTGAACCACTTTTTTCTAAAGGAACTGAGTGAAATAAGCATGGCAGTAAAAACGCTACTAAAATATATGTCGTAGAAAGCGAGACTTCAATTTTTAAATTTAAAAATATGAGGTCTTTGACATCATCTGTCTTCGCCAGTGATGAACAACTAAAATAAACTGTAAAAATATAAAGTATAAATAATAAAAGTTAGACAGATGAGTCCGTAAAGTCAAATTTTGACATAAGACTCTGTAAACTTTTACTTTAGCTACTACTTTGACTAAATTCGCGGAGTGATAACGAGTACTTTTATATCGTTTAAAAAATATATTTTTTGTAATAAAAACAAGAACATGCAGTAACATTTAGATACTGCCAGGCCACATTCATGTCTCCCCTTCGCAAGTTCTAAGAAATGCGGACGCGCGATTGTCTTTTTAAAATAAGGCAACCAATGAAGTTGCTAAAAACAGATGACATCTCTTATAGCTCGCGAACGAAATATTTTCACTAATATTCATTAATTTTCGTATTCTTCTACAAAATTATAATATTCGACGATGTTTTTTTTTCAATTTCTTTAAATACTACTGTAAATTCATTTGGTTGAATTAAATTTATATGTGGTACACTTCAAACTAGATTTGTAGGTACGATCGGCAAATGTAGATGTCGTTGCATGTACAACTTATTTCCAGGGGTTGATACTGACGTCATAAATTTCTGGTGCAAGATTTAGTAAACTTTTATCTTGCTTCCTTGTCGTATACACATGACATAGATGGAACTTTTATTTGCTATCTCACTATCGTACGTGTTACAGAACGTTGAAGAACGTAAAAGAGAATTTTGTTTCAACATACCGCATGATAGCATTGAGGAAGGCCTTGCGCTGTCGCGCATTGAAGCCAAGAACTTCAATGTTTCCTCCAACGCGAGCAAGAAGTGGTGGTAGGGGACGATCACGGTCGTCTTTACGTTCCATTCTGCGACGACTTCTTCGGCTGAGGTCACCTACAAAAATTAAATAATACAAACCCTTTACATTTTGTATCACTATACTTTTTAAGATAATTTATAATTTTTAGAGTACAAAATTTTGGTTTTTGAGTCTCGTTCCTGAAATTTTTGTCTAAAAGTTGTACCTCATAAAAGTGTGTATATCACTAAAATGGGTAGAGATACAATCTCCAACGATTATACCAGTTGATTCTAAAGGTAACTTTGCCATTTTGAAATGTTTTTCCTGCTTATACGTTCTTTGGAACAATTCGGTGAAAAATAAGAAACAGGAAATTACTTCTACTTCATTTTATTGCTCGGGAACTTTTTTCTCCAAAAAAAAAAAAATATTTTTATTTTAAGTAAATATCAAACAAAATTAAATTATCTCTTATCGTGAATAAAAATAATAATAAATAAGCCAACGGCAAAAGAATAAAACTTACCGTCGGCTTTCTCGTCGTACTCATCATCTTCCTTGTCATCGTCGGACCCAGCAGAGAAATCTGAGTTGTAATCTGAAAGATTCTCTTGCCACGTCGTGTCTTCCCGAGTGTCTGCTGTCATGCCATCATTGTAGTTCACTTGTTTACGTACTCGTTTGCCTTTGCCTAACGTCCTGAAACATAAAACAAAAAACACATTTATTTATTACGAACCTCTAATAAAGTCAGATTAAAAAGTAATTCTGAATAATAATTTACCTGGCGATGTCCTCTTGCTGCTGCTCGTAATGATGCCTCAACAACTTAATCCAGTAAGCAGGATCAGTGTTTTCAGCTTCTTGTTTGATGATTTCAGTGTCCAGATCTTCTTCGTTGTCGCCTTCCTTCGTGGCGTAACTGGCGACTTTGAAGGAACTGAGGTATTCGTTCGCCCAGTTCTCTTTCTGTTCGATACCCTCCTTTGATCTATCCAACAATTCTTCAATTGCTTTGTCGTCGTAGTGGATGGCTTCGTCTTCTTTGCCTTCTTCTTCTTTGAACAGCTCTTCCGTACCAAACCTGAGGAGAAATAGAAACAGGTCTTGCTAAAATTAAAGATTTCCAGGAAGGATAAAACGTAGATAAAATAAGAATTCATAGAATATAAAAATAGACATGTTTTATTAATTTAACTTTGTCAACAACTGAGATGTATATATTTGAATGTATTTTAAAATCAAAAGTTTGTGCTTAAAAATGATCAGACAATCTTCTGCATTCTAAAAATTAATATAGCTGCATTTCAAATCAATCTAATACAGAAATATATCAAATCGATGGTGAATGAGCATAAAATTTTACTAAACGAGTATTTGTAAGGAGGTAAAAGAAATATATGTTCGAGTTTATAAAGTTTGTTCGAACCTACTGTTCTAAATAGTTCACGAGTTAGTACGCATGCGCATTTCATTCAAAGTTTTTACTGTGATCCTAACTACCGTTTTCTATATAGACAATTTTGAAATGCAAATTAAGATTCTAATGGAATAATTCACTTTATTTTATTAGCGGAGCGCGTTATTCAAATTAGCCACCGCTTCTTGTAATAAGAGAATTGTTCTAACTAACCTTGGAATCAGTTAGGAATTGTACGACGCATGCGCAATATGAAAACTGCGTTCCAACTAACTTCAAACACAAACTGTAACTGTTAAATGGCTGTTCTTTTTCTAACCAATTCTAAACGATTTCTCTGACGATCAAAACAGTCAAGAGACGGTCGAAGCACGTATATTTAGTTACAACTTATAACAAATTTAATTTAAATGACCTCAAAATCGTAGTAAAGTTTAAAAATAATATTTTTGTAAAGAGTCGGTCAGTTTTGTTTTTACTTTCTACAGTTATAGATTTGTTTCGCGGTATAAATAAAACTAAACTAACAAAAGTGTCAGTAATAACATTGACGATTCAGAATCATATATAATTCGTTCCAACAAAAACATTCGGAAATATATATTGCTCGCGCATGCGTATACTACAATATATGAACTGATACATGAAAAAAAATCTCATACCCTCAGAAATATCTAGTTGGATTAATTTGAGAAAGAAGAACTAAAAATTACTGATGTGAAATTATATTAATCTTGTTTTGACATTTAAAATTTTGATAGTTTGTTGGAAAAAATACTATTTAAACTTAGTAAAGTCAACCTACTAAACGTTGAGACAACAAAACATTTGCACTTACCGCAAGATATCATCAAGTTCCTGTTTGGTGAAATTCGTTCCTTTGCCGCCCATGCCAGGCCGTACCACCAAGTGCGTCAACATCATCTTCCGCTTGGCGACCTGGGTGACCCTCTCCTCCACGGAGTTCCTCGTGACGAAGCGGTAGATCATGACCTTGTTGGCCTGGCCGATACGATGCGCACGGGAGAAGGCCTGGATGTCGTTGTGGGGATTCCAGTCGGAGTCGTAGATGACGACGGTGTCGGCTGTCGCCAAGTTGATACCCAGACCACCAGCTCTTGTGGACAGCAAGAATACGAACTGTTGAGCCCCTGGAGCGTTGAATCTGTCGATGGCTTCTTGACGAAGCGAGCCGGTTATAGCGCCGTCAATGCGCTCGTATTTGTAGCCTTCGCCTTCCAAGAAGTCTTCTAAGATGTCCAACATTTTTGTCATTTGGGAGAAGATCAGTACTCTGAAAAGGAAAAACAAAATTCACTTATTTTATAATCAAAATTTTAATTATGTTTTATAGATATAACATTTCAAAAAGACATGGTCAGGAGAATTATTCGAACCTTTCAAACATAACATTAGTTAACATTCTAGAAAACGAATCTCAGATCTCACATTCCGCTTCAATCCAAATACGTAACTCAGAATCAAATTGGAACTGTACGACGCATGTGAAGAATGAAAAGAGCGTTCCAAAAACTCTGACCGTTAATCGGCTGTTCCTATTAATTTCTAGGTGATTCACAATTCATAGGAAATAAGGCATTTTCTGCACTTGTTACACAATATACTAATATACAATAGAGTTGCATAAAATGTTTGTTTTGTGTATTTTCCAAATATATTTCATATACATTTGATTATTGAACACACAACAAGTAATAATTTCCCAAAGTACAAATTTCACGAAAGCTAACTGTAGCTAACATGTACTCAACACTTTAAAAGACGTAAGTTTTACTGATCGAATAATTTAAGAACCATAGAAAGAAACAATCTAAAACGAACTGTAGAGCACACCTAGAAACAGGTAATAAAACTGTAATTATTTATTTTATTAAATTTAATATTGTCAAAAACAAAATCTGAAAGAACTTTTTGTGTTTACTTTTTCTAGAAATGATTAAAATTCACTTGTTCCTACCTGTGTCCCTGCTCTCTGAGTTTCTTCAACATTTTGGACAACAAGACCAACTTTCCGGCCGCCTTGATGAGCGACTGCGTCTCGTAGTTCCCGTGCGGGCCCAAAGGAGCCTCTTCCGAAGCGGCAGGGAAGAGATAGGGATGGTTACAGCATTTTTTCAAGTCCATCATGATGTTTAACAACGACACAGACTGGCCACCGCCTTTCGGGTTCAAAGCTTCGAAATTGCGGGTCAGAATGTACTTGTAGTATTTCTTCTGCATTGGGGACAGTTCTACACGGACGATGAATTCGGACTTCGAGGGCATGTTCTAAAAACAAAGAAAATACAATGGAATTGAGAATTATCTTCAATTGTGATCGCGGTCTTTAATTCTTCTTTTCAAGTTTATTTATTTGAGTAAATTTTTGAACTTTCTTACCTTGAGTACGTCGGCTTTCAATCTTCGCAACATGTGTGGCCCCAACATTTCGTGTAACTTCTTAACCTGATCTTCCTTTGAAATATCAGCGAATTCATTTTGGAAAGAAGCCAAGTCGTTGAACTTTTGACTGTTTAAAAAGTTTAACAAATGGAACAACTCTTCCAAGTTGTTCTGAAGGGGTGTACCAGTCAGAAGCAGTTTGTATGAGATGTTGTAACCAGCCAGTAACCTGAAGAACTGAAACAAACAAGAACTACATGTTATACATATTTTAAATTATTTTTGGTACGATTATTGTAAAAAATCGAACTTTTCTCGCCTATTTCTAATCTTGTTTGAATCCAGCACTCAACTTCGTCTCGTGCCAAAATTTGCACCTCATGGGAAATAGGCGATTTTCTGCACTCGTTGCACAATATACTATTATTGCATTATGATCAAAAATACTTTTTAAAAATATACAGAAAACTTAAGCCCCAAATTTTAGAATTTAATCTTTATATATTTTAGGAATAAATTCAATTTTGAAATATTTGTGATTTTATTTAGGACGTAAATGTAACTAGAGATTTATTTCTATAATGTTGTATACCAATAGTAAAATATGAATGAATATTAAACACATTTGTGTGACTTACTTTGGACTGGTTGCTCTTCAATCTATGGGCTTCATCAACGACCAGAACAGCCCAATCAATCGAACCCAAACAAGCTGAATCAATGGAAATTAATTCATAACTGGTTAACAAAACATTGAATTTGATTTGGTTCGTTCTTATTCTCGTTGCTCTGCTTCCACGAACTGCTCCTTCTTCAAACGACAATTCGTTTTCTCTAATCACAGCTCTGGAATTACAGATTATTTTATAATACTTTGCTCCTACGTAGTTTTAATTTTATTAATTCTGATAGTATTCAAGTTGCATTAAACATATTAACCAGAATAATTATTTCTTATAAAACAGTTTCACAGTTTTAAATATTTATACTTTTCACTCACCTTGAATCCTTGTCTCCAACATAAGTAATGCAATAAAAATCGGGAGCCCAGAGTTCAAACTCTCTCTCCCAATTAATGATGGTGGACAGTGGTACGGAGACCAAGAAAGGTCCCTTGCAGTGCCCCTCCTTGTACAAGGAGTAAAGGAATGTGATGGTTTGGATAGTTTTTCCCAAACCCATCTCGTCGGCGAGAATGGTATCGATGTTCTGGCCCCAAGAGTACCTCAACCAATTCAAACCTTCCAACTGGTACGGATGGAGCTGCATTCCGTTCTCGGATAAGAAGTCGGGTTGTTTCTCGTACTTCTTCTTCAGGTCGGTTATTGGTTTGTCGGGTGGTGGTGTGTAACGACGTCTGCAGAATTATTTATCAATTAAAATCTGTATTATGGTGGACATTGTTGGTAGGAATTAAGATTCAAGTATCGCGAGAACAAGTGAGTGGGTGGATTTCACGCAGAGGTCTATGCAGTAAATCTCTATGCCCTTACAAACCTAAATGAAGATCTTAAAAGAGCAACAATTAACATAATGTTAGGCAGTATTCTCAAAAAAAGTGTACACATTTTATCCTCCACACATGAAACGTTGGCGAAGAAAAAATGGTGTGGACGATAATGTGTGGGCAAGATAAAATGTGTGTATGATAACTTTTTTCGCGGATTAAAAGTGTGGAGAATAAAAGGTGTGCAAGATTGAATGTTTGAAAGATAAAATGCATATACATCTTTTTAAAAGCTGCATAAATAAGGAAATAAAAAACTGGAAGAAAGCTGTCGTAGCTTTTCACTGGAGAAGAATTCCAGGCCTCGATCAGACGAAGAGATTTATTCCAACTTCATCGATTAACACCAAAGAGTTATTAGTTCTTTTATTCCTAATAAGAACCTGAATACTATGACATATCCTTACTGGATACTGCTGCTGAAATACCATCTACACAAAATTGGTAAAGCCTTGCATAAGTTACATGACGACATTTGAGATCAGAATACTGATTCCTGGAGTTATAAAAGTAAAAACTCTGAAACTATTTCCAAACAACTAAGTAAGGGTCAAGTTACAATAGATGTTAATAATAATAATAATGACCCAAGAATTTTCTCGACTAATAAACGCGAGTACATATTTCGCAATAAATTTATTTCTTTTGATGTTCGAAAAGTACTCGACCTAATACAAAATTGGCATAAAAAGCAACAAATTACTATAAAATTTGTGAAGAATGACTCTTTAGATGTGATTCTGCAAAGTTTCAGTCGATTACGTTGTTAAGAAATTGATCTCTGGATGAAATTGACTTCGAATGTTGAGGTCATAGTTAACATAATCTATTATTTTGCAGATTTGGACGAAACGCATTTTACCGATGGCATTAAAAAATTGAAAAACCGTTACAATGAACCTACATTTACAATTGGTTCAAAACTTTTATTTCTTTATGAGATTCAAATCAAAGTTGAAAGTTTGACTTACGGTACTCGTTCCTCATCATCCATGAGCTCCCTGGTCTTGGTCCTCTTGCCCTTTCCTTTCTTGCCCTTTTTGCTGGAATTGGGGCCATCGGCATTACAAGCGGCTCTGAGATCAAGATAATATTCGATGGCTTGTTTCAACCCCGGAATATCATCGGAATCTTCCTCCCATGTGGCCTGATCGTAAGGCAATTCGCGCCATTTCACCAGGTAGAGAGTCCTACCGTCTCGCATTGTACGGTGGTTGATAATGCGGTGAACAAGAAGCCATTCCGGTTTCACTCCGTATCTGAAAAGAAAAACAAAATAGTACATTGTACAAGCATAGAATGGTACTCATTTCATACTAAGACTGGCAAAAAAGTGGATATATCGACTTAAGTCGACTTTTTAAAGAAGTCGATTTTTGAAAAGCATAGTATCGATTAATTAAATTTAGACTTTCGATATTATCACCTTTTTTATCGCCGACTTTTTTTCGATTAATTAGACTTTGTTTTCAAATAACTATTTCGACTTTCAGACTTCGATTTCGACTTTTCGATTATCTGAAACTTTAAAATTTTTTCTAATTTTTTACCCTTAAACTTTTATAATACTAGAGTAGTAGAATAAATCACAGAATTTACAGTATTTATTGTAATTTTATCCCAGGCCTGTATATTTAACAAATTAATATTGCATTTCCTTAGTACAAATTTTGTTGACTGAAATTATAAAATAAGAAAATAAAACACAATAAAGAATTCAGAAGTTGAACAAAATACATTTAAAATGTATTTTTATTCGAATACTTAAATACAGATTTAAAATATAATCATGAAACATCTTGAACGCAAATTTCAGGTGTTCAGTTCATTTATTAGACGATAGAAAAACTGCCTGTCTAAAAGATTCCTTACAAAAACTTCTATATCTTTTATGATATTTTTACTCTTAATTATTGCGACTTTTTCGACTTCTCAATTTTTTCGACTTTTTTAGTTGTATCGACTTTGGACTTTTAAATAGTTGACGATTTTCGATTAGTCGATAAAAATCGATTTTTCAAATAGTTGAAAATCGACTTTCAGTTTTCAAAGTCTGCCAACCCTATTTCATACGAGTATAAAAGTCTGGAGCCGAAAGCGAATCATGCAAATCATACGAGTATAAAATGGACTTACTTGTAGAACTTCTCCTCGAGGTCGTCGCCCTTGCCAGGTCCGGAAGTCTTCAGCCTCTTGTACCGTCCTTCGATTTCATCCATGCTATCATCCAACTTCGGTGGTTCCTCCATGTCGTACTTGCGGAAGTAGTTTCTGAACATAAGTGGATGATGTACATCCAACTGCAATTCGGAAATCCATTCGCAATGCCAGTAAGACTTCTCGTGCCACTTTACGAAGAACTCGCGTCTTCGCTGGGAGGAACGGGGAGGTTTCTTACTGGTGGACGGTTCCTCCGATGGCTTCGACACAGTTTCTACCCATTTCCATGTCAGGATTTTTGTTACTTTGCCCGGCAGAGGTGGACACTGGAAGGAAAGTGGTTTGTTGAAACCTTCCGCTGATATTCTCAATTTAATATATATTCAAGAACAGAATCTGAAGTATTTGTTCTGTCACAATTTTAATTAAATATATTCTCATTCTGAACTATTTGTTCTGTAGCAAGTTTTACTGGAATTTTCATAGAAAAGATTGTCAGCCTACAATAGTTTATAGTGGGTTCCAAACCACTCCGACACAGCGATATTTTTATTTGTATAACTAAATGAGCCACCAATGCTCGTACATTAAATATAATATCACATTTATTATCCGTTAATATTTGATGAGTGTCGCAAATTTCTGTAATGATGGTATACTTCTAAAGTAAATCAGTTTTTTTAAATATTTCTATCCACCAAATATATTCAGTCAGAATGTAATAAATATGGAAACAAATAAATTTGCGAAACTTCTTCCTGATATTAACTGTTAATCAATATCAAGAACGTTATAAAAACAACGGTTTTAGTTTGAAAACCGGTTTTTAAATATTGGAAACCGGTTTAAGGGCCGGTTTTTCAATCTCTGGTTAAAGCGCCGGTTACCTTAACCATCGGTTAACAGAAAAATATCGCATCGAAAATGTGATGTAAGTTGTCAAAAATACACATTATTTACTATTTCGATGCGATATTTTTTTGTTAACCGCTGGTTAAGGTAACCGGCACTTTAACCAGAGATTGAAAAACCGGCCCTAAATCGGTTAATATATCGCTTAATAAAAAACTTAATTAAAATTTTTTTAATACATTAATCGATCAATGAAATGCGATTGTTTCGTGCTGCATACAAAATCAATTACGAATATTCATAAAAATTCCTATAATTCAGAGAAATGTAAGTCATTTTTCAATTGTAAACATAAAAGCATAAAGCTGACAAAGAGACTACCTGTTTTTATGGCTCTTTAATAAAATGTAAATTGTAGAAACTGTCATGCCTCATATAGTCATATTCAAATACAAATATAACAGATATAAAAAAATATTTTAATTTTTTTCGCGCTAAGTGATATTAATAAAACAAAGATTAATGTTCGCTAAAACCGATTAATCTTTTTGGTTAACGGTTACCGGTATTTTCGGCCTTAAAAATATCGGTTAAAATTACAGTTAAAGTTCACAAATTTTGTTCAAAATATAGGTTACCGGTTGTTATTAACCTATTACATGTCCTGGATATTTCATAACACAAAAATCACAAATAGAAAAGGTTCTCAAATTTTCCAAACTAGTTTCTGATAATTATATTTGTGTTAAATAAATAATATTTATTATCTATTAATATTTATCCTTAGTGGGATTTGAACCCACTAGTCGCAACTAAAGTGAAAATGAGAAGAAGAATGGAACTCACGCTACATCTGGGGCATTTCCAATCGCCGTCGGGGATGTCAGTCAGAGGCGGATTGAGACAGAATGTGTGGTACGCCGAAGGACAGGAATCGCAGCAGAGAAGCTCTCCACCGTCTTTACACATGCGGCAGAACTCCTGGTGCTCGTCGTCATCTTGTTCCGTTACACCTTCCCCCTCGCAATGTGGACACGACCATTTACCTGGGAAGAAATAAAAACATTACATTTACACTTATTCACTCTGAAATACCACTGAAAAAATATCAAAACATAAATAATTAAAAGACAAATCAAAAGAATACTTTAATAATATTAAGCGAGAAAGATCTAAATTTATAGTGTGTTCTGAATCACTTGAACAGATATATTTTTATTTGGTTACGTTGAGATTTGAACCTCAGATCTCAGTCCACGACTCGTAGAGATGATTTAGAGTAAAAATGTGAAGTTTCTCACCTTCAGGAGTTTCTTCGAGCTCAGGTTCGAGACAAACCAAGTGGTAAGCCCTAGGGCAGGTGTCGCAAAGGATGATCTCTCCTCCTTGCTGACACACTTCGCAGTAATCTTGGTGCTCCTTCAACAAAAACATCACACAAACACAATTATTCTACCAAGTGTATTTTAAACTCAAAAAAACCTAAATCAAAACAAATCAAATAATAACA
The DNA here is from genome assembly GCA_035578165.1 of Stenolophus ochropezus. Taxonomy (NCBI): domain Eukaryota; kingdom Metazoa; phylum Arthropoda; class Insecta; order Coleoptera; family Carabidae; genus Stenolophus; species Stenolophus ochropezus. The sequence continues at coordinate 1,136,238 of JAQOWZ010000028.1, read as the reverse complement.
GTAATCATCAAATAATACATAATCATTGAAATAAACAATGAAAAACAAGCATCAGAAAAATATAAACATATAAAACCAAATTTGTATTTCTACCAGTTTTGAAATTGCACATTTCAATATTTATATTTATCATTTTTTTCCAAAAAAATGTTTTCATATTTTTTCTTAAGACATGTTGAATATTTATTGTAAATTAATATTTAAACAAGAATATTTATTTAATATATTTTATATTTCGCATATAGGAAAAAATGCAAATTCTGTTGCTATTTCATTATCTAGGAAAACATAATACATATGTCTATCTTCACGACGTCAAAACAGTATTGATGCGTTATATCCGTCCTCAAGACAGTGCGAACGTTCTTCCTGTATGTGAAACGAGAGCAGCAAGCGCCTTGTATCAGCCGCTGTGCAAAGTTAGTTGTATCAGTAGACGCGCTATATCCGTCGCTAAATATTTTATATTAGAAATATAATATTTGTAAATTAATATATAACAAGAACACGTATTTAATATATTTTATATTTAGGATATACGAAAAGATGTAAGTTCTGTTCCTGTCTTTAACACATTTCTAGAATGTCTAACTTTGCGAAGTGAAAACAGTATGTTCAGTTTTGAGTTGATGCGTTATATCCGTCCTCAGACAGACCGAACGTAAACGTAGCTGTGCAAAGTTAGTTGTATCAGTATATTCGTCGCTGAATACTTTATATGACAATTATATATTTTTTATTGTTTTGTTAACAAAATCAATATAAACCGAAACTCTGAAAAGCAGTGATGAACAAACTTTTTTCAGAGGATCAATCGAATAAATCAAAGTGACAAAAAATAGAAATAGTACAAAACAATAAGTAGATATCTGTTGACCGGTCACTAGAGAATATTTTATGTAAGAAATACCAGTATGTGTTTAAAGTATGTTTATGTGAGTTTTTAGGCTGCAAGAAGAGAAGAGATGAAAGTCATCCTACCTCATAACCATCATCCCCCTCAGGGAACTTGCTGGTGGTCTTCATCTTCTTCTTCTTCTTGCTCTTGTTGCCGATCTTGGTCTTGGCCTTGCGGCGCACCATGGGCTGCTGGCTGGTGCCGGGCGTGGCCTCGTCCTTGTCGCCGCTGCCGCCCTCGGCCGCGCCCTCCTCGCCCGGCTTGTTGGCCTCCTCGGCTTCCTGCAGCATCTGCTCGAACTCCATGTCGCTGTCGCGGTCGCTTCCTGCTGCGCTGCCTTCCGGCTCATCCTCCTGCACACATAACAAGAAATGAACATAGAAATTGGTTAATGGAGTTTTTCTTAGAGTACAGAGGCTACTATAAAGGGAGTGCGAACAGAAATTAGTGAAATTAAGTTTCATCAGCTGATAACTACCAATTCGCCATTTCTGTAGGAGCCAGAAGTAACCCTTTATTTCAACCGGCTCCTACAAAAATGGCAGTCAATTTCGCGACAGATTTAACATGATGTTCGGTTTTTACAACCCAAAGTCGCAATAAACTGCATTATATTTGTAGTTTTAGAATAAAACTATATTTATACAGGTTGCCCAATGAAAATTATCAGCGCAATTTTTGGTTACTTAACATCAATTTTGCAAAAAAACACTCGAACACGTCAGTTTTAGTATAAAGGGGGACAACTGAATGGATTAATACCAATGGCATAACTTCAACCCTAAAATGGAGGTGGACTGCACCTCAAAAATTTTAAATGGAAAAGGGTGTCAAACATGACAGTTCGAAAGGCCTTTCAATTCTCTTTTCAACAGTTTTTTTACTTTTCAAATCCGATCATTAGTTCCAGAGAAATATCGTTTAAAATAAATTTTATCAGGTGTTCAAAATTGGAATAAAGTAGGCTCTGTCATTGGTTTAAGCCTTGCGAAGGTAAAATGTTTTGGTTAACAATCAAGTTTTTCTTTTTGAAAAAAACTACATTTTATTTGGTTTTAACAGTTCAATAATATAAAAAACTTACAGAGCTTCCGCGTTTTCGTTTGCCCAGCTTGATTTTAAGAGTGGGGACTTTTGTAGCGGATTTCTTGCTGGTTTTCTTTCCCCGCGAACTTCGTTTCTTTTTATTCTTTTCTCTTTCGTCGTCATCTTCTTCTTCGTCATCTTCTTCAAAGGTTTCGTCCAGTTTGGATGATTCTTTGGGGTTCCTTGCCCTGCTTGGCTTGTTGTACTCTGATTCAGTTTGTTGCGGTTGTTGGTCATTTTCACTTTGGGTGTTTGGATTCATTTCGGAGAATTCTCGCCATTTTGCTGCTACTAACATCATCAGCTTTGACATGGGTACCTGCAAAAATATTACAAATTGGTGAGAATTCCATCTGTTTAAAGACAATTTTTATTGCATTTTCGCAGTATTGGTTGTACCTAAAGTAAAATTATCAAATTCGCTACCATACCCTGTACCCATTAAATATATGTTGCCCTTTGGACTTAGATTTCCCGGCGTTTATGTAAATGATAAAAAAATGGAAACGATTACAGGTGGTAATGAGGAATTACATGTTTGTTTATCTAATTTAGATTTATTTTAATATTATTATGTTATGAATATTATATCCATTAAACAATATTATTTTATGTTACTTTAATAACAGTTTATTTTTATTTTTATTGGGATTATAATTTGTAGTATTAGGGTACCACAAGTATGGGAACGCCATTTTCCCGGATGAGTATTTTGCAAGCGCTGCAATAAAGTATAGATTTGATTAAGTATTTTAGATTTTTTCCATTTTCGAAAGAATAAAATATTCTGTGACATTGACAAGTCAGATGTTTTTCAAATCCAATCTAGGTTGAATATAAGCTATGTATCCATTCTGTCAAGCATGCAAAAAACATAATTAACATATACACGGTTGTAGAAAATACTCAACTTTGAAGTTGCATATAGTTTGAGAAAAGTGCTACTTTCCATAGTGGTCGTAGAAAAAATAAATTCTCTTCGCCTAATGCGTTATAAGATAAAAAAAGGCGAAGCTGGGATTTGAACCTTAGATATCACACCTCTCTATTCTAATCAAAGCGCACTAGCAATTAACCTATCGCTGTTGTGATTACTTTAGTTTTATTTCAATAAGGAAGATTTCCAATTTAAATACCTTGAAGGCAAACAAGTTTTCTTAATTCTCCGTCAAGTACTATATTAAAAACAAGTACATCTTAAAATGCGAAATTTTAAACGATTGCTACATTATGTCAATTCTTACCTTGGGGTTTTCTTTCGCGAGTAAAGGCCTCACATGCTGCTGGAAGAGCTTATAGCTCGTGAGGTTCTGGAAGTCGGACTCTGTGTACTCGAGGTCGACATCAGTGAGCCCGAAGGTGGAGCACACCTCCTCGATGGTGGGCATGCCGGCCCCAGAGCTGTTGTTAGACTGCTCTGGAGCTGGTGTTGCGTGCTTGGTGCTCCCGCGAGACTTGCGACCCTTCTTCGCGGAATAGTCGGAGTCTGCGGCACCTGCGTCGTCCTCACCTGCAAAGTCGCTTTCCTACGGGAGAAATTGTCACAAACATAAAATTATCTGCGGAACATTCAAAGTTCATCTTTTGAAAAATCATAAACCAAATATTTTTAATTAAAGAAATAAACAGTAAATGTGATAACCTGAATTCAAATCATACTCTTTGTCATTTACATCTACAATAAAAATCTCCTCTGTGGTACACTCTTCACACTAACTACGAGTGCCCGTAAGATAACATCTGGTAAACATTAATATAGTACAACCTCGATATAGTCTCTAAAAAATAAAGTGATTTTCTAATAAATTGAAGTATTTTATTTAATGTAATAATCGAATAATACCTTAAATATAAGAAAAACAGTAGATTTCCGAGTTTAATAAAAATTTAACTACATAAGTTTCGGTTACATTTTCGACCGAAACTAGAAGAGAAGCCAAACCTCCGATTACTGTTTCGGTTACTGTTTCGGTTTCGGCTAAAAATTGTATTTAACATGTTTTTAAAAATTTTCACATTTGACCGGACATTTTATCCGTTCTATTCAAAGTCCGTTATATCGAGGTTCTGAGATTTTATATTAACTCTATAATACAAACCATTTATATTACGTACTAATTTTGAATTATAAATACTGACAACTTATTATAAATAGGTATTATAATTTTTCTTATTTAATTTGTGAGTTTTTCAAATCCAAAAGCCAAAATATTGAATAAAATATTATATTACAATCAAAACACATATCGTTTTATCAATATACCTATTTAATTATTTGTTTACGTATGATAAATAGTCTTGGAATTTTTTAAGGAAACTGTCAAATAAATGTAATTAAAGTCAAATTAAATTGATCATCATTCATTTATTTGACGTTTTCCTTATCAAATGCACACTGAAATATTTTTAATATAACTTAAAACCAAAGACTGCACTTATAACTAAACAATCATCTGCACACAAAAACTACAAAATCTAGCTCCAAAAAAATAAAACTAGTAAGACAAAAGAAATGTATCAAACTAGTGGTGAATGGAGCAAAGAATTCATTATTACTGCACAATAAATTTCTCTATTGATTCATGAAATATTAACTTTGTTTCCAATGGACAAGTATTTTGTTTTAAAGTAATCAATACTCACATCACCACTCTCATTTTTCCGCTTTTTTTTCTTTTTCTTCACCTTTTTATCTTCACTTCGGGCTTTTCGCTTCTTTCCTTTCTTTTTCTTGCGGCTGTCCTCAGGTTCGTAATCATCGTCTTCTTCCTGAAAACAAATATTTAATAATCTTATCAATTCAACATAAATTTAAATATTTATTTTCCTAATCAAATTGAACAATATGATAAATAATTCGTACCCATTTTGACATATTTCCCGAAACAAACAGAAATAAATGCCGGTGTTAACAATACCAAATGTCCGAAACAACTAAACAACTAAACTACTACTTGAAGATATGTAGATATTTGATATTTTGTTTTGGCTACCTAATACAAAATAACTAATATTTCACGAAACAATGACTAATAACAAAATAACTAAGTACTGATAAATTAGAGCAGTATTTCCTAAACTTTTATTACACCATGTCCAGGAAACTGTTATCTTGATTAACACGTATTCTGATTTAATAAATTTAAATAAAAATCAATCAAAAAATACAAATTATAAAAACGATATACTCAGTTATCATAATATAAACTTAATACTTCAACATACATCTATAAAAAACTCATTAAAAGTAAGTATAAAAAGTTTGGAAATCGCAGTAATTAATTAAGTTAATATTTATGACAATAAAATTTGCTTACCAATTTACAGATAATGAAATACCTAACTACATGTTCGCAAAAAATAATAAACTACAAAATGGAAGTAACTGAATAACTAAAAAATAATAAATAATTTTAATTTCGAAAATGTTATACTTTGTTTTTTTATTATATACATAACATTTTCCGTATTTTTTAAAGCAAGAAGATTTTTTATTAACAAACGCTATCAAAATTGTATAAAAAAATTGAAATTTGCGTTTAAATGATGTATTAACAAGAATATTTTGGCTATAATAATTGTTCAACCAAATGGGTAGTTTATTTAAATTATGAAATTATTATATACGAGAAATGTTTCTTTATATTAAAATTTTGCATAAAACATTAAAATTTGTTAATTAAATTTTTATTCATCGTTCTGGCTATGCAATTTGAAAAACAAATGAATTTTCAAAAAAATGATTAATGTGTCAAATTTATTTAAATAAATATTAAATTTTCGTGTTGTTAAATAAAAAATAATGAAGAAAACTGTAAGACATAATAATTTGTCGAAAACATCGGATCTGTCGAAAGTGCGTCTTATTTTTTTAATTCTTTATGTTCAATTATTCAAAATAAAAGGAAAGCATTCACAATATTTATTTGTTCCGGAATGTTCTATTAACATAAATAGTTTTATAGAAATGTATTCTCAAATCAAAAGAGTATTCCTAAAATATCAGAACAATCTTCTGCATTCAAGAATTTAATATAGCTTCGTTTAAAACCAGAAAGATTAAAAAATTCATCAAACTAGTGGTGATGAAGCAAAACATAATTTTTAATTAAAATTTACAATTATATCCAACTTTTACGACTTTTATGATTGCATTTATAATAAAACGACATTAAAGACAGATTTAAACAACTAGAATTTTATTGTAAGGTTACTAACCCCTTGTTTAGGTACTCCATCATCAGACTCAGGTGAGTTTTCTCCGGTTACTTGATCTCCTACAGCATCTTCTCCTGCATCTTCTTCTGCTATAGAATGTTAAAAAAAAACAATAATAAAAAAAAGTTTACATAACATTTTATTTATAACCGATGAACTAATTCTTTATAAAATTATTTAAGTATTTTTTAAATTTTAAGACGAAACAACATTTAAAAAACAAGTAAAAACCTTTTTGTTTATTTTTATTGTACATATCTTCGCTACAAACTTTTTCATATATCCTCTGAAAGTTCTAGAACTTCTGACCCGTAACATAAATTTGCACTTTTGATACAAAACAATAATTCGTCACATGATTAAAATTAAATAGGGTAAATTTTATCTTCAACATGAAATGTGTTGAAATTGTGTGTGCATTGATAAGATTAATAATTTGAAAATATAAAAAATAAGTAATTAAATTTATTGTCGTCAAATTAAATCATTTTATTAAATATATACTGAAAATTTGAAATACATTTAAAGTAAACATACGACTTGATTTACCTCGCGAAAAACTATAAAATTTATTGATCTACGGCAAATTTTCTCTATGGAAAAAATACATGGAAACTTGTTGAAGACATCTTAAGAAGTGTAAACTACTGTCACATATTTTTTAATTCAAGAAATAATATTTAGTAAAATCACAGACAGCCAAGAGCCATGTGGTCAACATGTGGCCATTGGTCAGACGTTACAAACACTGTGTTTTGGTGGGAAATGCAAAATTTCAAATGTCTACAACATAAACAATATGAAATTGGCAAAAAAAATCGCGATCTTAGCTGCCAATCTCTTTGTTTGATGGCCTCCATTTTGTTAAGGGTCAAGAATATGCCCGCGCGCTGTCACAAAAATAATGAAAACCTATTTCTCCCCCTTCCACATACCTAATATTCGGATCGGCATACTCAAATAACTTTGTAAAAATCATAAATAGCAAACAAAACGCATCAAACGAGATTCAAACATGAGGTAAACCAGTAAATCCTGATATGATATTGGCATATAATTAAAATAATTAAAGGTAATAGATAAATGAGTTTGTAGTCCCGCTATACTGGCTTGCTCTTGCCAACTAGCCAAACAAAACTTACCGGCATAGGAATCATCCACTTCATCATCTGAAGCCATGTCCTTTTACACAAAACAATACGAAACTATAGTTGCACAGCACTGTTTAGATTTATAAAAACAAATATAAATTTAACGGTTGTAATTACGGAGAACACCAAATGCCGTCACCTCCTTTCTTCTTTCGCAGACTAGCTTCTCTCCTCCTTCCCCGCACACTGTTGCCAGATCTTCTTCCGTGATAGGAAAAATCTCGACACCTTGACAACATTAATTTTTAATAATAAATTTATTAAACTTTTCATTGAATACATGTGTTTCTCACTTATTTATACTACAAATTATTCAAAACCTGTTACAAACATTGAAAACAAAAGACACTATAATAATTTTTATCAATTTTTTATTAAAATTAAAAACATACAAAATTCATAACAAAATATTCCCATTACAAATAAAACTACATCCTAAACAACAATTTTACTTATAATAGATAAGTATTCTACATCTTTGATTATATTTTAAAATATAAACAAACAACAATATGCAAATTAATTAAGGAAATCAAAAGAAAATTCTAAACATTAATACGAGTTGTTTCATATATTTATGCATCTTCATCTCAAGAGCAATCGTCATTAACAATTATCATTAGAAAGCAAGATTTTTGCCATTACTCAGAAAATACCGGCAAAGATTATCTTAAAAATGATACACATATCCGGCAACATCGCCCCCTCAATTTGCTGAACTTCACCCCCCACCAAGAAAGTTCAAGCATGCGTACAAATAATAAAACAGCACGTTTTAAGATATAACGCATGCGTTACATATAACCCGGGTTAATTTTTACATTTTCCTCTTAATTTTCCAGCCAAATTTCTTTATAAACATTGATAAATATAAGGATAATTATTATTTGTATATATCTTCAAGTCTTACATTCACTTTTTTTGATGTTTTCGAGCTAATACAACTTCAGAAAAAAATAATAAATTCATAGACAAAACAAATTAGATTTTTCCTTGACTTTAAATATTGATTGGTATTTTCAGTTGTGGAGCTTGTAGTTGAAATGAAATGTACTTATGTTTCGTCTTTCTTGTTCTAGCAATCTCATTATACTTTTAAATTAAGTTGAAAAATACTTTGTTGCTTGCATTTTTTATTTGAAAATTTGTACTGATCGTTTTATTCCATATTTGTACATAGACAAAAAAGAAAATAAATTTTATATTTGTAGAAATTAAATAATATTTGATTTTATTTAAAAATAAATATAAAACGAATGATTTAGCTGCGGTTATGAGAAAATATCAAACCGTTACAATAAATTAAAATGCATATTTTAAATAAAACTGTTATAAATCAACTTTAAAAAAATATTTATTAGTATATCTAAACACTACAATGTATAAAATGATATTTAAATACATAAATTTTACATTTTTTTTGAATATTTCGCCAACGGTAAACTGAAATGAGCGCGAACAAAATGCTGGCCCTCTATTTTCAATTCTGTGAACTATGTCTCTGTGCCTTCTTCTGTTTTGACGTTAGAGTCCAGTGTCAAAATAAGAACGACATTGTTTTGAGTGATCTTCGTAGACCAAAAGTCTTGTTAAAGCAATGTTAATTTTATAATTTTGTTGTTAAGTGTTAAAAAAATATCAAAATGAATATTCAGAATTTGCCTATAGAAATAATCGAGCAGATATTAACGTACGATGATATCAATATTAGAGAAATCTTGAATTTCTCAGCAACATGCTCACATTTTCATGATATGGTGTGCAACAATTATGCTATTTGGAAGAATTTTTACGCAAAGAAGTAAGTATTAATCCAATATTAAATGCCTTCAACAAAATCCTCAAAATTGGAGTAGAAAAATTATAAATATTCAATATATCTATTAAATTTAAACAATGTTTTCCGTCATGTATTTTTTATTGTATTTGTACATTTATTCTAATCATAGATGCGTATATATTTAAATATTTTTTATGGGTACATACGATTCTACAATTATTTAATGCACCATTCATGTGATTCATCTTTTCAGACCCACACTTTTCCACTCAAACAGTGATTTTATTTTGTCTACATGTTTCTTACTCAGGAAAGATTATAATAATTATCCATTTTTATATGCAGTATTTTTACAATCTTTATATCAGATATACACAGTTTTATAATTTAGTCATGTTACATTTTTTATTTATTAATTTTTGGAACACCTTTAATGTTTATTGTTTAGAGACATAATTATATATTTTTAACTTCAAATCCTTTTATCTTAACTCATATTTACATTTATTTATTTATTTATTTTAAAGTAATTAGGTAGTCTGGAAAAAGGATTGGTTTTCTTAAAGATAACACTGTACATCAAATAATTTTATACATATTCTAATGTTTTTCTATTACAATTTAAATTTCAAATCACATGAATTTCTAATAATGATATTCGTTCAATATTCCGATTGTTACTGTTTAAAAGTCTATTATTATGTATGAATTTAATTTAAACCGTAATTCTAAAACTACTCTTTGTTTATCTAGATGGCCAAAGTACATAAACAATCATAATCTTCATTCTATAACCAGCTGGTACAATGAAGTAAAATATCTCTACGATTTAATAAATAGATGCCACAAAACTTTGGCAGATATGGCTCCAAAGTTTTACAAACGATACGAACTTTCAAATTCAGATTTAGTACAATGGAAGGACATGATGGAAGAACATCCAATGGCTACGCATTACATTTTGGATGTTCTCATGGCTATTGTTAATGATAGAAGTACCATTCAAGGCATCAACACCGTTCAAATTAAGTAAGTACATAAAAAAACGTAAAAGTGGGTTTATACGAACCCTAATTCATTTTACACAAATTGCATATACAAAATACATAACAGTACTTAAACATATAATTATTTTTAATACATGCATCTGCTCATATTAAGAGCTTGTTTGATACCATACGCGATATATTTCTAACAATTCTTGATAAAACACAAAAGCCAATCGATCTATCAAATTTTCAAACCTTTCATAAAATACCAAACACGATATATTTATGACTTGTCTTAATAAAAAATAATAAATCATATTTTACATCTACAAATAAAAAAATATATAAAAAAACACAATTTTCTGTCGCAAAAATGTCTTCCTGAACTCCTGGTGTTGCTGGCCTCGTCTACGGCTCGTGTCGCAATTTCCATCATCATCCTGAAATATATCACTTTTCCTACTTGATACACAAATTTCTAATTCATAGTTGACAGTATACAATTTTTTTCAAATTTCATAATAATTATTCTGTTTTACGTCTATAACAACATCCAAACGAGTTTATTTATAGCTCACTCAATTGTTATTTTGTTTCAATACATTTTTACTATTGGTTGCTTTGGTGAAACATAACATCAAAAAATATTTCATGTTAAATCTAAATAAATAAATGAACACATACGTTTAATAAGATTTTTTCAGAAGTTATAACTTTCCATTTTACATTATGAATTGTTCTTTTTGCAGATTACATATTCTAGAAATACTTTTCCGATATTACTACAAAGCGTTATGAGTTATCTCATTTTCTTTAATTGTATAAGGGTCCAAATTAATATATATTTACTTATCTCTTGCTAAGTGTAATTACGGAGTAATTTATATACTTTCTTTTTACAATTGCGTTTTAGCATACTTTCAAATTGTATTTGTTGTTATTAATTTAAAATTGTAAAATTAAACCAAGGTGGAGAAGTTTAATTAAATTTTTATTACTCTATTGTATGTGTTTATTTGCGTATACCATATGGGGATTTACTGACATTATTATAAAAACAGGCCTAGTTTTTTAAATTAGAAATCCCGAGATTTTAATATTATATATTGTAAAAAATTACTGACTGGCACTATTAAATAAATTAAAATATAAGTTGTTTATTACGTGTTTGTTTTATTGCAACCTTCAAATATTTTACAAATTTTTTCATTTAAAATTATTTGTAAAATATGTCGCAAACAAATTAACACTTTTGTTGTACTTTTTCTCAATCACGGTGTTATGCAATAAACAGAAATACGTATTTCTCATCCCTCTAGTAGGATATATTTATACTACTACGAAGTATACCGAATCGTGTCGAATATGCACGAACCTAGAAAATGACAGTCAATGGGGTATGTAACCAAATTTTTATTTTTACTTGTATGATTCTAGGCAAAAAAATATTCGTTATATTATAAATCGATTCATTATTCGTAGTTTACAAGAAAATTTTTTTTTTCCACGATCGTATCATGCTGACGTCACATATCCCTTTTCCAAAACATTAAATTGCTAATAACTATATTATTGCAAAGTAATGTTTAGTTTTTATTATTAAAATGAGAAGCTGTAGTGGTCAGTTTTTATATTTTATGACTTATATACTGAAATCCTGTGATGGTCACATACCCCATTTCTAAACTATTCAGATCTATGATGTTAAAATTTCTTGACTAGAATGGTAATGGAAAGGAATAAAATTGTCTGAATTGATTTTTATCAAAGATAAAAGAAAAATACAAATTATAATAAAAAATTATTTATTTGCTATAAAACTAGTAATAATAACTATCTCTAAAAATTAAAAAAAATCTTTATTTATTTGATTAATTTTTTAAATAAATTATGGTTTTTGTCAACCCTTTTACGGAGCAATAATAAAACTTTATATGTGTGACTAAAAACTAAAATCCAAACAATTTTATTCTCTAGATGCCTAGATCTATGTTTTGTGCTCTGAGTTTCGTGGATATGTCAATTTTCTATGACTTAAATAATACTAATAATAATAATAATAATAAATTTATTGCCCAACATTTTACATGAAAACCAATTACAGGACAAATATAAAAAAGAACAGTTAATAAATATATGAAATACATAGCCCGGGTTACACAAAGCTTCATCAATGTAGATTAATGATTAATTTTTTGACAGCAATGTATTTTTAATACGTGGCCATGGTAACAACGTCAAATTAATCAGTGATTTTTTTTTTATTAGCCTTTCTGCAACCGGGCAATAATCTTACATAAATCGTATGTGTGTGCTAAATTCTATGTCAGTTACGAATGAAAATAAAATAAATCGGGTTGATAAATTATATTTTCAGTACACCAGGTAACCTAACGTACCGCTACTACGCCAACAAAGCCTTACGTTTCGTCCGCCAACAATACCTCACCACCGAATGGGAAACCTACATGTCTCTGCCCCTGGAGCGCCAGATTCTGGAGCGTGGGGCCGTGTTCATAGCGCAGTGGTGTCAACCCACCATCGAGATCTCCCTGGCTGGCATCAGCAAGCAGTTTGATGATATCGCCAACAGCGTGAAGGAACTGCTGAGACAGACACACCCACACCATTCCATCTTCTCCACGCCGCAAGAGCTGCAGGATGAGTGGAAGACGTGTAACCTCAGCAGGAACCAATGGGGCGTGCAAGAGTGCAGGCAGATCATGGATGCGATGGGAAGAGTGCTGTATAGGCATCTTGGGTTCTATGGGAATAATGAAATGTATTATGTGCCTGAGAATTCTTACATTAATGAGGTAAGAAAAAAAATTAACAGTCACTATCACAAATGTGAATAAAATTATTAATTTTTAAACAGAGTGGCCAATGAAACTGTTTATAAGAGATACAAAGTCTGTTAAATTATACAAAAGTTGTTATTGTTTTTCCCAAAAAATGCATAGATGACTACATACAAACAAAAATATACATTTTTCAATTTTTGTTTTTTACTTAGAACTTTTTTATTTCAATACAAAAAATATTTTAACTTACACATTATTCGGGCATTCATTTTTAATGATGAATTCACTGCATTACTCAAAATTTTTATTTCTCATACCGTTTTGGAGAAATTGATACCAACTTGCAATTTTCTTAAGGGCCTCAAATTTGGCTGTGTGACCGATAAATAGAGGTTTTTTTCTCTTTCGAGCGATATAAAATACAAGCATATTAAAAAAAAGTTACAAAATATCAATATATTTATTAAAATTTATATAAATTAAATAGAAGCAATTATTTTCATCAAAAACTACAAAAAATTAAAATAAATATAAGGTATAAGTTGTCATAAAACAATAATTTTAATCAATGTTAAATAACTTAAATTTATTTTATTTTTAATATGTAGGAGGTAAACCATATTTTCGGATAAAACTAATAAAATCTTAAACAACTTTAAACTATCAGAACCTTAGGGATATAAAACTCTTAAGTTAAAAACCAAAATATAGTTCCAAATTTTCAATTTGTCTACATTTTGATTTCTATATAGCTCTTCAAATAATGTTTTTCGAAATATTTACTTATTATTATGAAATACACAATAAAAAACGAAAATACTAACCGGAAAGTATTTTATGAAATTATCTATTATTATATTGAAGTATAAATAAAATATACTACATAATAAACATTCGACATTCATAAAATGTTTAAAATTTGGAATTCTATTCTTAACAAAAAATCCTTATAAAGTTTTTCTCTAAATTTAATTATTTCCAAAATATTCTGCCTGCTTGTTTTACGTATGCCAAATTAAATTAAATCGGATGTAACATTTATCACACACGTATAGGAAATGTATTTATTGAATTAAAAGGCGAAATAATAAAAAAGGTCAAAGGTGGATGACTGATTAGAAAATTTTGATTTGAACTGAGCAAAATATGAAATCTGGGATTCGATTTCCAAAATAGCTAACTATTATGTTATCTTTTTCCTTCTTTAAATCTAAAAATATTTAATCCAAATTTTTTTTTCTGTACATTTTTTTTTTCAAAATATAAATAACAAATATGCAAATTTACAAGTGCAATTATTTTAAGAAATAAAGTTTTTTTATTGGTAGGTGTTGGAGAAACGACGTGGGTTGCCCATCACCCTCGCAATCGTCTACGAAAGTGTTGCCCGACGACTTGGGGTACACTGCGAACCTATTAGTTTCCCGGCTCATTTTCTACTGCGGTGGACTGTAGACGATGAATCTTATTATATCGACGTTTATAATAAAGGACATGTTATGATGAAGGGTAGTTGTCCACATGCCAAAAATAGTAACAGTCCTAAACGAACTAACTACGCTCCCAGCGTCGCCAAACAGGTAAGAGATACTCATTTCAAATTTAATACAAGATCAGAAAATTTAAAGTTGTATATATGTATAATTAAAAAAAACCGAAAAATTTTGGGGTTCGGTTACGGTTAATGGTTTTTACATTAATAAAAATTCGGTTACGGATCTCGGTAACGTTGTTTAAAATAATATATTGATTTTTCGTTTCGATTAAAATAAACAAATAAATTTCGGTTTCGTTACGGTTTCGGTTAAAATTGTAAGTTGTTTTAAGTAATTTTTATGTGATCTAAAAATAATAATTGCTCTCTAAAATATAACTAGACAATCATTACTGCATTAATTACACTAGAATTTTATAAAAATTAGTAAAATTTTTTGTTAATATTTTCAGTTTAGTCCAACAGTACTACAATATTTATATTTATTCTTGTTCGGTTATGTTTTCGAAAGAATAAATTTATTTTTCGTATTGAAATAAAATATAGATTCTGGTTTTCGGTTAGGGTTTCATAAAAAGTCAAATATCGGTACGATTTTTGGTTACTGTTTCGTTACAGTTCTTTGATGATCAAAATCAAATTAAAAATGAATTTGCAGATACATATTTTTGTTCGCTATCTATAATCAAAAACAAATTATTAGAATCTTTGTTGCATTTAATTTTAAGACCCTTAATGGGATCTTATACCATTCTTTGTATTTTTTTTCTCAAAGAAAAGAGTTATATAAGAATATTAGTGAAAACACGACTGAAAAATCTTTCGTGATAAGCGAGATTTCACTTTTTAAGTGAAAATTTTTGGTAATATTTCGACTATGATTTAGAAATATATTTACGACCTCTTTCTATTTTTCAATTTTTATATTCAAAATCATATTAAAATAAAATTACTATTATATTCGTTCATGTTTCTTTATTTAGCGTAGATTGACAATTGATATTTTTTAACATATTTCAACAGATTACCAACCTTAAAAAATAAAATTTACTAGACTATAACAGCACTCGATTGAGCTATAAACGAACTAACTTGGATGCTGTTACAGCTGCATTTAGACGCAAAGAGGAGAAATGATTTATTTTGTGTAGGTGATGGCAAGATTGACAATTGATATTTTATAAAATATTTCAGCATGTTCCTCAATCTCAAAAAAAAAAAATGTACTAGATTATAACAGCACTAGAGCTATAAACGAACTAATTTGGCTGCAAAGTAGAGAAATGATTTATTTTGTGTAGGTGATGGCCCGAATGGCCAACAACCTGGAACTCTCAGGTCGCCAACATGTTCACCCCAACGGCCGTATTACCCGGCTACGCAGTGTTTTAGAACTGCTGAGACTGATCAACCCCTCGGATTTGACGTGTATGCTGAACTTGGCCAAGCTCTACATGCTCTACAATATGGACGTCACTGAATTAACTACGTTTCTTATGAACCAAGTAAGAATACATTATTTTTCTTAAGTTTGTTAGTTTGCTTATTTTAATCACATAAATGTTTATATAATTCCATTTCCGTGTCGTGTCCTGACCTATAAAGATTATTTTTAAGTGATAAAATTAAATTTATATTTCATTTACGAAGGATATTTATAAGGTTTTATTGCTCTGTTTAATTATTTGTATGTTTACTAAATATATTTATACAAAATTCTGGGAATTTTTTAGTTACAGATGCAGTTTTTTTACGAACACTCAACATTAATTTAAACTTCTGTTAGACAAATTGTTACATAATGATTTTTTTTATTAAATTGGTCGTTTTTTTTTTTTCGTTTACATTATAATTTTATTTTTCTTATAATATTATTTATAGTAGGTCGAAGTATTTTGTTGCTGAAGTTTTATCGAAGTATATTTTTAATCGCAATTATATTTAATTCGATTTACAATATAAAGTAAAATTCTTGATATATTCTAAAAAAAACAATGCATTGAAAAATGCTAAATTGAATTATTTATAAGATGCGCATTTTATTTAAATATTTTAATTCTGTTTTATTGTAGATATGATTCATTGAAAAACACGTTATTCGCTGTCTCTTTTTTACTAATTTAAATTAGAATACATTTTTCTCTCTAGTTTTCTAGAATGACTCATTTAATTGTTATTACTGAGAAAATTGTTTACTTTTATAACAAAATCCTTGTTTTATGAAATGTTGTGTTTTAAAAAAATTTTAAAAAACAAATTAAAACGGAATTTGGAGGCGCCGGGTATCGATCCCGGTACCTCTCGCATGCTAAGCGAGCGCTCTACCATCTGAGCTACGCCCCCTGTTATAAGTACAGTTACAAATAACCTAGACAAACAAATTTACATTCAACAGATATTTACATTCAATATGTGATCTACTTTCACTTAAAATATGTTTCACGGCCACACCTAAATTTTTCCTTGGAAGTAGGTCTTAAAATACTACGGCAAAAACAAATGAACATAACATATCAACAGGGGGCGTAGCTCAGATGGTAGAGCGCTCGCTTAGCATGCGAGAGGTACCGGGATCGATACCCGGCGCCTCCAAATCTTTTTTTATTTTTTAAATTTATTTTCTTACCTTCGGTATTATCTACAAACATTTAATTTTAAATGAGCAGTTTACGAACAAAATCGTATCGAAACAAAATTTTTAATATTGCTGTCAAAATTTCGATGTGCTTTTTTTCTTTAAATGCGCATTTAAAATTAAATGTCTCTTGATAACACTGGAGGTTAAAATATATAAAATCTTTTTGTTTTCATTATGTTTCGTATTTATTATTCACACAAATATCACAGCCAAAAATAAAAATTCATGCATTAAAGGATTAACAGATGTTATATATTTGAAAATGAAACAATATTTAGTTACATAATTCATATTTCATTATGTGCTGTAAACCAGGGTTTGCAAAATCATGATTTATTTGATTTATTTAATTTTTAAAGATATCGAAGTGTTGTTGCACTTTTTTAAATGATTTAAAAGCAATATAAATATTTATTTCATAAACAAAAACGAAATCTGTAATAAAACTAAAACGATTCATCTGAATAAAATTAAGAAGTTACAAACAATTTTTACTTTTAGTAACACATTTAAATACTTCTTTTTCTGTTATATGACAATTAAAGTGATAAAATATCATTTAAGTTTAAGATATTATATACAGAACATATTGATATTATAATCCGTGTTTTTTATTTTACATAAAAACTAATGATTTTTATTTAAAAAATCAATTGATTTAAATCATATTTAAAGCTATAAGAGAATTATTTGTATTCTCTTTTAGGAATTCGATGTGAACCGACGTGGCCAAGCCCAACAAATCATCCAAATGCTACAGGACCACGAAGCCCATCACAAGGACATCCGGTCCACCGTCTATCCACAGGTTTGGGTTAATTTTAGAAAACAAATAGACTGCGAACAAGCTTTCAAACACATTCAGAAAAACACGAAACGCTCTCTCATAGCCAGACTCAAAGCTCGCATTTCTTTCCGGAAAAAATAAATATTCTCTCTTTAATCTTAATGATAGAAATACTTTCATTTATTCGAATACTGTTTCTTTAATTTGAAAGTGAAACTGAATATATTTTTAGAAAAATTTGTTCAAACCTACAAATATAAACGAACTATCAACCAAGCGTATTTAGTTAAAAGTGATTTTACAATTCGAAGCAAGTATTTAAGTTAATTTCTAAACCTTTATTTCAGTTTTTCGTTCGGGAACTTTTTTCTCCAAAATTTTTCATTTTCTGAACTTAAACACTGATACGCTGATTCCAAATTTTTAAACCGAATTTAATTATCTCTTACAGTTCTCGGGATATTTACGTTCAAAGTTAGACCTGAAAAAAAAGGTTTCTCAGGAATAGCCCTCTAATGGGTCGAGATACGACCTCGGCTACCTCACCAATCGAATCTACGGGCAAAATTACAAAATCTACAAAAATGAAAAAAAAAGTTATTTCAGTTTTTCGCTCGGGAACTTTCCTCCAAAATTTTTTTTTTTTTGGAAACGAAATTTATCAAAAAATGAAAGGAATCTTGGATTACTTTGATTAGAGTTTTCGGTCTTTCGTTTTTAATATTTGTATCCGTTTGGAATAAAAATCCTAAAATTGGCACACATAACATTAAAAAACCTTTTTTTTTTTAATTTACGTACTATATTAAAGATTGAGCCCCTGTTATCTAAAATGTCTAGTGCCGCCACTGAGTATTCTAATAATAAGACATTTAAATGTAATTCAATTTGTAACTTGAAAAGAGATTAAAATAAGAAAATTACGGGATTAGAGAAATACAAACAGTTATTGAAAATTTTCATACAATGGAAATGCAAGAACCAAAATTTATTCAAAGTAAATTCAGTATGAATTTGTTTATAAATACGGCCCATTTTTTTTTCTTCAAGTGATGCCTTCGATTTTAAATAATTACTAAACTACTAAACCCTCCATAAAAGGTTGCAAAGTTATTTTCAAATATCCCTTAAAAGAACTGTACTAAATGTTGAATATTTTTTGTATTTCTATCGTTAAGTCGATATACTTTGACCAAGCTTGAACGAATTATTTTTGTGATGTGAGATCTCGTATATAAATTATATTTAATGTTAACATTATATAAATTTTATGATAAATGTGATATATTCAATGTTTGTGATACGTGAAGTATTAGATTTTATATAAAGTTTGGTTTGGTCAAAAATTTTATGTAATACAGTAATACCTAAAAAATATATGTTAAATATATATTTTATATAAAGTATAATATATTAATATGTGATCTGAATTAACAGTTAATTGTTTGGTTTTGTATTTTATTTTATGATGTTCTTTTATATCGTATAAATCTTTTATATAAAATAAAATATATAAAAGTAATGCATATCTTTATTTCTTCAAGCCTTCAAGTTTTCAGGACCTCAGAAAATAAGTGATTAAACACGTAATTTTAATTTGAAATAAGTTTTAATTTAAATTTCACTTATTTCCTGTGATCATGCGAACTTGAATAAAATTATAAGATTAATAAAAAAGGGTATTACTGTATTTATTACATTTGAATTGTAGAATGGAGAATATTTTACAAATTCAAGTTCGTCTGGTCACAAAAAACACATTTCCAATAATTGTCATATATTTGAACGCATTTTTTCATGTTTTCTCTATGGCTGAAAATAGTTTCATATACTGGATGTGGGTATATTCCCCCTTAATTTTTTATTATAAAAAAAAAATGCTTCTTACAGATGTGTTATTAAAAAAATAATTAAAGTCTGATTTAAACGCAAAGACTATCAGGTTTTATTTTTTAAATTGCTAAATAGTTCTATCTTTTAAACTAATTTTTGAATATATTTCAATATTTTCTTGACTATTATAAATATTTTTTGTAGCAAATAATATTCACAGGCTTATTAATTTATTATGTAAGCTGTCGTTATTGAATAACTAATCGTTATGTCGTTGTTACACCAAAAATCTTGAAAATGCGATTCTGTAAGTTATAATTCAATTTTTCATAACAAAAAAAAGATAACGTTTTCGTTAAATCGTCATTTTATATATTGATAATAAAATATTGCCTTTTGACATTATTTGATTACTTCAAATGCAAAGTAAATAATAGTTTATCTTTAAAATAACAATATGAATTATTATTTTGAAATATTGAACGGTACAGGTTAATTTATTGTGTGTACCAAATTATATTTTTAATACAAAATAAAATTAAACAGAAGAAATCTTGAAATTATACACCAAAAATACAATAGATTCGGTGCTATTTAAATTTTTAATAGTTCAGATATATAAATCAATTTATTTTTTATAACAGTAAAGTATAGCGATGAACTAATTAATTTTACTTTGTTAATGAACCAATTATTATTTTAATATCAAACATTGATTACAAAAATGAATTCTTTGTTAAGTATATTTCAAAGCTTCATCCACTTCTCTCTACTTGATTTGGATTTTAAGAACAATTTAAAAAAATCAACATGTTTTTGGTAAGAAATTAAATTATTTGCTTCAAATTACATCTTGGAAATGTTGAATTAATTAAAAATAGACAAATGAGCATCAAAGGTTGAAAAAATTAAAAATTGTAATGAAAAAACACTTACGATTTTTGAGATTATGATCCTTCCATATTCCTGGTAATGTTTTTAATTGTTATCTTCCATTTTATTCACGGTTTAAATAATTCTTCTTTTTTATTGATTCCTGTAATATAAGTCTGAAACTGACTGATTATATAAATGTGATGTTTTGATACAATTTTTTTATATAAGTACTTTAATATTTACTTCACTACTATAAATATTTAAATATCAAATAACAATTACTATAATTACAAATTAAATTATAATTATTTTAAAGTGGAGTTCTTGGTTTTATCTTCTAACAGAATATACAATATTTTACTAGACTAGAACATGTTTAAAAAAAAAAAATCAGTTATTTATACGATTTCTTAAAAAAATTAATTAAAATATAATCTTTGCAACAATTATTTAATAATTCAACATAAAAAAATATTTTGCACTCACCAATCATAATTGCTGCTTCTGTAAGAAGACATTCTATTTTAAATAGATCCTGCTGCATATCGTCTATTATTCCCTAAAATATCTGAAGATTTTTTTTTCATAAAAATTATTTCATCTGTAATTGAAATGATTATAACATGGAAGTGGAGATGTTGGTCCCATCCTCTGTGACTTTCCATTTGATGTTTAGAGGATGGTTAAGCCCTGCCACCACGACAAGGTCTCTCCACGTCGGCAAGGGGGGAAGGGATGGTTTTGGGTTTAAGGAAAGGATGAAGACTTAAAACTATCGCGACTTAAATCAAACCGAACTTAAACTATTTAGCGCAACTTAAACTAATGCAGTGTACTTCTCAGTGAAAAGGGTCAGGGGAATTGGCATGAAAGCCAAGAAAGAAGTAGAAAATAAAAACGAAATTGTTAATGGGAATATAGTCTACGTACAAACTCACTCAACAATTAGACATTTCAACACGCTAGCGGTCAGACACCCTTCCGGCCCTCCAGTACTAACGCCCAAAATGGTAAAAGCAAAGCAAGATGCACAAAGCACATCCGTAACTCCTTTTAAATACAAACCAGAACGAAGGCGGTATCACAACCCTTCCGTGCAACCCATACCAACGACCAGAGTGCAATAAGCAGAGAGAGGAGTGCCTCGACTTATAAAATATTACTACGGGGTATTGCAAATTCAAATATTATAATAATAAAAATTCTGCAAAAAAGGTTTTTAAAATTACAAAAACAAGAGACAAATTAATCGTTAATTTGGGTATATTAAAAATATAAGTCTAATAATATTTGCACGAAAACCGCATATTTAAAAGTTATGTAAAATAAAAAAAACTGAATAAAACGTGACACATTATTAATCTAAACTAACTAATCTAGCATTTGCTTCCATTTATACATCATACCTACACATCACACCTTATATTTAATCATCACACCTTACATTTAATCATCATACCTTATATTTAACCATCACACCTTATATTTAACCATCACAACTTATATTTAATCATCATACCACACCTTATATTTAATCATCATACCACACCTTACATTTAATCACCATACCACACCATATTTAATCACCATACCATACTTTATATTTAACAATCACACTTTTTATCTAACCATCATACCTTATATTTAATCATCACACCTTATATTTAATCATCATACCTTATATTTAACCATCACACCTTATATTTAACCATCAAACCTTATATTGAATCATCACACCTTATATTTAATCATCACATTTTATATCTAACCATCATTCCTTATATTTAATCATCATACCTAATATTTAACCATCACACCTTATAATGAATCATCACACCTTATATTTAACCATCACACCTTATATTTAATCACCGCACCTTATATTTAATCATCACACCTTATATTTAACCATCACACCTTATATTTAATCATTACACCTTATATATAATCATCACACCTTATATTTAATCATCACACCTTATATTTAATCATCACACCTTATATTTAATCATCACACGTTATATTTAATCATCACACCTTATATTTAATCATCACACCTTAATCTAATCATCACACCTTAATCTAATCATCACACCTTATATTTAACTACCATACCTTACATTCGTCACATCATATATTTAATCATCATACCTTATATTTAATAATCACACCTTATATCTAATCACACCTTATATTTCAGCATCATACCTTACTTTCATCATACCTTATATTTAATCATCACACCTTATATTTAATAACCACACCTTATATTTAATAACCACACCTTATATTTAATCATCACACCTTATATTTATTCATCACACCTTATATCTAATCATCACACAGCATATCTCACTATCATACCTCATATCTAAACTTCACACTTATATCTAGATCTCATCTCATACCTAATGTGTCACGATTTATTCACTTAGTTGAAATTAAAGTTATTTTAATATATTTGCAAGACAAGGAATAAATTAAAGTTGAGTTTAAACAATATCAATAATTCATGAATCTTAAGGGAATTTATTTAAAAAAATCAAGGAGGATATTACTCTTAAATCTTATAATTGGACTTACTATTTCAGTGTTGAGAAAAAAAAACTGAAGAAGTACCTGCTTCCCCCCTTATATCTATATCTTATATCCTTATATCTAGAAAGTAGCTGGACACCACCTGAAACAATAAACAATATAAATTAGTTTATTTATAACACAATTCGTTTTTAATAACTATGAACAAATATGTTTACAGTAATATTGCACTCTAGTTTCAATATCATACAGTAGTAGATTACACAGAATTAGTTATTAAAATTCAAGTTAAAAAATAAGACATGTAAACGATACTCACCTCACGACTACTAAATAGCTACTGAAGATTTCTGGCTTGTAAATTAGTTTTAAATAAATGAATGAATAGAGGGAGGTTTACGAAATAGTTAAGAGTTATTCAATATAATATTCAATTAAAAATATTGATAGTTTGGTATTAGCTAACGCTATCAATTATTAAATATAATTTAATGATTGATAGTGTTACCTAATACTAACATTTATTTGTTCAAAAATCTTCAGTAGCTGTCTAACCCCCGAACACAACAAATGTGTGGTGAGTACTGTGTATATTTATTATTTGCTATAGAAATATTTATAATAGTCATATACAATATAACTATTATAGTGTAATATTAGCCTGGTAAAATTATAGGCACGAATAGTATTTGACGTAAAAATTCCTCCAAGAACAAACTAAAAAAAATGCATTTTGACAGACTTTGTATATCACCTCTATAGTCGTGAAATTACAGCGGCAATTTGTACTAGTGAAAATTGTCAATGTAATTCGAATGCGATTGTTTCAATTCACCAGAGACAGATTATTAGTGAAATTGTCATGTATAATACCACTAGTAACTAGAATTTTACTTATGGTCACAATTGATTGTTGTTGACGATTTTCTAAAGCATTTTTATCGGTATAGCAAATTTGTGAGAATTGGGTTTCTAATAATATTGAATTATTGGCTGAACTTCAGTACAAGGTCTTGACCAGTCCATTTTTATAAATCCTCTGTATGTATACTAGGTTCATGTAAGGTTAGTTTAGAATGTTTTTTTTTTATTTTTATCCGTTACTAGATAGAATAG
Source organism: Stenolophus ochropezus (assembly GCA_035578165.1). Classification (NCBI taxonomy): domain Eukaryota; kingdom Metazoa; phylum Arthropoda; class Insecta; order Coleoptera; family Carabidae; genus Stenolophus; species Stenolophus ochropezus. The sequence continues at coordinate 1,112,029 of JAQOWZ010000028.1, read as the reverse complement.
AATATTTTTAAATTTGTATAAACCCTCTGTCTGTTTTCTTAGTTCAGGTTAAACAAGACCTTGTACTGAAGTTTTACCGAATTATTAACTGATTTTATTTGCAAGTTTTGATATAAATCGTTTCCCGTAGGTAGAAGTAGCCCCTCGGACTCCGGAGTTAAAATTCGCAGTCGGAATGGTGATGAGCCACTTGCGACTGGGGTACACGTGCGTCATCTACGACTGGGACCCCGTGTGCCTGGCTTCCTCCGACTGGCAGGAGCAGATGAACGTGCACTCCCTCGCCATGAAGGACCAACAGCCCTTCTACAACGTTCTCGTGGAGGATGGTTCTCATCGGTATGTCGCACAAGGTAAGAACTTTATTATATAAATAATTCAAACACAGCCAGGAAAGCTCATCTCTTATTTCAAGCACTATACTACAATCAGGGCTCGCGGGTCGAAGGATTTACATCCAGGCTATAGATGCTTTTAAAAATGACAATTTTTATTATAAAAATAACTTTAGAATAAGCAATCTTTTTATTTTGAAGATATTGTCTTACTAGCTTTTAATTTACTTTTCAAACAAATACACAGTTTAAAAAACGTCTATTTAAAATTCATAACAATGTTTTAAATTTATAGTTAGAAGTGGTTATTAAATGACGATGTAAATAATACATATTAATTTCTGATTTCGAAAGATAATACATATTTTTGGAGATAATTCTAACGGTGATTGTATTAACGACATCAGAATTCGATAATAAATACTACAAATGTAAATCTTTTTACTACTGAAAAGTCTCAACTCAACTCATATAAACTTACCTCAATTTAAACTGAGATGAAATGAGACGGGTCACAAAAAGAACGCGACTATAATCACTCGATGGGAGGGTATTTCTCCTGGTAAAACATTTTTATTTATCTAATATTTTGTCTGTTTAATTCCGCAAAGTAGTTCATGGAACCACGAACTAGATGGCTCTGTCGAATCTGATTCCAAAAAAGAAGTACGCAAAAATATGCAGCCTATCTATATATTTCTCAATCAACGTTTTTACTTATACAAACTTACATTTACATTAAGCAATCCGTTGAGCAAAAAATAGAACGTTTTATGGTACACAATAAATGCAGTATATGAAACGCAAGAAATCTTATTAAAATTGATGACGATTGACATGATGCAACATCGTTGCTTATTCAATGCAACAAAAATCTGTTTCTCTTATAAAAATATAGTAGTACTTTTTATAATTTTATTTATTTATTTTTATTTTCAATGAGTACACGTTATGTTTTTATTATTTGTAGAAAATATAGTACCGATAGCAGACCCCAGGCAACTGCTTCGCAACGAAGACCTCGGAAGCCACTTTTCCCATTTCTGCGAGACCCACTTCGTTCCCAACGCAGAGAAAGAGAAGGAATACCCCGAAGACGGTAACATTCGACGTATGTACCACGAAAAACTCGTATTCGGATTAATCTAACCGCTTCTAGACTCCTTAGTAAGTAAGATTGTTTTTGTTTTTATATTTTATTTATAGGGATGACAGCATACATTCAAGTCATATGCTTTAACATATTTTTACATTTGTGAGATTAAACTATTAAAATATTTAATATATTCCTTCACAAAATGAGATTAATTCAATTTAATATAAAACAGTCTAAATACAAACAGATTAATTTAATATATAAAAATATAAAATACAGAAGAATACTGGACCATCTATTTTTTTTTTTCATTAAAGTAAAAATATTTTGTCGCTAAATTAAATAAAGAAGTCACCTAAATATTTTTCTTACAGACAATTTTACTTTTTCCTGTTTCTTTATTTCGCAATATTCACCAAAAAAAATACAATTTAACAATTTATTTATTTTTCGAATATATAATTAATTCTGGTGCAATTTTGTGATAAAAATACATGATTCATCTATTCTTCAAAACCACACAAGATTTTTAAATCTTTAACTTATAAGTTACTTATTTGTCTACATATAAGTGCTTTGTGTTTTAAAGTGAAACAAGCAAAATGTGCCAATTTTCACAAAAACAGTAGTCATCCCAATAGCAGTTTTTCATTTAGTGAAACTTTTCAAAAATGTGATTCGTATTAATTTCTTTTCAAGATTTGAAAAGATGTGGGTATAATTCTTGCGAACTAAGTACGATTTAAAAAGTATTCTATCTAAACTCATTGTACAAAAGCAAAAAGACTTTGAAATTAGAACCCAACAGATAATTAAGAAATTATTTAGAACATTCTAATTGGATATTAAATTCTAATTATACTTCAGAAAATTGTTGAGTAATGAAAATAATTTTCAACATCACTATCATTTACTCAAAAAATTCATCAGAAAACTAACAAATATTGTCTAAATGACAAGACTTCCTGTGAATTATATTTTTTGAAAATTGTGGAAAGGTGTAAATGAATTTGTTGAAAATTTTCAGTTCTCCTAATCGTGTTTTTTATTCTTTTTATTTAACTTTGGTAACACACCCAAAAGTGGGCAATAAAATATAATAAATTCATTGCATGGTCCATTTGGGTTCCTAAATCTTCTTGCGTCTGTAAAATAAGTTATGAATGTAAAAAAAAAAACTGGATACTTCTTGAATATCGTAACTGCAAATACTCTGTTGAAATATTTATTTAAAGTTTATTAATTTAAGAAACTATATAAACTCTTGAATAAAATAATAACTTCATATAAACTATATTTTTAGTTGATTTATTGTGAAACTAAAAATACAGTTTATTTTAAAATAATTTAAATATTTTTAGTACTGCTCCCGTACTAAATTTTGTATAAAGCAAAATAATGTAAATAAAATTACATTTTATCTTAGTGTTTGTATTCATTATAACGATAATTTGAAATACAAAAGAGTTATAATGTAAAATGTGTTTGCTTAAACCACAAGTGTTTAGTAGGCGTGGTAATCCATGCTCTGGCGAAGGGTCATACAGTCCACCTCGTCGATTTGCAGGCTGTTCGTTTTTATGTTGATGTCTTCTTCTAACTGCACCTGGGTCTTCAGTAAGTACCGCAGCGATGCTTGGGCCTGCCAATCAAAATTATTTTCACTTAAACTTACACAATATTCAATATTCTTCAAATAATTATTTGTTCCAACACGAAATTTCTGACGGTTTGTGATTATTGGTTCAAGTATCGTGGTGTACGCATGCGCATAGATAGTTCTGTTTTTGTTGGAACGAATTGTGGACTATTTTGAACTATCAATACCATTAATGACTTATTTAAATCAAGTTGTTGTTCAAATACGGAATTTCTGACGGTTTCTGATTGGTTCTTATATCGTGGTGTACGCATGCGCATGGGTAGTTCTGTTTTTGTTGAAACGAATCGTGGACTATTCTGAACTTTCAATATCATTACTGACTTATTTAAATCGAAACATCGCAAGTTATTCTCACTAATAATACAGTATCCGATCCTCAGACTGTTTTGACTATCAAAGAACTAATTTAAATCGTTCAGAATTTGGGAATGAACTTTTCGCACTGCGCATGCGTTGTACTGTTTCAAATTGGTTCTAATCTTAGTTGGAACAAACTTTAAACTTTCATAATGGGACGTCAAACTTTTCCAGGTGGCAGCACTATTTCTCAAACTTATTTTTTTTTAAGTTAATACTCTTAAGGCTGGTTTACGATGGATTTAATTTATTTATTTTAAGTTAAAAAATTGAATTTCAAATTTTAATTTTTTCTTTTGGTTTTTGATGGAATTTAGTTTTCTAAATGTATTCAATCGGAAGGTATCACGTGATATTATATTTAGTTTTGATGTTTGACTGTTGGTTTGATATTTCTTTAATGTCTGATTAGCCAAGTAAAAACAACTTACTTCAACAATCATTTGCTGCAAAGTCTGCACATTGATACCCAACTCAAAGACCTCGTTGCAAAGTTTGACTTCGACAATGTCGCGACAAAGTTCTACACCAGGTCTCTGAGCCCTGTTTCCTAAACGAGTGTGAGCTAAGGCCATGTAGCCTTCTTTCTCAGCTATTGCCTTTTCTAGGCGAGTTATATTACGAGTCATTTCGTTCACTTGACGAACTGTCTGAAAAATAAACATCAAATAAATAAATATACATCCTATTTCAAACAAACATGTGTTATTTTTTTCTTGTAGGAAGTACTTTGTAAATAAATTAAATAGACTTAGTTATTTCCAATCATTGTTGAACATGAAAAGTTACAATTTTTAGTTTTTGACTTTAAAATTTTTCATATACAGCTGAAATAATAAAAAAATATCCATTTTTGTCTCCAAAATTTTGGTTTTTGAAAATAGTCCATATTGATAGAAATCGATGCGCTGATTACAAATTTTCAAACGGAATTTAATTATCTTTTTTCGTTCCTGAGATATTTGCTCTCAAAGTTGCACCTCAAAAAAGAGTGTTTTTTAAGCATATCTCAAAAATGGGCAGAGATACAATCTCAACGAATATACCAGTCGATTCTACGGACAAAGTTATATAAAGAAATGTTTTCTCCCCATATACGTTCTTTGGAACGATTCGGTGAAAAATGAGAAAAACGAAAAAACAAGAATTTCTGGTTTTCGCTCAGAAACTTTTTTTCTCCAAAATATTTCATTTTCTCAACTTAAGTAAATATGGATATGCTGATTCTAAATTTTCAAACCGAATTCAATTATCTCTTTCCGTTCTCGAGATATTTGCGTTCAAAGTTAGACCTGAAAAAACTGTTTTTTCAGGAATAACCCTGAAATGGGTTGAGATACGAACTCGACAACCTCACCAATCGATTCTACAAGCAAAATTACATAAGTGTACCAATTTTCAGATTTTTCTTCCAACGGATACAGTTTTTAGAGAGGAAAAACTGAAAATGGCCAAAATCGAAAAAAATCGTAAGGGGTTCATCAGGCATTTTTTACGATTTTCATTTTTTCGCTCTATAAATTGTATTCGTTGGAATAAAAATCTGAAAATTGGTACACTTATGTAATTTTGCCAGTAGATTCGATTGGTGAGGTCGCCAAGGTCGTATCTCGACCCATTTCAGGACTATTCCTGAAAAACCTCTTTTTTCAGGTGTAACTTTGAACGCAAATATCTCGAGAACGGTAAGAGATAATTGAATTCGGTTTGAAAATCTGGAATTAGCACATCGATGTTTACTTAAGTTAAGAATATGAATAATTTTGGAGAAAAAATGTTTCCGAGCAAAAAACTGAAATTCCGGTTTTTTCGTTTTTCTCATTTTTCACCGAATCGTTCCAAAGAAGGTATATGGGGAGAAAACATTTCTTTATATAACTTTGCCCGTAGAATTGACTGGTATAATCGTTGAGATTGTATCTCTACCCATTTTAGAGGTATACCCAAAAAACACACTTTTTTGAGGTGCAACTTTGAGAGCAAATATCTCCGGAACAAAAAGAGATAATTAAATTCTGTTTGAAAATTTGAAATCAGCGCATTGACTTCTATCAATATGGACTATTTTTAAAAATCATAGTTTTGGACACAAAAATTGATATTTTTGGATTATTTCGAGTTTTTTTTTTTATAGAATTTTTACCTCGTAGTGTTGGAGCTCGAGTTTCGTCTTAGCCTCTTTGGTTTCTTGAATTCTGCGTCGGAAAGCCTCATTTACCACATCATACTGGTTCCACATGTCTTCTATAATTTGTTTTAGCAAGGTATCAACATAAGAACGAAGCTGTAACCCGCTGTTCTTTTCTTTCGTAGCTGCTTCAAAACTCAGGTCAGTTAGAGTCTGCCATTCTTCCGCCGTTATGTTCCTTTAAACAATTATTTACATTTTGTACATATTGGCACATACATTCATCCATTCATTCGCACATTCACACAATTCGTTAATGTTTCGCGCGTTTTGCAGGCGGTTCAGATTTTTTAGCCATTTTCATTTTCATACTCGTGAAACACCGAACACAAATGTCTTTTTCCGCGGGGTCTAATTTCGTTCGACAAAGACTGCAGTGGGTATTTGGTGGTCTGTCTATTTTTATTCCCGGATCGTCTGCTTCTTCTTCATCATCATCTGAATAATATTCTTCGTCTGGGAATAGTTTTTCAAGGTCTTCTTCAGTGTGTAGACTTGCTATTACTTCTTTTGTTAACAAGGGTGTACAAAGTCCAGCTCTTGCTGGTTGTCCAAACATTCCACCAAACGGAGATCTGTTAATAACAGGATGTATGCCTTGATTTCGGGCAAATTGTACGAAACCTAAACCGACACTCCAATTTCCGGATCTTGTTTCCCACATCCAACTTGTTACTAGCTTTTCCATTGTTTCGTTTAGTCTTTCCACTTCCTGAGGCGGTTTTCCCAAAATCATTTTTAATTCGGGCCACAAAATTTTAAGCTGATCCAAAATTTCCTGGCAGAAATCCTGACCGTTTTCAGATTGTAAAATTGCTGGAGCACCAATTATTAAAAATATATCTAACAATTGAGTAGCTACTTCGTCTGCTTTATAAGTCTTTAGAGGTCGTAAAATTATAAACTTGGTCACATGATCTTGATAAATCATAATATGTTTGTAATCTCCATCTGCATGAGCGTGAAAATCCAGAATATTTACCAACCCTCGACTGCTAAATTGTGACAAGATTAAAGTTTTATTTACAAGTCCTTTCTTCTCAGTCTTTCGTTTCTTCAAACAAGGTTGACATAAGTTTAAAAACGATTGAATTTCCAGCACAGTAACATTTGCATATCGTTGTTGCAACTCTTTTCGCATTCTATTTCGACCTCCGTGCCCTACAGCAATATGTGTGTCGTGTAAGACATCAAACAAATCTTCACAAGGTACGTAATAAAGTATTTTTCCATTTTCGATTGGAGCAATAAGTTGTTCTTTCCCATTCTCTTCCATAATATCATAATGCTTTAAAACCCAATTATATCTAGCTTTTTGAGCTTTATCTGTAGCACTAGCAGCTTTTTCTTTAGCTTCCTTAACTTCAGACAACAAATTGTTATATTTTTCAGTGTTTATCTGGAAGTGATTGTTCTTCGCTGGTTTCTTCGATAAAAAGTCATTGAAATCTTCTCTCATTTTTGTTAAATCCATGGCAAAAGTATTAATAATGCAAATAATACATAAATGATAAATAAATTTCTTGTTAACTGCCACAACAAACTTTCAGGTTATGTTTTAATAAATAGAGGTCACTGTGTTACTACCCGGTGAAAATGAATTCAAATATATGTCAGAATTTAATTACATGAAAAACTCATTTAATTTTTTAATCTTTATTTAAAATTATTCATTGTTGATAAGTTTCTACACTTTCAATTATTTTGTTTTCTTCATTAACATTTATTTTACAAATTACAAATAATTATTAACGAATGGGAATTCTTATTGGAATATTAAAAAAAAATTAAGGGCAATTTTTACAATATATTTGTACTGAATTTGAACTCAATACGACAAATTCACAATTCTTTTAATCTAAAGACACATTTTGTAGTTTATTGAAAGTTTTTGCTAATCATTTAAAGTTTTTTTGAATACTATATTGCTGAATTGCATAAAATTATCATAGAAACTTTAATACCACTCTTTATTTTTCTATATTTTAGCTGCAAATATATTACAATACAAACTTTAGACATTTATTTTACATTTGAACCATTCATACATTTCTTTTTCTTTCGAAAAGATGTAATTTGCATACAAAAATACAGATTGTTTTTTTATCTGTTTATTTTTGCAAATTAAGTTTTTAAAGTCCAAAATAGTAATAGTCGGTCTGTATTTTTCTGGACTTTCTTTTTATGTATTTTGGACATGTTAAATTCGGATACAAAAATAATTAAAATACTACAGACAAATCATTTTTGTTAGCAATACAGAAATTTTAAATCACCTTTATTACAAATAATTAATAAATAAAATATAAAATTCTGTAACAAAAATAGTCTGTCTGTATATTGTGTATTTTTAATAATTACATTTTACAAATAATACTTACGAATTGGCTAGTGATGAAGATCCATGGTACATACTCAGACATAGACTGTTTTCATTTAAAGAAACATTATGCTTATCAAGTTTTAAGACACTCATTTTATCTTCCAAATCTCTGTCCATAAAATAAATGGTAGATCTAAGTCTTCGTACTTGTTCATTGGCTTGTTCTAGTACTTTAACGAGAAGAGCTTGTGCTCCTTCAATAATTTCTACTTCTTTTTGAAGCTCTTTTTCAACATCGTCATGAGCTAAATCTATACCAAGACGTCCTTCTCGTAAGATGATACATTTTTTACAAATTCGCATAGATTCTGATTTGATTGAAGCCATTGCATCCATGATTCTTTCCTTGTAAAGTTCAAGAGCTTCAATCTCCATTATAACTTCTTTTCTAACTTTTTCAGTTTCATGTTTTCGAAATTCGATTTCTTTGATTCGTTCATTGAGGTGATGGTTGGTTTCATCTTTGTTGAGCCTAGCTAGTTCCGAAGTTTTCTCTCGCATACGATCACATTCTGTTAAGATTCTGTCGGCCAATTGTTGTTGATCTTCCACATACCGGTACTTAACGCGGTTGTTTAAATACCACTCGTCTAGTGAAAATCTTTGCGGTGGAGGCCCGACTATCATTAAATTACCTTCAACTAATTTTGAGTTTGACATTTTGTATTTCGTTCTCGTACGTTCGCTAAATTTCAAGTAAAACTGACAGCGTTTGATCAATCTTTGTTTGTTTGAACTAGGGCCCTTTGTGCGTAGCTATAGATACTTATTTATATTTAATTTGTTTCCTAGGATTCCCTTCATATAATCCCTTCAATTTACCCCCTATTGGGACCGGGCATGTCAATGGTGGGGATTGCTGTTCCGACGCGAGCGCTCAACATCGGAAAAAATCTGAACTTTGCTTGGACTTTGACAGCTGACAGATACCTACCGTGAATATGGGAGGTAATCATTTAAATTGCTGCGTGCAAAATTGCACAAATAATGGGAAGATTAATAAAAATGTTTGCTTTTACTCGTTTCCTACTGCTTGTCACAAATTAAAACAACGGCAACTTTGGCTAGCTGCGTTAAAAAAAACTAAGTAAGTATTTGAATCACCTAAAAATAAAAAAATCCTCGTTATCCTTTTGGGTACTATTATTTAATATTATGATATTCTTGTAGTGATGATGGTTCTCCGTGGAAGCCTGAAAGGCATCATAAAATTTGTAGTGCTCATTTTGTAGGGAATATGAAGTCTGTTAATCAATTCAGTCCAAGCTACACTCCTACAATATTTCCGAATGATATTCATAGAACAAAAAAACTAAATGAAGAACAAGCAATTAATAGGTACCTAAATTAAATTTAAATAGCCAATTAAATAAAATAAACTAAGATCTCTGTTTGTTAAAGATTCAATAGAGCTATGAAACGAAAAATGAAATCCATGGAAAATGAAACTAGCAGTAAGCTTAATAAAAATTATGATGAGACAAATAATGTGGATGTCATAGAAAACAACGATCAGGATATAGCAATTGCATCTAAAGAATTGGAAGTGAAAATTTCAAATCAATATTGTCAAGTTGATTTTTTATCCAACAAAAATGAATTTTCAAGAACCTTTATTTGTAATAGATATGTTATGAATAATGTATGTGATGCAGAGATTCAAACAGAAATTAGTATAAATGAAAAAACGATAATTAAATCAAGAAGAACATTTTCCGATAAATGTTGTGGCATTTCAAAAACTTTTAAAAACAAATTAGTTGGGCCAGACAGTCAAAATCATATTCTCTTAGATAGAAAAAATAAATGCTTTTCGGGAATGTCTTCAATTAAAAATGAAGAACAGTTACAAGAACTTACTGGGGTTTCATTCGCTACATTTAATTTATTATTGAAATTGATGCCTCCAAGTCAAAATATAAATGAGGTTATTCAGGAAAACAGGTTGTTAATATTTCTTTGCAAAATGAAACTTGGTCTAACTTATTCCGCATTAAGTGTTCTATTTTCGGTAGATAGGAGAACAATTTCAAGAATTTTTATAACTATCGTTCAACATTTTTCTAGTGTTTTAAGGAAATTCGTTGTTTGGCCAAATAAATTAGTGATTCAGTCATTAATGCCAAATTGTTTTAAACCTAAATACAAAGACTGTAGAGTAATAATTGATTGCACGGAAATAAGAATACAGATGCCTTCCTCAGTTAAAAATAGAGTTCTCACCTACTCGCACTACAAAAAAGGATTTACTTTTAAAATATTAGTTGGGTGCAGTCCAGATGGATTAATTACATTTATTTCCAAATGTTTTGGTGGTAGAACGAGTGATTCGCAAATAACAATAAAATCTGGAATATTGGACCTTTTAGAAAATGGTGACCTTGTTCTAGCTGACAAAGGTTTCCCTGGAATAAAATCTACAATAGACGAATCTGGAAAAAATGTTCTCCTTGTGATGCCGCCTGTTTTAGACAAACCAGAATTCACCAAAAAAGAAACGGAAGAAACCTACAGCATAGGTAGTGTAAGGATACACGTAGAAAGAATTATGCAAAGACTACGAATTTATAAAATTTTGGATAAATTTCCCACAAATTTATTTCCTTATTGTGACGACATAGTGTTTGTATGTTGCACACTTGTAAATTTACAGGCACCAATAATTTCCAGGGAAAGCAAACGGACAGTTTAAAGAAACCCCAAGAAAAGAAAAAATATCTAGCAAAAGAAATACTTTTTCTGAAGTGGGACAGTGCGAAGAAAATTAAAAATATAATTTCAAACATTACGAAATATTATTGTACCAACTTTTATAAACAAGTTAACATAAATTAGTATAAATCACATTTTATTATTATCTCCAGTTCTTAATGGAGAAATAATTTCTTCATTTGATTTAAGTAAGGCTGGCAGATAATATTGGAAATAAAACTGTTCACATTTTGGAATAAGGTGTTCTAAAAAAATTTCATCTCTGTTGATTTGTACACATTCGCTACCCTTTGGAGACCATATGTAGAGATCACATTCGCTGAGTCCAGTAACATACATTTGAATTTGGCACTGTGTGTAATATTTGTCATTTGGATTTAGTTCAACGTACCCGTTATTATAATGAAGATATCTCAAATTGCATTTGTTATTTATTTTGTCTATGATAGGCTTTTCTTTGCATGAGCTTGGGCACTTAATTTCAAGGTTTTTTTTAATTATACCATTTTCAATCACTATGCCATCCGGAGATGCACATAGCCAGGGCTGATTTTTACTTATTAGTACGCCTATATTTATAACTTTAACTTTATACTTTCTTTCATATTCGATAATAGCATCCTCTTCATGTTTTACACCATACATTAAAGATTTTCTTTGAATGTTATTTTTATTCAACATTTCATTAATTAATGTGAACACAGGTTTTCTAGAACTTTTAATTAAATGAGTTTTTGAACTGGCTGATATTCTAGAATATCTTGCAGAGAACCATAAGGGACTTTTAGATTGAATTATGGTGTTCTTACATAAATCTATAATATCGGTTTCTGATAAGACTATGAATCTATCATAAAATTTTTGATAATTTGAATTTAGAATACAACCACTACTATTATAACATACGTTATCATTTACGTAACAGAACAAGTTTTCAACACAAACTTGGCAATTTATCTCCTCACTTAACTTAAGAGCATTGCTTAAAATATCTGACAATATGATTCTGACAAAATGTTCTTCAGCTTTCTTGTTATTCGCAAGAAGAAATGATCTCAATGGGCACGGATTTGGCAAGTCTAATAAAGTAGGTTCGTAAGCTGCAACTTTAACTTTCTTATTTGCAAGAGGAAATAATTCTGATATTCTAACTCCTTTTGAATATTTTTCCTGGCCAAATTTGGACGGCGATGGTTTACCCCATTCTTGTTCGTAAGTTGTTTTGCTTAAACTTCTATCTGTATTGATATAATAAATCAAAGCGCAAACATGCTTACATTTTTTGCTTGCATTTGCTACACATGTACAAGTAACATCAGTAATCTGCCTTTCTGCATTGAACTAAAACAAACAATACTAATTTTGATCGTATTGAACTAATTGTGGTAATGTATTTAATTAGATTATTTCCAGTAAATATACATTCAAATACCATACATACTTACTTCTAATTGAACTTTGTATGGAGGAGACGTTACTGATGTTTGACGTATTACGAAACTTTGTATTACACCGATTCCATTACTTCGTTTTTCTTCAACGCGATAAACGTGTTTTGATTGTACAAGTAATATTGCTTTTCTTATAGCTTCCGAAGTGAAATTTATGGAGTGTTTAACATGTTCAAAGCCTGTGCGTATTATTATATCCATTTCGAAATATAAATTGAAACCTCGGTTGACACAAGCGAAATACGTAGTCAATTGTCAAGGTCCAAGCAAATTTCCTATATTAACCGCTTAGCGGCGCCACATACTAACATGCCCGGTCCCAATAGTTATAATCAATACGTTTAATTCAAAATCAAATTTAAGATATGTAGTATTGTGAAACATATTTTTTTTCGCAACAAGTACGAGAAAGATCTAGTAATTATATTTAAATTGACATTTCGAGATATTGCCCAGGTCTACGAATTTATGTCTTTAGCATATGTTCTTACTATTTTTGTCTATCGGATTGTTCGTCTGGATATATATGGACAAATATTAAAAGCAATTAAAGTTTACTTTTTTGTGAATATTTAACTTAGACTAAATTGTAAATAAAGCCGATTTTGGTAATTCGACGGTTGTCCACTATACAGAGTGTTTCTATAGTTATGGATCATAGAAACTATGATCAAACTTTAAAGGTAATTTATCAAATTAATTATATGAAAATGGAAGAAAGTAAAGAAGCAAAAGAATAGTTTTATATTTCAATACTATATTTGAGAAAAAATTATAATTAGACAGTTATAATTCTTGATATCACATTGCCTATACATAGTACAAATATATATTTAAAAAAAATTAACATTAAATTTTGTGTTATTTTGTACGAAAACGTTAAGAGTTAGTGCCAATATTTAATAAATCTATATCTATATTTATAACAGAATTTATTTCCTCCCTCTTTTAGAGGGAGTTTTCTTCTTTTCAGCGGCTTTCGCTTCCAAGAGTTTCATTTGTGTGAAGCACCGAACACATATGTCTTTTTCCACAGATTCTAACTTCTGTCTACACAAGCTGCAGTTCGTATTGCTGGAAGGTCGTAGAGTTCTTGAATTTGAAGATACTCTGGGCAAAGTAGAATCTTCTTGGTCTTCTTCGACGACAACTTCTGGCTGGAGAAGTTGTTCGTCTTCTTGTTGCACTAGCCTTTCTAGGTCTTCTTCTGTGTTGAGATTGTGAACTATATTCTTGTTGATGATGGATGTTGTAAGGCCCATTTTAGCGGGTTGGCCAAACATAGCACCAAAGGGGGATCTGTTTATAGCGTTGTGTATTGCTTGGTTTTTTGTAAATTGCACGAACCCTAAACCTCTACTCCAGTTTCTGGATTTGTTGTCTCGCATCCAACTTTCTAAAAGTTTTTCTACACTTTGGTTTAAATCGCTTGGGGGAGGTACTTTTCCGAGGACTATTTTTAAGTCAATCCATAATAATCTTAGCTTTTCTAAAACGTCGTTTACGAATTGACGACCATTATCAGACCCTAAAATTGCTGGGGCACCAAATAATAAAAACATATCTCGAAGAATTGGGGCAATTTCTTCAGGTCTGCCGGTTTTTAGAGGTTTTAAAACAACAAATTTTGTTAAATGGTCTTGGTATATCATTATAAATTTATAAGATCCGTCTGGATGTTTTTGGTAGTCTATCACATTTAGCTGCCCTCTGCTTTTAATTTGGTTCATGATCATAGCTTTATTTTCTAGGCCTTTCTTTTCACTTTTCCGTTTTTTGGCACAAGGTTCACATAAGTTTAGGAATGTGTGTATTTCAAAAACTGTTAAATTCTTGTATTTTCCTTGTAGCACTTTTCTCATTTTGTCAGCACTTCCATGCCCTAACGATAAATGTGTTTCGAGTAAAATATCAAAGACTTGTTCTCTAGGAGCGTAGTAAAGATATTGACCACTGGCAGCTGGAGAAATTAGCTGTTCTTTTCCGTTTTCTAGCGTAATAACATCGTACTGTTTCAAGAGCCAATAATCTCCAGTTTCTCTCTTAACAGCCGTTTTGGCTGTTTTTACTTGTTGCATTATTTCATTATACTTTTCCGTACTCATTTGAAAGTGACTACTCTTTTGTGGCCTTTTTAAAACATCCTCGGAGAATGTCTTTCTGTTGATAGGAGTATCAAGTTGATTCTCCATTTGGAGTAACCTATAATAAAAATTATTGAAATAATTCAAATAAAGTTATTAAAAATGTTATGGTATTTACTTGGAAAGTGGAGAAATCCACTTCCAAACAATCCAAACAAACTTCTTGAGAATTTGAGGTTTTGTTTGAGTGAGTCAGTGACCTCTGATAGAGGACACTGCAGTTTGTCGTGGGTGGGATATACAAATAACTGTATTCATAAACAAAAATTATTTCAATCAATTAATACCAGTATCATACAGGGTGTTATTTATATATTTGCAACTTTATTCAACTCTTTATATTATTTTTTAATAATTTCAGCAAAATATATATTAATGTCAAGTTGTATTTGTCTGCATCACTATATATAAAATAACAAATTCTTAATTGTATTTTTTTATCAAAAAATATCTCTATATAATGCATTAAACATATACAAATTGCCATTTAAATAATAACTTTGTTGTCCTTCCGTTAAATCTTCTCAATGTATTTTTACACCTCATAATTAGGGCACTGTGGTGCACTCTTCATGCTTACAAGAGTGCCCGAGAAATAATGCCTTGTAAAAGCTCTCTACGCTACAAATATATAATTACTTGTAAAATTGGAGCAATTTTTTAGCGTTAAATGTAAACATTTTAAAATTGTACCATACACCGAATTTATACAAAATGTTAAAAAATAAGTGTTCAAGATTTATAGGACATGGATAAGAAATCAAAATAAATCCAAAGACATGTGTCTAACAATGAACAGTTTCAGTGATTGAAGTTTTACTTTTAATTAATGTAATCTTGTGCAAATACCAACAAATTTGATTGTTTTTTTCTAAATAATTATTAAAATTTTAATCTTTACAAAACAGTAATTACAAGCTAAATGAGATGTTCCAAATGCTCAAAATGAAAACAAACTTTTCCTAAAAGAAATGACGTCACGGCACTTATTTACTTGTTTGGCAACATTGTTTAATCAAAATTAAAAAAAAAAAACATGGCTATCAGTATTTACTCAGGATTACATCTAAAGTAGACCTCTCATATCTCTGAAACGATTACATGTTGTATAATACTTTTCAATTTATTTTGACTTGTTCTTCGTATGTCCTATATATCTTGAATACTTATTTTTTAACATCCTGTATATTTTGAAGATTTATACTGTAAGTTAGATGTAGCTATTTAATTTGGGATAATAATATACATATTTCGATAATATACAAATTATTTATTCAAATTATTAGTTACAAAAATAATGTAGTAATAACAATAAAAGCAGATCCATCGATTAGACTGGTATTTTATACAGGGTATTAAAAAATCAATAGATAATCGATTAAAAGGTAACATGGAACAGCTAGGCTTAAGCGAATTCGATACATTTAACAACCTGTATAAAAGCTGATGTCTACGCTACGGGGAAATACGACTGGAGGGTTCCTTCATACATTGTGACGTCGTCGGGTCCGAACAGACAAAATATGATTCTATCCACGGAGTCCGTATTGTTCTCTAAGAATGTGCGCACTTGCCTACAAGCGACTTGGGCGGCCTTATCGATAGGGTAGCCGTACACTCCCGTGGATATGCACGGGAAGGCGATTGTACGGATATTGTTTCGAAGGGCCAAGTCCAAACAGTTCTTGTAACACGCCGTAAGGAGGTCTGGTTTCTCTCGTTGAGGGCCTACGGTGTGGATTACATCTACAAACAAAATATTATACCTTTAAATTTTTTTTCACAACTTACTTGAAATAATCATTTTTAGTTTTTATATTCGATAAAAGTCCGATTTTAATAATTAATATCAATTATTTTTTGTCATATGAACTACTAAATGAAAGTAGTCGTATTAAAAATTTTGTCTTATGTTTACGTGCAATTAAATATTTAAAACAGTACATCATGTTATCCGGCATTATTTTCTTGAAGTTGTGAAACATCCCGTATATCTTGTAAAATAAATAAAATAAAAAAACGACAAATAAAACAAATATACGTTATAAATTTTATCTATTAAATTTGTATTAAAAAACTATTTGAACAGTCTTATAGAAAATTAATATTTTTCTTTTGAATCATTCATAATTTGAATACAAAATACTTAAAGTTCTTGTTTTTACAGCAATAATTTAAATTTACAATTTTTAAATAGAAAGTTGTTTTTGGATTTAAACTAATATAAGTTACTAAATGAAATCAGTACGACTAAAAATGTTGATTTATTTTTACGGGCAATTAATTTTGCGAATTCCAGTGCATCATTTACTGTATCTGCTAATTTTTTTTCGTGTTGTGAAACACCTGTATATCTTGTAAAATAAATAAAACAAATACACGTTATAAATTTTATCTTTATTTTATTTCTTAGAAAATTAGTACGTTGTGCTATATACTAGAATGCAAGTGTTAATTATCACATGTATGTATTTCCTTTATTGATCGCAGCGTACTATTTTATATACAATTTTATTGCAATTTTTTGTAGAAACTTGTCTTACAATCCTGTACAACGTTTATACTGTTAAAATAAGAAAATCTGAATCCAATATATTAAAAGTTACATAAATATTTCATTTAAAAAATTACAATTTTGTTGTTTGCCTGCTGTAACGTTCGCTCAATATTTTTTATTCCCTTAAGGGAAGAAATTGCATCTACCCTCGTACATAAATGACCTTGATAAACGTAGGGTAATTTTAAAAATTACACCTTTATATACACTTGTGTGAATCATACGCAGTGTTTTTATTTTTTCTTTAATTTGGAAAACTAAATACCGGTGTTAAAGATGATGAACCAGTTAAATTGAATGAATTTTCTCAATTTGTTTGTTACGTTTCGAATTCTCTTAGTACAAAAGTTATTGTAAACAATATTAAATTACAAATGAATTTTGTTTATGGTTGTCGTAAAAAATAATTTATTATTATTATTATTGAAAAGTATGTATGCGTAGTGAGTAATTTATATTATTTTTTACTTGGAAAACCCATTATTATCGTTGGAAATTCCAACCACAAATTTGTGCGATAAATGCATATCTATTTTGGCGCGCTTAGAAAAACATAAATTTTATTACATGTTTATAAACATTTATATTTATAGATAAAAGGTTAAATGTTAAATGAACTTACATTTAGCTGGCAGTCTGTATCCCCCGGAAATTTTAGCTTCTCCTGTTTTGCACCCGTTTAAAGTTTTACATTCTTCTTTTAATTCAGCACCAGCAGCTCTGTGGATAGCTCCATCAACACCACCACCTCCTAGTAAACTTGAATTTGCTGCATTTACAATAGCATCGACCTTAAACAAGGTGACGGTCTCAGTAACACACTTAACCAATAACCAAGATTTACCTCTAATGTAACTATGTCACCATTAAACACGGATATCTTCTTGGCTAAAACACTATTTACTTCAGGATTTATTTCATACCCACCAAGGATATCTATTTTTTCAGCGATATTATACTGTCTTATACGAAAATAGTTGTCCCATGTTGGTACATCGTTACATGTTTTGAAATTACTGCCACATTTGTAGACCCGTCTCTTTTCTTCTGTATTTAGGCCCAGGAATTTTTCTTTAGGTATTTTCCAGTCTGTTGACATATTTCTGCTTTTTAAAAAGCCGGTATATAAACAAGGTTTGGGAATCACTACGCGATTCGCAAATTTGAGGCAAACAGCTGACACAGACATCTTCTTTTTCTTATATGTCGCTGGTTATATACCGGGTGATTTCGAAGTGACCGTAAAATTAAACATACATATATTATGTAATTTTATCTGAAGTACTTCATTAAAAATAATTACTGTCTTTTTATCAACTACAAGCTATTTCGTTTTATTTATTTAACTTAAATTGGCCGCATTTGTCTAATGTTAGTTTTAATTCATTAACGGTTTTACTTACATTTAAATTACCCTGCAAACTCTTCAGACAACTTTCATACAGTGATTACAGTGCATTTAAAAATAATTTAATTGATTGTTAAATATACTTTGAACTAGTAAGGTTGTTAAATAATAAAAAAAAATGGTTAATGCTTAATGATCAACCTGATTCATCGTATTCCATTAATCAAGCTTTGATTATCTAATTTGATTTTCGCTTTGACATAGTGCACAAGATTTTAATTGTTAAGATTAATTTAAAATATTTTAATTTTCACAAATCTATATGAATTGATGTAATTTCTCCTTTTTTCGTTCTTCTTTACCATTTTTTTTTTCATATATGAAATGACAGAAAGTTTAATTCATACTCGTAAAATTATATGAACTGTTAAAAACAAACAAAATTGTGAAACAATTTACTATAATTAGAACAAAAAATGTTGATCTATGGATCAGCTTGATTCTTGAATCAGTGGATCATTAATCAATGGACTAATGATGAATTCGGCTGTAAATGATTAGTTCTATAGTTGGTAATGCAAAATAAAGATTATACTTAATAAATACTCTAGTGAAACAAAAGTAACACAAAAATAAAAATATATACAACAATTTTATTCTAATGATGGCATACAATACAAACGTTGGAGAATAAAAAACTACAATATATATTCTAAAGTACATTTGTACTATATACAGGAATATTCTCAAAAAATAAAACTATGTTTTTGTAAGACAGTATTTAATAGTTAAAATAAGTAAAATGGCTTGTTATAAACAATTTTTCGAACAGTTAAAATAATTATTTTCTACTACTTCTTCTTTTTTCTGAAACAGAAAATACAAATTAATTTAAAACTATTTTAGTTTTAGTTGTTTTAAAATTAGTACAAAAATAAATACATAAAAAAATATTAATTAATTTAATTTCTTATTTCCTAAAGACACAAAACAAAAGAAGAATTGTAATTATAGCGATTTTCACATTATCACTATTTTATTTGCAAATATTTTAAAGAAACTAAAGAACTATAGTTTTTATTTATAAATTATTTTCTTTTCCTACCTTTCTTCGCTGGAGTCTTTTCAAACGTGGTGTTCAATTCTGTGACCTCCGTTTCTTCTGAATCGCTTTCATCTTTGAAAAGCACGGATTTGTTCATATTAACTATCGACTTTTTGTTTTTAAGGATGCTTTTTGGTGTGGGTTTTGGTGTGTGTTTACTGGGTGTGTTTTTATGTGGAGTTCGTACTACGAAGAAGCCTCCATTGAAGACAGCTTCTTCCTTTTCCTTTTCTTTTTCTTCAACAGGTTGAGTTTCTTGCTTCTTCTTTCGCGCAGCTGCAAAAATATTTTTATCAATAAGAATATTTATATCAATATTGGGGTTTATTTTCTTGTTTACCTAAAATGGCAGCCCGAATTCCAGAACTGGCTGCAGGTTTTGTTGTTTTGGGTGGTGCTCGTTTTTTTACTACTTTTGGTTGTACAACTGGCGCAATTTCTTCCCAGTTGTTGTCTTTCATTGTTGTCAGTCTTGTGAATCTTTGGTTGAGGTTTTCAACCTACATAAAATGATAAAAAAATACTTATTTATAATCTTTCAAAACTTACATTAATTATTAGCTTAAGAATGTATTCCTTAGGGAATTTCGAGTAAAAAAAAACTTCCTTATACACTTCGAAATTCAATATTACAGTATTTATGAGCGACATTAATTTTAATAGTGTAAACCATGATTACACTTTATTTATTTATATTTAATACCTGTATATCAAACTGTATTGTACTGACGCATCGAAGCTGCCAGAATATTCGAGAGTTTAATTGTTTGGATTTATAAACCCAAGCAGATAAGATTGCGAAGACAGTCTGATATTAATACGAGTGGTGAAAATAAATAGTTGGTGACTGGTGATATAAATATCGTGTAAATAAATAGTGCATAGTAATTAGTGTTTAAATAAATATTCTTAGTGTTTATGTCTTTATTAATAATTATTACCCTTAAATTAGTGTTTATGTTTGATTACAATTTTATTATTCGTTCATTAAACTTAAATACTTGTGTTTTAAGTTTTAATTAATTTTACATTTTTTTTTCATTCCCATATTATATTCTGCGTTTCACAACAAATCTTGCATATTGATTTTTTTGATTTTTTTATATAAATACTTAATATTTTATTAGAATTCTTTAAATATGATAAAAATTGTTTGTAAATATGAATACTTATAATTTTTTTTTCGACTTAATCGAAAATAGAGTAATTTTTATATAAAATAAACTTCTCACCTGCATGTAGATCATATCCCAGAACCCTTGAAGATCTTCCACAGTAACTTCCTTTTCTGCCCCGACTCCAGTTTGGCATGCACGTATAAGTCCTTCAAACTGTTTAAACTTCTTACTCATAAGTAAATTGGCCTGGCCTACAGCTACATCAATCATATCTTTGGCGTCTTCATTTAACTTCTTCTCCATTTCTTTATACTCGGTCCATGTATCGCACATTTCTTTTAACCGCGAGATCTCGTTGTTGAGAATAGAATGGAAATAGGCAGCGCCAGTATCGCTTTCAGATTCCTTGAAGTTTGGAAGCCCTACGAAGACAGATATACTGTACGCGAAATAAAAGATGAGCTACAGGAAGACTGTTATAATTATTCTCATATAAACATCATTTATGACATTAAAATACTCGATAAACATCAAATATATTCAGTTTATGCACATGTTCAGTATATTCACTGATATTCGATTTTAATTGGTCGAAATTCAAAAAATACTGTAAACTGTAACCAGATTAGTTAAAATTATTCGAGGAAAATATTCTAACTTTTTTTAGTATAATTTTAGAATAAAAATCAACAAAAACAAATTTTCAAATTCATACATACATAAAACATAATTATATTCTTTTAAATTCTTGTTTACCTTTGAAAGACCGGTTTAAGTTTTCTTTTCGTATACTTCCTTTACCTCTGGAAGTAGTTACAAAGGGACTGATATACGCCCCTTTATCTGCAGAGATATTTAAGATACTCTTATTGTTCGGAGTTTTTTCTGATGTTTTCTTCACATTATTTTCAGGTGTTTTAAGTGGTTTCTTATTTTCCTTTGTTTTGGCTGGTGTTTTCTTTTGTTTAACGATTTCTATTGTTTTTTCTTCTTGTAGGTTTTCTTGTGAAACGAGACTTTTCCTGCGAGATTTTCTTCTTCCAGGTGTTCCATCCACTGCGTTTTGTCGTTTTAACTCTTTTTTAGTTATACCATCTTCCGTTTTCTGTTTTGTTTGTTTATTTTCTTTTCCTTTTGTAGCTTGTCTCCTGGTTACTACCGGTAACGGTAGTGGAGGAGACGCAACAGGTTTTCGAGATCTTGTCGCTCTTTGAGCAATATTTTCAAAGTTTTTTGACTTTAATTTAAGAGGTTTTACGTTAGTCGGAGCTTTAAAGACGTGATTTTTAGGCGCAAATGAAGTCGGTTCTGGTTTTAGAGCTGGGAAACCGACGTTTTTAGCGGCACCAACTTTAAACGTTGGTTTTTGAACTGCTTTTTGTTGGGCCGTTTTTCTATCACGTTCTTTCTTCCAGATTTTTAGTTTTGTGAGACGATCTACGTAGGGACTGGCTGGTTTTTTGGGAGAGTCTGGTCTTACTCGAAGAGACACGGGTGTTATTGCGTCTTGTAAATTTCTTCGTTCGTCCATTTTTTGTAACCGTGTTTCTCTTTGTGTCAATCTGTGATGCTCTGTTCTAGTTTGACGATGCTCTATAATGTTGTTCTTTTTGTGGTACTTCTGAAATTTGGATTGCACGGATTCTAAAAAATCCATTTCGATTTTGAGAATGATCTAAAATAAATGAATCGAGTATCATGTATCATTGTTAGTATCTGAAACGTTAAAAGTTAAACTATACTACAGTTTGCTAAACGACTTTTTAAAGCATTGCATGAATGTAACTTAATCAGATATTTCAATCATCTTACGCCATGAGAAAGAAGTATCTTTTTATGAAGAATATTCTAGTTATAGCAAATCGATAAATAAAAGCTCAATAAACAACTTAAAAACGTTTGTATATAAATAAATATCTGATTAAGTCACATGATACTTCTAAATAAGTAAGCAAAGAAAGAAACGGTTATATAGCAGTACTTTTATTTATGGATAATGTTACAATACAAAGAATATTGTTACTGTTGTTAAATACACTATAAACTACTCAATAGCTCTATTTCTTACCTAGTAAAGAAGTATCCAAAAACTTAAAACTACAAAACTGTAAAAATGTCAAAACAAATAACACAAAATTAACTTAAAATATAAACAAAATTTCAAATAACTATTGCGTTCTTCTTAAAAATAAACCAAAATAATTATTTCACGTTTTCATGAGTCTTGTCACCGGTTAAACTGTTTTTTACACAAACTGTTTGGTTGTTTGAAAATCTTTTATCTCTCTCTTAACTGTCGCTTTCTTTGCAGTCTTGCCAATGAGAAAAATGAAAATTACCTAGTAATCGAGAATTTTAAAAAAGATTAAACACAAATTGCAAAAGTATTGTATAAAATTATGTTTTACAAATTAAGCAGTAAGTATAAAAATTTACAAATCATTTACTTAGCCATAGGAGAAAATAAGAACATAATATAAACTACAACAATAATTTTTTCGGAACACTCGGTATAAATTAAAAAATAATATTTGTTAAAAAAAATCGATTACTCGAAATTATTTATTAGTTATTACAGTAATAGATATTTAGATAATTATTTGTTAATTTTTAAAAATAAATATTGCACACAAGTTGCTTGCTGTATACAGGTATACCAACACAAGAGCTGGTTGTCACTTTACGTCAGTTCAAGAAATATTTTTCCTTTAAATATTATTTTAATTAATTATTTTAAAGTAAAAAATACATATAAGGAAAATAGAAGTACAACAATATTTTGCTGACAATTATACAAATATTTATATCACATCAGATCACATAGTTACATAAAGTGAGTATATTTTACTTTTTAATGATGTTAAATGTCATTGTTTAATTAAATTTTATTTATTTATTTCGCTTTAATTGTGAACAATGAACGTTTATTTAATATGTTTTTATAGAATTGAGAGGTGACATTTCAAATTACAATCAATAAGACGTTTTAAGAGTAGCATGCACTAAAAATGACGTTCTTTAACATGGATTATTTAGGAGAAGCAATTGCTTTAGGCATTGATACCCTTATATTAGGGGTATGTCTAAAGCAGTACTTCAAGAATCGGAATGCTGTTCAAATGATACAGGTAAATTTTACACCAAAACCTAATTCTTATCTAATGTTACAACATCTATAGGGTGCTCCATTATTAGAAATTAATTCAGACTTAAGGGAAATAGTAGCAACTCATCCAGATCGCAAATTATCGTATGTTGCAATTAGAGGTGCAGTCAAACCTATAGGTAGTCCAATAGTTAGTACACATAACTCTAAAGTGACGGGAGTGATACAATCTTTAACTATAAAAGAACATGTAGTGCAAAGAAGTACGGCTGGGTTTTGGGCAAATCAAGAAAGAACCATCCAAGAAGTTCATAATGTTATGCCATTTGTTTTGGAAGCTAATGGCATTCAAGTTGAAGTTATAGATCCTTTAGCATCTGATATATTAGGTAACTATATCTCATTTTATTCCAAAATATGTTATATTTATTTTATAACTCATATTCAAATCAAATTAAACCTTGTTTCAATTCTATTCCATTTTGGTATACTTTGTCTCAACATTTAGTACTTCACTTGATATTTCATTATACCTTGCCTAAGAACAAATTCTGATTCATTCGGGTAAGATCAGTAAAAGCTATATCTATTTGAGAGATTCTAAGAACCAACAGAATTAAATATTCCCATTTTCATTTTTGTATACAATTTTATAGTTTATTGCATGTCGAATTAAACTTGCTGTCATTTGTTACTGTTCAAAAATGTGGAAAATATTTTTCCTACAACTGGGCAAAATGTACATACTTTATTCCCTCTTATCAATGGTTTAATTTACTTTTTAAATTAATTTTTATTAATATTTTGGTTATAGGAAAAATGTTCTATGCAACATGTGTGTAACATAGTGTTTTTTATCTCGTGCTATTATTTTCGCATTCAGCTATGCCTCATGCGTTAAACAGCACTCAACTAAAAAAACAGTTACTTTACACACTACTTGCATAAATAACTATTATGCACTTAATGTATTTATGACTAAATTTGGTATAATTAATACATAACATTTAAGAAGTGTGGGTGAAATAAGTACACATCACGACAATAAATTAATGTTTGGTTGGTTGCACAGTGTACTTATGCAATAATGTCATTCTTATAAAAATTGCCAACATCTTAAAAATTATTTGGACATCCGTAAAGTAATGTAGTCAAACCACATCGGGAGTAATTATAACTCTCTCCACAGAGCATGTTTAACAAAATTTTAATTGTGGTTAAAAGTACATTCTGTCTGTAGCTCATCTTTTATTTCGCGTACAATAAACAACATCTGTGATAAATGAAAGAATAGGAATAGACAATGGATATGGGATATTTTATTGCTTAAGAACTTGTTAGTTTTTGATGCAAATAATAATATAAAGCATTTAATTACTTCTTTAGACATGGACGTAATCTCCGACACCTTCCAACCAACAATCCCGACGGTAATGGACCACGTGTGGGGTTTCTTCGCTGGTGTACGACAGCGAGGAGTACAAACCACGGAACGAATGCTACGACGTGGTGCTGTCATCACGGGTATCGGAGAACTTATAGCGTCGCCTAACAGCTCTGCCGTCCGGTTACAACCTCCTGGAGATGGCACGCCGTTCTACCTCACCAGTATGCAGATTACTAGTTTAGTGAGGCAACTCAATGATAGACAAAAAAGTTATAGGTAAGTGGATGCTACGTTATTTTTTCTATTCCACATCGTTTGATTTTATGGGTTATTTATGTTAATTTTTAAATTGTATCTAGTAAAGCTCAGTAATATTTACAAGATAAGTTGAATGTACATTCTCAATAAATAATAAAGTAAAATGTACACAGTCTAAGTAAAAATCAAAATATTGATAGTGACAATATCGCTTACATGTGTATATCAAGTTTTTTAAATACCTCACGAAAAGATAACTCAATGTTATTAAATACATACAAGTATAATGATTTAATTTATTTTTCATCTTTATTTAATTTGCGAGAAAACTAATTTTTATCTTGTAAATGAAAATTTATATGGAAAATTTACTGCACATGCATACAAGAGTTTTTTTAGTATATGTACTTTCTATGCATTTTTTTTTTACTTTTTAGCACTTTCTGAGCAAAAATTAATAAATTCTAAACCCAATTAAATAAATTAGTTAACAACAGAATTAAATTTTTGATCACATATCTGTCAATTTGATTGTATGTGCACTTGCATTCATTTTATTTTATATTGTTTCTGTAAATGGAACATTTATAAAGTATAAATTAAAATTAAATGAAAGCTAAATTTAAATGTTTACATAAAAGTATTAGACCCGTATTTTTTATCATTGCCGAAAAGTTTCTAACACGCCTGATATTTTTTTAAATTTCAATAAATTAAACTCTAGCAAATCGAAGGTGCGTGTGACGTCATGAACACCATTAAGTCAACAGCCAATAGTAAATCAACGCGAAAATGCACAGACGATGGCGCGTTCGAACAGTCAATAGCATTTGCCAGTGTCCATTACGTCACAAACATGGCTGATATTGAATTTTACGCATTCGATTTAAATGCATTCAAAATTTCTTAAATTTCCCAACAATAACATTATGTTTTAAACAATTTTATTTACATTCATTCATTTATTTGTGACAAGTCTTATGTCCTGATAAAGCTGTAACTGACATGAAAATATTGGCATAAGACTTCATTATTCAATATTCTAACTGCAAAACACTGGCTTATTTCCACAGACTCTTCTGCTTCGCCTTCGGCACAATCGGCGTTCTAATCGCGTCGCTGATGCTCCGTCGCTACCTCCGAGACCGCAGTCGCGTCCTGGAAGCCGAGAAGACTAAGCGCGAGCTGGAAGCGTCGCGCAAGGACCGACGACGACGCATGCGCGATGTGGACCTCCCCGAGTCGCAAGTCTGCGTGGTGTGCCGACAGAACCCTCGGGAGATCATCCTCCTGCCCTGTGGACACGTGTGCTTGTGCGAGGACTGTTCTGATGGCATCCATGAGAACTGTCCTGTGTGCAGACGGGGGATTGAGAAGAAATCCGCGGCGTATATCTCGTGAAGTGGACAGGTGGTAAGATAAACATCAAATGAATAAAATGAGAAGGATAAATCAAAATATGTTAGCTGTATTCTATTTTCCACTATTGTATATTACATTTAATATCAGTTAAAATTATTTTATATACACAGATATATATTTATCGTAAAATATACTATTTCTTACGAAAAACTAACCGTAATTCTTAAGAACAGTCGGTAAAACAGAAGAGTTATACAATCTGGTTAGCAATAGTTTCACACATTCAACAAGGTTTTCAAATAAATTACTAATCTGATATCATCGTTCTATGCTTCGCCAATTTGAATAGCTTCAAAAAATACTCGATTTTTGTATTAGACGTTATTTTATTCCAGAGAAAATAATATTATCTGTAAATGTAACACTTTAATTCATATTAACCAATCAAAATAGCATCTTGATGACCTTTTAAAATGAGATTATCCACTTCAAAACTACTTTTTCTACAACCACTATCGAAATTGGAATTTTTTTCACACTGTATAAAGATTTTTTTTTCTCACAGTATATTTCAACACTGCGCATGTCATTTCTCAGAGTAATTGCCAAAACTGCGCATGCGTGAAGGTATTGTTTGTGAGTTAGAAAAAGTAGTGTGCCACTCGTGCATCATCACCTATTTCCCACCTAGTATAATTCCTGCACTCGACTTCGTCTCTTACCGAAACTTTCACACCTCGTGAGAAATACGCAACTTTCTGCACTTGTTTACAATATTCTATTAAATCTGAGCTGTTAATCAGTTCAAAATTATTTCATTCGAGAAACTACCAATTTTTAAAATCTACTATACAGAATCAAACCATTGTCGCGAAAATTTAAAAAAAAACTTTAATTATTTGTAGTCTTTATTTGTGCTTTAAATTTTTTTGATGAACTATTCCATTATTTAGTTGTGAATATTAAAATTTGGCATTTTCACATGAAAGTAACTTCGTTGAACAGCGAAAATATATCAGCATATTTAATAATTTTAATTTTTATTTCAAATGCAAATACCAATCAATAATAACATCGTTAAATTTCTTACGTTTAAAAAGATAACAATATTTATTCTATGTGTCTATTCGTTTGATGAAGGAAAATTAAAAGTGACCGTACCATAAGTTAAATCAAGGTCTTCTATACATTGAGACAAACTGTATACATTTTTACCTCACCCATATTCATAATATCACAAACTATTTACCAAAAATATCTTTTATAAAGTAGAATCCAACTGTCAAAAATATTTTAATAATATTTTCACTAACAAATACTATAATTTTAATCTAATATGTATGTACCCACATTTCATATCATATTTCATCACCTCATATATTCATATATACCTCGCAAATAGCTCACATATAACTGAGTATAGCACTGATTAACAATTAATATAAAAAATATATATTATTGATATTTGTATACATACTGCAACCATATAATTTACAATTTATAAATCAATAGGAGAATTTAAATTAAATTATGTTAGCTAACCACGAGTATTTTGGAATAATTAATTTCCTCAATGTTGTTAAGGAAAATAGAATACAGTTATAATTAAAGTTTAAAACTCTTTGAAAAAAATTCAGATATATTTTATTTTTTAGAAAAATAATGTGACAATGAAATAGAAAGAATTACTTTTAATTCAAATGAATTGACTGCCAGGGTATCAAACTTGTCTGTAAAGAAGAATTGTACATAGATAACTCTTTTTATTAATTAATATTTCTGTATACAATTATTTTGTTTGATTCAATTTGCCTACATGATATCAATGTACACCAAACTTGTACAATTTAAACTAAAATGTTTGTGTACTACTTTTATATAGAACTTGTTAAAGATGTTTTAAATTCTAAATTATTTAAAAATATATACAATAAGAACTGTGGAAGAAGTCTTTTATTTAAATATACATATATAAACTAGAACAATCCCAAAAAGCATTTATTTTGTTTCAGTTCGTTTATAGCTTATTCTCGTTTAATTACAACCTAGTAAAATTTACATTTTTAGGTTTTGAATTTAAAAGTAGTAAAGTAAAAATAAATAGAAACATTTTTGATAGTTGGTGAATTTTCAAACGACTGATAAGTAGTAGCAACTATTACAAAATTTCCTTAAATACGAAACTATAATTTTGTATTCAAAAAGTGAAAAATAGAATACTGTAAGGAACTAATTTCAAAATAGTCTAATGTCGTGTAAAAATAAAAAAAAACTATTATTTTAAAATATTTATTTATACAGGTCTAATATGCAGAATACAATTAACACTTGTGGGACAGTTTAAAGTTTTTAAAAGATCTGGAATATTTACTTCTACAGCAGAAATTTTATCCATAAGATAACATAAATCACTTAAAACTGCTTTTTCTTCGCTAAAATATGGTTTACTTTTTTTATTCCCATTAAATTCTAACTTATATTTAAACAAAGTTTTATGTTTATTAATAGTTA
The DNA here is from genome assembly GCA_035578165.1 of Stenolophus ochropezus. Lineage (NCBI taxonomy): Eukaryota > Metazoa > Arthropoda > Insecta > Coleoptera > Carabidae > Stenolophus > Stenolophus ochropezus. Next base: position 1,082,948 of record JAQOWZ010000028.1, on the reverse strand, counting down.
AACCAATATATCTAATCAGACACCAAAACTTACATTGAGATATAATACATTTTGTTTGAACTAAAAATAAGTTAGTGTCTCGCAAATCTAAATGAATTTCTTCACAAGTTTTAGTAAAGTTAGGAATAAAATTGTTGTTTATAATTAAATTCTTTGGATGATACTCTCCAAAATGTGATCCTATCTTTTGGTAAAACCCAGACCATTTACAGTTTTCCATAGGGCACTCGTAGGATTTAAATGGACAAACGAATTCATGCTCACTAGATTTCCCAAAAAGGATTCTTTTAAAACATCCTGGATTTTTGCAAGGGAAGTCGATGTAAGACGCTAGGATTTCATATTCGGTGTTTCGGATGTAATCTGATGTGTCGATGAATTCAGCACAGTTGCCACAAATACTGCCCAGTTCTTTGTGTTTGAGTATTGGAGGATTGGATAAATATCCAAGACAATCAGAACATTTCAATTTCTCAAAAATTTCATCTGGTAAGAACGGCGGTTTTCTGGAAATTATAAAAAATAAATAAATATATAATGGGGGATTCTAGCTCAATCGAATTTAGAGAAATTAGTTTCAAAAATAGAAAATTAAATATGTGATAAAGAACGAATGAATTATGAGTTCCAACACACCCACAATATAACAAATAATTTAAACGTTAATAAATAAATTAATTGAATGTTGAAAGACATTTGAAACAAGAATAAAACATCGACATAGTGAGATATAAATATAATTTAAATTCAAACCTAATTCATATATTTCGAATAGAATAATTAAACGAATGTATACATTATTGTTTGGTACACTTACCGTTTTTCAACAGCTTTTGTTGCTATTAATGCCATTTTTACTATCAGAGATTAAAAAGTATTTTATTAACCATCAAAATTGTACATATCTTATCAGACAGATTATCATAACATGATACGAGTATCAATTAGAACATTTTTTATTACGAAATCAACGTATGTATAAATACTAGGAATTTGTATTTAAGATCACGGTTTCCTTTTAGATTTAAAACAAACAAATACTTTTTTATCAAAACTCGTGACTCATGCCATTCTTCCATTAAAACTATATTTCTTTGAAAAATATCTCCAAATACTATATTTTCATTAATTATCTTATCATTATACAATTTTTCTTCCAAAATACACACAGATAAATAAAGTATACAGGGTTCACAATTAAAAAAAAATAAAAAGAATTTTATTAATTTAAAATGAAGGGTGATTTATTTAAAATATATATTTTTAATGACACTATATTTTTTTTTCATAAAAATGTTCCTTGTTTCCTTGAACACACTGTATGTTTTGTTTGGTATCAAAGGAAAATACTTGATAAAGACTGGCTTGCAGAAATGACATTTGTTGTGTCGATTGACTTTTATTCTTTGCAAAAATTTATATGAAATGGAAGTATGTCGTATTTAGTATAAAATGAAAGCATTCGACAAGAGGCAAAAATAACAAGAATCAAAGGAAAATGTTTCACTGACGCTGGAGGCCTAGGGAACACTCATCATAGTTAAACAATCGTTAGTTAATATTTAAATAACAAAATATTAGAAACATATATTAAACCAGTAGTAAACTTCTCTTAATTTTACGAATTTTAAATTCATTACGAGTATATCATGTATTCATAGTACCTACAATTTTTTTTGTTGAAGTTATGAAACAAATACCAGTATAAATTGTTGATTTTGTGGTGGCTATTGCTGATTCTATTTTTAATTTATTACATTTTTATATTCTAAACAATAAATAAGAATTGCACAAAGTTCGAATAGTTCAGAGTCTATTTAAATAGTAAGTCCTTGCAAAGTCAATAATGAAAACATGCCAAGACACGTAACTTGAATTAGTCTACCAATAATACCTCAATACAAAGATCAATCACAGATAAATGTCCAATAAATTCTCAAAGTATGCCCATTTAACTCACCACATACAACTTGGCAAGTGTGGAAACCTTTATATATAGCCATAACCGTTTGATTACAATTGACAATCGACTTAGTGATAAGTTGTGTGAAGTCAGTGAAGGTATATGGCGACCACATACCGCCTTACCTCTGCAAGACAATGGCAAAAACCAACCAGCTACGAACACAACTACGGCTTCGCCCTCAACATCTACCGGGGCAGAGCTGAGGGGCCCCAACCTAGCATGTTGGAGAAATTCGAAACGAGGCAACTCCTCCGAAATTTCTCCGACTCGAATATAAGAAGCCTGCGACTGTCAGCTAGAGAAAGATCAAAGCAAGGAGTTGAACATTTCAGACCAACTAGTTTCGGATATTCTGTTCCAGTCAGTGTCACTTCATATCTGGAAGATCCTAGCAGATTACTGACTAGGGAAAAACAAGCTGCGTACAACAGGCAGTCGGAAAGGTGGAAATTAAAAGTAAAAAATGTTTTAAATAACAAAACGTATTTCATGTATTATGATGATTAGTTGTAGAATGTTTAGTATGCTAACTTTTGGCACCGTTTGATTGTGTTTGTTGACAAATTCTTGTTTGTAAATAAAGAGAATAAATTGAAATGTCGCCAAATTATTTAACATCAAAAGCCCCTCTAAAAAAATTCCAGAAATTTAATTTCCTCCAATTAACAACAATATATAAACTAATAAATAATTAATTATCTTTTATACTTTGCGTTAACAATTACTCTATCATTATATCGAAAACGGTTTAATAATATGTCGTATTGTTAAACTGTTTTTGGTAATTTTTTTTTTAAATTGGTACTTCGAAACGGGTCTAATATTTTTCATTATTCTATTGGTTAAAGCTAAAAATGAAAAATCGTGCAAGACATTATTATGAGTAAATTTCTCCGATTAAATTCATAGCTCGAATTATATTTACTTGATTATTTCACGAATGACAATAGGTTCAAACAAAAATTTTCATATCAACAAAATGTAGTCATGTTTCATGACGATCGTACTGTGGTTTTTATCAAAAATTATTTCTAATATATGTGGTGATAGCTCCAAAATATTTAATTAGTTGTTTGATTAATTCGTACCTATAAGCAATTAAATATTTTTTTCATTGTGTGATAAATAAATCAGAAATGTATTACAAAAAATTATTTATTTAATACTTTAACAACCACCTACAGTTTTCGTTTAAAAAAACATTCACTCAAATACAAAATATCACATTTGCAACATGTGTTCATTAATTTCGTAACATGCACACCTCTACAGTTTGGGATCATTTTCTGTAAGTTTGACGAGATTTTCGCAAGTCTCCCACAACTTTTTCCCCAAATTTGGGTCGTCTAGGTGTCTGGGAATAGAAGCTTGGCTGCAGTCTCTGAAGTAACATCCAGTTACCTTCTCCAGTTTGGGAGAAAGTGCGCAATGAATTGTAGTTTGAGCTCCTTGTAACGGAGTTTTGAAAAACGCGCGAATTATAACAGCCAATGGTAAGTTGAGCGGAAACCAGACGTGTCGGTAGATGTCAGTGTGGACCTGAAATAAACGTCAAGAAACGTTAGGAAACGAAACAAATAGATTTTTTTTGTACAATTGAAAGTGCTTTTGTTTTAGGAGACTTAATTAATATAATATCAAAGCATCGTGTTTTTTTAAAAGGTAAGTACAATTTTTTTAAAACTTTATAGCAAATCAATTAAATTATATTGTATTTGTGTAATAATAACTTATTAATTGTACTTTAGTAGATATTGTCTTCAGTTTTGAGCTAGTACAATTAAATTGCTAATAACTATATTATTGCGAACTAATTTTTAGTTTTTATTATTATAATTATAAAACTTTTATACTGAAATTACATCACATATTCAATTGTCATATATTTGAATTTAAAAAGGGTTTGGTAATTCATATCTCAATTGTAAATGAATAAATAGATGAAATACTTTGTTCTTGTAAAGGTTTTCATATAACAAAACTTTTTATATCATTCCAAAATACAGTCGAATTGTTTCAAATCCAATCATTATTTGTAATCAATCAATTTAATCTAAAATTTAAGAAAATGCAATTATATAGAGGACAGTATAATTCATATATAAGAATTAAAAAAGCGACTAAGTTCGAGGCGACATCTACTATCTTCTTAACGTGAACGGAGTATAGAGGCACACTGTCACTTTTTTTTTTGAGTTGGACTATTTTATAACAAAAATAATATTAAATAACAGACCGAAGTCTAGTAACACGACATGTAAAAATACTTAATTTAAATCATGCTAATATTAAATTAACTAGATAATTTCTTAGCTTTGTAATAAGTATCCTTAGGTCATTGGTTAATTCTTTAATCTAAAATAGTAATACAGAGTGATCTTGTCCCATAAGATGTATATTTTTTTTCCTTAATCCATTTCTGGAAACCGCAAGTATTCTGACAAACCCAAAGCAATTTGCAGTGCACCGCGCTATTTTTTTTGTATTTTTTTTCCATTTCATGAAACAAACTATACTTTCGGTATTTGGTACTTGTCACCATTATTTAACAATAAGTAAGAAACTTCTCACCATTCCAGGATGCAAGCAGTTAACAGTAACCCCTTTATCCGCCATTCGTCTGGCGAGTTCTGACGACCAGACAATGTTGACCAGCTTGGAGTTAAAGTACCTCCAGGACGGAACGTACAGTTCATTTGCTGGAGGGTTGATCCACCTGGAAGACACATTGACAGGCGCTAACCAGTGCATGTCACTGGCTACAATCACCACGCGGGAACCTCGCTCCAGGAGGTCAGAGAGTAAGATGTTGAGGAGGAACGGCCCGAAGAGGTTGGTTGCCATTGTGGTTTCCAAGCCATCGTTGGTGTATCTGAAATCACGAATTTCTCTTAAATTTGTGTTTTTAAAGCTGTGGTACAGTTTAAAAGTAAGTATACATTTTGGATGTTGGTAGTCGGATATTGGACAATAGGGAATTTCAAATGAAAAACAAGTTCTCAATTCCTCGACGTTTCGATTAAATTTTAATCATTATCAAGAGCGTTAGGTTGAGATTATACATTGTTGAGTTTAAAGTTGAAATGTTGTATCGAAGTACCAAAGTAGAAATAGAAATTCTAATGAAACAACGTTGACAGTCAGAGGAACAAATAATGACTGGCCAACATCCAAAATTTACAAGAAGTGGACGCTATTAAGTACAGAGTAAGTATACATTTATTATAGTGATACAAATCATCAGGTACTCAAACTCGAGAACAATATGGATAATTATCCAAATTGTTCTCGAAGTGTGTCCACATATAAATTTCCACTCAGCAAAATATATTTTTCCAACAAAAATTTTTATATTATAACGAACATAAATTTTGTAATTTATGCTATAATTGTATGACAAAGAGTGAATACAGAATAATGTATATTAAATTAATAGTTAAATACAATAATTTCACATCCTGAGGATAATCCTAGGGAGGATTGAAACGTCGATGTGAAGTAATCGTTTTATTGATTGAAACCCAGCAATTCCTCCCTTTAAATCAAGGTCCAGTCAAGAAATTTTCCATTCTAAAAAAAAATTGCTACTCTCTATCTTTCTGAAACTGATTATAATTTTATTTTTTCGACAACTCTTTTGCCTTCTTGTGGAAGTTAAAATTATATAAAAAACATAAATATGTGCTGTACATAAACAGTAGTTAATAATTTAAAATTATAAATAAATATAATCGTTAAAAATATTAATTTTATAAAGGCAAAGGCTTTTGTAAGAATTTCTTGCCGCAGTTCAGTAATAAAAGTAATATTCTACTTATCAGTCAGATCGGATGAAATCACTAAAATCAGTGTACTTCAGCTGATCTTTCTGATTACTTCGGCGAAGTTGAAATATATAGATTTATATATAAAATATATATTTCCCAATCAAAAATTTATATTGTAAAATGCAACCAGCATATCATATATTTAAAGTGGGTAACTGCTCAAATAGAATAGTTAAATTATTGTTTATTTTATTTATTAATTGATTACCAGCTACAAAAAATGGCTCCTTCGAATACCTCTCATTGATAAACGTGTAAGTAGCAAAATAGAAAATAAAAATTTAGATCTATCTTACAGAAATTAATTGAATGTAATTTTTATTGATGATATCAATAGTTATAGTGAAACGACTACCAGATTTTTATTTAGAAACACCAACATTACCTCGCATGCATCTCAGCAGTACCAGCATTGTGTATGAGAATATCAATCTTGTTGGTGATCTTCCTCACAGCTTGTGCGCAGGCTCTGACCGCCTGCAGATCAGCTAAATCTAAGGACACGATCTTGAGATCAGCTCCAGGGATGATGGACTTGATGATGTCCTCCGCCTGCTTGGCTCTGGTTGGATCCCGGCAGGCCAGCAGCACTCGGGCGCCTCTAGCGGCGAGCTCGCGAGCTGTTTCTAGACCTAGACCGCCCGAGGCACCGGTCACCAGGACTGTCTTGCCCACCAGGGAGGTTGTGCAGTGGCAGACTCCACATGACCACCTAGAAGGGGTAAGTTATATTTATGTTTGGTATATAAAAATTGAAGTATTCAATTCGGTTTGTTCTAACTTAAATAAGTACCCCCGATTCGTTTTAATTGGTTCACCAATTAAGCGACTTCCTTAATTAAACTAATATTAAATTTTTAAGAAAACTGTGAAGTATTGTAAGTAATGCTCTAATGTAATTAGATTAAAATCGTTCCACTTAAAAACTAGTGACTATAATGTTTAATACCTGAAAGAAAGGGTATATCTTTTGCACCTATATTAGGGTGTCCGTTTAAAAAGCTAACCATTGGGATCTCGAGAACCATACTCTAATTCGTGTCCTAATTTAATTAGTTAAAAAACATCCTCCATAAAAATCAGTTACCGTAAAATTCACTGCCTGGAGAAAGGTATTCAGTCACTGGCTCTTAATTTCTGCCCTAATGTAATTCGATTAAAATCAGCCTCCAGTCACAGTAATGTTTATTACCTGTGAGAATGGTGCTCACTCTCTGTGAACTACTCTAATTCTCGCCCTAATTAGATCAAAACCACCCTCCGTCAAAACCAGTCACCGTAATGATGTCTATTATTGGAGAGAAGGGTGCTCACTCACTGTGAAGTGCTCTAATTCTTGCCCTAATTACTTCAAAATCACCCTCCATAAAAACCAGTCACCGTAATGTGTACTACCTGAGAAAAGGGTGCTCACTTACTGTGAAGTACTCTAATTCTTGACCAAATTACTTCAAAATTACCCTCCGTAACAACCAGTCACCCTAATGTTTACTACTTGAGAGAAGGGTGCTCACTCACTGTGAAATACTCTAATTCTTGCCCAAATATAATTAGATCAAAAACACCGTCCGTAAAAAAACAGTCACCATAAATTTTGTATAAATTATAAATAATTAACGTATTGATATAAGTAATTAGATGTTAGTAGATAATGAAAATCGGTATTGTATTTAAGTTTAACAGTTTTGAATTAAATTACATTGTCATTAAAGCACCGCAATCATTTGATTACATTTATCTACATATCCTATTAATTGCTCTTAAAAGTTCCGTAATGCATTTTCTATGTGGTTGGTAATTGCACTCTACGCTATAAACTCAGGTAATTGTGTGAGATTTATTTAAGTCTATAGATGTTATATCCGGGAAGTAAGAGAGATATAAATCTTACAGTAACAGAACTCAAAAAATATGGAAACAAATCTAAACTGTTGTGTGTGCAAATAAAAGATTTTGATACTAGAAAACAGTAAAGATATAATAAAACAATAACAACATAAATAGAGAAATAGATTCAGGAGAGTAGAAAGCCACAAATATTATTACAACGAATAAATTTGACTCGGCGAATAGAGTATAATATAATTTGAAATTTCATTTTCTGGCTTCATATAAAAATTTAAAAATGAATGATTTTTGAAGAATATTCAACAACGATACATACCAAAGATAAAATTTGATGGCTCCAAGAACGAATAAGGCAGCACCTGCAGCCAAAACCAGACAGCAACCGGCTACCCCCCCTGCTACCCAGTAAGGGTCCCATTCTTGCACCCACATCTGAAAATAAACAATTTCACATATAAAAGAAGTGTCCACTAAATCACAGACCGATAATGTCGAAAATGTACGCTTTTTGATAAAAAAAAGTTATTTTTCCTACAACCAGGCATAAAGTACATACTTTGTGTCCCCTTTAGAGTTTGTAAAGAGTTACTTTTCACGCACTAGTGTTTGAAAAGTACTTTTCTACAACTGGGCATAAAGTATACACTTTATTGCCTTCGTTTGAGTTAGTAAAGAGTCACCTTTCACGCACTAGTGTTTGAAAAGTACTTTTCACGCACTAATGCCTGAAAAGTTGCCGTTTCTAGGTAACGTGAACACTTAACGCACTGGTGGTACATTTAACATTTGTTTTATTTACTTTTGAAACTAATTTTTATTAAAGTTTCAGTTATAGGAAAAATGTTGTATGCAACACGTGTGTAACATGGTGTTTTTTTTATCTCGTGCTATAATTTGCACTTAATTACTTGCATAAATAACTATCTCATGTAAAAGCCTTTCTTGCTTAATTACAGCAACTTTTTAATTTTTTTTTTTGTTACAAAACAATTCATAATTGGTTATACTATCTTGCAAATATACCCGAAAAGGGTACTGTGTCAAATAAGAATTGCTAATTGACAGAACAAGTTCAAAACATGTCACTTACAAACTAACGAGAAATGCCACTTTCTTAATAATACATTTCTAAAGAAAACTGTTAAGAGTTTTATTTAGAACATGAAATAGGAGGAGATTTTGATTAATTTTGTTGATATCATAGCGGGAAATTTTTAAAATCAACAACGTTAAAAAAAGTTTCAATGTTTAAACTTCATTTGTTTTTCTTCTATTTTACGGTAAAACAGTACTTATCATAATTTAAAACTAGGTTGGTGGTTTTGTATTATAACTGATGTTAAACTGATCTACGAAACGTTAAGAAATATATTCTTTAATAAAATTATTATTATTATAATTCACGCGTATTAACACATAATAAATTAATAAGCCAAGCTTGTCTTAGTAAATTAGTATCAGTCAGTTAACCAAAATTCTATTTTTATTTTGAAGAAAAATTAATAGCTATAATAATTGGTGTTTAGGTTAAGATTTTGAGATAAAATTCCTCTCTTAAATTTGAGAAATCATAAAAGTTCTTAGATGTGACTACAAAGCAAATATCTTTTATGTTGACATGTCATTAGCTAAACGGAGTCGTTAAGTTATTTGCTCTTCACTTCTTCGAATGCGGTTTCCAATGGCTGTTCGAAATGTTTAATTTTATTTTTAGTGCCTTGCTTTTCACATTTGTCTTTGAAATTTTATAATTTCGACCTTGAGTAGATGGAAATTTAAGTGGTTTACCATAAAATTGATGACAAGACAAATAGATATTTAAAATGAAAGAAGGAAAAAGTAATAAATTTTTACAATATAAGATTTTTATTGAACATTAACTGTTACTAATAAATTTTCGCAATAATTATAAGAAGTTAGTATATAATGCCTGTAGCTAAAATTAACACATTGTTGTATAAACTGATATTTTGTAGAAATAAATGTGGAATAATATGTACAAATATAATTATAGATAGATTGTTAATATGTTTAACTAATGATTGGAAAATTATATTATTACTGAAATGAAGTTAAATAATTTGTAAAATATGGGTCTTAATTATGATAAAAGCGAATCTACGTCCTCAATATTTGAATAATATTTTTGTAACAAAAAGATAATTTTATGTACACGAACTATGAAATTCAAGTAATGATAAAATATGTCCTATATCTGAATAATATGTTGTAATATCTTATTTCCTAAAAATATTTTATTAATATTGTAGTTAAATAATTTTTTTAACTGTGAATATATATTTTTAAATTAACAAACCTTTGAATTTTAAAATTGGTAGCCCCATTTAAAATTTAAATATAAAATAATAAGATTAAATAAAAGACAATAAGATATTTTATCAGTTTTTTTAATTTATTAATAAGTATAGTACATTTTTCCATTAATTATGAACTATTTTATAATTATTGAAAATTTTTATTTATAGAAAAGAAAAAAAGAAAATCAAAATTTTTGTTTATGTAAAATATAGGTCTTAATTATGATAAAAGCGTACCTACATCTAAAAACTATTATAACAAACATTTTTGTGAATGAAAAAGATGTTTTTATGTAATTTTCATGAACATGAACTATAAAATTCAAATAACTGCAAAGTATGTCGTTTAATTAAATTAAAAATATTAATTAATATTGTAGGTCAATAAAATTTATTTAAGAGTGAATTTATATTTTTTAATTAACTAACCTTTAAATTTTAAAATAACTAAATATTTTATTTACGGCTTATTATCCATTATTGGGTGTGGAAATAAAATTTGAACACTGGCATAACATCTAGCCCCATTTAAAATTTAAATATAAAATAATAAGATTAAAAAAAAGACAATAAGATAATTTATCAGTTTTGTATTTATTATTAAGTATATACCTTTTTTTACATTAATTAAAAACTATTTTATAGTTAATATCAATTTTTATTTGTAAGACATTAATAAAAATTAAAAATTGGAGTAAATATTTTTTGTTTATGCTGAGGAATGTTTCTGATTTGATACATTTTGTTTTTGTGTTTCATATTTTGAATAAACGGCACGTAATTGGAAAGCAACAAAATCATATGCTTTCCGAAGAACCGAAACTTTTAATATTCTTTTAGAAAAACCGAAACAACTTAAACATTACTGTACTGTTTTACATTTAAGTTGAACACCTGCACCCAAAATATTATTTGTCACTCCTACAAAACTATAAAATATTAAACCTACCTTAACAGAATTCTGTGGTTGTAGAACTTATATCCGGCGTAGCTGACCAAACGCACGTTGTGAATGATGCCACCGACTGACTGCTCGCTTCGCGAACTTCAACAACCAAGTTCAACTGAGAGACGCGAGGAAAGTGTACGTGTAGATGGTGTCGTTGTGTGCCACTACACTCGATTCGTAGGATGACGTACTACGTACTAGATACCAAGGAGGAGAAAGACTATGGGAAAGAATTTACCTAAAGCAGGTGCCGTTCGCTGTTCGATTCTGTAGAGGAGAAATAGGTTTGTAGTTTGATAGTTTGAGTCATCGATAATGCAGAGAAAATGATTTTATTATTTATGATGGGACGGTTAACACGTTAACTGCCACCATTAAAAAAAAAGGTGGGTCCCTTGGGCCATTTTTTCTTTTTTACAGATTTAGGATGTTTTCATATTAGAAAATACAAGTAGGATAACAGAATTGATTTTTTTTTAATGTTGCTCTAAAATTTGAAGAATTTTATTGAGTCACACCTCAATATTTTATCATTTCAGAGACTAAAAAACAAAAAAAATATGCGCTAAGAATAGGTTTTGGTCTGTCAGGCCACCGAGAATTAAACTACGTTCACAGATATGCGTTGCGAGGTACAAACGTTAGACCACGGATCATAATGTGTATTCAAACACTGAGGCACAAACGATGTATCTCAGAGCATACGAGGAAATTTTAGTGAGACACATAAGATGTACCTCATGGCAGTTAACGTGTTAAATAGTTGTAGTTCTTGTGGGAGGTTTTGAAAATGATTTATGCAAAGTTTACAACCTTTTATGGAGGGTTGTAGTTTAGGCGTCATAAATTATTTCAAATCGAAGAAATCGACCGATTAAACAAATTCATATTGAATTTTCTTCGTACAAATTCTGTTTTTATGTATACCTCTAAAGAAAATTTTCAATAAATGTATGTATTTCTCTAATCCCATAATATTTTAATCTTTTTTTAAGTTGCAAAGTATAAAAAGAAATACAGCAGATCAAGAACGAACCTTAAAAAATACAACTTATAGGTTTTTATCGTCAAAATGGTACCTATACATCCGAAATAATTAAAAATACTCATTTTTAGGTCCAAAATTTTGATTTTTGAATATGGTCCATATTGATAGATATTTCTGAGATGATTTCAAATTTACAAACGGAATTTAATTATCTCTTCTCATTCTTGAGATTTTTGCTTTGAAAGTTGTTCCTCAAAAAATTGTATTTTTTGAGTATATCTCTAAAACGAATAAAGCTACAATCCCAATGATTTTACCAGTTGATTCTACAGGAAAAATTACATAAAGAAATGTCTTTTCTGAATATATGTTCTTTAGAACGATTCGGTCAAAAATGAGAAAAACGAAAAAAACGGAATTTCAGTTTTTTGCTCGAGAATTTTTTTTCTCCAAAATTTTTCATATTGTGAACATAAGTAAATATCGATGCGTTGATTCTAAATTTTCAAACCGAATTTAATTATCTCTTTCCGTTCTCGAGATATTTGCGTTCAAAGTTAGACCTGAAAAAAGAGGTTTTTCAGGAATAGTCCTGAAATGGTTCGAGATACGACTTCGACGATACCACCAATCGATTCTACTGGAAAAATTACATAAGTGTACCAATTCTTAGATTTTTCGTCCAACGGATACAATTCTTAAAGCGATAAAACGAAAATCGGCAAAAATCGATAAAAATGCCTGATGAACCCCTTACGATTTTTTTCGATTTTGGCCATTTTCAGTTTTTCCTCCCTACAAATTGCATCTGTTGGGATAAAAATCTGAAAATTGTTACACTTATGTAATTTTGCCAGTAGAATCGACTGGTGAGATCGTCGAAATCGTATCTTGACCCATTTCAGGGCTATTCCTGAAAAACCTCTTTTTTCAGGTTTAACTTTGAACGCAAATATCTCGAGAACGGTAAAAGATAATTGAATTCTGTTTGAAAATTTGGAATCAGCGCATCCTTATTTACTTAAGTTTAGAATATAAAAAATTTTGGAGAAAAAAAGTTTCCTAGCAAAAAACTGAAATTCCGGTTTTTTGATTTTTCTTATTTTTCACCGAATCGTTCCAAAGAACGTATATGGGGACAAAACATTTCTTTATGTAACTTTGCCCGTAGAATCGACTGGTATAATCGTTGAGATTGTATTTCTACTCATTTTAGAGATACACCCAAAAAACACATTTTTTTGAGGTGCAACTTTCAGAGGAAAAATCTCAGGAACGAAAAGAGATATTTGAATTCGGTTTGAAAATTTGAAATCAGCGCGTCGACGTCTATTAAAATAAACTATTTAGAAAAATAAAAATTTTGGACCCAAAAATGGGTATTTTTGGATTATTTCGGCTGTCCATGAAAAATAATAGAGCAAAAATCAAAAAATTGCAACTTTTCAAGTAAAACTGTGATTGAAAATAACTTGGAGATATAAAAAGAACCGATTACCGGTTTAAGAAACGTAGTATGGATTTTGAAGTCAAAATTTTAATTAACGAATATCTATATCAACATTAAAATATATATTTTTTTATTGCAATTAAAATAAATACCATCCTGATACTTACTTTAGCATACAGGCAAAAAGAATTATATTTTTTTTATTAAATAAACAACAAAGTACAAATTTAAATACAAATACATTACATAAAATATATTTTTTAGTGTCGTTCAATGTTATTTTGTTATGAATGTTTTTAGTTTTCATATCACATTTCTTAAGAATCGGAGTAGGTATGTGGTTAGAATTTCTCTATCTTCATTTTAATATTTAATTTTCTAAACCTTCGAAAAACTAAAAATCAGTCAATTGAAAATACAGTTTATTTTTAATAGTTTTAAGTTTTTTGCAAATATTTCATATAACATATAATTTTTTAAAAAGAAAGTAACAAAGTTAATTAAAAAAATACTAATATTTTTATTATCCCACATAGAGGATTTTGTGATGGCCCCAGTATTTTTTTTACTTTGCGAATTGGGAAGGCAGGTAGAGATAATTCTGCACGCGGTGTTTAACTGCAGCCTGCAGTGAAGAATGCAGTGGTTGCTGCATGAAGGTCAAGTATCGCGGCCACCAGGTTGTCGACCCAAGTCTGCTTGTACCATATGTGTAAAACCAATACGAGTACCGTTGTCTCCGATAGAAAATGTTAAACCCGCATCATTCATAAACCATGCCCACATACTACAACTATGCGTACATGGTACGGACCGTGCTTTCCAAATGCATATATTATGTCAAGTTAAATAATAAAGAAATTAGATGTGGCCAGTAAAGAATATTTTCATACAATCAGAATTTCAATAAATAGCATGGTGCTATTTAACCACTACTTTAAAATGCACAACAATGCAAAATGAGACGTTCTGATTGGTCTTTGTAATAAGTGAAACAATCTTTACATATACTCCTCGTGCTAAAAAAATGAATTGATTAAATTTGATATTGGGCTTATTTATAAATTTTATTTAATAACGTGTAATTATAACTCTATAACTATGGTGTTTTTAGATAAATAATGTAGGTATAAAACACATGTGAGTTAGAAATTATAACTCACTACTTGTTGGTTCGTATCATAATATCTACCTACGTTATAAAACCTTCTCTAATCTACTTTTCATTAAATATCATTTTAAAATTTCAACTGTCAAAAAAACTTTTGTATATTTTATATCAAAAATTAAAAGGTGTTGGATAAAATATTATATGGCACACGTGTGTTAATTATCTACCTCAATTGAGAAAAATACTTCACTCGGCTTAAGGGCTTCATGAGTTATTTATTATTATTTTATAGTATAACTGTGTTACACTTATACCATAAATAACTATTTGCTTTTAAGCGTATGTCAAATTTAATAATTATTAAAATGATAATTTGTTTTATGAATATCCTTCTGCTTATTATTATTGTTTTATTATTCATAATAAAACGATAACATATGGTGAACGATGTTATTGCACTATTGTTAAATTTTTATAGCAAACATTTTTAATTTTCTATTTTTCTAGGACATGTAAAGAGATTTATATGCAAAATATGGAAATAATTTAAAGAAATATGTATTTACTCTTTTCAAAGAAACAGGAAATCCTATACGTGTGATACTTTGCAGTTTGAGAAATTCTGATCAGCAAAGATTAGCAATTAAAACGTAAGCAATAAAATGATACAACGCAAAATTCAGCATATAATACTAACATGCGTTCACTGGGTTCTGCTATATGTATATAATTTACATGTTATAATTACATGCAACGGTGTATTTTCTATATTAATTTTCTGTAATATTTATTTCATGTGAGATGAGTGCTCACTCACTGTGAAGAATTTTAATTCTTGTTCTAAGACAATTAGATCAAAATCACCCTACAAAATAAAAAGTCACCGTAATGTTTACTACCTGTGAAGGGTGCTTACTCACTGTGAAGTATTGTAATTCTTGCTCTAATATAATTAGTTCAAAATCACCCTCCGTAGAAACCAGACACCGTAATGTTTACAAGCTGCTCATTCACTGTGAAGTAGTCTAACTCTTACCCAAATATAATTCGTTCAGAATCACCCTCCGTTAAAACCAGTAACTCTGATATTTACTACCTGAGAGAAAGCTTTAAGTACTCTAATTCTTGTCCTTATATAATTAGTTCAAAATCACCCTCTGTCAAAACCAGTCACCGTAATGATTACTACCTGAGAGAAGGGTGCTCACTCACTGTGAAGTACTCTAATTCTTGTTCTAAGACAATTAGATCAAAATCACCCTCCATAAAAACCAATAACCCTAATGTTTACTATCTGATTGAAGGGTGCTTACTCACTGTGAAGTACTCTAAATCTGGCCCTAATATAATTAGTTCAAAATCACCCTTTGTCAAAACCAGTCACCGTAATGATTACTACCTGAGAGAAGGGTGCTCACTCACTGTGAAGTACTCTAATTCTTGCCCTAATATAATTAGTTCTAAATCATCCTCCGTAAAAACCAGTCACTTCCTGAAAGATGGGTGCTCTAATTCCTGGCCTAATGTAAAAACTACTCACCTTTATTGCCCTAATTAAACGAAATCGAAAAAAAAAACTCAGTACTACAGTAAAATCCATAGATATATTCTCAAATTATATTTATTTTACAATAAAATAGTTTACATTTTAAGACGACTGACAATAAATATAAGTTCATTTACATAAAAAAAAACAATATTTACAATAAATGAAAGTTAATGTGCGTTAGTGACTTTTGTAAACTTTGCAAACATTCTCTATTGGTGTTGTTTGATCTTCTGCCTACTTCTATACAAGAACCAAAGTCTTATGGTTAGAAAGTAAACGATTTCAAGCAGAGAGAGTATAGACACTCCCATGAAGAGGCCTAGCAGACCTCCACAGTTGGCCAGGAAGTCAGTCTGGCCGTAGAGTTCGCTTCTACTCAACGCTAGGAACTGCGACTCTTTGAAGAAGATGTCCACTTCGGACGCTGTTATGTAGCCTCGACCTAGTGACTCTTTCGCCCTACCATAGTGAAAATAAAAAAGAAAAAATAAATTTCAGATGATGATAAATTGTAAACTAATTTAATTTTTCAGTAAATTTGATTGTAATAATATGAGGCCTAATTATTCAAAATACTCATTACATAGTGATGCAAATGATGAAAAAATAATTCTAATAATTGCATAGAATAGAAATCATTGACACAAAAACATTCAAACACATGTTCTACTTTTGAAAGTCGGTCAAAAAAGTCAAAACGTATTGTAAAGGTCTCAATTTGTGGATATTTATAAAATGTCAAAATATTAAGATCGGTTTGGTTTATGTAGTAAAATTTTATGCAATGATCTCTTTCGTATAAATCGGCTTATCTCAATGGACTGGCAAATTAAAAACGAATAAAAGTATTTTCATTTTTTTAACAAAAAAGTTAATTAAGAATTCATTTTTTCTGTATGGAATTAAATTAAAATTCACGTAAGGAATGTTTAGCTCATAAGGCCGTTAGGCCGATTGGGATATTTTCCTCAAATGACATAATTAGCATATTTGTTCCATAAAATATTTTTTTTATATTAGCTATTGATGTAAAAAATATTGAAGTTTTTTTGGCAGTTGAACTGTATGACCTTGTACGAAACAAAGAAAGTATGGCAATCGCAAAAAAATCTATCTTTGGATTCCAACTGAAATACCCATTTTGATTAGCTATGTATGTATGTATGTATGTATCTCAAAAATAATTAGCCGTAGAATGTTAAAATTTTGTATATGGGACTGCTATAACATCTAGTTGTGTACTACTACTTTTATTGCTATCAGCAGTCCCAAAAAGGCATTTTACTCGAAGGTTTTTTTTTATTATTTCGCATAACTCAAAAACGAGCCGTAAAATGATGAAATTTTGTATGTGGGAAGGGCAACAAAAATGTAAATAATTTAATATACATTGCTGCAACCAGTTCTATGTCTATGTAAAGTGTACAACTGATTATAGGTTTCGCAAAAAGTAAATGATCAGTGGCGTCGCTAGACTGTTTTTTTTAGAGCGCCTCTCTGTTTTATAAGTGCATAATTTATATAAATTTTGTTTTCTCATTATGCTGCTATAACAAAAATAATGTCGTTAGTCATTAACAAAATATGATGTGTTTGGAAGTTGAAAATGTGCTCCCCATGTTTAACACGTTAACTGCCACCATTAAAAAAAAAGGTGGGTCCCTTGAGCCATTTTTTCTTTTTTACAGATTTAGGGTGTTTTCATATTAGAAAATACAAGTATGATAACAGAATTGATTTTTTTTAATGTTGCTCTAAAATTTGAAGAATTTTATTAAGGCACAATATATGTACCTCACCTCAGTATTTTATCATTTCAGAGACTAAAACAAAAAAATCATGCGCTAAGAATAGATTTTGGTCTGTCAGGCCACCGAGAATGAAACTACGTTCACAGATATGCGTTGCGAGGTACAAACGTTAGACCACGGAGCATAATGTGTATTCAAACACTGAGGCACAAACGATGTATCTCAGAGCATACGAGGATATTTTAGTGAGACACATAAGATGTATCTCATGGCAGTTAACGTGTTAAAATTCTAACAACGTACCAGCAAATGATATATTCAAGATAAAAAAAATTGATATGCATTCTAAGAAAAATTATGAATTTGTATAAATAATAAATAATACTAACAGCACTTATGTCTTGTAAAAAAACAGGGTAATAATAAACTTACTCATCATCCAGGTCATCGACGAATCCAGACTCCAGCAACGTTTTAACCATGTGAATCTCCGTTTGCGAAGTCTCAGCTGTGTAGTGCAAGCTAGTGCACGCTGGGAGGCATTCACATCGGCTTAAAATCTCTTTAGCTACCTCTACCCGTTTACGATTGCGTCTGGAAATGTGTTGCGTGGGATTTGATATCTCCAGGTCCAGAATCGTCGCTATGACAAGTTTTATTTGGTGAGTTTTTCAATTTCGTTAGTAAATATAATAGTACAGGATGGGCAAAGTTTTGAAGATGAATTAAAAAAAAAACTAGTAGACATACAAAAAGAGCGATTTCCTTCTTAAAAAAGTAAGGACCAATGTGGTATTCCTACATTTTTTATTTTTTTTGTTAGTTCAATCCAGTTTGGGTATGAAAAAATATATATCAAGCGAGATATGAACTTTTAAAAAAATTTCAAAATTCAAATTGCGCGCTTCGAAGTTGACATTTGCTGTGAACTTCACCCAACGACTAAATATAACTAGACAAAACATTCCCTATCCTTCCGTATTGAATGTTTTGTTTTCGGTAAGCCAGAAAGAGAAACCTAGAGATAGATATATACTGAAAGTATTGTTCGAGCATTGCTCGCTAGAGGCGTCACTGTAGTTGTCATTATTTTTTGTTATTTATCATTATTTACGTTTTTGTTTTGCTAATGACACGTTAGATTTGATTATATTTGAAACACATAAATTTAAAACTTCCAATTCTAATGTTAATCATAAAAGCACGGGCGCCTCTAGTGAGCAATGCTCGAACAATACTTTTATTTTATATCTATCTCTAGGTTTCTCTTTCTGGCTTACCGAAAACATAACAAACCAAGAGAAGTTTTGTCTAGTTATATTTTGTCGTTGACTTCACCACCTGAACCCATGTGTTCAAAGACAGCCATTTGTTTTTAAACAAGAAAATGTGGTTAAATTTCAGAAATATCAAAGAAACACGAATGATCCAAGCAAACAATACGAATGAAATATCATATCGATGGTGCAGAATGAAAACCTTCGAAGTCAAAAAAGCACAATTTGCAGGAGATTAAAAAAACTGTTTTTTAAACTTATTTTTTATACTATATATATGACTTTTTTTGTATAAACTTAATTTTACTCTTTTTAATATACTATGCAATAATTATTAACAAATTTAAAGTATTTTACCTTTAAAAATGACTTCGAAGTTTTCCACTTGACAATGATTTATATTTGCTGCTAATATTTTTGACATAGAAGGTTTTGCAAAAAAAAATGATTGTATATAATATAATAAATAAATATATTTATTTGTTTATTTCTTACATGTACTTGTTATTTTTACAAAATATTCAAGAAAACAAAATAATTATAAAAATTATTTAGTGAGGTAGTAAATCATAAAAATAATGAACTGCCTGTGGAAGCACAGCTTTCAACTGTTGTAGGTGGTCCCACTTTGTCCTGGCAATTTTTAGTTGGGAATCATACAGCTGGGGATAAATTATCCCTGGATCAACAATTTTTGCACGTCTAGGCAGTGGTTTAAAGTCATCATCAAAGTTTAATCTGTATTGTATTGTCCCAGATGATAAATATACGTAATGACAAACGTCATTAACAGTTGGATCTGTAGCTTTGTTACCAGGACGTATGGAGGAATAACGTTGACTATCAATGTTGCTAAAATCTTTAAAGAAATCATAAGTTAAGTAATGTGCTTTATATGGGGGATACGAAGACTTTTTGTTGTTGCATTGATGTCTGGCTTCTTTGGATGCTGCAATGTAATCAGAGGGTAAATGGATCTCGCGATTTTTTAAACGTTTTTCAATAGCAGCATGAACGGAGTCCACTTCCATTTGTGTGTGTCCAACCACAAGGTACTTCTGATGTATAGTAAACTCATGTTTCACAGCCAATTCTAGCAATGCGTTTGGTATTATTTGGTTTTTGTTTAGGTATACGCAGCCATCGCTCCAAATTTTTATAATTTTTGGGATATTTTCTGGCCAGTTATCTATAATTCGTTTTATATGACTCATTAGGATCGATGCAAAAATCTGGCCTTTAAGCTCTCCTTCAGCTTCGTTCCACCAGTAGCAATCAACATCATGGCTTTCTAAATCATACACTGTGTAATTATGGCAACATAATTTTGTCTTGTAGAATAATGCTGAAGCTTTCAAAAATGGAGCAAGCTTAACTGCTTGCATGTCAACTGAAAACACTTTGCAAGTTTTTTCTATAGCTTCCAACTTGTCTTTATCCTTCTCTTCTCTTGCTCTTTCTTTATTTCTTCTATGAATTATATAATCATCTTCAGATAAATTTCCTACTTTATATTTGCAACAAAGGTCGCACTGATCTTTTTTGGGTTTAAATAAGGAGATATTAAGTTCATTAACAATTTCCATAAAAGAAAATCTACTTAATATCTTCTCATTTTCTTCCTCGCATCTCTGTTTATAAACTCGATATAGATCCATAAATGATTGGAATGTTTCCTCTAGATACAATTTACTTGAATCTTTGCGGCAGTAATGTGACTCCATTTTAGGAAGCATATTTATGAATCTAACTGCAAAATTCTTCCGTTTATTTCGTTCGTCTTTAACTTTTGTTGAATTTTCTTGTACTTGTACTTCTTTATTTAGATCGTCAGTCTTATCTCTTTCGTCTTGTTCGTCGCTCTCTTCTGTTTCGTTTTCTTCGTTCCTTATATCTTCTGTTATGGACTTTGTTTTCATTCCATGGAATACACATTTTGCCCAATTTTTGACACTCCATACCCCCAATGCAAACGTGTTGCAGAACATTTCTCTGCACACTTCTTTCCGTTCCGAATCTATTTTTAAAAAATAATGAAATGTATTTCCTCTCCTATCTCCAGATTCGCGTCTACGTTTTTGTTTTGGTTGTTCACAATCTACAAGAGATGCAATGTATGTCTTTCTTTCATCCCAGGAAAGTTTTGACCAAAAATGTTTGAAAAGTTCTTGACGCAACAATTCCGGAATATCATTACAAAAACGCATCTTCGATTTCAAACAAAACTGAGAACTACAACGAGGTCCAATTTTTCTCTCACATATTACCTTCTCCTCATCTGCTTTTCCGATCTTCTTTATACGACTTACGTAACTCTTACCAAGTTTTCTAGACGTCATCTGTTTGTTTCTTTTCCATTCTGATCTGTTTTGTTTTCCTCTTCTACGTTTTACCTTTTTGGAAATATTTGTTTCTGAGTCGTCAGATGACACAGAACAATTTTCACTGACAATGTATTCCGTATCCTTAAATCCAACATTAGTTTCATCGGCATCATTGACTTCCGTTTCCTGAGTATTATTAATAAGATCTTTTAATCCCAGTTCCATATTTATCACTGGTTCATTACAATGAACAGCAAAATTTTCTTTATTAGTAGTTCTACTACTTAGTTCGCTTTCAATTAATTTTTCTTGATCATTTATTTCAGTTTGTATAACAAAGTTCTGAATGTTTATTTCATTTATTTCCGGTACATGAAATTCTTCTTGTGTATTATTCTGAAGTTCTGTACCTGTTTCTATTAAATCTTCATCAACCGGTAGAAGAAAAATGCATTCTGTTTCAGATAAATCAATTAGACTACCGTCATTGTTAACTTGATAGTTATTTATTTCAATAATATCATTATTTATTGTTGATATACTATCGTCTTCCTTGTTTTCTGGTTTTTGCGAAGTATTTTTAGCAGCATTTACTTTTGTGTGAGTGTTATTCTGTTAAAAAAGTTTGGTTTTAATTACAAATAAGTAATATAATATTAGGTTATAAATAATTTACCTCTAAATTAAACGTAGAATTTGATACTATTTTATCCTCACTGTTATTTGTCAAATTGGCCATAGCCATGGATACTAACATTTTCCCTCTAGATGTCATTTTAACCGTTTAATAACAAATTGAACCGTAAAAAACAAAATATAGATAAAATCAATGTGTTTCACAAAATTTTGACATATTGACATAGGTGTTTTCTGCAGCAGAAAATTGCTTGTCGGCCAGACATAGATGTTTTCTGCAGCAAAAAATAATTTGTTCGGAATTCATACTCTCTATGTCAATAAGTGCTTGAGCATGCTCCTCGACATAGAAGTTAATTGCAGCAAAAATTTAAAACTGACATAGAGAGTAGTACGATTTAACATGTTTCCAGCGCTGTTACAATATAGAAGGTTTCCTCAGCTGATGTAGAATATTTCTGATATTATTTTAGGTATAAAAGCTCAAAAACGCTAAAAATTGACTTAGGAGGTTTCCGTTCTGCACCATCGATATATAAAATACAAGCATGGCTACTAACGCCATCTATGTATTTCTAACTGCATATATTTAACATGAAATGAGCAACAACGTATCACTACTTCGTCACAGTTTTCAAGGACGTTTCTACATTTCAATTTTCTAAAATTGAATTATGAATGAAAACTTTTTACTAATTACGTTTTATTATATTTCCGATTGAAATATTGTGCAACAAGTGCAGAAAGTCGCCTATTTTCTAAAAGGTGTGAAAATTTCATACAGGATGGGAAATAAGTGATTCTGCACGAGTGGCACACAATATCATACTTTTTTCTTGTATTAAGAAAATAAATCTCGACTTTTCATCATTATTTATCACTTTTATACTTACTTTGAACTTCACTGACACATTCTAAACTTGCATATCCACAAATTGTAGTTTCGCTATCACCTAAAAAATACTTCATATTTTTAAAATTGTTTAATAAATAATAAAATCTTACTTACGAGGCATATAGAAAGGTACACAGCCACAATAATGCTTGGTAACATTAGCATCACATTCTGTTTGACAATTATTCTGCGTGTACACTCCAAAAAACCTCAGCGAGCGTTCTTCGGAAAAATAGCAACGTCTGGTTTTTGCAGAAACAGATTTTAGATTGCTGGAAGTAGTCGTTAGT
The DNA here is from genome assembly GCA_035578165.1 of Stenolophus ochropezus. Classification (NCBI taxonomy): domain Eukaryota; kingdom Metazoa; phylum Arthropoda; class Insecta; order Coleoptera; family Carabidae; genus Stenolophus; species Stenolophus ochropezus. Next base: position 1,059,769 of record JAQOWZ010000028.1, on the reverse strand, counting down.
TCTGGACGAACAATCATTGTTACTTTTCGGTTTAGCGACACGAGGAAGTATTGTTGGGAGGTTTTTGGGGACTCCACAGGATTGTGTAGAACAATCTGATTACAAAAATATTATTAAGACAGAATTAGATATAAATAGATTAAGAGGAATAGGATATGTGACCATTTTTATCATTTTGGTAGAAAAGTTAATATACATCTAAATAACAACTTTGGTAAATGGTAGATTTTTTGAAGAGGTTCAGTTCTTCACATGAAGAGTTTTGATAGAGAGAGGAAGGATATTTTACAATAAATAAAACATCTGTTGTAGACACCACATGATTTCTTTGTACCGATTAAATTATGCATATTTTTTGCTGCACTTCATTCAAACTTATTTCATGTGAAATAAAAGAAAAAACATACAAAATTTCATCATTTAATTTTGGCACTGCTAATTGTAATAAAAAGAAACGTCCACAACTAGATGTTATAGCAGTCCTTTATAAAAAAAAATGTCAATATTCTATGGTTAATCCATTTTCATTTATGCGAGAGACACCGAACAGATGCACTAATTAAAATTATGTGCAGGGTCAAAATTGCGCAGTACGGTGTACGCAGAAGTCAGCTTTACACGTTACAAATTAAGGAATGTGAAACAATTCTGTTTATAATTGAAAGGAAGTTAATACTGAAGTATTTTAATAAATACTATTTATAATATTAATTTCAAATAAGATAATCGTATGAAAACAATAAAAATATTTGACATAGGTACAAATGGAACAGCAAACGAAACTTAATTGCGCAGTACTCGTATTCATGTAGCTGTGTAAAAACAAAAACGGATTACCAATAACAATGTTCTATTCAAATTTAGCGCTCGTTAGAGGGAGGAGTTTCTTGTGCATCTGTTCGGCGTCCCAAGTATAGTCAAAATGAGTTCAGGGTGGTTAAAACGAATAATTTCGTTGAAAACTGAAAACCGAAATTTTTCGCGATTACAATACTTCTTTAACTTCATAACGTCGTCTTTCATTAAATAAAACATTTACAAAAAGCTGAAGTTTCCAATATTCTACCCAAATTAACTTCATATATAATAAATCGTATAATCATGGTGTACTTTATTGAGTTCCAGACATAAGTGTATAAGGTATTTTAGACTTAAAAGTACCTAAGGAATAGATCTTTAAACTTTTTTTTATTTGTTGACCGCATTCTATTTCATTTTCGTTTTTTAAAATTTTTTTATGATCACATAACCCATTCTGCGTTTTGTTTTGGATTTTAACAAGATACTTGCTTTATAACCGAAAACAGGGATACCACAAACGTAATCCTTGTCATCTGAAACTGAATATAAGGCCAAAGTAAGTCCTGCTGTGTTACCATGTCGAGCTGCATGACGAGGTTCGTTGATTCGTTTTTTATAACCCACTTCTAAACTCCAGCCTGACATCTTGAATCCGTTGCTGATATACTGAATCCTATTATCACTTTAATACAAAAATAAATTAAAGGTTTGTCACATGTTTGCCTTTTAACCAATCTTGTCATAATTATAGCACAGAATAGTTACATACAAAAGCGACACTCCGTGTCTGTACCTTCATATTATCCTATTCAGTTCTATGATCTTGGAGCATTGTGTAGACCGTTAAATTTGTTCACTTCCCCTATCTCTCCCTAAGATGTGACGAAACTTTCTGATTTTAAACAATGAGCCCTTTAAATTTGTCCACTTTCCCCATCTCTCTCTAATTTTCGTTTCTCTTACTGTCGCTTCTGTATAAACCTATTCTGTGATTATAGTGAGAATAAAGCTCTAAAGATTATTCCCGGGAATAATCTCTGCAACTTTTGTTTTTGTTGACATATGTCAAAGTTATAAACTTATAAGTAAAATAAGAGAAAAAGAAAAGTTTTTAAAATTTAATCTAATTAAATGTAACTCGAAAGTTCGATAAATTACTTTCAATTTATTCTCACTGTTATATTATTGTTGGTAATATAATACAAAATGAGTAGTTTTCAATAATTTTTCTTTTTTTTTTTAGGAGAACAAGGAAAATATAATAGTTCTCATTTCTAATTTCAACTCCTAAAAAATGTTGGAGATATTAGTCTACCTACAGAAAAGTGTCGTTCGTAATTTACTAATATCTAATGTTATTACAAAATGTTTTTAAATTAATATTCTTAAAGAATCGACTTGTTTGTTTCTGAAAATTTGATTTTTCAATAAAATATAATTTGAAATTTTTGTTTTTATTGAAAAATTTTAATTTGGAAAACATTTCTATGATAAGAATACTATTTAAAACATTTTTATAATAATTTTTTTCTCTAAAATGTACTAAAAATGAGATATTAGAGATCAACAAAAGAGACTTTTTTGGTGGTAGTCTCTCTTTCAAAATCTGAATTATTATTTTGTTCTTACATTTCCCTTGTGTATATATCTTCCTGTCTAAAAGAATTAAAAGTATAACACAATCCATCCTCTGTTATTTGTTCAACAAAGACATCATTATCTTCATATTCATTTTGCCATTTTATTCCTCCTAAAGTATCATTCAGACCTGGTGCGAACTACAAAAAATGAAAACTATATTTCCTATGCATATTTAGTTTTATAAGTGAAAGAAAAGATTTTCTTTATTCAGTCAGTATTTTAAATTACAATTTTATATAAAATATAATAAGTAAATATTTTGTATTTCACGTCTGTAATAAAACTATAATAGTGTCCAAACTAGTTCGTTTATAGCTCAATTGAGTGCTGTTATAGTCTAGTACAAATTATTTTTTAAGATTGGTACCTCTGCTGAAATATGTCAAAAAATATTATATGGCAAACCTCGTAAGATAAATAAAGACAAACGTTTATTAAGAATTTTATTTTTGTATAGAGTACTATAGCTAAAAAATAGAAAAAAAGATGTCATAGATATCACATCAGTGTTACTAATACAAAACATCCAAAATTTTGAAACTACATTTTTTATTTATAAAAGGGATAAAAGAAAATAGAAAAAATAGTATTGAGAATTCATTTTGTAATAGTCGATTATTTTGATTTCCTTCTCACAAAATAAAATTCGTTTTTAATTTAGTTTTATTTTACAAAAGATATAATATGAATTAATAAATATACTGACTCCACAAAGAGAAGTTATTTTAATACATACACGTTTTATATTGTTGATTGCCTCGTTATCTGTTATATTATACGTAGATGTTACATTCTCAAGATATTGTGCAAGACTACATACCAAAGATATATCCCAAAATAATTTAGATCTGTAATACAAATTCTTGATAGTCAATGCAAAACAATGTTTCAATAAAAAATGTTGGAATATTGTTTTTGTTTCTTATAAACAATTTTTTAACTTACTCTTCTTTTGTCAGGTTGTCTCGTTTTCGGAACATTTTTGTATAATTATACCTTGTCTTCTCAACTTTATTAAGAGGACAAATGGTTACAGCTGGAAATGGAATGGCATAAATTGGAATCTGTTCTTTCTCGAAGCTTAAAATGACTGGATTTGTGTCCCATTTTATCCAAGTCTTGGAGATCAGATAGCAACAAGCTGTTAAACTCAAGAGAAACATTACCACCCACCAGATTCTAAAACAGGTAAGACATTATTTAATTTAAGAAGCAAAGTATTTTAAAATAAGTAGTACACTAGTTTAAGAATAAAATTGTGGTGAATTAAAAAGGATGACATCTGGTGCTAAAATTTAGAAACGCGTTAGTAGGGAAAATAATGTAGATGTTTATACCGGGTTTATTTTTATTCACAAAGTTAAGGATACTTGAAACAAACATTCGGGACAAGGTGATATAATTTAAAAATGTAATGCGCATCTTTTTCGCGCAGTTTAAGTACAAGAAAATAGAAATATTTCTAGTTTCCTATCCTAAAATTAGAAATTAATTTATTTTTCTGTTTTCCCCGATCATTTTGATTTTTAATAATAAAAAAACTGCTATTAAAAATTATATCCTTTAAAGCGCGACTGAATTACTCCACTTCCTCCTTGTCCAGTGACGTATTAAGGTTTTTACCCAACTTCACTTGGTTTCAAACTTCAAGTATAATGTTTTAACTTCCAAACTGAGAAATTGAATAATTTGCTGCAAATCTAGTGGCACACAAAAGCCTTACAATGCTTTAAGTCACAGAATGTCCACTTTACCAACTTTCAAATGCGCCAAACCACAATATTTGGGATCTGGCATCCACACGTGGATACCTTCACACCATCTACGGACGTCACAATTTTTGCGACTTTTTCTAGTATGATACTTTAAAACGATATTATATAACATAAAATGTAAATAAAAAAGAGTTACCTACATCATAACAAATAAGACATTGTAGGTTCGATTTAAACAAAACAAAATGGTTCTCTTAATTTTTTTTTTGCAATACCCTTAATATACTGCTTAAATATCAAATCATGTAACTACACCGGGAGATTCATTATTACTCCAGCAAAATATCTTCGTACAATTTTTCAAAAATTTTCAGTAAACTTTTAAAATAAGCGAAAATTATACATATTTTTGATTTTAGTACTGTCTTCTCCGCATAATAAATAAGTTATCATAAATGACTTGATGATAGTTACGTTATTTGAACCTCTGTTATACATACGTACTTTTCTGGAATGCTTTTATCATTGGCTCCAAGGTACCCTATGCCATGTATTGTTGCTGTGGAACAATAATCTTTCCAAATACCTACAAAAATATTCTTTTCCTCATTTTTCTTCTTCTTAACCAGATTTGGTCCGCAACGCACTTCTATTTTATTTCTCATTTCGGAGATTGTAATTTTGTAAACCATATCATTTACTTAATATGTATTTAGTGCACAGTTCAAAACTTAAAATTAAATATGTGAAAAATTCGAGTTATTTGTTAATCAATATGTATAATTTATTTACAAATGCCACTTTGAGTAAACAGATTACTGTGTTTACTGCTCAAAGATTGACGAGTGACTTAAAAACATAAATTATATAGTGAATTAATGTTTATCTGATATAAAATATTTCGTTTAAAATTTCAATATGAACCAGTAAATATGGTTTATGTATTTATAATAATATATTTGCCACGCTTATTGAGTTTTTATATGAAATATAATATGCAAGATATATTTTCTATCAGATAATTATAAAAAAAGGCGTGTCAAAAATTATAATTGACAAATCGTTTTTGGTGAGTTGAATATTTTATGAATTCTTATCAAAATTATTACTTTTTCCAAATATGTATGACAGATATGCTAATTAGAAATTTGGAAATTAGATTGCTATTTATTTGGTCAATATTTAAAAAAAACTCCGCGAAGTTAGCCAAAGTAGTAGCTAAAGTAAAACTTTACAGACTCTTATGTCAAAATTTAACTTTACGTATTCATCTTTCAAACTGAATTAAGCTATATTTTAATAGTATATTTTTGCAGTTTATTTTAGCACTACCTAAAATAACAAATATATCATTCTATAATATTGATGAATTTATGTATTATTTACCTTTGGTAATAATTTATTTGATTACATGCAAACAATGTCTAAGGACGACGTGTAAACATAAATGAAAATTATAAAGAAATATTTGACACGTATTTGACGTACGTTTGTTATTGCAGCTATCCCCATCTCAATAGCTAGCTGACGTTTTACAAACACATAATGCTGTTTATTTATGTTTTTGATTAATAATTTAACGATTTCGGAAAAAAATGTAATGTATATCTAAGGACTAAAGTATTTTTTATTACTCACTGTCGCCTCGTAAAATCAATTCCTTATGCCAAATAAAAAATATACTTTAGTCCCTTGATATACAAATAAATATTTTGCAACTAGTGTAGGAAGTAAGTGTTTTTAATCGAGTGCTGTTCAACAATTATAGCTTGAGATAAAAAATACTATGTTACACACATGTTGCATACAACATTTTCCTACTGAAATATTAATAAAAATTAATTTCAAAAGTAAACAAAAGCATTGATATACGTCCCACTATAGGGCGTGAAAAGTAGCTACTTTTGCAAATTCTAAATCGTGCATTAAGTAAGTTTTTTAAAATGAAATAATTCAAGAGAAATTGTTTGAAAATTTATTTTTTGTCAATATAATGAAGGAATGTTTACAATCCAAGAACATAATAGACAGAAAAAAAAGAATGTTGGTAGCTTTTTTTTGATATCATAATTCTTACATGTAGCTTTTATTTTACTGAATAAATAACTAAAAACCCAGGTTAATGTATATGTTACGATGCAAATTAAAATAGCTGAGTATCGGTAATAAGGATTAAAGTTCCTTTTGCAATAGTTGTTTTGTGAAGGGTTCGACGTAGGTTCCATAGAATTCTGGCAACAGCTTTTGTAAGTATTACTTGTGCAAACACTGTCAAAACTGTTCGATTGTTTTACAAGACAATTTTCAAGGGAGTTCGGTTTTCTTATGCAGGAACATTCTATATCTAAAAAAAAAAATTGAATGACAAATTCTGTATTATACAGACAAATGAATTTTATAAAATAAAGCCTGGTTAAGGAAGCATTGTCATAGTCATTGTCATAATCAGTAGTTATACAACAAGAGGTTCGAAAATAATCGAATATACAGTTGAGGACGTGCGGTGTCGTTGTGTTTCCAAGGCAACACATCAAGTCCGCAAACTGTATATTCAGATTATTTTCGAAGCTCGAGTTGTATATATTAAGACTATACAACGAATAAAGATACATTTCTTGCAATTTCTTCGCTTAAACTTTCTCCAAATCGATTCATTTTTACGAAAGATCAAAAACTGTAATTGTTTATATTCACGGATGACACGATTAAATATGATTCAACTGTTTCCGGAACACCATTAGTGGTGTTCCGCGAAAACACGACTTAGCAACATAAATAACCGATGTTATACATCATAACTAAGAAAAATTCAACTATCTGATTGGCTCATTTTCCGATGAGTTGTATAGTCAGAATCATAGTCTCAAAAATTAAATAATGTTTAAGTAATTGCAGCATTTGTGCAACTGAGTCATAATCACAGCCATTGTCATAGAAATAAGCATTAAAATTGGCTTCAATTTAATTCTGCATCTATGATTTATGATATATGATAAATAATGTAAATTTAAAATCAATTTGACAATTCTATAATCACAGTATATCAAAATTTTTGGATAAACAGTTCACAGTCTTATGATTTTTTTTTTATTATGACAGTGATTATGATAAGACGGCGTAAACCAGGCTTAATATTTATTAATAACGTCGACATTTTCTGAAACCGGTAAATTATTGTTTTATTTCCAAGGAAGGAAAAATTATTTATTAATTTAAAGGCAGAATGCGGTCCAAAACCATTTTTATTTTTTTTTTCTAAAAGAACAGAGGATATTTTCATATTCTATTACAAAGTGGTAATATTTCGACAATGGTTTAGGATTCGTTCAACTGTAGTTGAAGGTTTTTTCTCTACAATAATTACGGAAGCAGGAAATTACAAAAATATGAATTTTACATGTTACATGGTGTTTATCAATTTTTTTAATATATTGGCGCATTCTTTATTATATAAAGATTCATTCGTGATCCTTTCTTATTTTCCGTACAAATTAATCCATATTTACCTCTTGTATGCGAAGGGGTTGGTATAGAATTTCGAATTTTTTGATACTTCTTCATTTTTCCTTTATACCAATCTTCATTATTATTTTGCACCACATAAAATCTACTCAATATATAAATCCCTTTTCGTACGTAACCATCTCTCAGTTTCTTATCTGCAAACACCAATTTAACGGGTCTGTTTTCAAAATTACAGTTGTTTATTCTATATATGTCTAGAACTTGGTACGGAATACAATTTCTTATAGTTTCGGGACAAATTTCTTCATCAACATCCAGAATCAAACAGGAATAAGCATCTGAAGATACTATTTTTCTTATATCCAAACAGCAGTGAAACACTTGTTCCAAAGTTCGAAGTCTTTGTAATGCATCTCGATTTGGAGTTCGAACAAATAAATCGCCAATTCGATTGAAGAACAAATGGGTGATACACAATTTCAACGATTTTAAAAATGGGATAATAGCAGTTTCACTTCTCAAACACGGTGGAATATTATTCACTTGAAATGTGTACTGTTTCATTTTTGTAAAAAGACTACATCAAATAATTTGTAAATTTAACATTTTTATTGAAATGTTTTTGGATTTTATAACTTTAATTTGAAAACATAATAACGAAATGACTATGAACTGACAAATTGTCAGTTTTGGTGGACATTTGACATTTTGACAGAGTCAACGAAATCGTGTACTTGTTTTTACCTCCCGCCTATTAATATATAGATCATATATGTATAGATAATGGAGGTATATACTGCAATTCTGTGCGTATCTGTAAGACCTGTAGGAAAATCTGTAAGACCTGTAAGTCGTTACGGTTAGAATGCAATTCTATGCATAACTCGTAGCTTACAGTTTCTCGTAACTCTCTTACGATTTGTAAAACATTTACAGTGACAGTTTTCTTCCCTGTAAGGTCTGAATACTACAATATTATATGTTAAATAGTGAAACAAACTATTTTTTTTGTATTTTAAACTTAATAATCAGATCAGAATTTTATTTATTGGAGTGCTTGTAGAAGAGGATCGTAATAGGAAATAATTTTGTTAAATGCGTTAACCTAAAAAAATTGTACAATAGAAATTTTATGATTTAAGGAATTTGATAGCGTCAAATACATTTCATATCTGTCTTTAGTGGTATTTTTGGTTGATTTTATTTTTTAATAACTTGCTTAAAAACTACTTGTATGTGTTCAGCACTAAAAATAAAAAACCTTACAAACAAAATTTATTTAATAAAATAAATATAATAACATTATGAGTATAATAATTTATAATACGTCATGTTAAAATTTGACACTGACACTACACGTATTTGAAAATATAACCTATAAATTCTTCAAAAAACAAGTAGGTATAGTTATTTTTATAAAAATGAGTAAGGTACCAACTTAATTCAATTTAAAGAAAAAAAAAATATTCAGTTTATCTGAATATTTTTTGCATTTACTTTGTACAAGGAGAAATAATTAAAAATATATATTACTATTATTTAAAATAACTATCCTTGATACTATTATAATAGTATTCTCGAAGAAATTCAATACTAATAAAAAGCATGAATATATAGTTGGCAACATTCGAGAAATGTCAAAATATATGTAGTAACCGTGAACAAACCTTTTTCATAAGAAATAATCTGTAACTTCAAGTGTTATAGATGTGCACACAGAATTGCATTTTTCATAAATCTATAGGGAACTCTTTTACGGTTTTTCTGTAAGCTACAGATTTATGAATTTACAAATTTATAAGTTGTGACACAGAATTGCAGCATAAGTCTTTTTCACGAAAATGTGATCGTACGTCATACCTAGTAATAAAATTGTAGCCAAAACAGCAATGTTACTATCCCTAGCATATACGCAGTAAAATACACGGTACTTAGTGTCTTTTACTAATAAATGGTTGGTAATCCTGTACAACGTTGCCATTCTCGAAATGTCAAAAAATAATATTATTTTTGAAAAATGTCAAAAAATCGAGCAAAAAATTTAGGAAGTTGTGCACAGAATATGGTGAATTCTGTAATAAGGTATATCGAACAAGAATGTGACAAACGAAGATACAGAGGGGAATGCTGAATAAATTTAATTTATTTTCTGTAAATAATTCACAATATGATATATACACACATGGTATACTATGCAACCATCAACACTTGAATGTACCCTACAAATACTTGGCAACGTTGCATCAGGGAACATTATGACGTACGATCACATTTTCGTGAAAAAGACTATATTGTTTTTGCTCAAATTTCTCGAATGCGAGTTTTCAACATATGAGCACGAATTAGGGTCCCTAGAATACGATTTTACTATTTTTACCGTGGTGTCTTTATGTCCGTGTGTATGTTTGTCTCTCTGACGATTTTTGTCCACGATAACTCCAATACATATCGTTCAAGCTCAGGAATTTCTATAAATCATATGAGTTATTCATACGTTTATAAAATTTGACATAGGCTGTTATCAAATTTGATGAAAATAATTTTCAAAGATAAAATAAGTAAATATGAAGTTTTTTTATTGTAAAATACAAAAAGATTGTTTCCAAAACAGCATTAAAAATTTGATGCAAGAAAATTTCAGGTATGAATTGAATTAAAAATATTCGGAACAAACTTAATTTTAAAACTAAATATTTAATGAACAAAATATATTTTTATAGAATATATTACTACAGTGGCGGGAGGTAATGTGTTCGCCACATTTTTTTTTTCTGATTTAAAATAATTGTTACACTTTTACGGAGAGTGATTTTAAACTAATTTTATTGGGCTAAGAATTAGAGTACCTAACAGTGAGTGAGCACCCTTCTGATAATTAGTAAACATTACGGAGACTAATTTTTATGGAGGTTGATTTTAATCTAATTTCATTAGGGCAAAAATTACTAATTAGAGTACTTCACAGTGAGTGACCACTGTGTTTCATATAAATTTTGTAATATATACTTATATATACATATATTCTAAGTAATTATAGTTATTAAGTTACTCTGTTAGTAATTTAATTCATATTTACATTGTTGATTTTATCATATTTATATAAATAATAATACTTATTATTTTGTATTTTGAGAACCATAAAATTTAGAAGTCTGAAAAAGATATCATTTTCATTTGAGACAGGGCCATGAATAAATTAAATATAATATTTTTGATCTTAATAATCTGTATGGTTAGAAATACAGTTGCGATGGTAAGTTTATAATTTTTTTTACAATAATAATTATCAAAAATACGGCGTCTTTACTACACTCTCCTATTCAGATTTGGGTGCCTTTTAGTTCACATTATACGCATGGCAGAACTTTGCAATGAAGAAATTATGAATACATGTTGTATATTCAACGCATGTTAGTAATCAATGTAGTGATTTAATATATTTGTATGTAGAAAAAGATGATAGCAGTTCCTTATCGTTTAGACGTATGTGATCTACCGAAGGATTCTCCTCTAACAATGTACTATTTCACATTTCAACGTGTTGGTCAAAACCGCTATGCTATTAATTGTTTTTGGAACTTGAATGCCGATTTAGAAACAAAAGCTATCAGGGTAAGTTCTACAGAACAATCAAAACTTATGTGCAAAAATCAGCTATGCGATAAAAATTTATAATTATTTAAGCTAAAGGGATGTAACTATCGAGGAGGTATAAATGGGGAAGTTTAGCGTTTTTTTTTATTTTATCAAGATTGCCCTCAAAAGTGATATTCTACATTTTATTTCACCCAAAGATGACTAGATTTCTCAAAAAATGAAATTTTATACAAAAATGACGTCAGTGTGGCTCGCGGAGAACGTATCGTCTATTTAAACAAGCGCGCGCTGGGTTCCCATGGCAACAGAGAAGCGTGTAGTGTAATGTCTCAAAATACAACCTACGTTCAAAAAGTCAGGTCTCACCATCCTTTCTGCGCAAGCGCATAACTCACTTGTGACGTCAGTGTGGCTCGAAGATAAATCATTAATTATAAATAATTGGCAACATAATTTTAATTTTCAATTACATTTTAAGTTATAATTATTCATATACTTACGACTAAAAGATATTTCACATGTAATTTCAACAACGCTAAACTTCCCCGTTGAAGCGAAGCTTGCGGATCTGAAATTCATGTTACCATTCCATACGAGAATAGTAGCTTATTATATTGTTATCTAGTTGTTTCTAGATTTTTTCTATAACCACTATCTAAAGTGGCACTTTTCTCACACTATACAAAACTTCAAAGTTGCGTATTTCTCACAATCGTCGATTAAAATGTGAGAATTCATTTCTCACAGCATGCGTGAAGGTACTCTTTGTGAGGTTACCTGTGCCATATTGTTCTTTATGTCAAATAGCGTTTGTGCATGTATTTTGCTCTGTAAGATTTAGTAGTATGGTCGTAGAAAAGGTAGTGTGTCACTGGTGTAGAATCACTTATTTCCCACCTTGTGTGATTTCAGCACTCCATTTCGTCGCGCTAAAACTTTCACACCTTGTGGGAAATAGACGACTTTCTGCACTTGTTGCACAATAGCGTAATAGATATATATTTCGAAAAAAGTTACTGTAAAACTACAAGTTACAATTTGAAAAAATATATCGCTGATTTTTTTACATATTTTTTCAGATTTTTCATATTTAAACTGTATAAAAATAAGTTTTAGATTGTTATGCGTTTCGAAAAATGTAAATCAAAGGAGCAATTAGACACTTGTGAATTATTTACAACTTTACGACCACATACAGTGATTTGTCAGTTTTTGGAATTGCATGAACTAGGATTAAAGGAATTTTTCAGTCAATTTATACCGCCATTCAAATGTCCATTTAAAAAGGTACATGCCCTTTATACTTATTACTGTATAAGAAGAAGAATGTGATATTAATCAATGGTTATACCCCGAGTGCTAAGAATTTAATCGATTAAATTTGACATATCTGGCTTATGCAATAAATTTTGCTTAAAAATATTTTATCGTAAACTATTAAGTTCGATAAAAAAATTTTAAAAGCAAAATTTTATAAACAAACATGGCATCAAATTTAATCAATTCAATTCTTTAGCACGGGGGGTATATGTCGATATTATTTCACTCAATACAAATTTGAACAATCAGAATGCAGAACAATGGAAAATGAGACATTCTAATTGGTAAATAATCATTATTACTATGCAGTGCCTGACAATTTTAATAAACCTATAAACCTAAGTCTAAATTTTTCTGAAAGTATATCAGCTTTTTTATTTGCTTTCTGATTTTTTTGTAGCTTGCAATCATATTAATATTAAATATGCACAAGAATATTCTTCATAATTTAACCAATTTTAATCAGGATTATTTTTAGGGTAATTATAGTGCTCCGAATGTGAGATATGACGTAGAAGAATTTAATTTGTTTCCACTGGGAAATCATTTTTGGAGAATACAACTATATGTTTACGTTAGGAAACAATTGTTAATTACTATTTGTTTTGATCTTCAAGTGTTTGAAGTGGAAGCTGGAAGATAAATTATTGTTTTTCTTCGCCAACATTAAACTTTGGTTAAAAAGTATTCCTTTTAATTAAAGTTAGTTTAAAATTTAAATATGAACATGAAACATACTTATATAAAATATAACAATTTGGTGCATAAATATAGTAAATAATTTTCCCATACATTTTTCAGTTCATGTAATTAAATATAATTTTTTTTTTCATCAATGAAGTACTTACTGATTCCCCGTTCGGTAAGAAATTACTTACCAGTCTATAACAACCCGATCGGCAAACAATAAAAAATCGTACAAAAAAAAATGAGAACGAATATACTGTTTTTAAAATTTTATTTTTTATTATTTTACATTTTTCTTGTGGCGAAAACAAGTCACACAAATGATCTCTAATATAAATGCCAAGAAAGAAATGCAGATTCCTGTACTCAACAGGAAAAATGCAGATTGTAAGTGAAACATTGATATAGGTTCAAATTTAGTTTCTAAATTGTTATCTACAATTGTTGCATTCTTGAATTCTGTCCAACCGAAATTTGTTTCTCTCCACTTGTAGTACAAACCTGATTCGTGTACCTGCAAAATAAATATTGTTTTATTTTTCAATTCAATGGCACAAATAGATCAACTTTTTGGCAAAAATTGGTCAACAGGGAATTACAAAGTAAGCAAATAACAAACTTTATTAAAAAAAGTAATGATTTAACCCAGAAAATATATATGATTTCAGTGGACAGTTTGTGATTTAAAGCATTGTAAGGCTTTTGTGTGTCACTATATTTGTAGAAGATTATTCAATTTGTCAGTTTGGAAGTTAAAACATTATATTTGACGTTTGAAACGAAGTGAAGTTAGGCAAGAACCCTGATACGTCACTGGACAAGGGTGAAGTGAGATAATTCAGCCGCGTTTTGAAGAATATGATTTTGAATAGCAATTTTTTCATTATTAAAAGTCAATCTGGAGAAAAATAAAAAAATACTGGTCTAACATTTTTCATTATTCTACTGATTAAAGCCAAAAATTAAAAATTGTGGAAGACCTCATAGACCAATGTTCTTTTTTATGTTCGTGCATATTCGGTGTGATTCGGTATAATTCGTGGTAGTACAAATAAGTTCTACTAGAGGGATGGGAAAATATGTTTCTGTTTATTGCATGACGCTTAATATAAAAACAACTAAATTTGTGTGCGAAGATGAAGGCTAATTATAATAATAAAAGGAAACAGCGGCCATGAAATTCAGTACATGTAATTATATGCATGCCCGAGTTTTGTTATAGGTGTTAAACTAAACTAAACTATGTTTTATGTTCTGTGGCAGTTATATATCAAATTTTATATGAACATTTTTTAACTATCATTAGGTACTTAAATTTAATGTTGTCAATATGTAGGCATAATAATAACTCTTACTTTATTTACAATCCAAAGCATCTCTTCATAAAAAGGATGCTTGGGCAGCATTTGATACGACTGCGCACTAGGTACTGCATGTTCAGCCACTAGATGGTACTTCTGCGCACCTGTTTCACTATCGCGCGCCATTGTTATAAACTGTCTGGCAACTTCATTCCTCACTAAAAACCCAACATTTCCTTGTGACTTCAGCATCCTTTCCGCCGTCAAAGTATCAGTGCTAACAATTCTGTTCATAATCAGCATATTCACGTCATCCAGATTCTCTTTGAACGCCTGCTTGTCAAATATGCTCGCGTAGATAGTGAGGTTAGATTGGAGTAGTTCGGAGATGGTGTTGATGTTTGGAAAATAACGGGGCACTATGAATGAAGTTGTTAGAGTGCTTTGAAAAGCGGTGGAGAAGACAACAGCAAAGAGCATCCATGTTGCGAATATTAAACGGTCGACTGGGTGTGGACAATGGTGGTTGAATTGTTGCACTGGGGCATTGAGGAGCATAGAGTATATGTCCAAGGTTAGTAGACCTAAAGGTGATCCTAAAAATTTTAAATATTATCTTTTTGTTACTATACAGGTGTTTCTCAACTCGTTAGCCATAGCTTAAGGTAATTTAAGTCCGAAACTAAATATTACAGGATTTATGGGCGATGTTAAATCATGATTACATTGTATTTTACTTATTTATGTGTAACATAAAGTTAATTGCTAATGGAATTTTCTATCACTTTTTGATTTTTTTTATATATTAGCATTAAAGCTAAATTGTACAGTGGTAGATATTCTAGACTTTAGCCTAATAATATATTGTGTATCAAGTAGGAAAAGTAATACATTCTCGTACGATGGTTGACATCAGAAAACCAGGAAGACACTTTTCCTACGATTCCTTCGATCTATTTATATTCAATAATTATGAAAAAGATATGATAGTATTTTTGTTTACGGAAAATTTTGCCTCCGGCCTTAAAAATTCTCAGACTGTTATTGTTCGTATCTTTTCCAGATGGCAGCACTATTTTTCCAACTTATTTTTTGAAATTAATAGTGTAGACTCTGTTATGATAAACTTTTTAATCTTTATAGTGTGCTTACATTTTTCGACTTCAAATTACTTAAGGAATATACCTTTAAACTACTATTGAGTTGTAGGACACCGGACACCTTTATTCATTTGGGCTGCCATCTGGTGGCAAAATTTAAATACACTTTAGTAGGGAAACTAATATATGTTAAAAATATGATATTGGAAAAGTGTTCTGCTATTATTATGTGAAAAGTTTTGATATACTTCTTACGTTTAAGATTTTGCCACTGAGGTACTCGTTTTCTGGCATATGATATAAAATGAAGAACTATTAAAATGATGAATATCATTGCAAAAGTACACATCCATATATGTACTGGAATGATATAGAACCAGTTTAAATACTGCGGAATTGTAGTACTTATAGGTACAACAAAACATAGATCATCTCGTTCATGAAGAAATATGTTGTCTACTGTCATATTCACTTTGGCCCTCAAAGCTGAAAGGAAGCATTTCTTCGAACAAAAAGGTATAAACACATTTTAGAACTACTTAACTATTCTGAAAAAGGAAATTTAGAGATTTTTTTATAACTTTTTTTAACTTCAAAATTCGAAATACTCTGTAAACGTGATATACAGGGTGTTTCGTAACCAACTGATATTACCATATACCTATTAGTACTATTACTAATAGGTATATGGATATTACATCAAAAATTAAGGAAGGTTATCTTGAAATAAAAGTATTTAGTGCCACTGGTTTCGTAGATGTTTTTAATATTCTATTTAGATATTAACAATACAAACAATTAATTAAACCTATAAATGTACTATACTCTGAGAATGAGAGTAGTAAACCAGTCTGTCAAAGACATTCCAGTGGCGTGCCAATAATTTTTTGCTCAGGGATAGTCGAATAGACTAATAGATCAATTCTAAACAAATCTTACAGATCTATAAATCTGTAAATGATGAACAAAAAGGCATCTATTTTTGTTGATTAATATAAAATTACACATAAGAGTGACTGCTTTTGCGATTTAGTTGATTATCTACAGATTTACAGATCTGTAAGACTTACAGATTTGTTCAGAATTGGCCTATAAATTTTAGTTATAATTATTTATGTATGTATGCAAAATTTCCTCATATTAAAAATGGCAATTTACCTGTAAACCAAACATCAAACCTATACCGGTCTAAAAACTTTTGTGCCAGATTAGCTGTATTATTTTTCTGCTCAATGAAGAAATACGCCACCAAACTAGTTTTACTTTCCTTGGTTATATACAACGTAACATTCATCACATCTCTGATCATACTTAGGAACTTTCCGTCTGAGCCTACGTAATTTTGGTAGCCATTATCGGCGTGTCCTTTAGCAAATCGTTGCTTGTAAGAGGTAATGTCGTAAATGAAGGCCTGGAAAGGGTAACCGAATAAATCTAGTAGTTCGTAGTCTAACTTATCCTGAAGATCCGAAGTAGAACTATTGCTGATGTCGATGGAAAATTGCTGAAGAAATGGATTGTACATGAAGATTTTCATTTGGTTGTTTATCCAATAATAGATGAATACTCTGAGAATTCTTGCCTGCCAAAATGCCTAGAAGAAATAGTTATTTGTATCACTAGTCCAGAAACTGTACTTTTGCGAGAGCGAGGCTTGCAAATAATGCGAGATTTATACACTATAGGTTTTTATGTTAGTAATATGTTCCATTCATGTGGATATATAAACAATTCATTTGTTTTATAAAAAAATAGCAAGTTTTTATTTAACATAAAAAATAAAACGAATGTGAATTGATATTTGGTTTAGGCCTGCAAATAGAGAGTTTCTCGACGATTTTTAGTTCTTAATGGAACGGAGGCGCGAAAAATAATTGGAGTAAGTGGAATTTTTTATATGATATAGTCTATCTTTTATAAGAACGAAGTATGGAGAATATGGGTGCAGTTTGATCTTGTTTTTTTTATATATAGTAATCTTCAAATAAATATATTAGACAGGTATTTTTTAATTTTTAAAATACTTAATAATAAATGAGAAATAAATTAATAAAAGTTAGTTTTCATGTTATGTTCGGGATACTACGTCACAAGGGCACGCCCCCTTTTTTATTTACGAATTTCTCTTGTAAATATTTAACATTTACATTTAAAGCAAATTTTAATTTGGAATATAAATATATTTAAAATACGTCCTCTTGGAGACCTCATTGTTTTTAACATTTAATTTTCTTACCTGAAATATTTTTTTCAGCAATTTCCCATTTTCCAAATTAATTTCCTTGTACGTTAAAACCACTATAATCTTACTATACCTATTCCACAGAGGTAATTTTTTCGCCTTTTTCAAAAATGCGTCCATTTGGTAAACATACCACTTGGTGACGAAAATTAAAGTGCAATCTGCATCTTCTGTGTTGTTTTTAGCTATGGGTGAACTCAAAGTTGTTTCATGGAACTCTATGATGACTAGGGTAATATTTTTAAAAGCAGTTACATTTCCGGAAAGGACATCATCCGAAATTTGGTCCTCGCAGTCTCGAATTATGAGATAGTTTTTACAATTCGGGCAGAAAATAGTGTGAACTGTTTTTAGGTACGTTATATCTGGTGTTGTGGCTAAATATTGTGTTATATTTGCAGAAACACATTGTAGGATATAATATTTTAAAAGGAAATTTTTGTTTAGCAACATTTTCGTAACAATTTCAACTTTTATTTTAATTCGATAAAGGCACATTCAAGTACTTGTTATATAATTGTTTGGATCTAGTTTCATAAATATGTTCGAACAAAATAGTCAATAAATATATAATGTGTACTGCATACTACTTTTTCTATTTTGTGTTTTTATACATTTTTTTTTTAAATAATTGTTTTTTGGCTGTTAACAGCTTTCTTATAGACTCACATTAGAACTATTTAAGAGTTTCCAGTTTTGATTTTTGTTCTTATATTTCCTTCTAATTTCTGTTACGTACAAAAAAATGTCACTTACATAACTAATGGAATAGATATAGATGTAAATTGTAAGATTGAACGATTCACGTAATTACAAAGTAGAGTTAATAGTAAAGCACTACTAATGCATTTCTAATTTATCAAATCACTAATCAATTTATTTTGACAGAGAAATAGAAATTCTTGGATTATTAAAATTAATTTTCCTATAAAAAAGATTCATGTATTAATTTCGAACTAAAATGTGATCTTTGAAGCTTTTACTATATTAATGACTATAATATGTTCCGTACTATTACTGCCATTAAATATCTATCATTATGATTATTTTTTACTAAATTATTATTGCAGATGAAATAATTGATGAACACAGTTAAAATTTAATGTTTTTGTCTTTATTAAAATACATTTTATAAGTTAATATATTATTTTTACATAGGATTCATGCTGGTGCCTTCTGGAGCCATAGACGTCATGCTAGTACCTCCAGCAGGACTCATACTAGTACCTCCAGACATGGAGGTTCCACCGTCAGTCATGGAGGTGCCACCAGGACTCATGGAGGTTCCTTCCGGAGACATGGAGGTCATGCTGGTGCCGCCATCTGCAGCCGAGAAATCCGTCCCACCTACAAAGGTAATAGATTTGTATTATAGTTTCGGTTTCGGCTACTTTCGGACAAAAATGCTAGTTTCGACCCCAGTTTCGATAAAGGATTTATAACTGACACAGAACATGGAACATAGTAAGGGAAAAATACTGGAATTCAGTCAGTTGAAAATTGGTTTTATTTTTAAATGTAAAACATGTGTTGTATCGGAGATACGTATGTCTGAGAATTCAATTTTATAACAATATAGTTACAAAATATCGTAGTTTGTAGTAAAAACACAGTTAAGTGTATAACTATGAAAATATATAAAAAAAATATTTTGGAATCGCAACTAGTATAGACATCAACGATGTGTAAATGCTATTTTTACACAAAACGCCTAAACATTCAATCATAAGTGACAAATTGTTAAGTTTTTTTTTTTTTTCAAAAAAATGGGTATCTAATTATATCCTAATTCATATTTTTAAATCAAAATCGACGATACCTTAATAATAAATTATGAAATATTATCATTTTGAAACATGCTTTTCAATATTGTTATAATAATTACAATTATATTTATTGCTTACCAGAAGTAAATTCAGTAGACATGCTGATGTATTAGTACGTTGATTTTGTTCACAATAAATTCACAATGATTTTATTATCAAAGAGTGAAGTGGGCAGATAATATTTGATACTTTATTTATCTTATCTTTAATTTTTTACTTTGTAAATATTTTGCGAAAGCATTGACTCATTTTAAACAGAACAATCAATTTTCATGTAAAAATTTTAATAATATTTATTTAAAAGAACACTTTGAGCAGGAATGATTTTCTCATAAAAAAAATTATAATTAAAATGCAATCACAAAAAATCTAATATTTTATATTACTTTTTAAAATAGAACTGAAGTGTTATCTTTTCTTAGTAAAATATAATTTTAAATATAATTATTAATACCATATCTTATATACTTATTGATAACATATTTATCCATTTTTATAAACATAATTCTACGAAGTGTGTACAAAGAAGGAAAATTAAAAGAAAAATAATACAGACAATTTATTTTAGTACATTTATTTAAATGGTATAACAGAATACATAAAAAATTCAATTGAAATACACATCATTTTCGCATTAAAAGTAAATTTTTGACATATACATGAGTTTGCATTGTACTATATATACATAAAATTCAGACATTAGTAATAATTGTAGGTCTTTTTGCTTATTATTTTGTTATAGATTTTTTATTTTCATACACTCCATACTGTCACTATGCTTATTAATAGTAATATAATCACAATCCAGTAACCTGAAACAAAAAAAAAATGATATGAATAAATAACAATAAATTCTGAAATAAAATAATTATAGTCAGCTTCTAGCAGAATATTTCGAATCTGAGAAAATTAGAGAAAGGTACAAAATACATGTTTGAATATAGAAAAAAAATAGTTATAATTATAAAAACATCCAAACGAGTGCTCTTATAGCCTAGAATAAAGACGTCAAATGCTAAATCTCGCAAAATAAACAATTTGTTCTTTTAAAAAATATTTTAGAATAATTTTGATTTTATATATACTCTATTCAATAACTATAATCTATTTAATAACTAGGAGGAGTGATCTGAAGTTGGCGCATTAAAATAAATATTTCTGATTGGTTGACGTAATGCCAGTTTTACACTCAACAATATTTGTCACTTTAGCTATCGTGTAAAAAAGTGTTTCAAGTTTCGTTTCACGGTTATCAATTTTTTTAGTTCATTATTCTTATCACGTTATTATTGTACTTTATATTTCTTTGTGATATTTCACAAGTTTTGTGTGCTTCAAACTTTATTGTGATCTATCACAGTGTAAATGTGGCTGCAGCATTCACTCCTCGTAGTTTTTAAATGGAGTATAGAAACTAAAGTTGGCGCACTAAAATAAATATTTTTGATTGGCTGATTCAAATTTTATTGTGATCTATCACAGTGTAAATGTGGGTGGCTACAGAAGTCACTCCTCTATTTTTTCAATAGATAATTTTTAATTAAAAAAGACATAAAAGGTGCAAAAAACTTCGGTGTCCTTTTCTACAAAATTACTAACCACAAGTGCGGTCCTTTCTGGCAACGAGTTCCACATGAGCCGTTTCGGAGTTGACCCTCATATCAGTTCTCTGCACGTGCTCTCCCAGGTCATCTAGGATCTCGTTATGCAGGTCCACTTCCTCGTTGATGGTTTGTGCGATGTCTTTCTGTCGCGAGATGATTTTAGACAATTCTTCCAGCCCACGTTCTTGCTCTGAAAAAAAAACTCGTTATAGTGCTCGCAAAGATATAGGTAAAACCGCGGATTTTGACGTTTGAACTGGAGAGGATAATCCTTTTTAAACTCAGGTAGGAAAGGAGAATGGCATTGGGTGGTTTTTTTGTTACTGGAATTTATAATTTCGTACAAACGAGTAAAATTCTACTAGTATCTAATAAAAAATTGTATTTAGTACGCTTCTATAAAATCTACTATATCTTTGCGAGCACTATTCATCAAATTTTTATGTTGTTGTCGATCTTCAGTTACTGTTTTCAAATTAAATACGTGAAAAAGATGAAAACAAAGATAATATATAATTTTTACAATATATTTTATGTGATATTTTTTCCTTATTTATATCTAGTTCGAAATTGATCACTTATAGTCATTGCAGACTTTAATTCTATTTGTTAGGAACTATCAAAGTTTAAAAAAAGTAATTCGTATTAAAGTTATTAGAGGTCTAGTTCTCTTAACATCTACGTCATAATATTACACCTTTCTAATCTAAAGCTGGTGATTAGATACAAAATACAATGCATATTTTAGAGCTAATCTAAATTTAGAAAAAATAGCTGTTAAATACTGTGCGATCAGGGATATTTGTGAAAAAAATTCACGATATGGAAGATATATTGAATTACATAGGGAGCAAAATCATGCCAGTGGCTGTCAAAAATCAGGCTATAATATTTGTAATCATTTATAAATTATTTTATTAAAATGCTTATCATTTATGCATATTTCCAAGTAAGGAACACAATACTTATTTAAAACATATTTATAAGTTCTTATACCAGTTGAAATAGATCAATTTATGTAACTGAAATTTTTAACGAACCCCATTGTTTGAGAACCGAATTGCCTTAACATCTACGTCACAGAACACTTAAAAAATATTACGGCTTAACAAATAACAATTAAGACTTGCTGAAACTACAACTCGGTTTCAAATTAGGTAAAGTTTCATATAAAAATAAAATAGTGGAGGACCCCATTGTCTTTTTTTTACTTGTCAAAAATACTTTTGCATCAGAGTACGTTCGCCATGTGACTTGCGTTAAAATACACATGCGCGTGTTAGACAATGATGGAAATACCAATGCTTACTATCTCTCTCTGCTTTATACACACAGGGATATGGTAATACACGTTCCAGTATTACTATATTTCAGTGTCCTTACCCTGTGCAATAATCGTTTGCTGAGTGCGTATTCCTTCAATACTCTGGTCAGACAGCAGGGCGGTGTCTTCAGGGCCCCAATCAGCAGTTCCTAGATCGTGAACACCAAGTAACCTGCTTCTGGTTCTGTCCTGTACCTGACTAGCTATGTTGCTTTCAAACATACTAGTCATTACTTTGTTTCGAGATCTCAGATGCTCTATCTGACGGGTTCTTCGCTCCATTTCTTCATACGTTCTATGAGTAAATCATCAAATTTAAACTTTTTGAATAAGTTTTAATAATTTGCTACAAAACAAGTTAATAAATATTGAATGTCATTAAAAGGTATATAATTCACTAGTAATAAATTATGTAAGTTGTGACGTAGTATAGCTTATATAGAAAAGGACAGATGAGAGAGACAGACAATAGTGCAGAAAATTTGTAAACGCACAAAAAAATTGTATTCATTGTCAACAGAAAGAACTCGATTGTTTTTATTACTTATGATTATAGTTATATTATTAGAATTTATTATACAGGGGTGATCAAATAGAAGTGATAGTCACGTGACATACATTTGCTATCATAGACGTACATTGTTATTATTTATTGTTCTGTCAAAGTACTGTCAATATTTCAAAAATCTCTTACGTTCTTTATGTATTTATTTCGAACAGTTTTCTTCTTCAGTTATTGGTTAAATAAATAAATTATGTTTTTGAATGTAATAAACTTAAAATATTTTTTTATAATAAAACTGTATATCAATTTTTTTCCCTAGAAGTATAGTTTTGATGTCATTAAAGAAAATTGCCGGTCACGTAACTTTCAATTGATCACCCTGAATATTTAAACAAAAGAGTTATCTTTTTCTTGTTTTGTAGTACCGCAAATGGCCACTGTGGCGCTGTCGAAACGTCAAAGACTAATGTACGTCACAAGCTAACATGAATTTATGGAATTTATAACAATTTATTTGTTTTAAAACGGAAATAATAATATGAAAAATATTCTTATAAGTATTCCTATTTAAACAAAATAATAAACAATATCGTAAAAGTTTCAAAACTCCTATATAAGTCTGATTTCTAAACCCCCTTTAAATATAACTTATACAAAAGTTAGGTAATGTAATATTAAAAAATTGAAGTATGAAGAATATAACAAGATGTTTACATTGAAGTGTTGTCCAACTTGATTATCAATTGTTCCAATTCGGTGTTGTATTGTTTGAGTCTTAAGCGAATCGAAGCCGACAAACGAACGTACTGGTCACTTGATACCGTCTCCTTGTCTCTTTGTGACAACATTTCCATTATTTCTCGCTGTAATTTGTCGCATGATTCGTACTCGGATAACCTAATAATTTACATATTATGAATTTTATCAGAATATTTTGAAGTTAAACTTACCAAGGATCTTTTCCAATATATACTAAAGCCATTTTAAAAAATTGATATAAGAGCAGATATATACTTTTATTAAATCTTAATGTACAATTGTTTTAAGTAATTTATCACAATTACATATTTGCAATAACAAATTTAAAATAACTGATAAAATGAAACACAAATGACAGTTGTGGTGAAACGTCAAAATAATAGGTTAAAGGGGTTAAGGAAAAGTCACATGAGTAGTCGTACCGTTTCAATAAGTTGTAAACGAACATTTTCAAAAATAAGCGCTAATAAAGGTTTAATTTGATTTAATATCACATTTTTTACTTTTTTAAAGTTTATTTGCTATTAAAAATTATTTAATTCATTAATTTATATGTATCACAAATATTTTATCTTATTTTACATCTTTTTTTTACAAGTTATTAAGTAGAATCTCCAAATTGTGAACACAAAAGGCTGACATACCTTACATTTTATGTACATATTAAATATGTTGTACATAGTAAATAATAGAAAAAAATAAGTTATTGTTTATAGTACTTTATTATCTATATATTTTATACTATTGACCTAGATAATTTACATTTGAGTTTTTTTTAAGTAAAATTGTTTTTTCTTGTACTTGTTTTAAGTATCTAATCTGTTAATTTGTGGAGTTGCACTCAAACAATTTTTCTAATCAATTAATTCTTTTGTTTTATTGAACACAAGCAAACTTTAAACAATTGTGGACAAGACTGTTTTTCTTCATTCTTTTGTTTTTCGTGCATAGTATATGGGGAAAAATGAACAAAAATAAATAAATATGGCGATGTCATAGCACTACTGACACTTCGATTCTAGTCATAAATATCACAGGGAATTGTCAAAAATATTTACATAATTTATATATTTATAGTTATTATTTATCATGGATAAACTCGACTTTGTGGTCAAACTTGAAGATGACTACAGAAAAAATGATAAAAGTTAGTTGCAATTTGATCTTGTGTTTTGATTGGATAATATTATAATTTTATCCAATTAGAAAACAAGATTAACGTGCTCCTATTTTCCCCACGCTTCGTTCTTATAAAAAACCAACCCTCATGTTACTTCAGATTTGGCCATAAAGTCAAGTTTACTCTCATCATGTAACCCTTTATCTTTTAATATGGGCAACAAGAAATCAAACTGATGTTTTTTGATTAAATCCAGCGGGGTAACTTGGTCTTGATTCTGGAGATGTACTTTAGCTCCATTTGTGAGTAGTACATTTACCACCTCCACAGTTAGTTTGTCGTCTGTGGCCTGATTGACCCTGCGGTAGAGGATGATGTGAAGAGCAGAACCGCCTTCTGGTTCACTGCTCAGAGCGTCTACATCAATATGGAGCTTCTGTAGCAGGTGCTCCAACAGCGGTAGATGTAAAGGGGTTCCTATCCAACGTACAGCCACGTGGAGAAGTGTGCAGCCTGCTGCAGTCACGTCGTACACTCGGGCACCACGGGACACCAAAAAGTCGATTACTTCGCACATTGTTGTCACCTACACAAGTTATGTTTGTAATTTATAAAACAGAAAATATATCATAGACATGAAAAATGTTATTGACTAACGGCTAAATTCACCTTCCTTAATCAAGGCTTGATACACTAATCAACTCATCATTAAAAATGAAGCTAATCAAGTAATCAAAATCAATGAACAACTAATCCGTTGTATTCCATTAATTAAGGTTTGATAATCTGTTTTCACCCTCGATTTGGCAAAACTGTGAATCAAGTTGGTGAATTAGAACAAATGTTGATCTATGGATCAGCTTGATTCTTGAATCAGTTTGTCATTAATTAATGGAAAAAATGGTAAATTTGGCTGTTTTAAAGACAGAGATAATAGTATATTGTGTAGTAGCAAAAGTGATATATTCCCGGATGGTGGTGGAATAATGAAATAAATATGATTGTATTTTTATTATGGAAAACAATGGACAGCGCCTTGTACGGGAATATTTTGTCACTAAAATACCGGAATATTGCATTTTCCGGTTCGAAAACACACCGAAAATGTGTCATTTTTTGTTCGAGCAAAAAAAAAAATTAATTGACATCCACGTTAAAAATTATAACAATACTAATAATAAAACAAAAATATTTTTAATTCTCAAAATTAAGGTTTGTTCATAACATTTTTTAGTACCACTGGTTCAGTTTTTTTAATAAATAAATACTAATTTAAATTGATTATCAAAATCAAACATTTATTGGATTAGATTATTTATATCTAAATGAAACATTAAAAATATTTATCAAACCAGTGACCCAAAAAATATTTAATTCATTCAATACATTTTATTGCATATTCTTTTATATTTTGATCCATAAGTATAGAAACACACTGTTTACAAAAGACCATAAACGAAATGATAAGAAAAAAGAACGGATTGGGTGAAATTAAAAGCAAATATGATTATTACCGAGAAAAAAAAAATCAGAATACTTGAGAATAAAAAAAAACAACTAAAATTAGATGTTTTTTTTTTAAAAAAAGGAAAAATATATCTGGGGCAATTTTATTCGTTCCCATTTAAATGAACTTATAAATAATGTATAATCTTTGAGGTTTCAATTTTGTAATACAATTTAAAAAATAAAAATAATTTAGTGACATTTTTGTAGTGGTCACAGGTGATTTTTTGTCAAATTAATGTAATCTTGGAAATACATACCGTATTCAATCGCATCATCATAGATTGAAGCATCGCGTAGCATATACAAGTGTCCCCCAAAACATCACGAGCATTTATATCAGCCCCTTGTTCCAATATCATATCTATATACTCCACACTTAAACAGGAAACTGCTTTATGTAAGATGGTACTGTGTCCTGATGCCACTTGGTTGTAATTTATATCCACTCCGTACTGTATGAACAACCGTATCATGTTAGGTTGTTTAGTGTACATGGCTTCAACCATTAACTTATGTCTGTCAATAATTCTCTTCGAGTCCTCTGAACCTACGTCATCAAATGTATAAGTCAAACATTTTGTACAACCAGAGTTTACAAGCATTTCTAAAAATGTTGTTCTTGAATGAATCTTATAATTTTTATCCACAAAGTTATAAACTATTTTGAATATATTATTGTCTTCATCAGTAATTTGGTCAGAGTTAAAATAATCTACCATTTTTTGATTAAGAGAACAAATTTGGCTATACAAATTTTTCTTTTCATTTTGAATAATCATAGATTCTAATATATTTACTTTTAATTTATCATTATGTGTGAGAACATCATTTTCTGATATTATGTCTGATTTGTGTTTCTCATAAAACTTTTGAAAGATATTAAATTTTTTGTCAGCTTGGTTTAAAATATTAATAGAATGTGTTTCAGTAGGATCGATTAAGACATATTCCAAACACGAGGTGTAGGGAGCATCAATGTTAACGTGTGTTTCGTTGTGATAGAATAAAAAAGTTTGTTGCACCAGGCCGTGTATCCGTATGAAGCCGTTGTTCAGCCGAACAAACGCGAAGCTCTCCAGCACAAACAGAGCTCGGCGCAGTTCCTCTTCCGGTAGACTGTCCTCGTCCTCAGCTTCCCTCTTCTTCAACTTCTCCTGGAGGAAGGAGAACTGCAGCAGCGAGGCGTGCAGAATGCGATGGCGGTTGAGGTACGCCAGGATGTTGAGGATGTCGAGAGCCAGGCCGGCGTGGAAGTTATTGAGTCCTCGGATTTTTTCGAGGGACAGGTTCATGGCCGCCTGGATGGAGAAGTGGTAGGGTAAAAAAGAGTGCGGCAGCACGGGCTGGTCCACGAAGCTCTCGCGGGATCTGCGCAGCCGCTGGATGTACTTGAGCAGGCTGAAGGAGCTTGGGTTGAGGCGCGTCTCCTGCTGGATGTAGCCGGCGGCGAGGTGCAGCGCGAGCGGGGAGTGGTCGAGCACGGCGGCCAGGGCGCGGAGGGGGGCGGCGTCGAGCTGCGTGGGGCGCGCCAGCTCCTGCAGCAGCTCCACGGCGGGGCGGGGCTGCAGCGGGCCCAGCGGCACGCCTCTCACCGGGCCCCACTCGGCGCACTGGCTCGTGGCCAGCGCCCAGCAGCCGGCCGGCGTGCGCCACTCCTGCAGGCTGCGCGGGCCCTCCACGTCGTCGAACACGAACAGCGTGCCGCTGCCCGCGTGGCGCGCGCTCACCTTCTGCATGAGCGCGCGCCCGTCCACGCGCGGCAGCGCCAGCACCTCGGCCAGGTTCTGCAGCGAGTGCTCCAGCCGCTCGAGCCGCGACGCCTCCATCCAGCACACGTAGCGCACCTTGCCCGCCGCCTTGCTGCGCCGCGCGAACTGCTTGCACAGCTCCGACTTGCCGAAGCCGGGCAGCCCGTGCACCACCACCAGCCTCTGCTGCTCCGAGAACAGGCACACGTCCAGCTCGGCCAGCTCGCTCTCGCGCCCCTTGAACGCCTCTATCGGCTCGGGGAAGTTGAAGTCGTCCAGCTCCGGCTCCTTCACCGTCGATATGTTCACCACATTATCATTGCCTTGGATGATAGTTTGGATTTGCACCGTAGCTCCCTCATTATTTACCGCTTGCACTTTGCTCAAAATTCCGCCCATGGTTCTTATATCGACAACACATTGATCATTATTTTTATATTTATAAAAGTCTATTTTTTTAATTACTTACATTAAATTTGTCACAAATATTCCAAGACAGATTTCATTAAATAAAATATCGATTGTATTATATTATGAGTATATAAATTAGGTATTATTTTCTTCATCATGAATATATATCTGTAAAAATATATAAAATTCTAATAATAGCAATTTCAAATATTGTAATTAAAATATTAAATACTGTTTTACCTTAAATGTTACTTAAAGATAAGTCAATATCTAAGCGAACACAATGTCAATTTCACTTTCACATGTGTTATCACATCACACACATTCTTACTTAATTAAGATTTCTACTAAACCAGTTACTTAAACTTTATCTTTCTGTAAGCCGTAACAGATGGCACCAGGTTTACTAACTTAAAATTTTAACTTCGATGAGGAAATTATGACAAAATAATAATGATTTGTATTTTTGAACTACTGTTATCTTAGTAAATGTCATGTAGTGTATGTTATGTATAAAAAGTTGATATTATTCCAATAATAATCAATGTAAGTAAATATAGATAAAGTGCTGTAGTATAACATTTAATAATAATGCTATGATTATAGGCTTGATCACCTTGTACACACATTTGTACGAAAAATTCATATACATGTGTTATTCAAGGTGATCTTTTAGTAAACAATGGGAGGAATTTTCAGTAAAGAACAAATTGTAAATAATGAGGGAGCAACGGTGCAAATCCAAACTATCATCCAAGGTAATGATAATGTGGTGAACATATCGACAGTGAAGGAGCCGGAGCTGGACGACTTCAACTTCCCCGAGCCGATAGAGGCGTTCAAGGGGCGCGAGAGCGAGCTGGCCGAGCTGGACGTGTGCCTGTTCTCGGAGCAGCAGAGGCTGGTGGTGGTGCACGGGCTGCCCGGCTTCGGCAAGTCGGAGCTGTGCAAGCAGTTCGCGCGGCGCAGCAAGGCGGCGGGCAAGGTGCGCTACGTGTGCTGGATGGAGGCGTCGCGGCTCGAGCGGCTGGAGCACTCGCTGCAGAACCTGGCCGAGGTGCTGGCGCTGCCGCGCGTGGACGGGCGCGCGCTCATGCAGAAGGTGAGCGCGCGCCACGCGGGCAGCGGCACGCTGTTCGTGTTCGACGACGTGGAGGGCCCGCGCAGCCTGCAGGAGTGGCGCACGCCGGCCGGCTGCTGGGCGCTGGCCACGAGCCAGTGCGCCGAGTGGGGCCCGGTGAGAGGCGTGCCGCTGGGCCCGCTGCAGCCCCGCCCCGCCGTGGAGCTGCTGCAGGAGCTGGCGCGCCCCACGCAGCTCGACGCCGCCCCCCTCCGCGCCCTGGCCGCCGTGCTCGACCACTCCCCGCTCGCGCTGCACCTCGCCGCCGGCTACATCCAGCAGGAGACGCGCCTCAACCCAAGCTCCTTCAGCCTGCTCAAGTACATCCAGCGGCTGCGCAGATCCCGCGAGAGCTTCGTGGACCAGCCCGTGCTGCCGCACTCTTTTTTACCCTACCACTTCTCCATCCAGGCGGCCATGAACCTGTCCCTCGAAAAAATCCGAGGACTCAATAACTTCCACGCCGGCCTGGCTCTCGACATCCTCAACATCCTGGCGTACCTCAACCGCCATCGCATTCTGCACGCCTCGCTGCTGCAGTTCTCCTTCCTCCAGGAGAAGTTGAAGAAGAGGGAAGCTGAGGACGAGGACAGTCTACCGGAAGAGGAACTGCGCCGCGCTCTGTTTGTGCTGGAGAGTTTCGCGTTTGTTCGGTTGGACAACGGCTTCGTACGGATACACGGCCTGGTGCAACAAACTTTTTTATTCTATCATAACGAAACACACGTTAACATCGATGCTCCATATACCTCGTGTTTGGAATATGTCTTAAATGATCCTACTGAAACACATTTTTTAACTGTTTTGAAACAAACTGACAAAAAACTTGAAATATATAAACATTTCTATGAGAAATATAAATCAAATTTAATATCAGGAGAGGAAATTAAATTGTTGAACAGAAAATTGTATTCATGTGTTATAAAATCTACATTTCTTGATCCGAAAGCTGAAAATTTATATAAACAAATTTGTGTCTTTCAAGAGAAAAGCGTACAACAAACCTATTCCGATAATGACATTGAAGAAGAAGATATTACTCTTTATGATGACATTCAAAAGTTTTTTAAATCAAATTTCAACGGTAACATGCGCTTAACATTTCTAGAAATGCTCGTTATAACAGGATCCAGAAAATGTTTGGCTCATACATTCAGTGAATTAGGATCAAAAGCTAATGAAGTCATTAGTACACATCGCTTACTTATAGAAGCCATGTACTCTCATCAACCCGATATTATTAAATTGTTAGTGAAGTACGGAGAAGATATTAATAGCAATAAGATAGCAGGAGGAATATGTACCATCTTACATCGAGCAGCTACTTGTTTGAATACTTATTTTATAGAAATGATCCTAGACCAAGGAGCTGATGTGAATGCTCGTGATGTTCTGGGAGACACGTGTATCTGCTACGCCATTCTCAGCTCTTTGATAATGAAACTAGATACGGTATGTAATAAAAAATTTATTATATTGCCATTAAAAACAAAAAGTTAGGTGCCCTCATTTGAAAACAACCTGTTAAAATAGTTTTTCGATATAGAAATTGTTTGCTAATTTAACAAACTCTGTATCTCATACAGTTCTCGAAATGAAAAAAAATTGTAATAAGCAATGTACAACGTTTTTAAAAACTATCCCAAATCTCAAATATTTAAATACACTTATCTGGATTTATTAGTAACACAGAACATATTTTAGCATTAGTTTAGGATAGAAAATATAAAATTTTTTTGAATGTTTTATAAATGTCACATAAGTCACAAAAAACAAACAAAACTCTATAAAACTGAATAATTTAATTGCAACAAATAGAAACATGTGCTTCCCATCCCTCTAGCAGAATTTATTTAAACTACCACGAAGTTTACCGAACCTCTCCGAATGTGCATGAACGTAGACACAGCCATATAAAATGAAAATTGGTGAATACCTAGACTGTGCAGGTTTGTTTTGTGTTCTGTTTCTTATAAACCGTTTGTTTTCTGTGCTAAATTATGTTCTGTGTGCTATATCAATGAGGAATATGACCATATTTTTTTTTCTTTAATTTTATGATTCTGTAGAAAAAATAATAATACCCCAGTTTTAGCATTGTAAACTACTTTCTCATTCTCCTACATGACGTCAGAGATATGGCGCCGTTACATGAATTTGAATTTCAAATGCTAATTTCAGTCAGATTATAAGATATTATATAGTTTTTGTCATTATTATTTGTAGTCACAATGGTTAATTTTGTTTTCATACTTTTTTTCCTTCAATTCGACAATGGTTATTATAAATCATCCTTAAGAATATTTTCTATATCATCAAATGGATCAGGAAATTTATTATTATGTATGCATAAATATTGAATATTTATTTTAAAATACAATTTCTTATTGCCAAATAAATCCGAACTCCATTTTTTTTTGCAAACTATACAATATTGAGCAATGTAAACCTTGTGTAGGTACCCACAATGTGTGACGTACTAGACCTATTAGTGTCCCGTGGTGCCCGAGTTTACAACGTGACTACAATGGGCTGTTCACTTGTACATGTGACTGTACGTTGGATAAGGACCCCCTTGCATCTACCGCTACTGGAGCACCTGCTACAGAAGTTTCAAATTGATGTAAACATCCTGAACACCGATCCTGAAGAAGATGGCTCTGCTCTTCACATCGCCCTCTACCGTAGACTCAACCAGACGTCGGAGGACGAGTTGACTGTAAAAGTGGTGGACCTCTTGCTTACATATGGAGCCAGTGTTCATCTCAAGAATAAAGACAATGTCACTCCTTTAGACCTAATCAAGGAACATCAGTTTGATTTCTTGTTACCGATATTAAAAGAGAAAGACATATTTATTGATTCATAATGACAATATAAATTATATTTTTAGCAAAATAAGATCTCTGTGATATTAATAAACGAATTTGATATTTTTTAATGGGAAGGTTTAATGTATAAAAATAACCCTCATAATTGCTGACCCTCTGAAACCAGAGCAGTTTAATCTGCTCCTGAATGTGCTCTGGTTTCAGCAAGTCAAGAATTAGAGCAATAACTTTAGAATGCTCTAATTCTTGACCCATTGAAACCAGAGCACAATCCAGAGCAGCTAAAATTGCTTCCGAATGTGCTCTGGTTTCAGCAAGTCAAAAATTAAAGTAATCACTTTAAAATGCTCTAATTCTTGACCCACTGAAACCAGAACACAATCCAGAGTAGCTAAAATTGCTCCAGAATGTGCTCTGGTTTCAGCTGGTCAAGAATTAGAGCAAACACTTTAAAATACTCTAATTCATGACCCACTGAAACCAGAACACAATGCAGAGCAGCTAAAATTGCTCCAGTATGTGCTCTGGTGTCAGCTGGTCAAGAATTAGAGCAAACACTTTAGAATGCTCTAATTCTTGACCTACTGAAACCAGAGTACAATCCAGAGCAGTTAAATCTGCTCTGGAATGTGCTCTGGTTTCAGCAGGTCTAGAATTAGAGCAAACAGTTTAGAATGTTCTAATTCTTGACCCACTGAAACCAGGGCACAATCCAGAGCAATTAAATCTGCTCCAGAATGTGCTCTGGTTTCAACAGGCCTAGAATTAGAGCAAACACTTTAGAATGCTCTAATTCTTGATCCACTGAAAGCAGAGCACAATCCAGAGCAGCTAATCTGCTCCAGAATGTGCTCTGCTTTCAGTGGATCAAGAATTAGAGCACACATTGAAGCGTGCTCTAATTTCCGGCCGGCTGAACTAGACCACCTCGAGGGCATGAGGTGCCCTGGAAGGCGGTCTAGCCAGACCACTGGGCGGGGCGGAGGCCCAAAGGCCCACTACCACCCCGGCGCCCCGCACAGCGGGACTGAGTGCTAGCGTCTCAGGATCTCAGGTATATCCTGAGACGCGCATTATTATCGGTCATATGGATTCCTATTGGCTAATATTCAATCTGTAATTGTGGCTATACTAGTGGGAATTTTGAAATGAAAATTTGTATACATACGTACTTTGATGCGAGGAATTCACTGGTAATATTTTCAAGGGTGTAACTCACACCCATTTTAGGGTAGTTAATTACTTAAAAAATGGAAGGAGGTACAATAATTCTGATTATACTATTCGATTCTAGGAACATTAAAATATCATTAAAATTAATTACGTACTTGCATACAAATTTAATTATTACATATTTAATGTATTTAACAATTGTCACATTGATTAAGAATTAAACTAGAACGAAAAATCTAAAACGAATATTTAATACTAAACCTTGGTTCTGTTAGAATCATCGTGTACTGAAAATGATGATAAATAAATATGTGTGACTCATGAACGGATACAATAATTTATTAAAATTAAAATAATTGTCTACGGAATTGTGTCAAGGCATATTTCTAAAAAATGTAATAAATTAAGTTGAAATTGTGAATCATCTGTCGAATTTTACACCTTTTATTCTGAAATTATTTTGAGATATTCATTTATAATATATTATTAAAAGTGTATTTCCTTGAAATTAGATCATTTTTTTATAATAAAGTATATTATACGTTAGAAAATATTTCTCTCTTTAATTTTTATTTACTTAGGTAAAGTATTTGAGAAATATTAATTATTTGTAAATTATGTTATGAGGTCAACCATGTGATTATAATAAGACTTTTATTTTTAAGAAACGTACAAAGATTTTTTTTAGTGTGAAAATGGTATGCTAATACTCTGCTGACAAATTTCAATTGCATATGTGAAATCATTTTAGTGGGAAGTTAAATAATAGTTTTCAGGAAACAATTATGAATGGCTATTTAGTACATGGTTAAGTTCACACGCAAATATATAACACATAATGTTCAATCGGTAACAGTACAATTTGAAGAGAATAAGTATCTGTTTCACAAAAGTAAAATTTATAAATATTTTCAAAAGGATTTTGTATTTTATATTTTTTTTATTGTAGATGAAATATACAACAATTTTGATAGTATTAGCTATAACAATTTTATATTGTAATTCGCAAATAATAGCGGGACAATCTGATAAGAATGGTTCTTGCAATTGTGAACATTGTGAATGTAGACCTTATAGTTTGTGCCCTCAACAGAATAAAGTAAAGTAAGTAAAAATTGTTAAAAAATCATTTTATTGTAATGTTCTTATCAAATGTAACGAATAGTTACAATTTTAAATTTCAATTTAAACTATACCGTCCCAAACAAAATTAAAATTATTTTATAGGATTTACTTAGCATTTTAACTAGGTACGTAAATAAAAATGCTATATAGTGTTACATGTTACATTTTTGTTTTATCATGAATAGAGATGACGAGGCCTGTTTTTTTTGTTGAAATATTTTTTATGCATCTAGTGTATCAAGTAAGTGTTTTTTACACATGTGTTGCATACAACATTTTTCCTACAACCGAAATATTAACAAAAATTCATTTCAAAAGTTAAGAAAACCATTGTTAACTGTGTTTAGGTTGCCTAGCAACGGCTTCTTCTAAAAAGGAAACATTACAAACTCTAAAAAGTAAAGTACAATTTTATGCCAGGTTGTAGGAAAACAATTTTTGTTTTGTTATTTAAAAATTTAAATATTCTTTGGTTTTTATATAATTTTCTGAATTTCTGTTATGATGAGTATATTGCAACAAAATGATCAATGTCTAATATTATTCTATACATATATTAATTTACTTTTATTTCAGTATACCATGTCCAGGAAGTTATATGTTTGGATGTTGCCGTTTAAAACCAAAGAAAGGGTATACAAATTCTAAACATTTTAACAGAATTCAACATATTCCTTTTGATATATAATTGCAAAAAAATGTAGCGAACCGACAGCGAAACTTACGATTTGCAATGTAGATGTTGCATCGAGAAATCGATAAATATTAGAATAAATATGATCTTTCACTTACAACAGTAGATGGAACTTTTTGCAAACTATAACAGCATTCAAACTAGTACGCTTATTAGTTATTCAAGTGTTTTTTAATTTTAAGATTATTGTCTCTATTGA
The DNA here is from genome assembly GCA_035578165.1 of Stenolophus ochropezus. Taxonomy (NCBI): domain Eukaryota; kingdom Metazoa; phylum Arthropoda; class Insecta; order Coleoptera; family Carabidae; genus Stenolophus; species Stenolophus ochropezus. Next base: position 1,023,952 of record JAQOWZ010000028.1, on the reverse strand, counting down.
AAATCAAATCTTAATGTTTTGTAAAAATCATGTCAAAAAATATAAATATCAAATTACATTAAATAAAAAAAATCTATAGTCAATTTCACAATGAGAAAGAATAATAAATTAGTCTGCCATAGATATTCCAGTGGCGTAGTAAAAATCACTAATTTTTTTCTTTATCTATTAATAAAATACTCAACATAAGCTTCAAATTAATTATTAATGTACAGAGATATATGAATGTATGAAATAATTAGGTGAATATGTCATTAAGCTTAAAATAAAACCACTGACATATTGTAAACATATTTATTTAGTTGGTATTAAATGAAATATATTCATATGTTACTTCTCACAATTTATAATTATTTATTAAGAATAAGGAAATCGTAGTCATAAATAATTGTCATGTCTTTACATATAAAAGTAAAATATAAATTAATAAATTCTTATTATTTAAGAATTATTAAATATGAGTATAAATAAGTTACTTTATATTTTAGTTGCAACAAATATTTATGCACGAATAAATGTTGAAATAAATGAAGTAAACCAGTGTATAAATAATATTTTTTTAAATTATTCTTCATACAATAACTATATAAACAATTTAACGAATTTGTACAATGTACCTTTAACAATGTTTAATATTAACAAAACAATAAATACAAAAATTGATTTGTATTTATTATTTGTACAACATAAAGATCAATTTAAATCGTATATAAATATTTTTTCAAGATCACTACAATGGAATTCAAAATCAAAATTTATTGTTGTCTTTGATGGAAATACAACAGAAATATTTGAAATGGCTTGGACAAAATATGTATTGAATATAATAGTAATAAATAATAATACAATATTTACATATTTTCCGTACAAAAATAACAAATGTGGAGAAACAATTGCAGAAGAAATTGGAAATTGTAATTCAAAAACAAATTTTTTCCCGCCAAAACTACCTCAATTGTCTTCAGGATGCGAAGCGAAATCAATGATAAATATTTTTGTTCCCGGATCTATAAGTATAAACATGTCATCTGAAAATGCAATAAAAGTAGGATTTGAAGTTCTACTTATTTCAAATATTCTACGTCGGTTAAATTTGACATCCACTTCTGTCAAATTTGATGGAGAGTATTTCAATATTAAATTTTCAAATGGGTCGTATGGAGGACCTATAAAATATCTACACACAAGGGAATGTGATTTGGCTTTTGGACATTTATGGCCTTCTCCAGAATTTTATGAAGATTTTGATGTTACTTATCCTTACATTTTTGATAAAATGGTCTGGTATGTACCAGCAGCTTTACCTGGAAAACAATGGAAGAGTTTATTTCTTATTTTTGATATTTATTTATGGATAACAATATTATTAGTTCTTATTTGTAACGTAATTATTTGGTGGGTTGTAGGATCAAAAATAATTAATTATTTTGAAAATATAAGTTGGATTATACTTCACAACTGGTATATACTCTTTCTAGGGTCTTTTAGCTTACCAAAAATATTTGTTTTGAGATTTTTGATTATATTTTGGGTAATATCTGCATTTTTATTATCAACTGCGTATCAATCTCAACTGTTAAGTATATTAACAACACCAGTTTATGAACATCAAATAAGCAACTTAGAGGAACTTGTACATTCAAATTTGAAGATAGAATTTGAAGAATTATTCGTCACAGGTTTTAAAGAACAAGGGTCAAATGTTGAAAAGAAAGTTGCAGAAAAAGTTGAATTTATAACAGTTGAAGAATATTTAAATTCTCATAAAAGGGACCACTCAAAAACTGCTTTTTTTGAGTATCCAAATAGAATGAGGTACCGTGCTTTAAAATATTACACTTATCCGAATGGGGCACCAAAATTATACGAAATTGACAAAACTGTATTTTTGGTTCACATTATTATGTATACCGTTAAAGGTTATCCTTATTTGGATAGAATAAATGATTTAATTTTAAGATTTTGGCAAAATGGGTTACTAAGAAAATGGATTTCTGATACAGACAGAACTGTCAAACAAAAAATAGTGAATGAGGGACCGATACGACTTAGTATTAACCATTTTATAGGCGTACTTTACTTCTTGTTATTTGGATGGTTATTGTCTTTTGTTGTATTTTTATGCGAAATAATATTCAAAAAGAAATTCAAACTTTAACAAATTAATGATATTTTAATTATACCAAGTTGATTTAGAAAAATTTGTGTGTATAATATTGTAGTTGATAACATTGTAAAAGTCAACTAAAACAACGTTCTAAAACAAAAATTGCGTATCGAAATGAAGCTCTTTCGATACGGAATTGGGTTTCACAATTATTTTATTATAAACTCAAAATATAAAAATTAATTTTAAAGTATTATTTCCCGTCAAAATATGCCTGTAGTGCACTTTCCTCGTCAGCTAAAGTCCCTCTGCATTTCCAGCAATTAGTAGGAAAACATGAGTGATAAAATTATTTAGATATACTGCTATTACAAATGATATTTTAATTGAATATTTATGAGTTATTGATACACTTAAATAGATGAATATCTTTCAATGATATGTTAATTTGTTAATATACTTTAGTATATTAAATGATATACAATAAGAATATGTAATTACTAAAATGTAGCTATTGACATAGTATGTACAAAAATAAATATGAATTTAAAACGATTGAAAAGATACCTATATCCTCAGGACATTTTTGATTTGTGTGAAATGTTTTATATATTTTTAGTTCCTGTTGGAATTGAACCAATTTATAGGGGTAGAAACGGGACAGTACGAAATAAAAAACCCGGGTGTGTTAATTTAATAATTATTATAGGTAGGTATATACCATTTTTATTTGTTTTGAATCTGTTTTACGTTTGTAATAAGATAGAAGTTTATGATTTTATGATCCCAATAAATAAAATAAAAAATATGATAAAAATTCACATTTCTAATTAAAAAAAATATCTTTCTACATCTTCAAGTAATTTTTAATCACAATTGAACGTGACAAGTTACAATTTTTAGTGTTTCTATCTAATATTTTTCCTCCACAGCCAAAATAATCCAAAAATACCCATTTTTGGGTCCAAAATTTTGATTTTTGAAAATAGTCTATTTTGATAGAACTCGATGCCCTGATTTAAAATTTTCAAACCGAATTCAATTATCTCTTTTCGTTCCTGAGATTTTTGCTCTCAAAGTTGCACCTCAAAAAAGTGTGTTTTTTTGGTATATCTCAAAAACGGGTAGAGATACAATCTCAATGATTATACCAGCAGATTCTATGGGAAAAGTTACATAAAGAAATGTTTTCTCGGCATATACGTTCTTTGGAACAATTTGGTGAAAAATGAGAAAAACGAAAAAACTGAAATTTCAGTTTTTCACTGGGGAACTTTTTTTCTCCGAATTTTTTTATTTTCTAAACCTAAGTAAATATCGATGCGCTGATTCCAATTTTTCAAACCGAATTCAATTATCTCTTACCGTTCTTGAGATATTTGCGTTCAAAGTTAGACCTGAAAAAAGAGGTTTTTCAGGAATAACCCTGAAATGGGTCAAAATACGACCTCGGCAACTTCACCAATTGATTCTACGGGCAAAATTACATAAGTGTACCAATTTTCAGATTTTTATTTCAACGAATGCAATTTTTAGAAAGGAAAAACTAAAAATGGCCAAAATCGAAAAAAATCGTAAGGGGTTCATCAGGCAATTTTTTTCGATTTTCGCCGATTTTCGTTTTTCCTTTATAAAAATTGCATCCGTTGAAATAAAAATCTGAAAATTGGTACACTGATGTAATTTTGCCCGTAGAATCGATTGGTGAGATCCTCGAAGTCGTATCTCGACCCATTTCAGGGCTATTCCTGAAAAACCTCTTTTTTCAGGTCTAACTTTGAAGGCAAATATCTCGAGAACGGTAAGAGATAATTCAATTCGGTTTGAAAATTTGGAATCAGCTCATCAATAATTACTTAAGACCAGAAAATAATAAATTTTGGAGAAAAAAAGTTCCCGAGCGAAAAACTGAAATTCCGGTTTTTTAATTTTTCTCATTTTTCACCGAATCGTTCCAAAGAAGGTATATGGGAAGAAAACATTTCTTTATGTAAAATTGCCTGTAGAACCGACTGGTATAATCGTTGAGATTGTATCTCTACCCATTTTAGAGATATGCCCAAAAAACATACTTTTTTGAGGTGCAACTTTAAGAGCAAAAATCTCTGGAACGAAAGGAGATAATTGAATTCGGTTTGAAAAATTGAAATCAGCGCACTGAGTTCTATCAAAATAGAGTATTTTCAAAAATCAAAATTTTGGACCCAAAAATGGGTATTTTGGGATTATTTCGGTTGAATAAACACAATTTTACGCTAAAAACCAAGAAATTGTATTTTTTAAGGTTCGTTTCTTGTTTCCCTGTATTTCTTTTTCCGTAGGAGGTTTATAATTCATGATTTTTTTATTTCTGTTTAGTGCCACTTTTTTATTCAATTTCAATTTAACAAAGTTAGGTACATTATTTACATTTGTCCAGTTTACTCATTTAAATATATTTGTAGGTATTACTATATCAGTTCATTTAACCCAATGTTACTGTTATACAAAAAGAGATGATACCAATATAATAACGTATTATGGAATAATATTACAATTCTCTTCAATGTCAATAGCTGCTTGTCTATCAAGCATATTTATAAGATTGAAATACCGTAAATTTATGGATCTTATTGAAGCTATGTACAGAGTGGACAAGATGATAAATAATCTTGGATATTCTACGTCGGAAAGTTACCAAAAGATACTTGTAGTGAATTTATTTCAAGCATTATGGTTACCGTTTGGATTCTACGTGTGGTTGTATAGAACAAATAATGATTTACTTCTTAGATTTGCTGATTACTATGGTTACATTTACCCTATAATGATTCGTCATGTTCAAATACAGATTCCATCTTGTTTCGTAACTGTACTAAAAGATCGGTTTCAATGTTTAAATCAATGTGTTAAAGAAAAAAGTAAAAGAAAAAATTTCAGTAATGTTGTTTTAAAAGATATAATAACGATTCACGAATCAGCAAGAGAATTATCGTTGGAAGTGATGAATTTTTCAGCATCAATCATTTTAATGAATATTCTCATATGTTTTGTACAGTGCATTTTTGCTTTTTATAGTCTCATCACTGATGACTTTGCCAAAATGACAGCGTGGGAACTAATTTCAGTTTTTGTGGCTCTAACTGTACAAATGACAATGTTTTATTTAAATTGTTACATTACAGAGAAAGAGGTACAGCATTTATTAAAATATTAATGTTTGTTTAAAATATTAAGTCATAAGTCATTTTCATAAATACTGGTTAATGACACTTAACTAAAATAATATCTAATTTAAAAAGATTTCTCATATTTCGTTGTAGATACTAACGACTTTATTCATATTTCGCGCCAATTGGATTAGATTAAGACCTCAGGAAAATGGCCGCCACAAGCTTCACTTTTTCATTTGCTATGACCTAATGACCTATCCACGTATTATAGAGATCAGAATAGAGTTACTTTTTTGTTTGATCGAAATCTCAAAGAATAGAAACTACTACATAATTTAAATGCAGAAGTGGAACAATAACGGTAGTGGTTTTTCTGAGGGTAATTTTGATCTAATTACATTAGGGCAAGAATTAAAGTAATATAAAAAAAATGTTGTTTTTTTTTATTTTGAACCATATTTGCTATTATAATAAAAATTTTATAATTTCGTTTCATTATGACATCGTTTCGATTCTTATTCTAATATTGAAATGACTCTGAAATTACAGTGAGTTATTATTTCTAATCCACTAGTGACTTATGACCTACTTTATTCATCTAAAAACACCATAATTATAGCGTTATAATTACCTGGTATTGAATAAAATAACATATCTCACATAAGTTGACTAGATAAAATTGAATGCACTTGTTTTGAAAATGACATTTCCTAAAACAAAACATCAGTTTCCTTTCAGCTTTCCAATTTCGTTTGTGTCATAAATTTTCTCTGTCTAAATTTTGGAATTATAAATTAATTAGTACCTTCTTTATTTTAGTAGGAAATTTCTAGGTATGTTGGTCATTATTTATTGTAATTGTAACTGAAAATAATCCGTGTTGTTTCATTTATTCAATTTAATAAGTTTTAATACATTTGTGTAACTTTACTATAACTGTTTTTAATTCTTCAGGCAATGAAAATATTTACTATATTAAGTCAAATGAGATCATACAATTCTGTAAGGCAAACAAGAAAGGTACATAGAAATGTAAGGTATTAAAATTATAAATAATAATAATGTTTCTAGCGTACGACCTTTTTACTTCGAGGAATCCACAGAAAAATCAAATTCAATATATATAACCTTTTCCCTGTTGACATGCGTGTTATTTTGCAAGTAAGTCATTAATCATTCAGATTTGATTACAATAATTGTAAATTTTTTCATGAAACATTGATACGATATAGAACATTTCAAGTGAAACTTCCACTTATAAATGTTAAGAAATTTTAAGAAATATTTGTGATACCACATTTCAAATTTTTGGATTTTTTTTAGCAAGTAAATACACTGTGTACTTGCATGAGTGTTCTACTTCTGTATAAGACGCAAATGCAACGAATAAGAAGAAAATATTAAAGATTCAGGTCCTTTTAATGTCACTTTTTATATGTAGTCTGTTGTCCACATTGTCTTGTCTTAATTTAAATATGAATAAATTATATTTATAAATATGTATTGTTGTAGAATTTATTTTTATTATTACACATACATTTTTCATAACACAAATGTAATGTTTGTTGCAAACTTAGAAATATTATAAAGATTTGTTATTAATATCATATCAGTTTATAGTTGCTTTAATAACAAAACTGCATTTTTAATGACAAATTTGCTAAGAATTAGGTATGAGAAGAAACATATGTTTCAATAGCTGTTTCAAGTTTTAGTAGATTTGTCTTTTACTGTCTGTCAACAGAATGAATAAAGGACAGAAACATATTAGATTATTTTTTTTATAGAAATACAAATAATAATATTAATAACCCATAATAAAATGATTTTAATAGCTATCTCAACATTTAGTAGATTGACTTCTACTGACTTAAAAACAAAAAAAAACTTAATATTATAAAGTTTGTTGTTTGTTTTAATTACCTATTACAGTACAATAGTATAATATACACGGAGGGACAAAAGTACATTTTTTAATCTGGCTCGTGAAATAAACTTCACTCTTGGGATTAAAAACTAGGTTGCATACATATACCTTCTTATCTCTGTGGTAACCTAAGGCTTATTTATTAATTTAATCATCTAGGGATTAAAAGTGCTACTTTAGTCTTCGAAAATGAAGAGTAAAGTAGACTGTATTAGGAGTAGGTTATGTCAGTCTATTGTATGTTGAGACAATCTATATCTGTACTGAGGTAAACTGATGATGTTCGAGTACAAGAACTTTAACAATTCCATAGCTATACTGATCTTGACATTTGAAACAAAAAAATATAAAGAGGGATGGGATTTTTTCGACTGTGGTGTAGTGTAGATAAAAAACAAATAATCGAAATTTCAGTCATACAGCGTTTATTCCTACAAAACCGACGTTTCGGTATATTTACACTTATATCTATAGATTCTACTTACCCTGATGAAGGTATAAGTGTATACCGAAACGTCGGTTTTGTAGGAATAAACGCTGTATGACTGAAATTTCGATTATTTGTTTTTTATCAAAAAAATATAAAGTTGCAATTTATTATTAAATTAAAAATATTTGCATTCTTGCACAAATGCAAATAATATGTGTAAGTGAGGAATTAATAATTTGCATATTAATTGGCTATTTGTTTATTATTTGCTTAATATTTTTTATATATTTTTTTTTATTAAAATCGTATTATATTGAATCTTAATCATTTATACATCAAAATATTGGGAGATGATTTATTTATTGAAGAATTATGTTCATCTTTCATGTTTACTTTTAAATTATTACAATCATGACCTATTTCTTTCGCAACAACCTTCAAAGATTCATCTTACGATGAATTCATATTTGCGAAAAGTTTTATGTCTTGAAACATAAAAAAAAGTTATGGGTATAATAATAAACTTAAAATTTCCTATCAATATAATTATACGTAATAGGTAGACAATTTGAATAATTTGAAAAATATTAGTGATTTGAGACAAAGAAAATTTGCAAACCTAAAAATGGGTAATAAATTTTGATGATATATTTATCATTTCATTTATTTTAATTAACAGTTTGGCTAATTGTTAAAAAACATTGATTTATTAACATAAGATTTGAGATAAATAATACAAAAAAACTAATTAGGAAGCCAAGAAAACAAACAAACTTTTTGCATATGACCACCATCTATTGTGACGTGAAGTATTTACTATCGATACACAACCTTGCATGTCAAATCAGCTGGCCATCAAATGAACATCGACAATTAGTTTTTTTTTTGTAAACAAAGATTATTATTTAAAGTGTATAGTCAGAAGATGAACTTGGATCGCGAATGAAGGTCTGATATTAACATTTCCTTTTGTTGTTATTAGTTATTGTTAACGTTTCCTTGATAAAGTTAATGTAGAGACAGAATGTTAGGTATTTCGAAATGAATAAATTTCCTTCATTATTGTAAATGATATATTATTAAATGTAATCTTGAAAACTCCCTATATAATTATTTTCCTATCGATATTATAGAAGTCCAAGAGATTTAAATGTATTTTTAAGGTTTTTGTATTAAACTTAGTTTATAATACGAAATTAATAGTTATAATAATAGTAATAATTACTGTTACAAGTTAAATATTTGCTTTTGTACTGTAGCGTTCACAACACCGAAATTAGCATGGCGTAAGAGTTTGTAAACTTCAAATTTATAGTTAGTGGTTTACAGAAATAACAAGCTCAGAACAGAGTTCATTGAAATATATTATAGAAAGTTATATGTACATTAAGACATTTGTTTTTTTGAAAATGAAGAACAAATTATTATTAAATTCATTAATTAAATGTGCTATTTTATCGACATACATTCGTAAAACTTAATTTGAAGAATATATGAACGTTGTAGTAAAATATTATACGATATATAAATCATTGTCAAATTGAAAAATGTTCTGTTAATATGTACAACTATGGAAGACAAACGTTTGAACACTTGATTTTGCTTCCAGAATAGACACGTGTTAATTTTTGGTAGGTACTAAAGATTAATATTCATCGCCTATCATTCTGGATTCGTGAGAAAGTGTACAAAAACAGATTAGTTTTTACAAAATATGGTAAGAAGGGCAGGGCATGATTTCCGTTCAGTCCTAGAAAATGTATCATATTTTGTATATTGTGTTGTGTTATCTAAATCATGAATGTATATAGGTATATCACCCCCTCACCCCCCTATTACAAATGATGTGATGACGTGATTCTCTCATCGCGAAATGGTGTAATAAATCGTTGATTATATTCATCGCTAGTCAAACTAAAAGTCACATTTAACATGTATTTGGCAAATAAACATAATGGTCATGTTCACACATCCACACTAGAAACCAAACCGGTTCTTAGCAAACATAAATCTAACGCTAATTGAAACAAACAAGCTATATTCACATTATGGTAAAATATCAGATCAGTCACACGACATCCAAATACACGATTATAAAATAATACAACATTATCATTTAGCATAATGACTTATCATTTCTATATTATTCAAATTCTACACCGCTTGACATATTAAACTATGCTAATTTATGTTAATGTTAGCACCAATACAAATCTGTATGGTAATCATCTTTATATGTATGCGATTTGGACGTTTTAATAGAGATAAAAATCACAATTTACGGATTAGGTTTCAAAAGGTTTTTGGAAAAAATATCTGAATTTAATAGCTCGTAATTAATTTGTTTCTGATGAATTTATGACTGGTTTGATATTATATATTTGACAGGCATTTCTTTTTCTTACTAAAATTTACATATTTTGAACAATGGGAATTATGAAGACCTTTATAAAAACGTTACTACTTTTTTGGATACAGGATTAGTTTTTTAAAAAAAGTTTTAGATTCACTATGTAATAGAATCGTAAATTATTAGTATAATTAATTCCGATTTCCGAACATATAAAGTGAGGGTTTTAATACATCTTAAGCCTGGTATGATTTTAAACATCTGTGGTTTGTTCAAGTTTACCGGTTTCAGAAAATGAAGACGGAGTATAACGGCCGTATTTATTTAGTACCTTTAATAATCATAGACCGTATATATTTTTTGTACCATAAATGTGAAACTGCAATGATATCAATTGGGACTGCTTTCAGCGCCACTCGGTGTTTGCTCCCCCAACCAATTTATAGACAGGTAACCGAGCAATATATATGTTATAGTATAAGCAACCATTTATGCTTTCAAGTAATTTAGAGATACTTAGTTCAATTTATAACATGAAAAATAATTTCAAAAACAAGCAAATATTTAATTTTTAATACATAATTTATTTAAACATTAATATTACATTTCCATTTAAATATTAAATGTTGTAACACTTCTTCGATTTTGATTTCTGATGGCGTGAGTACATAGGCGTATTCCATTTGCCAATTTGAACTGAAATCTAATGTTTTGTATAAAACAAATAAATTATTATTTCTATAAAGCTTCTGGAAAGCAACCAAGAGATGGCAGGACAAAATGAGCCCAATGTCACCCATTTGAGTTACACAATCCTGCTCAACTATCCTAGGTATGTTAATAGCTATTAATATACTGAAACCGCTAAAGAAATATAAAATTATCGTTATTTTATATAAAATAGATTTGTCACAGCTAATAATGGGTAGTAACCCGATAGACCAAAGGTATGGTGAAATAAATGCACGAATAAGAAAATAAGTTTTTATTTTCGTCTTAAAACAATATAAAACATTTATTATAAATGAATGTATTTCAGATTAATTATCTTTAAACAATGCAAAACCAAATCCATGCATATGATATTTATATTTAGACCCCGTAGGATGTTCTATAATTTTATGTGGCACTTTATGTATTTCTCTACTGTAAATATTATACTTTGTATCACTCTCTTTCGTTGTAGATTTTTGAGTGGTAATTTTATTATAATTAAAATATTGTCTTGTATTATATAACGACTTTCTTCTAACACTAGCTGTTGTTGTTTCAAACGTAGTATATTTCTGTGTTGTCAAACCTTCAGTTGTAATATCCGCCTTTACAAGATTATCTTCATCTAGATTGCATCCTTGAATGTACTGATCAGGATTACTTTTACAGAAGCTGGGGTAGACGACCCAGGCGTTGAAGCCGTCCCCGGAAAGACGAGTATGTTCCCGGTAGATCCGCTTGGCACAGCGGACATCGTCGGAGATGTCGTCGTCACGGAAAGCAGAGCAAGGCTTTGCGCATGCGCCACCCAGACTGCCATCTGTTGTGCACCACCACAGTTCGCTGATTTGGAACAAGCCGTGGTCCCCGCTAGATGGGTTCATGGCGGATGTGTTGTAGACTGATTCGTGCCGGGCGATGCATACCTGAAAATATTATATAATATATCCCAAACAGAGTATAGTTATTGTAAGAGGTATTTAAAACTCATTATAAATGAGGTACCCTATATAAAGTTTTATGGGATTTGCGATAAAGTTTATTAAGGCAGATACTTTTTTTTTGTTCTGCACGGTATCCGAAATTTGTGTTCAAGATGTTTCTAATTACAGACTGTTTTTTTTTACATAAGGTGATTTTGATCTAATTACATTAGGGCATGAATTAGAGTACTTCATAGTGAGTGAGTACCATTCTCTCTAGTAGTAAACATTACGGTGACTCCTTTTTACGGAGGGTGATATTGAACTAGTTATATTACGGCAGGAATTAGAGTAGTTCACAGTGAGTGAGTACCTTTCTCTCAGGTAGTAAATATTACGGTCACTGGTTTTTACGGAGGATGATTTTAAACTAATTATATTTGGACAGAATTAGAGTATTTCTCAGTAAGTGTGTATCCTTCTCTCATAGTAAACATTACGGTGCCTGGTTTTCATGAAGGGTGATGTTGAACTAATTATATTAGGGCAAAAATTATAATACTACACAGTGAATGCGCACCCTTCTCAGGTAATAACAATTCGGAAACTGTTTTTTACGGAGGGTGATATTTTAAATAATTATATTAGGGCAAAAATTAGAGTACTACAAGAATTAAACAGTATGGTGACTGGTTTTTACGGAGGGTGACGTTGAACTAATTAATTAGGGCAAGAGTTAGAGCACTTCACAGTAAGTGAGCACTCCTCTCAGATAATAAATATTATGGCTACTGGTTTTTACGGTGGGTGATTTTGAGCTAATTATATTAGGGCAAGAATTAGAGTACAGACATAGACTAAGAAATACATACTTATATAATATATTACTTAGTCTATGGTATAGATCTTGTTGAGAATCATTATAAGACAGGAACTTTTTTTTTCTGTACTGAACCGTATTCCAAATTTGTGTTCAAGATGGTTTCTAAATTTAACAATATCCAATTATATTTAAATTTGTTATTTTATACAATGCCAACGTTTTCACTTTGTAATGTTTTTCATGAATGTGTCACATGGATTTAGATTTATGTTAGATTAGGTTAAGACTTATCACATTTCATTCAATACTTTTTTCTTTTTATCGAGAATGTATAAGTTTAGATTTATTATTATTATTATTATTATTATTATTATTATTATTATTATTAAGAAAAGTTAGTAGGTCAAGGTCACATTTATTAAAGCCTATATTGTGATTTTCTTTGTTTCTGTTACTCTTTGAAATTGAAAATTTATTTTAATTTAATCCTTCAAATAATCTTTAGAAAAAAGGTTCGTGGTCGCACAATTAGCCAGTAACTTCTGGCCCTAATTAGATCAAAAGCACTTTTCCTACAATTTAGTTAAAGTAATAGCCTTTTATCTTCTTAGTTTAAAATCATCCTCCGTATAAACCAGTCACAGTAATGTTTATTACCTATGGTTGTATCAGGGGTGCTCTCTCATTATGAACTGCTCTAATTCTTGTCCTCCGTCAAAGGAATCTCCAGTTTAAATTATGTATTAGTTTGAACAGTAAATTAAAAAACTGTAGATAATTTTTGGAAAACAGATAAACTACAATGTCATCCCTACAACTAAACAGCACTATTCAACCACCACCTCACCCTAACCTCTTCTATCACTCACCCAAGTGGCGATCTGTTCCCTGGGCAGCTCATGCTGCTGCAGCAGCTCTGTGGCGAGCTCGCACGGCTGGAACACGCGCGCGGCACTGGGGCCCACCAGACACAGCGCGGCCCACAGCGCGAGCATGACTGCAGCGCTCGCCCGCACGCACCAGCTTTATCTGCCGCTGTCAGCTGTCACTGACCCTAGAGTCTCCGCTGTGTGGGAGTGCACCACTGCACCACAGAATAGGTAACACAATAAATAAACTCAGGTAAATTGTAAGGATATTTCACTAAATTTAAGTTTTGTTTTTGTTAATAGCGAATAGCAAATAAAATATTAAATAGTAAGAGTTGGAACACCGACAGGTTACAAAAGTAAGATCAGATTACACAGAATTTAAAATTAAACACAAATTTCCATACCAATTTTTTATATATGTGATTATTATTATTATCTTAAAAGTTTTTTTCATAAATATGAATTAATAAAGACCGGAACAATATGCATTGATTTTGAAGAAAAAAGTGCTTAAAAAGATTAATATTTTGCCAGAAAATTCAACCAGATAAGCAGACAACGCTTTTACAAAGCATAAATAAGGATAAAATAATTTAAATATTTTTTTTCCTCGATTACTATGGAAAGTGGCAATTTTCTCACAGCATATAAAGCTTGAAAGTTACGTATTTCCTACAATCGTGGGTTAAACTATGAGAAATAATTTCTCACAATATATCTAACACTGCGCATGTGCAGTGTAAGAAATATCATTTCTCGCAGTAATTGCCAATAATGCGCATGCGTGAGAGTACTCTTTGTAAAGGTTACATGCGCCGTATTGTTTTTTTTTATATCAAATAGCTATCGTATATGTAGTTTTTTTTCTATAACGTGTAGCAGTTTGATCGTAATAAAAGTATATTGTGTGATTCCAGTACCCGACATCGTCTCGTGCTGAAACTTTCACACTTGTTGTACAATACATTATTGTTAAATACACTTCTCATATGAAGTTTTACGAAAGAAACTAAAATTACATTTTATAAATTATTTACTAGTACTTTTTTTATGAGAACATTCCTGAATTACTTTACTCATGGAAATGTTAATTTATATAATTTAAAAACAATATAGTTAACAAAAGTTTGATAGCCCAAAATCACTTCAAAATTATTTTTTTTTTACCAATTCATAAATAAATATAGGAACAAGTAGAATACTATAATATAGGAATATGAACTTTGAAAAATCAAAATCTATTTTCTCTGGAAGAAGTAATATTAAAGTGTGTTAATTACTATTTAGAGAAGGTTGGTAAATTCAACAAAATAGATATTTTAATTTTTTGTAGGTAGAAAATCAATGACAATTCAAGAGTGGATCTTACTACCTTCACTATTAAAGTTTTATTAGTTTTGCCGAAGGTGTTGTGATAAATTTTAATAATTGATTTTTCACATATATTCAGAGTTATTTTAAGCCTTTATAAATTATGCATAACTGGCTTTAAACCGTAAGATATATTTTTACAAAACATTTACAGTTAATTTTTTTGTGCAATAAGATTTGCATCGTCCAACCCAAATCAGATAAAAAAGGATTATACTATTGTATGCATAATTTCAATCGTCAAAAATCCCAACATGTAAAAGTATCTCCACTAATTTATTGTAATTTTCAAATCAGGTTTGTAAACACAAAAGTTTCATTATTAAATTTAAAAAGAAAAAACCTTTCAATCCGGAATAATGACACCAGCAAAATATCAAAAAGAGAAAAAATTTAAAAGTTGTAATAATTTTTCCATGTGTGCTGACACTTTGTTTTATCTAAACCACATAATAAATTTCTCAGTATCAGAGTCTGCTCAATGACTTCTTGACCTTTCCAACCTTATACACCTGGCCAGAAAGCTGTCAATTTAGATAAATTTATTGTTTGTTTATTTTTATGCCAGTCAGAAAAAAAGTTTTAGACGTAGGTTATTGTAATTACAAATCACAACAGGTAAAAGGTAAAAATACATGTAAAACTATAAATGCTAATTTTTGTTTTTGATTTGTAAACTAACAAATATCATAAACCTTATTTTAGTCACGCGTATATAAAAATGATATTTTATGAACACAGAATACTTTTTTTACAATTGTAAATTGAAACAAGAAATATAGAAAAATGTATTTTTCTATTTTGATGTTTTTAGGAGTGTATAAACACACTGCAAACACGTCGTTAATATGATCTATAAACGTACTGTTTTTGGTGATTTTCATCTTTTATTATTAAAATGATGGCTTTCAAAACTGACAAGTAATATAAAAAATTGTTGACGTAGATATATTACTTTTACTTATAGGTCTATTATCTTTTAATTTAAATATGTCTTAGACGTGAGAGAACTTAATGTGGAATAATTATTCACTATGTATTTAGTCCAGATGAATATATTGATATTTTTAATTGTTTTATTAGTAATAAAGTTAAAATTCATCTTATAAATTATTTGGTTTTACCCAAATTAAAAATGCGCATAAATTAATAAAAAATATGTCGTTCTATAAAATTTTAATAATTATAGTTGTTCTTTATAATATAATTTGACAGCTTAATTACATTTTTTTATGTAAAATAGAAAATTATAAATTATTGTGATGACAAATTAATTAAACATTTATAAAAAAATGCAGGTGTAATTAAAAAAAATCTGTTTATAGCCGACTAATCTTTTCAAAGATGTATTAAATAATAATTTGAAATAGGAATCAACATCGATAAAATTAGACAAATATTTTGGGTTTAATCATTGAATTTAAGACAAAAGACTACATCTAGGTTTTTGGGCGGGAATAACAAATAAATAATAACACATAATTATATAAATTCTTATATTTTTATTGCTTTCAATTTAAGTAATAAAATAAATATTACAAACATAAATAGATAATAAAAGTATTAAATTTCAAATTGGATATTGAAACCAGGATATTTACATCCTGAAAAGGTTCTTCGGGACAACGTGACACGACTCATGAAAATCCGGGACACTGGGTCTCCCTAAACATACAGAAAAATATTATAAATACAAATATTGCATTATATGAATTAGCAAATATATAAATATTTGTTCCTGAACATCAAGTGATTCACATTTGTATTTCTTACCTTTGGAGATGATCTCCAGGTGTAGCAGCGCTTCCACGGCATATCCCGTGTGTCCTAGTGTTTTTACAACAGCCTCGAGTACTCCACAGCATTTTTTTTTTGCTCGTACGACGTCCCCACATATCTTTACGCCACTCATTCAGTCTGTAATAAAACAACAATCTGTAAATTGTGCCTCGTGTCTCAAATATTACATTCCCATATTTGCAACACTTAAGACTAATTTATAAGTGACATTAACACTTCTATTTCTGTGTTTTCTATGTTCGTGCATATTAGACGCGATTCGGTATACTTCGTGATAGTACAAATAAATTCCGCTAGAGGGATGGGAAACACGTGATTCTGTTTATTGCAAATAAAAACAAGACGAAACAGTGACAAAACTGGTTTTAAAATGACATTACGAAATGCATGCATTAAAAAATAGAAATAGAAAAAATATTTACCAATAGTGGATCGACAGCTTCAGAAGTGTTATTCGTCAAATCGTTAACTAACTCCTGTAACGACTGCACTTTTTGTTGCAACCGACTGTTTTGTTGACGTAAAACTTTAATTTTCAACTCAAATTGTCTAAGTTTTTCTCTAGCCATATCCAACATCTTTTTGGCTTTCTTTGGACTGTCCAAATCATCAAGCGTTATGTCTCCGAGATATCGAGGGTCATCGAATTTTCTTTTTTTAGAAGTTTGCGTCGTTCCATCTTCTAAAATAAATAATATTGTACATGTGAACAGGCTTGAAATATTTTTTTGTATTATTATTATCATCAAATTGTTAAATTTGAAATTTATTTTGAGAATATTTTAAATAACATATTTGTTACTCTCTTAAAAAAATCTGCATTTGAAATGTGAAAGTATTTTTTGGATTTTTATATAAAAGTTTTTTTAAAACAAAAATAATAATTTTTACGATCAAGTAGTCATTGATTTTTGTTTTGTTTACGTGTTATTTTTTCCAATAAAATATTATAAAACTGTTTATTTAGTTTCTGTATTTAATAAATGTTGGAATTTGAAGTACATAGGTACATATAAAACAACTGCCTACCTAAATCCTCAGTCTTATTAGCTTCCAAAACAGTTGAAGTCGATAACGGATCGCACTCAGATGTCCCTTGTGTAGCTTCATTAGGAGGTTCAATAGGTAATTCTAAATGTTCGATTTTCACAAATACTTCAGAAGTAGATGGTTCTGGGTCTTGAATTTTATTTGGAACATTAACACTGGGAAAACGATTAGGTTTTAACCTTAGTTTTCCTCCAAATTGTTTGGCGTTCGGTTCAATATAATCAGAGGGTGTAAAATGTTTACAACAAATCACAAGACGTGATACATCGTCGTATGATTGATAATTACATATTGCTTTCCACAAGGTATTATCTTTTGGAAACCTGAAAAGATAGTAAGTTAACAGTTAACTTAACCTACAAAATTATAATTGTTAGAATAATACATCAAACATATACTAAGTTTACAAACCACATATAAATGATACATGTAGGAAAAAATAAAAAAATAAAGTTTACTTACGAATGTAAAGTTGCAGGAGCTTTTGCACCACATAAACAGCAGCTTTTTCCACCAACAGTCTTCATTTCAATATTTAAGTCGTATAATTTATATCACAACAAATTTCTCAAGCTCTAAACTTGAATTAATAAACTCAAAACAGTCAAATTAACTTAAATGCAGAAATAGCAGAATTAGAAAGCTGTCGTCAACAATATAAAAAAAAAACAATTGGCGCTTGCGCACTCTTGATAGAATGAGACACGGTGCAGAAATACGTTTGTCATTTGTTTATACCTTTCACCAATGTATTGTTTATGTAATTTAATGTTTTTTTTTATTGCTTTACAATACTTTAGTATGTAATAAAATCAAAATTTCCTTTTTAACAATTATTTTCAATACTTATACTGTCACAATATTGCCAACTCTTTTATTTATTACAACAATGTTGCCAACTGTCTTATCTATTATTTGATTAATTTTTATTATTTACTCACAAGTTTATAGAATTAAATAAACGTCAGTAATATCAATACTTAATAGAACTTTAAATGTAAAGGTCTGTTTTATTAATAAAGAGAGGTTGACAAATATTAGTTTTATTGCAAAATATACATTTATTGGAACTTTAAAGCACAACATATACAAATTTTGATATTTTCACTATTATACAAATTAATAATTTCAAATAAATAAATTATAATCACATAACAACAAGCATTAGCTAAAAATAAGCACTTTTATAAAGATTTTATTAAATGCTGTTCACATGTAGGCCTCTGTTAAAATCTTTTAAGAACATGATGTAGACTTTTAAATATTCGATACAATTAATAAAAATATTACATTTAAAACTTTTCAGTACGTACATTTTAGTAAATTATTTTTATACTTTGTAAACTTCATTATTTAATAAGAAACGCCAGCACTGCGATCGTTATATTTATATATTGTTAGTGAAATATTTCTTCACTAGTGTTAATACTCGATCGTAGACCTGGCGAAATATAAAACGTTGGTATACAAAGTGTAATCGGTATCAAACAGTTTCTATACAGAGATCTCTACGTAAGGCCATTTTGTCTTATCCTACGACCTTAGCGCTTGTAGTCTGCTTTGCATCTCTTCCAACTCTTCCTCGTTCTCTTCCTCGACCTCGACGGGCGCCGGGACGGTGCCGCCGGCCTCAGCGACGGGAGGAGCGGGCGCCTCGCCCAGTTTCCCGGCCGTGAGTTCCCACAGGACTTTGTCGATCTCTTCCTGTGCCTGGTCTTCCATCTCCTCGGTGTCTTCCAGCGACTCGAACGTCTCGTCCAGCATCTCTTCGATGATGCCCGCTTTCATCATCTCTTTGGACATGTCGCGCATCGTTTGAGCTACTTCCGGCACGCGTACTAGACGCTGCATCGCTTGCATCACTTCCGTTGATTTGCTCAGCGAACCGGCTACACGTAATGTCGCTAAAACCATTTAATTTTTTATTTCTCTCCTAAATTCATTTTTACATATTGTTTTTCTTGTTTTCAACAGTACGTTTCACAAAATTTCATTTTTTATTTAATTTTGTTCGTTCTACTTCTGAATTTATTTTTGTACTTCATTTTCAATATTTATAGCAACTGTTTTTGTATAAACAAGTAAACAAAATTTGGGAAAATTATTTTGAAGCATATTTTTACATTTTGTGTTCAATTTTTCTGTTTTTTAGGGAATTTCGAATACTTTTAACGATATTTCCAACAAATTGAAGGTAACAATAGAAATTTTCGATATTCTACAAAATATGGTATTAAGGCAACTGTTATTTCTAGTACAGTAATTTATTTATATAAAAAATTCCAAATATAGTGATAAATCCCATACAATGATGTATTGGCCAAATTTTATTTATGAATCATATGCTACCAAAATGTATATTATGTCTAACTTTGTAATAAATATGAATAAAATTCAAAATGTAAAAATAAAGAATCGATAATTATTACCAAAAATAATCAAGGACGAAAAAAACGGACATACACAAATATAATCGTAAAAATATTAAAAACAGATTGAAACGTACGTAACTCATAAATCTAACTAAAAACAAATTATTCAAAAATTCCAATTAGAAACTAATTAATTCCAATTCGAAATTGCTTGTTTGTAACATGAAATTGATTGCTTCAAATTTGAAATTAAACTTTTAGTTATTTGAAAAAAAATAAACTTTAGTGATTCAAATTTGTTTTAAATACATAGGTAAATAGATGATAAAAACACTAACCTAGTTGATTTTTCATCTGCATTTGTACTGAATTCAAGTGTGCTTTTGAGGTGTAAATCTTCGTAATAGCTTTTCGAGCTCTTAATACTTCTTTAGCAAGAATCATACATGTTTCTTTATCATTTTTCTTAGCTGCTTCCTTTAAGGATCGTTTAACCTTGTCTTCTTCTCTTTGAATAGCTATAAAAAAGATACGTAGTACGTTTATTTTATCTGTAATTTATCTTCAAGTACCTCGTATTTGCCTGTCAAGTTGAAATCCTTCTTTTCGCAGTTTATGAGTCCATTCATTTACCTTAAAGTTAACCATAGTTTTATAAGATTGTGCAATTTGATACACTTTGTGATAAATACCATATCTTTGGGATTTCGTTCCGGTGTTTTTCCAAAAAGACCCATGTTTACTTATTACTTACTGTAATTATTTTTCGATTAAGTACACTCCCACCTGTCCTACTAGTATTTACCAAATAAGATACGTACGTCAGTTTGACATTTCGGTAGTAAAAAAAGTCACTACGCATGACATAAGACATGTTGTTTATTTTTAATTTGTAAACAGAAGTTTTTAAACTCGATTTGAGATTTACATTTTTATTAAATGTATGCATATATGGTATTTAAATTTGTAAAATATATATTATAAAGTCTGTTAGATGATTTGCACTAGATATTTTTAGTGTTTTTTACATTGAAGTGTTCAATTGACAAAAGTGTAATCAGTGTAATTGGAACGTTTTCTGCTTTCTGTTTTCTCTTTGTTTCTCTATAAATTATTAGTTTATTATTGATTTTAAAGGCGCGTTAGTTTATTATTATTTATAAAGAGTAGAAATTTTTAAAATTCGCTATGGGAATTTTGTTTTATTGGTAACACTGCTTTCATGTTTTCTCGTATTGTGGAACTAGAGTGCACGTAGTATTATATTCTGATTACACTATTAAAACAATCGAACAGACCTACTATATATATATAACATGTTTGTTTATTTGTAATTTGTAGATTAATATTTATAAACATTGACAGAACTACGAAGTTTTACTTGTGTTACATTAAAACATTATTTAAAATAATTGTAAAATATTATAGAAAGGTTAGGTTAGTTTAAGTTTAGTGACCTGGACAAACTTCAGAAGAATACCATTGAAAACAAAAGTGGTAAAAGTAGAAAACCGAGTTGTTTCGCGAGAATAATTTTATGGCAAAATGGCAGAAATTACTGGCCAAACAATTCCTGATAATTTAAATACGAAAAACGGCAATTTTATATGTGGCGTAGTAGAAGGTAATAATTTATCTGAATGTTCTGGAAGCTCTTATCGTTCCAGTTATCCAAATAAAACATTAATATTAATGTAAATATATTCGTAGGATTTTACGGAAGACCATGGACGACAGAACAACGAAAAGATTTGTTTCAAAAGTAAGTATTTTGTCTGTAATGTATTGTAATATTTGTGTTAATAAAATAAAACTAAACAATGAGTGTTTTATTTCAAAAGAATGAAAAAATGGGGCATGGATTCGTACGTATACGCCCCAAAAGATGACTATAAGCACCGTGCATATTGGCGTGAACTTTACACAGTCGAAGAAGCCGAACATCTCACTGGGTTGATCACCGCAGCCCGGGACCAAAACATCACATTTTACTACGCGCTTTCTCCAGGTCTAGACATCACATACAGCAGTCCGAAGGAAATCACCGCTTTGAAACGAAAACTCGAACAAGTATCTCAATTTGGTTGCACGGCTTTCGCGTTACTCTTCGACGACATCGAACCCGAAATGTCCGAAGCGGACAAAGAAATATTTCAGTCGTTTGCCCACGCACAAGTTTCAGTAACAAATGAAATCTTTCAACATTTGAGTCAACCAAAATTCTTGTTATGCCCCACACAGTATTGCTCTACTAGAGCCATGCCTAATGTTACAAACTCTGAGTATTTGAACACTCTAGGGTCCAAATTAGCGCAAGAAATAGATATAATGTGGACAGGGCCTAAAGTCATATCCCGGCAGTTAACTATGGAGAGTATTCAAGAAATTACTGATGTTTTAAAACGGGCGCCAGTAATTTGGGACAATTTACACGCGAACGACTACGACCAGAAGCGAGTATTTCTAGGACCGTATTCTGGGCGCTCTCCAGATCTGATCCCGAAACTTCGAGGGGTTTTGACGAATCCGAACTGTGAA
This sequence comes from Stenolophus ochropezus, assembly GCA_035578165.1. Classification (NCBI taxonomy): domain Eukaryota; kingdom Metazoa; phylum Arthropoda; class Insecta; order Coleoptera; family Carabidae; genus Stenolophus; species Stenolophus ochropezus. Next base: position 1,001,523 of record JAQOWZ010000028.1, on the reverse strand, counting down.
TACGGTGCGAATTTCGTCGCGATTCACACTTTGGCGCAGTGGTCTAGGTGTAATGTCGACGGAAAGAGAGATTTAAGTCTGAGTAAGTCTTATTTATACATTTCCACTATATTTTAACTATGAGGAGGTTCAAGATAGGAATGGCAACGCAAAGAAGTTCAACTGTTTCAAGCAGTTTTTATCTATTGTTTGTCGTAGATACTCTGGTAAATTGTTTTGTTTGTTATTAACAAGTGAATTGTCATTGCGTTTGTTTTCATTCCCGTCGATTGTTTTGCTGTGCTAAAATATGAAAAATCCGTTCGACAAATAAAGGATTTGAATATTATGTTCTACAATTACATATATTTATCGTCATAAATCCTTAATTGGTTGGACGGAAAAAGTCGCACTTAAAATATTCACTGGTCATATAATTCGCGGAATACCACTTTGGATTTTAATAAACGAAACTAAAATGTTTAATTGCATGAATTTTTGCAGTTTTAAATAAATAAATAATAAGGATGCTACATGGTTTTAGCAATATTAAAAATATGAGATAAATACATTGTTTCAGATTTCTTAAAAATATTAATTAATAAACATAGAAACAAAATTTTGAGCTTAAAAAAGACCCCAATTTTAAATTTTTACATTATAATCTCACTACCAAATTTTAAATTACTTTTTCTACAATCACTGTGGAACGTAGTACTTTTTTTACACCATACAAAACAGAAATATTTCTCACAGTAATTGCCAACACTGCGCATGTGTGAAGGTACTCTTTGAGAGTTTACCTGCGCCATATTGTTCTTTATGTTAAATAGCTTTCGTGCATATTTTTTTTCTGTAACGTTTAGCAGTGTGCTCGTAGAAAAACTATAGTGTACTAATCGTGCAGAATCACCTATTTCCCACCTTATATGATTCCAGTATTTGACTTCGTCTCGTGCCATAACTTTCATATCTCGTGGGAAATAGGCGACTATATGCACTTGTTGCACAATATACTATTCAATTAAGGATTCTTCTTGCATACTTTTCATCAACTTTCTTTAATTGTTGTTTTAAAATTGGCATTTTTCTTGTACTATATAAATCTTCAAACTTGCGTGTTTCTTATAATCGTGGGTTAAAATGTGAGAAATCATTTCTCATAGTATTTACCAATACTACGCATGTTCAGTGTGAGAAATATTATTTCTGACAGTAATTGACAACACTGCGCATGCGTTTACGTACACTATATTGTTCTTTATGTCAAATAGCTTTCGTATGTTTATTTATTGTTCTATAAGGTTTAGTAGTGTGGTCCTAGAAAAAGTATAGTGTGCCACTCGTGCAGAAACATCTATTTCCCTCCCACCTTGTGTAATTCCACTTTCACGCCTCGTGAGAAATAGAAAAATAGACTTTCTGTACATGTTCCAATATATATTATTATTAAATTTTAATTAACCGATGAGATAATTTACCGGAGTCAACTATTGCATTGTTTATTATTTCTAAGAAATCTGAACTTTATTACTTATTCCTACTTGTAATTTTGAGAGTATGTAGTAAGTGAATTTGTGTGGATGTGATTTAGATGACACGGTATCTGCTGATATAAAACTAGAGACTGAGACGGAAGACGGACTGTCTGGCGAGGATGTCCCGAAAACGCTTTCACCTAACATGTACCACCCGAGACAAGCTCTGCGAAACGCCATCAACGAGTGGCTGCCCGAGTTCTCCAAACATAAGGCTGCTTGGGGGCCCATCGCTAAACCGCAGCCCGTCGTTGCTGGTCAGTACGAATTCAATTTAATAGAACAATTAATTGTTACCTTTACTATCTAAAAAATCAGTATTGGGTTGTTATATTTTTGTAAGAAATTATTAATTGTAAAAAAGTTTCGAATTTATAAAAATATGTAGACTCAACCCAATATAGATAGGCAAGCCTATATGTTTTTGTGTTCCGCTGTTTTGGAATCAGATTCGACAGAGCCATCTCGTTCATGATTCCATGAACTACTTTACGGAATTAAACAGACAAAATATTAGATAAATAAAGATGTTTTACATATTTACTGATTTTTTTGGTATCTATTAAAATGGTTCTTTCAATAATTCATTGCTATATTTTAAAATAGAACTAATTTGTATTATTAATTATTTGACGTTTGCTCTTTTTTTATAATATTTCACAAAAACGCCTGCTATTAACCCAAATGCAACCAGACACACAGTTAAGTACATGAAAGGAATTTTCTCATAAGCTTGCCTATTTATATATTTTTCAATCAACGACTCAACGAACTCAACTGTGATTTTTTTTTGTTTATCTTTATCGTATTCTTAAAGTTGATTTCGTGTATGACAACGGTTTCGGTTTTACTATTTTGTGTATTTGGTAGCAGCAGTTCCTGTTCCAATCATCCCCTCTATAAACACGTGTATGAGTATTACGACAACGACGACAAGTTGTGCGTCTACTGCAACACCGACGCCTCTAACTGTAGTCAGCACAAATCAACTACAAGCCCTCGCTGAAGTTTGTAGTTCTGTAAGTATTGCACATTACACTTCTATTTAAACATTACATTCAAAGCGGAATCTTTAAGAGTAATAAACCGTTATTCTAAATACAAAGAAACAAAGAAAGTATCTATTTACAATGGGGAATTTAGAGAAATTAGTTTAAAAAACAGAATATGCATAATAATGAATATTAATAAAGAAATAAAATCTTATAATTAAAATACTTCCGAAATACGGGGGCTTTTTGTTATAGCGTGGCGTCACTTATATGAATTACTTCTTTTGATTGGGAATTTTAAAAGATCGCGAATGTTTTGACTGGCAAGTGAAAAATCCCGAAATCTAGTCTGACAAATGAGCTTGAAGAATACAACGGGCGTGACCTTGAGTCACACTATACTTCATTTGTGTACTTATAAAGTGTTAGTTGGAATTGTGTCTTATATTAAATTATATTATTTCTTTTACATCTGTGACAGTATTATTTACAAGATTAGTACATAAATTACCTGTTTATATGTAATTTGTTAAAAGTTTGCATCACTAGCGCCACTATTGTTCTCAAACAGTTTTTATTTGACTATAAATATCATTTTTAAACTTGTATAATTTAAATACACGTGCAATTTTTAAGAATGTAGATGTATACTGTTTTGTAATATTAATTTATTTTTTATAAATATAATGTAAAAGCAGTATATGTATAGTTCAAGAACATTTTGGTCCACGAAGAAAATAGTGTATATGCGTGATGTCACATTAATTATTTCAAACTTTGAAAGTCTGTAACTCGCTTATTAATATAAACATTTTCATCGGATTTTTACCAGCAGTCTTAGTGTCTCTCATACTTTAAAGTGAAATTATAAAATAAATAGTAGAAACGCCCAATCTAATTAAATTGGAGTTTTAATACAATAAGGGCCGGTTTTCCACCTCTGGTTAAAGTGCCGGTTACCTTAACCATCGGTTAATAGAAAAATATCGCATCGAAATAGTAAATAACGTATTGACAACATTCATCAGTCTTTTGATGCGATGTTTTTCTGGTAACTGGTGGTTAAGATAACCGGCACTTTAACCAGAGATGGAAAAACCGGTCCTTAGTGATATTTTCAAAGTAAATATTTTTTGTTTGCTCATCAAACAGAAATATTTAAAATATCTTTACAACCATACACTCTTGAATTTTGAATACTTATTTTCCACTAATTGTTCGTAGGTGACGGCGGATAGTTTCGTGAACCCAGTTCCCGGTCCCGTGATGAATTCCCTAGTTTCAGAAACGAAAGTAATCTGCAACGAATCCATCCCGAACCCAATAACCCCCGTGCCTATCCCGATTCCTGTTATTCCCTCAGATGACTCAGACGTCACGTCGAAGGCGATCACCATCCTCAACGGTCACCACATCAAGAAGAAGTTAGAGAAGGAGTGCAAGAGTGAGTCTCCTATGAACACTGAGGCTACTAATCATCAAGGTAGGATATTTCTACAATTTTGTTTTCATTTATAAGTATTTACATATATTTACATAAAAGAAATATAGGAGACCAAGTAAGAACTTTAAAAAATACGACTTTTAGGTTTTTAGCACAAAATTGTGTTTATATATTCGAAATAACCAAAGAAATACCCAATTTTGGGTCCAAAATTTTTGTTTTTGAAAATAGTCTATATTGATAGTAGTCGCTGCGCTGATTTCAAATTTACAAGCAGAATTTAATTATCTCTTTTCGTTCCTGAGATATTTGCTCTCAAAGTTGCACCTCAAAAAAGTGTGTTTTTTGGGTATATCTCTTAAATGGGTAGAGATACAATCTCAACGATAATACCAGTCGATTCTACGGGCAAAGTTATATAAAGAAATGTTTTCTTCGCATATACGTTCTTTAAAACGATTTGGTGAAAAATGAGAAAAATGAAAAAACCACAATTTCAGTTTTTCGCTCGAAATTTTTTTCTCTCCAAATATTATTATTTTCTGTACTTAAGTAAATATCGATGCGCTGGTTCTAAATTTTCAAACAGAATTCAATTATCTTATACCGTTCTCGAGATATTTGCGTTCAAAGTTAGACCTGAAAAAAGAGGTTTTTCAGGAATAGCTCTGAAATGAGTCGAGATACGACTTTGACGATCTCATCAATCGATTCTACGGACAAAATTACATAAGTGTACCAAGTTTCAGATTTTTATTCCAACGGATGCAATTTTTATAAAGGAAAAACGAAAATTGGCGAAAATTGAAAAAATTGCCTGATGAACCCCTTACGATTTTTTTCGATTTTGGCCATTTTTAGTTTTTCCTTTCTAAAATTTGTATCCTTTGAAATAAAAATCTGAAAATTGGTACACTTATGTAATTTTGCCCGTAGAATCGATTGGTGAGGTCGCCGAGGTCGTATCTTTATCCATTTCAGGGATATTCCTGAAAAATCACTTTTTTCAGGTCTAACTTTGAACGTGAATATCTCGAGAACGGTAAGAGATAATTGAATTCGGTTTGAAAATTTAGAATCAGTGCATCATTTTCTATCAACATAGACTATTTTCAGACACAAAAAATTTTGACCCAAAAATTGGTATTTTTTGATTATTTCGGCTGTACATGAAAAATTTTAAAATCAAAAACTAAAAATTGTATTTTTTTATGTTTAACTGTGATTGAAAATTACTTAAAGATATAAACTAATTTTAATTTAGCCCTATTAAATAGAAAAATAAGTCACTGCCTATTCATTCATGTGGAATTGTTACTTGAATTTGGGCTTATTCGAAGGAAAAGCACGGTTTCTTAGCATAATATACAATAATATAACACAAATAACTATTAATACAACGTAAATAACTTTTAATAGAACATAAATAACTTTGACATTTATAATTGAAATATATAATAACTGTTGCATTTATTATGGGCCACTTAGATTTCGATTCCTACATTCATATAATTTCATCCTCACTAAATACAAACAATACATGACTATACTTGCCTCGTTGAAGGTGTAAGCGAATCCCCATTATCATCAATGTCCCCCACGGCGCTTGTATCCCCCGGGACGTCTCCGGTGGACGGCGTGGAACCCCCGGTGCCCACAGAACCCACCGAGCCCATGGACTGCAACAGCACGCCCACCGCGTCACCTGCGCACGCCCCCAAGAGTCTCAGCTCCACGGAGGACGTCGCCATGAGCGAGACTAGCACCAGCTCCACTTCCATGCAGGTGGAGACCGTTGCTGAGGACGGCGGCATGGCTTGTGACTCCAACAAGTAAGAAATTACAACAACATCACCTGACCGCGTAGTATTTAACACCTATTTTTCTAAATAAATATCCGAAATACGCTTTGTAGATTAATTATATAAATATAAATAAGACATCTAATGGCAGTAGGGTTGGAAGTAGCAAGAATTTGGAATAGGGTAGATGTGTGAGAGAGAAAGGTATAATATTGTGAAGTAGATGTTAAGGGCTCTAAAAACTCGAATAACTTAAAAACGAATAACTTTTTTTAAACATTAATAGTTCCTATCGTACAGAATTAAGATCTGGATTGCTACTATAGTCACAGAATAGTTACACACAAAAGCGACACTCCGTGTCGGTACCTTTCATGTTCCCCTAGTCAGGTCTATGACCTTGAAGCATTGTATAGACCTTTAAATTTGTGCTCTTTCCCTATCTCTCTCTCAGATGTGAGGAAACTTTCAGATTTCAAACAATGGACCCTTTAAATTTGTACATATTCTCCATCTTTCTCTAATTTTCGTTTCTCTGTCTTACTGTCGCTTCTGTATAAACCTATTCTGTGCCAACATATTAAATAAATGTGTGTTTATAACATATAGCAAGTGTTGTTTTGTGTTGCAGATCAGATAATCAACTAACACATGAAGATCTAGCTCTGCTATGTGATCTCTTTTATCTGCCATTTGAACACGGAGGCCAAGGACTGCAACTGCTACAAGAGTTCAACTGGTTGAAGTCCAATGCGCACTTAGTTATGGCTGCTAATAGAGCTAAAGAAGAATCTGTTAAACCAGAGGTAAGAGACAATCAAAAATATTTCTACTGATAATACAAACATAGTTTAATTATTTGCTGGTAAATATTTTTTTAACCAATTATATTATTGTTGTTCATATTATACTTTTTAACAATTGTTTCGATAAAATTACGTGAAAATGACTTATAGTATGCATATAAATAATATTTTTCTACGACCACTATGGAAACTGGCATTTATCCCATATTATATAAAATGCGTCCTAGTCCTAACTCATTTCTCACAGTATTTTCCAACACTGCGCATGTGCAATATGACACAACAGTTTCTGCGCATGTGCAATATGACACAACAGTTTCTGCGCCTGCGTGTCATTTTTTGTACGACTACTATGGAAAGTGACACTTTTCTCACACTATATAAAGCATCAAGGATGCATATTTCTCACGTGAGAACATGAGAAATCACTTCTGACAGAATTTGCTATTACTGCGCATGTGCATTGTGGGAAATATCATTTTTCATAGTATTTCCAAATATTGCGCATGCGTGAAGGTACTATTTTGAGGTTACCTATGTCATATTGTTTTTTGTTTTTGTCGGAGGAAAATATTTTTTAAGAAAGTTAGAAACTAGGAACACAATTTATTCTACAGTTGTTTATACTTAAAATATACAAGATTTTAATTTATTTTAATAAAAATACCGGGAACTATTATGAACACCTCGTATAAACAGTTAATTTTAAATATTTTTGCGTTCTTCGAACTATTCATGTCAATGTGATAGTTCTGTTTTTGTTTTGTTTTACATTATATTATTATTTATTTTCTATTTTATTGATTTTTATTTAGATTACATTTCTGTTACTCTTTACCACTAATAATTATTAAAAATTGAACATTTTACATCAAAATTTAATTATATATAATATTAGTAGTGCCATCTCTGAAATTTAATATTAACTAAAATTAAATCTTCATATTCACACGAGTATTCAAGCGACATCACTCCTATATGGATTGGCGACGACTTTATAAAAAAATGTTTGATTAAAATACTGTAGGGTTCGAAACATTTTTACATAGGTAGCGTACGCATGCTCAATTGTATTAAAATTTTTAGCGAACGTAAAGCTTGGGATTTTTGCCGCCCATTTCGTTTGCAATTCATTTAAAATTTGACTGATTAATGCCCATATTCGTAAAGCGTTCGTTATAGCTATAACGCTTCGTTATTTTTTTTGACAAACTATAAAACAGTAGACAAATTAAAATTTTTATTTTTCTTCAAAGACGACGAAGCGTTATAACTATAAAAAACGTTCTATGAATACGGACATAAATTTACTATACGTTTATTGTCACAGTTACTAAAGTATTAATTAATTAAGTAAGATTTTTTTCAAATTTTGTTGGCACTGATATTCGTGCACTGCTGCCATCTACGTACGTGCGTAAAGTAAATACATACCGAATGTTTTGTAAACTCTCTCACAGGTGCAAGAATGGTTCGACCGGTCATCCAAAATGAACGAGATGTGTTCAGCCGTGAACCGCCTGTTCCAACACTTGGCATTCTGCAACAACCGAGAGTTGCTGTACGACCTGTACTCCTACGTGTGGGATATCCGAGGCGTGGTCTCGCTTCTCAACTCCTACATCAAGTGGCTCGGTGTGTATAGCATGATATGAAAGTCCTGGCGTTTCACGCGTAAATGTTACAGCTCCTCCTACTTCAAGCGCGCTTGCGACGGTGTCTGAACGGGATTGTGAAAATAAATCACTCAATATTACTTACAAATCAATAGTAAATAGACAAATTTTTAAATGATTTTTCATAATTTTAAAGTTCAGGTACTTTATGCAAAACAATTCTCAAATTTTCAGCACAAAAACAAATATATCATCCAGATTTTACTCGCGAATTTATTCAAATTTCCCGCTATTTTCCAAGCGCATGCGTCCCCTATACATATATTTTTTTCTAAATTTGAGTAAAATGTATGATGATATATATTTCTAAATAAAATATGAATAGTTTCAATTGAATTGTTTGATGACTGATGAGGATTGTTTCTCTTATAAATAAGGCAAAAGGCGTAAACAGCACTGCGCATGCGATTTGTCTTCTAGGATCAGTGGGATTGCTGATTTTTTTTAGGTTCAACAAGGATGCGCTTGCGATTTTTGGACATTTTCTAACTTCGTTGTTTTGAAGAGACTTGAATACTTATTATAATGAATAAAAACTAAGTTAGGAAGTGTCGCTTTGGCGTAAATGCGTTGCGATTCTTGAAGTAAGAGGAGCTGACAAAGAAATCTTGCTATATTTGTGTCTCAGAACTCCAAGAGTTTGGACAAGAGTAATAATCTGTGAAATCGTTTTCATTTATTTCAAAATTGATTCACTTTTAATAATTATTATTAATAACGTGTTAGTTAGTAACAAATACTTATTGAAAAGCTATTTATTTGATAGTGATTATTTGTGATATTTGTGAGATGGTGACAAATAACTAAAATCTTCACGTTCTTTAGTTTAATTTAATTTAATCGAATAATACACTAAAGAAAAACACTAAATTTTTATGTTTCATAAAAATTAAATTAAAATTTAACTTAACTACATAAAGTTTCAGTTTCGGTTAAGTTTTCGGCCGAAACTAAAAGAGGAGCCGAATATTCGATTATGGTTTCGGTTTCGGCTGAAAATCGTGTTTCGGTCGGACACTAATTAAAATCATTGTAACAGTCTACTGAATAATTTAATAAAATATAGGGCTGAATAATGTCACTATTTTTAAAATAACAACTAAATGCACTAAATTTGTGACATACGTCGTACAATTATAAAAAAATATTTAGTTAATTTCGTTTTACTTCTAAAACTTTATCAGTAGTTGTCATAAAAAATTAAACCTTTAAACTAAAAAAAAAATTACATTAAATTTCGTAAATTATAATTAATTGTAATTTAAAATTAGGATGAATATTAAAATTATGTTCTTTATTGTTTGGAAATTGAAAACTGCAAATATTTATAAATGTAAAAAACGTAATTTTGAAGTAAATTAAAATATATTTAGTGTGACTTAAATTAGAAAGAAAATGGTTAAACATGAGGCGATTTCATGTTTTGTAGTGGAGTTCTAATAGGCAATAGTGTGATTTGGAGTGAATTAATAATGTTTGTTTTTTGTTTTATAAAGCTGGTGGGCAGTTTCCGTCAACTATGCCGTCGTTTACCCAAGGGACCTACACATGTACGCATCTGTTTCCAGAACCAGTATAAGCCGCATTTTGCTTGGCGTCAATATTCCATATTGCTGTTTGATGCTTTGCGTACAATACCTCTGTTCGTTTTTTCCGGCTAAGCGTAACTTCAAATAAATATTTCCTAATATTTATTTACAGCAAAGCGTAAATATTGGCGTAGTTTTTATAAATTACAGGGTTATATAAATAATGTGTTAAATATTTACAGATTTCAAATTGTACTGTATAAACAGTCATTTCTTAGTTATTTTTTTTTATTCAGGGCTGGTAATCATTAAACCTAGCCTAATTATTTAGAATTAAAAAAATATTATTTGGCGTAATATAAAAATTTTGTAACCGGAATTTCAATAATATTCCTACAAAATATTAAAAAAACAACCAATCTGATGTACTGCATTAGTACATTACAAATAAATACAGTTCTTGCATGTTTTGTATCAATATTTTTCAATTTTGTTTTCGAAATATTTATTTGTTTGAAATATTCGCGTAAAAATATTGTTATTATTATTATTTTCACTTTTGGTAGACGGATTTTTACCAAAAGTTGATCTACTCGTGTCATTAATATCGTAATCAAAATATATTGCAAATGCTTCATTTAGACATTCGTTAAAATCTCGAAACGTCAATATCGATATGATTACAAATCTACAATTCTAAAAATTAAAAGAACTCATATTTCAGAATCAATTCGTCATAAATGATTTGATTTCTGTTTGTTTTGTCTAGTGGTTTCGGTTTTAATTTCGGTTACCAGTTCTTATTTTACTGAAACTTGTAATTGCAAAGTAAATTTCTACAGCGGAATATGAAATCTGAAGATCGCTGCAATATTTTATGAATGAATTGATGTAAATAACTAGTATGAAGTGTGGTACTACTTATTTATTTCATGTTGGCGTAGACCCGGCGGTTGAGCGTAAGATGTGCGTGGCGTAAAGTTGTATGCGCCTGCGTGATCGTTAGTCTGAGTGTATCTAATTGCCTAATGCGTGTGACACACAGGGTTCTCCAAAGGATGGAAAGAGACGTTTATGAGCGGAGACCAAGAGCCGTGGGTGTTCCGTGGCGGCCTCACTGCTGACTTACAAGTAATTAAAATGTCTTTGGTATTTTACAGATATTGTCTTTGCTGGATTCTAATTATAGCATCCCTAATAAGAACTGGAAACACATTTATATAAATAATAAGAGCATGCTCATAGAGTCATAGTTACTCCCACATCTTATCCGTTGATTCAAAATGTACAACCAGATTCACAAAACAGGATTAGTTAAAAACTAGTTGAAATATGTCGAGTTTAAGAGTTAATCCTGTTTTTTGAATCTGGCTGTTAGAGAATTAGTGTTAGTTGGATTTTCAATTAACTTTTATTTTATTTACAAACAAGTTTAAAATTACACAAAAATAATTCTCAATATTTTTTTTCGTTTAAAGAAATATCCTAGGCTATAACAACACTTGAATGAACTATAAACAAACCACTATGGATGTTGTTATAATAACTTTATAATAAACGCAAAATAGAAAAGAAGAGTTATTCATATATTTAGATAGATCTTGATGAATACGTTACAAAATTTAAAAAACAATTTAATTAACTTTTTGTTCTTGAAATTGATTTGTCTCTAGATAAAAAAAAATCCCAGATATTCAACAATTGCACTATTTAGAGTTTATATTAATTAACTCCTCTTATTGACTAATTTAAAATTCTAGTTCATATTGGGATATATAATTAAATAATGTATCTGTTTTACCAAACTTAATTTGTTGTCCTATAATTGTTTTGATCTTTATCGTACCGAATTGTTTTTAATTGTAATTTTGGTTGTGTTTCAGAGACTAATACCAGTAGATTCAGGCAATGATCTCTTCATCTACAAAGCACCCGACATACCTACGAGTAAAGTATACACCATCAGACCTTTAATGCCTCAAGATGAAGCAGAAGTGTACGCGGTGTGCCAGAGAACTTGCAGAGATGGCCTGGAGGATAACAATCCTCTTACTGATGAGTTCAAGAACTTATATTCTGACAGGTAAGAAATCACTCAGATTAAATTCAAAGCTGATTTTTTTTTATTATAATAACATACATATTTTTTATTTATATAACGTCTGATTTCGTTAAAACAATTTAGAAAATATTGTCCTTTGAAATACCCCTTTTAATGACGTAACAAAGGACAAGCACAATTTAATAGTCTGACACATCGCCAGGTGGCAATCGAGTAGCAAATTTAGAGATTATGCATAAGAATATAATAAGTAATATTTTAAAATATTGTTTTGTAGTAAAATGCGGAAATAATTCTAGAATCAGTGTGTATAGAATTCAAAAGTAAATAAAAACATTGTTTGAAATACTGCTTTGCCATCTATCGGCTTTTCAACTAACAGGACAACAAATACGTCATTGTGGCACCATTATCAGACCGTTTTAAAACGATACAAACTTTAATTGTAACTTAAAAGATAACAAACATATTTTTCATTACAGAATTCATTTTTTTTACTAATGTTAAGTTGCAATTAATATAACCAAAAATGTAAAATTTTTTTCGTACACTAAATCTTACATTATAATCTTTGCATTGACTTTACAAAAGGTACGATTGTATTACTTCAATAAATTGTTTTTGATTGTGGTAGACTTATTGGGCCTTACGTAACGTTACACCCAGAGCTATGTATGGTCGTAGAAGACGATACTGGAATCGTCGGATACGCTTGTGCAGCGTTAGATAGCAAAAAATTTAGAGTTAAGCAAGAAATCGCCTGGATACCTGAAATGACCACCAAGTACCCTCAGCAGGAATCCCATAAAACTTTATCTAAATTCGCTCAGGTAAGAATTAAACAGCCTGAATATAGAGTCGAATAAATTGATGTCTGTATGTTATAGGACTGTATCAACTATTTTCATAACTTTAAAGAGGAACAACCATTTTCTAGTGTACAGTATCCTTCTATAATGTGCTGTAGTCTTTTACCTTCCATCCTAGATCAGTCGGTTAGTAAACGATTAGTCACTTGTCTTCTTGCCGCCCTCAGAGCGAACGGTAAGTCAGTTTTTTTCTCTTTTCGTAACTGCTTTCAGTAGGCTCTCATAAACCATAATAAACATTTAGAAAATTATATATAAAACGTAAAATAATAAATTGTAAATATTAGTGTTACACTTTTTTCATAGTCCATTTAAGAATGAGAGAGAGAGTAATTAATCGGTCTTTTAAAGATATTCCAGTGTTGCGCCAATAATTATTTGCTCAGGAATTATGAAAAAGATAAAATTCGATAGAGATATAGCGTACTTGTACTTATAAATTGAATAAATATATTACAATACGAGACACTGAAATAAATATAAATTTTAATAAAGAATTTTTGTCTCTATACTCCCTTTTTTAACTATAGACAGCACTAGACGAAGTCACATTTACACCATAGCATTAATTAAATACTAGTAGTTCTGAAAACTACTGGTTTTATTCGTAAAATATCACAAAAAGAGAAATGAAACAAGAAACACGTACAAATTCAGCAAGTGATTTGACAATTACTGAGAGTTTGACGTTTCAATTACGTTTGAGAAGGTTAACTTGAAATTTTGTCTGGTTAAATGTGGCTTCATGAAATGGCGCAGCAGCCAATCACATGATTTGATTTTCTCACTAGAATTTCTATTTACTGTCTATAGTTTAAAAACAGAGTATAGTTAACAACAAAACAGATCACTTAGAAATATCTTGTCTATGTCTACGTTACGGTCCAAAAAAGATCATCGGAAGTTTTGTTTCAGATATAGGATACGAGTGCGCTGCTGTCGCTTAGCACCTCAGTGGCCTTGGTCCAGAAAAGAGCGGGAACTTTAAATAAAAAAAGAGAACGCATTCTATAGGTAGTATATTAGTTTTATATAACAATTTTAAATATACTATTGGCAATACATATTTAAAGTTTCCACTTTTTCTGGATCACGGCCACTGAAATATTTGGGCTCAAGCGACTGCAACGAGCTCGTGCTCTATAAAGCGTGCTGCATCCTAGTAAAGTTATCTTGTTTTTCTGGAGGATTTATTTGCCGTATAATAGTCAAAATCCAATTTGCAAATTTTGAATTATTACTCCCTCTCTCATTTTGAAACTGAGTATAGTTATTATGTGTGTTTTCACTAATCACCATATCTTGTTTTTAAAGTCTCAAAAAATTTCAAGAAAAACATTGTTTAAATATCAAATAGTAGCCATAAAATTATTGAAATAATCTAGTTTTCGTTGGTGTTGAGTATTTTAAAATGAAAGTATATAATGATAGTTAGCAGAGATTGAGAACCAGTGGAATATTGGTTTCAGGATCATTTGGAGTCCACGTGTACATGAACCCGAACGACAACTACACCCGCGCATTTTACGGTAAATTAGGATTCGTCGAAAACAACCAAGAGACTGTAAAAGGCAAAATCGTCATGTCCCGTACATTTTAATACAAAGTGTTTATTTACATTTCTTCGTTGCACAATACAATACTCAGTTTACAACTTTGTTCTGCCATTTTACATACATTGATAGACATTTATTTATATATTTTATATTCATATAATTTACAATCTAGAATAATTTGTGGGAAGAAAGGAATATGGTATTACAAGATGATATATTCATTCTTATTTGCTTAACTAGTCAATATACAGTCGGCCAAATTCTGACACTCTTTAAATTACACAACAAATAGTAAAACATTTCAACTTGCTAAATTTTCCTTTAAAATGTCCATATTTTTGGCCACAAATAATTGGTTATAATTTTTCAAAATGTGGTTATAACCATAGCACTTTTCACCTACCATTTGTTATAGAAAGGTTATAACTAACATTAAAACTACTATTATATTTACTAAAGTACTAATGTTTATATTAAACAAGTTATGGTTTAACTGAAAATAATGACTAATGCCATTGAAAATTTATATAAAATATATATGATTGATAGATTGTCATTATTTTTGGCAAAAATATTTTTATTGAAAACACAGCTGTTTAGCGATGTAGATTATATTTTGTCAATTTTACAATATATTGTCGTTCGCTATTTTTAAGGCAGACAGGCGTTTTTGTAAGTCCAGAATCTGGAAAAGAAAATTAATTATTGCTTTTATTTATCTTGGATAGGGACAAGAATAGGATGAACACATTATTATGTCTAAAGTTGTACTGATTTATGTATATTTATTTTAAGAAGAAATAAAATGTGATATATCTACTACATATTATCTATCTTTATTATTTCTCATACTGAATAATCTGAATAATTTTATTTTTCTGTTGTTTAGATTGGTTCAGTTTGAATAACAATCAAGAATAAATTGAAACCTTTAAATTGGAAAAGAACATTACTATTTTATATTTATTTAATAATTATGAAAAATGTTTTCCCAAATAGTACAAGAATTATTAAATAGGTAAGTACTATAAAATATGTATATTATTTAAAATATTAAAATATCTTGGTATGTTTGTCATCTTTTCAGGTTTTGTCAATCATTGTAGTTAAAATTTTACAAAATGAAATAGTATATTGTGCAACAAGTGCAGAAAGTCGCCTATTTCCTACGAGGTGGAAAATAGGTGATTCTGCACGAGTGGCACACTATACATTTTTCTACGACCACACTGCTAAACGGTACAGAAGAAAAATACGTAACTTTCAAGCTTGATATAGTGTGAGAAAAGTGCCACTTTCCATAGCGGTCGTAGAAAAACAATTTTTACAAAATAATTAAAATTTCTCATTCATACAAACAACTATTTATGGTTTTGTTTTTCAAATGTGGTTTCTCTTCAGTGCTGAAACGAAGAAATGAATAAAATAATGACATTTTTGGTAAGCTACTTGTAAATTTTATTAAAGGACCAGTTAATTTTACAATGACTATTACTAAAGAAACTGCAGTTTGAAATATACATGAGTTAAGTACAATCTACGTAATACAGTACAGAGACCATGAAGAATAGTATAAATAGCTTCGCCATTTCTTTTCTCCTTGTAAACTTCCTTATGTGTTTGGTAGTATTCATCCAAACAGACGAATTTGACAACGAAAAGAACGAGTTAGATAAACTGGAACGGGAGATCTTTTCTATGGTCTGAAATAGAATTTAAATTGAAATTTGTATGCCCGGATGATCATTTGTTCGCCAAAATGTAGTTCTGGTAGAATATTTAGTTTTAAAATTTGGAAATTGAATAATTTTGTATTATTATTCTTTTATTGGAAACATTATAAACAAAGGAGCAAGTTAACAGTTTTTTTTTACTGAAAATGAGACATCTATTGCAAATTTTCGATACTTCAATTTCACTCTACGCATGCGCAAGTTTTTTTTCCTTTTGCCTTATATTACACTTTTATTGTTTAAGTAAAGTTGTTTCATATTTTGTCCAAGTTTTCACCCTTCCTCGATTATGATTGTAATCAAGGATGCATCGGAAATATTCTACCAGAACTACTAGGCGAACAAATGTCAGTACTTGCATATTTTTCATTCTATTTCAAAGTTTAGTATCTACTAACCTTTATACTTTATTTCCTCTTGTTTCTACTTCACTCATACATATTTTAATTAGTTTACTGCTTATTTTTGTTGTTCCGATTTAATCTTAATCGTCATTTACCAGATGGTCGGTACTGTTTGCAGTTGGGCCGGATAGAAAAAATATTTTTGCGCTTGAGTCGATTCCGTTTGGGTTTTAACTGTACGGGCCACAGAAAATATTTTAATTTACCAAATTTTATCATTATTTTGCCCAAATTTCAAAATATTTTATGTAATTACATTGGACTTTTAATTCTTTTCAATAAGTTTCTTTAAATTCTATTTTGTTACAGATTTAAAAATATGTTTTACCCTATATTTATATTTTAAATAGCTTTATGGAAACAGCAAAATAGAAACATAAATACCGGGCGACTATAAATTATTAAAACAAATAGGTACATATTGGCATTCATGGTTCCATCCAGAATGAAGTATTCCGAAATTATGAAATTTATGCAAAATAGTAAGTTTTTTTTCTATAGTTTATATGACAGTATAATAGGGAAATATAATAAAACATCTTTAGTAAAAAGTTTTCATTCATAATTTAATTTTAGAAAATTGAAATCTAGAAACGTCCTTAAATACTGTGATGGAGTAGTAATACGTTGTTGCTCATTTCATGTTAAATATATGCAGTTAGAAAAACATAGATGGCGTTAGTAGCAAGCAGTGCTTGTATTTTATATATGACATTTTATTCATTTTGTTTGCTGCAATCATTCGTGTTTCTTTGATTTTTCTAATATGTAATCACGTTTTCTTGTTTAAAAACAAATGGCTGTCTATGAACACCAAGGACGTTTAACGTTAAACGTCCTTGATGAACACATGAATTTAGGCGGTGAAGTTCGCAGCAAATGTCAAAAGGACTAACATGTCGTAAGCGCGCCAATTTGAATTTCGAAGAGATTTTTAAAAAAGTTTTGGTTTGGATACTGTTACAGTTTTGTTTCTACGTAAAATAGAAAAAATACAAGCGCGCTAATAACAGAAAATTATTAGTTACCAATCTATTTCAAATTCAGTCATTTACAATCACCCGGTATAAATAGTTGTTTGCATCAATATTAAAAACACATATTTGTTTTTCTTTCTTACCCGTTTAATTTCCCTGCCAGCCTGATCCATCTGCGACCTGGGTGTCTTCTCATCGCTTCGAACCCTCTCCATTTCCTTCAGCGAGTCTACAATATCCGTAATGAGTTGCTCTACGTTGAGTTTCTGACTGGGCTTGTGTAATATCTGCGAGCGCAGGGATTCTGTGCTCTTCTTCATCAGCATCTTCTGCAGCTCTTTCCTAGTCGGGATCTTGTCGAATTCTAAGTCCATGTCGTACGGTACTTCCGGACGGTATGTTACATCCGGACGACGACGGAATTTAGATGCTGTGCGCCAGCGTTTCATTGAGTCTTTAGACCTGGAGATGGTAAAGATATTTTATAAATAACACCGTTGATTGAAAAATTTATAGATACGCAAGTCTGTGTGTATGTGTACCGCTGTTTTGGAATCAGATTCGACAGAGCCATCTCGTTCATAATTCCATCAACTACTTTGCGGAATTGAACAGACAAAATATCAGATAAATAAAGATGTTTTACACATTTACTGATTTTTTTGGTATCTATTAAAATGTTTCTTTAAATAATTCATTGGTATATTTTAAAATGGAACTAATTTGTATTATTAATTATTTGACGTTTACTCTTTTTTTATAATATTTGACAGAAACGCCTGATATTAACCCAAATGCAATCAGACACACAGTTATGTATGTAGGTGAAACGAATTTTCTCATAAGCTTGCCTGTCTATATATTTTTCAATCAACGATAACATAAATGTAAGCAAATGGAAAAGCTATTTCTAATCAAATGGGGTTCTCAACTATTTGTTTTTATTTTTTTATATGGAACTTTATCTAATTTGTAAGCGAAGTATAATTTCAAAAAGTCTTAATTCTTATTTGTTAAGCCGTAATATTTTTTTAAGTATTCTGTGACGTATATGTTAAAGTAATTCGGTTCTCAAACAGTAGGGTTCGCTAAAAATTTCAATTACATAAATTGCTCTATTTTATCATAGTGTCATTTTGTGACGTAGATGTTAAGGGCATTTTATTCTTCTTCTTATTTAAGCTTCTGACCTCAATGTCACGCGTTGATTAGCTTTTGTTTCTGCGCAAATAACATTACTTTTGTGTTAGGTTGGTTGTTTACTTTATGGGCGAAAGAATTATAAGATTTATGAATTAGTTGTAATATTTTACGATGTTTTTATATTTTTTGTACTTGTATTTGTATAAGTACAACAATTATTCAAAAAATTATTGTCTTTCAAAGTACTATGTAATCATTTTTTTTTATTTTTGTTATCATTCATTTTCAGTACGAAAACTGTTATTTTTTTCAATTTAATGTGATAAATATAAGTATTTTGGAAGGAATATAAGTAAAATATAATAATCACATTGTTACAAAAGTGAATTTCTTTAAAAGTAATTATTTTTTATTTGTAACCCACAAAACCTAAATTCTACTTCGTATCATTTAAAAAATCATTAGTAAAAAATAATGTCACAAGCATCAAAATATGAATTTAGTACATGAAACTAATTATGTGAAATTTATGTCATACTGTTATTTTAATTTTTATGTCATCAGATCAAATTAAATGATTAGTTTTAAGAAAAGAATAAAACGTACACGAAAAAATCTAAACAAAATAAACATGAACTGAATTTGTTTTTGTAATTTATTTGTTGTTTTTCCGGTATAATAATGTATAAACTTTGAATATTTTCTTGTAGCTAGTTGGCGGGACATTACTACGCATGCGCAATATGTGTGAACCAGACAAACCCCACAATTCATGTTTACGTCAGTTTGATAACAATAAAAAATTAAGTTTATTTTGGTATTAATCAATTGAGAAAAACAAGTTTAGGTTAGTGTATTACTAGATTTGGTGAGGTGAACTTCATTGTTTCATAAAAGTAAGAAATATTTTTCATTCTATTTTTTTAATAGTATTATAAATTTTATATACATACATTACTTAGTTTTTTATAGAATTATCGTATAATTAACGGTAATACCTATTTAAGATATTTTGTACAATTTCTTTATTTTACGGAATAATTAAGTATGAATAAAATAACTATTAAAAATATCAAATAATGAAACTACTGCATTATAAAATGTATTTAGTGAAATAACTAAGTAATTCATAAAATATTATAAAATACTTTTGAATAGTAGTATTTATAACGAAACTCTGCTAAGATAATAATTCATTGTTAATTGTACATTAAAAACTTTGTATTCTTCATAAATTTGTCGATGGAACCAGATTTAAATTTACCCGTTTCTTGATTTAACATTTTGAGAATTTTCTCATTATTTTCTTGTCTGTACCATGAGGTGTGACCAAATTTTAATTTTTATATACATGGATACTAGATAAAAAATAAAATACCCATATTTTTTTAAATCCAGACACTCTACCTGTCTTCTTCCACGATCCTACCTTGCTGACGTCACATATCCCTTCTCCGAAAAGTTAAATTGCTAATAACTAACATTGCAAACTAATTTTTTGTTTTTATTATTATAATGAGAACCTATAGTGGTAGATTTATATTTTATGACTTATAATCCTGAAATTCAATGGGGTATGTGACCGTAATCGAATTTCGGTATATAAGTCATAAAATATAAAAACTAACCACTATATCTTCTCATTATAATAATAAAAACGAAACATTACTTTGCAATAATAAAGTTATTAGCAATTTAATGTTACGGAAAACAGGGTAGGATCTTGAAAAAAGCCAAGTAGTTTGTTTTTGTCTAGTATCATATATGTAAAAATCAAAATTTGGTCACATATCCTATTATGGCGCAGGTGTTTCTTAAACGCATGCGCGAAAAAGCCTTGTGCGAATATAGGTTAGAAATAGTAAACAAAAAATTCTTACCGAGTTTTCTGTAATTCCCTTTCTTGTTGACTCAACATATCCTTCATTTTGTTCAAGAAAGCATCTTTTAAATTTTGTTCGGATACCCTAACGTCATTATTCCTCACAGGTAACGTGTGTAGGTATCTATTACTGTTATATTTCGGAGGATCTTTGACTGTTGAGCAACTTGCTATGCTTTTCTTACTAAGCCCAGATCTCAATTTGTTTTTACTGGATTTTGATTTTCGTAGTAATTTAGAATCAAAACCGTGGAAGCTTTTTAACATGACGACTTCTTTTTCAGGGATGATCCTGTCGAATAATTCATCTTCTTCTTTCTTGATTGCCTTCTCGAGGTCTGTCAGAGCTTGGAGTTCCTTTTGAGAACGCTGTTCCTTCAGGATGTATTCATTTCGGAGATACTTGGTAAGGTTGTTTAATCCTGATTCTATAATACTTTTTTTCGGATATTGGATTGGGTTGCCCGACAGACTAAGCACTTTTAAATTTGGGACGAAACCTATGAAAAACAAATTTATAAAAAAAATCTGTATTTATTTCTTTAGTAAATTTACATTAAATCGAACAATGAGGTCTTGCACGATTTTTCATATTTAGCTTTAAATTTTAATATTTTTTATTTTTCCACCAATTGATTTATAATAATGAAAAATCTGCTATTAAAAATAAAATCCTTCAAAACGCAGCTAAATTCATTTCACCCCTTGTCCAGTGACGTATCAAAGTTCTTACCCAACTTCACTTCGTTTCAAATGTCAAATATAATGTTATTAAATTCCAAACTGATAAACTGAATAATCTTCTGCAAATATAGTGGCACACAAAAGCCTTACAATGCTTTAAATCACAGACTGTCCACTTTATCAACTTTCAAACGCGGCAAACCACAATATTTAGGATTTGGGATCCACACGTGGATAACTTCACACCAAAACCTACGAACGTCACAATTTTTGCGCCTTTTTTTTAGTATGATACTTTAAAACGATATTATATGACATAAAATGTAATCAAAAAAGAATTACATCATATAGAGCAACAAATTAGACATTGTAGGTTCGATTTAAACAAAAAAAGGTTCACATTTTTTGCAAGACCTCATTGTTACATGCATTGTATTTATATAAATTTTAAAATTAATATCAAATTCACATCACTTGCTTCAATGAACATAAAACAGCCAAAATTAATTCAATCTATAAAATAACAATCTAGAAACATGTATGAATGAAATGCAAGTTAATTGTTGTTATACACGTTCCATTTCAGAGTTGAAGTAACTCGATGCATATTGTTCTACATAAGATAAAAATGCCAGTTTATATTTTTTTAAATCATCGTATAATTAAATACGATTGTTACACTTTGTATACATTACGTGACTTGCTATTTGCTGTGACTTGCAAAATATGTATTTATTTTATTTATAGTTTTTTTTTCACGTGCCATTATTTTCATTTGACCTATATTTTATTCCGTATTTCTGTATAATATCAACACTATTGTGATGGGTCACTCCAAAGAAAAGAAAAAATTTCAAAATTAGAAATTTAAATATTTTTATTTTTAATTTCAATATATAATTTTTTTAAAAAAATCGCGTAAAGAGGTAAACAAAAGTTCTATTTTACAAGTCAATTCAGTGAGCATAATTTTTTTAACCAGTGATTCTCAAACTATGGGACCCAACATTGTTATTTTAAATATTACCAATATTTTTATTCGCATATTCGACAGAGAATTTTATTCTGAAGGGTTAGCAAAGGATACGCCATTACATTACTTAAAAAAATATGTAAAATATATACTATTGTTGTGAAATATTACCACAAATCTTCTTCTACCATTTAGAAAGGCTTAATAATCATAATAACAAATATTGCTAATTCCACCAAACTAGTGGAGTTATTCATGAAGCTAAATAATATACTTAATTGTTTTAATGAATTGGGATTGTAGTTTTGTAGTTAGTTTGACATTTCAGAATGTTAACAAAGGGTATAACTAATCTGGGTTAGTGGCTATTTCCGAATGGTACGTTTCTACTTACTACTACAAAGGGTACAGGGTACGAGCGCGCTGCTATCGTTTGGGCCCAATCATATCAGTGGCCATGGTCCAGAAAAAAGCGGGAACTTTAAATAGACATCATAGACAGGAATGGCGAAAAATTTAATAAAGAAAAATGTATATTGGCAATAGTATGGTGTTTTGAAATAGTTATATAATAAAAAAAACATTATATACAGAATGCGTTCTCTTTTTTATGAGGCGTACATATTTTACCCTCCACACATGTTATAATGCTCGACTTTCTGTCTTTCAAACATTCAATTATGCACACCTTTTATCGTGCACACTTTTAATCTGCGAAAAAAATATTTTACACACATTTTATCTTGCGCACATTTTATCATCCACACATTTTATCTTCGGCAACGTTTCATCTTTAAAACATTGTAATTATACCCTTCATTCATTTTATTGTCCATGCAATTAACTTACTTATAATTAGATAAAATATACAGTATTAAACGTTTCGGAAGATAGAATGTGTAAAAAATAAAATATGTGGAACAGAAAATGAGTGGAAGATAAAATGTGTAGATGATAAAATGTTTTGAAAGATAAAATGAGTGTAAGATAACTTAATTCGCGGATTAAAAGTGTGCACGATACTTTTCCCTTATTAAATTTATCGTTATCCCTGTTTATGATGTCTATTTAAAGTTCCCGCTCTTTTCTGGACCAAGGCCACTGAGATGATTAGGCCCAAACGACAGCAGCGCGCTCGTGCCCTATTCGAGAATACAAATTTTATATACAAAATTTAAGTATACGCATTTAAACTGTTAACTGTTAACGTGCATATCTGTAAATTTATGAACGATTTCAAAAATAAATAAATATTTTATGCAACCAGTAGCTCCAAAAACCTTAAAATAATATTTTTGATAGATTCGGAACATCAAACCATACCTTTTAAAATTTGTAATCTCTTTTTAATAAATAGTACACTTACCTAATTCGAGGGGTAAAATTTCAATTTCGTTGTTCTGCAGTAGGATGGTCTCGAGACAGAGATGGTCCATGACAGACTTGGGGATGGTCTGGATCTTGTTGTTGCGGACGTCAAGCCACTGCAGCTTCTCCAGCAGGATGAACAACTCGGATGGGAGCTCCACCAAGCAGTTGCCCTCCAGGTACAGCATCTTGAGGTTGATCATATTGAGCACATTACGGGGGACTTCGTGTAATTTTTTGCGCGCTAAATCTTGAATGAGAGTAATTTCCAACATGTTGTGACATTTAGACGCACGATTTTCGGTAGGTGGAGAGTTGTTATTTTCGGCGCCATGGTAACGTGTGCTTGATGGATTGATTGCCGTATGTTAATTTGTTATAGGGTAACACTTGCGGTACATTGGCACAGGGTTGTACAGTAATAATTCACAAATATTTGTGCTATAAACATTGCGTAAATCGTGACACGTACTGCAGTACAGGGTTGAACTAAGGGAAGATATTGTACGGTAAAAATTACTCAATGACATTGAGCTCTTGCAAAAAAATAATTTAACCATTTTTTTAAATTTAAATCGAACCTACAAAGTCTAATTTGTTGCTCTATACGGTGTAATTATTTTTCTTTACAATATATGTTATATAATATCGTTTTAAACAGGGTTGCAAAATACCGATTAAAAAAATAATCTTGATTTAAATCAGATTATTTTGATTTTTTTAAAAATGTATAATAAAATTTCAAAAACGTGTTTCACAAAATAGCATTCATTATGAGAAAAAAACATTGTAAAGAATAAGTAAAAAAAAAACTGAAAATCTACAACTAAATCCTTTAAAACTTTTATCGGTTATAGCGACTTTCGACTTTCGAAATTGTCGCTATATATATTTTGTCAATCGTATTTAATTTTTAACAAGAAATCAAATATTTTGTATAAAAATTAAAGCCAACTAAATTATTATTTCTATTTTAAGCTTATGGGGAACAAGCAAGAGATGGCAGGACAAATGCTTATTTGTTAATTGAAAACAATTGTGTAATTATTTTTTTTGTATAAAACTACCCTTGTTAATGGATTTGTTATTTAATTTTACTTTATTGTCTAGACAATGAGTAGCCTCGTAAGTGTTTGTTCCCAGTTGTGATAAAAATAAATACATTTTTAATTTTTAATTTATTTTGACAATCCGTAGTATTTTAAATGTAATTATTTTCCGTCGTACCTTAATGTCATTATCCTGCTTGCTGCCGTAGTAGTTGTATTATAAATTTTTTGCACTATTGTATTAACGCATAATGTCACGGGCATATAAATTATTAATAAGTGCATAATCGCTTGCGTTTCTTGATTTCGTAGCAGTTAAGTTCCGAAAGGCCTGTAGCACCGTAGTAGATCAGTTTGAGCCAAGCAAGATGGTGCTCTTACTAAAGAAGATTATTCATTGGTACTTCTACATATTTAATGATTTAGCAGGTAATAACTTTTATTCTTTCTTGCTTCGCTAGTTTTTTCAACAAGATTTCACAAAAAATACTCTTGATTTTGGCTTTTCGGCTTCAGATAATTATATTGAAACATGTTTAATATTATTTGCATTTTTGTGGAGTTCATCTTTCGTTTCCAAAATACTCACTAGTATTTTTAAATAATTTTACACTGTAGGAATCAACCCTTGTTTCTAATGAGTAGATTGATTTTTTTTAATTTAATTTTGTTCTTATCGTTTAAATTTGCCGCTTGCCACGTGCACCGGAAATTGTTTTGTTTTTGACCTACATGTCAAAGAATATAATTTTAATTCGTTTTAAAACAACTACACACAATATTATTTAAAATTGTTAATAGTTACTTAATACCACAATAGTTATTTGTATATCAAGTGCTGAAAGTCTATCTTTGTCGAACCAAAACGAAAGTTGCAGCCTGAGCGAAGCGAAGGTTGCAATCGTTTGTGTTCGACAAAGGACTTTCAACACGTGTTATACACACTATTTTTTCTACTCCTGGAAGACAAAAAATAAGGAAATTAAAAAGTATTTTTTAAACATAATTTGACATTTATTGCAAATTTTGTTTTTGTGATGCGCAAGTGATTCGTATCCATGGCAGCAACAATGCAACAAACATTTATTAGTGCTGCAAAGTTTTGCAGCACTGCGTGCTGCAAAGAGTCACTTTCAGCATGAAAAACAAACCAGAAAGTTGTATTTTCAAAGCAGGAGTAGAAAAAGATATTTCTAATTTAGTAAGAAAAAAAAAATATAAAGAAAGACATCAAAAACAATTGGAGCTTTCACGCAGAACTATTGTAGATGGTACTATTGTTTCAGTCCCAAAATATTTTAATATTTTGGATGTAACAGTGTTATATACCTATTAGTAATAGTACTAATAGGTATATGAACAGTATAACTTTATTATGAGAAAAGTTTTATTTTTTCTATTGTGAACATGCATATTGTTTCATTTCAGACATAAATATACATTTTGAATTATTTATTGCTAGTCAAGTTTTCATATATGCATTTTCTGATTTATTATTACAAAATTTTATATAGGTTTATTTGAACTGTCAATAAAGTTCTGACATTTAAACGTCAAACATGTGGACGGGGTAAAAAAAAATGCTTTGGTTCTGGAACACTAGCGCTCACTGAAAGGTCCCGTTCTGAATTGTCATACTTTTTTGGAAATTTCCACTTAAAAAATTTCTGAGTATTTAAAATTTGTTAAATTCTCTTTAACAATTTATAATTTTTATTTTAATGTTTTTATTCGACCGATTTAACGTTAACCGAATGACACATGTAAAAATAGGTACATTCCGTTGAATTGTGACAATGTATGAAATTATATATTAATCATAACAGGAAACCATATACCAGTAACATTTGCATAGAACTTATGACGTCTTATATTGTTTATAATTTCATGTATGCATTTTTCATGAAATTTGTCATCAAGCTTAGTTACATTTGTTCAGGGCCGTAATCAGAAATAATTTTCGGTGGGGCAGGGGGTTGTTATGATTCAGTTAAAAAATGTGCTATAGTATATTTTATTGAACATTTAGCATGAAAAAAACATGTTTATAAGCTTAAAAAACATCCGAAAACAAATGCTGAAAGTTTTTGTATTTTTTAAATATTCCTTAAAAGAAGAGAGTAATGACGATTTTTCGAAAACCAAAAAAACGCCAATACCTATATGAACTGGGGCTTTAAATATAAAATTTAAACTAAGAAAAGTTGTTTGTTTCAATGAATTCTAAGTGCCATTTTGGGTTTTATAACATAATGTTAACACCCTGTATATGTATTATTAATTTTAGAAAGAGTTAATTAGTTGTCAGATTAGATTTACGGTACAAAAACAAGTTTACGAATTTTATTCAACCGCGTATCGGTTTATTATTACTCTTTCAGGATAAAATTGAAGTTATTTTTATCATTAAAATTTCGGAGCTAATTTGAACTCAGAAAATCTAATAATTCTAATAATACAGGTCAAAATCTTTTATTTGCTTGATAATATTTGATTATTATCTTTTACATTTCTATTGGAAATGTAAATAATTGATTTTTTTTAATAGATTTTAAGTTTTATGTGTTTTTTAAAATAATCAAATTAAATTTATAATTTATATATGATCTTTAAATATTTTTGCATTACAAAAATATATTTCAATACAATAAAACTGCTCTGTAGTATATTTGACTATTTATTTCGGTACAATTTATACATTTATGTAAATAGTCTAAACAGAAGTATACAATTTTCAGTAGAATGTCAGGGTTGTAACCTACCTACTAGGTTTGCATAATATCCAACTTTCTATGTATTTTTGTTTTGCTCCTTGTAACTTATCACGTTTTGAGAAAGTAGAATCTTCATGCAACGTTGCAACTTAACATCTAGGATAAGATGCATGTTTCGTTGGTTTTATTATCCGTTTTCTTCTGTCAACAGCACATTCTAATATAAAAAAGTACACATAAATTTCATAGAAATAAAGTAAATGTACCATCACACTTTTACTTATATTCTTATGGGTTTTATTACTTTATCTTTATACATATTTTGATTGATGTTTTACTATTATCGTATTTTACAAATCAAGTATTCGTGTTTGTAGTAAAAGGAGCCGTTGTCAATAGATGGCAGCACTAAATAAAAAAATGCATCTATGATGGTCAATTAGTTCATCTGGAAAATCTACTTGAAATAGATGGCACCACTATAATATAGTACAGTATGGGAAACATTGCATCTTACAGTATTTCACATATTTCTTGTTCTCGCAAATATTAGTGAATTAAATAATTTTTTTTATTCATTAAGGTTGCTTTTTGGTTCATGATTCAAAAAAAAAGAGATAGAAATGTAAAATATTGTATATTGTTGTATAAAAATTGTGTCACAGTTATATTTTATTATTTATGTATTCATTGAAATAATTCTTCTGAGAAATTTGAACAAAGCATTCGAATGATCTTGAAAAAACATTTATAGAGGATATTAGTTTGTTGAATATACAAGAAAGGTAAAAGATAAAAAAGAAATTAAACTTCTATAAAATATTTATTGTTTTCCTTGTTATAATTAGGTGAAGAATGAAACATTCAATGTTAAATAACTAATTTAACATTGAAGATCTTTCTTACTTATATTTAACACCCAGATTCATAAAAAAAATAGCCATTGAACCGGATTAGTTATACTCCCTTAAATGTCATACTAATTATTTAAAACTAGTTTTATTATAATAATTTTAGCAAATATACGTATTTTTATTTTACAATTCTATGAAAAATAGATAGGAATATGAAAAACACTTCTTACTGCAAAATCATTGTTTATATATTCAATTTTCATATACATAAGTATATATTTAATCTACTTGCATTTCAACTATATTTGAGCAAACAATTTATGAGTATAATAATATTTTATTTTTATTTACATATGTATGCCATATACATTATACATTTAAAAATGCACCTAAAGGTAAAATTAAATAGAGTTCAAGGCTGTATGATATACTATGAATATTATGTTTCTATTTTGCGTTTATAACTAAGTTGTTAATGCCTTAATAGGTCATTTTTACACAATAGTCTACTATATTTTATTTTTTTAAGGTTGTGGCTCTTTTCAAAACTATTATTTTAATAGTATATTATACACCATTAATTAAATTTATATTTGAGGGCTAATTTCATTTCTGCAAGTTAGCTCTTGTCGAATGTTATTCTTTTGATACCAAATACGACATACTTTTGACAACTTTTAGTAAAAAACAAAAGGCAATCGACATGGAACATTTTTATCATTTCTACACACCAGTCCTCATCGAATCCTTTCATTTTATTATATAATGACAAAAGGCCCGTATATCACTTTTATAATAAAATCGCTTTGGAAGCCAAACGTCACTTTTACGAAAAACACTCAAACAGTAGCCTAAAAATTATTTCTTTTATTTCTCAATTATCTTATGTTTCTCACATTTTTTTACTCTCATTAATGACATCTAATATATAATTGAAAATAAAAAAATGCTGATTTTATTTTATCATCAAATATCTAGGTTCCTATTAAAAAAATAAAAATTGATAATCGTTTCGTGTAAATCAGACTTTATTTTTTTTGTCTCTGTGAGCAAATAGTATTTTCTATTCCTTATAATAATAATGTTAAGGGATTTTCGTGTTGGTTAATACTATTGTATTCTACATTTTCTTTAAATGCTACATTAATAGTAAAAGTAAAGTAAGAATTTTTACTGGAAGAAAGTTATCGTTAAGTTCAAGGTATTTCACTGGGTCATCCATTAATTCTTCGGTCATTGACTGATTCCTGTACATTCCCGATCAAAACTTGTATTTTGTGCTCTTCAGCATATGCATCTAGTACCCAGTAATTGCATTTGCGAACGATCAAACAGACTGCGTTTCCCAATACTTGACATTTAACATCTAGGCACTATATTTACGACGAAATTGTTTGCTAATATCTAATTAAAGTGAAATTCTCCGTTATAGGTAAAAGGATGGAGGAAAATTATAGGTTCTTTCATTAAAAATGTCATTTAAATATTTTTTTGAGCTGTAACATCATTTAAATGATTTCATTTATAGCTAATATATAATCCAGTGTTATTATAGTTTAGTACAATTTATATTAAGGTTGGTGATACTGTTCAAATGTCAAAAAGTTTTAATTACCGGGAGTTTAATAATCAGTAAAAATAGAATAGTTTTATTGCTATGATAACAGAATGACAGCAATGTATTGAAGCTTTTATTTTATGAATGACTTCAAAAAGTAAGTGTGGGCATGATTAAAAATACGTTTTTATTTATTTCAGTTCGAAATGATTTGATTTTTACAATGTTCAATGTCAAGATCTATATTATTAAATTATAAAATAAAAAAATATTAACTTTAATATTTCTGTTCCATATAATACGAATTTAATTAAAAAAATATTAAAAAAAAGATTACAACCATATTTGAATGAATGCTTTGCGCATGCGTGTAATCAAAGTGTTTTATTTTGGTAAAGTTGTCAAATATCACCAAAACTCTTCCTCAGTATCATTTAGAAATGATGATGATGTACAAGTATAGCTAATTCCACCAAACTAGTAGAGTTATCTTTGGAATTAAATAATAAACAATTCTTTTTATGAATTTGGATTGGAATTAGTTTAACATTTCAGGATGTCAACAAGGGGTATAACTTTAGAACTAATTAATCGGGGTTAGTGGCTAATCCCTTTTATGAATCTGGGTATAAGTGTTTAAACATAAATATATAATTTATAATTTCTTTAATGAACATTCAAAATGTTTTTAGTCATAAAACACTTTAATACATTGTTGTCAATCAATGTAGAACGTACTTATAGTTTACTGTTAAAATAAACTCCCGGGATAAACCATGTCTAAATAAATGAATATGAAAAACAATTGAATTTTTAAACGTTACACTAATATTACCAACACATTCTTTTTTAATTTTGAAACTACTATTTTCTTTATAAGAGACACAAAATAAAATTATTTCGTTTAAAAAATACAAAATGAGTTCGTAATACTATTTTTTTATTTTGCGACTTTAAATTTTATTTAAATTTCGAGAATTTTGCGTTAGTTAATGATATACATCCAATCATAAACGATACATTTTTCTTTCTTTAATTTATTTTATTACTTTATCCTTTCTTTTTTCTTCGTTTGTTAACACACTGCTTGGGATGCTGTAACCTGTAACTACTTTATTTTTGCCGCCAGATAGAAAAAAAAATTAATATTTTTTGATATAATATTTGTTTTCAGATCCAAGGGTGGCACACCTGCCACTAATGTCCAGCCCATTTCCAATACTTGCAATAGTTGGAGCATACCTCTACTTCGTAAAAAATTTAGGCCCTCGGTTAATGCAAAACAGACAACCTCTCAACATCAAGAAATTCATAATTATTTACAATATTGTACAGATATTGTCATGCACACTTTTAATCTATAAGGTAAGTTGAAGCACGTGTTAACTTCATGATGATATTTTTATTTAACACAATGGGTATGCTAAACTTGTTTTGAATAAGTGCAAATGGAAAATTTAAATGTTCATTTTTATGGAAATTTAATACAACCTAAATTGGAAAAAGGAATGAAAATTAAAATGGAGTAGGTGACCATCGTAGAATTTTAATGAAAAAACTACAGAATGGGGTTCTCCACCATAGCACAGAATAGGTTTATACAGAAGCGACAGTAAGACAGAGAAACGAAAATTAGAGAGAGATGGAGAATGTGCACAAATTTAAAGGGCCCATTGTTTAAAATCTGAAAGTTTCCTCACATCTGAGAGAGAGATAGGGGAGGAGCACAAATTTAAAGGTCTACGCAATGCTTCAAGGTCATAGACCTGACTAGGGGAACATGAAAGGTACCGACATGGAGTGTCGCTTCTGTGTGTAACTATTCTGTGATCATAGTAGCAATCCAGATCTTAATTCTGTACAATAGGAACTATTAATGTTTAACAAAAGTTATTCGTTTTTAAGTTATTCGAGTTTTTAGAGCCCTTAACATCTACGTCACAATATTATACTTTTCTCTCACACATCTACTCTATTCCAAATTCTTGCTACTTCCAACCCTACTGTCATTAGATGTCTTATTTCATAATTAATCTACAGCTGGTAATTAAATACAAAATACAAAGCGTATTTCAGATTGTTATTTAGAAAAAATAGATGTTAAATACTACGCGGTCAGGTAATTTGTAAAAAAAATACTCACGATATGGAAATGAAGATATGTTGAATGAGATAGGCAGCAAAATCATGTCAGTGGCTGTCAAAACTAGGATTATAATAATCGTAGTCATTTATAAATTATTTTATTTAAAATGTTTACTATTTGTACATATTTCCAAGTTAGGAACATAATAGTTATTTTAAACATATGTATATGTTTTTATAACAATTGAAATAGATCAGTTTGTGTAATTGATTTTTTTGCAAACCACACTGTTTGAGAATCGAATTGTCTTAACATATACGTCACAGAAAAAAAAAATTTCGACTTAACAAACACACTTGTACCATAAATAATTATTTAAAAAATACGATCATATTATTTCTTGGCAAGGTATCATATATACGAGATTTAAAAATTGGTTACTTACTCCTTTACATTTTTATTAACTGTATTACCTATGACATATTTTTTGTTGCTATAATATTTCGAAAATACCATTTTAAATTATTAATAAATTAAAAGTTAAAAATGAATTAAATTTTCCAAAAAGATATAAGAACAATAGTTGTTAATTTGTGAGTTTTTTGATGATTGTTTAATATAATACACAGTATTGATGTAGGTTTTCTCGAGCTGTTGATTGTTTATTTGTTTCTAGTTCACAACTGTATGTGCGTTTCGGTTTAATTGGTTATGCGAGCCAATTGACTATGGAACAAACTGGCACTCGGAAGTACAGACGTTCTACACCTGGATTTACTTTATGATCAAAGTCCTGGACCTTCTAGATACAGTATGTATTGTTTTATTATTTTTTTATAACTATAAGTATAACTTAACACATTGTTTCCATGGCATTAATAGTTATTTACATTATACAGGGTGTTTCACAACTTAGAATCATTTATTTAAGCCTACTTGATTGCAAGTTTGAACACCTGATAAAATTTGTTTTAAACGATATTTCTCTGGAACTAATGATCGGATTTGAAAAATACAAAAACTGTTAAAAAGAGAATTGCAAGGCCTTCCGAACTGTCATGTTTGACACCCTTTTCCATTTAATTTTTTTGAGGTGCAGTCCACCCCCATTTTAGGGTTGAAGTTATGCCATTGGTATTAATCCATTCAGGTGTCCCCCTTTATACTAAAATTGAAGTGTTCGAGCGTTTTTTGAAAAATTGATGTTAAGTGGTCAAAAATTGCGCTGATAATTTTCGCTGGACCACCTGCATAGAGATCAGTGCCACGCCTTTCTGAAACGAGGATAGCAACACAAATAATTATTTTTCCGTAGGTATTTTTCGTGCTGCGAAAGAAGCATCGACACGTGTCATTCTTACATTTGTACCATCACTCTGGGATGGCGGTGATGATATGGGTGGGATGCAAGTTCATTGCTGGAGGCCAGGGCTTGTTCATCGGATATATTAACTGTATTGTACACACCTTCATGTATTTCTATTACCTCATCTCTATTTGGGACGAGAAATATAAGAAAAGTCTTTGGTGGAAGAAATACATCACCCAGTTGCAGATGGTAAGTCGTTTATATATTTCCCAACTTTCATATATCATAATTAACACATATATTTTGGTGAAATATACTTTTATATAAGTATTTATACAAATTAAATTTATGAATTGAAATAGAATATATTTTTAAAGTAATTATTAATATGAGAAATTATAGTCACATGTCACTGAAAACAAAAACGAATTTACGGGATGTTCACAAGGTTACAAAGTTTTAAAAAGATTTTTAAAAAATTTGCAAGGAGTAAAAGTTCTTGTAAGATATATTTGAAAATAATTATAAAATTGCCCCTTATAAAGTTTTATGGGACTTATGTTAAAGGTTACTTTTTTCTGTCTACAAAGTTGTCCTTTTCTCACACTATACAGGGTGTTAATACTAAATTGTAACAACCGAAAACGGCAGTTGAAACTCATTAGAACAAACAACTTTTCTTAGTTCAAATTTTTGATTTGGAGCAACAGTTCATAGTTATTGGCATTTTTTTTTTGTTTTTCGAAAAATCGTCACTACTCTCTTATTTTATGGAGTATTTAAAAATACAAAACCTTTCAGCATTTCATTACTGTTCTCTAAAACATTTGTGTTTACAATTATTTTATATTTTATCAAAGAACATAATGGCGATCGATAAAAAATTTCAAAATAAGATATTTTGAAAACCACTCGATCAATTTTTGAAAATAAAACATTTATAAAATCCTTAAACATTTGTCTGAAACATTTTTTTCGATCTGTTTGTTAGTATATATACATATATACATCACGTTTTTCTTGCGACATATTTGGTAACGGTACTAAAAATACAAAAACACTTCTAATTTGTCGGGTAAAATATGCTACCATACCATTATTATTTGTACTGTATTGGATGTCAACTAATCTATGAAAAATCAAAAATATTCTTAAATTTAATCTCCCTTAAAATATTTCCAGGAAATAATAAGAATTTGAAATAAAAAAAAAAATTAAATATAGAACTCATTTAAAAAAAAAACATTTAAATCTAAGCAAGGTACAAATTTTAGAAATTAATCTGTGATCATCTAAAGCCTTATTAATATTTTAAGCAAATTATACAAGCATTTTATTGTTTCTACCATTCCATTGTCATATATCCTCAGAATAATTAAATTAAACTATATTTTTAACTTCGTAGGGCCAGTTCCTATTTCTGCTGATCATGTTCATTGTTGTTCTATGCCAGCCAAATTGCACGTACCCAAAATGGGTGTGTATCATATTCATTCCACAGAACTTATTTATCTTTGTTCTCTTCGCTGATTTCTACTACAAAGCATACATTAAAGTCAAAACTCCTGCAGTTGCCAAACAGGAATCCGAACCAATTGTGCAGAAAGAACAGTTAGCGAATAAAATAAAAGCTGATGCCAAATCAAAAACATGGGGTTAGAGCTAGGTTATAATTTTGTAGTAGGTGTTAATTTATAAGCATGTAACACTAAATAAATATACTTTACATTTATAAATAATTTAATATTTTTGTAACATATATTTATTTATCCTATTATCCTTAAATCATCTGTAGCTCAATAATCCTAGGAGGAATAAGGTCTTAAGTATTAAAGGTATAGTTTGTCTCAATATTTTACATACTGACTTCATATGTTCTATGTAAACGAATTTAATAAAACATATTTAAAAAAAAATGATTATAACCAAACCCAATGAATGTTGTGCGCATGCGTGTAAGTCCAATAATTTGTTTCACTGAAATACTGATAATTATCTACAAATATTGATAACTCTGCCAAACTACTAGAGTTATATTTGGAACTAAATAATTTACTTAATCCTTTTTATAAATAAGTGAATAAATATGAAGATAATGAATCCCTTTTATGAATCCGAATTAAAATAAACTGTGATGATAGATTAATTTTATTATTTTCTTTTTGTTCTTAATTGATTTTATAAGATGAGCTGCACTTTCCAAAGTGAATGCCATACAAATAGTACGTATATTTACATCCATTATTTTTCAGTAAAATCCTCGTTTGAGCAATATATTACGTGATTGTTATTTAGAAAAGATTAATTTATTGTTCATTTACTACTAAATCTATTTATTAATTTACAACTTTTTACGGATGCAATATATAAAAAATATATGTGCCCTTGATAGAATTTCTTTGTCAATAAAATATATTCTTGTAGAGATGACCACATCTAACTATTAAGACTATATAAATATATAAATTTAGCTTACTATTCATTGCTGGATTTACCAATTTGTTAGTTAGCAAAAGAGTAAAGATTTTTTTATGTTCCTGAAATACAAATATTGAATTCATTTTTTATTTTTCATTAGGCAATTTTTTAAGATTGTATGCTAACATAAAAATGCGTAAAATATATATTTTTTCGAAATCGATACTAAAGTACACGATATCACTTCGGAAAGTTAGCCAAAGTAGTACCTAAAGTAAAACTTTACAGACTCTTATGTCAAAATTTAACTTGACGGACTCATTTATCAAACTACCTAAAATAACAAACATATAATTCTATAATATTATTGGTGAACTTATTTATTATTTAACTTTGATAATAATTTATCTTATTTCATGCAGACAACGTCTAAGCAGGTGTAAACATAAATAAAAATTATAAAGAAATATTTGACACTTTGACAGTACGTTTGTTATCACAGCCATCCTCGTCTCCATAGCTATAATAGCTGACGTTTTACAAACACATAATGCTATTTATTTATGTTTTTAATTAATAATTTAACAAATTCGGAAAAAATATAATGTATATCTAAGGACTAAAGTATTTTTATTATTCACATGGTTTAGTCCCTTGATATACAAATAACTATTTTCCTAGTACTTGATGTGAAATTTTGATTGTATTTTTAAAACAACTGTAAAAAAAAAACAAAAATAAATCTACCAAAAAATGAGACTGATTGATGTTTTAATATTATTCTTTCAAATTTAGTGAATTTTAATGTGGATAAAGTTGACCAAAATCAAATATAAATTACTAATAAAATGAATTATTATTCGTAATTCTATAAAGCGTTTCATATTTCTAATGCCATACAATTTAAAATAAGAGTCTAGTATTTGTTTAATAATTGAAAACAAGTTACATTAACGTAGTTTATTACCTACTATTTTCTTCATTAACTGCAGCTATTAATTTAGAAATTAGAGATCAAATCAAATAATTAAAGTGAAAGAATAGATCGATTTATTTTAGTTGTCCTACTAAACTTGTATCCCCTCTATTGCCCCTTTATTGAAGAATTTATATTTGCATAAATTTATTTATTTATGGAGGAATATTCATATTCTTAATGACATCCGTTGGGAAATTGGAGAAATTGCGAATATGTTTCACACTCTTACTTTATATTTTTATAAATTATTTGTAAGTGATCATTTCACTGTTTTGTCTTTGAAAATTTCTAAAAAGAAAACATATAATTGTACATCACTTACCATTCTGTCGTATTGGATTGCTAAGTTATGTGTAAGGTGCGACAATCTGATTTCGCTATAGACGTGGATAATAACATATCTGTAAAGAATAGGGCGTTTGCCAGATGTTTCACGGTCACTCACGGCTGAGGTCAGGAATGTACCACAAAATTACAGATTTTATGCTGGGTGTGGTTTATATTGACATTAAATTTCTAATGCAATTTTTCAAGATTTTTAAATGAATTTACTTTGAAAAATAATTTTTGATTTAATATAAACAAATTTCATAATTTTTTTTTTGTGTACAGAAAATTTGGGACACGAGGTGCAACCCTTCCAATAGTCTTTTAATTTTTTTTATTCCTTTTGTTCATTTTTTAAATAAAAAAACCAAACTTTCAAAAATCTTTTTCTTCTTTCCTTATTTATACTTTGAAAATTGATGTTACGCAAAAATTATTTGGGGAGGTTTAACATTTTATTTTTTTACGTTACGATCAGCAGTGCGAGTAACTTTTAAAAAATTATAGCAGTCTATAACTACATTTGAATTAATTATAAACGAACTCATATGGATGCTATTATAGCTGTGTTATAGGCACAACAAAATACAGGGTGGTACCAAAAATATTTCGTTTATTTTAAGAGCAAAATTAAAGCAGACAAAGGGGCTAATAAAATAATTCCAATTTTAGTAAAAATGTGTATAACTTTAATTCTAGTATAGAGAATGGTGTTCTCCACTATTTCTTTTTATTTTTTTATATGAAACTTTATCTATGTTAAAAGCGAGGTGTAGTTTCAGAAAGTCTTAAATCGTATTTGTTAAGCTGTAAATTTTTTTTAAGTGTTCTGTGACGTAGATGTTAAGGTAAATCGATTCTCAAACAGTGGGGTTCGCTAAAAATTTCACTTGCATAAATTGATCTATTTCAACTGTTATAAAAACATATAAATATGTTTTAAATAACTATTGTTCCTTACTTGGAAATATGTACAAATAGTAAATATTTTAAATAAAATAATTATTTATAAATGACTACGAATATTATAGTCCCAGTTTTGACAGCCACTGGCATAATTTTGCTGCCATTTGTCATTCAACATATCTTTCATTTCCACATCATTTTTTTATTCACAAATTTTCCTGATCACACAGCATTTAAAACTAGTTTTTCTAAATTTAGATTAGTCCTGAAATAAGCTTAGTATTTTGTATTTAATTACCAGCTGTAGATTAATTGTCAAAATGACATCTGAAACTGACAGTAGGGTTGGAACGATTGGAAGTAGCAAGAATTTGGAATAGGGTAGATGTGTGAGAGAGAAAAGTATAATATTGTGACGTAAAGGGTACTAAAAATTCGAAGAACTTAAAAACGAAAAACTTTTTTAAAATTTTGATAGTTCCTATTATACAGAATTAAAGTTTGGATTGACTATAAATGATCAATTTCCTAATTTGCTACTATGGTGGAAGATCTCATTAGTATTTTTATATTATTTCCATTCCATTTAAATAAATCTGGTTACTAATCTAAGAGACCATTGTCCGATCATAAAGATCCAACTAATTCGAACTGAATTGATTTTAGTGTTCTGATCTGATCTGACTGGAAAAAGGAATATAATATTGGCGCACCTAGAAATGGTGGTATTTCAAAGAAAGTGAATTTTTCGTATAAAATGATAATGTTTTATTTTCTCCGTGGTTGCTAGGCAATAACTAAAACATCTCCATCCATTGATCTTTGGTCCGGCCCATTTCTAGTTTGTTCCGGTTGGCATAGCGACAAACAGTTGCGAATTGAGGTGAGAGACAATCGAGTCGTAACGGCACCATTTACACAGCCGTCTATGAATCGGTGTAGCCGCGAGCTGTAGGTGACTAGCAAAACGAAACTCGCTATTCGCTGCGAGAAATGGAGACTGAAAGAGAGTTGGATATGCATAAGATTATCTATAAGTACACTCAACAGCGAAAAGTTGCTGCAAAGGTTATTTGCCACAAGCAGAATTATTACTTACAAGTCTGAGTATACAAACTAAAACAGCTTCCAATCCTTTTTAACTTATTGGAAGCATTAAGTGACCATAATCGAATTCAATATAATATATAACCACTAAAGCTTCTCATTATAATAATAAAACTAAACATTAGTTTGCCGTAATATACACCCAGATTTATAAAAAAGATTACTCACTAATCCGGATTAGTTATATCCGTTGTTAACATCCTGAAATGTCAAACTAACTCCAGTCCCAATTCATAAAAAGAATATTTAGTTCCAAAGATAATTCCACTAATTTGGTGGAATTATCAGCATATCAAAATGATACAGAGAAAAATTTGACATCCTATAAGTAAAATACATTGATTATGCGCATGTGCAAAACATTAATTAAGGTATGGTTATATTTTTTTTTTAATAAATTCGTATTACATGGAAGATCTATTTCACTGTTATGATTTTTACGAGTAGTTAATCCCAAAAGTATACCCCTTTAACATCCTGAAATGTCAAACAAACTCCAGTCCCAATTAATAAAAAGAGTTAATAAAATTATTTAGTTCCAAAGATAACTCCACTAGTTTGGTAGAATTAACAATATTTGTACATGATTATCAGCATATCTTAAATAAAAATTATTGATTTTAATCAAATATTTAAAAAAATACAAAATATAATAAAAATGTATTTATATTCTACAAAAATATTAATAATAATCAAAATATGTTCTATATATAATAATATCTTAGAAGGCGAAAAATAAAAAATAGTACATATATTTTATGCTCTCAAAAATAATATTTATGAATAAACACAGGAATTATAACACATATATTTGCTGTACACTCTCCACATCAGCTATGGGTGCCCATGAAGTGAGATCTTATCATGACAGACATCTGCGTGAAAGTAAATGGGTAAAAAACTATACGATTAGTTATTAAAAGATATTTCTCTTCTGACCATGCATTGAAATTACTAAATATTTTCTGTAATTCCTTTATTTCATTGATATAATATCTTTCATTTTTAACTTCTTGACATTGACTTTCTCTAATTATACATATAACAATATTTAATTTCAATAAAATGACATCAAAATTATTATCATAAAAAATAATTTAATTTTGTCTCTTATTCTAATTCCTGTTTGAATATAAATGTATACAATTTTTGTAATTTGCGAAATTAATACATTGAGAAATCATAAATTGAAGGATAACGGAAAATATTCTAATAAAGTACATATAATTATGTAGACAATACTGTTAATTATAATTTTCAATGTTTAAACAAAACTCTTCCTTGATCTAATTATTATTATTAACAAAAGATGTTTCTAATAAAATTAGGTTAAAGTTTTCTCATCCTCGTATTACTAGATTATTCATTGATTTTAATTATAGAAGAATACAATTGATCAATTATTCATAAATCTTGCGCCTATTGTGATTTTAATTATATTGAAATTTTAAGATGTTTTCAATTTGTACAGGTATTTAAATTTATTTCAATATATACTATATTCAAACAAACTTTAAAAATATTAATAATCGCAATTTTATATTATATTTATATTATTACTACGTAATCTTTTATACATTATAGGTTTTTATGTCAGTAACATTTTCGGTTGACATGGATATATAAACAATTCACTTGTTTGATTAAAAAAATTTAGTGATATTTGTTCTAACCTAAAAAATAAAACGAATGTGAATTGATATTTTTCAACAATTAACGTAATCATAATCAATACAAGATGAGTATAATATGAATAATAAATCAAAAATAGTTGTTTTAATTAACGTTTTACATTCCCAATAAAATAAAATTAAAAATTTTGACAAAATGTAATGCTACTATATTTAATTTGGCATCTCTATATATTGCCGGCCTAGGCCGGTAAACACAGAGTTTCTAGACGATTTTGAGTTCTGTGATACTAGTCATAATAGAATGGAGGCGTGAAAAATAATTATTATAATAAAAAAACTCGACTTTTCTAGTAGTGTTATTTTTGCATTCTGGATTTCAATGAAAATACAACAACTCTTCTATTCCAGTCGTATCTTGTTTAATTTAATGTACTTAATAGTTAAAAAGCGTGATGCAGTCTTGTTTCTTCACTTTTACAGACCTGTGCATTTCTATTTGATATGATAACACTATTCTTTCTATTTTATAAAGTAATTATAACTTTTTCTTGCATTAACAAGTCTAACTTAATTATGACTGCAGTTGCATTCGATTTCATCTGATAGTCGAACCCGAAGTGAAAATATGAGAGGACAAACTCTACAGTCAAGTGCAATTACTGCAAACGTTTCATTCCTCAGCACACGTATAATTTGTAACTTAGTGTTTGCTGTACAGAGAAACTACAATTATCGTATTTAAGTACTTGCAAATA
The DNA here is from genome assembly GCA_035578165.1 of Stenolophus ochropezus. Classification (NCBI taxonomy): domain Eukaryota; kingdom Metazoa; phylum Arthropoda; class Insecta; order Coleoptera; family Carabidae; genus Stenolophus; species Stenolophus ochropezus. The sequence continues at coordinate 960,410 of JAQOWZ010000028.1, read as the reverse complement.
TTTGTGTCTTCAAGTATATTTCCATGATTTTGAAATGAAGAATTTAAGTTCGATATATTTCCTAGTAATAGAGTTATGAATGATGTACAAAACTATTAAATACCTATTACTGGGTGTGCTAATCTGCATTATTATTTTAATTGTTATGACATTTTTTGACAGAGGTTTTTGTAGTTTCACAGCTGGTATGGAGAATGTACTACCACAGGATACGACAATATTTTTTTTAGGTATAATTAAAATTGAGTGTTATTGAAAAATTCCAGGTTTAAAAAAATGTATACTAAATTTTATTTAAAATATTTAAGTATTTAAAGAGTTTCTAAAAGAGTAACATACTTTTCTAAGATAGAGAATAAATACAATTTTAGGTTAGATTTTTAATTTATTTTAGGTTCATACTAGCGTTCCCTAGGCCTCCGAAGTCAGTGAAACATTTATTTGATACTAAACACGACATTTTCTAACTACTTTTCGCAAAACAAAAAAACAATGACCTAGTTTATTTTTGTCATTTCTGTATGCCAGTCCTTGTCAATAGCTTTCATTTGATACCAAATTCGATATACTTCTGATTTTTTTTTTCACAAAAACAAAAGCCGATCGATGTGTTAAATTTTGTTTTGTATATACATACTTCTGCCAATGTTTAGTAGAATACAAGACCGATCAACATTTTAAATTTTTGATTTTTTGGGAACCTATATTTATTAAGATTTTTAAAATTTTTGATATTTATATCGATGACTCATTTGATTAGCTCACTTAAATAATATATAGGAATAGTTGTTACTTCGCAATAATTATGAGCAAATTGTACCGATAAAATTAATAGCTCGAATTATATTTGCTTCATTATTTCACGAATGACAATAGTTTAAACATTTTTTTTTACATATAATGGAGCGTATTCTGTAACTCAGTGGTTAATTTTTATCGAGTTGCTAGCATTTTTGACAAATAAAAACAAACATTATATGTGATATATTGATATTTTCTACAGTGCTATCTATTTTCATTGGAGAGAAAATTTTGAAACTGGTTAAAAATTAACCACTGAGTTACAGAATAAGGGGGAATATCATAAATGGTTAATTTTTCCTGGAAAATTTTTTGATAGTTACGAATACATAAATTTTATGAATACATTTTAACCTGAATGTAATATTATTTAAATTTAAGATTTTAGTTTCGAAAATATCTTTACCGAATTAAATTCTGTACCATCTTCTTCCCACATAAAACTTGCTCTTGTGATTCACTCTCCACTATAGCTAAAGTACCTAGGAGGTGATCTCACTACTTGCGAAAAAGTAGACTGGTATATCAAGTAATACATGATAAGTAGTAAGTAATGCGATATCTGTTTTCGATTTCGCTATCAAACGTGTATTTTTAAGCACTAATAACTCTTTTCCAAGTAAGAAATATCGCAAACAGTAGTCCTAATGACAGAAATTAATGTCTTATCTCTTGGGGTATCTATTTACGATATGTTTTACTGTTCATATAATAACACTGTTGTTATTCAGTGTTCTTGCAAGGTTAATTTTTAATTGTTTTATATTTATGTAGAATTGCACCCTTGAATTTTAGCGATAACAAATAATTATAAAGATTCCAATACATTGTCAAGTATAAACACATATATTTTCAATAATTTGCTTCAATTTAGATATTTAAAAAAAAATATATACATATAACACGAACACGTAGTTAGTTTTGCGTCAGTTCCATAATTATTTGTGTTATTCATTCATTAAATTTGTAATAATGATATCATTTTTTTCACGACATTCATTCACACAGAAAGTTCTACTGTCTTCTTGTAAAATAGTGAGGAAAATAACTTTTCCCTCTCTAGTGAGGAAAATGTACAGTGTTACCAACCGTATAATATGGATATTATTATCGAATGAAATATTAGAAATATTAATTATTTGTCGGGACATGAAACCGGTTTAAAAACCGGTTATAAAAAACCGGTCACCGATATTTTAGACAAAATTTGCGAACTTTAACCGTAATTTTAACCGATATATTAAGGCCGAAAATACCGGTAACCGTTAACCAAAAAAATAAACCGGTTTTAGCAAACATTAACCTTTATTGTAATAATATCATTTAGCGCGAAAAAAAATAAAATATTTTTTTATATCTGTTATATTTGTATTTGAATATGACTATATCAGTCATGATATAGTTTTTACAATTTACATTTTATTGGAGTCATAAAAATAGGTACTCTCTTTTCCAGTGTTAGGCAAGTTTACAATTGAAAAATGACTTACATTTCTTTGAATGCATTATAGGAATTTTTGTGAATATTCCTTAAATTTATGCAATACTTAATAAAAAAAAAAGCTAATCGAAATTTTGACAGCAATGTAGAATAGTTCTTTTAACATTTTATTTCGATGTGATTTGTACATTTAAGTAATATTGATTTAGACAACAGACAGCTTTTGTCTTAAAATTGGTTCTATTTTATAATCATTTATTTTTATTCATGGCTTTTTTATGTATAATTATAAAGAAACGTATTAATTTAAGTTATTTTTTTAATTTGGTAACGCAATATACAAAATTCTTTGAAATGTAAAATTGAAATTGTCAGATACATATTTGTTTTCCGGTCAAACTCAAACATATTTAGAAAAACTTGCGAAAACTTAACCAACAATACGTCAATAATCGGCTTAGGGTAAATATTAATTGCGAAAGATTAAACAATACACCTACTACACATTTGGCTTACTTTGTTTGGCCTTAACATATATTGGCTACATACAGAACGATTTCGAGCAAGACAAATGATTGATGTTAATTTGAAGACTTTAGTAGACTTGATCATAAATGTCTTAAAAATACTAAAATATATAATTTGTCAAGAAATAAGCACCTTAGGTACTTGTACAATGGGCCATAAAATAATTAAGATGTAATTACGTAGAATTGGAAACCAAAAAATCAGACGTAGACCATGATTATTAAGGCATTTGACGTAGATAGTAATAAATAATTTATGTAAATACGTATATATTTAATAGAAACATGACATAGCTTCCAAATTGTTGACTTCAAATTGAATTATATTTAAATTTTTCTGTGTAATAAATAAATATGTATTTTTTCCACAGTACGACTTGTATTTACGTATTAACTATATATTAAAAATACAAATACATATAAATTTTAGAAAAGAAATTACAATTCAATAGTTTTAACCAAACCAGAATAAAAACAAATCAACTTTAAACTGATTTTGCAAAATTTTAAGAATAATTAATAGTAATATCAAAATAATCGAATGTATCTACCAATCAAATTCTATTTTGCCACGCTAATATTTGAATTTATATTGCAGTTCAAATACATAGGGTGTCCCAAATAACTTGTTAAGCATGGGGATCTAGAAAACGTTAAGAGATACGAGGTCGATTAAATTAGACCAAAGTTGTCACAATAAGAGACCATTTTAACCATATATTTGTTTTTATGAAATGCGTAGGTTATTAGATATGAACGAAATGGAAATTTTAGTGTTTTTAATTTTTCTCGTAACTTCCGAAATTAAAAGACTAACTGATTAATACCAAAATCTAATCAGATCTAATCTAGGTAGTCAGAATGTTATATCCAAAATTTCAACTTTTTATTTAATAGTATTTGAGTAATCGTTACAACAACATTCATCCATCCACACACACTTACAGATATCATCGTAAAAATATTAAAATCGTGTTCTAGAGTTTTCAAAACTATCCGATTTTTAGCATGATATCAATACCTATCTTACTAAGTGGCGAGAGGTAAAAAACATAAAAATCTGATTTAAATTTAAAAAATACGATTTAAATTTTAAAATCCCACACATCCATCCATCTACCCACAAACATGGGCAGACATCATCGTAAAAATATTAAAACCGTGTTCTAGAGACTTCAAAACGTGCTTATCCATTGAAAACTATCTCATTTTTAGCATAATTTAAAAATCCCACAAATCCATCCATCTGTCCATAAACACGGACAGACATCCGTCCGATTTTTAGCATGATTCCAATACCTCTTTCATTGAGTGGCGAGAGGTAAAAATCATAAAAACCTTATTTAAATTTAAAAACCTGATTTAAATAAAAAAATCTGTGGTGGGATTCTATAATTCATAACAACTGCACTTGTTAAAATGTGGTTAAAATACCAATTATAAACGTCAAATATGAATTGTCACCATAGCGGAAATTCAAATTTGCAATGAATTAAAGACATTCCCATATCATTACCATTACTATTACAAAATATAAAATATACTTTGTTGTTGATATTTGCAATTGATTTCATAACAAGTCCAAATTATAGCAACCGAAGTTGTAGAATCCTACCCCTGATTTCTAATTATTTTATAAATCGGATTTTTATACAACCCTGGTCCTTAGTATTATATGACAGAAGAGAGTATCTGCCTAAAAATATTTTTATAGTAAATTCCATAAAATTTAAAAGGGACAATAGGCTTAATCAATAATGAGTTTCAAATATCGTTTTATAATAGTATATTATGATACAAGTGTATAAATCGGCAAATAAAGCACGCGTGACAAATTTAAAAGCGCGACGCGAAGTAGAGTGCTTTAATGGCAGGAATTGAAATTTGAAATTTGATTTTGACGTTTCATAATTTTGTGTGATTTGACATAACATTCTTTACCAGAAGATATATTAGCATTTGTTGTTTACATTACATTGATTTTGATTGTTATTGCATAGCAACTTTAAAGCGCACGGCGTGTTTTAATCTTGCTTTTTCGCACGCTTTTTAGTTTGTTTAATAAGGATTATGATGCAGGTATAATAAAAATAGTTATTTGTGTATCAAGGTTCTAAAATTAAATCTTTTTTGGCCGAATCCGAAGTTTGCAGCCGAGGTTACAAATCAGATGAGGCCCAAAAAGAACTTTTAACCGAGGTGCACACAACATTTTTTAGGCGATTACAGCAAGAAATTATGAATTTTCATTCAAAATCAATTTTTGACATACGTCAAAATTTACTTTACGGCCGCATTTACTTTATGGCCGCATTTACCTTACGGCCGCATTTACTTTACGGCCGCTATTTTTACTCGCAAATTCATTACTTTTTCATTAATATTTGTAAAAGAATAGTCAAAATTTTACTTACACTTGTTATTACATTCTAAAATAATTAATTACATCAATATGAACTATACGAATCAATAATGAACAAACAAGCGGCAAAAAAATTTTGACTTTGACAGATGTCAAATAAAAATTGATACTTTAAGGTTGCCAGCAGATACAAAAGACAACAATTTATGTACCAGCCGCCTAAAAACTATATTTTGATGACGCTTTGTTTTGGAATAATTTCAATTGATCCCACGTTGGTCAATAATGAATTTCAAATATCGTGTTTTTAACAATATTTTGGTTTGATTTAGCATATTTTGGAAGCCACGTTGGTTGTTGACCAGTAACCCCTACCACTTTCTCCTTCCACAGAAGCGCGTTTATATGCGTCTCCGGAGCGCAAGAAGTGGAGTCGTGCTGCTACTCTGCGTCCGCAGACTCCGGCCTCCAGTCTCCAGTGTGTGTGTGAGTGGAAAGTGAAAAGTGATCTTGGATACGGACAGGTTCGTTACAAGGAATGTCTCATAGAGATACATTCTTCTTTTTGTTAAGAATTAAATTTTTGAAAAATATATTTCGTTCTAAGGAATGCTATCTAAACACAGATACATTCTTCTTTTTGTTATACGGTCCTAATCCATTGACCAAATACTGAATTAAATTTTTGAAAAATTTATTTCTTTCTAATGAATGCTATTTACACATAGATATATTTTTCTTTTTATTATACGGTCCTAAACCATTGGCCAAATAACGAATTAAATTTTTGAAAAATTTTTGGACTTCACTGGGATTTGAACTCAGAATTAAATATTGAAAAAAGCTTTCAGAACACTTAATTAATCAAAAGACAATATTTGGGTTTAAAGTTCTGTAAAATTTTTATTAATTTACAAAACTTTAAACCCAAATATTATCTTTTGATTAATGAAGAATTAAATTTTTGAAAAATTTATGGATTACACTGGGATTTGAACTCAGAATTAAATATTGAAAAAAGCTTTCAGAACTCATAATTAATCACAATATTTGGGTTTTAAGTTCTGTAAAAATTTTAATAATTTACAGAACTTTAAACCCAAATTTTGTCTTTTGATTAATGAAGAATTAAATTTTTGAAAAATATATGGACTTCACTGGTATTTGAACTCAGAATTAAATATTAAAAAAAGCTTTCAGAATTCATAATTAATCACAATATTTGGGTTTAAAGTTCTGTAAAAATTTTAATTATTTACAGAACTTTAAACCCAAATATTGTCTTTCGATTAATGAAGAATTAAATTTTTGACAAATTTATGGACTTCACTGGGATTTGAACTTAGCTCTACCAACCGAGCAACAATGTCCCGTGTAGTTCATGAATCTTTCTCCTGTCTTTCATTGTCCAAATATTACCATTTTGCAGTAAAATATAAAAATATACAACAATTAATTAGTATTAGTGAAAATAAAACGTGCTGTTATAAGATACGTCTTGAGCAATTTCATTGGTTGTCTGATTATAAAATATAATCGCGCGTCCACTTTTTTTTAAACTTGCGGAATGGAGAGACTAAATTTTGAATTGGTATTTATTTCTCAGTGAAGAAAAATTATTTTTTAATTGTTAGATATTTTTTTAACTTTTAAAATACAAACAAATATTGGATTAATATCTATTTTTCTTTAAGAAAAGAAAATTTTTCTAGTTGTCCCCTAGCCTATAAATTTCTACCATTTTATGTTTGACACATTCTTTGTCTTTTTTATAATTGTTTTAATTTTAAATTTTGAATACAGCCGAGTATTAGATCGATATCTATTTTTCAGGAAACCATTTTTTTCTAATGGTTTCTACAAATTTCTACTATTTTAAAGTTCGGCATTTATATCTAATTGTTGGTAAAATTTTACAACGAAATTTTATTTAAAAAATCTGTATATCTTTTGAATTGTAGAGAACAATTAAATTATTGAAATTATTGTTACAAAATTTTGATAGTACAAAATTTTTGTTAAATTATTATTAAAGATTATAATTAATTCAGTTGGTTAACAATTCAGTTTTTAAAATTAAATAAAAAAAAGTATTAATACATAAAATTTCATATTTTATATTGAGATTTATGTGACAAAAGGATTCCTAATATCTCATGTTTAATTTTCCATATAAAGTATTTTTTTGCAAATTGATTACCCTTAATAATACCATTTAATTTATCTAATATTTATGAATTGTATGGGGACATATCTTTTAAAAAATAATTAGGATTTTTTTTTCGTATTTCTGGTAAAAATTTAAAGTATTTTGATATCACTTAATTTTGGTTAATTTTTGATACAATATTTTCAATTTAAATATAGAATTGATAATAAAAATATTTTACTGAAATAAATTTGAATATATTAAATTATTTTAATATTTAATTTTGTTTGTATGCATTTATCAATATTTAGAAGAAATATTGAATAATTTTTTTATTATTAATAAAATATAAATATAGAAATATATATCGTTTAGAACACATAAACAAATATATTTAGAAGATACAGTTAAATTTGAAGAATTTTATTAATATTTATCAAATAAATACAATAATTGCAAAGAATTAAAGCAGATTTTTTAAATATAATATTTTTTCTTGTAATTATGAATAATTCTGAGTGCTCTCGTGTTACACATAAGAAAGAAATGTGATTCGTATGTCATTCATCAAAAATTTCATAATGCTATGTCAGTCATTTATTTCTTTTGCTTATAATACTTTTTTACATCCGATATGCAAATAATAACTATTCATTTTCTACATATTTTACAAAATTTTCAGTTTTATTCCATGAATTACAATAATTTTATTTAATTTTATAAATGTATATTAGGAAATTTTTTATGTATTAAAATGTTATTTAAATTTATTTTATTTACATTTGAATTTAATGTTGTAAAATTTTTCCTATCAAAAATGATATTCTAAATTTTTTATTTCGATACACTTAGTCGCTAACTTTGTTTTAAAGAAGAATTCTTTAAAGTTAATGTCGATCTACGATTTTAACGATATTTAGATTTTTTTACAAGTATTTACATATATATCCAGAAATCCAATATTATAAAATTATCATATGAAAAAATGCCTTATTTTTATAATTATATTTATAGATTCTATTGTTTTTATTTTCAGATTCTAAAACAACAAAAAAATGGCGAGTCTAATGCATATGGTAGTGGACAATTATAATGAATTAATAAACAATGCAAAAGGTAAGTTTTTTATTTTTTTTACTTTTAAAAATATAAGAAAAATGTTTGAGATTATCCCATTTTATATATTATTAATTGAATCTAATCAAAGAAATTCTTTAGAAAATAGAAATTGTTTCTTCTGAAAACCCAAATAGTTCCTGTAAAATTACCCATAATTACACGATTTCATATTTAAGTATTCCAAATATTGCAAAAGACATTAAAATCTAGTTTACTGCAAGATTAAGTTTGGAAATGATGTAAAATATCATTAGAAAATTCGTTGCAGTTGAAGAAATATTTCAAATTAGTATATTGTCGTTTCGAAAACCAATTTAAAGCGAATTAAGCAAATAGGAAGATTAGAAAAAAAATTTCTAAACTGATGACAGTAACAACAACAAAAAGGATTTGTTCAATAAAGTTTTAAATACATTTCGTTACAAACAATCATTACAATAATTTTAAAAATTAAATAACGATTTAAAATTATTAAAATTGAACAAAAACAATATTTTATTAATTATGTAATATTTACTTGGTCTTTAAATTAAACAAAAATAACTAATAAAAAAAAAAGAAATGCCAGTTTATAGTTTTGATGTATTCCGCTATGGCGCTACATGTCGTATTTGCGCGGGAATATTTTTGACCAATAATAACCTTACTAGACAGAGGTGACGTCAAAAAAATATTTTTATTGCAATTTTTTCATATCAAATAAGAATATAGTCATTTTTTTTTAAATATTATAGAAAATTATTATACGAATTTTATAAGACGATAATCATGTTCCATGATTTGGCGAATGGAGAAATACGTCGTATAAAACGAGTATAATATACAATTTTTTTTTCTTTGCGTCACTTATTTTATAAAAATCTTAAAACTTTAAATTACAAAAATAAATTAAGGATAATCTAGGGATTTATGCTAAATATGGTAACCCTGTTGAATGAAGTTGGACTCTTTTAACTATCACTATTCACATATAATATTTTATTTTCATATAATTTTAAATTACACAGTACAAATTTTGCAAAAAAAAAAATACCAAAACAGTTTAACAATATACGATATTATTAAACTGTTTTCGATATAACAATAGAGCAATTGTTAACGCAAAGTATAAAAATTTTTTGAACGATGAATAAAAAAAATTGTTCAGTGTATTTATGAAGAACGAATGCAATTTTTAACTAAATTACTAAAAATACCTATTCATAATATTTTTACGTAGATATATCCGGAGTAAATGAAGATTAATGTGGTTTATTTATTGCAAAAATAATTGCACTATCTCTTCTGTATCAATTTTACAATCAATGTACAATTGTAATTACCCAGTAACATTTTAATTACACTATAACAAGTTGGAAACGCAGATATCCTACTAAACCAATTATTGTAGCATGTCCAACCCGATAGAAAAGCATCGGCGATGGATTGAACGCTGTTGTAAGCTGGAACGGATGTAGTTTATTGTTATCGTAGCGAAGAAAATGGAAACGCTACACCTAGCCTAGACACTGACACACATGCAGTCTAGTCACTTTCATACGGGATCGTATAGCAAGTTGCTACTTTCTTATAAGGAGATATGCATTCACTAGTTCACTGATGATCTTGACTTTTTCTCAACGGTTCAATATTTGTGCAATAACTTCTGTGGTCTTGACTTTCTCGAGGTTTTTATCCAAATTATTTTAATGCACTTTCCTTCATGATATAAATAAATAAAATATCTCTAATCACAACATAATACAATATTCTTTTTTTTACGTTTATAATAAAGTTGTTAAAGTACCCAAAAAAGTGCTTGGCATTAATAATATTCTAAAATATTTGGTGGATCTATTTAACTATTAGTCAAAAAATATTGAATATCAAACTTAGAAAAAATATTTTGATTATATTTGGAATCTATTACAAAACAATAACAGAACTCAAACGGCTTCGTTTACAGCTCATTCGAATGCTGTTATAGCCCAGTATATTTTTTTTTGGGTACATAACTCTGCTGATCATCATTGTTCTAATAAATTTTAAATTAACTGGAGAAAACCGAGGTATTAAATTTGAGTTGGGGGTCTAATCGTCAATGACAGTCACTTCAAAATTCAATATCTATTTAAATAAATAGTGTTTCATTGCAATTCTGGATAATAGATTGATTATAAAACGCATTTCTTGTTTGAATATAAAATTTGCATAAATTTTTAAAGTGAGAGTAAACAAATCTGTTTCATCTCGTCTATAACATGATCTTTGTGGTTCTTAATAGAAACCATTTCATTAATTTTACAACAGACGACGAAATTATTCGCGGAGTAACAGATTTCTTGGCATCGCTGTGAGGAGATTATTATCAGGTACCAAATACAATTCCACAACAAAATAAAATTTGTATTTCCTTATAAATGCAGGCTCTATCACATTCTTTATCTATTTTTATTAGGGCTACACCATTTTTACACTTCAGCTATGTAACTTCTATGTTTTTAACCAACTTTGTACAATATTTGAATTTATTTTACTGTTGATATGTTTAACCGAGGGTTAGTTAACCAACAGTTACTTTACTTTGTTATTTTCTTTATGGAAAACAACAGAAATTTAGTTGACAATTAAATTTAACCGTCCAGTAACTACCGATAGTTTAACTATCGTTTATAAGACTGAGCATTATATGATTATTTTTTAAAAGTGTATTTAATTCAAATCAACTAATTAATTGTAACATTCAATTAATAATTAAATTCAAGCACACCTGCTGTACTTGTAAGGAAAAAAACGTAATTTACTCTTGGGAGGAGGTCCTACTTCTCTCACTAGTAAAGTGATGTACTATTTTTTCATGACATAACAAAAATTTGTCAGATTCCTCCCAGTTTTTGTTCGCCTTCTTGTAGTTTTCTGGAAGTCCACGGTTCCGGTCTGAATTGCGTAAGCTTAGCTTCTTTTTTTGCGAGTTTATCAGCACAGTGTGAATTGTTTTTTATTAGATTTAAAGTCCCGTACCTATCATAATACTTTAATGAACAGTTACAAGTTTTTATTGATAATTTTCGGATGCTTAACGCTTAACCTATGCCAAGTTAGATTTGGCGTGGGTCTAATCTCTGGGGACTTTTTGGCAAGACAACGGCACCTGCATTCCGCACTTTCCTCGTTCCACATAGGTATCGAGGTCAGTGTGGCTATAGCATGTGCCGATGGACTTTTACCCGACCTTCGCATTGGACTTGAGACTCTGGAAACCAGGCCGATGGCCTCTCAGCTAATGTACTCTTTACGCTAATGCTCATGCCATGCCTGTGTCTAATGGATTATTAAATACTAACGAATTTTGTGTAAATTGCCACATGGGGTCATTTCAGATAACCTGCTTTTTGGTAATGACAATGTTTTCCTAGACGTCACACTTCCTAAATTGCAACGAGTTTAAGAAATAAGTATATTGTACTAGTTTTTCTTTTTATGCCTTTATTTTAACGAAAAATCGTAGTTACAAAATTATTATACATTTGACATCGGAAAATTCAGTTGTCTTTTGACCTAACGTTTTTACTATTTTCTTTTTTTCATATTAACTCTGATATTCTATCTCTTCCCTTCGTATTACTTATAACTGGTCTTTATATAATACCTGAAGCAAGATAAATTCATCATTTTATCAATTACATAAATACTTAAAACTATTCAAAATAAAATAACAAAAACAAATCAAATTTAAAAAGGTTTCTCATATGTCGTTACAGATACGAGTAACTTTATTTATATTTCGCGCCAATTGGATTAGATTCAGACCTCAGAAAAATGGCCGCCGTAGACTTCACTTTTTCATATGCTATCCAGAAATATATATCAGTACATTTGACATTTTTTGACATAATTCAACAAAATCACCAACCAATAAATATCGCCTAAAACATTTTATTAAATCCTGTATTTTGCACAACCAATATTGCTAGGCTCTTCATTAAGCGACTACCTAATAATAGATGGCATTCTAAGAGTTAGTAAAGACTCCAACCCTAAATAAGGCGGTTGTTTCAAATTCAAAATGCATAAATAAATAAATGTACATGAATACCTATTGAGAAATCATATTCCTTTAAAAAATTTTGATTAACATTTAACTGTAAAGGAATACATGTAATTAAAAATTATAATAGGAAACATAATTATTTTGTTTTAATAGATAAATACACTATGGGGCAGACTTTTCCGGTTTCTTCAGATAATTAGCATTGTCTAAAAATATTGGATTTGTTACATTTATTAATTTATTCCTGGCTGCATTAATTACAGAAGATGCATGTTAAATGAGAAACTATTCAAATAGTATTTTAAAGGTTTCATTTTTGTTATTGAAACAACTTTAAATTAATAACGAATTTTCCTCATATAACCTACTTTCAACAACGAAACCAAAACAGCGAAAGAATTCCTCTCGCTACACATAGCAGGTCTCATTCTCATTCACGCGCAGTTTTTTGTAGGCGTGACATTTACCTCATAAAATTTAGATATCTGACGCAATACCCGGAAAGTTTGTTTAAAACAGGTACCGTTTTGAGGATTTCGGGTCATTATAGCCGGACTAGGTCAATGTTCTAACGTCGTGGTGTGAATCTATGTTTATGGATTTCAGGTTAACCGTTGCTAAGATAAATCATTTTAATTCGAAATTAAAATGTTAATTGATTTTATTTCGCATTTCAACTGTTCAGTAATATATCTAATATTCTAAAATATATTTCACTAAACTATTACAATGGCAGATGTTCTGATCGAAATATCAAAATTTAGGGAATTTTGTGTCAGTTGGTGGTACTAGACGTTTGGAAATTCAATTGTTTTTTTTTTTAATTTTACTTTACTTTATTTTCAACATCCATTTAAAATATTTTCTGTTTTCTGACTGTTTCTAACTATTCTCTTACTAAATCTTCGTATTATTTTTTTAACCAGGTATCGCATTTAACATTTTTTGTCATTATACTTATTACCAACCTTGAAAAAATAGTGATAGGCTATAAACACACTGAAATGAATTATTAACGCACTGTTTCGTTTAATGGAAAGGTGACCAATTCGAATAGAACGCATTACGCATAGAATAATAAATAGTAAGGTGTAATGAAAGGCAATTATTTTATATTACTAATAATTTATTGATATTAATTTATAATTAAGGTTAGTTTATGGAAATTGTATATGTGTGAAAGGTTATTGTAGACAAATAAGTTAAAATCGAAAGGCATATGATTAAAAATGTAGCAATATATTATTTTTTGCAAAGTTGATCGGTTTTATTTCATTAATTAAACTTGACCATGTGTGCATGGTGTTTTACAGTTATGTTAATAATAGAAAAAAATTCTTCCGTATGTAAATTGAAAGTTTGAAACAGTTACTAGTGACATTGTGGTTTTTGCATAATATTGCAACATTTATTGCATGAATGCATATTTTGGACCTTCAAAATTGCATAGAAAATTATATAAACAAATATGGGAAATAATTAAACATTTTTTAAATTGACAGTATATTTATTATATATTCATTTCATTTCACATATACATATCAAGGATATTAAATTTATGCGTAGACCTTTAAATATAAAAGATTTTATATTGAAAGGCGTAGACCGTATTATAAAAAATAATTTCTATTGACGAAGTGATTGACTGTTATCTTGGAAGGACTATATTTGTCTACTTGTTCAGAAACTTTCTGGTAAATATTTTCTAAATTGAAAAGCGTTTACCAGATGTTAAGTGCATTATACTGCATCTTCTGAACTGTTATTACTTAAATAAGACGCACCTTACTTACCATATTTAGATATAGAAATTTGTTTTATTGAAATTAATTGATATATTTTCATATTTAATATAATGAAAACTTATCACAAATTAACTTTCCACTATATAATAGAATTATATATTGTAATATGGCATTATAATACAGGAAAATTTTAATTTAAATAGAAGTATTATTGTTATTGTATTGAATTTATGTAAAAATTTAATATAATGTAAAAATAATTGTTTAAATATTTCTAGAAAAAATGCAGTATCATAATGCATTATGTTATTATGTCTATAAATAAGTGTCATTATTTTAATTCATGTTTCGAATATTTAAAAAAAAATTAAATATTATGCGATAAGAAATTTCAACAAATTAAACAATTATTTAAATAACGGTTATTATTCATTTTACGTAGCTGTTTTTAAATATTTGCAATTAAGAAACTTTATATAAATACTAAATTGTTAATACTATTATAAATTTATTTTCATGAAAAAAAAATATTAACGAGTTATAACGAAATGTATACTTCAGGACGTCATCTTTGCCTGTGATAAAAAAAAGCCTCTTTTGGACCAGAAATACAGGATAACTATAAAATATAAACTCCTTTTTTGCGATTTAATTTATATTTTAATAGCTTAAGTACCAAGTAAATAATAGAAAATTACAAATTTTTCATTTTATAGAAATTTTAGATATTTAAAAGCGAATATTGTATGATAACCTTCAAGAAATAAAATTGGTTTGCATTTTAACCAATCACAGAGCTTGAATTTTTTTTTATCATTGTTTTTTTTTCTGTTTTCAGATCCACTGGTAGACTCGTGGCTTTTTATGCAATCTCCTGTCCCAATATGTACGATTATTATCCTCTATTTGTTCTTCGTATTAAACTGGGGCCCAAAATGGATGGAAAAACGAGAACCATATCAACTGAAAACACTTCTAATTGTTTATAATCTCTACAATGTTATCTTCAGCACTTGGTTATTCACAGTACCTTTCAGAACACAGTTCGTTAATGTGTTTAATTTGTGTCATGTTGAATTACCGATGGAATTACGGGCAGTGGTAAGTAAATGACAAAATAAGTTAGTTAAATTATCTATAAACATGAAATGAAAGGAAAAAATAAGATAAATTCAATTACAAGAATGTACATTTTCAATTAAACTATCCAAATAATAATCTCTCTTCTCGCTATTTAAACTTTCAGAATAATCAAACATATTTATAACTTTGCAAATATAATTATTCAATGTTAACTATACAGTATCTTTCTCCTTTTAAATTTATTGCTATTTTCAATCTAACATTAAAAGCAATTTTCATTTGACATATATTTAAAGTTACCCGCTATTTTACCAGTGGTTCTCAACCCGTTTCAATTCGATTGTAGCGCTAACGTGTTTATTCGGTAAACTACAACAAGTGGGATATTCCCTTACCAATTTTAACCAATCACAACACAGAAAATCCGAACCAAAACAACAGCGAAACATTTAAAGTGTTTTCTACAAGAATATAAAATGAAGATTAATTTACTTTTGTATCTATTAATATGATGATTTTTTTAAATTTTGTCAGTAATATTAAATTCGTATTTAATACTTGTAAAAATAACTGCCTCTTTAGCGAGATTTACTTGTACTATATTCTTACAAAAAAATCTGATGTGGACACCACATGACTTTCTTATATGCTAAATAATACATTTTTGCTACACTTCATTTAAACTTATTTCGATTGACAGTGAGATAATATTTCAACTTCCATTCGTTTCATATCTTCTCTTCGAAATGGATCATTTTTTGAAAATTTTATTAAAATATTTATCAATATTCCTTATTGCACTATACAAAATTATTTTAATCGCTGAAAAACTTGCGAAGAAAGAGATTGTTTTCATTTTTTGGCCATATTCCGCACGAAATATATTCTGACTGTTGTCCATAAAAATTTATTAACAGCAAATCAAATGTTTCCTACAAAAATTAAAAACCCTAAATAATTATTTGTATTAAGTTTCTCCCAAAAATAAACTACCTTTGAGAGGAATATTCCCTCACAGTGAAGTACTCTAATTCTTGTCCTAATTTAATTAGTACAAAATCACCCTCTGTAAAAACCAGTCACCGTAATGTTTACTACCTGTGAAAGGAATGTTCACTCACTGTGAAGTACTCCAATTCTTGCCCTAATTTAATTAATACAAAATCACCCTCCGTAAAAACCAGTCACCGTAATGTTTACTACCTGAGAGAAGGGTGCTCACTCACTGTGAAGTACTCCAATTCTTGCCCTTGTTTTTTTGGGAAAAATTTTCAACTAAGTCAATCTATTTTAGATTTTTCTCTGCAACTAAATGAAAATTTGAAAGGGTTAAAACTAAATTGGCTGTTTTGGAATATACAAAAACTTATATCAAGAATATATTTTTCTCGTAAAATAAAAAATAAAAATATTTTCTCTCTTTGCAACTCGATCCGTGGATATACTGTATATTAGAATACAGTTTCTTAAACAATTATAATCAAACCTATCAACTAATAGCTGAAAAAGGGTAGTGACATATTTAGTGTTTGGAAAATTGATTATTAGTATAAATAGCAAATATATCTTACAGCTGTTGTGGAAAATACACCACCTGGTGCATTTTTCCACTAAAATAGAAATTGATTTGATTGAAACCAGTTGTTAGACCACAAATTATCACTTACAGTTAAGTTGGGATAAAAGTGAAGATATTTGTAGCATTGCAAATCTCAAAAGAAACTTCTATTCCCGGAGAAAGTAGTGAAAACAGATTTTTACAAATATAGAGCAAATAGACATTACATTAAGTGATGAAAGGAAAATTGGACGATTTTCTTTTGCATTTCAGTTTTCAAGTGGAGCATGGTGGTACTTCTTTTCCAAGATCGTGGAGTTGCTCGACACTGTCTTCTTCGTTTTGAGGAAGAAGAATAATCAGATCACTTTCTTGCATGTGTATCATCATGCTATGATGGCTTTCTTTACGTGGATGTACCTCAAGTTCTTGCCAGGTGAGTTGTCTCATCATAAAGTCACCTCATAAGATTTTACTTGCTGAGTTTTTAATCTCAGGTGAATAATTAGGGTTGTTTTGTTGGTAATCAACAAAATTGTTTGATTTTGAATTTAAAATAATTATTCTTTGTTTGTAATAATAACAATATGGACAATAATGTTGAAGATATTGTGTTAATAAGTTTTAATTTTAATTATTTGACATTTACTGCAAAAGCAATAAATGTAGAAAATATTTGTGCCAATAAATGTGCTATAACTGTTATTTGTTTTACAAAAATGTTAACAGTTATTTCTAATGTATTTTAGATGAATTCAGATAAAGTAATTCCAATAATATTTTATTGATATTTATCAATAACATTTATTATTACATCTTATCGATACACATCTGGAATTTAACTATTTAGATACATCTACAACTTTCATAGACTCCTTTTATTTTAATATAAGAGTTCACATTAAAGAAATGCATTCCTTGTATTACATTTATTTCTCATTTGAATATAATTTTTTATAGTCATTAAAGAAAGATATTAATTTACATCTTGCTGATACATTAAACGATTAAATTATTTTGTTTTGTTTTACAAATAAAAGGACAAGATGAATATTAATTTATTTTTGTGAACGTTTATGACCGTAGATGTCTGATGTACGTACATCAGACAATTAAGTACTTAATTGCAATACAGTATGATGTTGTTTATTTATTAACATTTAAAGTAGAAAGTAGATAGTTGATAGGATGATTGTTTGTAGGTGAACAAGGCATCTTCATTGGTCTGCTGAACTCCTTTGTGCATATTATTATGTACACTTACTACTTCATTGCTGCTCTGGGTCCCCAGTACCAGAAATACTTGTGGTGGAAAAAATACATGACATGGATCCAACTTGTAAGTACAAATCTTAATCATTCATAACTCAAAACTCATTTTAAAAAGAGCACAGTTCATTGTATTAAGACAGAAGATTAATTTTATTAATTTGAATTAAAAATACTATAGTTGGACAAAAGTGAAGTACTATTACTAAAGATTCATATTACTAGAAGTATAAAAATTCCAGTAAAATTTATTTTCACAAAAAAAAAACATTATATATATTCGTACTAACGACTGACAACAGATGGCAGCACTAAAATTTTCGTACTAGGGAAAACATTGCATGTTATACATTGGTATTATAAGGCGAAATCTTGGGTTTTTATTTTATTTTGTTTATTTTGGTTTAAAAATTTTATACAATATTATAAGCATTTACCAAAAATGTCATTTCGCAGTAATATTTGGTAAGTTAAATATGATACTTATACCCTGAATGTATTTTACGTATTACTGAATATAGAATTATTTTCTTGATACATCGAAAAAAGGATTGAAATTATCGTCTGATTTTATCACTATCTAATATATGTATATATTTTTTTATTAATTTGACTTGGTTTATCTTTCGAAAGCAAGAAATGAATAGAACAAATGTTCATTTTTACTGAAATTTTTCTATTTTGTTACTAAATGTACTCGGAAAAACAACGTGTGAATATTTCTGCCCTAATATAATTACTGCATTGAAGAATCGAACATTATATTTTTGATTTATTAGTCATTTTAATTTACTAAGACAAAATCCGTATGCAACTACCGTTTAAACGCCAAAATGTTTTCCCAAGTGCTTTCATTTTAAATTTCGACACCAGATGTCAGCTGTTGACTCATGACAAAATGGCGGAAAATTGATGGTACTTTTCTTCTTCCACAAATAATTCCTAAACAATTAAATATCCGGGAAATTGTTTCAAATAAAAAAGTTAAATACTTTTATTGTCTAATCAGTAACGGATGCAAAAAAAATTCAAGGGCACAATTTTAACTTATAATACAAACTTATGATTTTTTAAATAGAAGCCATATTTGATTTTAGTAAAAAATGTTGTTTTTCTCGTTTCAAAATTGTAAAATTCAATCAAATAAACTTACAAATTTTGATGTATTACTTTCTCTCATTCTCAAACGTAGTTTATTTGACTATAATGTCCTATATTATTAAAAAAAATATTACAATACGCTCTTCACTTTTTTAATCTCCTTGTAGACACAATTCGTCCTGATGTTGGTGTACCTGGCCTACACAATGGCGGTCGACTGCCGAACTCCGCGCATCTTAACTTTCTTCTTCGCCGGCAACATCATCATCTTCATCTACCTCTTCAGCGACTTCTACCGGAAGGCGTACGTGAAGAACAAGGCCCTCAAAGCCCAACCTGCTGCCGAGAGCGCCAAAGTCAAGTGAAGACCGGGGCTGGTTAGATTACCAAATGTTCACTAGGTTAGCTACGTCATAAGTTGGGCCAGAATATAATTTCCAAATGAAGGAATAATAGCGAATTTTAAATCAAATTTCAAAAGGCCTGACTTATATGAAAAATATTTTGACAGAGTGAAGTAAAACATAAATCTATACATAAAGGCCGTTAAATATTTTGAAATGTGAACAGCATATATAGTTTTTTTATAAATTCTAAATTTTATATAAAACATAAAAATTTTGCTTTACTTTGTCAAGATTTGAATTAAATTTGATATATGTCATATATGCGTGTAAAATTATAAATATATTTATGAAATTTAAGCTAGTGGAATTATTTGAATAATTAATAAAGGAAAAAAAGAATCAAGTATTATAATTTGTGCAAAATAATTTTAATTCAATATTTTGCACACAAAGTTCAAGTTTATTGAAATTTATTTATATAATCAGTTAAAAATATCGATTAAGTAAAAAAATAATGATAAAAATTTGAATTTATTTAAATATATTTTTAAAACCGATACCGAATTGTATTTCAATACAATTTTAAAAGTTTAATATTTATATGTGACATATATCAATATTTAGTATTAATTATAATATATAATTTATTATATTTTATATTGGATGACTTATTTATATTTAATTTACTATAACATAGTAATATTATTTAAATCTGTAATATTCTATTTCCTTTTATTTCAAGTACTTACTATGACTGTATATACTTTATTATAGCCTAATTTAATTATTTTATTTTTAATTAATGTTGTATATAATATATACAATACATTAATACAGATCAGGCATTTTAGAGTAATATTAAAAGGTATATTTTATGTTAGAACGTAAAATGTTTAAAATAGACGTTACAATAAATATTTCTTATAAAATATAAACCCTACGTCAAATCAAATTTCTTACCCACTTATTAAAGATGATGCTTCTAACAATATTTAATGATTTAAAAATGAAAGACATGTAAAATGTTTGGATTTATCAATACTTTTCGATCTGAACGACATGCATCACTAAACTAGAGAAACAAAGAATAATAATTTATTAAAATTAAACTACCCTTTATATTGCACCCTATATTTCTTTTGTGCATTCAGCATTTAATTCCGAACTCAGACACAATTTATAAACCCTACTTTATTAAAGTGTTATAAAAGAATACTTATGAATAAATCTTCTATATTAACAACTTCTGACATCAAATTCACTGAGAGCTTGAAAATAAGGGAGTTATTTAATAATAAATATTTAAATCGCTTATTACGGAAGAACTACATGTCGTATGGAAATCTGGACATCAAATTCGAAATCTACGAGATCGAATTTATTTAAATTGCTTTAAATTGGCCTTATATTACACCCTTTAATTTTATTATAAATCTTTAATTGAATTAGAAACTTAAATACTAAGTTTCCGATTTTTCCCGTGTCTTTATAGTATTGCAAAATATGTGTATATTAATATAACGCCTATATTTATGTATTGGTGACACAAGGTCGTGTTGGGTGTTGCCTAAAATTTTAATCGAGGGGAAACGTGAATTACCCCTAAACTAGGGGTTGGCGCACAAAACGGACATCAGATTCGTTAGTTTCACGGTTGACTCTATAGGATAGCATATTTTTTAATCCTAATTTCACTAATTAGTTGCATCTTAAAAAACCCTGGACTATAGTCCATGGTTTTGAAGTTGCAAAAAACCTTTTTTTCACGGATTCGGTTCATATTTGGTATACACATACTAGGTATATAGGGTTAACAACTTCTGAAGTCAAATCCACCCTGGGGTTGAAAATAAAGGAGTTATTCAAGATTATATTTGAAATTGTTACATAACTCGGAAAGTATTTACTTTAGGGAAAAATATATTAGGTTCTCTTGTTTGGAATACAATTTTAAAGAAGTTTTATTTGAAAAATTTTCTAATTCGTCTTTTTCTTTTGAAGAAAATAATAAAAGTATATATCTTAAAGATAAGTTCTTTTCGAAAAGTCTTCAAGATAAGTACCCCTTTAAGGTGCCCTATAAAATTGGTAATTTTTTTACAGATGTAGCATCAATTTCTTAGTTTAAATACTAATTTTGAAATTTTTCTCTTAAATAATATAATTAAGAGAAATTAATTTGTTAAACATTTTCTAGTAAATATAGTGTTACAAGCTTGGTTCAAAATACAAAGTATCAAATTTTTTATGACATTAGTATGGGGGTATGCTCTACTTTCGCACATTCAACTGCGATTTACGTAAAAATGGAAACCGGCACGGGAACCGGCGGGGTCGAATTAAGGGGATGACATGTCAACTTCGAAAATATGGGGAAGTTATTTACTATTAAAGATTTAAATCGCTTATTACGTAAGAAATATAAGTCGTAAAGAAATTTGGACAGCGGATTCGGAATCTACCACGTCGAATTAATAGAATAAAACCAAAAAATCACCCCCTTAATAAGAACACACCCACGCTACTTTCTTACACATAACTGGAAAACTATTAACTTTAAAAGAAAATTTTATTAGGATATTTTAAAAAGAATAAAATTTTGAGTATCTTCTATCTGAAACACTTTTTTGTCCGATGATGTTTTTGTTTCATAGTTAATTGGGTCATTTTCTTTTTTAAAATGTATCATGTGTATCATGCATGTATTTAATATTAACATTAGAATATTAACAACTATGGCTTGAAATAGAACAGCGATTCAATTAACGCTAAATTAAATTTTAAAAATAACTTAATTTTGCTCTATATATCACATGTACTTACTACACATGTATTTAAATTCTGTACCCTTACAGATTTTATGTCACCCTTTTAATAAAAGCACCCCTATACACATTATAAGTATATGTACTTCTTATGTTGTAATATACTGTGTTATTTTCTTGTGTCCGATTTTGATGAAACTTGGCATACATGAGCTAGGGACATAGATCTAGTAGACAACCAAATATGAGCCTCTAGGGGTTGATATTAAGGGAGATATTCAATTATATATTTTACAAGGGTGGAAAATATTAACTTTAGAGGAAAACTTTATTAGAATTTTTTGTTGGGAATTACATTCTAAGCATCTTTTATTTAAAAAAATTTCTTATCCGATTTTTCATTTTAAAGATAATTGTTTAAGTACATACTTGTCTTAAAGATAAGTTCCGTTCGAAACTTCTTCAAGAGAACTGCGACTTTGGGACGCCCTATAAAATTGGTAATTTTTTTATAAATGTAGCATCAAGTACTTAGACTAGATACAATGTTTGAGATTTCTACCCCTAATAATATAGACAACAGAAAATAATTTGTTAAAAATCTTCATGTAAATTACCCTTATAAGTTACACTAAAAAAATTATATTTTTTTTATGATTGTAGTATTGGAAGCTTAGTCCATATACAAAGTTTCAAAATTTTCACGTCAATATTATGGGGGTAAAATAATGCTCTACTTCCGGAACTTCAATCGCGAATTACGTAACAACGAAGCGAGAGCGCCAAAAACGGACACCGGCACGGGAAGCGGAAGGGTCGAATTAAGGGGATGACATGTCTAACTCCGAAAATTTAGGGTTCAAGGTCAAAAACCATGGACTATAGTCCAGGGTTTTTTACGATGCAACTAATTAGTGAAATTAGGGGGAAAAAGTATGCTATCCTATAGAGTCAACCGTGAAACTAACGAATCTGATGTCCGTTTTGTGCGCCGACCCCTAGTTTAGGGGTAATTCACGTTTCCCCTCGATTAAAATTTTTGTCTATGATTTCGATGAAACTTTGCATACATGTAGTAGGGACCTAAACTTAGTGCGGAATATAACTTGAGCTCTTAAGGGTTGATGGTAAGGGAGTTATTGAACTTTAAAGTGGGATTTTGGCAAGGGTGTAAATATTAATCTTAAGAGAGATTTTTCCTTTTCCGGAAAATGGAACTGTACTTGTCCGTTATATATGATAGCCAGGGTAAACTACAAAGAAGGTGTTAAAGACAAGACATCCCGCTTATTCGAATCTGTAGATTCCGAATCTGATGTCCAAATTGCACCTCCACCCTTAGTTGATGATGTAATATGATGTATATAATATTTATTACTGTTATTTAGGTTATTTAGTTTTTCACTGTTACTTTTCCGATTGTTTAGGGGATGAATGAACTGATGCACTTCAATCTTCAATCCTAGATACAGCAGCCACAGTTCCAGAAGGGCACAAGTGGAAATAATTATTAAATAATTTATATATATAGTATTGTACTTATATGTACATAATCATGTTTATTTATTGTTATATAATAAACAAACAGTTAAATTACATCATATCTTTCATTCCTGTACCTCTTTAATAATAATTTCACCCTTTCATCCCTTTCCGCCCTATTTTAAGGGTTGGTTACGTAACCAAGACCCTTAGAGCAAATTGACCTCATATGCATATGTTACATATAAGTATGACTGTGTAATGCAAAAAACCCCTATCTTAGGACCACACTTTACCACCACTTTAATAATAAGGTAATGTTTCAATGTAGCTCAACTTATTTGGGGTACATTTGACTTCAGATTATTGTTAATATATAAAATATATATTTGATACCTACCTTGTTCATAAGGGCTGTAGCAACCCTATCCTGAAAATTTAAAGTATATTCAAACAAAATTTAGAGTTATTTTAAAATATATTTATTATCTAATAGTTACATTACATTATATAAAAATAATACATATATAATAACAATTTAATTTATTATCCTTGTACTCCAGGCTGCTGTGGGGTGTATGAAGGCTGCATCCCTCCAGGAAATAAACAATTATTATTATAGATATACTATTCTACATTCAATATATTACTATAAGAAGTGTTGTTTGTTGTTATATTTGTCCATATTTAACAACAATCTGCTTGGTAACTTTACTGTTTGCTATTTGCACTATGTATAAAAGAGGGATGAAAAAACGAATGAAACAAGAAAATGTTTCAAATAAATGTTACTCAGAATTTCATCCCCTACAAAAAGTTCTAATAAAATTTTCCCCTAAAGTTAATACTTTCAAAGTTATGTAACAATTTCGAATATAATCTTGAATAACTCCCTTATTTTCAACCCCAGGGTGAATTTGACTTCAGAAGTTGTTAGCCCCATGTACCTAGTACGTGTATACCAAATTTGAACCGGATCCGTGAAAAAAAGGTTTTTTGCAACTTCAAAACCATGGACTATAGTCCAGGGTTTTTTAAGATGCAACTAATTAGTGAAATTAGGGGAAAAAAGTATGCTATCCTATAGACTCAACCGTGAAACTAACGAATCTGATGTCCGTTTTGTGCGCCAACCCCTAGTTTAGGGGTAATTCACGTTTCCCCTCGATTAAAATTTTAGGCAACACCCAACACGACCTTGTGTCACCAATACATAAATATAGGCGTTATATTAATATACATATATTTTACAATACTATAAAGACATGGAAAAATCGGAAACTTAGTATTTAAGTTTCTAATTCAATTAAAGATTTATAATTTAATTAAAGGGTGCAATATAGGGCCAATTTAAACCAATTTAAATAAAAAGATCACAAAAAGATGTAGATAATGTTGAACGACCAATCACAGACAAGATCAAGATTTTTTGAAATGACCAATCAAACGAGTGATCTATTTGATTTGATTTTTAAACGTTCAGATAACAGATCTAATAGGTTTCAATTTGAAATTAAAATTAGTTTTATGGGAAACGGAGAGTCTCCAGTAAATGTAAATATATACTGTTATTAATTTATAATTCTATAGATTAAACGTGACATAGTAATAGTAAATCCATTAATAACTATCAAGTCGTTGTAATGTATTAACAAATTACACTTAAATTTAACAAGATTTTGTGTCACCAATACATAAATATACCGTTTTGATGATCAGCTGAAAAATCTTACCTTTTTCTTGCTCCAGAAATGTGTAATATAAGTTTCTGTAAATAATACAAACAAGTTCAATAAAATCTATATATTAAATCAATTATAAGAAATACACTTACAATATCAAAGGAAAAATAATGTCAAAAAAAGCTAATTTATATTATTACACAGAATATATTCAGTATATTCAATTTGAGTTGATAAATGATATATTCCTATGAATATGTATACATTGTTCACACATTTTACGAAATATTTACACTAGCCTTATTTAACATACAACTGGGTACTTTTAAAATATAGCAAGAAAATTCAAAACATGAAACATGATCAAAAAACTAGAGATTACTATAAATTTATATTAAATGTAAGTTCAAAGTTTATAGAAATTATATTTCTATTAAATTTGAAACAACTATATTTGATCACATTTCTTATAACACAATATTTATTTTGCAAAAATATGTTCTACAAATTATTATTGACTGATTTTCTTATAGGAATAACATTAAAAAATGGCGACTAGTACCTATAAAGAAATATGGAATTATTTGCATAGTCTATACTATTTATAAATTTAAACTTTACTGGCAGTTGTAATTTGTCTTTGGAAAATATTTGCACGAAAATTTAAATTATTTTCCATTTTAAAGGAAGAGAATTTTATAGGATTTTTACAAAATAATTTGTTCAATTTTTGCCTAACTACTCTAACACTAAAGGACGCTTTTAGTATTTAAAAACGCAGAACATTTAGAAATACAGTATTCCATTTGCTTTCGTATCAGATCTATATAAATAAAAATAAATGACCTGGCGAGATACGAACCTGTGTTCTAATATAAATATAATAAACACTAAATAGGTTTTTTTTTCATATTTAAGATAAAATTTTATGAGTTTTCTTTTATATATAAATAATAACTACGACAATTTAAAATAAACAATGTTATTTGAAAGCAATGGAATACAAGACGAAACAAATATGATTATTAGATCACTTGCGCCCGATTGCCATAAATTATGAAGTTTGGCACTCTTTAATTCACATCAAATATTTCTTTGGTACATACAAAAATATATTTAATATTAAACTATTACTTTTTAGCTGCATGTTATAATTTATTTTCTGTACATTAAACTAACTAATAT
Source organism: Stenolophus ochropezus (assembly GCA_035578165.1). Lineage (NCBI taxonomy): Eukaryota > Metazoa > Arthropoda > Insecta > Coleoptera > Carabidae > Stenolophus > Stenolophus ochropezus. Next base: position 933,764 of record JAQOWZ010000028.1, on the reverse strand, counting down.
ATTTTTAGCTTTCAGAAATGATCAGTTAGGAACTATTACTATGGCCAATTCAGTTTTTATAGAACTAGAACGCTTAATAAAATTTGCAAAGTCAAAAATTGTCAAATTACCATTACGTCAACTCCGGGCATTATAACTGGCGTGGAGAGAGCACTACAAGGACAAATTTACGTGAAAAGTAAATGACAAAGATTATTATTCGATGGAACTAAATTATTTTTTTATATTTTCTGTTTAATTTAATGTTAAAAAGCATTTCTTTGAGATTTTGTCACCAAGATATTTGTTATCAAACCCAAGTCTCTAATTAAATCTACTTTTATCTCAGATTAAATAAACTGTCTCGAAACTTTTGTTTAAAATTACAGCTAAATACTCAATAAATAAACCCAAGTTATTTTGTTTGATTGCTTCGTTAAAAATGTACTTTTACTTTTAAAAATTGTGTTGAAGGAATGCGTAAACAAATATTTTTAATAAAATAGTTTGGTGTTCTAATTTGGTAATAAATTAGTAACTAAATTTGACTAAAAGTTTATGAAAGCGTTCTAGTTTTAATTGTTAATATCAGATAAAAAAATATGTTGTACCAAAGAAATACGCAATAGTATAAAAGCCCTTTCAGGTTATATTAATAGTGGATGGACTCATTTGAATTGAATTTCTGCACACAGATTATTCTAAATGAGCTTGTCATAGTACAATGTCAAATTTCACAGTCTTTGGTCTAAAACATTCAAAATGCAAACTCAGATTTAAATGACACTTTATATCAACTTATATTTAACTGAGAAATAGTTATAGAGTACTCACATTTCATTACTTGCCAAACAATAAAAACATTGTAAATATCTACCGCAAAATATTTTTTAATAATTATTTCAGGCAAGAATTGAAATGTAAGTATTCTACAAGTATCTAAAGATTCTCAAGCATCAAAATGAAATAAATTATCTAAAAGGTCTAATGAATTGATTATATATAACAAACATGTACTTATTCTAAATTATATAAACATTTGTATAACACAAATAGGAAGATTCTATTGTACTTGATTCGATTTAAAAATCCCAACTTGTGGACCAATATTTGCTTGCAGTTTGGATCTTACAAACATACAAAAAAAACTAAAACTATAATATAGATCGTAATTCAATTGCTAGTTTCCCCTATATTAATTATTAATGTAATAATTATAAATATATCGGTACCGAACCGATTACGATAATTAATAAAGAATTAATATAAATGTTTTTTAAATTATCATTTCTTATTATTTTCATTGCAACTTTTATAATAGTAAAAATATTAGAAAAATATAATTTTATGCACCGTAAATTTCCGGTTATTTTAAATTTATTTGAACCGGAATTGAAACCGAAGTCGTTGTCATAAACCGGAACAAAAGCCGAACCATTTAAATGTAATAAAACCTATTTTTAGGTGTTATCGTATCGGTAATGATATACGGTAGAGAGCGTTGTCTCACAGGTACTCTAGCTGGTGTGGAGAGTGAACCACAGGAGCTCATATTGTAGGAAATAGCCAATCATTTATAGTAAACAATGGATTCCTTTATAAAATAAAAAATAAATAATAATAAAATTTAAAATATAAAAATGTCGATGAAATCTCTTTTGTCAGATTTGAACTCAAACACAACCTATTACTAAATTTATAACAAAACAAATATTCAGTTACATTTGTAAGATCAAAAACTTGTATCCTACAGATGAGGTATAACATAGAGATATGGCATTGCCCAAATATATTGTCGAAAGATCTAAGGTTTAAAATCGCTTGCAGCCAGCTGTTTGAGAACAGTGGACCAGTGGAATAGTTATATGGAAAACTCAACCAAACAAATAATGAGGATAGGTGACAAAACACTATGACCAATATTTCGTTCGTCTAACTGTAAGTGTGCACTACACAGCTGGCGGATTGTTCTCACGCAGCTGATTGTCAGGCGATTCTCGACCATACATCTTTTGCTTGCTCAGTAACATAGCTATAGGAGTGTGCCATATCTTTTATACCTCATCTAAGGACATACCCATGGTCCACAAATTCAAAAATAAAATTCCCCTTAACCAATATTCGATATGTGACTAAATTTTTCATCCTCCCACTTACTTCGAATCAAGCACAGGATCTCCCATCCCATTCATAGCCTACAAGTACTCGACCGGTCCACAGACCCTGTACGCAATGTTTCATGAGTTCCAGCGCGACTTCTGCAGCTCGATCTGGCCCTCGAGGGTTTTGGCGAGGTAGATGACGAACAGCTGCGAGAGAGCGATGCCTAGCGCGATGCCCGCGATGGTGTATAAGTTGCGCTCCGCCCAAACGCGAACGATTTCGATGCAGCCTGAGGTCCATACTTTCTTAGACGCTTCTGCCACCTGTGGAGAGGATTAGTAAGTATGATTGAGTTATTATTGGGTGCTTTATGTTTAGTGACAGGGATAGAAGTTGAGTTGTGTCGACGCATGCGCTTTTCATTTGTTTTATATTGACTTCCAACGACTCTACAAATTTGTAGAGATAAGGGAGTTAGTACTATTATCAAACAATATCCGAAAGAGGGCACAAGTGCATATACGGTACACCAATAAAAGAAAAAAGTTTTCTATTCTTTTAAAGTTTTTTATTGAATATATATGCACCAAATAAATTTTATGTTATAACTTACTATATTAATAAATAAAACAATGTATTGACTTCCTAAATTTTTCTTAATTAAATCGAGAAAAAAATTATATTTACTACAAAAACTAAGTACCTCAATTTAGTCCCGTACACCAGTAAATTATATAGAATCAATAATCTTTTGAAACGCCATTTTTTTTATGATTACTGCCCTTAAACGGTTTATCATAATTTCCACTAAATTTCTTGCAGTTTGGGTGGCAATTTTATCCCCATTCTTCTACCATAAATGTATTATTTTTTTATATTCTATGGGCATCTTGTTTTACACCTTTTTTAAAATAAATTACAGAGATGTTCAATGGGATTCATGTCTGGAGACTGAGGAGGCGTTTTTAATTGTTGTCTACAATTATACAATAACATTCTAGCAGTTTACGTATAGTATGTTTGGGGGTCATTATCTTATTGAAAGACAGAATCCCTTAAACCTAATATATAGCAACTTTTTTTAAATTCTCTTTTAAAATATTCAAATAACCCACTTTCTCATCAATAAAAATTAAGTTTTCCACCCCTTCTGCACTCATATAAAATATAATTAATTTCTACAAAAAACAGTGACCCCAAGTTTCGTCAGCTGTTCGCTGTCAGTCGCCATATTTGTAAGAACCAATTTTTCTTTTGTGACATAGCATTTGTATATCTTTATTGTATACTTGTTTTATCTTATTTTTATATTGTATAAAGCCCATTAAATTATCTATAAAAATAAGTATTAACTGGATCAAATTGACACGCAATGCACTTAGTTTTAATACAATGCTACATTGAGATAAAAAATAATAATTCGATGTACTATTTCTATATATTTCTTTCAAACATACTTTGGGAATTTTTTGGCTATAATATAAACTACACGACATCCTTGTATTATCATCTGAACGAAAATTCTTTATCACTTGTAAAAATCACTTCAAAATTCTTACATGGATGAAAATAATTATTCCTCTGTAATGTAATTTTACAATTAAGATAAAGAATTTTTATAAACTGGTATTTCCGTTTAATATAAATATGCGTATTTAAAATTTTACTTTGGTATTTTCCTCCAATAAATAGAAGAAACCACATTTAAAAATTAACTAAATACTTCTGTAATAGCACGCTACAGGCGTTTCCTACTGTGATAGGAAAACCGCACCAATTAGTGAGTAGTTTCAATGTATTATATTTTTGTTAGAACTATTTAAAAAATAGCAGGCCTTTTAGTCTTAAAAGTGGCACTATTACTTGAAAACTACTAAAGTATGTCAATGTTATTATTAGTCATATTTCAGTGATGTCCTTCTTTAAACACCCACATATTCACAAATTTATTTTAAATTATGTTACTGGGTAATTTCGTGGGATAATACAACGTTTTTGTTCTATATTCTGTACATTCATTTGGAAAATTACTACTACTATGCAGTTTATCTTTAATTAACCGCATTCATTTAGAAGATAATTAAGTCATATTTATTCAGTCTTACAGTCATCATTTACAAAAGTTTTCTGTTCAATTTATAAAGGATGTGGTGTTTTTATAAATAATTTCCTTTGAATTCTATTTATCATATAATAACTATAACGGAAGTTTACCGATAAATAACTAAATTGTGATTTTTAATTCCGCGAAGCGTGAAAAATATGAGTCATTCTGTGATATTGAACTTAAATAATATTTTTTTAACAAGATATAACACACACTTCTATAAATATATTAAAATATTAATATTTCTTTCCAAATGTAAAGATAATCTGTTATCTCGCGGTAAGAAAGTTATGAATATGTAGCACGCTTGAATAATATTTGTGGTTAGTTATTTAATAGCCGGTCACCACGCTTCATGGTTAAAGTAACTTATCTCAAAATGTCTGCAATAAATATTTCACAACTATTTATAAACATAACTTTCAAATCATATTTTCATTTTCTTATTTTTGATCTTTGAAGCATAATATTAAAACAACATTTCAAGTTAAAAAAATATTGGGAAATATTTGAATACATGCGAAATTTATCATAAGTATATGGGCACTGACAGCTAAAGTAGAGTATGTAATTTAATAAAGTCATGATTTAAGTTAAATTATATTTCAGTAAATATTTATAATGAATTATGACAAAATTTCTACTCATTTTAAAACAAATGTTTCTATTAGTCAAAAACGCGCAAATTCAGTTTGTAGCGCCTTTGTGGCACAAAACAGAACTAGGAATAGTTACTTTTTTGTTTTGACCACATCGCTTGACATAAATTTATAAAATAGTTTATAATAGACTCATTCTATGAAAACGGAAATCATTAATTTTATTTTCACATCAATTTTCATGCGAGTTAAAAGAATTATTAAAAATATATTAACTTCAATAATTCGTCATTATTTATTGGGATTATACGTCAACCTTTTTCGCGTCAACAGTTATTTATAATTATATATTTGAGAAAAAGTAATAAACTTACACTTACCGAATGTGTTTGAACTCCATAGCCACACATGATGTTGAGAAGACCAGAACTGATATCAGTTGCGTTGATACAACACGAAAATGGAACTCCACATCGTTCTACACTAGGGGATGAGCAGTTGAAGTACTCGTTCTTCGACCAGTCCATATATCCTTCCGTACTTAGACCACAGCAGCGGAACTACGATAAAAATATTTCTAATATTTAAAAAAAATCATTTATTGTTTACAAACAAACTTAATATATTTAAATTTAAACTGTTCTACATTTTTATTAAAATAATAGTTTTTAGTTTAATTAAACACGTTATGTATCATTAAAAATAACAGGAATTTCTAAATCATTTAAAAGGAACAGTTAGAAAAAAAGTTGTACAACAATCATTGCAAATTCATCATAAACATTTATGACGCATAAAGCAATAATTTCCTATAAAATATTTGTTTTTATGATGATTAAAATAAATAATTTTATAAATAGTTTTAAAAATTTATTATTATACAAGTTTTATAAGACGGTATATTGTTTCATAAGTTGGAATGGAACAATACGTCATATAAAACGAGTAAAATATACTATTTTTTATACTGGACACTTATAACTGTCATAATTTATTTATAATATTGTGAAAAAAAAATCAAATCTGTACGTAAGATTTACGAAATTTTAATATTCTTTTAAATTAGCTTGTTCATTTGGTTTTCATATTTCTAATAATCCCAAATTGTATAAAAAACATTTTAAAATATTTGAGGTTATCAATTTGACATTTATCGTTTGGGGCGCAGTAATTGGAATTCCCAATTTTACAAAAAAAAATACAAAAACAGTTAAACAACATCCGTTATTATTAAACCGTTTTTAATATAACAATAGAATAATTGTTAATGCAAAGAAAAAAATAGTTATTTATTCATATTTTAACAGTAAATATATTTTTTATATATTTTTTCTGAAATATTGATCGTCCTGATTTTAATAAAATTACAGAAGCTTCTGATATCAACAGTACGAGTTCATCATTTTTTGATAAAATGTAACCGAAGTATATTTAAGTTTTTATTTTTTTACAAGAAGAAAATTTTGAAAAGAGAAGAATGTTTGCTGTAATGTGTATTATACTTTATGGGAATAAATATAATTTAATGATTTATTTCTTTTGTGGCACAGCTTTGCTAATTTTCTATCCTGTATTTTATTAAAATGTTACTTTAAATATCAGAAGTTTATTTTAAAAAAAACAGCTACCATGATTGTAACTTTTTATTATTTAAAATATAATTGGTAGTTGAACAATAAATATTTACGATGTAAAATATTTCATAATTTCAAATTGCAAATAACATTTAATGGCAGTACTGTTAAATATATTTTTTTAAATTAAGACTAAATTTTAAATTGAATTTACTGGAGTAAATAATTGAATGAACAGTACAACAACTAGTTTCAAAATAATACAAAATTGGTTCTAATAATTCTAACAAGGGTAGATCTTTTAAATATAATTAATATTTATGAATGTCAATAACATTTTTAGAGCGAAAAACAAATTTATAAACCTATTTTGTAACAGTGTTTTCAAAAACACATTATCACAAGTTTTAAGAAAAAGAATATTAGTAAAACTGGTTAAAAACTTACCTCTTGTTGGGCGAAATCGATGAAATTTTGCAAATCAGGATCTTCTCTATAAGTATGAATAATTTTATCGGTAAAACTCTCTTCCAGAACAGATTGCATTGTATGCGGAAACACAAATCCCATTATCGCTACTGCCATTTCTAATAGGAAGAAAATGAGAAGACAAAGGGAATACTAAAAAATAACCCCCAATAAGGCCCTATTCATCATTGTTATCACCAAAACTTACGAATTTTAGAAGACATGTGTTTTCTCTCAAAGCACCAACGCACCCTGCGAAACTGACTATAAAAACAACTGCACCCATTATAACCATAACTAATGAAATGTTTAAAACTACGTCATAAACTGTTTCTAATTTGACCCAGCCAGTCAATTGCCATTTGTCAACAAACGCATATAAACCTATTCCAATTAACAGCCCTCCGAATAACTAAAAACTCAACATTAGATTTAACCTTACTTTACAAACAAAAACTTACCCAAAATATAAAGTTTAAGATGAAAATCAAGTATTTCACACAAGAACTAACGTAGGTAAAATTATGAGCCCTTCGTCGATTCATCTTTGTTTTTACCACACCTTTTTTTCACACAAATGTTTTCACTATACTTTGTATCAATTTACAATATTTATAATTTAAAAACGACACTTCTTTGTGTTATTATTCGCCGAATTGTGAGATAATTGTTAAATACCTTTTCTGTGACACATACACACAGCACTGACAGTTGTTCGTTTACTCGACCTAAGCTGCGTTCTTTTTCCTGCAATATTGAAGTTGATAATGCAAATATTTGACCCACCAATAAGAAAAGGTTTTAAAATAATTAATATTTACATTTGCAGTTGCAAAATTAGGGAAAAGGAAGCAAATAAATAAGTTTACTGAAACAAAGTTATAAATATCTTTAAGCAAATAAACACTCCATGTTTCTGACAATGTAGAGAACGCTCAATTTTCATAACTCATCATTGTTAGTCCCATTGTTGATTTGTAACAATAAATTAATAATAATTAAAAAAATATAGATACTCACTGTTATTAGATATTAGTAATAATACTAAACATTTCTTGTAATTGATTTGATGTAATGGTTGTCCGAATTAAAATTGCAATATGTATAGAGCGCTCAAATTTCATGACATTATTAGTCTCATTGTTGACTTGTAACAATGAATAGAAAAAAATGTACAACTTAATAATAATGCGAACTTACCACTAATAATTTTCCGATACTATATTGATACTAAAATTTATCACTATACATATATACATAAATATTCTAAAAAAATAATTTTATCTGTTAAAGAGTATACAATGTAAATATTCATTCGTTTGATATGATAATGATATAAAAATACAATTACATTTTAAAAATGTATAGCACAATAAACAATTATCAGGAAATTAGAAAAACATATAAGACTATTAATCCATATTACGTCTAACTTTGCACTTAAAAAGGATTTATAATTTTTAATATATCATTAAATAATACTGATAATACAATATGTAATACAATTGATAACTATATTTATAAACAGTTAAACTTTAACTAAAAAATATATGTTTAATATTTTACGCATTCATTTTCAAATACAAATATTATTCATTTATTTTTTACTTAATGGTTTATATACAGGGTGTTCATTTTAAGTGGTACACTATTGCTATCTCGGGAACTAAAAGAGCAACAAGGTCGGTTTAATTAGCAAATAATATATATTTTATAAGATTACTTTAAAGAAGGAAACAAATTTTTTTTCGACCAGTGGTTCCCAAAATACAAGGTACAACTTTCATATTTTAAATTCAACGATATCCATATGTAATACCCTTACATAACAAAATTATTAAAATTTTTGATATTATTTCTGCATTTGATTTACTTGTCGTATTCATTTTTTTTTCCTTTATCGTCTTTTATTTAAGCCGAATTTTAAAATTTTATACAACAATTCAATTTTTAATAGCATTTTTAATATTAACTGTTCTTACCTGTGATAAATTCAACTTTATTTCTTAAAAAAAATACTCCAGTTTACTTTTTAGATATTGAAGCAATAAAAATTTATGTTTAAACATAAAAATATTTGTAGTTTGAATCATACAGATTTTAAAACAATGAGTCAAAGTTTATTAATTTATAAACAATTTATGTTTTGTGGTTCTGTTTCTGCAATAGCTATGAGTACCTACATAATATTTGACAAACATTTATGAAAAATATTATTGACATCTGAAAATAATAAATAATTTATTTACATAGTTTATAATTTTGTATTCATAATAAATATATTATACAAAGCGAAATAGTTTTATAACTCAAAAAATCTTTAAAGCAATCGTGCAGAAAACTGATAGCATTATAATACGCGATAACATTATACCTGTACAATTAAATTTAATTCTCCTTATCACCTACCTGCTATCAAAATCTGCATTCGTATTATCAACAACGAACAATAACAGTAAGATAAGTACAGCATTAAGAGTCAGTCAAAATCACTTTTACCTGCGGTGAAACTAACTCACAGAAACTGCAAAGATGTCAAGAAAGTTCCTCAATTTATTCGGCGACGCTAAATCCAAGCAAAGAACAATCAAAGTAGTCGAAGAAACCAACGAAGGCAACCATTTTGAACGAAGAGTTTCCGTGTCAAATTCCGGGCGTTGGAAACAGAAAAATAAGCACAGGTCGGTTTTAAACGATGACTTATTTTCCACTCCGAAAAATGAGCAAGATTCAAGACAAAGTGTTAAATCGAACTTTGATGACAACAGAACAAGTGAAAATCGACCATCCGGTGAAGACAAGAAGAAACTTGAAACTGCTTTTTGAGTGATTTGTTTTATAAAACTTGTTTGGTGACATTTTAAATCTATTTGGGATAATTCCTACTTTTTGATAGTGCAATGTTTTAAGTGTTTTGATTAGAAGTAATCAAAAATACAAATTAAGTTTTGATGGCAACTGAACAAACAAAAATGAAGATGATAAGAAGAAACAGGAAACAGCTTTTTATTGTGCTTTGAGAAGCTTTTATAGTGACATTTTATATCCATTGGGGGTATTTTTCAACAAAAATTATTTATAATAAATAGACTGCAAGATTTGTATTGTGTCGATTAATATCAAAAGTGCCATTTTATTGACAATTGGGAGACTGAAGTTGCACTTTTTCTGCCTAATAATAAAAATATTTTTACTGCTTAAACAATTATTCACTTTCCAATATCTCATCAACAATTTGTTTTTTATCTAGTTAAACAAATAACTATTTTAGAGTTCAAAACTAAAAATAAATATCTAGTGACACTAATCAAACATTTGTACCAAAATAATTGTTTGCTATGAATCATAAAGCCTTCATAAATCTAACGTAATCCCAGAAATTTATTTTTATCTTCGATTAACTAAACTATGAACTAACTTTTGTCTTCAAATTAATAAGAAACATATTTTTATCCAACCGAAATCAGTTCTTTGTTTCTTTTGTATAATTTATCACATTTTTTTTTTAATATTGCATTAAAAAGAAACTGAGTATTTTTTAAAATAATTTGAAGATAAAATGTACTTTTACTTTCAAAAATAATTTTCTTGATTGATTAGTTTTACTGATAACAGAAATACATAAATAGATGATGTATTGAAACATAGTATCATGATAAATTAGCTATTCTGGAGGAAAATTTGATTAATTAGTAATTAAAAATGAAATAATTAGGTACTTGTATTATTTTATACCAAAAAATACTATTTTTTGATAGCTATCAACCAAGTTAAAAGTATGTGGCAATTGTATTAGTTTTTTTTTAATTTCAGCACATATTAAATGTCACAAATTACTATATTTCATTAGTTGACTTTGGTATAAATATGTCATTTGAAAAAAATATATAACTTTGATAAATAACAAAATTTTTGAATGTAATATTCGTTTCTAAATATTTTTTTGTAATCTATCTTGTAAATTAGAGTCCCAACTATTGCCAACGGGGCAATTTTAAATTATTATTCAGTAGTAAAATAAAAACTCCTTCCAATGTGACATTTCGGTCCAAAATCAAATATAAAAATTTCTCGAAATAAAGAATAATTAATCCAATGAATATAAAATGGTATTAGAATGAAACATTCGAACAAAACAAAAGTTATTTAAATGCCAAAGCATCCAAATAGCTTTTAAATGTTTGTTTTATGCAACTACCATAAAAGTACAAACCATGATTAAAATTCAAATTTGGAAACAATTCTGTATTACTAAACAATAACTTTGTTATCTTAGTATATGAAGTACTTAAAAAATGCTGCTAATAAAGTAATAATTACAAAATTTCCAATTTGGTTGCATATTTTTTTTTTGTTGCACAATAATATTTGTTCTTTTAAATATCACAATTAAAAATAAATGTTGCATTATCTGTGATTAAAATATATGATATTTATTTGAATAATTTTCGACTAAGATAAGATAATTATATTTACTTTAATTTTAATTATAAATCAAGAGTCACTTAATATTGTTCTTTCGATTATCTGAATGATAAGATCAATCAAAGGAAACATATAATATTAATGTTTTATTCAATTATTTGTATTACAATACGCAATGTATTTTATATAAATGATGTTTAATCTGATTATTTGTACTTTACAAATTAAGTGTGAAATAATTTCCTCCAAGGAAATTGTATCCGGTAATTGTTTCATAACCTTTAATTGTACATGAAACCTTCAGAAATTTTACGCTACAAATATTTTTTTTTAATAAAGTATATTTTGTATAAAGTATATTTTACTAAATAAATATATGTTAATATTATTTAAATTTCTATTTTACTCAACCCATTTTCCAAAACTCTTTGATAAAAACAACAAAAAATATTTATTACAACTTATTTTTGTGATTATGAATTAATTAAAAAAGATTTGTAATTGGAAATTCATATTAAAAATAGTTATTTCTTCACAAAAAAATAAATTCAATTTGTCTCAACATTTAGTAGATATAATAAAGAAGGAAAGGGGATTTCCAAGTCTATGATTTAAAGAAATACTTATTGGATATCAATATTCATCATATATAATCGTTAATTTTTTATTCTTATTATATTATTATCAAAAAGAAACTTTAATACATTTAAATCTAGCGCGTAAAATTCTGTATTAGCCATGTTTATGACGTGATAAACATCGATAAATACTATTGGCTGTTTGAACGCGTCATCGCTTCATGCTGGTTTACTATTGGCTGTTGAGTCAACAGTGCCGATGACGTCACACGCGACCTCGATTTTCTAGCGTTTTTTATTGAAACTTTAAATTTTTCTGACATGTTAGGGACTGTTTGGTGAAAATAAAAAATACGGGTCTAATATTTTTAGGTACAGATTCATATTAAAAAAAGAAATAAACTAGGAAACCCCTAAATGCGTTTTGACTATTTTATGCATGATGTATATTTCGTAAAAATTATTTAAAGAAAGTAATTTTGAATTAGAATTCTACTAAAGGTTGAAACAAGATTATACTTACAAAACAAAAAATGAATAGGTCATATACAATATCAACACATATTTCCTCCACTCCCATTCCTACCTGTTTTCCGCACTCTCCCCAACTCTGACATAACAAACATCCCAGACACAGAATCCGGCCCGGCAGACGGGACACGTGGCCCTCTGCTGCATCCAGACATCGGGCGGGGTGGAGCCCTGGCGCGAGGCGAACCAGCGCGCGAGGCAGTCCGCGCACCACAGCGGGCGACAGTAGCAGGAGCTACAGGACAACTCGCCGGCAACAGGCTCCGACACGCAGCGACGGAGGAGTTTCACGTTCGAGGGGGTTGTCATGCAGCCGATGCAACTTTCTACCGGCTGGAAAGGGAGTCTAGATAGTTTGTTTTGTGCGAAATATTTCATTATTTTTTTAAATATTAATCTTCAAATAAAAATATTAAAGTTAGACTCAGAGGTTCGTTCGGATTACTACGTCACAGACAGTCACAGTGGCACGCCCCCTTTTTTAATTTTCGCATTTTCTTTATAAATATTTAACATTTTATAATAATTTTTACATCATCACACTCCATTTAACAACTACAATTTTAATTTGCAATATAAATTTCTTTAAAGTAAGTCTTCTTGAAAAAAACCATAATGAAAAGAATTCTTCATATTTAGTGCACATGGGAAAAATTTCCACAAATTTCTTACCAAAGAATTAGTGCCGAAATGTAAATAATTTCATATTTAACCGTTTAAACTATCTATACATCTTCTTTGGAAAGAAATTTGTGGAAAGTTTCTCCCTATTCAGTAGGCATAAAACATTTTATTCTATTTTGAACCCCTTAGTAAAAAGATTTTATTCAATAAAAAAAATGTAGTTTCAATATTTAGGAAATAGATTGTTCTGTACGGTACTGGGACCGCAAACTTCACAACAGTGAAAAAATAGTCAAGTAAACTAAAATGAAGTTCGTACCGAACACCGAAATTTGTAGGTTTGCCAATAATAATTTGTGAATTAAACATATAACTATACTCTGTTTGCGTTAAGATAAGATAAAATTTAGATTGGCGCGCATTTAAATGAGGAGTTACCACTTAGAATAGGTCTCCTCTTACATTTTTATGAAAATTCTTACAGTTGTCACTCATTGTGACGATAAATGTCCAAAATTTAATAAAAAAAAACTTCTTTTGTGCTATCTTTTACAGTGAAACTTTTCCGTGTGTAAACTTGGCTTGACTTAAAGTGAACAGAGTATACTATTATATGATACTCAGTGTTGCCAAATATGTTGCAAGTAACTAAAGAAAATCAATTATTCCTACACAATCTAAACCGAAGGTGGTACAGTAATTTTAGGATTACCAATAATAAATGAAAATTTAATATAACATAACAAAAAATTAAGTTAAATGTTACTAGTGCAGGACGAAAAATAATCATATGTTTAAATACGGTTATACAGGTTCCGGTAAGAACAATTTTAAACTGACCTGGTCAACTTCATACACTTCATTCTGCTGTATCTGCTCCTTGAACGCATCTATAAACCTATCCAGCAGCGTCTTATGAAAGGTAACAGTGGGCAGCACCGCAATGGGTCGCACCCATTTATCTTGTAGATCCTTGAAGTCCAACGCGTTGAGTCTGATATAAAACGGCTGCACTCCGGGTCGCGTGGACTTCACCTCTATATTAATATATTGGACTTCGCCGCGATTGGCAATGGAGATATTGTGGGTGTCACTGCTGCATACGATCAACGCCGTGTCGCTCTGATGCGCGCATAGGACATTGTAAGGCGTGATCTTCAACAGCCAGTTGTCTGTGGCGATTACTTTTATCACAGAGTTGGTTTGGATGCATATTTTGTCCACTCTGAAAGAAAAATGTTGAATTCGGGTGTTATATATTAACCTTTGTTATTTTTTTTTACATCTTACGAGATTAGTGTATAAATTACATGTTTATGTGTAACTTGTTAAAAGTTTGCATCACTAGCGCCACTACTATTCTCAAACATTTGAATATAAATATCATTTTAAACTTAATTTAAATACACGTGCAATTTTTAAAAATATAGATTTATACTGTATTGTAATATTAATTTATTTTTTATAAATATAATGTAGAAACAGCGTATACTTCAAGAACATTTTGGTCCACAAAGAAAACAGTTTGAAAAAGAAAATTCATATTCGTGACGTCACATTAATTATTTCAAACTTTGGAAGTCTGTAACTCGCTTATTAATATAAACATTGTCATAGGATTTTAGTGTCCTCCAAACTTCAAAAAGAAATTATAAAAAAAAAAATATTCACATTAAGAAGATAGTAGATGTCGCTTCGAACCTGTAGACTATAGAGATACTCAAGTAGACTGTAGACTATTTTTTATAAGAACGAAGTGTTTTTCGATTGGATAATATCCAGAATTAAAAACGTAAATTTAAATTTAAATTCAAGTACTGTTTATTTACACTATCAAATTTAATTATGCAAATAAGTATTGAAAATATATCATGGGAATATTTTAATTCGTATAAAAATATGTATTTATTGTTTAAGAACTGTGAATTTTAATTATGAATATATTAATATTTACCTTCTGAACTCAATATTGATGTCAGAAGCAACTGATATCCAACTGGCATTATTATTACAAAATCTTTGAATATTTCTGCAAACAGGATGGTTTTTCCAATTTTTATTGGACCAAATATATATTTTATATAAGGCTAACAATGGTGCAATAAATGAAGACGTTGTAAATAATTGATATAAATAAGAATCAGTATTATTCCATAATAATGAAACCTATAAGAATTAAAAATAAAATCTTGAAATGATTAAGTTTGTCAGCTTACCTGATCACTTCCATAAACAAGTAATAATCCTAAAATATATCCAAAAGGCAGTAGAGAGTGAATAAATAAAGTTAAACTTGCTCTTTTGATGTGATATTGTATAAATTGCTCATTTTCGGAACCCAAATATTTTGCAAAAAGAGTCGGTATAGTAAATCCAGCTGAAATAAATTCAATTGGCGGATATACTATTCCAAAAGAAACTAATATGTAAAATAAAGTAAATAAAAGTAAATCTGTTGACATTTTTCCTTTAAATGTAACACTTCATAATTTTGTAGGTTATATTTTTATAGCTCTGTCAAGCTAATTATAATATTTATTAAAAGAGGCGCTGATGTGCTTATGTTTGTAAATAAATAAAACATAATATATGGTACGTCCATGAATAATTAATTTCCATCATCATCTTGCACTACAAAATGAAAATCTTCAATCACTTTATTAAAATATAAAACGATTTAGTCTCGTCTCATATAAATTAGGAGCAGAATTCATTACTTTAATAACTTTAGTGATGACGTGATCTTATCGTAGAATGATCATAAATTTTTATTTTCTTATAATAGGCTTAGAATTAATCTTTATAATAAATAAAACAAATATTTTGTAATTCAAATTCCGCTGTTAAACCCTCTAGTGACTATAAATTGTAACTGTAATCTCCAAATCAGTGAATCTCAAACAACAAAGTTCATATTTTCAAACAAATATGTCATGTTTACATTCAAAAATTACTTATATTAAACAAGTAAATGAATTAAATAATATTAATATGCAAAAACAAATGTTTTAACGTAAAAATGGATCACTAATTGGGGAATAATAAAATAATAAAAAACTGAGTTTAGAACTTCTGGAATTATGTGGTACGTCAATGGCCACCACCTATCACCACAAACGTCAAGTGTCTGAAGTGTCAAAATGAGTTTTTAATTGTTGTTAAGTAATAATTAAAAATTTTCAATTCTAAAAATTCCATTATTAAAGTGTTAAGTGTAGTACAAGTGACAAAGCATCAAAATGTCGCGGGCTAAGTCGCGAAATAATTCAGAAATTTGTGCTGATTGTGGAAATGCAGGTGATTCATACCAAAAAAACTAATTTTAATATACCCACAACTCATAAACACACATTATTATTAATTAACAACACAGTTATGACCTCCATAATTCATGATTCACTTAAGAAATGCATTGCAATGCAAGTAAATGATATATTTTTTAGATCCTACATGGGCATCAATAAATAAAGGAATATTTTTATGTGCTGAATGCTGTAGTGTTCATCGCAGTTTTGGAAGACACATTTCCCAAGTTAAATCGTTAAATAAAAGTCATTGGTGTCCGTCCCAATTATTAGTATGCATCAAATTCATTTGTTTATCACAAAATTAACTGTTTATATTTTAAGATGGTCCAAACACTAAATAACAATGGGGTAAACAATATATGGGAACATTGCTTACTAGATAACAATTCCAAGTTTTTAAAACGAAAGCCACAACCAAAAGACCCATTACAGTAAGTATACTATGCTCAAAGTTCATAAAAGAAGCTTTTTATTTTTTTATGTAGTATAGTACTCTCATATTTCATTTTTATTGTAGTCCAACAAAAGCAGATTTCATACGAGCTAAGCATCAACAATTTGTTTTTGTATTCCGTCCAAACCGAGATGATACGCTGTGTACAGAAAGTGAGCTGGGAAAACAATTGCATTCGAGTGTACGGACAGGAAATTTGGAAATGTCTGTTCGATTGTTAATACAGGGAGCTGACCCCAATTATTTTCACGATGTAAGTATCTCAAAACAATTCCAACAATTTAAACAAAACATGAAAATGAGAAATTATGTATAAATATTTTTTTCTACGACCACTCTGGAAAATTATCTGTAAGAGATTATAGACAGCATTTGTAAAAATCAAAAATACGAATGAAAATAAACTTCTTAATATGATTTCTTGTTTATCCAGTAATACGTAAACAACAATTGCTTTATTGACTATATTATTTAGTATTCAGTCGGCAAGAATATACTATGCTCTATTTCTTTTAAGAACGAAGTGTGGAGAAGATAGGAGAAGTTTGATCTTGATCTATTGCATAAAATAGTTCGTATGTTCTACACACTTCATTCTTATAAAAAATACTCTATAATCTATCTATTTTTAATAAACATTAAAAAATATATTAATTACATAATTTTTACCAGTACTTCTGTATTTTAATAAATAAATATACACATCTAGAGTACCTACTTCAAATTCATTCTAAATAGTAAATATCAATAAAATTAATAAATCTTGCATTGTGACGTCATATGGGCTGCCCGCCTTTTTCAAAAATTATATATTTAAAAGATAATAACACTTTTTCAGCATTAGTTTTTATAAAACGTAAAAATTTTATACAGGAAAAAGGTACAACACCGTTACATGTAGCAGCGAAAGCAAATCAGGGTCTCCAAGCAGAATTATTAATGACTTATGGAGCAGATCCTAGTTCTCCAGACGCTCATGGAGTCACTCCAGTCGAATACGCACGGTAAGAAATTAATTTAAATATATACGTAGCAAAGCAACAAAAGTTCACAAGCTGTAAAGAAATGTCTTTAAATATGTTAGAATCGAACACGAATTTTCTCGCTTAGTTTAAATTAATGTTTACTGATGTTTTAGAAATAACATTTTCATATTTTAGGGTCGCGGGCAACAAAGACTTAGCAGAAAGACTAGTAGAATGCATGTACGAAGTTACAGATAAACTTACATACTATGTATGTGGTAAAAAACCTGACCATCAGTCAGGAAAACACTTTATTCTTCCTGATAATAAAGGAGCTGCTTCAGATCCTATTTCTTTATCCAAGTTACAAAAGGTAGATTATGCACCAAAAAAGTACAACAATCATTTAAATTAATTTTTGTAGCTTCCAAATCAGCTGTTTGAAGAATTAGTAACAGACGTCTACGACGAAATCGACCGAAGGGAAACAGAAGCAAGTAAGTACAAACTAATATTTAATATTCATTAACAATTAAAATTTTGTGTTGTTTCATGCTTTTACTAACAGGAACGGTGAGAAATCTTGCTCTAATTACTTTCCTCGCAAAAATTTGAATTGCATAACTTGAAATATTTATTTTCTAGTTTGGTTAAGCTGCAGTGATTCGCTAGAACTCTCAACAGTTCCATTCCTCCCGGTTGATCCCGGATTATCCACAACTAGGAATCAAGGAAGACAGAAGCTGGCACGGTTTACAGCCAAGGAACTTACGCAACTTGTTTGTGATATTCTCAACGACATTCGAAGGCGACAGCTCAATTTAGACAAAGGTGAGATTTCCAATAACTCAAAAATGTAATTTGAACTAACAAAATTGTGAAACGTAATAATTTTATTGTATTTATTATTTATAAAAAAGAGATTTTAAAGTTTCCAAGATTTTAATTTGTATTTACAGATAAGACAAGTCCACAAATGAAGCACATTTCCCAAGTGTCAGACGATGAGCCCTTGTACGATTCAGTAGCGTCTGATGAAGATTACGCCGTTTTAGCACCTGAATCACAAGTAAGTTACATTCAAACAAAAACATTAAAGTTAATCTTTTTCTTTTTACAATGTAATAATGAACTATTTATTTGTATTTATTTATTTCAATGCAATATGTTTTGATATTTACAATATCTCGTAGAAAATCGAGATGAATATTAAAATTAGAAAAAATATATTTCTTTGTCTTTTCTGTTTTCATTTTAATATTTTTATTTGAGTACCCCAAAACAGAGAACAGAAAGCAACTGAAAACGGATTAATTTTCAATTTAGTCAACAAGAGTTAAATTGAGAAAAATTGTAACTTATTCTGTTTTGTGCATAGCTCTAATTCCAGAAAATTTAATCCGGACTAAGTTAAATGTGGCAGAGATTTTATTTCTTTTGATCATATAGAGAGAGTAGAGATCATTGGGTGCTTCAGACTCTGTTCCATGTATTTATTTCTTATTATTGATACCTATACCACAGAATAGTTACATACAGAAGCGACACTCCGTGTCGGTACCTTTCATGTTCCCCTATTCAGTTCTATGACCTTGAAGCATTGTGTAGACCTTTAAATTTGTGCCTTCCCCCATCTCTCCCTAAGATGTGAGGAAACTTTCCGATTTTAAACAATGAGCCCTTTAAATTTGTGCACATTCCCCATCTCTCTCTAATTCTCGTTTCTCTATCTTACTGTCGCTTCTGTATAAACCTATTTTGTGACTTTTGTGCATAGCTCTAATTCCAGAAAACTTAATCCGGACTAAGAGATTTTATTTCCTTTTACTGTATAGAGAGAGTAGAGATCTCTGGGTACTTGAGACTCTGTCCCATGTATTTATTTCTTATTATTTTCTCATTTCAGACCCCGGACAAACCTTCTTTATCCCTTTCATCAATCCACCCTTCCCCGACTTATCCACCCCTTACGCCCACGCCATCCACCCCCACTCCGCAAACTCCGCACTCCACCCACACGCCTACACTACCGCCCTTATCACCAGCCGCCCTAGACTCGCTCACCAAACGCCTCGTTCAGTCGGACAGCACCATCAGCGACCTGCGCGCTGAAGTCAAAGTCCTGCAAGGCCTGGTGCAGAAACTCAACTCCGAGAACAACCAACTCAGGTCGAGGTTGTCGCAAGCCAACTCCGAAACTAATTCCATTAGTGGGGCGGGAGGTAGTGCGAGTGCTGTTAATGGGGTGGATTTCAGAGAACTTATCACGCAGGTAAGGAAAATATACAAAAATACAAGGCTCAGAATAATTGTCAGCAAGTTTACAAGTAAAGGAAACATAAAATTCATTCATTCATAACATTCATTTGCTCAATGGGGGAAGTTTAGCGTGATTGAATTTTTTTTTAATCTTAAGTATGTGAATAATTATTACTTAAAATGAAATTGAAAATTAAAATCATATACCCACTTATTTATATTCATGATTTATCATGGAACTTTAGTGACGTCACAAGTGAGTTTTACGCTTGCGTAGAAGGGATGGTGAGACCTTACTTTTTGAACGTCTGTCATAAATTGAGACAAAACTCCCTGTTGCTATGGGAACCCAGCGCGCGCTACTTTAGGGTTTAGGTAGACGATACGACCTCCGTGAACTTGTGTGATGTAATTTAGTATGAAATTTCATTTTTTGAGAAATATAGGTATCTTTGAGAGAAATCAAATATAGAATATCACTTTTGAAGACAATCTTAATCAAATAAAAAAAATCGTTAAACTTTCCTATTTAAAAATTGACCAATGTTCATTTTTTTATGTTCGTGCATATTCGGCGCGATTCGACATACTTCGTGGTAGTACAAATAAATTCTACTAGAGGGATGGAAAAAAAATTTCTATGTATTGCATGATACTGTGTTTGAGGGACAAAATTGACGATGTAAAACCAGTTTAATAGAAAATCAGTCAATATTGTATGATAAGAAGAAGGCTGATTATAAAAACAAAATGAAATAGAATTTGACTAATAATAGAGCTAAATAAACATCTAAAAAATGTTTGATTTATTGCTCATTCGATTGCTTTTACAATCTAATACAATTTTTTTTTTAATCTTGTCCTAATCCTTCTTACAAAGAAAAAATGATAATTAGAAATTCGTTTATCAATAAATATTTTGTTGCAGACAAATAATTTGAGTTTGGACAACGGCTCAAATATGGATAGTGTACAAAATGTAGACATAAAGACATTACGTCGAGGGCAAAGGCCTACCAGTATGTACGAAACTAGAGAAGGGCTCAGAACTCCAAACTGGCAACTTCTCAAAAACCAGGTATAAAAAACAATTAGATTTCTTAAGAATTAAGTGATAGAACCGTATATTTGTAGGCGAAACACGAAGACTCGATACAGCGAAGTTCATTTTCCCCAATAGGAGCATCAGAAACACACAAAGTTGAACAACGACTCACAAAATGCACAGAAAACGTCACACACTGCATACACGACCTGTGGAAAAGTATACAGAGTCCGGAAAAAGTAGATTGTGCGATAGTTCCATCTGCTGAAAAAATCAGGGTTGCTGTTTCTGAACTCACCACCACTGTGCCACAAGTAAGTGAAAAACACTAAAAAATAACTGTCTAAAGTCTCATTCACAAATCAAAATTAGTGTTAGTTTTATGTTTTATGTTTTACAGCAATCTGCAGTAGCATTCACAAATCATGTTTTAGTCGTGGTTTTAGTAGGTAGTGACACCTATTGGCAAATAAAGACAAAGATTAAAGAAATCGGTAAACCCACCATCTTCTATTTTTTTTCTTTTTATCATTATACAGTTTTAATAATAAAACTGCACTTAATATCTTTTTATTATTCATAATATTGCAAACAAAACTTGACAGTTATAGACAAGAATAACCATATATCGCTATTTCTTTCTACGATCGTTCCTATTGGTTCGTTCTTAAATATAAAACATAAAACTAAAACCAAGTTTTGAGTTTGCAATATTCTATGTTAAAACCAAAACTAAATACTGATTTGTGAATGCTTGTATCAGAAACCAATGCTACAAGGTCACTAAAACTAAAACGTGAAACATAAAACTAAAACTAATTTTGATTTGTGAATGGGCCTTAAACAATATTCATACATTAATAATTTGAAAATCCAAAACCTACACGCATTATATTTCCCAGGGCGCAGCAAGCGATACAATCCGTCTCCTTCTCGACTCCGCGTCGCGTCTACAACTCGAGTGCGCCAGTCTTCAGCAAGCTATACTCGGAGGAGAAGTCACCGAACAAGAGTATTACAAACAGAAAGTGAGGTGCACGGCCTACGACATCGCTAAGGCTACCAAGGCTTTCGTCACCAAGTTCCAGCAGAATCTCAAGGGACCTGGTGACGGAAAATGATTGTAGCGACGAAAAATGTGCAGGTAAAACTTTGTTACAGGTAAAAAACAGACAAATCATATTTTGACTATTCTAGAATTTGTGTAAAATACAGGACCGTTTCAGTTACCATAAATCTACACGTTTATAACCCTAACTGTTTTTTTTTTATTGTTGGGTTGAAAATTTTAATCTGTTATTATAGATCGTACGCATGCGCGTTATGAAATTTGAAATTTAAGTCCGATACGTTTGTAACAAAGATTTACCTCCACAATTATTAAGTTTTATCCATGACGCGAATATAAAAATATTCAACTTTAATTACGATTAGTTCAAATAAAATTATTTCCAGATACAAATCTAAGCCAAATTATCACCTCTTTAAATATTATTCTCCATATATTATTAATCATAGATCTAAATATATGTTATATTTTTAATATTCCTAAAATATTTCTTACTTGTTAATTTATTTTATATATTAATAATATACAAACATCACATTTAAACTGTTCCATTAAAGTGCAATGTTGAGAAATAAGAAATATACGGATTGTTTCAAATTGGGTTACAATTAATTGTTAATAAATTAGGAATAAGATTGTTTAGAAAATTTGTACTATTACAAATAATTTCATATTTTAAAAATTGACAAATATTTGAAAACAGATATCCACAGAATTACATAAATTACTGGAAAAACTTTATTTACTAATATCAGATTTATTGTAAATTTAATTCTGTGGATATTTACATTTAAATTATCAAAATACATTTTGTAAAATTTTATTTTGCATGATCTAGTGGAATACTAGTACTAAACACTACGAAAGTATTTTATAGGACCTATAAAATGACTGATTTATATTATATTGTACAGATTTTTTATTTTAATTACAAATACAGCAGGCGCTCGATAACGTGGACTAATCAAACCAAGTATAGTTCACAATATCGAAATATTTACATTAGAGAACGTAATTTAAATAATAAATGATATATTAAAAGAAACGTTTAATACATATTTATAATAAAATAAACAAATATTCTAACAGTATACTATTGCTAATAAATATTTTCCTTCATTAAATTTCTCGCTATCCCTCTTCATGACGTCTATTTAAAGATACCGCTCTTTTCTGGACCATGGCCACAGATTGGGCCCAAACGACAGCGCTCTCGTGCCCTATTGTGGTTGTGCTGATAATTTCTCACCAGATATAGACAGCAGTCGAATTACATATCTTGTTTTGAATCTATAGTCAGCCATCACTAGCTACGAAATTTTCAGTTTTTCATTTAACAGTCTAGCCCTCTCTTTAAATATTTTGCCACTAATTGGGACATTACTTTTTCGTTGTTTTAAAAACCACTTATACAGGGAATTTTCCATTTTAGGCGCCTTCGCATTTTTTAAAGTTTTTCTATTTCCCGGACTTCCAAATGTATTGCATGTTCTTTGTAAAAATTTTGTTTTCAAACGCTTTATTTTACAGATTGTTGCTTTCGATACATCATATTTTTTTGATAACTTTGTTACTCTCGCACCTAGAGCAACTTCGTCTATGATTTTTACATTCTCACTTAATTTTAAACACTTTCTTTTATAGGATGTGGATGTCATAGTCGTAAAAATGTATCAACGCGAGTCATGTAATCGCTTAAGTTCAAAAATGAAATACATACGTAATAAATGTATCTTAAACTCTCATACAACTAACAAGAGTTTATCGTACTTTATAACAGAGGTTAATCCTCGACAACGAAGTTTGTGTTATTACATATTACATTAGCGCAATGTTTTCATTATTCCGTGTTTACATTATCGAGCATCTGCTGTATATGTATATAAAACAGCTAATCTAAATATCCGAGGACTGTTTTATAATCGAAGACGTACCCAATAAAAAATATTTAAACTAACTATTCGTTGATTATTTTTAATGTTTACAGTGATTCGTGTTTTATCAACTTACCAAAAACGAATTTTTAAAATTTAAAATATAATTTCGTATGAATCAAATAAAAAAGAAAATAGTTCAATTTTTTATTTTACCAAAAATTAAATTAAATATTGCATTTATAAACTTGTTATTAATTACACATTTGTCATTATATTTAAGTGCATTGCCACATAACAATTGCCAGATTCCCTGCACAAAACATGTAGATTATTTTAGTATTTTTTATTGAGATGTAGAAACCAAAACCTTCTCCGACGACGACATGCCATATGGCTCCAGTTTTTTTGTCCATTTCATCTTTTATCCAACGTGCAGCCAGCTTTAACAAATTATTTTATAAATACAAAGTCTTTACTTTTACTGGTAAAAATATAAGAAAAATATTTTTATAATATCATTCTTTTATAATTATATAGATTTTGACATTTCGAAATTCAGTCGAATGTGTTGTCTGTAGTCTATTTTTTTTTATAAAAACGTTGTCTTGTGTAAGATAAAATTTTAACAAATCACAGCACAGAAACCCAAATCAAATTTAATTTAACAGTGAAATGTTTCGAATGTTTTCTCCAGGAATGTAATGCAAATTACAAAGTAATGGAGATTTTGATTTTTTTATAAATTAATCTTCAAATAAAAATATTAGACACGTATGTTTTTATTTAAAAAAAATACTTAATAATAAACGAGATATTAATTATTAAAGATTTATCGCGATATCATTATTCGAACGATAGCTAAGATTTAGAAAAAGATAACTATACTTGGGACGCCGAACAGATGCACTAATTAAATTAATGGGCAGGGCCTAAATTGCGCAGTACAGTGTACGCAGAAGTCTGCTTTACACGTTACAAATTAAGAAATGTGAAAAATCAAGCTTAAATTTTTATTTGCAAAATAAATTTCTTTAAAATACTCTTGACAAACCTCATTGTGTTATAAGTATAAGAATGCACAGATTGTCACAAAAATTTTAAATGATTATTTAATACTTGTAAAAACGGCTGCCTCCGAAGCGACATCTACTACGTTCTTATAAAAAATAGATGACTTATAGGAGTGTTATGACGACAAAGGGAAACCGGAATATCCAAAGAAAAATATTCCTAGTGACTGACTATTTTTATTTCTTCCAGTTACTGGTACCGAATCCCAGTTTCAAATTTGATTGATGAAGACGTTATTTCTAAGCTATACAGAGATTTTATTTTTGTAGTGATTTTTGTTTATCATATTGAGTAGTTACAATCGGTTCTGTGATGGTAACTGTAATTTTATTCGTAATAAATTAATATTCACCTCATTATTTCCAACAAACTTTTCACAAGCTGTCGTGACGATTTCAACAGCATCAGATTGAGTTTCTTCAGAAAGAGTAGATGTCTAGAATATTTCGTTTCATAAATAATTGTGTAAAATCATTATAATTATTTTAATATAAATATCTTTTAACCTGCACTAAAGCTTGTGTAAAACTACGAGCTGGAGTCGCATGTTCTTCTTGATGTACTTGTTCTCCTTCCTCTTCTTCCATTTTAATCACCAAAAATTGTGTATATATAAATAAAATACATTTACAAAATATTTATAATTGTTAAGATATTGTGATAATAATTGTAAAAATGACAATGTCAAAAAGTGACATAAAAATTGTTAACGAGTTTGTTTTTAGAACTGTTTAGTAGTGATTTTTGCTGATGCTTTTGTTTTTTTGGGTTTTATGGGTTCGTTCAGTATATTATTGGTTTGGGACTCAATGCAGATTTTCAACATTTTTTTTTGTATATTAATCTTCAAATAAAAATAATAGACACGTAGTTTTTATTTTTCAAAATATTTAATAATATATAAGAAATAAATTAATAAATATTTATTTTAACGTCATTATCCACACGATAACGTAGAGAAAGATATATGTTTTATGAGACAGAAACTAGGTACCTAGAAGTAGAAGTTGTATCATTTTAGTGAAGTTAGACTCCGTAGTCCGTTCAGGTTACTACGTCATAGGAAGTCACAGCGGCACGCCCATTTTTTAATTTTCGAATTTCTCTAATTTTTACATCATTACACTAAATTAACTAAAATTTTAATTTGCCTTAATTTCAAAATTAATTATGTTACTAACGTGAGATAATTACTTTCTATCCTATCATCGATTAGACAAATATGTTAAATAAAAGTCATTTTCCCCTTCATATTGTTTATTAAATTTACAATACAGTGCCACTTATTTGCGAATTCACTTCAACTTAAATAGATTTAAGTTCATACTCTTGCACATTTCCATACACAAATAGCAAGGTATCCCGCGAAGTACATAAACATTAAATTGTGTTTTTCGTAAGAGATTTCAAATGCGAAAGATTCACCTACTATCACTTGCCAACTAGGTCGATACTTGATATCCATGTATTCTTTTATCATCCGCGCCATTCTCTTCCAACAAAAAAATATTATTATGTTAAAATATCACATGTTCATATTTAATTCCAAATAGAATCTTATTAAAATATTGAAAGTAAGCTGTACAACCCTTTTTCAAAACTTGTAGGTTTACATCTTGCTGTAGTAAGAATAAATAATTTTAAGTAAAATTAACAATCATTTAAATAGATCTATAAACTAATATTTTGAATATATTTATGAGCTGCGCATGTGCAGTGTAGGAAATAACATTTCTCACAGTATTTGCTAATAATGCGCATGCGTGAAAGTACTCTTTGTAATGTTATCTGCGGCATATTGTTCTTTATGTCAAAAAGATTTCATACATGTATTTCCCACCTTGTGTGATTCGTCTCGTGCCGAAACTTGGAAAACAGGCGACTTTCTGCACTTGTTGCATAATATATTATAAAATGTGACGTACTCTAACGCCATCTCTATTTAGGCTAATCGTAACTGTTTTTTTTTTTCATGAAAAAAAGATTTATTCATAATTTCTTATTGAAAGTATTACCAAACGTAATAAAAATGATAATAAAATTATTTTATAAAATTTATTTGATATGCAAAACAACAAACTAAATATCAAAAATGGATATGACGTTTATAGTTCTGTTTAAGTCTACTGTGGCGCTACATGTGATATTCTTTTTCTGGCCAATAAGAAACCTTGCTTTATAATAGGCAGAGATGACGTCATCAAATATACGTTACTGTATTATTTTTCGTAAATATTTTCGATTTTTATATAAAATTTATAAACTTTTATTGTCGACAACTCATAATTTGCTAATAGATTTAGTACCTCATTATTTCCAGGATTTTTTTCACAAGCCATTATTATAATTTCAATAATATCTGGTTGTACTTCTTCATGTATATCAGATCGCTACAAAAATATTGGAATTATTTTCATAACTTAATTCTTAAACAAAAACATGAAATATATGACTGGAGCATTTTTTTCATATCGGTTGCACAAAATAAATTAGGGGATAAACTCACTACAACTATTCCGTACGTATATAAATGTTTTTTGGTTTCCGGTATATTTTGTTTTGTTTGCTCTGCGTTTTCTTCTACTACTGCTGCTTCTTCTTCTGCCATTATATAATTTTGATTTATATCCCGATATAAATATTATATTAGTTTAAATCCCCAGATTTAACCCTTACCAAACCCTGACAGATTGCCCGATAAAATTTAAACTGACATATTTTGTTTACATGACAACCAAAAATAATTCAATAAAAAAAATTACTAAAATATTCATTTGACAATATTTGTTAACGACCATTAAACTTCCAACGAATGAGGATAGTAAATTGACAAAAAAAACTTCATTCATTGCTCTATCGGTTTCGATTTCGACCCTACGAATTTTATTTATAGTCATTTTTAGTAATATTTTACAAAATAATAACATTTTTGGCATCATATAGCTTTATTATAAAATGGCGTGTACAAAAGCAGTACAAAATACAAGTGCATTTACTAAAGCTTTATAAAATAGAGAATTTGTGTTAAAATGTTAAAAATCGTTTAATCAAACGATATACATCAATAGTTTATTTGTACTATTTTACAACAAATAATACGTTTGTAATAAAAAAAATCAAGTATTATTTTTGGAAGGTATTTCTCTTAAGCACATTTTATATTTCATAAAATGCAAATTTAAGTTTTAAATACAATAGAATTTTCCTTGATTTTTTGTTGTATATATTAATAAATAATAATATGCGCCAAATGAATAAATTAAATATTGTGACGTCATTTCTTTTACTTAGTTCAACATAAAACAAATGTACGCAAATCGCCCTCTATCAAACAATATGACGTCACAGGAGAACCCATTTTTTTTTATTTAAAAGTTCATAAACATTTGATAATATATTTTACATTATTATAATTTATTTAACCCTAAAATTAATTTTGAATATAACTATCTCAATAATCATGGAAAACCCCGTTTAAATATTAAAATATAAATATATATCGTTTAATTTAACGATATGAGCATGATATACCTAATAATTGTGATTTTTATGAGCATTTCCACATACAAATAGCTGTGTTTCCTCCAAAATAGAGATAAAGCAAATTTGAGACTTGATAAGAAATTTTGAATCCATAACCTTCCCCTACGACAACTTGCCAACTTGGTCCGAATTTCTTGTCCATTGTTTCTTTTATCATTTTCGCTGCCGCCTTAAAAACATTCAAATTTATTTCATGGGGCTCTTACGAACTACAAACCATGTACCTCATTATTTGCAGCATGTTTTTCGCAGGCAGTTACAGCAATTTCAACTGCATCTGCTTTTACTTCTTCACTCATATCCGATTGCTAAAAATAGCATTTGTTTTGTCAATAACAATTCACCATCAACTTCTTGTAAGTCTTCGAAAACTAATCAATAATTCATTGAATGACTCACCCTTATTAAGGGGTAAGTGTGTAGTATTTTTTGTTCACTTTGTTCTTCCTTTTTACCATTTGCTTCATCATCCATACTGAATTTTTAATATAATCTTCGAAATAAATGTTTACACAAAATTTAAACACACAGAAAATTTGAACCGCGCGGTAGAGCAAAGGTAATGACAGGTTTTTGTTTACGATATGAACTGACTCAGTGTTGCCAATTGTCTGAACACAATATTCCTCATTCATATTTATTTCATGTATTAAATTGAAGTTTAATATAATTATATTTATAAAATATTAAAATAATAGTGAGAGAAGCAATAAATACTCACTTAATCCAATTTATATAGCTTTAATTTCATATTTAGTAATATTACAATATCCCTACAAAAATATAACCTAACCTAAAATTTATTAAATGTCAAAGTGACGTTTAAAAATGTCTCGTTTTAGCGGAGTCCTACAGTTAACTGATTTGGATGATTTTATCACGCCATCTCAAGTAAGAAATTAAATTTAATTGTTTTATTAATGGTTGTATTTAATAATAATTGTAGGAATGTATAAAACCAGTAAAAATCGAGAAAACTACATCCAAAACTGGATCAAAAATTACAATACAAGAAGATGGATCATATTTTAATATTGAAGAGGTATTTATATTAAATATCGTTTGTCATTAAACAACAATTTAATAAAAAATAACTCCTATTTCTTGTTTAATATATATTTTTTTATACGTTCTTTAAAGATCTACTTATTTTCGCGTATTTTAAATATAATTGAAGTTTGACTTTTTACTGCTGAAACTTTTAAATTCAAAATTATAGAAAAATAAAATTCTTGACAAATTTTTGAGTTTTATTTAACAAGGTTATGTATTTGATATTTTTGACATATTTCAGCAGAAATACCACCCTTAAAAAATAAAATTTTACTAGATGAAATTGTACTACATGAGCTATAAACGTACTAGTTTTGATGCTGTTATAGTTTTGCTTAGACAAAAAAAAACTAACGAATTCTTAATATTTGTATCTAAATCAGAAATGCCTTTAGAGTTGTGTTTTTGTTTTATTTGAGAAATAATACATTTTAGCCTTTAATATGTAAATATTTATAGGACGGCAAAGCTCAAAAGCTCCAAAAAGTAGAAATAACTCTATCAGACTGCTTGGCTTGTTCGGGCTGTATAACATCAGCAGAAAGCGTCCTCGTTACACAACAAAGCCAGGAGGAACTGCTCCGAATATTCAACAATAACAAACAACTTATCCAAGAAGGAAAATTCGCGGAGACTAAGTTCATTGTTGTCTCCGTTTCGATTCAACCGATATTATCTTTAGCTTTGAGGTATAACTTAAGTCCAAATGAGGCAGGGGCGAAATTAGCTGGGTATTTTAAACAACTTGGGGCTGATTTAGTGATAGATATGAAGGTGGCGGATGATTTCGCATTGTTAGAAAGCCAGAAAGAATTTATAAAGAGGTACAGAGCAACCGAAAGCGATGGAGTGAAGAATGTTTTGCCGATGCTTGCGTCTAGTTGTCCAGGTAAAACAGTCAATATTTATAAAATATATCGTAAATTTTATATGTAAGGTTGTAGTTTAAATTTTATCGCCATATTTAAGTGTTTTGTTTTGATATTTTGCGCATATTTTAATGTGTAATTAAATATTAATTGCACTTTCTAAATTCTATACAGTCCTTAACAATTTTAACATATTTCTGATATTTGCCCCAAAGCACAAAGTATAGTAATTATATTTTTTTACTTTCTACCAACTAATTCACTGTGCTTTAAAGATTATTTTTTTCTGTAATTTACAACCCCCGGTATTTATTTCTCGTATTTATTTAACTAAATTAAATTTTAAATAAAATAATTTATGTATGAATATAACTACATTATTTCAGTTTTTTCGATTAATTATAGTAGCCAAATTTCAGGACAGTGGAATATGACTCATAATTCACTTTTCTCGGCCAATCACAGAACCAGTAATTAATTATTCTTTTATGTTTTTTTCCGAATTTACAGGATTAGAAAAAAAAATAGTATTATATTAGGGATTATAGTCATTATTCGGCTCGTCACGCAAACTTCATCTTCGCGAATAATTAATATCATAATCCTTTATATAATAATATACTATTATTATGGTAGGGAAGTTCTATAATTTACGTTACAAAAACAATTTTTTTTCTAGAATTATACAAGTAATACTTGTTTGTAACTTTCAAATTTTTCAATTACAAAACTGTTTCTTTTTTGAAATTAACAATACGTAAATTTTATTTACTTTACAAATTAAGTGTGTAACAATAAAATAACTTACCATACTTGTATATTATATCGCAGGACGAAAGAATTTTATTAGTCTGTGTCCATCTGTAAAAAAAATTAGAATAAATGTCCCAAATAAACAATGAAAAATGTTTTTATTTCTGTTATTTTAAATTTAGATGAAGTATTGGATTTGGATAAAATATACGATTATCTTCATGCCGTCTACATGAAATATTAAGCGAAAAAAAATATGCCAGGCACTCAAAATTATTGTATAGTGTGTAATGTTTAGAAAAGTATTTCATATATTTGTAAAACAAATATATTCCTCTTCTAGGATGGATATGTTACGCAGAAAAAACTCACGGTAGTTACATCTTGCCTTATATTTCAACAACAAAATCTCCTCAGCAAATAATCGGCTCTTTAGTAAAAGAAAAATTGGCAGAAACACATTCAAATGGTCGACCTGTGTACCACGTTACTGTTATGCCTTGTTATGACAAAAAATTAGAAGCTGCAAGGGAAGACTTTTTCAATGAACAGTCTCAAAGTCGAGATGTGGATTGTGTTATTACAGCCAGTAAGAAAATAAAATATTTATTACAAATTTTTAATTTATTTTGATTACACTTTAATATTTTTTTCAGTTGAAATTGAACAAATGTTACTAAATGATGGTCTATCTCTAAATGATGTTGAAACAGGAAATTTAATAAATCCGTGGAGTAAAAATAATTTGGTAAGTTTATCAGGACATGAAGGAACTGGTTCAGGTGGATATGCAGATCATATTTTTAAATATGCTGCCAAAGAATTATTTGGAGAAGAATTAACAAAACTGGAATACAAAGACTTAAGGTATATATTTTTTCTGTACTCATTATTGGGTTTATTATTATTTATTTGTTGTTTTAGGAATCACGATTTCCGAGAAGTATCCTTAGAAAAAGACGGAAAAGTGCTACTAAAATTCGCAATAGCGAATGGGTTTAGGAATATTCAAAACCTGGTACAGAAATTAAAAAGGGGCAAATCACAATATCATTATGTTGAAGTAATGGCTTGCCCATCAGGTAAATACAAATATGCGAAAGTTGCATAAAATATAAACGATTAGGTAAATAATATTCGAGCAATTCGTGATTTACGGAGGCGAAAGTTATGTGAAATGACAATGTGAACGGTTAAGTAAATAATAATCGCTTTTAAGTTTGATATCAATACAATTTGAGCAATACTTGATAAATTTGATGTTGATTTGGCATTTTGACAGTAATGACTATTATTATGAAAGAGGAATGTAATTAGAAAGTGTTATAATGCATAAATTTTCTGTCATTATCTTATTTGCTTAATTTATTTTAAATTGATTTCGAAACTCGCATAAATGATAAGTAGTAAACTTGAAATATTCTTTAAATTAAAAAGAATATTCTATTTTCGATATATTTCATAATAGCAGCTATGACATCTGCCTTTTCTATTTCTTTCTATCTTTATTAGTCTTCTCTTCTTTCTACCTATATTAAATTTTAAAAATTATTAAGAAATCGTTGTGTTCATTTATTTAGCAACATTAAAAAAATAATTGTACTATACTTCGGACGCCAAACAGATGCACTAATTAAATTAATTGACAGGGCGTAAATAGCGCAGTACACTGTACGCAGAAGTCAGCTTTACACGTTACAAATTAAGAAATGTGAAACAATTATGTTTATATTTGAAATGAATTCAATACTTGAAGTATATTAATAAATACTATTTGTAATATTAATTTCAAATACGATAATCGTATGAAAACAACAAAAATATTTGACAGAGGTACAAATGCAAACAGAAAACGAAATGTAAGCTGTAAAAAATTTGTTCTATTAAAATGTAGCGCTCGTTAGTGGGAAAAGTTTCTTGTGCATCTGTTCAGCGTCCCAATAGACTACAACAGTACACAAATGAGCTATATAATAGAAAAGTTTTTTAGGTAATTTAGAATAGTAATAGAAGTAAAAGTACTTCTATTATAAATAGCTTTTTTACAAAATGCTCTAATAATTTTGTGGACAGACATATTCTCTTTTTGATTTCATCTAAAGACAAAACATGCTTTTTTGTAGGATGTTTGAACGGTGGCGCTCAAATTCGTCCTCAATCCGACAAAACAGTCCGAGAACTAACATCAGAGTTAGAACACATGTACTCTGATTTATCTACAGAGTTTCCCGAAGACAATGAAGTCGTTAAAGACTTGTACGACAACTGGCTGAGCGGACAAGATAGTGACAAATGTGTTAATGTACTTCATACGCAATACCATGCAGTAGAAAAAATGAACACTGCACTTAATATTAAATGGTGATAGAAATTGTTGAATTTTGTATTGTTTTAAAGTATAATATATTGGTTATTTTACTTAATTGTTTGTTATTATTATTTCGAGTTTCGAACTTTTGAATTGTGATGTAATTATCAATGACGTCAAATCGTTATCCAATTTCAAAATTTGATCAAAGGTTGTTTTTTAAATGCAGAAAATATAGATCGTTTAAATTACAAATTATTGTATTTATACAAGCTGATAAGTTCAAAGGTTCATATTTTTTAGTTTAAAATAAACACACCCAAATATATTCTGTACTTGAGCTGATATTTTTATTTGGGTATTAAATTAAAACAGCTCATAAGTACAAAGGTCTCTCTTATTGTTTAATTTAATACAAATATACGTATACTTTGAAGTATTTTTTATATGAAATTAATAAACAAAAGACAATGCAGATACACTTCGATTTATGAGGTCAACAAAAATAATGAGAGTTTGTATTAAATATATTTAATTGTATGTTACAAAGGAATAATTTAAGATTTTTTTTTGATATTCAAGACTGAAAAACATTGTTCATGTACACATATTAAACCAAAGAGGCTTACACATTTTAATATATTGTATAGTAACTATTTATAATTGTTTTTATTGAAACAATAACAAAATTGTAATAATAATAACATTTCCTGCATTATTTTTTTGGCAGGTTCTCATCGTTTTGCAAATCGATTAGTTCAAGCAGATAATATATTGCTTTGAGTAAAGTAATAAAATGATTGCTAAATGTATCTACGTATATCAATAGCTTTACTTTTTGAAAATCAGAAAAACGATTAGTTCATAGTCAAATGCATATTGACTTTACATTCCTAAAACCTGTAAATTCACTACGTTCTATAACTAGCATGAAATACTATTCCATACCAGTTTTAAAATATGTATAGGTACTTTCTCTAACACTATTTAATTATTGTAAAATTTTTCTTTTACAATTTGACAGGCTAGTGTGTTTTGTCTGTCTGTTACAGAACATTATTCTATAACAGAATTTGTCCATTCTGTAGTAGTTTTCAGAATACAGAATGTGAATTCTACAGTAGTGTTAGAAAATAGTATATTATTTAACAAGCATAATATGTAGGCTATATTACACGATGATGTAATTAAAAATACGAGCGGTAGCGAGTATTTTTAATCATCTGAGTGTAATGTAGCCATATTATGCGAGTCAAATACTATACTTTATCTACAACTATCAGGCATATAACAAATCTGATATTATTTGTTAAATATTCAGTTAGGTGTGGGTAGTTCATATATAGCTTAACAGATGGCGCCACAGTAGCACTTAAATGTCAAAATCACTTTTCAAATTGTATTTATTATACTTTTATAAGCATATATATTGATATTTATAATAAAAAATATGTTATTAATAAATTAACAGTTTAATAAAATATTATGTGTTAAATTATATGCCCTATTTATTACAGAAAAGTGTAGCGTGTATCATGACATTTCATATTACACTTGTGTAATATGAGTAGTATATTATATGTAGTATCACACGTATAATGTACCCATATTTCAATAGTTGTAGATAAATAATATATATCGTTACGAAAAAAAACAATTTCAGATCCACAATTGTGTTTAGATTGTTTTCTATTATTTTGAGTTATAAGAGGTGGGGTAGATCGCTTCACCAGGACAACTTGAAAAAGTAGTCAAGACGCCCACGGGACGACCTTTGCCCCTATAAAAATTCAAGTGCTCCTGAAAATTCAGGTCGAACCAAGCGTTACCAAGGCTCATATATTTTCCTTACTCTTTAGTTTAAGGCACGAATTCGCATCCATCATAATAAAACATCACTATAAAATCAAATTCGTAAACTACCCACAGACGTACTTTGTACTATCAACGCCATCTATTCAAAAAATATTTAAATATTATAGGCACACGTTTTGAAATAAACTTTATGAATATAAGAATAAATAACCATATGTATTATTATTGTTTTACATGAAGTATAAAAACAATAATAATATAAACAACAATATCAAATAACAATCAAAAAGTAATAATGATTTTTAATGAAAAAAAATAACATTTTTATTGTTTGTTAAAAACAATTTATGACGTTTTACACAACATGTGAATTTACTAAATAATATTTTGTATAATTACATAAAAAATTATTGACTTTTACCTACGTCAGTATACTATTTTGACGTATTTAAATAATACAAAAATTAACAAATTAAACACAATTTGTATTGGCTACTAAACTGCAAAATATGTTATCGTAGTATAGTAATTAATACTAATTAGTACTATTAATAAAGTATGTACGCAACTAAACTTTTTGTAATAATTAAATTATATAATAAACAACAATTAATAAAAATGAAACAATGATTGTTTTATTGTTTCAACATAACCTATTATTAGAGACAACAATTGTAGGTTATGTAACCAGCAATACACCCTTGGATCACCTTATCCAGACGAAAATTTTACGTTTTTTAATGTTATGTCTAGCAGTGGTAAAAAAACGATATCATTGACGTAAAATGATCATAATAAGATTAAAACTTATGTCGAATTAAATACTAGTATATTATACTTGCGACATAAAATAAGCAAATCATCTCTACCGGATTTAAGATAATAATTGTTAATTAAGTGATAATTAGTATGCAAATACTAAGTTGGCTAGGAAAATATCTTCAAATGTTTTATAGTTTGTTTATATCACACTTGTCACACGATGTTTCAAATCATTTTGTGTAAATTACCAGAAAATTAAATTTATAACTTCTAAGAATGAATGAAACTTTGTTGAAACAAAACAAATAATATTATTTATTGAAAATATAGTTTATTTTTAAATATGGCATTGAATTTTTCGAAATTATTTATTAATAGCGATTCATATTACTGTTTATATTTATGTGATATATTTTTTATTATTGATATCTTATTACAAAGCAAATATATTTATAATTTGGCATTGAAAAGTCATTTTTAATAAACAAAAACAATATACAGATAAAATTTGACGTCAATTTATTATAAGAAATTAATCGTTGCCTTGGATTTCATGTATTGTTGCAAAAAACTTAACTGGGTGTTGCAAAAATTTATGCTGAATGGTTTCTAAGAATTTGTATCGAATTATTTAGTAAAATAAAAGAACATCTAAATTCTATGTAAATTTATAAATATAATTTTGTATAAACTACATAAGTAATCAAAACTTTATAAGTTCTAGTGTAGACAAACTAACTTCTTATGCACTTTTTTATAATTTATTATTTTGCACGTCCTTTGACATTTCTAATTAAAAATAACATTCAATGGCCTTACCAAAAATACATTCACTCCATTCAAGAACATTACTTGTAACTTCCAAATGTTAATTATAAATATTTTTATGTGTTCCATATATTAAAATATAGGGTAATTATATATTTTTTCAAGAATATTTACAAAATTATCATTTTTTGTTAACTTGGATAAAAAAATCATATTTTATTACACATATTAGTATCGTGAAAAAATAAATGAAGTTTATAGATTTCCATTTATTTCCCATATAAAAATAGCTCGCGTGGTTCTCTCTCTACACGAGTTAGAGTGCCCAGTAGGTACCATAAATGATAGTTAAACAATTAAGTATAAAAATGTATATATTTATACTTAATATAAATAGAATGTAAGTCTTTCTAAATATTACACAGATGTGTTAATTAACCTATTTTGTTTTATAGTTTTTCATGCATTTTAAATAGCATTTAAAAACAATAAATTCACATTATTTTCTTGAAAGTAGGTCATATTTTTATATAGAATTGAAAACCGATTGTTTATGTATGTCAAATGTTTCACATATTTCATTAAAATATATCCTTATTTCAAGTCAACAAACTTTGTAATTATATAAAAAA
Source organism: Stenolophus ochropezus (assembly GCA_035578165.1). Taxonomy (NCBI): domain Eukaryota; kingdom Metazoa; phylum Arthropoda; class Insecta; order Coleoptera; family Carabidae; genus Stenolophus; species Stenolophus ochropezus. Next base: position 896,225 of record JAQOWZ010000028.1, on the reverse strand, counting down.
AAACATTTTCTAAAAGAAGCAGATGTCAGAAAATCATGAGATTTCTTGATTAAAAGTTAAATCATCCGAGACTGCATTGTAAAAGGGCAGAAATAGAAACTGAAGAAGAATTTTTGTTTTGCTAAACAACGCAGGAGGAGGCAAAATTTGGATGTTGAAATGTGAAGATTTGTTACAAAATAAACCATGAAAATATTTGTAAATACAGATATAGATATTTAGAGCAGCCGATTTTTTGGACATAATCTCAAAAAACAGAAACCAAACTAATAAGTAAATATAAAATATAAACACTTAATGGAGACAGTAAAATTGACTAATTTTTACGAAGGGTGATTTTAATCTCATTACGTTAGGGCAAGAATTAGAGTACTTCATAGTGAGAATCACCCTTCTCTCAGGTAGTAAACATTACGGTGACTGGTTTTCACGGAGGGTGATTTTGAAGTAATTAGGGCAAGAATTAGAGTACTTCATAGTGAGTGAGTACCCTTCTCACAGTTAGTAAACATTACGATGACTGGTTTTTACGGAGGATGATTTTGACCTAATTACGTTAGAGTAAGAATTAGAGTAATTTACCATGAGCGAGCACCCTTCTTACATGTAGTAAATATACGATGACTGGTTTTTACGGAGGGTATTTTGACCTAATTACGTTAGAGCAAGAATTAGAGTACTTTACAATGAGTGAGCACCCTTGTTACATGTAGTAAACATGCGGTGACTGATTTTTAGGGCAAACATTATATTATAGTATGTGATATTGAGTGAGCACCTAGATAATAGTCATGGCTGATATGTTTGATTACATATTTGCAATATAATAATTACGAGTACGTAATTAAAAGAAAATTATATACACAAATATTCTATGCCAAAAGGCAAAAATAAAGATATTGATTAAACCTAATTTCTTATTTTTCCTTATTGTTCACTTAATCAGTTTTCCATCTGTAATTAGAATTACGTCTGAGTGAATTTCGCAATATTTACAACTTATAAGAAAACTCTGCACATAAACTTTAAATTATGAACAAATACGCAAACCAGGAAATGATCTTAAGTAAATTATTCAATAAATTATAAAAACAGCGAGACATTTCACTCCAGTATGCCACGACTTAGTGTAAGAAATGAGTGGTTAAATCTAAATGAGCGGTTTTCAACAAATTACAAGAAAATGGCAACATAACCTACATTCCCAATCTTATTTTTATTGTGTTATGTAACAAACTTGTATAAAGGGCGTGGTGATAAATGGTAAACACGTTTTCTTTTTTTGCAAGAGGTCAAGGGTTCAAGTCCCACACCTAGCAAACAAACAAAAATTATTATATCTCTTTGTAAGAGGCGCATTTATGTAAATTAAATTTTAGCACCACATTTCGTAATATATGATTTGTAAATTGAAAGAAAATTTATTTCAAAAAATGTTTATAAGGTACATAGATAAAAGAACAGTATTAAAAAAATGAGTCTACATTATTATTTGTTCCTTATGATTTTTCATATCTAATTCCTGAACTTACAAGAAACATAAAATTATTTTTGTTTATTGATTCGGATGCAAAATTTTATGCTCTCCTACAGTAATTTGAAGCTTTTTTACCAAAAGAATTAGGGAAGCAGGAAATTACGAAAGTGTAATCTTATGTTAAATCCCTATGTTCGGGTGATCGAATCACCACCCTGTATAAGAACATGAAGAAATAAATGTAAGAATAGAAGCCTAAACAATTAACCTTCGTTTGTAAAGTATTGTTAAATATTTATCGCATTGCCAAAAATTAAAAATTGAATTGATAAGAGTTCAATTAGATAAATATTTACTGTAATACTATAATCAAACACGGAAAGATTAGAGGTGACGTTTATAAATATTATTTATTATGTCTGTTATTTCCAAACAGAAAATACAAAACACATTCGTCTTCCACTTTAAGTAATTCTTACAAGGCATTCTCCTTTCACTGTTTGCAAAAACGATAAATATCATCTCTTGATTATGGTACGGTTTCCATTCATGTCACTTGTCAACTGTGAATATATGAATATAATAAGTTCTCAACTAATTTCAAAGTGGCTGATGTAGCTAAAGGTCGGGAAATAAATAATAAGTGACTGATTATGAGTAAAATGATGAAATTATTCACACTGTCAAAAAGGAAACTGTTAAAATTCATGAATAAAAATCACTTTCGACTTACATAACAAGTTAAACGATATAAGGAAGCTACTATGACTATAGGAAACTAATTAAATTTTCCGGGTCCGATTAGAAATTTTGGTAATTCAATCATATAAGTGAATTACTTCTAGTTATGTGGACATAAACAAAGAATTTTTAAAGAGTTTACGAACAAATTAAGAAAAAATGAAAAAAAAATCAACTACATTTATATGCAATTCTCTATCAGTTGATCTATACATACGTCAATTTTTGCTTCTATAAAGATCAAAAGTTGTATATAAAAAGAAATGTTGCAGATTAGAATAGTCAACGATTCATTTAATTACATTTTTTGTAGATAATAATAACCATAATAATGTGGACTGACATGTGATATATGCGTAAAGTTACAACACAAGTTATTTTGCTGTCTAGTAACTTGAAGATAAAAAATTTTTGAGTTTTTTTTTAAACACAGTCAGTTTATTACCCATTCTTTGGTGTCAGATATTGGTAGTGATAATTACCAGACATCACCGTTCGGGCACTAAAACTAATGTAGAAAGTGCATCACCGGAGAAAATGGTAAAAAAATTTACTCGAAGTGATTCAGTCACTTTTATGAGTGCTTTTAATGAAAAATCAAGCTTCCTTAACAAATTTGTTCACCAGTTCAACAAGAAATAAATAGTTTAAGGTGAACAAGTGTTTTAATTAAATGAAGTGTAGCAATTACATGGTATTTTAAGATTTCACATTTACCGTATTACATTAACCAATAAATTCTTGATTTTATGAAGAATATAGCGCTAATTACTTATTTTTCAATGTACGCCTCCGGTATATAATTTTTTTTTTGTACGATTTACAAGATTACTCGGACACAGCGGATAATACTGGTTCATATTTGTTACTGAATTGTAGATTCAAAATAATAAGAAAAACAATAAAAGGTTATCACATGTTTGCAGTACAGGATGCAATTATCCTGAAATGCTTATTATAATAAGTACTTCAAATAAATACATACTAAATAATAATACCTGTTCAATGGTTACATATGCAGCACTTAAAATTTTTTATTCAGATTACATTAGGGCAAGAATTAGAGTACTTTACAGTAAACGAGCATCCTTCTCTCAGGTAGTAAACATTGCGGTGACTGATTTTTATGGAGGGTAATTTTGCAATAATTAAATTAGAGCAAGAATTAGAATACTTCAGAGTGAGTGAGCACCCTTTTCTCAGGTAGTTAGATTACGGTGACTGGTTTTTACGCAAGATGATTTTGAAATAATTAAATTAGAGCTTGAATTAGAGTAGTTCATAATGAGTGAGCACTCTTCTCTCAGGTAGTAAACATTATGGTGACTGGTTTTTACGGAGTGTGATTTTGAACTAATTATATTAGGGCAAGAATTAGAGCATTTCACAGTGAGTGAGTACCCCTCTTTCTGATAGTAAACATAATTTTGAATTAATTAAAATAGGGCAAGAATTAGAGTACTTTATTGTGAGTGATCATACTTCTTTTAGATAGTAAACATAACGGAGACAAGTTTTTATGGAGGATAAATATGAAGTAATAAATTAGGGCAAGAATTAGAGCACTTCACAGGAAATGAGCACCTTTCTATCAGATAGTATAAATTCTGGACACTTGTTTATACGGAGGGTGATTTTAATCCAATTACATTAGGGCAAGAATTAGAGTACTTCACAATGAGTGAGTACCTTTTTCTCAAGTAGTAAACACTACGGTGCCTGGTTTTTACGGTAGGTGATTTCGAAGAAATTAAATTAGGGCAAGAATTAGAGCATTTCATAGGTGTCAGGTAGTAAACATAACAGTGACTGGTTTTTATGGAGGGTTATTTTGAAGTAATGAAATTAGGGCAAAAATTAGAATATTTCACAGTGAGTGAGCACCCCTCTTTCAGATTGGAAACATTCCGGAGACTAGTTTTTACGGAGGATGATTTTGAATTAATTATATTAGGACAAGAATTAGAGTACTTTACAGGGAGTGGGCAAGAATTAGAGTATTTCACAGTGACTGAGGACCCCTTTTTCAGATCGTAAACATTCCGGACACTGGTTTTTACGACGGGTGATTTTGAAATTAAATGAGGACAAAAATTAGAGTACTTTACAGCGAGGTGAGCGACCATGCCTCTCTCAGGTAGTAAACATTACGTTGCCTGGTTTTTACTACGGGGGATTTTTATTAATTAGGTACAATAGGGCAAGAATTAGAGTACTTCACAGTGAATCAGTACCCTTCTCTTCCTCTTCCTCTTCCTCCCTTCTCTCAGGTTTTACGGAGGGTGATTTTAATCTATTTACATCAGGGCAAGAATTAGAGTTCTTTACAATTTTATTTTAGAATTAATTCGTTTAATTGGCGTAGCTGCTTAATTGGTCCAAAATATATCCTTCCTTCGTCTTTTAAGATTTATAGCACCTACGATGTCATTATTGTTCTTCTGTTTGTCTGTACCTCAAGTATCTTCAATACACCACTTTCCACAATCCACCATCTCCCATCAATCCTTTATATCTCGCATTCACCATTGCGCCACACTGTGCCGCTTAGTGTAAGCAGACGTCGAACATTGTTGTAGGTCATAACCTGTGAATCGGAAGAAAACACTCTCCGCCAGCAGCAGCAGCAGCTACCAGTGCGCGGCTATTTCGTTTTCGTTTTCGTTTTCGTTGTCGGCCACGCTGGTGAGATGTGCGTCAGTCTGCAAGTTGCCGCGCTAGCGCGAGAGTGCCGCAGTGCAACGGAAACAGCTGAACATGGCGGGAAACTTCAAGTTAGGGTGCGCGGTCATTGTGCTCGTGTTTGCTCTAAGATTAGGACTTGGTCAGACCTACGGACTTGGCGGATGCCCCAAGTATAACTTGATGAAGAATTTTAATATTTCGAGAGTGAGTTTCTACTGTACTTAAAGGCTATACATATACCTAAACCATTTGATTATAATAGAGTGTACAAATTTAACTCTCTGTTTCTAATATCAATATATTTTTGTAATCAGAAGTTAAATTATATTTAAGATTGAATTAAAAAATAATTATGATAATTCAATTTCCATTAATAATATTTTAGAATAGGATCGGATTATTGTCTGTTCTAAAATACAGTTGATACTTTCTGGTACAAAATCAAGGCTGGTAACAATTTAAATAAAAGATTCTGATTTCAATGTCGATTGCCACAGAAATAAAATTCCAATTTAGTTGCGGTTTCGGATTTAGAGAAATTGGGTTTCGGTATACGTATATATTTTTGTAATCGGAAGATAATTTTAATAATAGTTAAATTATATTTAAGATTGAATTAAAAAAATAATTATGGTAATTCAATTTTCATTATTAATATTTTGAAATAGGATTAGATTCTTTTCTGTTCTAAAATACAGTTGATACTTTCTGATACAATATCAAAGCTGGCAACAATTTAAATAAGAGATTCTGATTTCAATGTCGATTGCTTCAGAAATAAAATTCCAATTTAGTTGCGGTTTCGGTTTTAGAGAAATTGGGTTTCGGTATACCTATTGTTTTACTGAAATATTTTTGAAATTCTAAATTCTTGCAGTTCTAACGATCATATTCCTAATTCAATAGTCGAAAATTATATATTTTTTTTTATTTCAGTTTAAATTTCATATCTTTTTTTTTTCAGTTAACGGTTTCAATTTCAATTTCCTACATAAATTTAAAAAATCTCTAATATAATCATTTATGAACTATATTTACGTGATTTAAACTAAGTTACTAGGAGTATTTTCTTCAAATAATTTTAATAATATTTATAAAACTTTGTAAGATGTAAATGGAAACCATGTATTTACAAAGACTGCAACGTATAAGTGTGCATATTTAATTACGTATTTCCGTTATTGATTTTATTTTACTTATAGTCCAATTTTGCAACAATAATAATAACAATTGAAGTTTATAATAAATATTACAGATAAAATGGTTTATGAATTTTGAGCATACTATACCTTACTTTTAAAGACAGTTTAACTAAATGTATATAAAATAATTAATCAAAATTACCCATAATTATCACTTTGAGGAAATTTCCCAATTAATGTTAATACTTTCCTACATTATTTTGATTAAAATATTATTACATGATTACTCTTTTCTTTTTTTGGGATTTTAAAATAATTTGTATATTTCAAATATATATTTTTAGATGCACCAATACGTCACTGTTTTCATTGTTATTGAGTCAATTTATTTATTGAGGAAGTTTAAAGATTAGAATTGTAACGGTTTTGAATAATGTCAATTGAAATACGATAAATTATAGAACGTCACTAAATATTGTTTAGAATATTATCAAATATAGTAGATAGTGCGATAGAAATAGAATCCTAGCTCAAACGAAGTCAAAATATCTTTTGTAACAATAATTATAATGATAATTTTTTAAAGTAATCGATATATTAACCTTGGTTTCATTCAGATTTTGCAATGCAACATTTTAGCCATAACAACTCTTCTTCACTTTGCGAAATGTTATAAAAAATGTTGAATTTGACGCTGCGTTCTAATCATTAGTTCGTCGTACAGTACTTATTAAAATAAATTTTTAGTTTATCACTCTAAAATTTTTCATATACAGCCAATATTATCCAAAAATACCTATTTTTGGGTCTAAAATTTCGGTTTCTGCAAATAATCTATATCGATAGAAGCCGATGCGCTGATTTCAAATTTTCAAACGGAATTTAATTATCTCTTTTCGTTCCTGAGATTTTTGCTCTCAAAGTTGAACCTTAAAAAAGTGTGTTTTTTCGATATGTCTCAAAAATGGGTAGAGATACAATCTCAACGATTATACCAGTCGATTCTACAGGCAAAAATACATAAAGAAATGTCTTCTCCTCATATACGTTCTTTGGAGCGATGAGAAAAACGAAAAAACCTCTATTTCAGGTTTTCACTCAGAAACTTTTTGTCTCCAAAAATGTTTATTTTCTGGACTTAAGTAGACATCGATGCGCTGATTCCAAATTTTCAAACAGAATTGAATTATCTCGTACCGTTCTCGAGATATTTGCGTTCAAAGTTAGACCTGAAAAAAGTGGTTTTTCAGGAATAACCCTGAAATGGGTCGAGATACGACCTCGGCGACTTTTTCAATCGATTCTACGGGCAAAATTACATAAGTCTACCAATTTTCGAATTTTTATTCCAACTGATACAGTTTTTAGAAAGAAAAAACTGAAAATGGCCAAAATCGAAAAAAATCGTAAGGGGTTCATCAGGCATTTTTTTCGATTTTCGCCGATTTTCGTTTTTTTGCTCTAAAAATTGTATCTGTTAAAATAAAAATCTGAAAATTGGTATAGTTATGTAATTTTGCCTGTAGAATCGATTGGTGAAATCGCCGAAGTCGTATCTCGACCCATTTCAGGGCTATTCCTGAAAAACCTCTTTTTTCAGGTCTAACTTTGAACGTCAATATCTCGAGAACGGTAAGAGATAATTGAATTCTGTTTGAAGATTTGGAATCAGCGCATAGATGTTTACTTAAGTCCAGAAAATAACAATTTTTGGAGATTAAAAGTTTCTGAGCGAAAAACTGAAATAGAACTTTTTTCGATTTTCTCATTTTTCACCGAATCGTTCCAAAGAACGTATATGCAGAGAAAACATATGTTTATATAACTTTTCCCGTAGAATCGACTGGTGTAATCGTTGACATTGTATCTCTACCCATTTTTGAGATATACCCTAAAAACACACATTTTTGAGGTGCAACTTTAAAAGCAAAAATCTCAGGTACGAAAAGAGATAATTAAATTCTGTTTGTAAATTTGAAATCATCACATCGAGATCTATCAATATGAACTATTTCCAAAAACCAAAATTTTTGATCAAAAAATTGGTATTTTTGGATTATTTCGAATGTATATGAAAAATTTTAAAGTGAAATACTAGAAATTGTACCTTTTTATGTTCAACAATAATTGGAAATAACATGAAGACGCAAAAAGAGTTTTTGGCCTTGTCCTCATATACGTTTCATTATCACGTTTCACAGTTATAAAAGAAAATTCACACCTTTCATATTTCTTCTACTTTTTATTACAAAATGAAGTCATACAAACTGTATAATATAAATTTTAAATTCTAATTTAAATATGAGATTAATAATCCTTTAATTAATGGTTCTAGTTTTAGTTTTGAGATTTATAAAATTTGTAATCAAAATAATAATGCATTTAACGACCAAATTCATATTTTATCCTAATGTTTTCAAAATAAAAAATAAAACTTGAACTACAAAGTTATAATATCAGTTTTGATTCTGTTCCAATTATAAAATTTAGTAAAGATTTAAATTTTAGATACTTTTTAAACAGAATTAATGTTGTACAAAAAGTAATGTATATTTTATTAACAATTTTCTCTTTTGTTTCAGTTTGCAGGAGTGTGGTACGAGATAGAACGATCCTTCTACGTGTTTGAACTTGCAGCAGGTTGTACAACAATTGAGCTTCAAGAAAACTTACAAGGAAAAATAGAAGTTGTTGCTAGGGTAATTAATAAATGGTAACTAAATATTTGATTCACTATTTTCAAATAGTCGGTCTGTAAATTGTGATTCGAAATCCACTGCAATTAATTTTATTCATAAAAAAAAACGATTTTTTACACAATTCACACATGCATCTATTAAAAAAAATATGTTCTGCAAATAAGTTCAAATATTGTTATATTCTTGTAAAAATGTACTTTTATTTTTCAACACTACTTTGAACGTAAAATTTAAATACATAGTCACGCTCTAAATCTTAAAACATCAGACTTTTCAATATTAACAAGTATATCAAGGATTCGCGTTAATTTACTTTTACAAAAAGTAAAGGTAAATAATTTTTTCGCCTATATTTCTGCAACTGACTTTACATGCGTGAAATGTACAATCCTGGACATTTAAAAAGTTTTAGGAATAAAACTATTTTTGGCATATAAAAAACAATATACACCTAAAATTATAAGTATAGATTGTATAAGAGATACTTTTCTATCTTTACTTCTGTAAACGTTGAACTTTGTTGTCTTTAATATAAATAATTAAAAGTATTAAATATACAGATGCATTTAATATTTAGTCATTTGCTAAATGTATGTACAAAATTCTGTTATTTTAAAGACACGGAAGATGCAGTAATTTCACAATCAAGACTGTATACCGTTCAGCTAACAAGATATATTCTTGTATATCTATGTTATTACCTTCATTTAGAACTTAGTAATTACTACTAGGAGAAATATAAAAATTACTACGGAACAATAATTTCTAGTAATTTATTACGGTGAAAAGAGCAAAATGAAAAAGTGTTCCCTTATAAAGAATACACTACAACAGGTTTTTAAAGATGGTTCAAAAAACATGTTTCTCCTTCGAAAAAAGGACAAATTCAAAGAAAATTAACATAAATTAAAATCATAAATAATTTGAAATAAATTTAAATTAATATTAATGTTATAAATATATTTCTACATCATTGTAAACGTGGATTTTAATTATATTTTAATTGAATTCATTGATTTTTTGTAACTTCTGTGATTTTGCGGAGTCTCGCTTCGCAAATATCCCAACGTTATAAAAAATGAGGCATTTTCTAACTGGTTACGTAAACAGCTATTCTAAAACTTATTGAATGAAATTCAAAATGAACAAATTTTCATTCATAAACATTAGAAGAAAAAAAATAATGCGTATTAAGTGACGTCTATTCGATTTCAAGGATTCCAAGATTCAAAAAAAATTTAAACAGTTCGTTCTAAAGAAAACAATTTTGTTATTGCAGAAAACATTTTCTTTACTTGATTTTCCCAGTAGAAGACTGACGTCAAAAACACAGAATTTCTGTTAAAATAAATACCAAAATAACTCCTGAATATTTTGTGAAATATAATTAAAGTTTAAATATTTACATCTTTAAAATTTAGTCTAAATATATAAGATATTTGGTGCAATATTTTTAAAAATAACCCTACTACGATAAACTCTGTTATAAAACAATCGTTTTTGAAGTCTTATGATAAAAAAGGTTATCAGAAAGATGATAATAATATAAACAAATAACAAGCCTATATTTTATGTCTAATATTTAAAAATCAGTACATAGTACATGATCCTTTTTTAAATTTAATTGAAATACAGTTTAATAACAATTACTATAAATAAAGTTTTATTAACGTAAAAAGGAGAGACTTTATTTATTAATTTTTATTTTTGTATATTTTTTGTAGGACTGGAGGTGAAACGACAAGCCAAGGAACGGCAGTAATTTCGAGAAAAAATCCAAGTATTTTAAAATACAAAATCCGGTCATCACTTCCCAACGGATTAGCAAGATTATTACCTGGTGCAGGGTTCTACCAAATCTTGCACACAGATTACGATAATTTTGCCATCTTGTGGACTTGTTCCGAACTTTTTGTTGCACATACAGGTAATAAAAAACATTCGACACTTTACTAATTTTACAAATAAAATTAAAAGCCTAGAAACAAGGAAACAATACAAGAACAATCAATGAAACATTTAATGCAGTTTGGAAAGCCATCTTAGATTGATATTGTTTGCCAAATCATTAATAGATAACTCTAGTCTATTTTGTATAAAAATGTAGTGTTGAATAATATAGGACTGAAATTTTAACCAATCTTAGCACAGAAATCTTAAGTCAAGTTTACAATGCCAAAACATTTCAAGTATAATTTTCAGAAATTCAAAATGTTTAATATGGTTTTATACTTTTTTAATATAATGAATTTAAAATTCGTATTTAATTCTTGTAAAAATGGCTGCCTATGAGGCGACATCTATTACGTTCTTATAAAAAATAAACTATAAATTCTACAATATATTTTTTGCATTTATTACAGTATTTTTTAATGTTTGAATTTATATTAATATAACTTTTGTTAAAAGTAAACAAAAATGAACAACATTTGGATAAAAGAATATAAGAATATCATTTTGCAGACAGTCACCTATTTTTTTTTTTCGTTCTAGATCAAGTGTGGATCTTAGGCCGAAATCGAGAGCTATCCGTAGCACAAAGGGCACAAGTGTACCGAATATTATCAAACCTACACATAGACTCTGAAAGACTAATCATTTCTAAAAATACTAACTGTCCTGAAAATGTATAAGACTTATTTAGACTTAAGTTCTGGTCGTCTTAAAAATAACTACTTATTTATCTACTTTTTCATGTATTTATTAAAAGAACAAATGAAAGTGACAGTCGTTGTTTTGTAAATATCAGTGATTTTCAACCTCATAAAAAATCATTAATTACTTCTTTGTATAGTTTCATAAAGTTACACCAGATGTCTCATATTTGAAGTGTTAATGATAACTATATGGAGATCTAGCACAAAATAAAAAACACTTCTGTCCTCTCCTATAAATTAGGTGAAAATAAAGTTAAGAATTCATTGCTGTTGTGGAACGACCATATTTGTATGAACCATATATCCTATAGAATTAAGATCTAGTTTTATAGAAAATATTTAATGAAAACAACTGTGATACATATATTTTTAATATTTCATTGTATCAAAATGAACTAAATTATTTATCTAGTTTTATGATCATGATAATAAAAGCCTCATGTTTTACAAAATATTTTTATTTCATTTACAGATACAACCTATTTTAGACAAATTGAATTATATATCTTTGAAAACTTAGAGCCTTGAATATTATGTATAAAATTGTTGTTTTTGAGTTTGTATTTGGTTAACATAATTATACGAGATAATTATTTGTAAAAATTAATTAAATCAGTCTGTTCAAAAACTAAACCTTTTAAAAAACACTTCAAGTTCTAAGATTTCAACATGATATAGTTCAATTATTTCACAGACTATAGGCAGCTATTTGAAGTTTTGTCATAAATATTTAAGCACATGATAAAATATACAAGTCGAATTTTTACAGTTTTGTACATGTACGAGGAGTAATCGAAAAGAATATTATTTTGTAAAGAATTACAAAAACTTATTAAATATTCTACAGAAAAAATAGGAACAAAAGTGTTTATAAATAGAGAATATGAACAAATTTTCATAATTTTAAAACACATTATCAAAAAATAATTGACATATATTTTAAATAGCGACTTGAATGATAAAATTTGCGTGTGCTCTTAAAAATATGTTAATATAAAAGTATTTATATTTGTATAAAGATGACATAAAACTTTAATAAAATATTTTTAAACCTTCTAAAATTTAAAAAACCAATTATAGTAAAAAAATAATACAGGGTGATCAAACAAATGATAGGCACGCGACCTGCGTAGTTCTGAAATTTAATTCGGCGGAAATAAGTATTAGCATTTACGGTGTTGTCAATACTTCAAATTTTCTTAAGTTTTTTATTTCTTTCTATCGTCTTTATTAAAAACAGTCTAATTGTTGAATTTAATAAATAGACTAAATTAAAAATACTACATAGTATAAATTCATACGCCTATCACCTTAAATATCAAACTTTTTTCTTAGAAGTATTGTTTTGATGTAAAAAAATGCTGGTCACGTGACTGTCAATTACAATGAGGTCTTGCACGACTTTTATTTTTAGTTTTAAACAATAAATAATTTCTTTTTGATAACCCCTCGCATTCGCCATTGTCACAATAAAACGCTGTTTCAAAAATAAAACTTTATGCAAACTTTAGTAAAATAAATACTAAATACTTTTGGCATAACAAATATAAAATATATACGGAATGTCTCTTTCACGTTTAATTTGATATGATTTATTATAGAAGTTCGAAATACATTAAAAACCTTAATTTACTTATAAATATTAAAATGGCACTAATTTATTATTACTGACAGCTCAATACTTAACCCTATTCTAACAATATGCCAAGAATTCCCGATAGAAAAGCAAAATTGCACGATTTAGTTAAGCAGACTATACCACACATTTAAAGTTTGCAAAATAAAATTTATCCTCTATATAATTTGTTATTTTTCAGTAAAACAATTTAAGAATGGTATCATTTTATTTAATAATTTTTAATTCACGATATGTAACACTCAGATCATCTCTGAAGATCTAAGAATTGTTCAACAATGTTGTACTGTTAGAATATTGATGCAATACTTCAATAACTTTACAACAAAGTGGCATTTTTATTTCTTAAATCGTTTTACAACAAAATAAAATAAAATAGAGGGAATTATAAAATTTGACACCCGTAGATGATTGTATTCACATAGAATCAAACCCAAAACCAAAATAAATGATGATATTATTTAAAATGTTAAACAAATTAATGTTTATTAAACTCTTAACAAAATATACCAAATATAACGCAAAAAGTCTTAAATACGATATAGTGTGTTCATAATTCATACCAGAGCAATAAGCATATTTTATTGATATTTTAAACATTAAAATTCTAAAACTTTCAAAACATATTTAAAAGTGTTTTTTAAAAATAATATTATATTTTAAATAATGTAAAAGATCAAATTCGAACTAATAAGAGGTTATGAATTTTTGACATTGGTGTAATGTGACGTCACAAATGCTTTATTTCTTTTTGAACATAAATTTTTAAATTTTAAAGAATAGTAATATTAGTAAAAATAATTAATTTTAATGCAATGTCACAGGCAATATATGTGACGTCAGGTAAAATTAAATTCTTTTGTTTATATTTTTTTTCACACGTCACAATTTAAACAACTACAATTTTTTTATTTATGAAATCACTGTCAGTTTTTCAAAAGTTTTATTAATGATTATTGCTCCGAGTAACATAATAGTGAGAAATTAAAAATATTACGCCCAACAAAACAAGCTAACCTACAAACCAAAGTGATAAATACCCGTAATTTGAGTTCCTGGAGAATAAAAGGAAAGCAGCCGCTAGTTGCTATCGTCTAGATAGGGATTGAAAGTTATGCTACAGTCGTCACTGACAACGTCACACAGTTTCACACAGTCCGCGTCGCGGTCCGAAACCGTCAAGTTCACGTTGTTGTACAGAGATGTCGGGTTCAGCCAACTTTGGTTGTGTTCGGCGGCACTAGTCACCACTAAAAACAGTTCTTTGTCTCTGCAATCTAGCTGCTCTTTTAGATATTGGACTACCTCTGTTTCCTACAAATATTCTCTGTCGTTATTATCATCAAATCATTATTTCAACAGGTACAAAAAAATAACTGCATTATACAACAAAACAAAACATAAGTTTTTTTATATTTTGCGTTCATAAGGAAGCCATTATGAAACGTAATTGAATATCGAAATGAAAGCTTTCAATGTGCATTTTTATTTTAGAAGACAGCCATATAGGAGTGACGTTACTCGATAGTCATTTGAATGTTCGTATGAATAAATTTCGTTTTAGTTAATAATATACTTCAGAGATAGCACTACTAGTATTAAATATAATTATATTTTAATTTTAAATATTTAAATTTTGATAATTATTTGTGTTAGAGTTTGTTTAAGAGTAACTTAAATATAATTTCATTTACCGGTTTCAGGATATTAAGCCTTTGTTTACATAAACAAAAGTAAAAAGGATAACTAAGTCATAATTATATCCCATGTAATTTTAACAAGTCAGTATGGTAATAATATTAATCTACAGATTTATCACAATAAAACAAAAACGTTACTCACTGGAGAATTTTGTAAAATAATATTTATTAATAATGTAAAACCGGTAAACTATTGAATAAACCACGGATGTTGAAACACCAGACCTTAGATGTCTTAAAATCGTCGCTTTCTGAGCTTGATAATAAATAAAATAAACTAACTGAAAGAACAGACAGATTTTCAACATTAAAAATAATCTAAAATAAGTACAAAATACCACAAAACAACAATTCATGAATTTTGCTTGATACTATGAGAGAAACGTACGAATATCAATTGAGTTTCATTGGAAAAATAGCAAATTTTCATCTTATTTTAAATTAAATTATGAATGAGTATATAATTCATTTACCTTTCCAATAAGTTGAGGTCGATCTAATTTAGAATCTAAATTATAATAAAAACCACCAATATCCCTAATAGTAATCCAGTGCCGTCTCTTCAATGGTAACATCACAAAACCAAATTTATATTCTGTTGGCACGTTTAAAATAAATCCAAATATATTTCTTAAGTTTAAACATTGAGGATCCCTAAAAATGAGTATTATATTTACATTGTTGAATGATCTATAATAAATAAATTCTTCCTACTTACTTTCTTTTATCAAACCAAATAGCTTCACAACCTTTGTCTTGAAGTGCTTTCATAATAACGTTTATGTCATAATTCCCCAATCCTAACAAGGATTTGTGAGGATTTATCCAAACATTCGGCGAAAGAGTGTGGCATATTAAATCAAGTTGAGTCTTTGTAAAAGACTCCTTTGCTTGAAATAAATTATTTAAAGCATGCAATGCACACAATTCTTTGATTTGTTTCTCGTGATATATTTGAATTTCAGAATTTATTGTATCTTTTGAAGACATAGCACTTGGATTTTATGTTATTAAAACGTTATTATTACACATTTCACATCAAAAATAGTACTTTACTAACTCAGGAGAAATAACATGTACAAAACATCAAATCATATAAATAGAAAATGTAAAATAACTCTACAAAAGTACATGTTTATTTGTAAGCTAACATAATTTAAGGTTAATTTGACAACCAATTTTGACGTTTGTATCGCCCAGTGGCGTAGCTACGGGTATGCAAGGGAGCAAATGCATCTTCCAGCCCCTTAAAATAATAGAGTACTATTGGAAAATTGTCCAATAAATCGCATTTTCTGGCCTTGATGATAAATAAAAATGTAAAAAATAGATGTTGTTTAATAATGTGTATCTAATTGACAAATTTAAATATTATTTCAATTTTTGTTAGAAAATTAGGATGAAATACATCATGAAGTTATAAAAATAACAGTAACTTTTTAATTTTTTGTTGCACCTTATTTTTTTATTTCTAACTGCACCACTGATTTAACTTGTACGTTTACATTGTATATTTTATATTTAACACAGATTAACTAGAAGTAGATTATTTCAATACACTTTCAAATGTCAATATGACACGGCGGTAAATATTTCAAATTGAACTAAAATGCGATCTAAGCATCGTTAAATCTAACTTTAGGAATTATTGAAACGCAATATTTTACAAGATTATTACTAAAGGTCAAAGATAAATTTATATTTTTTTGTTTTACTTCATTAGTTTTTCATATACAATTTCAGTAGTTTGAATATGAAGACTTTATTTATTATTTTTATATTTACAATAATTATGCAAGTAAATTACGCCGAAAAATATGAAAATGGGCCAAATTCTTGTACTCTTTCATCAAAACTTGTACAAGAAATTAAAAGTTATCAACCAATTGTAAATAAAATCATAGAAGAAGTAATATATGGTGAATCTAAAGGAAGAACTTATGATGAATTAGCTACATTTGTGGATAAATTTGGTCCTCGATTCACTGGAACACAAAATTTAGAAGATTCTATTGATTATATGGTGGATAAATTGAAAGAATTTGGTCTGGAAAATGTACGAGGCGAGAATGTTACTGTTCCACGGTGGATTCGGTAAGTAAAATATATTCTAATTTTGTTTCTACACACTGAATATTCATATTTCAATTATTAGAGGTAAAGAATCTGCAACATTACTTCTGCCTCGTCGTCATAATATAAGAATTTTGGGACTTGGTTCGAGTGTAGGAACAAATGAAGATGGAATTACAGCTGATGCGATAGTGGTGAAAGATTTTGATGATTTACATCAAAAGGGTAATGCCGTAAGTTACTTTTTGCATAATTTTTTTTTTGCACAAGTTATTTTTACTTGGTTCCTAATCTAGTGTAGTTGTAGTTTCTTCTTTAGCATCTATTCACATATAAGAATGGCCCCATATTGTACAATGTTGTAATTGTGACTTATTCCGGAAATTATTAGGAAATAGATAATTTCAAGGTTTTATATGAACTGTGTAAATTTATTATCGTTTATGTCAAGTACATTTTGACTATTTATTGATAAATTTTGACCTACTAGTATTTGTTATGATTAGAATATAAATAGATTTGTTTTTATTAAATTTAAAACACTAACAATAGAAACAAAAGAAATAAAATAAATAATAAAAATTTGTCAAGTAATTTCCATTCTGCTCCAAGTGAAAAAAAAAGAATCTAGCTGTTCGTAGAAGAGCAGTTAATAATAGTTTTTTTTTTTTTTCATTTTTTATACTAATCCAATACATACAATATTATTCATGGTAGTGTTTTAAAATTATCAAATAACAAAATAATTTAGTTATAACATAAGTAATTCTTAATTAATTTAAATTATATATCGTTTTCTGCTAAAATTATGACCTTAGGAAGCCTTTTTCGTAATTGTTGGTTGTTTTTTCGTAGTAGATTATGTTTACATAGTAATTTATGCACCTAGTGTGTAAAGTAAGTTTTTTTAGTCGAGTGCTGTTTAAAATTATAGCACGAGATAAAAAACACTATGTTAATCACTTGTCGCATACAACATTTTTCCTACAACCGGAATATTAAAAATAATAATTTCAACAGTAAATTAAACCATTGCTAGGCAACGTAAACACATTTATCAATGATTTAATTTACTATAGATTTTTTTTTTTAATATTTCGGTTGTAGGAAAAATGTATGTACTTTATGCTCAGTTGTAGGAAAAATATTTTTCGTCATATGTAGCACAATATTCATATTTGAATCAGGATCACAAGTAGTGACTCATAGCAAATTTTACTTGCATTTTCCTGATGTACGACATCAAACCATTTGGCCCTATAGCAATATTGTAATTGTTAAACAGTCGACGACAACTGAAATTTAAAACCCAAATTTTACATTGTACTTGGTTCAAGATAAACTGCATTTTACAACGAAATAATTTGTTTTGTAAATGCATCTCATTGAAGTAAATTTAATTATCTACTTGTAGATTAAAGGAAAAATAGTTGTATACGCCCAAAAATACGTATCCTATCCAGAAAGCGTCATATACCGTAGTAGGGGCGCATCAGAAGCAGCAAAACTAGGCGCCGTGGCGGCTTTAGTGCGTTCCATCACTCCGTTCTCGCTGAACACGCCTCACACGGGGATGCAGACGTACGAGGCGAACGTGACGCGCATCCCCGTGGCGTGCATCAGTCCCGAGGACGCGCACCTGCTGCAGCGCATGCAGGCCCGGGGCTCCAGGCTGCGCGCGCACCTCTACATGGGCGCGCGCAGCCTGGGGCCCGCCCTGTCGCGCAACTCCGTGGCCGAGCTGCGCGGCCACGCCGCCCCCGACCGCGTCGTGCTCGTGTCCGGACACCTGGACAGCTGGGACGTCGGCCAGGGCGCCATGGATGATGGTGGTGGCGCTTTCATCTCTTGGAACGCACTTGTTGTTCTTAAGAAACTTGGTCTGCGGCCTCGACGAACCTTGAGGTAAATTTAGTCGCGATTTTTATACAGGTGTCACGTGACGTAGTAGTCATAGTTTAAGGATGCGCGTTGCTGTCGTTTGGGCCTAATCACCTCAGTATTCGTGGTCCAGAAAAGAGCGAGAACTTTAAATAGAAGTGATGAACAGGGGTAACGATAAATTTAATAAGGGAAAAGATATATTGGCAATAGTATGGTGTTTTAAAATAGTTATATCATAGAAAACTAATATAATATCTACAGAATATGCTCTCTACTAAGGAATAAGTGCACTGCAGTCGATTGGGCCCAAGCATGACTTCACACCAACTTCACACTGGTCGTAGTCACGAAAAAAGCAGGAACTGTAAGTAAACGTCATGGAGAGGGACAGCAGTAAAAAAAAAAACGCATTTTGTAGATAGTATAATAGTTTTTTTTATTATATAACAACTTTAAAACACCATACTATTGCCAGTTCATATTTTCCTTTATTAAATTTGTCGCTATCCCTGTGCATGACGTCTGTTTAAAATTCCCGCTCTTTTCTGGACTACAGCCACTGAGATGATTAGGCCCACACGATAGCAGCAATAAAATAAAAAAATATCTTGTCTATTGTTTTAGAGCTGTGTTGTGGACAGCAGAAGAAATGGGCTTAATAGGAGCTAAAGCTTACGTGAAAGCTCATTCTAACGAACTTGATAAATTTAATTTCGTTATGGAATCAGATTCAGGAACTTTTTGGCCAACTGGTCTTGCTGTTTCTGGGACTGATGAAGCTTTCTGCATTGTTAAAGAAGTTTTAAAGTAAGTACAATTACGATTTAATTTTTCCATTCCATATCTTGTGTTTAAAAATCCATACTCATATGGAGTAGAGTGATCTATCTGATTTATGTTTTTGACATAAACTAAGATGAGTTTGATTACTATAGAATACAACATCGCAGGATGCATTTTTTTGGTGTTTAAATTCATTTTGA
Organism: Stenolophus ochropezus; assembly: GCA_035578165.1. NCBI lineage: Eukaryota > Metazoa > Arthropoda > Insecta > Coleoptera > Carabidae > Stenolophus > Stenolophus ochropezus. The sequence goes on along the minus strand of JAQOWZ010000028.1, from coordinate 876,548 downwards.
ACTCATTTTCTTTGTAGTTTATTGTCTCCCATAGGCACAACAACTATTAAGAAAGGCACTCAAGATATTGGTCCCGATATTGGGCACTTTCTAAAACATGGAATTCCTGGTGCTAGTCTATTGAACAAAGACTTGTTTTATTTCATTTACCATCACACTGAAGCGGATACTTTGGACATTGAAAGTCCTAAAGCCCTTGATTATTCTACAGCTGTTTTTGCTGTTGTATCATATGTTATTGCGGATTTATCTATAGATTTGCCCAAAACTGTCCCTTTTGGTGAAGATTAGCAAGATATTTATATTTATTTATAATATATTTGCTTTAATAAATATTTTGATAATAAGTGTCTTCTTATGCATTCATACAAAATTATATAAATATAATATACTCGTATGTATATAATAATAATAAATATTTTAGACTCAAAGAACTTTTGCAGAATATATTGTCTGTAGTATATTGTGCATAATTATACTTTTTCTACCACACTTTTTGACCTGACTTGTAGATAAACATATGACGCCGTAGTAACTATTGTGACAAATGATTTCTCACATTGCACATGCGCATTTTGATTAAAACTGTGCTGCAATAATTTTTCTATGTATCTGAGCAGAGAAAAAACATCAATTATACAATAAAAGTACTCTTTAAAATTTGAAAAGTAGGAAATTCCTGTAACGTTGCCTCCTTGCTAAAAAACTTATGTTTTTAAACATTTTTTACTGAAAAATATCGTCATTATTATTGTGTGGGTAGATATACATCGATTTATGTTATATTTTTCAGTTTATTATCTTCCATAAACACTACAAGTATAACATCACCACAACACGGACCAGATATAAGTTTTTTCATCAATCGAGGTGTTCCAGGGGCCAGTCTCAATAATGAGAACGATAATTATTTTTTGTACCATCACAGTGAAGCTGATACAATGGATTTAATAAATTCGACATCTCTTGACTATGCAACAGCACTTTGGGCTTCAGTTTCGTATGTCATTGCTGACTTGAGTCAAGATATTCCACGAGAATAATAATATTATTTTAGCAAATAACATAAAAATGAGTCTGATATAAAAATGTTTGCAAAGTTTATTTGCTGATTTAATATTTTTATGGTGTGAACAATTATGTGACCATTTATTATTATTTTATATGAAAATGAATAAAATATCTTATATTAATTATCTATGAAAAAATTATCGGAAGTTTTGAATGATAGTATTTTATTTTATTGGCTAAATTAAATAAAAATTTTATAAATATAATAAAACGTTTCAATTCTTTGCAATTTATGTTAAGAAAAATTAATAATAATATTCAACAAGGTATAATTGTAATTAGAACTGTGGGTTCTGTCAAACCCTCATTTAAAATGTTTATTAGGTATGTTTTTATGAATGTATAAAAATATATGTTATAATTTTAATGTGAATTAATATTTATTTGAAGGTGGAAAATAATATTCTTGGGAACGAGTGCAGAACCAAAATATACAAGTCCAAAAAATAATGTCATAAAATATACAGACCCAAAACCGTGCAAATCTAAAAAATGACGTCATCCTAAAAACTGGGAGGGATAGCTACCAAAATACAGGTTAGTGTTACTCGGTGTTTCTGCTACTATCCACTAGATGTCAGTGTACATTCTCATCATTCAATTCCAGTACCGGACTAGTATATAATTTGAACTTTTATTTATACATATTAATTCATATATATTATTTTAAAACGTGTAGGCCATATATGTTACACATGCAAATTATTTTTCTAAATAACTATTATATAATTAAATAAACTATTGTATATTTCACACTAACTTACTTGTGCGTACCTATACTTTTTTCAGACTATCTCAAAAATGTCAATAATAAAAAAAGCAAAAATTTTACTTTTTTATTAATTTTACATTTATAGTCAAATCTTATTCTTCTAATTACCTGTATTGGTGAAAAAAAACTGCAAATTACTTTGTGTAGATGATATCTACATTCATATAACCCACTTTATTGAACATAATTAATAACTAAACAATTTCATATGTAACAACTATTAAAAACAAATTCTCATTAATTCCTTTTACAAGAAGTACGCCACATTTTCGATATGCGGCACAAAGTACTCAAAAACTCGTTCAGCCGTTGATTTTATGTGGACTTCAGTATCACTAACAACAGCAACTATAACATTTCCCAGATTTCAAAGCTTTCATTCTGTAACAAAATAATAAAAAAAATCTATTCTCATACAATATTATTTTCCGAGTATTATACAACTTACGATAATTACATACTTTTTTATTTTGCTCTGTATTTTCCAAAAGTATCTAGGACTCGACAAACCATAAGTCTCCAAGTTATGTTATTCTCCATTCCCTGCACAAGATGAAGTTATCATTGTTTGTTAATTTGTTGTAGGAAGAATCTCCAACCAATTGATTTATTTCCATTCAGTCTATTTCGGGGAGAGCCATACACGTTTGAGAGTCGTATAGCAGTAAAAATTTTGAATTTTCATTTTTGTTCTTATGAAGAGAATAGTAGTCTCACCAGAAGAAGTCCAATTAGATTTGTACCTAACGTCTGCAAAAAATACTTTCTACAAAAAATACCAACAATTAATATGTGTGAAACCTACCATATATATCACATACAGAACTAGATCTAAGGTTCTACTATATTTATTTACTGAATAAACTAATTTTCAAATATAACTTTTTCAATGTAGTAAACTAAAAGCAAGATCAATGTATATAATACATATTAGTTAATAATCAAATATATTATCTTTATGCACGAGATTTGATAGTACTGTATATCATTATTGAAATATAATTAATTATTTAGTTCGATTATAAATTGATTTTCTTATGTTATCGGGAATGGATTCGTGAAATTAACTTTACAAAAGAAAACACTTTTTAGACTTAGATTATATTTTACAATAAATTATATGCACAATATATGTATATGATTTTTTGCAGGTTATATATTTATTATTGAACAAAAAAAAATAAGTACATTTTTATAGGGCACGAGCGCGCTGCGATCGTTCGTGTCCATTCACCTCAGTGGCCATGGTACAGAAAAGAGTGGGAACTTTAAATAGACGTCATGAACGGGGATAACGATAAATTTAATACGAGAAAAGATATATTAGCCATAGCCAAGGTTCTTTAACTACAACTGTAGTAGTTGTAGCATCGTGTTTTAAAATAGTTATATCATAGAAAAGTAATATAATATCTACAGAATGTGCTCTCTACTAAGGAATGAGTGCTCTGTAGTCGATTGGGACCAAGCACGGCTTCACACCAACTTCATAGAGGTCGTAGTCGCGAAAAGAGCGGGAACTTTAAATAGACGTCATGAACGGGGATAACGATAAATTTAATACCAGAAAAGATATACTTTAGGATCTGCTGTTCTTGCCACATAAGTGATACCTTCAAGTTCAAATAATTTATGATACCTGACTACTAAGCTTCCCAACCCTGTATAAAAGGTTGTAAACCCTGCATAAGACAGTTTCAAATATCTCTGAATACAACTATACTTCAAACTGCTTAACAGGGCCCGCGCTCTACAGTAAGCAAGGTAAGCGTGGCAGAAGGGCGCTAAGATGTGAGAGGCGCCATGCCTCCAAAATAAATAAAATTTGTAAAAATTGTAAATTTTATATTTTTTCCTATATTTATCTATTTATTTATTTAGTCTATGGCATTTGTTTGTGATCCTTATGTAAGGTGAATTATTTATAAAACATTTTTAAGAGTTACAGGTATACCTGTATATATAATTTCGGCGCCTCCGAATATAAATGCTTTACTAATAATAAATGAAATTGTCAATGACACTTGATAGTTTCAATTTATGTTTTGTCATTTCGAGACTTCGACATCGCAAACGTCCAAACTTAGTAACTCAGTAATGAGTTACTTGTATAAAAATGCAAAACTATGTTAGTATTATAATATTGCTATAAAAATTTTAAATTCAAATATATGGGAACGGATTAGATATTTTTATATTAAATCAGATCTTGGCGTATCCTGTTTTGCAATAAATTATACAAAAGGTATATATTCTTTTTTTCAAAAGTGAGTTTATAAAATTAATAATTAATAATATAAAATTATCTATGTAGTAATAATAGGGGAAGGAATTCCCAAAGCCGCCGATGCTATATTTTTGCGTAAACCCGAAAATATTTGAAAATAGTTCGAAAATTTTCAAATTTTACAAAATTTTATTTGTAATTTTCTTTAAAGAATTAGATACGCTGATACCAAATTTATAAACATAATTTAATTATCTCTTTTGTTTCAAAGATATCAGCTCTCATAGTTGTACCTCAAAAAAGTATGTTTTTTTAGTAAATCTCGAAAATGAATACAGATACAATCACAACTAATTCACCATTTGATTCTACGGAAAAAGTTACACAAAGAACTGTTGTGTCCATAAATACGTTCTTTGGAACGATTAGGTGAAAAATAAGAAAAACGAAAAAACCTAAATTTAACTTTTTCACCATAAAACTTTTAATCTCCAAAATTTTTTATTTTTTGGATTTAAGTAGATATAGATGCACTGATTTAAAATTTAAAATTCAATTTTCTCTTCCTGTTTCTGAGATAATTCAGTTCAAAAGTATACCTAAAAAATTAACATTTTTAAGTATACCCCTTAAATGGCTAGGTTTACGGTTTCGGCGACGAGCAAAATTACATAAGTGTACCAATTTTCAGATTTTTATCTCAACACAAAAAATTTCTAGGAAGAAAAAATTGAAAATGGTCAAAAATCAAAAAAAAATCTAAGGTATACCCCTTACGATTTTTTTGAATTTTGCCACTTTCGTTCTTCCTTTTCCCGTAGAATCGATTGGTGAGGTCGCCGAAGTTGTAAAGCTAACCCTTAAAGGAGTATAGCTAAAAAAACTGTTTCTTTAGGTTTCGCCAAAAACTCAACTTTGAACACTAATATCTCGAAAACGGGAAGAGATAATTGAATTCGGTTTGAAATTTTGAAATCAGCGTATTGATATTTACTTATGTCCGAAAAAGGAAATGTTTTGTATTTTGCAGTTCAGGTTTTTTTGATTTTCTCATTTTTCACTTATCCAAAGAACGTATATACGGAGAAAACATTTCTTTATGTCACTTTTCTTGTAGAATCGATTGGTATAGATTATCGTTGAGATTATACCTCTATCCATTTTTTGAAGTGCAACTTTGTCAGTAAATATCTCAGGAACGAAAAGAGATAATTAAATTCCGTTTGAAAATTTGAAATCAGCGCGTAAAGATCTGTCAACGTACACTATTTTCCAAAATCAAAAATTTGGGCTTAAAAATTAATATTTTTGGTATATTTCGCGTTTGTCAACACAATTTTTGATTTAATACTGATGTTTGGTTTGTTTTAACTGTAAACAACTTTGAATTTACTTAAATACATTTTTAATATTAGAAGCATACATTCTGTCCTTTTAAGAAAAATCTAAAAAGGGAGTCATTTCATAAGTTGCAAAAGGGCGCCACATGCCCTACCGCCGGCCCTGCTGTTTAATATTGCTTTCATTGTTTAAAAACAATTAATGATTGATATATGTATACACAACTTAATAAAATTAAATATTTTTGCCTTAATTCCCATATGAAAATACAGGTGAACACACTCTAGTGGTGCATTTTGAATTAATGTATAATTTTTTGTCTGATATATTTTTTACTCAGTAGTCATTATCATTATATTACTGATGGTGACTGCTTGGCAATCGAAATGTACATTTACTGTGTTAAATAAAACATATTTTGTGAAGAAAAGAATTTTGTGTTATTTATATTTAATTGATCTTCACGCATCTCCTTTTACTCATGTATAATAAAGTTATTAGATTATTTGTAAGAAGGGAGAGCCTCTACCTGAACTCCATGTAAGTTATAGAATTCTACAACTTGGAACCAGATAGATAAGTCGGGGAATAACATATTAATTTATAATACTAATTTCGATTATAGCAGATCTGCGAACTCGGAGGAACTCCACGTTTATGCTTATTAGTTGTGTCTTACATTACACGAAATAAAGATTTGTTTTAGTGATATATTTTGATTTTGTTAAATGTGAATTAAAAATTATTCTGATTTCTACAGGTAAGTAATTTATTTTTATGGAGATAATTTTAGTGGTATAAATTGTATAAACTAGTTCCTTCAAATTTTATAAAATATTAAAAAAGTGTTAGTTTAAAAATTAATTTATTACATTATATGTGCTAATAAAAACTAACAATATTTACGTATGTACGATCAGTGGCAGTGGCTAATACAGGTGGCCCAGTAAAAATTATCAGAGCAATTTTTGGCCATTTAATATCAATTTAGCAAAAAACGCTCCAACACGTCAATTTGAATATAAAGGGGGTCACCTGAATGGATTAGTACCAATGGCATAACTTCAACCTTAAAATGGGGGTGGACTGCACCTCAAACATTTTAAATGGAAAAGGGTGTCAAACATAACACAGTTCGAAAGGCCTTTCAATTCTCGTTTGAACAGTTTTTTTATTTTTCAAATCCGATCATTAGTTCCAGAGAAATATCGTTTGAAACAAATTTTATCAGGTGTTCAAAATTGCCATCAAGTAGGCTTAAACAAATGACAGAAACTAAATAAACAATTATATCGACAAATTTTTTGAAAAATAAGTAATTTGTGAGTTACATTTCTTTTTGTGGAGTTATTAGAAGTCTAAAGTTTATGCCACGCCACCCGAATTTTTAGAAGATTTACGGCAACGAGTGTTTTTTGCTAAATTGATATTAAGTGGCCAAAAGTTGCGCTGATAATTTTCACTGGGCCACCCTGTATATGTATACCGGCTCTCACTACAGCCTGACCATTATGAAAATATTGTTTAATATTTATTTGTACCTACATATACGAGGTAAAGAAAAATAGTGTTTAAATTCACGATGATCACACCGCATAAACGAATAGTTTGTGGAAGGTGGCCTGAATTAAAAACTTACTCAATAAATTCCTTTTCAACTATTCCCTTTGTACCCTATTATGTAATAGTACAAATTTTTTAAATGTAATGTAAAATTCTAGATATAGAAATAATTAGGAATCAAGAGTTGAAGATATGGAGCACGAGGGCTGGAAATATAATTTGAGTGCAACTGGTGGGCGCTACAGGTATGTATTTATATTTATAATTGCATATTTACCTTCTTCAGATACTTTTTTATAATAAATATACGGGGGTTCTCGGTTTTTTTTTATCGCGTACCGTTTCCAGTTATATATAGGTGTTAGCTTTAATTTTTCATATGTAGCTATAGTAGGTTGTGATAATGTTGAATAGAAATTAAAAAAATTGGGTCCCGTATTTTGAGAACCACTGGTTGATTTTATTTCTGTTTGGATAAAATTTTGTATTTCTTTATATTTTAAGATATTATAACTGTAACAAAAAACGCGTATTGTTATGTCCTGCCTCCATAAAAGTGGATAGAGAAGGTCTCGTCACCATAGTAAAAGGACACATTGGACACAGGAGAGACAATGAAGATCCTGTGACGGAGTTCAGACGCTCACTAGTAAGAAGAGCTATAAACGATAGAATCTCATTGAGAGATATCTACGATGAGGAATCAGCTCAGTCAGTATCTTTTTGCACATATTTAGTCCTAAATTTAGTTTTTATATATAAGTATAAAAATATTTTAAACCAATTTAATACAACGTTTAAATATGTTAATAATTTATTAGTAAAAATTATTTCTTTTATATGTATTTAGTAGGTGGGAATAATAATTAGCGATTCACTAAACAAGTCCACAAAAAAGAAACGTTTGAATTCCATAATATATGTATATGTTGGCTGTATAATATAAATATTTGCATCATTTTATAAATGATTAAATTTTATAATTTAAAAACTATACATTTACATTAGCTCAAATAAAAATTGTCTAATAAAATAATTACAGGAATGCAGAAGCCGCAGCCATATATAATTTTCCGCGTGCGGAAAATACAATGCGTTCGGCTCGGAGACGCCATAATCCACCCATCCCCGATAGCTTGGTAGCATTGGGAAATCTAATGAACGATGCCCAGTGGCATCAGAAATTCACTACAACTGTAAACGGAGTTACACAACCATTTTTGCAACATGTGGTTGATAGCGAAGCAGGACAAGCATTAATATTTGCCTCACAAATATTGATTGATACCATCATTGGGGGTGTTCATGAACTGCATTTAGATGGAACTTTTAAATGTGTTCCTTCAGCACCCCCAGCTCGACAGCTCCTTGTTTTCGTTGCGGTTGTACAGGACAAGGTAATTTATTTATAAATAACTTTATACAAAATAATAAAGATTCTTTATCGTGGAGTATAATATATTATTTTATTTTGCATTAGCACAGATGTTTTAAAACATCATAGTAATTGTTGCGATCGCGTTAGCTTAAATTGTTTTAAACAATGTTAGTAAACATTTCCGGTTAAAATTTAAAATATAATTAATTCAAAATATTAATTTATTTTAGACTATGCCAATTACGTACGTTCTCATGAGTAATAGGTCGAGAGAACTGTACGATGAAGTGCTGGAACAATTTAAAGTTTTAGCCCCGACTCTGCATCCTGCAGTCATAATGAGCGACTATGAGAGAGCTCTGCAAACAGCTTTAATTGCAGCTTATCCCCATGCTGAAGTGGTGGGCTGTTTTTTTCATTATGCCAGTGTACGTATCTAATATTTTATTTTTGTTTTTCCATGTCTCATGCTTTTGTTTCGAAGATATAAAACTGAGTGTCTCACTTAAACGTGTAATGAAATGGACCCTTCAGAATGCTAAGAAATCTGAAGTCGAATAAACTAGATAACCGTTTCTCAATCTGTATTTTTAAATGTATTGTTTACTAGTTCATAAAGAATAATTTAGATATATACAAATTAATTATTAAAAATAATTTATATATTTCTAGGCCGTATGGAAAAAAGCCATGGCTGCAGGATACATTGTCGGAATAACAGAAGAAAGACGGAAAGCCATAAAAATGTTAATGGCTTTACCATTAGTTCCTGCTGGACAGTTTGTCGAAGGTTTCAGGTTGATTGTAGCGTGGTGTACAGAAAATGACATCAACCTGGATATATTATTTCGATATATGGAAAGGTAATAATAATTTATAACATTAGTATTATTAAACATGGTTAAGTACTTATTTATTTAAATTACTATTAGTAAATGTAGATTTCATTTAAAATCCCCACATTACTATATTTAATGTTTTACAGATATTGGATACACACTGTCCAACCAGAACATATAAGTGTTCATAATTTGCCCAGGAGGACGAACAATAATTCCGAGGCCTTTAATAAGGTCCTACTTAACAAATTAAGAATACACCCGAATGTGTTCATTTTTCTAGGTAAGTAGTGCAATACTGCACAAATTATAGAACCTTTATAATCTGTTTCGCTTGATATATGGAAGTCTATTTTGTAAATATATTGTCAAAAATTGTTGAAATATTCACACTAACTCGGTAATTCCTCTTTCATAAAAACAGAAAATATTACAATATACAGGTTAATTTATTATATTTCTTTAAACAAAACCTGAAACATAAGATATTTTTTGCGACACACCAATTTGATGTTGATCCATAGTGTTTTAAAACATGTTATTTTCTCGGTTTGGAACCAGCAGCAATGGTTCAAAATAATTTTAAAGTAATGACCCTTAAATAAACAAATGATTCTGTGATTCGCACATTTTCCTCTAAATCAAGCAACGTGGAACATACATATAAAATTGCATTATTTATTGTTTTCTCATTGTCAAAACGATTTTTAAACTATGCATTTTAGTGAGTCGTAAAACAATATTACAAAAACAGTTAGGAATTCATTCATAATGAAAACGTTTATAGCTATATTATATGAAACAGTAAATTGCAAATATTTTTTAAATTTATGAACTTATGATATTGCATACCTAAATTGATTTTTTTATTTACAGAAAAGTTGGAAAAATTCAACCAAATAACATTTTCGGAATACCGCCAAATACAGACGGGATTACGCGTCAGAAGACCTATGGGCAATAGGTATTTGGCAAACGACATACGAATTAGAGACGCCCAGATAGGCCTAGAGAACGGAATGCATACACTATTTCACTTTCTTGAAATAGTGGCGCATTCCGTGGATAATTTAGCAGTGGGTTTAGAAGAGGTATGAAAACGATACATATATTAGAGTAATTTTATAAGTTTGAATTTTCAGGAAAATAATCTTGGCCTTCTCGATGATGTAAGTATAATTTTCAACATAATTATTTATATTACTTTTTTAAACTAATCATCAGCTATCTTATAGTTTGATAATATGGTTGCTAAATATCATTTTACAAGCTTGTACTTGGAATAATAATAAAAAAATATATTCAAGTAAGATATATGGTTGTTAACATTATTATTTCTAGTTTGTGGATGATGTCCCAATAAATTTGGAAGAACCAGCGGCTGCTGTTGTTCAACCTAATGTAGATGTAATTATAGAAAAAAATAATCTTTTTGACTTATGATTAATACTGTTTTATATCTTCATAGATATTTGATGAAATTCCGGCTCCCGCTCAGGAAATAAATTTAGATGCTGCTGACAATGTAGATGCTCCAGTACCGGCGGCTGTTGCTTTACCGGTTGCTGCAGAAGAACCAGAAGTGGGGGTAATTAATAATATATGAAAAGAGATATGAAATTATTACAATTTTTTTATTAAAATAATGAAATATTTTTTTTAGAACCGATGTGTGATATGCCTCAGCACCCCGCCAACACACGCATGTGTCCCTTGCGGACATTTGAGCATTTGTGGTCCCTGTGCTACCCACCTCATGGAGCTAGCAAATGTTTACGAAAGGCGATGCCCTGTCTGTCGAGATGACATTAATTTAATATTAAGAGTATATTTTTAAGTTCGTTTTTTTTTAATTTATTTAAAGTTATATCCATCAGCATCATGGCTATTAGGACTAGTTAGGGAAGGTGTTTTTTTTTTATTATTGAAAAAATTAGGGTACATCGATTACTACGATCATTAGTACCCGGTACAGTGGTATTTATACATATACATATATATATATATATATATATATATATATATATATATATATAATTACATCATATGTATTTAATATATCAATATTTTTGCAATAGTTTATGGTATTGTTCAGGTCCGTTTTGTTGTCTCCTAGGGCTTTTGTAGCGATGTTGCTAGTTGCTTCTGTAGTCTTTGGTTTGTGCAGTCTATTAGTAAATGCTCAACAGTTATCTGTGTGTTGCAGGTGTTGCATTTTTCGGGTTCCGTCTTTGCCAGGATGTATTTGTGTGTAAGGTTTGTATGTCCTATACGCAATCTCGTGATTTTAATTTGGTCATTTCTGTTTGGTAGGTTTATTCCTCTCTCAGTGTCATGTTGTATTGTTCTGAGTTTGTTGTTTGTGATTCCTGTCCATGTGTTGTTCTAGTGATGTCTGACTTGTCTTTTGGTTTTTTGTTGGAGATCTTTAATTGTGGTGGGATTTTTTTGTATGTCTTCTGATAAGGCTTGTTTTGCTGCTGTATCTGCTTTCTCGTTTCCCTCAATTCCTGTATGGGATGGTGTCCACATGAGTGATATGTTATTATTCTGTTTGATGTTATGTATTTTTTCTTGTATTTTTTTTATTGTCGGTTGTGTGGAGTATGTTTTCATTGCGATCTGTATGACACTGAGTGAGTCTGTAACTATTATATAATTTTGGTTTGCTTCTTGTAGTTTTTCTATTTCGGTAGCTGCTGTTAGTATACTGTAGGCTTCTGCAGTATAGATTGATGTGTCTTTCGGTAGGTGTAGTTTTATTTCTTTCCAATTCGTGATCACTGCTCCTGTAGTGCCATTTTCTGATTTGGATCCGTCTGTAAATATCATTTGTGGTTGGTGTTGTTGGCTACAAATTCGTCTGTACTCTTGTCTTATGAGTTCGGGTGGTGTGTCGTTTTTGTTGTATTTTGTGAGTTCAAGAATGTGTTTAGCTTCTTTTTTCTTCTATGGCGGTATTTTGTCGTCGTAGTGTTTTTCTAAGTTGGGCTTGGTGTATTTTATTTCTCTAACGTAATTAATAATTTTGTTTGTTGATTCGGAAGAGTTTGCGAGGGCTTCTTTCATACTGTTTGAGATTTGATGTAACCATTTTTCTTTGGGCTTTCTTTTTATTTCGCTTATAGATCCCACAACGGATCTCTTAATATGTTTGTAGGTTGTCGTCTAAGGCTTGTTTTGCTGCGATGTCAGCTTGTTCATTTCTATGAATGCCTCTATGGGATGGGGTCTATATAAACATTATTTTTTTGTTGTGTTGGTCGGCTTTGTGAATTTGCTCCTAGATCTTTTGAGAGTGTGTATCTTGAGGGTATGTAGTTTTAATTTTGTGTAGACCACTTATGGAGTCGGTACAAATTGCGAAGTTCGTGTTGCATTCTAATGTGTTGATATACTTCGTTGCTTCGTGAATAGCGTATTCTGCCGTGCAGTTACTTGTGTTTTCAGAAGTTCCTTTTTTAATTTATTTTGTATATGTGTATATATTATAAAAAAATATCTGTTATATATTTATATCTATTTTATTCGAGAGTTTATTTTTAAGTTTTCTTATAATTTATTTTGTATATATGTATGTATTATTAATTATATTGATTTTTAAAAAGGATTGATGCCCTATTAATCTAGCGAACCTCCCTTTTAAAACAAAAGTGTAACATGCCTTGTAATAATTCCTCAGTCTTTAACGATAAAGAGGCGTGGAAAATTATTACTGGTTCCCATTACTTAGATGCACTCTCTTTACAGACTTTTAATTTGTGAGATTTCCACTGAGACCGTATGTAGTCGTATATTATCCAGTATATGTTTGGTAATACAACTAAATTATAAACTTCATAAATTTTATCTAATTATAATCCACCACGTAGTATCATACAAGATATTGGCAATTACTAAAAGACGCCTTACTAAAATACTGAAATCCTGGCGAAGCCCAATAAAAGTTTTTAATATACTTTAATTATTATCCCATTCATATTTGATAATAAAACACTTTCCATTTAGCGATTACGACCCGCGTGGCGCTAGTACATATAGCTAACCAGTTAACAGTATTATATGTTCTTTAAATATTCTTGTCATACGCACATTCAAATGTTCGCGCCATATACACCTCATTCTTCCAGGGCTACCAAATTATTTTGTTTAATAGGGAAGGGAACGAGCGCGTTGCGATCGTTCGGGGCCAATCACCTTTAGTGACCATTGTCGATGGCGACAAATTTAATAAAGAAAAATATATACTGACAATAACTTGGTGTTTTAAAACAGTTATATAATGAAAAACTAATATACTATCTACAGAATTCGTTCTCTTTTTTACTACTACCCCTCTCCTTGACATTTACTTAAAGTTCCCGCTCTTTTCGCGACTACGACCTCTATGAAGTTGGTGTGAAGCCGTGCTTGGTCCCAATCGACTACAGAGCACTCATTCCTTAATGCCTCTTTCACACTAGATGATTACGATATACTATCATTACGATACTCTGTCGTAATGATAGCTGTCTATTCACACTAGAAACTATCGCCATCTATTGTATTTATAAGACATTACATTTTTTTTGAAAATTGGCAAGCCTGAATTTCCTAGGTTTATTTAAATCTAGTTAGTCCGTGGTTAAATTCTACACAACAAACAACAAACAATGAATTTTTAACACATATTGTATTGTAACTTGTCTATCTCTAATCATTTTGAGATTACGTTTGGTTTGGTTTATTTGTTGTATAATAAATTTTAATCTTCGTCTACGACTTTTTCTTGCAGTTTGATATATTTGATATAATTCAAATATTTGCAAAAAATAATTACACATATCATCATCATCAAACATCTTAACCTCGTGTTTATAATTGATAACTATGTCTTGTCTATGATGACAGTTTACAAACTAAAATTCAATTTATGTTGGTACTGAAACGTCACAAACATCACGTGATCCGATCGTAATGACAGAAATCTCTGTCATTACTACAGGCGATCGTAATGTTCGATTTCATGCGTTCACACTAGGACATTACGATGGGGTAACATTACGATCCTATAGTTATCATCTAGTGTGAAAGCGGCATTAGTAGAGAGCACATTCTGTAGATATTATATTACTTTTCTATGATATAACTATTTTAAAACACGATGCTACAACTACTACAGTTGTAGTTAAAGAACCTTGGCTATGGCTAATATATCTTTTCTCGTATTAAATTTATCGTTATCCCCGTTCATGACGTCTATTTAAAGTTCCCACTCTTTTCTGTACCATGGCCACTGAGGTGAATGGACACGAACGATCGCAGCGCGCTCGTGCCCTATAAAAATGTACTTATTTTTTTTTGTTCAATAATAAATATATAACCTGCAAAAAATCATATACATATATTGTGCATATAATTTATTGTAAAATATAATCTAAGTCTAAAAAGTGTTTTCTTTTGTAAAGTTAATTTCACGAATCCATTCCCGATAACATAAGAAAATCAATTTATAATCGAACTAAATAATTAATTATATTTCAATAATGATATACAGTACTATCAAATCTCGTGCATAAAGATAATATATTTGATTATTAACTAATATGTATTATATACATTGATCTTGCTTTTAGTTTACTACATTGAAAAAGTTATATTTGAAAATTAGTTTATTCAGTAAATAAATATAGTAGAACCTTAGATCTAGTTCTGTATGTGATATATATGGTAGGTTTCACACATATTAATTGTTGGTATTTTTTGTAGAAAGTATTTTTTGCAGACGTTAGGTACAAATCTAATTGGACTTCTTCTGGTGAGACTACTATTCTCTTCATAAGAACAAAAATGAAAATTCAAAATTTTTACTGCTATACGACTCTCAAACGTGTATGGCTCTCCCCGAAATAGACTGAATGGAAATAAATCAATTGGTTGGAGATTCTTCCTACAACAAATTAACAAACAATGATAACTTCATCTTGTGCAGGGAATGGAGAATAACATAACTTGGAGACTTATGGTTTGTCGAGTCCTAGATACTTTTGGAAAATACAGAGCAAAATAAAAAAGTATGTAATTATCGTAAGTTGTATAATACTCGGAAAATAATATTGTATGAGAATAGATTTTTTTTATTATTTTGTTACAGAATGAAAGCTTTGAAATCTGGGAAATGTTATAGTTGCTGTTGTTAGTGATACTGAAGTCCACATAAAATCAACGGCTGAACGAGTTTTTGAGTACTTTGTGCCGCATATCGAAAATGTGGCGTACTTCTTGTAAAAGGAATTAATGAGAATTTGTTTTTAATAGTTGTTACATATGAAATTGTTTAGTTATTAATTATGTTCAATAAAGTGGGTTATATGAATGTAGATATCATCTACACAAAGTAATTTGCAGTTTTTTTTCACCAATACAGGTAATTAGAAGAATAAGATTTGACTATAAATGTAAAATTAATAAAAAAGTAAAATTTTTGCTTTTTTTATTATTGACATTTTTGAGATAGTCTGAAAAAAGTATAGGTACGCACAAGTAAGTTAGTGTGAAATATACAATAGTTTATTTAATTATATAATAGTTATTTAGAAAAATAATTTGCATGTGTAACATATATGGCCTACACGTTTTAAAATAATATATATGAATTAATATGTATAAATAAAAGTTCAAATTATATACTAGTCCGGTACTGGAATTGAATGATGAGAATGTACACTGACATCTAGTGGATAGTAGCAGAAACACCGAGTAACACTAACCTGTATTTTGGTAGCTATCCCTCCCAGTTTTTAGGATGACGTCATTTTTTAGATTTGCACGGTTTTGGGTCTGTATATTTTATGACATTATTTTTTGGACTTGTATATTTTGGTTCTGCACCTCATCCCATATTCTTTGCTTATCTGTAAAAATATATTATTATTACCAAAAATATATTCAATTTCATTTGTACATTTTTGTATATATAATTTTTGTATTAAATATTGTTTTTAATAAATGATTTGAATTATAATTAGATTAAATCATTTTCCAGTGAGTTTTTCCCTCTGAGAGATACAGCGGTCAAAGATCAATAGCCTTCTCATCTTTTATCAGGTTAATATCACCTAGACATCTCTTATCAATCCATAGACATGTTACATCAACATTATTAAATTTATTTGCAAAGAAAATGAAGTTCCTTATAGTTTGTGTTTTATTTATTTCATTTTCATTCTCTTTTGCGTCAGTAGAAGACAATGAAATTGAACATGATTGTCCAATCAGTTCAGAACTCAAGAACGAAATACAAAGTTATCAAGCAACTGCAAATAGAATTATAGATGCAGTTATAAATGGGGAGTTTAAAGACACCACTTATAACTACCTGGCTACATTTGTTGATAAGTTTGGACCAAGATTTACAGGGACACAAAATTTGGAAGATTCCATAGACTACATGAGTGATTTAATGCAGAAGCTTGGATTGGAAAATGTTAGACATGAAAATGTAACAGTTCCACGATGGGTACGGTAAGTAATAATCTTAATTTTATCTAATTGTCTATTAATTCATTTCATGTCGGTCTGTAAAAATGTGTACATATTATTTTTGGAAACATATTTTTCATTTAATATTTAACCGTTTTAATATCAAACTAATATGAGCTTATTAATCTCTTAAAAGAGAAATTTAAATCAGAGTCTTGTTCAAAGCAAAAACAAATGACTGTTAAAAACTAATGTACCTATACATTTTTTTATATATGTTGGATTGAGCTTGAAATGATAGTTTTGTTTAAAAAGTAATAAAAACCTAAATTCGTTATAGAAAGTTATCTCTATGCAGTTTAAATATCTTATCATTTAGAAATACATGCAACTAATTAATACACCTATTGATAAATAATAACCTTGATTATATATTTATTTTATTATTGTTCGAAATATGATATTGATAAAAGGAAAATTTATAGAGGAAATGAATCAGCAACTCTACTTGAGCCCCGAAGACATGACATTCGAATGCTGGGGCTGGGCTACAGTGTCGGAACACCTGCAGAAGGAATCGAAGCTGAAGTAATAGTTGTGGAAAGTTTTGATGATTTACACCAAAAAGGGTCTTTGGTATGTCTATCAATATGTTAAAAACTAAATTATCTACTGATACCGTTGTCTGGTAAACTAACACTCCAAAAACTATGTTTTTTATTGGTTGTTTACTAACTGTTCATTGTAATTTATATTTATTGTAAAATTGCTTGACAATTTATACTTTATAGAGAGAGTAATTCAAAATCAGCTGTGGCGGCAAATAAATCCACTTGAAAAATAAGATATAATATAAGCAGAATAATTATTCGGTATTTGACCTATTCGGCATATTTTAATACCGAATATTCGGTTACAAGAAATAAGTAATGTACAACGCTGTTTAGTTGGAATGTCTTTGACAGACTGATTTATTACTCTTTCTCATAATAAAATGGACTATAGAGCACGACCACGCTGCTATCATCTCAGTGGTCGTGGTTCAGAAGAGAGCGCATTTTGTGGATATTTTACTTTTCTATGATATAACTGTTTTCAAACATCATGCTATGACCAATACATCTTTTCCCTTATTAAATTTATCGTTATCCCTGGTTCATGACGTCTATTTCAAGTTCCCGCTCTTTTCTGGACCACGGCCACTAGGGTGATTGGGCCCAAACGACAGCAGCGCTCTCTTGTCCTATAAGTATACATGTATTATTTTAATTGCAGGTTAAGGGTAAAATAGTGGTATATAATCAAAAATACATCTCCTATGGCGAAACAGTTGAATACCGTAGTAGGGGCGCATCAGAAGCAGCAAAACTAGGCGCCGTGGCTGCTTTAGTGCGTTCCATCACCCCGTTCTCGCTGAACACGCCTCACACGGGGATGCAGACGTACGAGGCGAACGTGACGCACATCCCCGTGGCGTGCATCAGTCCCGAGGACGCGCACCTGCTGCAGCGCCTGCAGGCCCGGGGCTCCAGGCTGCGCGCGCACCTCTACATGGGCGCGCGCAGCCTGGGGCCCGCCCTGTCGCGCAACTCCGTGGCCGAGCTGCGCGGCCACGCCGCCCCCGACCGCGTCGTGCTCGTGTCCGGACACCTGGACAGCTGGGACGTCGGCCAGGGCGCCATGGATGACGGTGGTGGCGCTTTTATCTCTTGGAACTCGCTGGTTGTTCTCAAGAAACTTGGGCTTCGGCCTAAGAGAACGCTCAGGTAAATACTGTTGTGAGTTTTGTATTTTTTTTTTGTAGTTGTATACGTGAGTTCCATATCATCTTTGTGTTGTTAATTTGTCTAAGCATATTTTATTTATAAGCTTAAGCTTTGAGGTATATACTTCTTAACATTCTATTTTTTTCCTATTATTTTGTTGAATTGATACCATTCAATGGGGTATATAACCATATTCGAATTTCAGTATATAAGTCATAAAAAATATTAAATGTAACCACTATAACTTCTCATTACAATAATAAAAACTAAACATTTGCTTGAAATAATAAAGCACTTTAATATTCCGGAGTAGGTATACATGAAATCAGTATAATGTAATCGTGGAAAAAGGCAGTCTACCTCTTTATTTTATAATTCTACCACGATTCATCCCTTCCCCAATCTTTAATAATTATTTTCTCGTAAACTACAAATAAATGAAACGATTTAAAATACGGATATTTTATTTTTTGTCTAGTATCATGCATGTAAAAATCAAAATTTAATCACGTATCCCATTATAGTTGTGCTTTTTGATGAGAAATATGCTTCCATATTTGCTTCATGTTCGTAAATTTACATGTTTTTAGTTAAATATGTGTTATCCTTTTCATGTGTTTTTAAGTTTTAAGTACATTGTCATAATCATTTTCAGCTTGAGATCTTTGTCCTAAATACAAATGCGATGTCAATTTCACCTGTGTTTTTGTGTCGTTAATTGAGAACTGTTAAGCTTGTGTACTTTTAAAAGAGGTAAATATGTTACAAAATATAATTCTATACTTGAACGCCATGAATGAACTGCTTAAAATATTTTTAGAGCTATTTTGTGGACAGCGGAAGAAATGGGTCTGATCGGTGCAGAAGAATACGTAAAAGCACATGAACATGAATTAGACAAATTCAATTTTGTAATGGAATCGGACGGTGGCACTTTTTGGCCAACAGGTTTACATGTTTCTGGGACAGATGAAACTGTTTGTATTGTAAAAGAAGTTTTAAAGTAATTTTTATTATTAAATGCCATGTTTCTGAGATTTACTATATTTTTTTTCAGTTTATTGTCTCCTATCAATACCACAACTTTATATTTAAATTCAGAAGGACCTGATATTGGATTTTTTATCGAAAAGGGTGTTCCTGGTGCAAGTCTGGCAAATCATGATGATTATTATTTTGTTTTTCATCATACTGAAGCAGATACAATGGATCTTGAAAACTCTACAGCTTTAGATTATGCAACAGCGCTGTGGGCAACTGTTTCATATGTTCTTGCAGATTTGACTCAAGATCTTCCAAGAGAATAACTGTATTTTATTAAAATATTTACAGAAGTATTAAATGAAGCTATATTTTGAAAATCTTGAATTTTTTCTTGTACCTTTACTGTAATACGTAATATTTTTATGAACTATTGCTTTTGCTATGTGATATACCTTTAAATTTCAAGTTCTGTATGACTATTGTTTATTGATACAGAGCCATACTATGGACCGGAGAAGAAATGGGAATAATTGGAGCTTTACAATACGTTAAAGCTCATAAGAACGAATTAGACAAATTTAATTTTGTCATGGAATCAGATATGGGAACTTTTTGGCCGACTGGTTTAGCTGTTTCCGGAACTGACGAAGCTGTTTGCATTGTTAAAGAAGTTTTAAAGTAATTCATTAAAAGGAAACACCAGCGCTGCGATAGACATTCAAAAGTACTGAGTTGAAAACTTGACAACAATGGATAAAGAACGTTATTATTATCAAATTTTTGGTATCCAGTTTGGTCAATGTATCGCAGTGCTGTAGTGTTTTTCGAAAATAAATCCATTTTAATTAAATTGTTCCATTTTAGATTACTACATACAATAAATGCTACAACTGTATCTCAACCTCAAGAAGGACCAGATGCAGATGCATTTGTTTATCAAGGAGTACCAAGTGCTAGTCTTACAACCAAAAATCAACAATATTTCTATTATCATCATACCGAAGCCGATACAATGGATGTTGAAAATGTTACTGCATTAAATTATTGTACAGCCCTTTGGGCTGCCGTTTCTTATATTATAGCAGATTTGAGCCAAGATATACCAAGAAAATAAATGTTATTAATTATATTTTAAATAGTGTTAATATTAAAATATATTTTATAATAAAAGTATTTATAAATGTAACAAATTATAATCATTTAAAAAACGAAGAATGAATTAATATTGTTATAGGATTTATTAAATTGTGCTAAAGAATATGAATTTTATTTTCATACTGTTTGTCACACTGTAATAGAAGTGTTGCCAATGTAATAACTTGTACAAACACTTGTAACATTTAAATAAAGATTACAAAATTATTGAAATAAATGTACAAAGCATCTAAGTTTAAATATAATATTTATAATGTCAAGCAATGTATTATTTAATTTTTTTGTAAGTGTTTTAAAAGTAATTTTCCTGAAAAATATACATTTGGTATGACTGTATGACACATGTTACAACTTGTATTTCCACTGCCAACATTTAATTTGACAGGTCGGCAAAAAGTGACAGCTACAACAAATATCGGGTGACGTGTCTTGTCGTCAAAATTGATTTTAAGTAAGAAAATTAAACAATGAATTCGTTTAAAAGAGATAAAAAAGAGGAGGAAGATGGTATGATAACAAATGGACAAATCATTTAGATCCTCAGCTTTAAATTTGCGTTTTAGGTGGAGGTAACCCATTTCAAAACATCGAAAAGACAACAGTTTTACAAGAAGCCCGTACTTTTAATGAAACACCGGTGAATCCACGAAAATGTGCGCACATTTTAACAAAAATTTTGTATCTCTTAAACCAGGTATGATGTTATAATTGAATGTTTTTCTTAAATTGTTTTGGAACATATTTAGGGTGAACAACTTGGTGTTACTGAAGCTACAGAAGCTTTCTTCGCTATGACTAAATTATTCCAATCTCGGGATGTTATTCTTCGAAGACTTGTGTATTTGGGAATCAAAGAACTTAGCTCCATTGCAGATGATGTGATTATTGTCACTTCGAGTTTGACCAAAGATATGACCGGTAAGGGAAATTAATTTTACTTATTGTACAAATAAATTAGTACTGTTTATAAGTAATTTAGAAGTCACTGTAAGATGTTGGTGTCTTGTACAAGTTTGATGCCCATATTCATAAACGTTCTTTATATTTATAACGCTTCGTTATCCTTTCAACGAATCATTAAATTGAATATTCATATTCATAAACATTCGTTTTCAATGACATTCGTTAAATTGTTCGTTATATTTAATGACTGCATTTTCTTTCATTAAAATTATAACAAACCGTTATATATAGTTGTCATCTGTCTAGTCACATAAGTTTTGTGATAATAGTAAATAATTTTTTTCTGATATTATACGAATGTAATGAATACGTACGTGTAATCAACATAATATATAATTTTAGCAATGTTTTCGTCATCTGAAACGTCAATATCTTCTTCATCATCATTTTCGTCAAATTCTGACGAAAATCTTATAGAAAACATATTGGTGGCAATGCCCAGACCACGATTATTTAGAAATCGGAATAATCCAATAGAAATATTCGATAATTTAGAATTTAAGCAGAGATACAGATTTTCTTATCTCGATTATTACCATGTCATCAGCATTATCTTTTTTTTTTAAATTATCATAAAAAGTCTTTAATTGTAATGTAGATCGGGTACCACCAGCAACACAATTAAATTCGCTTGTAATTTTTTCACACGCACCATTTTTTTCTTTAACATTGTTCTTCTTATTTTCTATTACTTTTAAATAATTTTTGTTTTCCAATATATTTAAGAAGAGTTGTATACCATTTTCGGTAATATTTTTAACTTTTACCCTTTTTTTAATAATTGACATTTTGATATATTTCTTTTTGACGTTCAATTTGTAACATGAAATTAGCTTTCAACCGAAAAAGTTACTAGATATTTTAACAATCATTATATTTAAATAAATCGTTATATTTGACATTTATTGTTTGTAAATATGGTTAAATATTTAACGTTCGTTAAATTTTAACAATTCGTTCTGTAACGAATCGTTATAATGCGTTTTATGAATACGGGCATTAGACTACCAACATGAACCACCAAAATGCAATTATAGTTGAAGATGAAACAAGTTGAAATAAATTCCACAATGAAATAAAAGTTCTTAATAATAAGTATAAATAAATATATTGTCCATATTTTATTTTAATAAAATTTAAAATTAAGGGCAATTACTTGTTAGTAAAAGAAAAACAATTTAAATAAAAGTTATATATTAATATTATAAATTTCGAAAATGTGCAAAATTAATATTTAATTAATCTTCTTAATTTAATTGAGATGAATCGTTTTGGTTTTGTTAACACTTAGATATCTTTAAAAATTAAAAAATAATGATTTTTGCCAACCCTCGTGCGATATAATTGTTCAATAGGATAGCTTCCCAAAAGTAATAATATTCTATTAACAATTAATTAATCTGTACTTTTATAGAAAGTATGAATACTGATCCAAAAATTGAAATTCAAATCTTAAAGAACGGTTCTTTCAGTTGTGTGTATTATAGTTTCATGAAAATAAAAAAAAATTGTGTAGATTTCCATATTTTTTACTATCAATGCAGATTTAGTTTTATTCGAGTAGATGTTTAATAAAAGAATGGTATTAAAATACGATTTATCACCCTAATGAAGACAGAAGACTGATATACAGTTGAAACATTTGCTTACTAGTTTCCTTTTATTTACTATATTTACTATCCTGCAGGCAAAGAAGACCTGTACAGGGCAGCAGCAATCCGAGCCCTGTGTAGCATCACCGACATCACGATGTTGCAAGCCATCGAGCGTTACATGAAGCAAGCCATTGTGGACAAGAACCCAGCTGTGTCTTCCGCAGCTCTGGTAAGCTCGCTGCATCTCACCAGAATCGCCTCTGATGTGGTGAAGCGCTGGGTGAACGAGGCCCAAGAGGCAGTCAGCAGCGATAACATCATGGTGCAGTACCACGCTCTAGGGGTGTTGTATCATATCAGGAAGACGGATAGGTTGGCGGTGACGAAGTTGGTGGCTAGGTTCACGAGGATGTCACTGAAGAGTCCTTATGCTGTTTGTATGTTGGTGAGTAATTTTTTTTTTACAATTTCATTTTAAAGTATAAGGGACACTAAGACTATTTGTAAAAATCCGACGAAAATATTTATATTAATAAGCGAATTACAGACTTCCCAAGTTTGAAATAATCAATTTGACGACGCGAATATTAATTTTCTTGTTTTCTTCGTGTACCAAAATATTCTTGAATTATATGTTTTTTCTATATTATATTTATAAAAAAAAAAATATTACAATACAGTATAATCACCGATCTCTATATAATACCTGGATAGGGCATAGCAAATGAAATAGTGAAGCCTGTGGCGGACATTTTCCTGAGGTCTGAATCTAATCCAATTGACGCAAAATTTTAATAAAGTCGTTAGTATCCACAATGAAATATTAGAAATACTTTTAAATTTAATTTGTTTTAGTTAGTTAACTTTGAATTGTTTAAGGTACCTATTTATTTAATTGAAAGAATGAGAAAAACGAGTAAAATATGAAATGAACACATTTCGCGAAAAAGTTACTGAAATATTAATATTCAATGTAAAGGAAAATTTAATGAAATTCATCATTCTGCCAATTACATAAATACTAAAACAATTCAAAATAAAATAACTAAAACAAATCAAATTTAAAAAGATTTCTCATATTTCGTTATAGAAACTAATGACTTTATTCATATTTCGCGCCAATTGGATTAGATTCAGACCTCACGAAAATGGCCGTCGCAGGCTTCACTTTTTCATATGCCATGCCTTAAATAAGCAATGATGTTGCGTCATAACAAAAGTCATCAATTTCAGTGTTTCATGTAGTACATTAAATTGATGATGTTTGACAAGACGCAACATTATTACTTATTAGTGGCGACTATACGTGGCTAGAAATAAAAGAATTGTTCCCTTAGAATTTAAATTTCTAGTTCTATATTGTCTCTCAATTATGAATTGGAAATCGCAGGGTTCGAATTCTTTAATTTAAATACACATGTAACAATAAACACAACAAGCTTTTAATTACGTTTTGTGTTGTACCAAAATTATTATAAATTATTAGATTCGTATTGCGTGCAAACTGCTTGAAGAAGAAGAAAAAGGAGACGCCGAATCTCCCTTATTTGACTTCGTCGAATCTTGCCTGCGCCACAAATCCGAAATGGTTATCTACGAAGCCGCCCACGCTATCGTCAACCTCAAATGCACAACCTCTAGAGGTTTCGGGCCGGCTGTAACCGTTCTTCAACTGTTCTGCAGTTCTCCTAAACCGACTTTACGTTTCGCGGCCGTCAGAACCTTCAACAAAGTAGCCATCTCGCATCCCGCTGCAATCACATCTTGTAATCTGGACTTGGAGAACTTAATCACTGATTCCAACCGGTCGATTGCCACTCTGGCGATCACAACTCTTCTCAAAACTGGCGCGGAGTCTTCTGTGGACAGGTTGATGAAGCAAATTGCTACCTTCGTGTCGGAAATTAGTGATGAGTTTAAAATCGTGGTGGTGCAAGCGATCCGAGCGCTGTGTCTAAAGTTCCCGAAGAAACATCTAAGTCTGATGAATTTCTTGTCAGCGATGTTGAGAGATGAAGGTGGATTGGACTATAAGGCATCGATTGCTGATACGATTATTACGATTATTGAAGAGAATTCAGAAGCGAAAGAAAATGGATTGGCGCATCTTTGTGAATTTATTGAAGATTGTGAACACACGAGTTTAGCGGTTAGGATTTTGCACTTGTTGGGCAAAGAAGGTCCCAGGAGTAAACAACCCTCAAGGTAAGTCACAAAATTACTTTTTAAACAAATTGTTATCGAAATAAGTCTTAGTTCTAAATTTTAAAAATATTCAGTATTTAAAATAAAATTCCGACCTGTAATTTATTTTTTATTTGCCGAGTTGAAAGAATTTCAAATTGAAAAGTAAAGGAGAACCCTGATGACTATTGGCTGTTTTTTTGACTTTGTATTTTATATTGTATTTTTATTTTTTGATTTGATTAAATTTTAAATGAAAGGAGCAATTATTTCACCGGCTAAAACCGTGGAAGAAGAACTTCTTTTAAGGTTGAAAAAAAGGAACTAATTTTTGCATTTCATATTATATTTTTTAAAATTGATTCCAGTTTTTAATTTCCCGCCACTATACATCTATGAAAATGTTCCTGTGTGAAACCGGCCCTTTAGCCACGCCTCTTTTAACGACTAAATTTCTTATTTTTTTTCTTATTAAGAGTATTTTTGAGTACATTTTTTTTAATTCAAAATAATGAATACAAGTTGTTAAATATGAATTATATTTCATTTTAAGTCTTCATTTTCCTCAAAAACTATTAATAAATAAAGTTTGGAGTATCAAAAAGTGATATAATCTCTGCATTTCAATTAGAATCAATTATAATCTTTGTTAATAGAATATTGCCGCCCTATATCTACGATTAATTTTCGTATTTTATTCCTAGATACATTCGCTACATCTACAACCGCGTAATCCTGGAAAACGCGACAGTTCGAGCAGCGGCCGTGTCTGCAATGGCGCAATATGGCGCCACGTGTCCTGATCTCCTGGAAAATATCCAGGTCTTGCTAGCCAGATGCCAGATGGATAACGATGACGAAGTCAGGGACAGAGCTACATATTACAGCTGTATTCTTCAGCAAAATGATAAGAGCTTGTATAATCACTACATCATTGAGAGCCCACAGGTAAGAAGAATGAAATCTATGTTATAAATTGTGCAGAATTATGTTAATTAAATCTAACTGAGCAAATTCGTTCGGTATTTTTATTCATCTTATCACCAATATTTGTTGCATTAAAATGAAAAAAAAAAATAATGCAATGACCGAAATTGTCGTTCGTCTTTAATAAAAAAAAAAGAAGAAATACTTTCGTTTCGTTGAAACATTTGCTTTTGAACTTGAATTGAATTGCAAATGGATAGGACTGGTTTGGACGGTTCCAAATTTTCACTTTTCCACTATTTATTTAACTAATTCAAATTTCGGTTACTTTGAACCACATAACTGATATTTATATGAACGCAAATAAAAAAATAATGCAATAACCGAAATTGTCGTTCGTCTTTAATAAAAAAAAAGTAAAAAAAACTTACGTTTCATTGAAACATCTGCTGTTGATCTTGAATTTAATTGCAAATAATTGGGGCTGGTTTTGGACTGTTCTAAATTTTCACTTTTCCACTATTTATTTAACTAATTCACTTTTCTGTTACTTTAAATCACTGAAATATATTTTCATATATCATATTAGTATGATTGCAATGAAATGTGGTAAATTTTAAAACCGTGTACATGTACGTACAAATTTTATAGGTTAAGTTATGCCGAATTTTTCTTTTTACGAATAAACTACAATTGGAATATCAAAAGTAGATTAATTTTTAAACTCGTGTTATGGAAAAATGGTTATAAGTATTACTTTATGGTGTTTTTATGTTAAATCATTTTCTTATTAAACGTTGAACTGACGAATTGTCGTAACTCGTCAAGCACTAACTAGTATTACGGCAGTGGCGGGATATAAGTATATCTGTGGCGCACCCTTGTATGAAATATATTGACTATCATAAATAATAATTGTTATCAAAGTAAATGTCGAATATATTTAGGTTTTTGCTGAGTCAAAAAAGTAACACCGGGCATATTGCCTAAACAAATCAGTAATTATAAACCTACTACAAAAAGAAATACAGGAGAGCAAGAACGAACCTTAGAATATAAAACTTTTATGTTTTTAGTGTAAAATTGTGTTTATAAAACCCGAAATAATCCAAAAATACCAATTTTTGAATTAGAAATTTTGATTTCTGAAAATAGATTAGAAATTAAAGTCTTTTTACATTTCCAATTTATTTCTAGTCTATGTTAAACATGAAAAGTTACAATTTTTAGTTTTTCTGTCTTAAACTTTTTCATATACAGTCGAAATAATCCAAAAATACCCATTTTTGGGTCCAAAATTTTGGTTTCTGAAAATAGTCCATATTGATAGATCTCCATGCGCTGAAATCAAATTTACAAACAGAATTTGATTATCTCTTTTTGTTCCTGAGATTTTTGCACTCAAAGTTGCACCTCAAAAAAGTGTGTTTTTTGGGTATATCTCGAAAATGTGTAGAGATACAATCTCAATGATTATACCAGTCGATTCTACAGGCAAAAATACATAAAGAAATGTTTTCTTCTCATATACGTTCTTTGGAGCGATTTGGTGAAAAATGAGAAAAACGAAAAAACCTCTATTTCAGGTTTTCACTTGGAAACTTTTTGTCTTCAAAATTTTTAATTTTCTGAACTTAAGTAAATATCGATGCGCTGATTCCAAATTTTCAAACCGAATTCAATTATCTCTTACCGTTCTTGAGATATTTGCGTTCAAAGTTAGACCTGAAAAAAGAGCTTTTTCAGGAATAGCCCTGAAATGGGTAGAGATACGACTTCGACGATCTCACCATTCGATTCCACGGGCAAAATTACATAAGTGTACCAATTTTCAGATTTTTATTTCAACGGATACAATTTTTAGGGCGAAAAAATGAAAATCGGCGAAAATCGAAAAAAATGCCTGATGAACCCCTTGCGATTTTTTTCGACTTTGGCCATTTTCAGTTTTTTCTTTCTAAAAATTGCATCCGTTGGTATAAAAATCTGAAAATTGGTACACTTATGTAATTTTGCCCGTAGAATCGAATGGTGAAATCGTCGAAGTCGTATCTCTACCCATTTCAGGGCTATTCCTGAAAAAGCTCTTTTTTCAGGTCTAACTTTGAACGCAAATATCTCAAGAACGGTAAGAGATAATTGAATTCGGTTTGAAAATTTCTAATCAGCGTGTAGATGTTTACTTAAGTTCAGAAAATTAAAAATTTTGAAGACAAAAAGTTTCCAAGTGAAAATCTGTAATAGAGGTTTTTTCGTTTTTCTCATTTTTCACCAAATCGCTCCAAAGAACGTATATGAGAAGAAAACATTTCTTTATGTATTTTTGCCTGTAGAATCGACTGGTATAATCATTGAGATTGTATCTCTACCCATTTTTGAGATATACCAAAAAAATACACTTTTTTGAGGTGCAACTTTAAGAGCAAAAATCTCAAGAACGAAAAGAGATAATTAAATTCCGTTTGAAAATTTGAAATCAGCGCATCGGCCTCTATCAATATGGACTATTTTCAAACACAAAAATTTTTGATCCAAAAATGGGTATTTTTTTATTTTTCGGCTGTATATGAAAAATTTTAGAGCCAATAATGAAAAATTGTAACTTTTTATGTTTAACTTTGATTGAAAATAACTTGCAGATGTAAAAAGATATTATTGTTTAATTGGAAATGTGATTTTTTAAATTTTAACTTATTAATCAGTTAAACAAACAATAATTGTGTACCAAAAACTCATTTTTAACTTAAAAAGTGAAATATTTTGTAAAATTTTGTGTTCTTTAACCGTAAAAAATATGCATAACTTAGTAAAAAAAAACATTATACTAATGAGGGATGGGATTTTTTCGACTGTGGTGTAGTGTGGATAAAAAACAATTAATCGAAATTTCAGTCATACAGCATTTATTCCTACAAAACCGACTTACCCTGATGAAGGTATAAGTGTATACCGAAACGTCGGTTTTGTAGGAATAAATGCTGTATGACTGAAATTTCGATTAATTGTTTTTTATCTACATTATACTATAATTTGAATATGTACTACATTTATAAATAACTAAAATAACAATTCTCACCTAGGTCTCCATCCCATCTCTAGAACGCGCACTTCGCGACTACTCCCAATCACCATCCCTAACCCCGTTCGACCTGCGCTCAGTCCCAGCGGGCGCCGTTCCCGCCGAGGAGCACATCGCCGCCCCCGCCGTGGAGCGAGGCCTGGTCACGGCTGCGGTCCGCCCACCGCCCGCGGCCCGCGAGGACGTCTACCAGGACCGCCTGAGTGCCATCCCCGGCGTACAGCAACTAGGACCGCTCTTCCGCTCGTCCGAGTTGACAGAGTTGACGGAGAGTGAGACGGAGTATGTGGTTAGGTGTGTTAAGCATGTGTTCCAACATCATCTTGTACTGCAGGTGAGAAAAGATGGGAAATTAATTATTTACAAGAATATTTAACGATCGACATTAATTAATATGTGGGTATATAATTATTTATAGTTGTGATTACTATACTATAACATTTGATTCAAGTTCGAAATTGGAGAACTTGAATTTAGTTTTAGTTATATTCGAAAAGGTTTATTAGATTTAAAATACAATTGTAGCTTTACAGTCGATTGCGTTTAATTAGACCAACTATTAATTGAGGTAAAATACAAATAAAACAAATAAATATTTTCAAGGTTTCCTTGAACAGTTTAATTAGGGCAAGAATTAAAGTAATTCATAGCAAATGAGCACCCTTCTCTCAGATAGCAAACATTCGGGTGACTGGTTTTTACGGAGGGTGATTTTGATCTAATTATATTAGGGCAAGAATTAGATAACTTCACAGTGAATGAGCACCCTTCTCTCAGGTAGTAAACATTATGGTGACACGTTTTTACGGAGGGTGATTTTAAACTAATTATATTAGGGCAAGAATTAGAGTACTTCACAGTTAGTGAGCACCCTTCTCTGTTCGTAAACATTACGGTTACTGGTTTTTACGAAGCGTGATTTTCAAGTAATTAGGGCATGAATTATACTTCACATTGAGTGAGCACCCTTCTCTTAGGTAACGAACATTACGGTTCCTGATTTTTACGGAGGGTGATTTTGAACTAATTATATTAGACCTAGAATTAAAATACTTCTCACAGAGTAAGCACTCTTCTCAGATAGTAAACATTAGGGAGACCGGTTTTAAGGGACGGTGATTTTGATGTAATTAGGGCAAGAATTAGAGTACTTCACAGTAAGTGACCACCCTTCTCTCAGGTAGTAAACATTCCGGAGACTGGTTTTTACGGAGGGTGATTTTCAACTAATTAGGGTAAGAATTAGAGTACTTCACAGTTCGTAAGCACTCTTCTATCATATAGTAAACATGACGGTGTCTGGTTTTTACGGAGGGTGATTTTAATCTAATTATATTAGGGCAAGAATTAGAGTACTTCACAATGAGTGAGCACTCTTCTCTCAAGTAATAAATATTACGGTTACTGGTTTTTACGGAGGGTAATTTTGCAGTAATTAGAGCAAGAATTAAAATACTTCACAGAGAGTAAGCACCCTTCTCTGAGTAAACATTAGGGAGACTGTTTTTTACGGGGGAGTGATTTTGAACTAATTATATTAGGGCAAACGGTCTTGCAAAAAAATTAAATGGGGTAATTCAGCTGCGTTTTTAAGGATATCACTTTTAATAGCAGTTTTTTCATTATTAAAAGTCACTTAGAGGAAAAATAAGGGTCTAATATTTTTCATTATTCCATTGATTCAAGCTAAAAATGAAAACTCGTACAAGACCTCATTAGAGGACTTCACCCTTCTTGCAGGTAGTATATATTACTATACCTGGTTTTTACAGAGGGTTATTTTCATGTAATTACATTAGGATAAGTATTAGAATACTTCATAATGAGTATTAAAGGGGAAGGAATTGACTATAATAAAAATATTAATAATATGAAACAATATTATAAAACAATTTGAAAAATTCTACATTATAAGTATAACAAAACCTGAATAATTATTGTTGTTTCAGTTTGACTGCCTGAATACTCTAAACGATCAACTTCTCGAAAACGTCCGTGTGCAATTAGAACCTTCAGACGGGTACACGATAATAAAAGAAATTCCCTGTGCGCGTCTTCCTTACAACGAGACAGGCACAGCGTATGTCATCCTTCAATTCCCTGATGAGCTGGCAAATAACGTCGGCAACTTCGGAGCTACCCTTAAATTTGTTGTTAAGGATTGCGATCCAACTACAGGTCAACCCGACAGTGACGAAGGTAAATATTATTTTAAAATAATATGAATCCTGATGCAAATATTATTGTTTTGTAGGATATGATGACGAATACATGTTAGAAGATATAGAAGTAACTCTAGGGGATCTAATTCAAAAAGTTAATAAAATTAACTTCGGTGCTGCTTGGGAAGAAGCTTCGAAATTTATCGAAATAGAAGACACTTATGCGTTAGCTTCCATGCGAACATTGGATGAAGCTGTTAAGAATATTATCCAGTTCTTAGGATTAATGCCAGCGGAAAGAAGTGACAGAGTACCTGAAGGAAAGACCACTCACACACTTTTCCTCGCAGGTGAGACAAATTTTATTTTTCAATAAAAGTGTTAAAGTGCTTTAAACTTAATACTATATTTTATTTTGTAAAAAAGGAAGTTTATGTTGTTCTATTTAAATAATTCTGACGGTTTGTGATTGGTTCTTGTATCATGGTATGAGCATGCGCAAGAATAGTTCCAGATGATATTTTTTTAAAAACGAATTATTGAGAACTAATGTTTTTAATATTATTTTTTTTTATTGGCAGTTGCGTTAGTTTAATGTTATTTTTACCTGAAAACAAATCTATAAATATGAAAGGTAAATAAAAAACCAAGGTTGCATTAAGTTAAATCAGATTTAACTCACATTGAGTTTTTTTATGTCATTTTCGGATACTTTATGGGTAAATCTAAAGTTTAAAGTTACGAATACTATTATAGGGACTTTTGGGGAAAATGAAAGGTTTGTAGGGAACAAGACGCTCAAAAACCCGGCAATTTTAAATTTCCAGTGAGTTTTATCACGATATTTTGGTTATGTTTACGAAAGGTATTTTTATTGAAAACCATCTGAAACTGAGATATTTATTAACGTTTTGACCGTCAGAAAATTGGTTTAGAATCGGTCATAAATTTATAAGAAAGGTCGAATTAGCGTTAGAAATTAGTTCGAACGCTGTTTTTTACTGCGCATGCGTATTTCAAACTGATTGAAGTTAGTTGGTAAAAATGAAAATGACAACAGAGTAAAGGTGGGTTTATGTTCACCAGATTTAAGAATAAGGAATAAGAATAGGTATAGTCTTAAAGTTAAAACATTCCATTTGAGAACGGCTTATTTGCGTGTGATTTACATATTTTACAATATAAAATGATATTTGCAGGTGTGTTCCGAGGCGGCCATGACATCCTGGTCCGAGCGAAACTAGCGCTGTCTGACGGCGTGACCATGCAACTCACAGTCCGGTCCACAGACGCAGACGTGGCCGAATTAGTCACATCTGCTGTGGGATAAATGTTTTTACAACTAGGTTAAGTGCTACACATTCTTTATCAGTATATAAATTAATTTCTTTATTGTATGAGAAGTAATCATAACAGAAATAAACTATATTCATTAGTTAATTTTGGAAATCTGTTTCAAAGTTGTAGTCCTCGTCCCTAAATGACACATTTTGTAATCCGTCCGCTAAAGCCAGAGCGACTTTTTCTTTTTTAGCTCGTGCTTTTTTGTCCTTTTTAAATTGCGCTTTTTTAAGTTTATTAACTTTTTGATTTCCTTCTAGATCTATTTCGGAGTTTGGCTTTACTTTTGGTTCTTTAGTCTTTTTCTCCTTTTTGGATGCAGGTTCGATATTTACTTTGTCACTAATCTAAACATAAATAAATATGATTTATATATTTACTCGAAATATTATATTTCTTACCAAAGGAGTTGCAGAGTCTGTATCTTCCTCCATTTTTTCTTCTGTTTCTTCAGCGGAAACAGGTCCTGTTGAATCTACAACAAATGCTTCATTTTCATCACTTCCGCCTAAAAGTGTAAGCTCTTCTGTTTCCATTGTTTCAAAACTGTTTAAGTCGAATTCTTTTCCAACTTCAGACACTATTTTTGAGCTCAAATGAACTCCACTTGTGTCTGTTTCTGGCGGGACTGTATAATATTTTATTTTTCCACTAAAACATTTTGATTATTAACAGAATTTTCTCAGTTTTATTTTTTTCTTACTGATTCCAATCTTCGAGTAATCCTCTGGCTGCAGCCTCACTGTCTGGTACTCCGCCTTTTTTGTATCGCCCCATTTGCGTGGCTTTGAAAGCAAAGAACTCCTGAGGAGTGCTGTACTCGCTAATATTATACATTTCCATCAACTGACGCTTGTTAGCTCTTTGTAAGATGGCCGTGGCAGGTGTGAAAGGATCTTTTAGTGCTCCTACACTTAAAGCGTTCTTCAGAGCAACTGTAGCGGGGTTAGAGTTTGAAGAAGATGCGAACACGATACCGGGGGAGTCCAGCAGTTTGATTTTGCTGTCTAGTTGCACTTCTTGCATTTGTCTACAATTATTAATAAATTCCTAACTTAACACAAAATTACATATCGAGTTTTAAGACCTCCACAATCCGGTTATAACATTTTTACAAAACAGTTCAAATTTACAAGTTTTATTTTAGTCAATTGTTTCATATATTATGTTATCAAATGTAAAGATTTTTACTTTTCTAGGGTAATAACTATTACATGTAACTTTCGGTTTAATAAATACAACAAACAAATTTGATATTTTAGAAGATAAAATAAAGAAATATGAAGGTTAGTGGGACATGTGTACACTCTACTCGCTGAGTTGAGAGAAATTTAGCCGTTAAAATAGGCATGACTAATGAGTCGGTTTCAAACTTCAAATAAAAACATTTTCCTAGTAGGTATATGTCAATTAATTTTAAAAAGTATCCTGTGATCAATCAAAAGTGATAGTCACGTGACCGGCAATTTTCTGACATCAAAACTATACTTCTAGGGAAAAAAAGTTTGATATTTATGTTCATGGGCTGGCAAGTTTTTATTATAAAAAAATGTTTTAGTAATTAATATTCAAAAATATAATTTATTTATTTAATTAAACCAATAACTAAACATGTTAAAAAAAACTGTTCGAAATAAAGAAAGTAAGAGATATTTGAAGCATTGACGTCACATTTCCGCCGAATAAAATTTAAGAACTACGCATGTCACGTGACTATCACTGAAGTGCAATAAATATATAAGAAATTCTATTGAAATAATTGCTCCTTCCATTTTAAATTCAACCAAATCAGATCCAATACACCATACGCAGTTAAAAGTGACAGAATAATTTCAAACAATAGCAGAAATTTTACTGTGTAATCCTATTTTCCAAGCAGCGAATCGTACATCAGAATTCCCTTCTACTTTTAAATTTGAATTTCTCTAGACTCGGCGAACGGAGTAAAGTAAACATAATATTTTTATGTTTTAATTGTTTGATGAGTACAATTTTTTTTTTACTTACTTTGTGACCCCTGGGGTAGACCCAACTCCACAAGCTCTACTCCTTTTCAAACTGTTAATAATGGAGCTTTTTCCCACATTGGGTAATCCTACTACTCCTACTCTAATAGACGTTTTGATGCCCTTGTTTCTACAATAGTTCCCCAATAAGCTCATAAGTAGTTCAGCTCCAACACAAGTCGAACTCTGGATGGATTTATCAGAGACTTTAGCGCTGGGCATCTTTTTTCTGCCGAGACGCCGTCCCTGACTTTGTGTGGACGCTTTGAACGCGATGGCAGGCGTCGAACGACGCAGGTATTTCAACCATTTGTCCAAAATTGAGCGGGGGACTAAGTCTAAACCGGAAAATGTGAAACAGTGAAAAAACAGGAAAATATAAATAGATGTCAGGAAGATATAGGTATTTAAATTTCCCGCTATTTTTTAACGGTTGTCAAGTTTAAGAAGCAAAACAATTGCAGCGCCGATCTGTGTAGATACAATTTTTTTTTTTAGTATTTTTACCATTTTTATTAATCCGAAATATTAACCATTTTTTTTAATTTTATCTGATTTGAAAACGATTTATAGTGTACTAAATTATTTGTTAAGCCATAATCATGTCTTAAATATTTTATGACGCTTAAGTTAAGACAGTTCTCAAACAGTGGAGTTAATATAGAGACTAATACTTTTTTTTTTCAATCTTTGATAATTTGTATCGTACATTTTTAAGGTCTAGATTGACTATAGATAATCAATTTTTTAATTTACCTATAAAAATTTAATAAAAATTACGAATATTTTGCCTTGTGGCACCAAATTATTTTTTTTAGGTACTTAAATTTAATTTCTTTCTTACCAGCTTTGTTCAAAACGAGCACCAATCGTTTACTTCCTCCTGTGCTATGAACAGCTTCTTCTACTTGCGTACATCTGGTTCCTAGTGGATCTCTGGCGTCTAGAACTTCTAAGATCACATCTGCTGCTTCAATAACTTTCCGGAATTCTTTGTAGTAGGCCTTCAAAGAATTCTCTGGATTTCTTTCACTGTCATCGTTTTGAGCGGAAGGTTTAAATGCATCATGGATCTTTCCCCGAACTTCTGCGTTTGCCACCTAGAGAAAAAATGAATATTGGGTTCGTATGAACCCGAATATAACAAAATATTTACCAGTCCTGCAAGTCCACCATCTACAACAGATTTCTTTTCTTGGGTTTTATTTAATTCGCGTTCCTTTTTCCAAGCTTCTCGTCTTTCTAATTTTTCTTGTTCTTTTCTAGCTTTATATTCCTCTGCTTCTTTTAAAATATCTTCTTTGAAAGGACATATATTTGGTACTTGTATTAATTTTTGTTTTTTGCTTTTAGGATTTTTTTTAGCTTCTTTTCGGACTTTTCTATTATGATCTCGAATTTTTTTCTCTATTTTATATCGCAATCTAGCTGGCTGACGTTTTGATTTCTTCCCTAATGATTATAAATTAAATGTAATTGTAGATACTTACTTTCTTATTTTATAAATACTTACTTAAATGAAATTTTGCCATTTTCTTATAACACTTTACTTATATTACACAAATATAACTATTTAAATATATAATTTTAGCTTTAAACACGTGCACATATGATTATTCTCATTTGTCAACTTTGAGGTTAGATTTAAAAGAGAGAGAGAGAGAAAGTAGAATTTGTACAGGTCCTCATTCAGTATTTTTTTACAAATACTTATTTATACATAGCATAAAAAACATAATACAATATCTATGCCTTAAAATTACATTATAATATATGTAAATTAAGTATATTTAAATAGAAAAATTAATTTAAATAGAGTATTTCATGGATAAAATGCTTTAAAAAGTAAATATTATTATAGTACGGTCCTAGTAAGAAAAGGATAACTTCAGAAATGTCAAATTTCATAACCTTACGACACGTGTTTGTGACATTTTGAGGAAAATATAAAATAATTTCATCATGCCAGTGTCTTGTTCTTCAAAATGTGGCAAAAACGCAATTTTAAAGGTAAATATTCAATTTTTTTTTGTGATAATGTATTATTATTATTATTTTCAGCGACCAAAAACAGGAGATGCTTTATGCAAAGAATGTTTTTTCGAAGCATTTGAGACAGAAATTCATTACACTATAACTAGAGCTAAATTATTTAAACCAGGACAAACTGTAGCTGTTGCTGCTTCTGGTGGAAAAGATTCAACAGTGCTAGCTTATGTTTTAAAACTGTTAAACAAAAAATATAATTATGGATTGAAGTTAGTTTTATTGTCCATAGATGAAGGAATCACAGGTTTGTTAATTTGTATTTTACTATAAAAGATTGAAAGATATATAGCCTATTTCTTATAAGAACAAAATGTAGAGAAGATAGCAGTATGATCTTGTTTCTTGACTGGATAATATCCCAACATATCCAATCAAAAAACAAGATTACATTGTTCCTATCTCCACCACACTTTGTTCTTATAAAAAACAGATTATCGCACATAACGCATGCGCAGGGAAATACCGGGTTTTTAATTTTACTTATCTTCTTTTTTTTCGTTTAGCATTTTGAATTGATTTATTTTTGTGGCATTTTCGCTGTATTTGTAATTAAATAAACAACCAAATATTAATAATAATTTGTAGGTTACAGAGACGACAGTTTAGATACAGTGAAACAAAACAGAGATGACTATGAAATGCCGTTAAAAATCCTCTCATATAAGGATTTATACGGGTGGACAATGGACGAAATTGTTGCTGAAGTTGGTCGAAAGAACAACTGCACATTTTGCGGAGTTTTCAGACGACAAGCTTTGGATAGAGGCGCAATGTTACTAAAAGTAGACTGTATGGCTACTGGACATAACGCGGACGATATTGCTGAAACTGTTCTTATGAACATTTTACGTGGAGATTTGGCAAGGTTAAATCGGTGTACTTCTATTATAACTGTAGGTATTATTATTAAACATCATTTTTATGATCATAAAATAAAATATAATGAATAGTGAAAACCTTCAAATAACTGTTAATATTTCTTTCGAAAGTAGCATATTGTGCAACAAGTACAGAAAGTTGCCTATTTTCCAAGAGATGTAAAAGTTTTGGCATGAGACGAAATTGATGGA
The DNA here is from genome assembly GCA_035578165.1 of Stenolophus ochropezus. Classification (NCBI taxonomy): domain Eukaryota; kingdom Metazoa; phylum Arthropoda; class Insecta; order Coleoptera; family Carabidae; genus Stenolophus; species Stenolophus ochropezus. The sequence goes on along the minus strand of JAQOWZ010000028.1, from coordinate 838,615 downwards.
AAATAGATGATTTTGCACGCGTGGCACACTATACTTTTTCTATGACCACACTTTTTGACATTAGTAAATCAGTAATTTATTTTAATTTAAAATGAATTTTTGTATTTAGAATTATTAGAACATAAAATTATTTCCATGAGTAAAAATACTTGACATATTCGTGAAGAACAATATGGCGTAGATATAAACAGTATAATAAAAACTGTGAGAATTTTGTTGTAGAAAGAATATAATTTTTCTACGACCACTACGAAAACTAGCACTTTTCTCTTACTATATAAAGCTTTAAAGTTGCGTATTGCCCATAATCGTGGGTTAAAGTGTGAGAAATATTATTTATCGCAGTAATTGCCAACACTGCAAATGCATGAATATTCTTGATATCATATAGGTTTTGTTCTGTAACGTTTAGCAGTGTGATTGAAGAAAAAGTATTGTGTGCCACTCGTACAGAATCACCTATTTCCCACCTTGTGAGGTTCCAGCACTCGACTTCGTCTCGTGCCGAAGCTTTCTGCACTTGTTGCACACAATATACTATAGAGGATAAAAGAAATTGTACGAATAATTATATTTTAGGGCGCAGGAGGAGATGGAATACCTAGAGTAAAGCCTCTAAAATACACATATGAAAAAGAAATTGTGATGTACGCTTACTTCAGACAGTTGGTGTATTTTTCTACCGAATGTATTTTCGCTCCAAATGCTTACAGAGGACATGCGAGAGTTTTACTTAAGGATTTGGAGAAAATTGATCCTTGCATCATTATGAATATCATTCATTCAGGTAAAAAAAAGTTACAAAAATTATCAAAATTAGAGGTCTATAATATTTTTATTTTTAATACAAAAAAAAATTTTAGGAGAGAACATGAAATGTGACGAACAAGCCAAACTACCCACACAAACGACATGCACCAAATGCAACTACGTGTCTTCGCAACCCGTTTGTAAGGCTTGTGTTTTACTCGAAGGTTTAAACCGAGGCCTTCCACGATTGGGAATTGGAAAATCCAGTCGAGTGAAAAGGCTGATCATTGAAGACGATGAAAAAAGAAAAGCGGAGAACCAAACTGGAGAAAATAAGGAAAATAGTTGTCAAACGGGAAAATGTTGCGGACGAGGCGGTTGCGAAAAATAGAATTAGAAATATTTTTTATAATAATCTAATATATTAATTTTTAATAGGAAAATATAAAAATTATTGTATTTTATACAAAATATAGAAAAAATATTCTCAATAAAGTGGTATATTTCTTCAAGTAACCTATTGTACTATTAATTTATTTCAGTACATCCATAAAAGAGTAAATTCTAACAATAATATCTAGTAGACGGTAAAAATCGGTCTGAAGTTTTTTAAATTTCCCGCCTTAATATAAAACTGAAAATAAATCTATTACCTTTGCAAATTCCAATAAAATAACATTAATAAAAAGTATTTATTATTTAAAAGTAAAAAATTACTTTTCTGGTTTTCACAATAATATAAACATTTTGAGAATCACTGTTTTAATAGACCTCTACTGGCAAAATTTCACATTGTCATAAATGGTATCGAGTGCATTGTTTACGTGTTATAAAAATGTTAAAAAATCAGTTGTTAAATAAGACAAAGAGCAATATGGAAGTAAAACCAAATGGCACAAGTTGTTGTGTTGATGGTTGTTATTCAAGATATTCACCAAACAACAATATAAGCTTTTTCAGCTTCCCCAAACCTAACAAACATGTAGTAAAAGTCGTTTCACATGGAGTAGAAATGAAAATGGATAGAAGGCAAGCTTGGGAATTTGTTACGAATAGACAGAACGTATCTAATAGTACGAGAGTTTGTGCTCTTCATTTCAAAAAGGATGATTATATTCTTTCTGGTAAATAAATAAGAAAATGAATGAGTTTCATCACTTCAGATTTTGATACTACGATTAAAAACTTATATGAGCAATATTTTACATTTTATATTACTTCAAATGAACAAAATACAGATATATTTTTAAAAATATGATACAAGAGTATAAATTTCTCATTTGTCTATTTACAGATTATTTAAACACAACAAAAAGACCGTCATTAAAAGTAACTGCTGTCCCTTCACTACTTTTATTTACACATAGGTCGCCGTTTTTGGCAATTAAAAAAATAAATAAAAAAGAACTCACCGATGACAATAAACCTAAGTGGACACAGCGTAGGTAACGTAGCTACATTTCTTTAAAGATTTGTTCTTTAATTTATTTCATTTAGGAAACGACCGTTAACGATGGACGATTTTACGTTAGAAGACTTAGAATGTCCACAAAGAGCAAAAATAATGTACAATACAGCAAAAAGAATAATAACAAGAATCACGAATGAAGTGAAATATTTAAAGGACACCAACAAGAAATTAGAGAGAAGAATTGCATTATTAGAACGAGAAAACCAACATAAAAAAGTAAAAACTATTTTTTTCTTAAACTATTTTTTAGTATTTCCTAGAAGTAAATTTACAACGTCTTTAAAAATTAAGTCATGTTCTATTTTTTAGATACCAGAAAATAAAAATCCAGTAAAGCGAAGAAAAATAAATTCAAAAAATAATACAGAAAATCTAAATGAAATATCGGAAGAAACTGATCTTTTGCAGAGAGCAAAACGAAAAAGAAATCCAAAAAATATAAATAAAAAATCTAAAGCAGTACAAATAGAAGATAAACCAAAAAAAGTAAATAAATCAAAACGTAGAAAAATACAACCAGAACAACTGACTTTAGAAAATATGCCTGAAATAGAAAAAGTAACGATAAAAACAGAAGTAATAGAAATAGAAGAACATGATATATTAACACCGGAAGTTCAAATAGTAACTATTGTGCTATATTTAAATTATTTCTTATAAATTTAAATTACAATTTTAGAAGGAAGAAAATGATCCAGAAGATTTCACAAACTTTGAATTTATGAATATTACTCCAGACTGTGAAACAGTTTTGTAATTTTTATATTTACATTTAATTATTATAAATGTATAATTTAACAAATAATTACTAGATTAATGTATATTTTTTTGTAGTTAAAAATTGAAAAAGAATATAATATGATTTAAGTATTATTTGATATATGAACAACTGATGTTTTAATATGCAATTTTCCCTATTAAACTGATTTTAATGCTTCTAATAGATTTTGTGCAACAAGTGCAGAAAATCGCCTATTTCAAACTGAAAGTTTAAGCACGAGACAAAGTCGAGTGCAGAAATCACACACATGCACATGCGCAGTGTTGGTAAATACTGTAAGAAATTATTTCTCAGACTTTAACCCACGATTGTGGAAAATACGCAACTTTCAAGTTTTATATAGTTTGAGAAAAGTACTTTCTATAGTGGTCGCAGAAAAAAGCCTTATGTTGTAAAAGTTTGATATTTGCTGATGTATTTATTTATTTAAATTAGTTATATTTTTCGAAAACGTTTACAAAATAAAATAATATGTCCTAATTTACATATTTGCACTTGTTAACAGTTATTGAATAAATATGTGTAACGAACAGTTTGGGAACCATCAAAAAGTATCTTTGGGCATTGACGTCTTTTGTGACATCACTACGCGGTAAATAACTCGTACCACACATTCACGCAGCAGTATCAACATACGGTTGACATTATTTTGTAAAACAATCTAGTACAGTAGATACTTTTATAAATATGACGAATTATAAGAATTGTTTCATTTTTGGTTGTCGAAATACTACTATAACTACACCAAATAAAATATTTGTAACAGTGCCAACGAAAAAGGAAGAGAGAAAAAAATGGATGAAAGCAGCAAGAAGAAATGATAAAGATATTTCTGCTCATAGTCACATATACTGTTGTGAAGATCACTTTGATGTAAGTTAAAATGTTATTTGTATTCAGCGACGCCGAAACAGGGGCATTCTAGACATTGGCGTGCAAATAGAACACTGTAGCATCTTATAAATGGCGCTAAATTTGAATTTTAAAATTCATCCATGGTGCAGTAGTCAAATAAAACTAAAGCTTTTCTTATTTTAGTTAGAACAAGACATGGAAAATTATTTAGAATTTAAAGTTATGGGAGTAAGAAAAAGAATGAAAAAGGGAGTTGTGCCTCATATATTTTCGTACCAGATAAACAAAAAAAAACCTATATATAGTAAGGATTCAATACATGCACTAGTAGAAAAAAAATCAACAATAACTAGAGATGAAACACCGTCTAATCCGTAAGTTTTAACTACAAAATATACAAAAATAAAAGCGTTTCATTTTAGTCCAATCCCAAAACTGTCTTTAATAAGAAAAGAAAGTATTGTATCACTAAAAACAGAGATTAAAGTAGAAGAACATGATTTTCCAGAAATACAAATAGTAAGTGTAGTTTCAAATAAATGTATTAAATATAAACGATTTTTTTTTTAGAAAGAAGAAATTGAAGATTCATTATTAATACCTGAAAAAACAGCTCCAAACTTTGAGTTTGTTAACATTAAAGAACTTAATTGTGATGAAGATTTGTAGTATGTAAATACATAAATTAACAAAAATATATTGTTTTATCTGGGAAATGAGGTTTTTAATTTAAATATTTTTTATAATTCATTTATTATTTTTACGATCAAATATTTGTCCTTACATCTCCTAAGATCCTTGCAACCTAACTTTATACTGGATTAAATTTTAGTTACGACTGTAAATTCGGTTTTCAAATTTTAACAGAAATATCTATTTTGACCATCTCCGAATTAATTTTGACTAATTTCGACATGATGTCTCTACGTATGTATGTGTATTTCGCATAACTAAATAATGATTAGCCAAAGAATGTGACATCTAGTTGTGAACCTTCCCTTTTTTATTGCAATCGGCAGTGCCAAGGGCACTTTGTTCAAACGGTTTTTTTTTTAATTTTTGCATAACTCAAAAATTATTAGCCGTAGAATGAAATAAGTTTTAATGAAGTGCAGAAAAGAATGCTTAAAAGACGTACAAAGAAGTCATGTGGTGTCCATATCAGATTTTTTTGTTTCGGAACCACTGAACTTTTAATTTTAAATATAATACATGTATTATTTTATTTACAATGTCAACCCAAATAACTTAAATTTATAGGAAATGTTGTATTTTTTAATTATTTAAATATCATTTAAACTCGACAAAAACATGCATGTTACGCCCCTGGTTTCTTAACCAAAAATGTCAAATGTAAAGTTTACAAGTGGCTGGGCACAACAAAATTTTTGTGAAACGTACAAAATAACGTGTTTTATACTTCTTTAATAAATATGGCAGTATCAACAGTCTACAAAGAATGTTTAGTAAAATGTTGCAAAAATAATTCTGTTAAAACACCAGAAAAATATTTTATTCATGTCCCTGCAGATAGGAATAACACATCAGGAAGACGAACTGAATGGGCTAAAGTTTTGGGAATTGAAAGTTTAGGAAGAAAAAATTGTTTTGTCTGTGAAGATCATTTTGATGTAAGATTATGTTTCTATACATAGCTTTACGAGTATACAAAGCATGAAATGGTAACATATGCGCAAGTATTTTAAAAGAGTGGCAAATATTATTTTTCAAATTTGTTATTTACAAAATTTAAAAATAACCATTGGATAACATTTTCTTTGATCCTCTTCATTTTCAAGATAAAAGTATATTGAAAATTTCATATTAAAAATTTCAAAATTATTTTTTATGTCAGCTGAAAGAAGATGCTATTAATTGGATGTATTTTAAAACCATGGGCAGTTTTTTACTCTTAAAAAAACATGTTGTACCTCATAAAAATCTTACTAGCCCTACGGACACTGAAGTTGCACCTCAATTATCAAATGTGGAGAGAGAATTAAAGGATGAAAATTTAAAACATTTAGAAAAGTTGGGAGTTTATAAACGCAAAAGAAGAAAACGAAAATAGTAAGTCAGTATTTCCCTTTATCTACAGAACTGATATAATTAATATTTTCTTTATAGCTGGATACATAAATACCGCGAAGTATTAGAAAATAAAAGAAAAGAAGAAGAACTAGAACCAGATGTATAAATTGATTAGGGTTTATCACGAATATAAAGTATAATTTTTGTATTAACATTTCAGATAACTGAAACGGAAGCAAAAGCAATAATAAACAATCTAAGTAGTTTACCAAGTAATGCTAAAATTATAGGAACTTTAAGGCGAATTCAGTTTCAACCTTTAGTAGTTGTAAATCCAGTACAAATACAGGAATGTGAAGTACGAATACAAGAAGAACAGAATATAGAAGTAGAACTTCCAGTTCCAGTTATAAATATTCCAGTTGGATCACCTATTCAACCTGTTCAACCTCTAATAGTTGTAGAAGAAACACCAGTTCAAATACAAGAACCTGAAGAACGAATAAAAGAAGAACTGAATATAGAAATAGAAGAACTTTCTGTTCCAGTTATCGATATTGTAAGTTTTATTTTTTATTAAAATTATTAAACTATTCTCTCTCTCTTTCTCTTCTTACTACCACTAGTTTTAAGTTAGAAATAATTTAAAAAATAATATTCTTAAGAAATATTTGTATTCGTTTATTTGGCGAATGAGCTATAAACGAACTCGTTTGGATGTTGTTACAGCTATTATAAACACAAAATAGAAAACTTATATTGCAATTTTATTTTTCAGAAAACGGAAATTAAAGAAGAAATATTAGACACTCCAGAATTTACAACCACTGCCAGTTTTGAGTTTGTGAATGTTAATAATATCGAAAATAGTTTTGAAAATGAATCATGAAATATATTTTTTTATACGATCACTATGGAAAGTGGTATATTTCTCACTATAGAAAGCTTCAAAGTTGCATATTACCCACAAACGTGAGTTACAGTGTGAGAAATCATTTCTCACTGTATATGCCAACACTGCGCATGTGCAGTGTGAGAAATATCATTTTTTACATTAATTAACAACACTGCACATGCGTAAAGGTACTCTTTTTGAGGTTATCTGCGCCATATTATTCTTTAAGTCAAATAGTTTTCATGCCAGTATTTTTGTTCTGTAAGGTTTAGCTTTGTGGTCGTAGAAAAAGTATAGTGTGCCACTCGTGCAGAATCACTTATTTCCAGCACTCGACTTCATCTCGTGCCGAGTCGTGATATATAGGTGACTTTCTGCACTAGGTGCACAATATACTATTTTTTGACAATGTAATAAAATATACAAAAATAAGAACGTTTCATTTTAACAGCCCAGTCCTAAAACTATATTTAATAAGAAAGGAAAGTATGGAATCACTAGAAACAGAGATTAAAATAGAAGAATTTGATTTGTAGTTAATAAATATGTTAAATATTAATATTTTTTTTGATAGAAAGAAGAAATTGAAGATCCATTAAAGTCTGAAATCACTATCTTGCACATGTAGTTTTTAATTTAAATGTATTTTTTTTTATAATTTGCAATTTTTGCGAATAAACCTTTTGTTTATCTTCAATCTCCTAAATAATGGAATTTTAGAGATTGTACTAAGAAATATTCATAGAACTTCTGAATAAATACATTTCATCTTCTAAGGTCATCATTGAAATTTCTAAGATTTTTTTTGATGATTTGAATAATTTGTTATACTGGAAAGAATTGATAAAATTTTATTTACAACTGTTCAATCGTAAATGACACTTTACTTGAAGCTCTAAATTGTAATATTTTTTAAAAGACACAGAAATTGAATAGTTAAATATAAGTAAACATGAAAGAAAAACAAGAATCAAAATATTAAACTAACAAGAGTAGAATATGACGGAACATTATTTTTATATTAATTTTTTTGTTTTGGAACCGCTGAACTTATAATTTTAAATGTAACCCATATTGAATATTATTTTATAATGTCAATCCACATAATTTAAGTTTAAAGAAAATGTTTTTATAAATATTTTTATATTATTTACATATTAATAAAACTCGGGAAAAATTGGTATGTTACGTCCCTGTTTCTTAACATCTTAACCAATTGCAAAATATGTCAAAACACAAAAGGTAATGGTCTGTAGAAAACTTAAAGTGGAGCACAACTTCAGTTTTGTGGAACGTACAAAATAGTTTAATAAAAATGGCAATAGCAAAAAATATCAAAGAATGTCTAGTAGAATGTTGTAAAAACAATACTCTTAAGACACCAGAAAAACGTTTTATTATTGTTCCTAGAGATAGTAATGACACAGGAAGACGAAGAGAATGGGCTAGAGTTTTGGGAATTACAAATTTAGGAAAAAAACATCGTTATGTCTGCGAAGATCATTTTAATGTAAGATTATGCTTATGATAGAATAAAAATACAGTAAATACATAACTTTACGACTATTACAAAGCATAATTGAATGAAATGGTAATATATCCGCAAGTATTTCAAAAGAGTAGCAAATATTATTTTTCAAATTTCTTATTTACCAAATTTAAAACTAACCATTTTGACTGTAGGTAGAAGAAACAGTTTTCTTTGATTATCTTGATTATAAAGATAAAGATATAACTAAACATATAGCAAGATAATTCGAACGAAGAATATAGGGTAAAAAAAAATAAAAATTATTTTTTATTTCAGCTGGAAGAAGATGCTAGAAGTTGGATGTATTTTAAAACTATGGGCACTAGATTACTCTTAAAAGACCACGTTGTGCCTCATAAAAATCTTGGTATTATTAAAACACAAGTTACACCTCAATTATCAAATAAGGAGAGAAAATTAAAGGATAAAAATATAAAAGATTTAGAAAAGGTGGGGGTTTTTAAACGCAAAAGAAGAAAACAAAATTTGTAAGTCAGTATTACATATAAATAGTTAAGAAATTACCTATAGAATGGATATAATTAATATTTTCTTTATAGCGAGATATATAATATTCCGGAATTATTAGAAAATAAAGAACCTAGTTCGAAGAGAAGACAAGAAGAACCAGAATTAGAAACAGAAGTATAAGTTGATCACGGTATATTACGAATATGAATTATAATTTTTGTTTTAACATTTCAGATAAATGAAAATGAAGCAAATGAAACAAGCATTATAAATTGTTTACCAAATGTTAAAATTATAGGAACTTTAACACCAATTCAGATGGGAACATCTATTCAACCTGTTGAACCTCTTTTAATTGTAGAAGAAACACAAGTACAAATAGAAGAATCTGAAGAGCACATAAAAGAAAATACGAATATAGAAACAGAAGAACTACCACTTCCAGTTATCGATATTGTAAGCTTCTTTTTTTAATTATTAAAAAATGAGTTCCCCTTCTTACAAAATAAAAATCTACTACTCTGTCTTTATCTTGATATCCCTAATTTTAAGTTAAAAAATAATTTTAAAAATAATATTCTAAAGAAACATTTGTATTCATTTATTTGGCGATTGAGCTATAAACGAACTCGTTTAGATGTTGTTATAGATTTTATAGATATAAAATAGAAAACTTATTAGTTTTATTTTTCAGAAAACTGAAATTAAAGAAGAAATATTAGACACGCCAGATATTACAACCACTGCCAGTTTTGAGTTTGTGAATATTAAAGTTGAACATAATTTAGAAGATGAATCATGAAATAATTTTTCATTTACAATGTAAATAAATTCTTTTATATGCATTAATGCTGTGTTATGTTTAAATCAATATTATAATATAATAATAAATACTTTAATAAACCTGTTATTTCGTTTACTTGTCTAAATTTCATGTTCCTTTCTTGGCTCGTCAGAGATACAAGTATATTTCCGAATCAGTCACGAGATGTCACTGAAGTTCATTTGTTTGTTAGATGTCAGACGCGTGATGTTTCGTTGTTTTGTATAGTGTTTTATTTCGATTTACTATTGTTTAAATAATTATGTTTTATTAAATCTACCATTTTATGTAAGTTGAATAAATAAATATTTAAAATCTATGTATTTTAAACGAATTTTATATATAATAACTCTATGTAACTTGTTGATGTACTGTTATTGTTGTTGTTTTAGATTATCAGTAAATATCAGAATTGTGGTTAAAATGGTACGAAGTTGTTCAGTGTATCACTGTAAATCAAACGCCGTACAAAAAGGAAAATTATCTTTCCATCTGTAAGTACACAAAGTTAAACCACAGTATATAAACAATAACTACCAGGTTAATATACTATTAATTATATAGTAGCAACACTCGACCAGTTTAAAGGCTTGGGATGATGCTCAGTTGTTATAGGAGACGCAATTTGAACCGGGAAATTCAAAATATGCAAATTACGTTTTTATTATTTAATATCAAATATATAATAAATTAATTTTTACGGCATTAAATTTTAACTATCACATTTAAAACTTTAGTACCAAACCAAATAATCAGTACTTTTGAATTGTTCAGGTTTCCTACGGATCCAGACAGAAGAAATCTCTGGACTGGAGCTATAAAACAAGCTCGCAATCCAAATTTGAATTTCCAACCTGGAAAATTTAGCTACGTCTGTTCAAAACATTTTACAAAAGATAGTTTTGTTAAAGTTGGCGTAAGTGGCCCTCTTAAAGTCAGAACCTTAAAACGTGATGCGTTTCCAACGATTTTTTATACTCCTTCCCCTAAAAAAAAGTCGTAAGTATTTTAAAATAAACGTTACGCAAAATATATAAAAATGAAAACATTTCATTTAAACAGTCTTGCCTCAGAAGAGCCTTCAACAATTGTGGAAAATACTGTATCAATAAAAAAGGAAATAACAATCGAAGAACATGATTTACCACAAATACAAATTGTAAGTATTTTTTCAATTAAATATTTTTAAAATTAAATAACTTTTTTGTAGAAAATGGAACTAGATGATTTATGGAAGTTTGAACAATAACCCTAAAGAGTTTATTTTATTAGACGATAAGAAGTACAGAATTGTGATGAAGATTTATTATGAAATGTTTATTATATGTATTAAGAAATGTATTATTAAGTTATTGTTGCATTTTATAAGAATTTTTACAATAAAGTAAATTAATTTTGCAGATTTTAATCTAAAATGTAAGAAATTAATCTTCATCAATTAAAAAAAGGGAAAAATCTATCGTTCATTCCATGGTTTACTGACAAGCGTATTGATTTGAGATGTACTCTCATTTCGTTTCATTATGTAATTATTGTTTCAACAAATATTCATTACATAAATCTGTTTTTTTTTTTTTCAAATAAGTACTTTGTGAAGTATTATATGTCATCAATAATTTAGTGATAAAAGCCGCCTTCTTAATTTCAAAACATCCTAAATAATTTAATTCAAAATATTTGCTGGTGAGGTGCAATATTTTCAAATTATCCAATAAAAAAGCTGACCATTGTTTTATTGCCACTGGTCACGGGTCTCGTCAAATCAAATCGCCACCTAGTGGCAAAAGTTTCAACTAAATGTAGCCCGTGATTCGGGCTACTTTCGCCCTATTTTAGATAATAAGTAAATATATGAATGTGGTTATAATGACACAATATTGCTCAGTTTATGGCTGCACTTCACATTCCGTAAAATGAGGAAAAATTTCCTTCCATGTGTAAGTAAGCACATATTTACGTACGTTCAGTATAAGTTTATTCTAACCTCAAGCACAGAATAGGTTTATACAGAAGCGACAGTAAGACAGAAACTAAAATTAGAGAGAGATGGGGAAAGGCAACAAATTTAAAGGGCTCATTGTTTAAAATCGGAAAATTTCGTCACATTTTAGAGAGATAAGGGAAGTCAACAAATTTAAAGGTCTACACAATGCCAAGGTCATAGAACTGAATAGGGTAACATGAAAGGTACCGACACGAAGTGTCGCTTCTGTATGTAACTATTTTGTGCTTCAAGCTTGCGGACTAGTACGATTATAGATTTGATTGTTAGGCCCCAAGAATCTAATTCTGAGAACTGACAGTTTCCTTTTCACACATCACGCAGAATAGATTAATATTAGACTTAATATATTACAGAGGGAACTTTACGACCAAAACTAGGAGTCTCAATATGGTATCACTTTTACGCTTAACAGTAACGTAACTAGTTTATTTCACCACAGAAATAAACCTCTAATTCTATCCGCACGATTACTCTTACTATTTCCCACAAACGGGAATATATTAGGGATCTTAAAATTCCTGGCGCAATGTTTTTAATACTAACTATAGTCTATTTTTTATAAGAACGAAGTGTGGGGAAGATAGGTACAGTGTGATTTTGCTTAAGATCAAATTGCTTCTATATTCCCCACAATTCGCTTTTATAAATAATAGACTACAATAGTTTTATCTGTGGTATATTAACTCTAGGTATGGACTGAATACAAACAAACCGTAGCCATTTTTAAATGGCGGTCATTTCTGTTTTGATTACGTTGTATGTCAGTTGTTTGATTTCAAAACTTTTTTACCTATTCTAACTTGATTTTTATTGTTTATTTTCTAGAATAAATATCATTTTAAATTTAATATGAGAATCATGGACAGGTGTATTACGGGCTTGAGATTTTAAATCCGCGAAAAAATCGGACTGCAGGTGGCATTAATGTGTTTACTGTAATCGGGATAACCAACTTCACATCACCATTGTCTTGGAAAAATAATGCAGTGGTATACATTAATATAATGATTACACTGCGGAAACAATATCTGTTCGATTTTCTAAGTTTTTCACCTCAAACGTCCGTTACAGCTTATATCCTTAGCACAAGAAACAAAGCGATATCCCGATTACGGAAGTATGAAATTTACTCACCAGATGTCAGCCACTTTGATTTTTTTCGCGGATTGTACGGAACTGAAAGTCTGATCGTGCGTGGCAGTTTTGTGAATTAAAACTTCCAGTTCTGAAATGGTACTGAATTGAGGGTTCGAGATAACTTTATAATTATTAATTTCGTATTGTTCAGTTTTCCCTCGACTCGAGCAAGAAGGAAACTCTGGATAACAGCTATAAAAGAAGCTCATCATTCGAAATGGGATTTCAATCCAGGAAAATATGCTTTCGTTTGTTCGAAACATTTTTCGGAAGATGCTTATACTATGATGGGGGTAGTTGGTCCGCTTAAAACCAAGAGCTTAAAACGTGATGCGTTTCCCACAATTTTTTGTACGCCACCAGAGTAAGTGTTTTTTAAATAAATTTTTATTTGTTACGCAAAATATATAAAATAGTTGTAAATTTTGTTGTTACAAAAAACAAAAAAAATGCTCAATACAGAGTATCCTATTTACTATAATAATATAATTAATATCATTTTTTTATAGCGAAAAGTTCAAATATGCTGAATTATTAGAAAATATAGGAACCACGTCAAAGAGAAGAAGAAAAGAACCAAGATTAAAAAAAGTGGTATAAAGTTCATCAGGGTATATCACGAATACAAAATATAATTTTTGTATTAACATTCCAGTTACAGGCAAAGAAAGCAAAACAAACAAACTTTGTAAATTGTTTACCAAACGTTAATAACTTTGTAAATTGTTTACCAAACGTTAATATCATAGGAACTTTAACACCAATTCAGTTAGTAAGACCTATTAAACCTTTATTAGTTGTGAAAGAAGCACCAGAACAAATAGAACAATCTGAGAAGCGAATAAAAAACGAATCGAATATAGAAATAAAAGAACTCTCGAAAGAAGTTTCAGTTCCTGAAGTTCGAATAAAAGAAGAACCGGATATGGAAATAGAAGAACATCCAGTTTCAGATATTAATATTGTAAGTCCCGTTTATTTTTAAATAACATATTATAGAACGTACTTTTTTTTCAGAAAAAGGAAATCAAAGAAGAAATAATAGACACGCCAGATTTTACAACCACTGATAGTTTTGAGTTTGTGCAAGTCGAAAGTACTGATAAGATGATAAGTCATGATATATTTTTAATGAATAATAATAATTTAAATCTTTTATAAGCAACAAAGCTGTGTTATATTTAAATAATTTTAAGAATATACAATTTAGAAAAAAAAATTATTTATCTTTTCAAATGTTTCGTCTATTAATCTTTTTCAGGGTTAGAAATGGTTAAAAGATGATGTGATAAAACCTTTTAAAAATATATGAAAATAGTAATTGAATGGTATGTTACAAAAATACAAAATTATATCCATTAGTAAAAATGGAAACTAAAAATTGAAAATCCCGCTCTTTTTCAATGGTCAAAACTGGTTTTGTTCGTAATACAATTTTATGGGGTATCATTGGGTTAACCTCAATTTATTAAAAATGATGTTTTCTTCAAAAATTATTGAAGAACAATATAAATCATGCGTAATGCCCAGATGTGCAAACAATTCAAATATTACTGGTAAAATATTTCTTCCCATTTTAAGTAAACTAAGACAAAAATGGATTGAAGCTAAAATTTTCGATTATTCAACAACCAAGACATTCATTTGTGAAGATCATTTTGATGTAAGTATATTTATAATTGTTATTGTGATACTAATTTTTTTTCTCAGTTAAAAAATGATTTAGAAAACTTCAATGAGATGAAATTCATGAAATGGGAAGGATTGAGTCCTAAATTTAAAGACGGCGTTGTTCCTAGCTCGACAATTGAAAAAGAAGAAGGCGTTGTTTCTAGCTCGACAATTGAAAAAGAAGTAATAATAATCGACGAAATGAAAAAACAACAAGTACAAAAAGCAACTAAACACAGGCCCATATTGTTGAGAAGAAAACAGACGAATCAGAAAAAAATAATAGCTAAAATAATAAAAAGCGGTTCAAGTATTCAAACACTATTAACTTCAAATACTATGATTAATTTCGGGTTAGAACATAATTTAAATATACCAGATTTAACACCTGCACCAGCAGAAACAAATGACAATGAGTTAAAACCTGCACCAGAATTGACAAATGAGAGTAGTTGTTTATTTACAAACAAAAATTATGAATTAAACGTAAAGTTACCAACTGCGCAATTAACAAATGACTGCAGTAATTTATTTACAAATCTAAAACCTGTACCTGAATTGACAAATGACTGTAGTGATTTGTGTACAAACAAAAATAATAAATTAGACACAAATTTAACATCTACATCAAAATTAGAACATAACTACAGTAATACTGAGATTTTAAAACAAACACAGGAAACAACAGAAATAAAATATGAAATTAATTTAAACAAAAAAGTACCTTCTGATTCAGACATAAATACTAATATTAGATCAACATATAGTCAAAAACGCATGCCTTTAATGTTGAAAACAAAACTGAATACAAATCGGAAATATAAAGCTAAAATAGTAAAAATCAAGTCATGTTCTCAAACGCTTTTAATTCCAAACACTTCATCTAATTTCGTCTTAGATACAAAAAAAAGTTTAAATATGCCTGATTTATCACCTTCACCAAAAATTACAAAGGACAATAGTGATTTATTTACAAATAATTCTGAGATTTTAGAACAAACTCAGGAAAGAACAGAAATAAAAAATAAAATTAATTCAAAGAAAAAAGTGTCGTTCGATTTAGAAATTAATAATAATATATCTACAAATAGCCAAAAGCCAGAAAAAACAAAACACAGGCCTTTATTGTTGAAAAGAAAACAGAATACAAATCGAAATAAAGCTAAAAAAATAAAAAATGCACATTCTGAAACGCTGTTAACTCAAAACACTACATCTAATTTCGTGTTAGATACAAAACAAAGTTTAGATATGCCAGATTTAACACCTTTACCAGAATTAACAAATGACAGTAGCGATTTATTAACAAATGAACATACAGATACGCCAACAAACACTTCAAAGATTCCAAAAAAATCTAAAAATATCAGTTCTAAATCTCGTAAAAAAATGCAAACATCCATTAAAAATCAAAAATATAAATCTGATATTTCTCCAAATAAAAAAATATTAAATTCACAAACATCTAGAGAATGTACATGTAAAAATAAAGTTAGAGAAGGAACTATTATAGAAATAAATGTACCACTTTCAATTTTTATACAATGTTTAACTGAAGAAGAATGTAATGAACTCATAAAAGAGAGCTTAAATTCAGAATCTAATAAAACTGAAACAGATACAGTCGTTCCGAATTCATCTTTACAAAAAGAAAACATTCCAAGAGCAGTTCCTGAATTGTTGTTAAACAAATCAAAAATCCCAGACCCAGTTTGGTTGCATCCGGCATCAGACGTCAAGAAACAAAATGAATTTGATTTAGCAACAGACATTAATGTGGCATTTATTAAAACTGAAGTGAAGGAAGAACCAATGGAAGAAATTCAAAACTTTGATTCATTTGGAGTGAAAATAGCATGCGATGATTAATTTTTTCTACCCAACTTTTACAATAACAAAATATAAATCATGTTTTTTTTTAAGTTGATGTATTTTTTATATGATAATCATATTAATTTACAAATAAAACCGTTACTAAAACCAAACAACAAATTGATTCATGTACAGAAAATATAAAATTATATTTAATGAATAGAGATATTTATCCATTTCATTTCATCCATTGAACAAAATCGATTATTATGAAACTATTTCTTTATATTTTCAATTATGTCTTCTTCATGTCCTTTTTATAAAAGAAATTGTAGTTTTTAAATTTGAACAATAGAGAAGATTTTTTTTTAATATAATAGGCCCATAAACCATAATCGAAATATGAAAAATTTATATTAAAAATAAAATATTTACTGTTTAATGAATAATAAAGCAACATTTAAAAAATATATATTTTTCAGTAAAGAGTTATAGCGAATTTAATATTTCGTTACGTCACGTACACTCAAAATGATTCTATTGGCCAGAAATTTGAAGGTTGGCCTCCTAGCGAACAACGCCCATTGCGGAGAAAAGTAGAAATGTGAAGTTGACACATTTCATTTGTTTGTTGACGTTGAAGGTTATGTTTGCTTGATTGCTTTTGTTTCTTTCCTCAGCTTTATTGTGTATTTAGTAATTTAGTACTTAATTTTGTGGTTAGTGGACGTGCTCTGCTTTTATTGTATATTGTGGAAAAACTTTTAAATAAAATTGTATATTGAAAAGATATTTTTGACGACTAGTGCTAAGGCATAAAGTAGGTAAGTGATAAATTGCATTATTATGTTCATTGTTATTAAAAATAAAATTGTTTTTAGTTACAATGAGTCCTAAGAGAACGAAGAAATGTTTAGTGCCTATTTGTAAAAACACTGAAATTTCAAATCCTGGCAAACTTTTTATTTTGGTTCCAAAAAACATTGAAACTAGTCTGTGAAGATCATTTTAATGTAAGTGGATTAAAACTGATGGATCATTATGACATTACTAAATAATAAAACTTTTCTGCAGATGCAGAATGATGCTGCAAATTACATGGAGTATAGAATTTTAGGGAAAGTACTATTAATGAAGAAAGGAAGAGTTCCCCACAAAAATTTGAAGGAATCGACAAATGTAGAAGAAATGCAATTTACTTCATCCGCAAAGAAGAGAAAACAAGAAAATGTAGCAGCGTATGAAAGTAGGAGAAGGTTGGATTTCAGCGAAGCAGGGCCTTCATCTACATCTGCTACACCACAAAAAAATAACCCTGTCTTACTTCATACAGTTACTTCTCCTTCGGGCTCATTTGAAGTTGATATTTTTGAACGTCCATCTCTGCCACAAGGAGTAAGTAAAATAAAGAAACGTAAAGTTGTAGAAGATTCTCCTGCATCAGTAGCAAGTAGTTCTTCATTAGTACCTCTATCTACATCAACATCTGATGAAATTGTTGGTGAACTCATGAAGGATTACATGAGGAAACAAAATCCTCGACTTCCTTACACAGCTATTATTTAATTTCTGCATACAAAATAATTTAAAATCATTAGCGTCCTTGCAAATGTTCCTTATATTTTACAGCAAGACAGTGTAATGAAACACGTTTAATTATATCAACTGTTTGGAGTTGAGATAATACACTTTTGCTACTGCATTGTTTTGCCTTCTCAAAATATTTGTTTCGAAATTCTTCACTGCGGTTTGGCAAAGCTGGAATTTCCATTGAATTTATTTATTTAACAAGACTTGTAAATGAAAATATACGGAAAAATATGTTCTTTTAAATTTAATTTTAACCGAGAAAACGAGTTAAAAATATTTCTAATTTTAAATGCGCGCCAAAACGAAATGGTGGTGAAACGAGTCGAGAGAGATAGTGAGCAACGGGGATTTTTATTATTATCTAATATTTCTGCGCATGCGTATTTTAATACATAATATGGCGTAGGTATTATTGATGCAAAAGTTGAACATCGTTGTTTATGTTCAAAGTTGTACTTTTGCCAATTTTTATTAATGTTAATTTTATGAAAAATGGTACGACATTGTTGCGTAAAGTATTGCAAAGCTGTTTGGCAACCATACACACATTTATCCTTTTTCAGGTACGTTTTAACCTAAAACTTTTGAGATTTGTTGAATACTTTCATTTCATGTGAAATTGTAGTGTTTCTCTTAGATTATACTGTACTAGATACATAAGAAAGGCCAAACTTCGGTAAAATATACTTCATTTTTTGTTATATTCGGCGGAATTATTCAATGCACATGCGCTACTTGCATTAATAAAAATAAATAAACAGAATTATATATTAATACATATTATTTCGCGCATTATTGATGTTGAGGAACAAATTCTAATTAGTTTTTAATTTATACCCGATTCCATATGAGGACTTTATTACAACTGTTGGTAACAGTGCATGTCAAACATTTTCTTATTATCATTAATATTCTAAGAAAATGGTTAGTTGTTGTATTGTTTGCTCGAGTAGAGGTACAAAAGAATCAAAATTATCGTTTCATGCGTGAGTATTATTTATAACTTTAACGTTTTTGAAGTTACAAATTTTCCTTTTAGTTTTCCAAAAGATTCCGCGAAAAAAGAATGTTGGGTTCAAGCATTACATCTAAGTGATAGAGTTGTACATAATTCTTCGAAAGTTTGTTCAAAACATTTTGATTTAGTTGATTTTATTGGATCACGTATAAAGGGTGATGCAATTCCAAAACGGTAAGCATTTTGGAATTCATTATTATGAGATTGAAATAGTATAGTCATCTTTGTATGTTTGGCCAAAAATTTTACACGAATTTTTTATCTAGTATAATATGATCTAAGGTGTAAACAATAAAAATTAGTGCAATCATTTGAATTTCAGTTTTCCCGTAAATAATGAAGCATTGGCAGCTAAATG
Source organism: Stenolophus ochropezus (assembly GCA_035578165.1). Classification (NCBI taxonomy): domain Eukaryota; kingdom Metazoa; phylum Arthropoda; class Insecta; order Coleoptera; family Carabidae; genus Stenolophus; species Stenolophus ochropezus. Next base: position 819,416 of record JAQOWZ010000028.1, on the reverse strand, counting down.
GAGAGAAGTAGTACCCTATAAAACAAAACTGGGAAAATACTCATGCATTTGTAGTGATCATTTTAACGAATCAGATTTTGAATATCGTTCAAAACGATTTTTAAAAAAAAATGCCGTACCGAGTGTATTTGTTGATGAATCTGATATTGTGGTTAGTATATATACGTTGTCTGAAAATTTATTTATGAGCCTTTTTATATAACTCAATTTTGAAACCTATCATATTGTCCACTTTTTAAACGACAATGATAGAACTGTTGGTTCCTGTCTCTCTCGAATGGGTTGCTCAACTATGTTGTTTTTATGTGAAACTTTATATAATATGAAAGCCAGGTGTAGTTTCAAAAAGCCTTAATTCTTATTTGTTAAGTTGTATTTTTTTAAGTGTTCTGTGACGTAGATGTTAAGGTAATTTGTTTCTCAAACAGTGGGGTTCGCTAAAAATTTCAACTATTATAAACACATATAAATATTTTTTAAATAAGTATTATGTTTCATATGTGGAAGTATGCATAAATAGTAACCATTTTAATGAAATAATTTATAAATGATTACGAATATTATAGTCACTGAACTATATACTAACGGGAACGCTGATATCATTCAAATTTACATTGTACTTCCGTTATGCCGCTTTCACACTAGATGATAACTATAGGATCGTAATGTTACCCCATCGTAATGTCCTAGTGTGAACGCATGAAATCGAACATTACGATCGCCTGTAGTAATGACAGAGATTTGTGTCATTACGATCGGATCACGTGATGTTTGTGACGTTTCAGTACCAACATAAATTGAAATTTAGTTTGTAAACTGTCATCATAGACAAGACATAGTTATCAATTATAAACACGAGGTTAAGATGTTTGATGATGATGATATGTGTGATTATTTTTTGCAAATATTTAAATTATATCAAATATATCAAACTGCAAGAAAAAGTCGTAGACGAAGATTAAAATTTATAATACAACAAATAAACCAAACCAAACGTAATCTCAAAATGATTAGAGATAGAGAAGTTACAATACAATATGTGTTAAAAATTCATTGTTTGTTGTTTGTTGTGTAGAATTTAACCACGGACTAACTAGATTTAAATAAACCTAAGAAATTCAGACTTGCCAATTTTCAAAAAAAATGTAATGTCTTATAAATACAATAGATGGCGATAGTTTCTAGTGTGAATAGACAGCTATCATTACGACAGAGTATCGTAATGATAGTATATCGTAATCATCTAGTGTGAAAGAGGCATTACCGGCATGTACGACGCCATGATCACCTCCTTTTAGTTACTTTTAACATTGGAGTGTTGGATAATGTCCGTTAGGTTGGTACTGCGTTGGTGTTTCAGGTTATGAATGTTTGATTTTGTAAACAAACTTATTTCATTCGTGAACACGTTTTGTGCCGTGAGCTCGTTTATTTTTTCAGTTTCTTGAAGTAATTCAACCTGAAGTTTTAAAACATATTTTTGTTTATGTGTGTTTTTATTGAGAACTTTATACAAGTGCAAAATGCCCACATGTTATGTTCGAGGTTGTAAAACTAGGGATAAGACGAAGCCGAAAGAAGTTTCTTTTCATAGGTATTTATTTATTGATTACACTTTAAAATAGTTTGTATTATAATAATACATGAATCTACACTTTAAATAATTAGGTTTCCTCAGCATATGAAGAAAACATGGTTGGAAATTTTAGGACAAGATCCAAATGTAGATATATCTCACACAACGGTTATTTGTTCTAAACATTTCAAAAATGAAGATTTTGAGAAATATGGCGCACGAAGAAAACTTAAGAAGAATGCAGTTCCCACATTAAATATTACTGGTTGCGTAAAGAAACTAAATTTTGATGTAACTTCGACCGGTTCTTCGATCATTTCAACAATAACAACCGATACTAGAAAAATAAGTGCAAATGTACCAGAAAGCGATTTTGTGTTTTCAAAGCCTAGCACATCAGACGAACGGGAATCGACAGTGCTTAGTCCGACAGAATCCATCATTTCTATCAAATCTGTTAGTATATAGTTCAGTGATTATAGTCCGAGATTTGACAGCCACTGGCATGATTTTGCTGCCTATGTCATTCAACATATCTTTCATTTCCATATCGTGAATATTTTTTTTGACAAATTTTTCTAATCGCACATTTTAAAAAAATACTTTTTCTAAATATAGATTAGCTCTGAAATATGCTTTGTATTTGGCATTTAATTAACAGCTATAGATTAAGTGTACAATATGACATCTGACACTGACAGTAGGGTTGGAAGTAGCAAGAATTTGGAATTGGGTAGATGTATGAGAAAGAAAGGTGTAATATTGTGACGTAGATGTTAAGGGCACTAAAAACTCGAATAACTTAAAACGAATAACTTTTTTTAAACTTTGATACATTCTATCATACAGAATTAAAGTCTGCATTGATTAAAAGTGATCAATTTCCTAATTTGCTTCCATGATGAAGGACCCATTAAATTGGCGCCACTAGAGTTCGTTCAGTATACATACTTCAGTGCCACCTACGATATCTTTTTATTTGCAAAGTATAACCTCACTTTTATACTGGAGGACAAACGTCAAACACTATTGTTATGTGCAGTTCTACTTTTTTAAATAATGCCAAGTTTTTGTGCGGTATTTGGGTGTGCAAAAAGAGGGGATAGGGATTATTATAAATCATTTTATAGATTTCCTGGTATAAAAAATAAAAAGGGGAAAATATGCCCGGATTTACAAGAAAAACGAGACTTATGGGTACGCGCACTACGGAGAAAAGATCTCTCCGAAAGTAAATTAAAGTACGCCAGAATATGTTCAGATCATTTTGTAAATGGTAAGCTGCAATTTTAATAAAATTCTCAAAAATACAATATGTTTTTTAAGGAAAACCCTCTACTAATAAAAATGATATTGATTATGTCCCAAGTTTAAATTTGGGATATGAGAAAAATTCGGAAAGTTCTTCATCCATAAATCGAAGGAATCGACGAAATGGAAAATTGCTTTTGGAAGAAGTTAGTTTATTTTACGAAATACGGAGATAATTTTTCTAAAATCAAATGGAATATTTTAAAATTTTGTTTCTACTTTTTAATCTTGGTTGTCCTCCACTATAAAAGTTAGGTTAATGGTTTGCACATACTTTATTTGTTTAATAAATTTAATAAAAAGTATTAAGCAATAACAGCATTTGAATGAACTGTAAACAAAATTCATTAATTTTTTGTTATTTAGTGATAAAATTTCAATTTGTGCATACTCTAATTATCATGAAATGTTAATAATTATTATATTTTAGGAGATAAACATTGAACCAAATGACTCAGATGAAATTTTGCGTTCACGATTGATGCAACTGGTAAAGTAAAAATAATTATTGTGTATTTGTTAATATAATTTCTAATTTTTAGAGTGAAAGTACTTCTTCAACACAAACAAATACAACGCAGTCAAATTTATCAACAAGATCAATATTAAAATCAAATTATGTAAATCTAGAACAACCTTTAGTTATACGTAGAAATAATAAAATTAAGAAATTAAAAAATCAGTCGGTAGAAGAAATACCCGATAGTCATCCAAATAATTTTTTGAATACTGGACCCAATTTAGGAAATGAACAAATAGAACAAGAAACGAGATTAGAAATAAAACAGGAAGAAATAGATATTGTGAGTTTTTAGTAATACTATAATAAATTTGTATTTATATATTCGTTTTTAGGAGGAGCATAGTGTAATAAAACATGAAATTATTGACGAACATATTTTACCACATTCAGAATTGTCATCACCAGATATTAAAATTAACAAAACAATTGAAAATACCAATGTAAATGAGCAAATAGAACAAGAAACAAGATTGGAAATAAAACAGGAAGAAATAGATATTGTGAGTTTTCAATATTATTTAAAATAAATTGATATTTTTAAATATATTTTTAGGAGGAGCATAATTTAATAAAACATGAAATTATGGACGAAGATATTTTACCACACTCAAAAAAGCCAGAAATTAAAATGGTATGTTTTTATGTCTACCACATATAAAGTCCTAATATTATTTTGATTTTCCAGAAGGTAAAAGAAGAACCCAAAGAATTTGAATTCATAAGCGTGGATGTTAAAACAAAGTCAAATTTTTGTTATGAAGACAGTTAAAAAAATATTGCACATAAGCAATAAAAAGTACAAGTGTCATATTGTATTTAATAAACATTGTTATATATTTATGATTTTTAATTTTATAAGACAATAAAGTTAAGTTTGTTAATTGTTCTGAATCCTTTGTTCCTTGTAAAAGAGATTATAATTAAATGGAGTAGCATTTTGTCCCGATAATTAAATAAATGTAAACAAAAAACAATCTATTACTAAAAAAATTATTAATTTTTGGAATTACTGGTGACATCTATGATTGGCTTCGAAAAAGTTTTTCAAAGACATCTAGATTGAAATTTTGTTTCCCGCATTGCAATACTGTTTCAACCCCCTGGACAAGGCCAATTTAATAATTGCGTAGCAAATTAAAAAACTTGTTTAAAAAGGCGCTTTCCTTTTAAAAGCGAGTGTCAGCTGACCTCCCCAATACTTTTTCCTTTTAAAGTCTGAGGGTAGTTGCAGATCAGTTTAGTTCAGTGCTACCACCCTGGTAAAAGGAAAGCGCGAGTGTCAAGTTGACATTTGAGTAAACATTGTGTTTCAATTACAAACTCACTAAAGTACAAGGACATTTAAAGTGAAAATGAATTATGCTCGTACAAAATATTGCTTTGTACCAAATTGTAAAAATAGTTCAAGAACCAGTGCGCATAAAATATTTTTGTGCATTCCATATAATTTTGAAATCCGCGAAAAATGGTTCCAAGCTGTGGGAAATGTTAACAGCATGTTACAAAGACATGCCAAGTTATATTGTTGTGAAGATCATTTTGATGTAAGTTGATTACCTTATTTAATACAAAATACTAACTTTCAAAAATCAAACAAGACAAGTCAGAAATTTCGTTTCACGGTGATCGATTTATTTAGTTTATTACTTTCATCACGTTATTCAATTTATTAAATTTATCGTTATCCCTGTTCATAACGTCTATTTAAATTACCCGCTCTTTCCTGGCCACTGTGATTGTGCCTAAACGATAACAGCGCGCTCGTGCCATATTATGCGGACAGTGACGACATGAAAATTTTATTAATTTATGACTCTTTTATGGGATTTTTAATAAAATATAAAATTCGTGTGTAATATTTTTATATCTAATGTTATAAAAATGAGAAAAACGGAAAATCCGTTCTGTAGAATAATATAAAAGTTTTATAGAAGCATTTCTGAACTAGTAGAAAGCAACACATCGACAATTTGACATTTTAACCTCATTTTCAACGAATTCATTGTGTTTTTATAAATAAAGTTAAAAATGGTACAACAGAAATATTGTTTTGTACCTGGGTGTCATAATACTTCCATAAATACAAGTAATAAACTTTTTTTATCAGTACCCCTGTGTGCTGATATTCGTACTAAATGGTACAATGCCGTATACAATAAAAAGGACTATTATTATTCTACAGCACGTAATTTATATTGCTGTGAAAATCATTTCGATGTAAATGTTTCATCTTAAAATAAACTTCAATGTTTAATATTTTTTATTTTAGCTGCCAAATGATGTGGAGAACTGGACATTCTTCAAAATGTTTGGTACAAAACTAAAATTAAAAAAGAATATAGTTCCACATATATTTCCCATTCAAGACAACTTAAAATCACAATTCAGTGATCAGGACAAAGAAATAAAACGTAAATTGATAGAAGAATTTGAAAAAGGTGCTAAATGCAAAAATGCACATCTTGAAACTTCAGCTACAGTTCCAGAAACTTGTACAGACAACACAATATTGTCGAATTTATTGCATAATATTCCAAATATTGAGAATCATACAATTATACTTGTGCGAGATGATCTCAATCAACAAAATGTGAATAATATCCAAGAAAACAACCTAACAAATTCTGCGTCTTTAGTAAACAAAAAAGAACCTGTTAGAATAATAATTAAAAAACGTAGAATTAACAAAACAATTGAAAGTACCAGTATAAATCAACAAATAGAACAAGAACCAAAATTGGAAATAAAACAGGAAGAAATAGATACTGTGAGTTTTCAGTATTATTTAAAATAAATTGATATTTTTAAATATATTTTTAGGAGGAGTATAATTTAATAAAACATGAAATTATTGACGAAGATATTTTACCACACTCAAAAATGCCAAAGCCAGAAATTAAAATGGTATGTTTTTATATTTACCACACATAAAGTTATAATATTATTTTGATTTTCCAGAAGGTAAAAGAAGAACTTGTGGAAGAACCCACAGAATTTGAATTCATAAGCGTTAATATTAAAACAGAACCAAATTTCTATTACGAAGACAGTTAAAAAATATAAGCAATAAAAAGTACAAGTATTATATTGTTTTTAATATACTATGTTGTATATTTATGGTTTAATTTTATATGACAATAAATTTAAGATTTTTATATATTGTTTTGATTCTTATGTTTGTCCAGTATAAAATATATTATTAAAAGGAATACTATTTTGGCCCGACAAGATAAAAAAATTGAATGATATAAAAATTTTCAGTAATTAAAGTATAGAATAAAAATTTTAAAAAGTGCGATAGTGAGCTGTATATCATACGCTTGTCTCGATATCACCTTTTGTGTTGAAAATTTGTCACAATTTTATTAATTTATTATTAGTTTACAATATAGAATACCCTATTATAAATATTTGTTCGACCAGGGCCGGATTTTTTCAACATGGAATAAAAATTTAATATGATTCTTTTTATAATTGAAATTTCTTACTTCTGTGCAAAATCTTTTATAATATCTTCAAATGATAGATGCTCTGAAGTACTAGATGTTTTAGGCGTTGTTCGTTCAACCGTTCTCAACATATTTTTTAATAATTTTAATTTGGGAACGATCTTTCAGCTGTGCAATTTGTTATAAAAACAAAATACATTTTGGAAGGGCGTTTGGAAAAACATCTTTCGTTTAAATTATATATAATAAGTTCTGGACTACAAAAACTATTATTTTCTTTTATCAAAAATTAATCCTTACGTTTTAGAATTTAGTAAAGTTACAAGTAATTAAATTTTGGTATTTTCCAGGGCTGCTCTGTTTTATTGTAATGTATATTGTATATTTTGGTTTGGGCCTATGTCCGACATATTAATTTATTTAATAGTATAGTACAAGAAACAAAACATATCGTCAAACAAACAAATGACGGGAAATTTTGAAAGAACAATTTTAAAAGAAATTTACATTGAAAATTAGTTTCAGAGTTAAGTAGTGTATAATGAAGTAAATATTATCATAAAATATTTATAAATAAATAATTAGAATGAAAAAAGTGTGACCCTGTAACGTCGAATCTCCGGATTGTTGTGAAACGCTTTATGTGCTTATTGTGCTGACTATTACGTCAGGAAAATTTTATTACGTATCATTCGTTATTACAGGATTCTTCACAAAATAAAAAAAGTGTGTATAATTTTTATTTGAATATTAATGTACATATAAAAATGAAAAAACGGAAAATCCCATTGTGTAAAACAATGTGAAAGTTTTTATTGAAGCATATCTGATTAGTAGAACGTAATACATCGACAATTTGACATTTTAACCTCATTTTTCAAGGGACTGATTGTGTTATGGTAAACATTGTTGAAAATGGTAACACCGAAATATTGTTTCGTACCTGGGTGTCTTAATAATTCCATAACTACGAGTAATAAACTTTTTATATCTGTACCTTTGGGCACTGATATTCGTACTAAATGGTACAATGCCGTAAATAATAGAGATGACTATTATTATTCTACATCCCGAAATTTATGTTGTTGTGAAGATCATTTCGATGTAAATATTTCATCTCAAAAAAAAAACTTCAATGTTTATTTTTTTTTATTTTAGATGCCAAATGATGTGGAGAACTGGACATTTTTCAAAATGTTTGGTACAAAATTAAAATTAAAAAAGAATATAGTTCCACATATATTTCCCATTCAAGAAAATCCAAAATCACAATTCAGTGAACAAGACAAAGAAATAAAACGTAAATTGTTGGAAGACTTTGAGAAAGGTGTTAAATGCAAAAATGTAGATCTTGTAACTTCAGCTGCAGTTCCGAAAAGTTCTGCAGACAAAACATTATTGTCCAGTTTATTGCATAATATTCCGAATATTGAAAATCATACAATTATTATTGTGCGTGATGATTTAAACCAACAAAATGCGAATAATATCCTAGAAAAAAATACAAAAAAATCTGCGTCATTAGTAAACAAAAAAGAACCCGTTAAAGTAAAAACTAGAAAACGTAGAATTAACAAATATAATAAGGTACATACATTGTTTATAATTAATTGTTCAATTCTTAATTGTATTATAAACACTTGTAGCGGGTAAATGATGTTTCAACACCAAAAAAAAGTAAACTGATTAAAAAATGTGTACCTTGTCCATGTAGGCAATCAACAGAAGTCAAACCTACAGAAATGGAATTTGTTGGTATAAAGGAAGAAATAGATATAGTAAGTTTTTTTTTACAATTTTAATATCCTCTTTTTTCATTTTCTTAAAATTTTAGAGCGAATGTACCCTTGAAGACAATTCTAAATTCATTTCGGAACTTCATGATACATCGCAACATTTCTTATTAGATACCGGAATTCCAATTCAACCAGAAATTAACAAGGTATGTTTTAGTTTGAAATTTATTATATGTTCACCACTATATTTATTTTAGAATAAGCACCAAATGTTAGAAAGTGTTCAACCTTTCATAAAAGTCAAATCAGAACAGGAAGAAATTGTAAGTAATTTATATTTTTTGAAACACTTTGTTATATTTTATTTTTCAGGAAATAAAAGAAGAGCCGGTTGAAGAACCCGAAGATTTTGAATTTGTAAATGTGAATACACGATCTGATTCATATTTCTTCAGTGAAGAATTGGAAAAAGTGTCAGAAACGAATATGTTTGTGGTGAAGAAAGAGAAAAGTATTTTAAGTTAATTTGTGATATTTTTGTGCAATGTTAAAATAAATAACGTACTACATTTTTTATAAAATAAACGTATTTTGATAATATTTTCAATAATTGCTTTAATTTTTCTCCTAATAATTCATTGTATTCATTTGAAGTAAATATTATTTATATTTATAACCAGAAAAGTGTTCTGCAATCAAAGTTTTATTTTTAAAGTGAAAAACGGTTATAAAACATTGCTTTGTATCGAAACAACAGCAATACCTACAGGTATGAATAAGTTACAAATATTGTAAATATTACTATTTATTTGTATTTTCCGCGTTTGAATGTCCGGATGCGACCTATGAAGTCATTTTAAATATATAGCACAAGCACCGACATACGTCTTCATAAGGTGATGAATTACATAAAGAAAGATCTCTCATGAAAGCATGTCTAAGTTTAATTTTAGTGAAATATTGACTCTAACCCTACTTTTCAAGAAATTCACTGTGTAAAAGTGTTTTATATTTTAATAAAAATGGCTAGACATCAGAAAAGAAAAGTTTGTTTTGTAGACGGATGTGGTAATAATTCCATAAATAACAGTAATAAATTGTTTGTAACAGTACCAGTCGTATATGATGTACGTGTTAAATGGTATCATGCCATTAACAAAAGAGAGGAGCCTCCAAGATCATGTAATTTGTATTGCTGCGAAGATCATTTCGATGTAAATATATCATAAAACTCAGTTTTGTTTTATACAAATATATATTGTTTTTTGCATGTTTAATTTTTTTCTAAATGTATATCAATTAGCGCTATTATTTAAGAAATTCAAATATATAGTTTCATTAATATTTGTTTAGCCGAATTTGTTACATGGGTCTACTAAATTCAGACAAACCCACAAAACGTAACAATCTTATTTCTTAAATAACCGTTAAAATCTCGTAATATCTTTATTATAATTATAATACTAATAATCTACATTTGTCGACCGTTAAGAAAATGTCTTTTAAATAAAAATAAACTACTCGTATAATTAGTATCTTCAAATTAAACCTAGTTTATTTTAATTTATGATTTCATTATCAAGTCGTTCAATATGTATCTAGTTTTACATAGTAAAATAATTCAATAAATCGGCAATTGTTGAAACATATTAGTATGAAAAAAAGAACGAAGCGAATATAACATTTTTTCTACGACCACTATGGAAAGTGGTACTTTTCTCACACTATGTAAAGCTTGAAAGTTGCGTATTTCCCATAATCGTGAGTTAAATTGTGAGAAATAATTTCGTACAGTATTTGCCAACACTGCACATGCGTGAATGTTCTATGTCAAATAGCTTTTTATTCTGTAACGTTTAGCAATGTGGTTGTAGAAAAAGTATAGGGTGCCACTCGTGCAGAATCACCTATTTCCCACCTTTTGTGATTCTAGCACTCAACTTCGTCTGGTGCCGAAACATTCACACCTCGTGAGAAATAGGCAACTTTATGCACTTCTTGCACAATATACTATTTTTTTATTATTTAATTGTGTATATTTTCTATTTTAGCTGCCAAACGATGTGGAAAACTGGACATTTTTCAAAATGTTTGGAAGAAAACTGATGTTGAAGAAGAATGTAGTTCCACATATATTTCCACCTAATGAAGATTCAAAATCGCAAATTACTGAAAAGGAACAAGAACAAAAACGCAAATTGTTGGAAGACTTTAAAAAAGGTGTTAAACGCAAAAAGGCAGAAGTTGCAACTTCAGCTGCAGTTCCGAAAAGTTCTGCAGACAACACATTATTGCCGAGTTTATTGCATAATATTCCAAATATTAAGAATCATACAATTATAATTGTTCGTGATGATCTAAACCAACAAAATCCGAATTATATCTTAGGAAACAGTACAACAAATTCTGCGTCGTTATTAAACAAAAAAGAACCAGTTATAGTACAAACTAGAACACGTAGCATAAACAGTAATTATGAGGTATATAACTTGTATTTAATTTAATGTTCAATTCTTAATTGTATTATAAACATTTGTAGCCGGTAAACGACATTTTAACAACAAAGAATAGTAAATTGAATGAAAATTGTGTACCTTGTCCATGTTGCCAATCAAGAGAAGTCAAACCTACAGAAATGGAAATTGTAGACGTAAAGGAAGAAATAGATATAGTAAGTTTTTTTTTATTATTTTAACATCCTCTTTTTTCATTCTCTTGAAATTTTAGGACGAATGTACCTTTGAAGACAATTCTAAAATCATTCCGAAAAGTAATGATACATCGCAACATTTTTTATTAGATACTGGAATTCCAATTCAACCAGAAATTAACAAGGTATGTTTTAGTTTGAAATTTGTTATATGTTCACCACTATATTTATTTTAGAATAAGCACCAAATATCAGAGAGTGTTCAACCTTTCATAAAAGTTAAATCTGAAAAAGAAGAAATTGAAATAAAAACAGAACCTGAAGAAATTGTAAGTAATTTATATTTTTTGAAACAATTTGTTATATTTTATTTTTCAGGAAATAAAAGAAGAGCCGGTTGAAGAACCCGAAGATTTTGAATTTGTAAATGTGAATGCTAGATCTGATTCATATTTCTTCAATGAAGAAACGGAGAAAGTGTCAGAAACGAATATGTTTGTGGTGAAGAAAGAAAAAAGTATTTTAAGTTAATTTTTGATATTTTTACGCAATATTAAAATAAATAAAGCATTACATTTTTCAATAATTGCTTTCATTTTTCTCCCAAGTTTGTTTTGTAAATAGGTATAAAAATAATAGACTCTTCCACCATAATGAACTCTGTCCGCATACTCAAATTTAATATATTTTGAATGTTTTTAATAAATCGCTATAAAATAATATTAACGAGTATACAATTTCACTTCAAAGTATATAGTTTATATTTATATATTACAATAAATTATTATGTGTACAAGATTTTACCGCTAGTTTGCTATGACGTGTGATGGCCTTTATATAAAAGGACAGATAAGACGAGAGAGATGACATGTAAAATGGCGCAGAAATTTTGACGTTTTGGTTGTAAACACGTTGTCAACAGAGAAAACTATAGGTTATAGGTTGTTATTTTTATATATTTTGATACACTTCATTGTATAATTATTGGTAAGTAAATATTGTTTATATTCATAACCATAAAAGTCTTCTGCAATCAAAGTTTTATTTTTAAAGTGAAAAATGGTTATAAAACATTGCTTTGTGCCAATTTGTCAAAACAACAGCTATAATAGTCCAACAAAACTATTCATTCGAGTTCCACCCAATTTAGAAGTAAGAAAAAGGTGGTATGATGCAGTTTATAAGGAAGATACTGAAGATGTACCAAAAACAACTATGCTTTATTGTTGTGAAGATCATTTTGATGTACGTATGCTTAAATAGTTTTTTTATTCTGTTTTAAGTAAATACAGGTATGAATAAGTTATAAATATTGTTAATATTACTATTTATTTGTATCTTCCGCGTTTGAATGTCCGGATGCGACCTATGAAGTCATTTTAAATATATAGCACAAGCACCGACATACGTCATCATAAGATGATGAATAACATAAAGAAAGATCTCTCATCAAAGCATGTCTGGGTTTATTTTAGTGAATTATTGACTTCTTAACCTTACTTTTGAAGAAATTCACTGTGTAGAAGTGTTTAGTATTTTTTAATTAAAAATGCCGCGAGTGCCGAAAAATCAGCCAAAAAAAGTTTGTTTTGTAGACGAATGTCGCAATGATTCTACAAATAACAGTAATAAATTATTTATAACAGTACCATTCAGATATGAAATACGTGTTAAATGGTATCATGCCGTTAATAAAAGAGAGGAGCCTCCAAAATCAAATTATGTGTATTGCTGCGAAGATCATTTCGATGTAAATATTTCATAAAACTCAGCTGTGTTTTGTTCAAACATATATTTTTGTGTATTGCATGTTTTCTTTTTAAAAAGACAAAATTTGCTACTTTTGATTAACCGATTTTTTTTCAGCTTATCAATTATTATTAATTAAGAAATTCAAATATGTAGTTTTATTATTTTTTTTTTCATTATTCAATTCAAACAGACAGACAAAACGTAACGATGTTATTTCTTACATAAACGTTAAAATCTTGTAATGTTTTCGTTTTCATTTCAATATCAATGATCTACATCTAGCGGCCGTTAATAAAAGAGTAATAGTAATTTAAAAAAAACTGCTCATATATAATAATTAATATTTTCAATATCCATCTTGTTTTAAATAACAGTAAAATAATTAAATAATTCATTCAATCGGCAATTATCAAATTGTAAATATTTTTTATTTCACAGCTGCCAAACGATGTGGATAACTGGACATATTTCAAAATGTTTGGAACAAAAATAATAATGAAGAAGAATGTAGTTCCACATATATTTCTACCTAAAAAAGATTTACAATCGCAACTATCTGAACAGGAAAAAGAACTAAAACGTAAATTGCTAGAAAATTATGAAAGTGTTAAATGTGAATTCTCACCGGAATCAAAAAAATCGAAAAAGAAGAAAGGAAGAGGAAGAGGCAGAGGAAAAGGGAAACTAAAACTAAATAAAGACGCAGCGGCTATATTTTCAGACTATTATTCTCTTAAAAAAAAAGAACCTGTGAAATCTGAAAAATATGACGAACAAAAGTCGAATGATATCGTCGAAGAAAAAGTTGCCTCTCCAGCTTCAGTTTCAAATCCGTCTCTTCAGATTTCAGTAGATAACAAACAAAATTCCACTCATATGGAAGACAAATTAGAACAAGTTAAAAACAAAGAAACAATAAAAATAGTTTCGCGACATTCAATAGATAAAGAACAAAACATTAACAAACAAAATTCCATTCATATGGAAAACAAATTAGAACAAGTTAAAAAGAAAGAAACAATAAAAATAGTTTCACACCCTTCTCTTCAAAGTCCTGTAGTTAAAAAAGTACCAATAGTACCAATTAAATTCCAAAATAGAGGATATATCGCTAATAAACAAAATAAGGTAAAATTAATTTGTTCAACACTAGTTACATTAATTTGATCAAGGATATATACAGAATGTTTCACACAAATTCAGAACAACTCGATTTTTTTTTTGTTATTGGGAATATAAGAAAATCTTACTTATTTACTTACTTTCTTATTTATTTATTTTCTTATTTATCCAGCAGCCTTTGGTTTCTTTTGGTGTAAGACAGTTGATGTTTTTTTCTTTCTTCTTCCAAAAGTATTTCCATTCATTTCTAATTTCCGTTTTTAATATTCCTCCAATTTTTTCTTCCGCCCTCGACAAGTTTAACATCTTGCTCTTGTTCCTATGTTCTGATAAGATCTTCTTTTTTTCTGTTAGTCTTGCTTCGTAAATGTGTTTTGTTATTCTATTTTCTATCATTTTGTTTATATGGTCAAACCATATTAATTGCCCTTCTACACAAGAAAGTCATTAAAATAAAATGTATAGTAGTTAAAAAGGAAACATTCTCTTATTGAAGATATTTTTAAACCAGGGGTTGTCAAACTATTATATAAATTAACTGCATTTTATGATACTTTCCATAAATTAATAATAAGTTAAACTTTTTGTTTAACGTTTGTTTCTTTTTAATAAATACAACAATGACAAGTGATCATTCTAAATAACAAGGAACATTAATGATATAAAAATAATTGATGAATGTATTAAAAAAAATTATATCAGATGAGATAATGGTATATTGTGAAAAACACATTCCGTTTTTTCTTCGAACGTAGATATTTAAAAAAAAAAGTACTATTTGACGTTCAATTTGTAGGTTATCAGTTGAAATCTGTCAATTGTTGGATGGTTTTGGTGTTGTACAAGTTATATCTTATTGGCTGATTCTACATAGTTTCTAAATATACTTATTTATTTTACTTCGGCAGCGTAGAAATTAAAATACAATCTTCTTGATTAACTTATATTTAATAAAAATAAAACTTATAGCTTGATAACCACTGATTAAATTTTTTTTTGTTTTTTTCCTTTTCTATACATCAATGTATTTAACATATTGTCCACTTCTGAATTGTAATATACAGATTTATTTGTAGAGAGTAAACGTAAACAGTATGCCAAATAGAATAAATCCAAAATGGTTGAATAAAAATTTTATAATTTGTTCATGTAAACATGCAGAGCAACTAAATTCGCACGATAGCATGGAAGACGATTCAGAATCAGAAATAGATACCGAACCTATTGTAAATGAAGAAACGGAAGTAAGATTAGATACAAAATCGGAATTTGTAGATGTAAAGGAAGAAATGGATATAGTAAGTTTTTTTTTTTTTAATTACTCCTATTTCTACTTTCAATTCAGAAAAAGGTGAGCATTATTTTTATGAATTGAAATTTTAGGAAGAATACAAGCTTGAAGATAATTTTAATTTTATTTCGGAACCTAAAAATATATCGCAACATTTTCTGCCAGAATCAGAAATTCCAGTTCAAGTAGAAACAAATGCGGTATGTTGTAATTTATAATATTTTGTTTTCTAATTTAACATAATATTTATTTTAGACGCAACAATTGCCAAACAGTGTTCTATCAATAAAAACAGAATCAGATAACGAAGACATTACAATAAAAACAGAACCTGAAGAAATTGTAAGTAATTTATATTTCTTTTTGTGTTAAAATTTAATAAATTGCATTTTTCAGGAAATAAAAGAAGAGCCAGATGAAGAACCCGAAGATTTTGAATTTGTAAATGTGAATGCAAGATCTGATTCAAATTTCTTTCACGAAGAACCGGTTAAAGTCTCAGGGACAAATATATTTGTTGCGAATGCGTCAGAAGAAAGTATTTTAAGTTAATTTGTGATACGCTATGTTAAAATAAATAACATATTACAATTTTGTATAATAATAAACGTATTTAATAATATTTCCAATACTTTGTTTTTAACAATGTTGACAAATATATCATTATTTTTTTTTTCGAAATTGATACTAAAGTACTCGATATCACCCAGCGAAATTAGCCAATGTAGCTAAAGTAAAACTTTACAGACTTTTATGTCAAAATTTAACTTTACGGACTCATCTGTCAAAATTAATTAACCTACATTTTAATAATATTATAGTTTTGCAGTTTATTATAGTACTACTTAAAATAACAAACATATCATTCTATAATATTATTGGTGAATTTATTTATTAAGCTTTAATAATAATTTTCATGCAGACGACGTCTAAGCAGGTGTAAACATAAATAAAAATTATGAAGAAATATTTAACATTTTGACAGTATGTTTGTAATCACAGCGATCCCCGTCTCAATAGCTAGCTGACGTTTTACAAACCCATAATGCTATTTATTTATGTTTTTAATTAATAATTTAACAATTTCGGGAAAAATATAATGAACATATATCTAAGGACTAAAGTATTTTTTATTACTCACATGTACATGGTTTATTCTCTTCGGCTATCGCCCCGTAGAATAAATTCCATATGCGTAATAAAAAATTATACTTTAGTCCTTTGATAAACAAATAACTATTTTAAGTATTGATACATTTGAATCTCCCGCATTTCGTGCACCGGATGCGACCTATGAAGTCATTTTGATAATACAGTACAAACAACGACATACGTCAACAAAAACAAATATGCTTATACCGTAGTACGAAGGAAATCCTCTTATAAAAGTATGTGTTTTCGTAAATTCATAATATTTCAACATATTAACCTTATTTTTCAAGGAATTCAGTGTGATAAGTTTTGAATGAAATATGATGAAAAAAGTTTGCTTTGTGAAAGGATGTTTGAATAATTCTGTAGATAATAGTAACAAATTATTTATAACAGTGCCATTAAAAGCAGATATTCGTCTTAAATGGTATCACGCCGTAAACAAAAGAGAAGATCCTACAAGAACATGTCATATGTATTGTTGCGAAGATCATTTCGATGTAAATTATATTTCCACAAAAATGAATCAAATGTTTAATGTTTTTATTTTAGCTGCCAAACGATGTAGAAAATTGGACATATTTCAAAATGTTCGGATCAAAAATGATGATGAAAAAAAATGTAGTTCCACATGTATTTCCGAAAAAAGAAGAGAAAGAGTCACAGTTCTCTGAACAAGACAAAGAATTAAAACGTAAATTGTTGGAAGAGTATGAACAAAATTCTGCTGAATCGAAGAAATCGAATGTTGAAGAGTCACAATTCTCTGAACAAGACAAAGAATTAAAACGTAAATTGTTAGAACAATATGAACAAAATACAAAAAGACAGAATGTTGAAAAGCCGTATGTTGAAATGTTCAATGTTGAAAAATTCAATTATGAAAGATTAAATTGTAAAAGACCGAATATTGCAAAACCTGTGATTCCAGTTTCAGACTATTCTCTTGAAACTGCTGTAGTCGATACTGATAAGAAAATACTCCTTCAACTAAAATCTAGAGGGCATAATATCAAATCACAATTTCTTATTCATTCTCAAAACAATGCGGTAAATTATTATTCATTGTTTTGAACCACAAAAATAATATTTTATTTGTAGAGTGAAGATAATACTACAAATTCGGAACTTGACAATGAAACTATTGTACCTTCGCGTTTAAATATCCATTTAGAACCAGATTTACCTGAGTTACTACTCATACGTGATAAACCACAAATACAAAAACATCAACCGTTATTATTACGTAGAAAAAGTAATGTTAAAAAAGTAAAAGAAGTCGTGTGGGTAAATCCTCCATTAGTGGAAGTTTCAAATGAGATTTTAGAGAAACAGAAATCGAATATAATGGAAGAGAAATTAGAAAGACTTAAAAATGCCGAAAATTTACCTAGAAAGCCGGAATTTGTTTGCGTAAAAGAAGAAATAAATGTAAGTTTATTTTATAGAATCAAAAAACGATTTTCAAAATTGTCATTTTAATTCGAATAAAATTATTGACTATTTTTATTTTGCGACTTCAGGTCTTTTTTATATAAAATAAAATTGTAATTTTAAAATTTAGGGAAAAATATATCAATGCCAAATCTCAAATAATAATAAATCATTGGTATTTTTAGGAAGACGATAATTTTGAACCTAAAGATATTTCGCAACATTTCTTATTAAATGCAGGAATATCTGTTCAACCGGAATTAAGTGTGGTATGATATTTTGAAATATTTTGTTATTGAACTACAAATAATTTTTATTTTAGGATATGCATCAGTTACCAGACAGTGTTCAAGCTTTCCTAAAAGTCGAATCAGATGAAGAAATAACTTCAGAAATTGTAAGTAATTTACATATTTCTATTACAATTTGATATATTCTATTTTTCAGGTAATAAAAGAAGAGCCGGCTGAAGAAGCAGAAGATTTTGAATTTGTAAATGTGAATGCAAAATCAGATTCACATTTCTTTCACGAAGATCCCCTTAAAGTCTCAGGGACAAATATATTTGTGGTGAATCAAAAAGAAGAAAGTATTTTGGGTTAATTTGTGATATTTGTACTCGTTAAAATTAGTATATATTACAAATTTGTGATAAAATAAACTTTTAAGATTAAAACTATGCCCTGGGTTTTAAATTCCCAGAGATCCGTATTTCTTTTTCCTCTCCATTCAATTTTTATTTCAATATTTAATTACGTTAAATTTCTTACTTCTACGATTTTTGCTCACGAAAAATCTATATTTTCTCAAATATATAAGTAATTAAATATAATATAAATTTTAGCGTACTTGAAATTACATGTGAAATATTTTTTATTTTATAATTATAATTATTAATATATGATTATAACTTAAACTGTAATTAAAAGTTAAAATTATGTCTCCATTTATTTATAATTAAGTATTTATTATCGAACTTCTGTGACGTCACAAGTGAGTTATGCGCATGTCTAGAATGTATGGTGAGAACGTAGGTCGTAAATTGAGATAAAACTCCCCGTTGTGACGTCATATTTTAGAAAATTTAATTTTTTGAGAAATCTGGGCATCTTTGAGTATTAAGACAATCTTGATAAAATAAAAAAAATCCTAAATTTCCGTATTGTAACAAAATGTAGGTTTTAATAATAAAAACTGTAAATAAACATAAAAACAATGTGCAAAAAATTAGAGTTGACTTCTTCTTGGTGCGACATTTCTATTTCCCGAAGCCACAGTCTTAAAAAAAATTATTTACATATATTTTGATTTCGGAATTTGGTCTTTTGTAACATACTTCTGTCATCTCTGTGCGTATCTCTGAACTATATGACACATATGGCGTATTTTGATGTCATGTCAACAGAGAGAAGTAGAATTTCAGGCTAGTACAGACTTGTTATTCTAATTTGCATTCTTTTTTACATTTACAAAACTTCAAAATGGATAAGAATATTACATGTGATGCCTACAGCTTCCAGCATTCGTACGAAAATTCTAAAAATTTATCGTTTCACTTGTAAGTATTGTTTGTAACTTCTACAACTTTTAGTTTATTGCGATCTTATTAGATTTCCAAGAGATCCAAAAACACGGGAACAATGGGTTGAAGCAATTTCTTCATTTCGGAAAGGTTATAAACCTTCCAGGACGAGTGTGTTATGCAGTGAACATTTTGTAGAAAGCGATTACACATTTAGAGCAAGAAGAATGGTTTTAAGAACAAGTGCTGTTCCTACAGTATTTGACTTTACTTGTGTAAAGAAACAAAAAGCTATAAACAATCAACAGATTGAACTAGTGAGTAAAATTTATAGGTTATTTATGTTTGTTTTGTTTTTTTCGCGAATATTTATAAGAACATTGTAAGAATCCAGTAAGAATCTAATAAGAATTATACATAAAACAACTGAACATCAATAAAATTAAACACGTAACAACATTTGTCACAAACATTTGAATTTTTCAATTGTTTTACTTGATTTTTTTATAGCCTAATGGAGGTTAAAAATTACAATTTTGTTTCTTTAAAAAATATATTTATTATATTCATGTTCTTTAACAATCGTTCTCTTTGAAAATTTAAGAGATTATTTTTGTTTATTAATAATTTTTTAGAGGGAGGACAACAAACTTGATAAATTTAGTTACAAAAGTTATAAAGAGAGTAAAAACGCTGCTGCACAATTAAATCTCAAATTAAAACCAGAACTACTTGCTCTGTTACAAAAAAGAAATAAACCAATTCTACTCCGACGAAAAGCTAAAGAAACAGGAAGTAAGAAACAAATTCCCGAAAGTATTTGGATTATGCCTTCCGGTTCTGTTTCAACATCTCCCAAAGTAATGATACCAGTCAATAAATCAACTAGTAGTAACCCATTTGAAAGATTCAAACCAAAACCGTCCATAAAAATCGTCGTACCTAAAGTATACCCTGGTGCAACTCATACTAATAAATATAAAACATATTCTAATAAAAATAAACAGAAGTCAACACAACTGTCTTTAGAAGAATTTGTGAAAGAAGAAGAAGTGTTAGAAGATGAAGATAAAATTGTAATTAAAGAGCTAATCAAACAGGAACACCAATATTGTATAAAAGTGGAAAGGTAAGAAAAATTAAATATGTTACTGTGCGCAAAATAAGATACTGATTTGATAAAAAATATAAGGTAAATTTGTAGACCTGAAATCAAACAAGAACCACTGGAAATAAAGCAAGAAATACCGGAAGCAAAAGAAAAAAAAATTGTTTTCATTAAATGTAAAAATCAAAATGAACTAATAAGCCAAAATAAAACCATACTTAGAGTCAAAAAAGAATCTGACCTAGTAGAAAATGTACCAAATGAAACAAGAGAAATAAAACAAGAGCCAGAAGAAACAAATGTATATGAATTAAATTTAATAAATAAAGAACCAGAATTAATTGTACCAGAATTAACTGCAGAATTAATGGTAAGTATATGTAGAAAAATAAAACAAGGATCTAACTTTTCAATTTTAGGAACAGGGAGAGGAAGAAACAGAATATTTTGAATTCGTAGACGTGGACATGTCAGATGATTTTGATTACGATGATCCTTTACGGACAAGAGAAGAACTAATTTTGAGTTAATATTGTTATAAATAGTGATATTATTTAAGTTTAAAGTTTTGTATATATTAATGTTGGCAATATAATTCTATAAATTTATATGTTTTTTCTTTCTCAATGGTCTTTTTTACTTGCATTGGTGATGTTCAAAATTACAAAACAAAAACCTGAATAACGACTTTACAGAGTGTTCATTTTAAATGGGTCACGCTAATTCTATCTCTAAATTAGAAAATCTAATTAAAAGTACGCAGAATTCAACATTTTAAATGAAAAATGATACGGATAAACCACTGTTTTACATCAAAGAAAAGGCAGGTTAGAACAAAATATATGTCAAGTGCTGCCATCTGTTTTTGCTGATTTCATTTTTTTTTATTTCTGTGAAGTACATTTTTTTTTCTAATGATTTTACAAATAATACAACAATTAAAAAATATGGATATTATTATTTTCTTTTTTAGATTTATAACAAAAAATTATTAGTTTGCTAAGACGTGTTTCAATTGTTAGTTGTTTAACATTGTAAAATTGTAAACAAATTTGTAAATAATTATTGTTTGTCTATGATCATTGTTATTATTCTGCAGAATATATAAATAATGTTAAAAGATATCTTACCAGCAATTTTAGCTTTGTCTGTGAATTTTTGCGTCCTCGGTTATATCGTATCGGTAATTGTTGGAGATAAAAGCAAAGAAATTTGGAATAGCATATGGTCTGCGGGAGAAGTGGAACATTTTTAGAAGGGATACATCATTTCAGCTGTCAGTCAATATGTGTTCGTTGCTTACGATTGTATCGTCTGAAACATCAATAATATTTACGTTATTATAACGTTAGTATTAAAAAAATGGCTCAACAGTTAACTTCCTTTCCAAACAATACAATTTGTAATTCACAACCATGTTCTCAAAATGACAACAATCCATTACAATCTGATAATCAACCAGAAACAAACTTTAATGTTATTTATATAAAAACTGAAAACTTTGAGTCATTTGAAGATGAAAATGAACAAAATCTCAGGAATGACAGCAGGTAAGTTCTAATAATCTGTTAGCTATTTTACTTATTAATAATAAAAAGTGAGGGTATAGATCCTGAAGAAACTCCAGATCAAATAAAATTACGAAAATCCAGAGAGAGAAAACGACTTTTCAATTTAAACAAGAGAAGGAATGAGACTGACGAAGAAAAAGCACTAAGGAGAGCCAAAGCCAGGAAACAAAAAGCAGCATTAAGAAAAATGAGAAGAGAAAAATTACTTGAAGGGGATTTGTCTGTCCGAGAAAAAGAAGCTCTAGCAAAAGAAAGGTTAGAATGACAAACATTGCTATTTCGTATATTGCTAAATATATGTAATCATATCAGTCTGGAATTTTAACGGATGTCCATGAAATGAGATACAACAAATAACGTGACTATTTTTAACACATCCGTCTGTCTGTCCACATGTCATGTGGAACGAATTAAATCATCCCACGCGACCGAATTCCCATTGAATTTTTCGACTCGTTTTCGTAATAAGTCGATTTCATTCCAACAAACTTTGTATCGGCAATGTTAAAAATTTACAAAAACCAAACCTTCCATCTCTATTCAGTTCGTGGATAGACATATTAAATTTTATGTTCTTTAATATCTCACCAGCAATAAGAACTTTTTTTTATTGTTTGAAGCGTACAAAGTAATGATTTTTAAACGTATTATTCAATTTACAACATTGGATCTTTTTTTGGAAATGAAAGTTTACTATGATGGTATTAGAGGTGCATAGCAAAATAAAAAAAAATAAAGGAAAACTGTAGTCTATTTTTTATAAGAAGGAAGTGTGGTGAAGATAAGAGAAGTTTGATTTTTTTTATTGGAACCCCAACTATTCAATAAAAAACACGATGTTATCTTCACAACGAATCATTCTTATAAAAAATAAACTATGCAGTATTTTAGAGAATTCGGTTTTATGTAATAGAGCTGTTTGTAATACTCATCAAATTCGGCTGAAGTTTTTTTATGAAACTTAAGGTCGAAATAGGTCAACCGGAAATGTAATTTTAACGTTTCTGTACTAATAATTCGGAACAGAAATATATTTCGGAAAAAAAAAGTTACCATACAATATGCAAGTAACAATATTTATTCATTGAGTCCATGATAAAAGGTAATTCTTATCTTCACCGAATGCAAATCTCATAAAATGAAAATCGTTTTTAATTAGAGATTTTTATTGCTGAATTTTCTGTTACCCTGAAAGGATTTTACAAATTATTAAGTGGAAAAAATTGTGTCAATTTTTTATTTCCACAAAATAATTGTTGGACCTATTATTAATTGTGAAGGGATAGAAAACGAATTGCAGAAAGGAGAAAGAACGAAAGTGAAGAGAAAAAAGAAGAGAGAAGAGCGAAAGACAGGGAGAGACATAAAGCCAAAAGGGCCTGGATGAGGAATATAGAACTTGGACTAGTTTGGGGCAAAATGCCAAAGTCCAACGGAAGGTATGCATTATTTTATTTTTATTATTAAAAAATGAAACATTTTAAGAGGTTTTTAAAATGAAATATTATAATTTGTTTCTAAAAATATCTCGTTATTAAAATTTGTTGTTTGTTAAATGAATAAAGAATAAAGAAATGAAATAAGAATTTGTATTTTTTTAGTCCGAATTCAGAAGGCGATCAAGTACCTCAGGAACCTCCACTAGAATTACTTAAACAAATACGAGAAAGAAAAGCCAAGGATAGAGAACGAAATGCGCTGAAGAGAATGAACGAAACCGAAGAACAAAAAGCAGAAAGAAGGGCGAAGGACAGACAGCAACATGCAGAAATGAGGAGGTGGAAGAAACAACTACTAAGTGAAGGAGACGTGATGCTATTGGAAAAAGATGCGATGATGAAGGAAAGGTAAGATTTTAAAACAAATCAAGTCACAAAATATTTGACAATCTCAAAAAAAATTGTCTAACAAAAATATTTAATAACAAATTGTTTTTCAAACAAACAGCTTTTGTTTCTCATTTTATATAAATTAATTATGAATATGTAAATGAAGGGACAGAAAAAGAATTGCAGAAAAGAGAAAGAACGAAACTGAAGAGCAAAAAGAAGAGAGAAGACAGAAAGACAGAGAGAGACATGCGGCCCGAAGAGCTTGGATGAAAAATCTTTGGCACAAAATGGCGCAGAGCGGAAAGTACTATAATTATTTATAATGCAATAATTATTATCATTAATAATTATTATCATTTTAAGGCTAAACTCAGTAAATATTGAAAGACCGTTTACACCTGAATTAGTTCTAATTAAAGAAGAACCTCAAAGTCCTGATCCTGAAAGTTCTATAAGTTCTATTCTCGAAAATGACGGGTATGTAAATATCAAACATGGCTTTACTTACCGTAATCTTGTAGGAATCAGGTTAAAAATTACAACTCCAATTTCTGTTGATGAATTAGTACATTATATGTTTGTTCCAACTAGATATTCTTGAAGGTTTGTGATTAGTTCTTGTATCAGTTCATATACTTGGTTTGCGCATGCTCGGACTATCGATAGTCCGGGCCATATTTTTTTTTTTTTTGAACGAATTGCGGACTGATTAAGAACCGTCGATGTCATTGCTTTCAATTACGTTATATTAGTATTACTTTTACCTGAAAGAAATCTATTAATATGGAAGATAAATAAAAAACTCAGTGACTCCTTTACGAATACCTAATTTTTAAACTTAAATACAATTTTGATGTTAATTAAGTTAAATTGTTAGAAGTTCCGACTAACGATTCTCTGAATGTTTCGACTGTCCGAGAACTGGTTTGGAATCGGTCAGAAATCAGTAGGAACAGCCGACTAATGGTCAGAGTTTGGGTTTGAAGTTAGTTGGAACGCTTTTTTCAAACTGCGCATGAGTCATACAATTCCTCATATTATTAATAAAAATATTGTATGAAACAAATAGAGAATGCAATTTTGTGTAACTTGTGTGATATCTTACCGTTACACAAAATAGCCATTTTTAACTGGTTACATAAATATCTATTTGGTAATAGATAAGCACAGAGCTGTTTGCTTTTTTTTAATTTTTTCCTTGTTTTCTTTACAGAAATGATTCATCGAACACTTCTACCGAGGAAATACCAGTGAAAATAAAACAAGAACCAGTAGATTTAAAACAAGAAGAGTTCATGTTTGAATCTGAAGCACCAGGACAGTCACTTACAGTGAGTATATAATAGTATTCCTTTTGCCAGTCGGCTCAGATCACAAAATCATTTAAATCAGTACATGTTGCCTGAAAAGGGTAAACTGATCCAGTTAAATTGAATGAAAAATTAGTGATCAGGATTAAAAAATGTAAGTTAGATCTGATCCAAGTGGCATATAAAATACGTTTAGTCTCGGACTGTATCTTCCAGTCATGGTTTGATTCCCAACTGTCACATTGAACGCTGTAAATTTAATTTTTTAGATTGGTGCACTTTGATTGAACTGAGTTGGCTGTGAAATTTGGGGTTTAAATCTGAGCGTCATCTTTTAACTTAAATAAAATTTTGTTATGTCCGATTGGTTCGAAATTCTCAAAGCTTTAAGTAAAATGTAACAAAACAAGTATCTCATATATTTGAGACAGTTTTCCATTTAGAAATGGAATAAAGAAATATGATTACAGGTCAGCAGTACTTTTAAGGTGACGCTGACGCATTCAATGTAACAGTTAGGGTTCCAAATCAAATAAGTCAAGTGGATATTGTCATTGATATTGATTTTTATTGTTTCAGGAATCGAAAGAAAAACCAATGAAGTAAGAACCCTCCAACCAGTTTGAGTTCGTGCCCCAGAACTCCTTGGCTTATTTCTAATTTAAATATTTGCATTTTGTCATAAACCGTGATATTATTGTTAAGTTTGATAGATAATAGTTAGATGTTAGATGTACTTAATATAAACAACAAAATGAATTTAATATTTGTAAATTAAACTTTATAAGAAATTATTAAAAATATATTTAGAATTCATGTGTTCAAATAAATTACAGACTTCTTAATTATAAGAATACCTAATTCCTTACTTTTTTGAAGAGCCTGTAGCCACATGAAGGTAAATTTAATATTTACAGTACAACATTCTGTGTACGTGTAGGACATAGACGTACATTTCACATACCGATTACTTAGAGATGTATTTTGAAATTTATAACTTTCACACATAATAAAAGGTTTATTTTACGTATGAGAATTCAAATATTGCGTATCGCAAGAAAGAAAACAATCTTTTTTATGGTATTTTCATACTTTTTCTGTGTATATATTTATTATACCATAAATATTTTATAATTATTACAACGAGTATATATATTAGAATTTTGGCAATTATTTTTCATACTTAAAACGAAACTTGCTGTTAAAATTGTTTTAAAAGATGTATATTATAAATTTTCTAAAGTCTTGTAGTTCAACAACTTTGTTATTATTATTAATACTTTGTGTTTTGTTTATTGGGTTGATATGGAAGAGAAGAAAATTGTACTGGATATCTTGGAAACTTCCAGGACCTTTTGCTTTTCCCCTTTTTGGGAATTTGTATTTTATTCTGGGTATGAGAACTACAGAAGGTAAGTTCATTTGAAATGGCAATTTTGTCATGAATATTATAAACTTTACTGTTCATTTTTATTTATATTAATTAACCGTTCTCATTATTCATTTTTATTAATCATTTTAACGATTTATTGAAACTAAACTGAATAGTTTTTATTTTTCTACGGATCTGCATTAATAAATTTTAAATTATTAGATATATTCAATACTGTAATATCTTTGGTGACACGCTATGGTCAGACATTCCGATTTTGGATGGGACCACGTTTAGTAATAATGGTCAGTTCTCCAGAAGACCTGGATGTGGTATATAACAACCCTGTATGCTTCGAAAAGGACCTTCAAGTGCTCAAGGGCATGAGGGCTGCCCTTGGAGATGGCCTCATAACATCACCAGGTATGGATAAACAAATAGGAAACACACAAGTGCAAAAAATTGAAAGCTTCCGAAAAAAATTGAATGTAACAGATTTGATTAAATTGTGATTCTTTATAAAAAAAAATGCTGGATGCAAAAGTTTTTTGCATTCTGTTAACAAAAAACAATAATTTCGCGTGTTCATAGTTGTCATGAAAATATTAACAATAAACAATATTTTAGTTGGTTAATAATTGTTTTCGTATTTTAATTTTAGTTAAAATATGGAAACCTCATAGAAAACTAATAAATCCAACTTTTAGTCCCAAAATATTGAACAGTTTTTTGGATATCTTTGTGGATAACGCAAATAATTTAGTAAAAAATATTGAGCATCACGCAGGAAAGGAAAAATTTGATATATTTCCGAATATTTTTCAAACAACTGTTGGATTTATATGTGGTAAGATATTAATAACAATTTTAAATATTTTTTGGTAATAATTATTAAATGAATTTTTTGATTACTTATTTTAATTTTAGAAACTGCGATGGGTTTAAATATCAAGACAATGAAATATGTTGAAGAAACGTTAATAAAATATTTGGATGAGTAAGTTTTAAAATTATATTGAACTATTCTTATAAATGTGATGCACTCTCCACCTCAGTAAGTGTGCCCGGGAGAAGACATGATAAACGCCTTTTACAGTATGAATATATAAATATGTGATAAAAAAATATTGGCACACCCTGAGTGTTATATTTATATTTTATTTAAAAATATTTGTTTTATAATTGAATCTTGCATTGACGCAAAAGAGAGATTAAATTGAAAATGAAATTATATTTCTTTTTGATTTTTCTGATTTGTTAACAATTTAATTATTTTCTCTCCGCAATGTTATTAGCTAGACGCTTTAGAATTCGTTTGATTTTAATTTGATTAATTTCCAGAGCGATGGAAATCATCTTCAAGCGAATGTCAAAACCCTGGTTATATCCAGATATTATATTTAATAATACTTCTACTGGAAAAAAGTTTAATCGAATTATGCAGTACATAGATAGTACTTCATACAAGGTATTCTGACAAAAGCTAGTCTACTAAAAGTCGAGACAGATTATACCTGTATTTGAAGCTTATATTTTTTCAAAGAATTTTATTAAAATATAATTTAATAATTAATTCCTTTTTGCAGGTCATTAAAGAAAAACGAACAGAATTAAAATATAAATTACACGGAAATTCTGACGGAATATACGAGGAAACAGAATTCAAAAAGAAAAATTTTATGGAATTACTAATTGAACAAAATTTAAATGGAAAATGTTTTTCCGATGAAGAATTACGAGATCAAATAAATACGTTTCTTTCTGGGGTAAATTAAATTATAGAATTAATTAAATAATTAATATATCATAAACAAATGCAAGCTAAAAGTAACAATAAAATTACCTTTTTTGTTGAACAACATTCCATATCTTCATTTTTCTAAACAATCATTTCAGATTTATAACAATTAACACAGGACATTGCTATTTTAAATATTTATAAAGTGTTTAATCACAATATTTTTGTTGAAAAACTAATTTTGAACTAATATTTTTTCAAATAAAAATAAAATGAATAGCTCTGATTCAACAGACGCCATTAGTTGAACCAAATAACCGTTGATCACAGCCTACTATAATTCCAATATTTTAAAACGACGGTTGGTCATAGCATACTTTGATTCCAAAACAAAATTAAATTACAATTATAAATTGTAATGAAACAATATAATATATTTTAGACCAAATGAAATTATAAAATTAATAAAATAAATAATGCTGATCACAAAAAGAAAATTCAAGTAAAACCAATAAAAATTATATTACCTTTTTTGTTGAACATTATTTCATATCTTCATTTTTCTAAACAATTATTTCAGATTTATAACAATTAACACATGACAATACTACTTTAAATATTTACAAAGTGTTTAAACACAATATTTTTGTTGAAAAACTAATTTTTAACTAATATTTTTTCAAATAAAAATAAAATGACTAGCACAGATTCAACAGACGCCAGTAAATAAACCAAATGACGGTTGATCACAGAGCCTACTATGATTCCAATATTTTAAAACGACGGTTGGTCATAGCCTACTTTGATTCCAAAATAAAATTAATTTAGAATTATAAATAGATGATTCATGAAACAATAATATATCTTAAATTAAATGAAATTATAGAATTAATAAAATAAATAATGCATCACAAAAAGAAAATTCAAATAAAACCAATAAAAATTATATTACCTTTTTTGTTGAATAACATTTTATATCATCATTTTTCTAAACAATCTTTCCAGATTTATAACAAATAATATAGCACAATACTACTTTGTACGTTTATAAACTGTTTAATCACAATATTTTCTTGAAAAATTAACTTTTAACTAATATTTTTTCAAATGAAAGTCAAATGAATAGCTCTAATTCAACAGACGCCACGAATAAACAAAATGACAGTTGGTCACAGCCTACATTGATTCAAAAACTTTTAAGGGCTGTTGGTCATAGCCTACTTAGATTCCAAAACTATATTAAATTAAATTAAAAATAATTTATTATAAAAAATTAAAATAATAATAAAAAATAATAATATATTTTTGGATTTAAACGTATTAATTTATTTCGTAAAAACCCTATAAGAAATTACAAAGAAATTAAAAGTTCAATTTACCTTTTTGTTGAATAAAAATCCATGTCGTCCTTTTTCTTAACAATCATTATAAACTTCTAAAAGATAATACTACGTAACATTACTCTTAATATTTTTGAAAAAGTTTGTTGCGATATTTTTGTTAAAAACAATTTATTTTAGGGTAGTGACACAACAGCTGTTGAAGTGAGTTTTGCTTGTATGTTATTGGGCGCGAATCCTGACTGTCAGGTAAATTTAACCTTACTTTTTCAATTGCCAATTAATTGTAAAATGGATTCTAGGAAAAAGCCTACAATGAAATCAAAGAGATATTCGGAGATTCAAACCGAAATATCACAATTGAGGATCTGTCTAAAATGAAATATATCGAAAGAGTCTTAAAAGAAACGCTTAGGTTTTTCCCGCCCTTGCCTGTTTTAGTTCGATATTTGAAAAAAGATGTAAAGTTTTGTAAGTTTAATTTAAATTAGAAACAATAAAAAAATTATATTCCATCTTTTTAATTTTTTGTTATTTTCAGCAACAATGACTGCACCAGCAGGCAGCACAATAATGTTTTCTAATTTTTTTACCCAAAGGGACCCAAAATATTGGCCAGATCCACTTAAATTTGACCCAGACCGATTTTTACCAGAAGAAGTGTCAAAAAGACATCCGTATTGTTATGTACCCTTTGGGGGTGGTCCCAGAAATTGCATAGGCAAGTAAAATAAAACATTAAACGTAGTAAATTAATGAAAAACAACTGAAACCTCATAATAATAAAAACAAATTTTTAAACATTTGATTTCTAAAATTTAAGTTACAAAAAATGATACGTCTTATTTAGTGGTTCTCAATCGTTGGATTATTCAAAGAATTAATTCAATCTTCACTTAAATTTACTTACCCTCTGAAAACAATATATATGCAATTTATTTACATTATTAAATATTTATAAGATTTGTTTAACACAGTTTGACACACTGTTTATATGTTTATATTTCAATTGTTAATTTCTTTAAAAATTATTCACAATGTTGCCAACCGAATTAATCTACAGATGACATGTCAATTGACAGAACTACCAACTTATCAATTAAACAGGGTTACCAACCCACCAAATTTACTTCAATCATATACCTAATATAACCACTTTACAATTTTATATTACAGGCTACAGATATGCAATGATGTCTATGAAAATTATTCTATGTACCCTACTTCGTCACTACCGATTCTATTCCAATATTGACACAAAAACCGTTCGATTTAAAGTGGAAATCATCATGAAAGCAGTTGAAGGATATCCTCTCCGAATAGAAAAGCGAAACTAATAAAATTCTTTGAATATGTACAGTGGCTCACAGAATTATTCGTACACCTAAGTTTTCTATTTAAAAAGTGATAAATAGAGTACTTTTAAAAATAATATTGATATATTACTGACGGGATCATATTCTCTCATATTCCAGTAATAAAATGCAATAACCAATTATGAAAAAAATATTATTTTTCTTATGTAAATTAAATAAAAACAAAATGCATACAAAAAACAGGTACACAAAATTATTCGTACACTTATGAAATCTTACATATAACGAGTCAATATTAATAGTTATAAGTATAATACATCTGTGATTACATAATTATCATTTGTTTGAGTATTTTGTAAAAGGTTTTTTCAAAAATGGGTCGCAAAAACAAGAAATTATGGTAGTTGAAAGACGAATCTATGTGAAATGACTTTGCCAGTATAAATCTTTAAGGGAGGTTGTCAAAATTGTATGAATATTGTTCTCAATTGTTAAGAATATTAGAAGTAAATATAAAAATGAGGAGTAGTTGAAAAATATTTGCCGTGGGGACCGTAAGAAAATTTTTAATCAGCAGAATGAACGAGTTATTGAGCATTAAATGAAATTAAATATTAAAAACTCCTGAATAAATTAACAAAAAATATATCTAAAATATTTGGAGGATATATTGAAACATAGACTATTCGAAGAACTCTAAGACATTTTGATTTTAATGGCCATATAGTCATAACTAGCTCCTACATATCCCCAAACTAATATGATCCTGCCGCCGTGTTTCACTGTACTACATAAATTGCAGTTATTAAGCTCAGAATTTGGATTTCTCCAATCAAAAGATTTGCCATTCCACTCAAATCCGCAAAATTATCAATTTCCAAAAACACAATCCGTGCTAATGTACTATTTCCAAATGCGAGTCTCTTTATTTTATTTTGTTTGGAATTATAGGGGCCACTTTTTACTATAAGACCATTAGAACCAAAATTTCTTAAAGTTCTTTGAATAGTCTATGTTCCAATAGACCCTCAAAAAAAATTAGTTATTCTTAATATTAATTTATTCAGAGGATTTTTAGGGTTTGATTTCAGTTAACGCTCAATATATAGTTTATTCTGATGACTTAAAAATAATTTAAGGCCTCCACTGTGAATATTTTTCTACTGGTTGTCATTTTTATATTTATTTATATGGTTCTCAACATTTAGTGCGATCTTCGTTTAATTTTGTCAACTACCCTTAAAGATTTACACTGGCAAAGTAATTTCAAGCAAATTCGCCTTTCAACTACCATAATTTCTTATTTTTGTGAACTATTTTAAAAAAAATCTTATACAAAACACTCAGACAAATGATAACTATGCAATCACAGATGTTTCATGTTTATAAATATAAATATTGACTCGTTATATGCAAGATTTCATAAGTGTACGAATAATTTTGTGTACCTAGTTCTTATACACATTTTGTTTTTATTTAATTAACATAAGAAAAATAATATTTTTTTCATAATTGGCTATTGCATTTTGTTTCTGGAAAATAAGAGAATCTGATTCCGTCAATAATACATCAATATTTTTTTGAAAGTACTCCATTTTTCACTTTTTAAATATAAAACTTAGGTGTACGAATAATTTTGTGAGCCACTGTACATCTATTTACTTTTTGTATGAACATTGTATAAAATGGAATAACCAAATATATTATTATCTTTTATATTTTATTTGTATTGTCCCAACTTTTAAAATAATTGAATTATTTGTTGAACTTCCTACGTTACTCAACTGTTCTCAACAAAAATTAAACTTTAATCTAGTTAATTTTTAATTTGTTTTTGTTTTTGAAAGTAATACATTATTTTTAATTATAAGTGTGACCAGCAATATACGAGTGTGTTTATAGCCATGTGGCAACCTATATAACAGGCGCAATTAAGTATAGCTGAAAAATAATAGACAGAATGATTAGCTCTTACATATTCTACTTTACTTATGATAATATGTAATTAAATATATGTCTATCATATACAAAACAAACACTTGAAATTCGAGAACAGTAAACTTATTATTCATATTTGTAAATATATATTCTCTGATCTGAAAATTTATGAGACATCGTTTGAGATGAATACTGCATTATTCATTTATGGTAAGCAGAACTTACGTGTTTTAAATTTGCCGCAGAAAACGAATTAAGTATCTTCGGAAAAAATAAGAAGAGGAATCTTCTACTTTACATTTTACATATAAAATGTGAGGTTGCTTTCTTGAAATTATAATTTCATATTTTTTCTCGTAATGTTATGATTATAAGTAACTTTATTTTGCATCCAGAAACGACACGTGTTAGTTTTTGTTCATAAAGATTAAAATTTATCGTCTGCCATTTTGGATTCATGAGAAAGTGGTACAGGAGATTAGTTTTTACAAAATATGGTAAGGAGGCAGTCAAAACTGCACCAGAATTTGCTCTGCTTTCAGTAGGTCAAGAATTAGAGCAAACACTTTAAACTGCTGTAATTCCTGACCCACTGAAACCAGAGCACAATCCATAGCAGCCAAAACTGTTTCAGAATTTGCTTTGGTTTCAGTAGGCCAAAAAATAGAACAAACACTTTAAACTGCTCTAATTCCTGACCCACTGAAACCAGAGCACAATTCATAGCAGTCAAATCTGCTCCAGAATTTGCTCTGGTTTCAGTAGGTCAAGAATTAGAGCAAACATTTTAAACTGTTCTAATTCCTGACCCACTGAAACTAGAGCACAATCCAGAGCAGCCAAAGCTGCTCCAGAATGTGCTCTGGTTTCAGTAGGTCAAGAATTAGAGCAAACACTTCTGTGTGCCCTAATTCATGACCCACTGAAATCAGAGCGCAATTCAGAGCAACCAAATCTGCTCCAGAATGTGCTCTGGTTTCAGCAGGTCAAAAATTAGAGCACACGCTGAAGCGTGCTCCAATTCCCGACCAGCTGAACTAGATCACCTTCAAGGCATGAGATGCCCTGGAAGGCGGTCTAGCTAGACCACCAGGCGGGGCAGAGGCCTACAGGCCCACTACCGCCCCGGTGCCCCGCAGAGCGGGACTGAGTGCAAGCGTCCCAGGATCCTCGGTATATCCTGAGACGCGCATTGTGACCGGTCATGTGGCCTCCTATTGGTTGAAATTCAATTTGAAATTGTGGCTGTACTAGTGGGAATTTTAAAATGAAAATTTGTATACATAGGTACGTTGATACGACAAATTCATTGGTAATATTTTTAAGGGTGTAACTAACACCCATTTTAGGGTAGTAGTCAGTTACTTAAAAGTGGAAGGAGCTATAATAATTCTTTAAAATAATCATTTTTGTATTCGGCGCCTATGTTTTTTAGACGGTAAGTTTGCGATGAAATAGATTTGTGAGAATGTGATAAATCGTGTGAGAAGTTGTGAAATCGAAGTAGGCTTGTTTTTATTTGATTTGAAAAAGAAATTTACATCGATATCAAGTGATGATATTTCTTCGATGTTCTTTTTGTGTTATTAAATTTTCTCTGTCCTCGCATTTCAAAGACGAACGAAACACACGATCTATCCTGCGAACGATTGTGTGAGAATCACGTTATACGTGCCTGCTACATTTCTCCAATTTCTAAACTTTCAAACTCATTTATTGCGAAATGTGATATTTTACGTGTTCCAGCTATTTCGAGGCTGGCAAATTGAATTATACGATTTTCAGTTTGATATCTCAATATTTCCAACATACATAAAGACGTCATCGCCTCTGTCTCAATATTCTTATATGAATAAATCCACAAATATATATTGAAGTTAAGCAGAAAATAGTCTTACCTTTTGTAGTAATTAATCCAAAAATATTCGCCAAATGAACACTGCGATCCACACACTTTAAGAACACGAATTCAACTGTCAAAAAATATTAATTATCCTTCGATTTAGTGTTGTGTAACCAATAGAAACTAAGGAATAATGAAATAATAATTTATTAATTTAAAATACTTCTACGTAAGTATTAATTATATAAGCAGTTGTATGAATATATATTTAAAAATCATTATAAAATAAGCCAATTGCCCCTTACAAACTTTTATATGGTTTTATGAAACTTACGTTACCGATTCTTTTAGGGAGGTACTTTCTTCTGTCGTATAATACTATGGACGGTACCCGAAATTTGTGTTCAAGATGTTTCCTAATTACGTAACTACTGTTTAATCTAGATTAAAGGATTCTAATAATAATGCATTTGAAATGTTCGTTGAAAACAGATGAATTTTTTTAATCTGTCCATTTATTTCCCATCTAGTGATGCTTTCCAATTCGAATAATAATAACAATAATAATAATAAAAGGTTGTAAACTCTTGAAGAAATTGTTCATGAATGTAGTAACAACAGGAGAAGTAATTTCCAAAGCCGTTGATGCTGTATTTTTGCGTAAACCCAAAAATATTTTTAAAATATCGAATTTTTAGCTTGAAAATTTCCAAATTTTACAAAATTTTGTTTGTAATATTTTTTAAAGAATTTGCTACTCTGATAACAAATTTACAAACAGAATTTAATTATCTCTTTTCGTTTCGGAGATATTAGCTCTCAAAGTTGTACCTCAAAAAAGTGTATTTTTATAGAATATTTCAAAAATGAGTAGAGATACTACCTTAACTATTTTACCATTCGATTCTACGGGAAAAGTTATATAAAGAAATGTTTTGCCCGCATATACGTTCTTTGGAACGATTAGGTGAAAAATAAGAAAAACGAAAAAACCTAACTTTCAATTTTTCACCTCAAAACTTTTTGTCTCCAATATTTTTCATTTTCTGGACTTAAGTAGATATCGATACGCTGATTTCAAATTTTCAAACAGAATTCAATTATCTCTACCCGTTCTCTAGATATTTGAGTTCAAAGTTATACCTAAAAAATCAGGTTTTTTAGGTATATCCCTGAAATGGTTAGGTTTAAGGTTTCGGCGACTTCACTATTCGATTCTACGGGCAAAATTACATAAGTGTACCAATTTTCAGATTTTTATCTCAACAGATAGAATTTCTAGAAGGAAAAAACTGAAAATGACCAAAAATCGAAAAAATGCCTGATGAACCCCTGACGATTTTTCTCGATTTTTGCCATTTTCGATTTTTCCCTCTAAAAATTGTATCTGTTGGAATAAAAATCTGAAAATTGGTACACTTATGTAATTTTGCCCATAAAATCGAATGGTGATGTCGCCGAAGTCGTAAACCTAAACCTTAAAGGGGTATACCTAAAAAACTTGTTTTTTTTAGGTTTTGCCAAAACTCAACTTTGAATACGAATATCTCGAGAACGGGAAGAGATAATTGAATTCTGTTTGAAAATTTGAAATCAGCACAGCGATAACTACTTAAGTTCAGAAAATGAAAAGTTTTGGATAGAAAAAGTTCCTCGAAGAAATTTTGAAATTTAGGTTTTTTTCGTTTTTCTCATTTTTCACTTAATCGTTCCAAAGAACGTATATGCAGATAAAACATTTCTTTATGTAACTTTTCCCGTAGAATCGTCTGGTATAATCGTTGAGATTGTGTCTTTACCCATTTTTGAGATATAGCTAAAAAACACACTTTTTTGAGGTGCAACTTTGACAGCAAATATCTCAGGAACGAAAAGAGATAATTAAATTCCGTTTGAAAATTTGAAATCAGCGCGTCGAGTTCTATCAGTCTACACTATTTCCTAAAATTAAAATTTTGGGCACAAAAATAAGTACTTTTGGGATATTTCGCGTTTGTCAACACAATTTTTGGTTTAATACTGTTGTTTTGTTTTTTTTAACTCTACATAACTTTGATATGGGATTATAGGTTTTGAAAATAAATAAAGGTTAGATATTAAAACGACAGAATAAAATCTATAAGGCGTAATAGAATTGCAGATTTTGAAATCAGCACAAACAGTCTAGAAAATTCACTTAAGTCTAGAAAATTAAAAGATTTTAAGGAAGTTTCTTGGAGAAATTTTGAAAGTTAGGTTTATCGATTTTCTGATTTTTCACCTAATCGTTCCAAAGAACATATAAGCGGAGAAAACATTTCTTTTCAAAAGATATATTTTCTTCTTTGTAAAAGAGAGTTTATAAAATTAATAATAGCGACCTTACTGACAACCAATTTTAAATGTCTTTACAATTTAGTTAAATAAATGTATACACGGTAAAAAATGTTTTGTTGCCGCTAGTAAAATTTTAGTAGCTACAGCAAATATTTTTAGTGAAAATTTGGACAGCAAAAAAATTTGTCTTGACAACAATTTTTTTTAGTAATAGTTATTTAGCTGTCTTAACAAATATAAATGAGTAAAAGGAAACAATTTTCGTATGTACCACCTACTATTCAGATAAGTAACATGTAAGTAATTAGTATTAGTAACCTCAACAAAAAAAGAATTTGCTATATTTAAATAATTATTTTGCTGTCTCAACAAAATATTTTTTAGTGCTATGTAGGAATAATGAAATAAATAAATACAAATATTTTATTACGAAAATATAATTTATTATTTATATAAATTGTTTCTTACAGTCTAGCAAATTGCATCAACAAAATTTAACATTATGTTATCAGGTCATGTAACCGTTTAAAAACTGGTTAATAAAAACCGGTAACCGATATTTTGAATTAAAAATGCAAACTTTAATGTTCCAATTTTTAAAAAATTGTTTTAGAACTAAATACGTTATTATAAAGTTCTGAATATGGAATAACTATTAAGCAGTATTTTGTCGGTTACATGGCCTGTGTGTTATAATATCGTTGCAAATGTTTAATTATCGTACAAAAATAAAATAATAATTTTCTTTACATTTAAGTATTGCACAGGGATTATAATGACATAAATCATTTAAACAAATACAAAACATAGACATTTCTTGTTTAACATAGTAGGATTGAACGTGTGTATTAAAATACACTTCACTGAATAGAACTCCATTGTACTCATTCAAGAAGAATCAAAAAGCAAAAATATTTTAAAATTATGCATGCATAGTACAGTACTTGGTCTGTTGTTGATCTGGAAAAATTATGGACACTGCTTTGCGAAAATGCATCATAGCAATATTGGCAATGTATGTTTTGGTCAGCTCATCATGAGACATGAATTTAAAATTGTATAACACGTTCTTTAGTGTACAGAACATATTATGCCGCAAACTTATTGTTACTGTTGTATGAGGATGAAGGTTGAAGTATGGTTGCCTAGTGCAATCTCGCAAACATCCATTTTTAACCTTTGTAGCTGATCTCATTTATGCCAAGCAGTGCACTTTTTAGTTTTTTTCTTATATTTAAATTGCAAATAAATAGCTTACCTTTAAAAACTTCTATATATTTTGAAAGTCCCCAATCTATTAATTGTTTTTCATATCCATATGTAGTTTCCATTATGATTA
Source organism: Stenolophus ochropezus (assembly GCA_035578165.1). NCBI lineage: Eukaryota > Metazoa > Arthropoda > Insecta > Coleoptera > Carabidae > Stenolophus > Stenolophus ochropezus. Next base: position 780,875 of record JAQOWZ010000028.1, on the reverse strand, counting down.
CAACTTACAACGTGCAAACGTGCAACTACGTGTTCACTACACAAACATGGCTCAACAAGTTCACCCTTCACGTGCCCCACCTTAATGCGCGACGCATACAACGCAGTGCGCAGATGTGATTAATCTCTAATCGTAACCAAATTATTTGTTGTGCTGACAAATTCAAACAGTTGAAACGTATATTTTCTTTGCTGCAAAAACTAATATGTTGACGCTACAAATAATAAATTCTTACTGTAACTAAGTTCATTGGTGATCATTAAAATATTTGCTCTGTGAACTAAATTAATAAGCGAGTTTAACAAATACGACTCAACTGAATTTTATTGTTACTTCTACAAATTTAATTATGTTGCACGTAATATATATAGTTTCAAATTGATGTGTTGAACAAAGTATATTAGTTTTCATAGCAAAAAGTAATGCAAGTAATTTATTTTAGTTGTAGAATACAAACGATTTTTTTCCGTGTAATATTCAAAGCATTTTTCCTTTTAATTAAAGAGTTCGAAATACGAAACAAGATCTAAAAAAAAATTAAAAAGGGGCATTATTTTATAAGTTATTTTCTCATTATTTATTGCTCGTTTATATTCAGATTAAACAGATATGTATAGGTACATCCTTAAACAATATGCCATGTGACTCATGTGAGTCCAGTACTCGACTTCGTCTTGTGCCAAAATTTCAAACCTTGTTGGAAAAAGACAACTTTGTCCCCTTGTAGTACAATATATTATTTATTATTCTTCAGCTAACATATTACTCTATTATACAATTGTATTTTTATTAAAATAATATTTTCTCTTCTCATTTATTATTATTACCTTTTATTTTTTCTCGTATTACTCTTACAATGTTTGTTAACAATTAAATAAAAATATAACATTAACAATTTTATCTCAACATACTGATATCTGTACGTACAATATTATTTTATGTTTTACCAACATCAAAATTCATCATAAAAGTTAAAAGCGAAAACATCATTTTTGAGACCTAAAACAATATTTTACAATTAAAATATATAAATTATTGTTTGTATTTAATTAAATATTAAAATATTACACTAGTAAATGTTTCCAAGCTAAGGATGAAAAATCCGCCCATTGTAATGTTGACAAATTTTTGAGACCTCTGAATAATTAACATTAGACTTAGACGAATATTTTTGTCTGGTATATCCTGCCATCTACTCATATAAGCTGCATCTGCCATAGATTCTGTCTGAAACATAAAAAAAGTTGGTAAAGTGGACAGTCTGTGATTTAAAGCATTGTAAAGCTTTTGTGTGTCATTAAATTTGCACAAGATTATTAAATTTGTCAGTTTGGAAGTTAAAACATTATATTTGATGTTTGAAACGAAGTGAAGTTGGGTAAGAACCTTGATACGTCACTGGATAAGAGGTGAAGTGGGGTAATTCAGCTGCGTTTTAATAATAATCTTTAATATCAGTTTTTTCATTATTAAAAGTCAATTTTCCATATTAACAATGATATAAATAATGTATCATCTTGCTATTATTATCTAGTTATTTATTTATGATGTAAATTTTAGATTCCTGTGTTTTTAATACAAAATTTACAAGGTAAAGAGCCATTGGGTTAAAGGTTTAAGCATTAAAACGTCTCAATATACATTGAATTGAATATTATAGAATATATTCCAATTTATTATACACTTATTTGTGTTGAAAAAAAAATGAATTAAAAAAATGGGAAGGGTCTATTATAGTAAGCGAGTTGTTCTTTTTTTACCTCATTTGTAATAAGTTGTCCCATGATACAATAAATGAACAGTTGAATAGTTACAGATAGAAACATAAAAACATATGTTATTATTCTTCCTCTAAAAATAATGTTTAAATTATAATTTATATATTCTGTATTTTACAAAAATTCGTACATATCTGTTTCCACCATGATACAATACAGAGAGAAGACTGCTAAAATTATAATAGAACCTGCTACATGTAATAGTTCTGTTGAAAATATTTCTTCTACTCTTTTTAAAAAACTAGAACAAAATTAACTTACATTCAAATTTAATGTATGAAAATATTTTCAATAATTTTCATACGTACTCAAACAAGAGGTTATGTTGGTCAATATTTTCAGAAATTTGCTTCATATTATGCTCGACAGAATTCTCTGGTTTGAGGCCCAGAAATCTGCATTTTATTATTTTCAATTGAGCTATGACCACAGCTATAAAAATGATATATATTTCGTCTATTACAGTAAGGCCATTTACCACTTCATATGTCATTAGGAGAAGAATTATTAGAAATATTATGTGGTGACCTACTGGAGTCCTAAAAAGAAATAAGTGAATTTAAATAGCGTTTCTTTTTTAAGTAAATTACAGTAACAATTTCTATAATAAGTTCTACAAGGTGTAAAACCAAAACAACCATCGCCATTTTTTTTATTATTATCGTTACAAAAAAATACTATAGAATAAAGTTACAGGAGACCAAGGACATCCTATCATAGAAGATAATATTTTTTTAACCAGTGGTTCTCAAGTTACAACACAAAGTTAATTTTTTTAAAATAGAATTATACATTTTTTTTAAGCCTATTCGATATCATATTTTTTTCTGAATTCAACCATGTTCTAGTTTAACATCCTTACGTACAATAAAAATATTGAAAAAAAATGCAATTGAAATTTAAACAAGTATACATATATTTTTATTATAAATTTACAGTAGGCTATGGAGAAAAAATGAATGATTTTAAATATAAAAATTAATAACAATTTACAACAATTATTATTTGGCAGCAGCTATATTTCGTTCTTTATTCTATTATTTTATTCATCTGATTTTGGTAAAAATTCACTTTTATTGAAATAAATATATTCTTTATTTCAATTATATTTTATAATTAATAGAGTTAGCTAATACCAAACTATTAATATCACATTATAATTTTAATACAATATTATATATTGAATAACTCTTAACTATTTCGTAACTACCCCACCTTTAGTCATTAATTTAAATGATAATTAACATGTCGGAAATCTTCAGTTTCATGTCAGCTCTCATCAGGTGAGTACCGTTTATATTTTTTACTTTTTAACTTGAATTTCAATAACTAATTGTCATGTACTGCTATATATTATTGAAACTAGTGTACAGTATACATATTGTTCTTAATTATTAGGAACTATTTTTGTTATTAATAAACTAATTTATATTTTTTATTGTTTCAGACGAGGTCTACATTCTAGAAATAAGATATAAATATAAGGGGGGAAGCAGGTACTTTTTCAGTTTTTTATCTTAACACAGAAATAGTAAGTCCAATTATAATTTATAAGATTTAAGAGTAATGTCCTCCCTGATTTTTTTTAATAAATTCCCTCAAGATTCATGAATTACTGATCTTGTTTAAATTTAACTTTAATTTATTCCTTGTTTTGCAAATATATTAACTTTTTCTACAAACAAATGAATTAAACGTGACACATTAGGTATGAGATGAGATCTAGATATAAGGTGTGAAGTTTAGATATGAGGTGTGATGGTGAGATATACGGTATGATGCTTAAATATAATGTGTGATGATTAGATTATAAGGTGTGATGATTAGATATAAGGTGTGATGATTAGATATAAGATGTGATGATTAGATATAAGGTGTGATGATTAAATATAAGGTGTGAGGATTAGATATAAGGTGTGATGATTAAATATAAAGTGTGATGATTAAATATAAGGTGTGATGATTAAATATAAGGTGTGATGAATAAATATAAGGTGTGATGAATGTAAGGCATGGTTGTAAAATATAAGGTGTGAGGATTAGATATAAGGTGTGATGATTAAATATAAAGTGTGATGATTAAATATAAGGTGTGATGAGTAAATATAAGGTGTGATAATTAAATATAAAGTATGATGGTTAAATATAAGGTGTGATAATTAAATATAAGGTATGATGATTAAATATAAGGTATGATGAATAAATATAAGGTGTGATGAATGTAAGGCATGGTTGTAAAATATAAGGTGTGAGGATTAAATATAAGATGTGATGATTAAATATAAGGTATGATGATTAAATATAAGGTGTGATAATTAAATATAAAGTATGATGGTTAAATATAAGGTGTGATAATTAAATATAAGGTATGATGATTAAATATAAGGTATGATGATTAAATATAAGGTGTGATGAATAAATATTAGGTGTGATGTTTAATTATAAGGTGTGATCATTAGATTTAAGGTGTGATCATTGGATTTAAGAAGTGATGATTAAATTTAAGGTGTGATGATTAAATATAAAGTATGATGGTTAAATATAAGGTATGATGGTTAAGTATAAGGTGTGATGGTTAGATATAAGGTATGATGATTAAATATAAGGTGTGATGATTAAATATAAGGTGTGATGATTAAATATAAGGTATAATGATTAGATATAAAGTATGACTGTTAGATATAAGGTATGGTATGGTGATCAAATATAAGGTGTGATGTGTAGGTATGATGTTTGAATGGAAGCAAATGTTACGTACAAGTTAGTTTAGGATAATAATGTGTCACATTTTATTCATTTTTTTTTGCTTATTTACGAAAATATTCTCTAATTTTATAATTTTTTGATATTACAAAACTTTTAAATATCCCATATTTGTTCGCAAATATTATTAGACTTACATTATTAATATAGCCAAATTAACCATTAATTTTTCCCTTACAAAAAATATTTGTGATTTTAAAATCTTTTTGCAGAATTTCTACAATTATAATATTTGAATTTGCAATACCCCGTAGTAATATTTTATAAGTCGAGGCACTCCTCTCTCTGCTTATTGCACTCTGGTCGTTGGTATGGGTTGCACGGAAGGGTTGTGATACCGCCTTCGTTCTGGTTTGTATTTAAAAGGAGTTACGGATGTGCTTGGTGCATCTTGCTTTGCTTTTACCATTTTGGGCGTTAGTACTGGAGGGCCGGAAGGGTGTCTGACCGCTAGCGTGTTGAAATGTCTAATTGTCGAGTGAGTTTGTACGTAGACAATATTCCCATCAACAATTTCGTTTTTATTTTCTACTTCTTTCTTGGCTTTCATGCCAATTCCCCTGACCCTTTTCGCTGAGAAGTACACTGCATTAGTTTAAGTTACGCCAAAATAGTTTTAAGTTCGGTTAGATTAAGTCGCGATAGTTTTAAGTCTTCATCCTTTCCTTAAACCCAAAACCATCCCTTCCCCCCTTGCCGACGTGGAGAGACCTTGTCGTGGTGGCAGGGCTTAACCATCCTCTAAACATCAAATGAAAATTCATAGAGGGTGGAACCAACATCTCCACTATAATATTATAATCATTTTTATTTACAGATGAAGCATTTTTTTTCAGACATTTTTAGGGAATAATAGATTATATGCACCAGGACCTATTTCAAATGATATATATGGTTACGGAAGCAGCAATTTTTATTGGTAAGTGCAAAATATTTTTTATAAAGATTGGTGAATTAAATATTACAAAAAATATATTTCAATTCATTAACTTTTAGTAATAGTGAAAATAATGTGGTTTTTTTTATCAAGATTATACTAGAAAAATGTAAAACATTTTTTATTCTACTAGAGGTTGAGATAACGCCTCTTTAAAATAATTATAATATAATTTGAAATTGTAGTAAAGGAGATTTACTTTTTAAATATTTATAGTAATGAAGTAAATATTAAAATATACCTATCCAAACTTTACATTTCAAATATTGCATTTATATAGATTAACATCGCAGAAATAATTTTTTTGTGTAGTTACATTAATGTACCTTTAAGTATAGTTAAATAAATAATCTATTTATTACCATTCCACTTTAGTTTCGTTAAAAAATCCAGACATTGAAAGAAGAAATATAATGATCAAACATCAAATATCAAACTCTGTGTATATGTTGTTTTTTTTATTAAGACTATTAGACTAGAAAAATATAAAACATTTTATATTCTACTAGAAGATGGGAAAATTCCATTTAAAATAATTATAATATAATTTGAAATTGTAGTAACTGTTATTTGCTTTTTAAATATTTACAATAGTAAAGTAAATATTAAAATATACCTATGTAATTATTACATTACAAACATTCACATAGCGGAAAGAAATTTTATGTGTAGTTACATTAATGCACCTTTAAGTATTGTTAAATAAATAATCTATTTATTACATTCCACTTTAGTTTCATTAAAAAATGTAGAACGTGAAAGAAGAAATATAATGATCAAACATCAAACATCAAATGCTGTGTTTATGTTGTTTTTTTATTAAGACCATTAAACTAGAAAAATATGAAACATTTTTTTATACTTTGCGTTAACAATTGCCCTGTCATTATCTCGAAATTAGTTTAATAATATAAAATATTGTTAAACTGTTTGTGTTATTTTTGTTGTTGTAAAATTGGACTCTAAATGTTAAATTGATAAATTCAAATTTTTTTAAAAGTTTTTTAATACAATTTATATTATTTCAGAGAATGAAAACCGAATAAACAAAACTAATTTAAAAGATATTATAATTTCATAACTCATAATGCACAGATTTATAAATATTTTCATAATATTTTAAGTGCATATTGATAGATAAATGTGCCCTATTTAATTCAACAGATTTACGATTTACCACATTTCACATTTATATATCCTTAGATTACAATCTGTTATTTTTTTAATTAAAAATTTTATGAGTTTTATTAAATAAGTGAAGCAAAGTATAAAAAATAGTACCTATATTATACTCGTTTTATGTGACGTTTTGTTCCACACAACTCATGGAACAGAGTTATAAAACTTGTATAAAAATATACTATTATATTTTACTACAGGTTGGTATAACTTCACTTTAAAATAATTATAATATAATTTTAAACTGTAGTAAATGTTATTTACTTTTTAAATATTTGCAGTAGTAAAATAAATATTAAAATATACCTATCCAAACATTACATTTATATAGACTTACATATTCGTTAAAAAATCCAGAATAGTGAAAGAAGAAATATAATGATCAAACATCAAATATTATGTTATTGGTTAATGTAATCCCTAGGTATATTATTAAACTATCATATTCTTATTTACTTACTTATTCCATTCTGTAAGTCCCTCTGGCATCCAGATATTATTAGTAAGATTTTCTTTTCCCCTGAAGTAAGACGTCAGATAATGCCCTGCAAGAGTAAAGGCTATGCCTATATCGTAGCCTCTAGTGGCTAGTTTTGCCATGTCGTACACATTCTGTATCATCTGTTGTTCTGATTCTGGTAGAACGTTCTTGTTCCAGAACTTGTAGTCTACGGTGTCTATGAGTTTTAAGAATGATTCGTGTTTTGCAAATAGGGTGTATATTTTCATACACAACTATAATGAAAATAATATAATGATTAGGTTATTGTAAAGGTGCTTTTGCATCAATTATGATCTTATCCGATGTAGAATTTAATTTTGAACAACTTTATTGTAATTTTGCTGTAAATCTATCAGGAGAGAGAGAGAATATTCGCAATTTTTTGAAATCCCATGTTAAAGTCCTATATTCCTCGTTTTGTTGCACACCGTGTATATCCATAATTAGTATTACATTATCAAAAATTATAGCTGTTTTTCGATAGTTTGAGTAAGAAGAAAAGTCATTCATTTTTATATTAAAATGTTAACATTTTTAAAATTTTAATTTACATTTATTACATATTAAAAGTCATATAATTTTATATAAAATTTTTAACATTTTAGGCTTTCAGTCGAAATCGACTATCTGAAATGATTTCGTCTGTGGTACTAAATATTAGTGATGTGACGAATAGCAGTTCAGCCGATTAACCGAATAAAGAATATTCGGTGAATTTTTAATTCATTTATTTTTTTAAGGTAAATTTTTGTATAATTTTCCTTAAATTTAATTATTTCAGTTTCAAGAAAAATTTAATAAGTTATCACTAAACAATATAAACAGATAAATAATTTACTTTTAATATAGATACATTAGTAATAACTGAACGTATATCTTTTGTTTACAATTTATTTTCTATAATTATATATTTTAATATAATAAAACAGCGTTGTACTTCAGTTATTTCTTGTAACCGAATATTCGATTTTAAAATAGGCCGAATATCTGATAATGAAAATATGGCAGTATACGCCGAATACCGAATAATTATTCGGCTTCGGTCCCATCTCTACTAAATATCTGTTCAGATTCAACAGAAGAAGCCGGAATACAGAAGTAATAGATATTGGTAGAAATTTGAAATTAATTAATTTTTATAAAAAATATTTTGATAATGAAATATTACTTTCGATAATTTTCAATATTCAAAAAAATCGATAACTATCCATAGTTATCTATTCTCCAGCAATACTAATGTACTGCAAAACGAAACCGCGTTAAATGAGATTATTTTAACACATAAATAATTGGAATAAGTGAAATAAAAAAGAGAATAAGAAAATTTATTTAAAAAACATTCATGAAAATAGAAAATGAAGTAAATAATTTATATTTATGATGGTGAAGGTTTTTCCTTATTTGACATTTCTTGTTTTTTGTGAAGAAGTCATCTATCGTCGTTTACGTTTTCCTGTTTCATGTTTTGTATAAACTGATCCATAGTTCATAAACTGTACGCGAATATAAAAGTATCAAAGTCGTGCGATTTCCGAAAAACATAAATTTTCCTGTTTTTTATTATTAGACATACCGCTGGAAAATGAGCCAATGAAAACAACAGCGTCTTGTAGCATACCCAAGTGCTCATAAGCAAAAAATAAATGTATAATTTATTTATTTATTTATTTTTGAATATAATTATTTATCAACTAATCTACTTACTTGCCAATATCCAGCAAATAGCACAATATCAATAGTAACAAAACCAAAATCAGTATATTTGTTCGTTAACAGATACAAGCCTTGCAGAAAAAATGTTAAAATAGAAATGCCAAATATTACGGTTCCAATAACAACTTTTTGTTTTGTTCTGTTTCTCGGGTTGTAGCCAGCGTTGTCCAAACGACGAAGGTGGTCGTTTATTAAAGACATTGGAGTAACCTAAAGAAATATAATTAAAAAGCTGTAGCAAAAAAAAAGCAAAGATTTACATAAATTTTTACAACTTTTCATTGCTTGTTCAAATGATCTAATCAAAAAATACCAATTTACTATTGGAGAAATAATTATTGTCAGTTCAATTTGAATCTGAATATATTTTATAATAATCCATACAAAAAATTGCGTTAACTTTAAAAGATCATCATTAATTTATTGATATACATGTAAGATAATGATTTTTTTACGTACATCCTTTTAAAATAATAATAGAATATATGTATAAAAGACAGAATTTTTTGATATGAATCCGAATATGAGTTTAACTTTAAATTAGTAATGAACATGTAGGTACTATTATTTTCAAATTTTAGGGTATTATAAATATATCTTTTTAGAAAAGGAATATACATATATAATAATTTTTTAAAATGATGTATTTTGTAACACTTTAAACGCGCCGGCCGTGAAATTATTAATATTTTCTTTTGTGAAGTTAATAAAATATTCTTAGATTTTGATGTTTTATATAAAATATTTTAATTTTAAATAAAACGGTGGAATAATTTTTCCAAATAGACAACTCGTTCTTTAATAATCTATAAGAAAAAAACATCAAAAAATAACTTTTGTAATAATTTAGGGGTTGGTTTTTTCATCTCTGGTTAAAGTACCGGGTATCTCTTAACCATTGGTTAATAGAAAATATTGCATCGAAATACTAAACAACTTATATTTTTGACAACACGTTAGTTTTTGATGCCATATTCTTTAAGTGATCGATGTTTAAGGTAATCGACACTTTAACCAAAGGTGAAAAAACCGGCCCTAAAACAAACTTAATTCTGGAAAAAAGTATCTATAATTTTTAATAAAAATGACGATTAATTATACAAGAATATGAAGATAAATTTTAATTCATTTTCCAAATTAAAAAAATTCTTACTGATTTTGGCTCAGATCCTTCCATTTTGTGATGTTTGTAGTTGAGTAAAACTTTTGGTGATAGAAATGAAAATTAAATCAAATTGGAAAACAGATTTTACTTCACACATTCGCATATGCTGCTTCTCTCATTAATTACCCAATAAAATGCAGTAACCAGAAGTTTTAATTACTCTATAATTAATTTATTTATGAGAAATGAGAAAAGTTTTGACTATCATTTGTAATAACAAATATTTTATAATTGCAATTAGGTCAATGGAATTGAGATTGTGATTCCAACAACCCAATTTCGCATCCGGTCGTTTATTTTGATTTTTATATTTATGATACTAGAGAAAAAAAAAATACCCGTATGTTATATTATTCGTAGTTTACGAGAAAATACATATTTAAATTTTGGAGAAAATATTTTCTGAAATATTTTAAAAGCTTTAGCCCGTATTCCGAGCTCACTTTTATAATAAAATCCCTTTTATATTATAATCTTATTAGGCCAAAAGTTACTTTTAGCAAAAGCACTGATAAAAGTGAGCTCGGAATATGCGTCTTTTTTGTTTTAGAATTATTTAAGTCTTATAAAAAATATAAATTTGATTCGAGTTTAAATTTATGTGAAAAAATATATAATACCTACAATTCCTGCATATAACAAAATTAATAATTTTGATAAATGGAAATTACATTTTCATTTTTTAACATTATACATTTTTTTATAAGTTTGCTGAGAAATTTAATTTGCCAATAAACAGATTAATAATATGAATGAAATATAAATTTATAGTAAACTGAAAAATGAATTTTTTTAGATGCTAGGGGCCCCCTATTTTCGGGGGCCTAAGCAATTACTTTGTCCACTTATGCGTTAATTCAGCCCTGTTTTAAGTTGCCAATAAACAGATTAATAATATGAATCAAATATAAATTTATAGTAAACTGAAAAATTAATTTTTTAAGCAATTGCTTTGTCCATTTATGCGTTAATCCAGCTCTGTTTGTCACTTGTCACTACAAACCAACCTCCTAAACATTGAGACAGAACATACGGTGAGAAGTTTGAATGTAATTTGGTAGTTGTATATTTGCAGCGATTGTTCTTAGATGGCATGTGTGTTTGAAAATTCGTGGTTTGTGTGAGTCCAATTAAACTTTGCAATTGGAATGCAAATAGCAAACCTGAGCATAATCAACCGGAGTTATTTGCATTCCGAGTGCAACGGCATCTTAGATCTTCGCTATTCACTTTGAGTGAATCCATTCAACATTCTACGTCTACGTGCATTCATACATTGGCGATGAATAAAAGATAGATAAATAAAGTTCTAGTGAGAACAATTGTAAAAGAAGGAAAGAAAGTAGGAATAAGTGAAAAAAAAATACCTTTAAATGTATCCTCAAAAATCTATAATAAAGAAGTAATATTTGTAAGTACTCATCCGATTTCAAAAATTCTTTTTCCAGTGGCGTACGTAGTGGGATGTTACGAAGAATAGCCTCCCCCCAAGAAATCTGTAAACATTTTTTAAATCAATATTTATGTTGTTCCTAACAAAACTATTAAATTCTAGAATTCTATATTTATATTGAAAATTGTAATGTCACAGAAATGTGTGAAGAGTTCTAAATACATATATACTTACTTATATTACTGTTATGGCAAATACTCTATAAATATATTATAGAATTTCTGTATTTATATCTTTTCCTGATTTTGTTATTAATCAACATTTCACTGTTCACCATCTACTGTACGTATTTGTAGCACTTCTGTATAATAGGATAATAGGTACAATTGGTAATAAATTGTTTGACATTATTAAATACTCACTGAGAAATTATGATTGTTCATAAATTAACAAAAAATTACAGAATGCTTGAATTGGGTTTTACCTATAATATATTTAGTGTCTTGCAATATATAACCTTCATTTTTTTCTCCTAAATTGTGGTACACCCTGTATATATAAATTAAAAATTTTAATAAAAACAATTTTCACAGTATTTATTTTAGTTTTTTTTGCACCTCCCCCCTAAATAGAATCCTGCGTACACCACTGCCTTTTCACCAATATTTAGAATGGACTTTCAGGGTGGACATAGGCCATATATTATTCCGTTAAAATAAAACTGTTTTTCGTGGCGACCAATTTTACGACGAAAAAACATTCGGGCGAATGCGTTTTTACGAACGCTGCCTTAACGGTAAGATATTAAATTAAATTAAATATTTTCTATAACAAAATTATAAAATTCAAAAAAGTCTATAAAAAATTTCGCAACGACATATATTTATATATTAACAAATTGATAAAATATGATTAAAAGATATATTTAAAATTAATTTTAAATTTATCAGGGATAATTTAAGTAGATAATATTAAATTCTTATCAACATAAATTTACTTTATATCATCGAGGAAATTTTATGTAGATAAAAATTGCCTTTTACAAAACATTGCTTGGACAAGTAGTTCAGATTTTACGATCGTGTTTTTGCAAAAACAAAATAAAATACGCTTTGGTGTCAGCGGACGTTTTTCCTCAAAATATATCTAATTCATTGTTGGCGCAATAATTTAAAATGCAACATATAATGAAATAAATTTAGAAATATTTTTATGTTTTTGAAAAAAAAAGAAAAGCAGTGGTTTCTTCAAAGATCTCTCGTGCCTGTAATATATTTATCATTTGAAATTCACGAATAGATATTTTGTTCTTTTCCATTTGAATTCTCGTTAATGCCATCTTTCCATTTGCGATTCCTCGTAAATAAAATGTTGAAATCTGTTGATCGCGTGTGGAATTTGAGGGAAATAAAATGCCCCGGCTCTTCTCAACCGAGAAATATTCGCGTTATGAATTCCAACAGAAATATCGAATGTCGCTCGTCATTTACATGCAAATATAAGATTCTTCCAGAACCGTATACTGCCACGGGAATGCCACGGGTTCGGATACATTACATCGGGAAAATTAAACATCGGGAAAATTAAACATCGGGAAAAGCGACGTTGCAGAAGTAATCAGTTGGACCTAATTTGTATGCGGAAAACAAATTCATAAATTCAAAGCAGTCTGGACGAGAAATTAAAAGTTATTACATTCATTTTCAATTAAGAACTGTAACAAGATTTTATAAAAGCCAAGTTTTATTTCTTCTTTCAAATTGCTCGTTTTTTGAAAAAGCCGATAATCAACAGTGACATCTGACATAAGGGAGATATTGTAAAAACATATAGCGCAAATATTAATTGTCTCGAAATTTGTAAAAATAAACAGTAAAAAGTTATGAAATAACCGAAAAAGATATAAAATAAATAAAAAATTTTAATTATTTTAAAATATAAAAGATATACATAGGTATAATATGTTAAATTAAACAATAGTGTTTTCTGGCCAATTATTTGTTTAAAAATATTTTTACCTACATTATAGTTATGAACAAAAAAAAAACTGGATTATAAATACATCCAAAAATTATTTGTTTATACAAAATTAATAACTATAATGCTATGCCACTATATGCGTGAAATTCAAAAATTTTCAGTCATTGTTCAAATGAATTCTGGATGAGATATATTGCGTTCGGATCTCTAAAGTTATGATTTTGACTTTCTAATCGTTGGTATTACCGCAAGTCAGCAGAGTAGGTCAGTACCTGGAAGTTAGGGTTCGATTATTTTAAATATATTTAAAATATTATGTACTTTATTGTATTATATAAATACCGTGACGTTAAGGAGTCCCGCAAAACAGAACGAATATTACATTTTAAAATATGTACTTAGTTAAAATTGCTGTAAGAATGTCGAGGAAAATTCGTTGAACGTCACTTACAAGAATATATTAATTTTTTATTTCATTTTTTTTTATTTGTACATATATGTGTAACCAAATGTATAATTTATTGCTCCTATCTTCGTATTATAATATCCTAAATAAGAGGGAGAACGTAAGAATTTGTCTGTAATAGGGTATGTGATCAAATTTTGATTTCTACACGAGGCAAAAAAATACTCATGTTTTTAAATCGATTCATTATTCGTAGTTTACGAGAAAATAAATATTACAAAATTTAGAAAGAGACACTGTATCGTCAGCGTGGCAAAATCGTGAAAGAAAAGAGATAAAATGGGAGAGAAAGAGACAGTCTTCCTATCTTCTTCACGATCCTAACATGCTGACGTCACAACCTTCTCCAAAACATTTAGTTGCTAATAATTACATTATTGCAAACTAATGCTTAATTTTTTACTTTTATAATGAGTACCTGTAGTTGTTAGTTTTTAAATTTGATAACTTATATACTGAAATTCTATTATGGTGATTTAGAAATTATACTATACTTCAATATCTCAATCTTAAATTTGAAAGACATGCTTGTATTGATATTAAAACTGAAAAGTTGAAAGCATTGATTTTGTATTCTGTTTGCTTCATGTTCAAAACCGATTTACTGTGAGTTTTTCTTGTGCCTTTGTTCGCTCTTCTTGTAATCTGTAAGTGCTGCGAATCGACAGGCTGTAATCACATGAAAACTCGAGTCTCCGCCGTCTCCGCCTCAGTATCTCACAGTGCACGAGTACATCACGCTGCGAGTATGAAATCAAATTGCGCAATTCAATTCCTATCCCGGCCTTTCAGTGCTATTCAGGATATTCTTACAATATCACGATGCGAGATGGGATTGCAGAGATTGCAAAAAGCTAGGATTTACTCCCGATAGTTCCATGTTGCTCTAGAATCTTCTTACGTGTAATTTCCTCAAAGGTTATGACAGTTCTCGGAGGAAATAAGCGAAGTCGCATTTGGATGGTAGTTGTTTCATACGAGTTTGTTTTGTAGCATGAACCAAAGGTGCTTGATGCAAATTATATGAGTGTGAAATGGACATTCCAAGCGAGTTGTGTATTATACTTTTCCTATTTCATTTATATTTTAATATTTATCTTCATTTCACTACGTCCTTGCAACTAGTTGTAAAACAAAAATTGAACAATATTATTTTTCATAAATGTTAAGTTACAAGGCTATGAGATAAAAATGGGAAGTGATAACGAAAAAAATCTTAATTAAACACTTCCTGATATTATAGAAGCTGCTAAACTACATGTTTCTAAATATCTTGTTTGAAATTTTTGACCCGTCGCCATTTTGTTATTTGAGAAAATAAAATAATTGTAAATACAAATGTTTTAGAGGATCGAAAGAAAATGCTGAAAGTTTTTTTTAATATTCCTTAAAATAAGGAAGTAATGACGATTTTTTGAAAAACAAAAAAAAAACATCAATATCTATGAACTGGGGCTCCAAATAAAAGTTTGAACTAAGAAAAGTTACTTGTTTTAATGAGTTATAACTGCCGTTTTCGAGTGTTACATAGTATTAACACCCGGTATATTGATTTTGTCTAATATATTTTTATAATAATTATGCTGTGACTGGTAATTTTTAACGAATAAATTTAAACCTGCAGACCATAAATGTTTTTTTTTCTGTGGTATTGTCCCGAATTTTCAAAATCGGACGATCCTTGGTGTACTGTAATGCAACGGAATATATTCGAACTTTGAAACCTGGCAGTTGCCAGTATTGGATTATTTTAAATATATTTAAAATTGTATTGTATTATATAGGTATCTGTTAACAATGATACGAATGTATCAACATACAATAAGCAAATATCTTAATGGTCTTAAAAAAAATGTAATTCTTTGTTCATTTTTGACAGTACACAATAATATATTAATAGCATATTGTGCAGCAAGTGCAGAAAGTC
Organism: Stenolophus ochropezus; assembly: GCA_035578165.1. NCBI lineage: Eukaryota > Metazoa > Arthropoda > Insecta > Coleoptera > Carabidae > Stenolophus > Stenolophus ochropezus. The sequence goes on along the minus strand of JAQOWZ010000028.1, from coordinate 765,072 downwards.
GCATGAGTGGCGCATTATACTTTTTCGATGATCATATTGCTAATTGTTGTAGAACAAAAATAAACGCATAAAAACTATTTGACATAGAATAATATTTTCCTACGACCGTTAAGATATTTGCTTGTTATATGTTTGTTATTGCTACAGATACATAGTATATTGTAAACACATTTTCATTTACCACGGTAACCATAGACAACGTTAAGGTATAAATTCATTTCTCACTGTTCTGTCAAAAATTATTCATATCTCACAGTTCTGTCAAAAATAAATTGTTCCAAATTTAATTAATTAGAAAATAATATCGTGGTCGTAGAAAAAGTATAGTGTACAACTCGCATGGAATGTCTATTTCATACTCGTATTATTTGTCTGTCACACTCTTATGAAATGTGTACCATTCCATGCTTGTTGTACAATATACTATTTATCTATTTATTTTATAAAACATATATGTATTACACACTATGTAACGTAATTTTTTTCAATAAATTTATTAATTTAAGTCCCTTGCCGGACGTTATATTTGACTTTCAGTGTATAGTACGAGAAATATGCAAGTTTCTATAGCTGTTTTAGAAAATTTAATACTGTTTTGGTTATAAGAAGGACTTTATATTTATCTTCTATGTTTATAATTGATGATTTTGTACCTGCGTAAACTTTAACAACGTGGAATAATGGCATGGAGAATAATTTAGCAGGCATTGAGAGCTGAGCCGTAAATGAATTATTTTATATTGACAGCCGTAGGCGGAAGCAATTTATACGAAACTAGCGTCGGTGTCGATGGAGGAAAAACGAAATAAAATAAACTGCAAACCACGCCACGTCGATATCAAACTGGGGCATAACAATAAATACAGCAAAAACCCACGGAAAGCTAACTAAAATATGTCATCACTTCCCTTCAAACAAATTGCATGTGGCAGATTGCAAACATATATTCAATAAAGCACCCCAAACTAAATTTTAGAATAATTATATATCTAGTTTTCTTATTATAGTGTGTTCGAATCTTTAAGGTTATGACTTTGACTTTCTAATAGTTGGGTGTACTCCAACTCAGTTCGGTTGATCGGTACCTGGTGTCTTTTATTTTTAAATAATGCGTGCTTATATTATTTTGTTTCATAATACAAAGTCTAAGGCCAGATAAAGACAATATTAATATTTACTAAAGTATTTTGTATTCAAGTATAATGTAATGAACATGACTCACCACAGATGTGTCATCGTGGCTAACCTTTCTGATCAGGTCGTCTTCTCTGGTCAGGTAGTCTCGCTAAAGTGGGACAGGAGCAACTCTGCTATTATTAGAGAATTTTATAGAATTCGAAAGGTTCTGGAATTTTCAAGATTAGTTGCCCGCAGGTATAAAAGGGTAGCGGTTAGCAGACGTCTCGAATAAGTAACAATGGTTATCAAGAGGGTACGTGACCAAATTTTGATTTTTATATATATATATTACACCTACTAGATAAAAAGTAAAATACCCGTATTTTTTTAAATCAATTATTCATTCATAGTTTACGAGAAAATTAATATTCAAAATTTGGTGAAGAAAGAGAAAATTAATATTGATCCAAATTTCAAGAACAAAATTTTATTTACTGATGAAGGTATTTTTTTTTTTATAACAGGAGAAGTAAATTCGCAAAATTGTAGATACTGGAGCAGGCATAATTTACATTTATTTAAAGAAAGTAGGACTCAATATCCAATAAAAATTTATGTATGGGTTGGCTTTATTAATGGAAATATTATAATAGTGAAATACATTTGGAACTATTACAAAATCAGATTATACCAAGTTTAAATAATTTGATTTTAAACATGAACGAAATATGGTTACAGTACGATGGTTCTCCAGTTCACAATTATCGAATAGTAAAAGAATATTTGGACATAATATTTCCTCATCGCTGGATAGTTTAAATAGATAGATAAAGTTTATACGAGAGAAACTGAAGATTTAGAAGAACTTAAATCCAAAATTGGAGAAGCTTCATTTACAATAACTCCCGATATGTTACAGTCTGTAATTGATATATATATATATATATATATATATATATATATATATATATATATATATATATATAATCTATGTTCCGTATGTTGCATTTTATCTGGAACGATACAGTGCCATATAACAAGTAATAACTAATGTCAGATTCGAATATGTTGCATCTTAGCTGAAATTTGATTATGGTCACATTCCCTATTGTAACAAACTAAGAAATTGCAAAATTTGACAGGAATTATCATCTTGATTTACGTCTACTTTAAAACGAAAAATCTGTTATTGGTCCACTTTGTAGTGGTTTCTATTTTTGTGCACTTTTCGTTCCATATTTCCGGCGGTAACACAAATGGCGTCTATAACTTCCGTGTGACAAGTTGAGAAAGCTCGTGCTTGTTGCTTCCAATGAGCTTCACGCTGCGAGCTTGGCCGAGCTTTCAAGCTCCAGTAGCGAGTAACATAGTAAACAGTATAAGGGGAAGCTGGTGTGAGCTTAAAGCTTAAAGGAAAGTAGGTAGTTGTAATCTGCTTCAGAATTCGCTTCGAGAAAAATTTGTTTAGGTACTTCTATTTTGTGCGAATGTGATAATATATTTATATATTCCGGGTTTTGTGGACTTAGCTTTTGATTGTTACGGTAGTTTATAGCTATATAATATATATGTATGTTCAAGGGAAATTTCGTTCTCGGTATAGATATCGAAAATAAAATATTAAGAAAAAGCCTTTGAGTACAAATAAATTTTTATAGATCGTTCTGTCTTCATTTAAGGAATACTTTTATTTTATTTTTATTGTTAGGATACAAAGAATAAAATTTCAATTTTAATAACTATCACTTTTGTAATTAAAAATGTATACCGTTAGTATTTTTTAACGTGAATCATGTAATTTATTATATCCAAGGTTACGACTTTATATTTGATTAACAGTAATGTATATTTGCTTGTCTCATTTAAAATGAAACATAGGGAACGAATTTAACATTTGCTTTTTGGGTTATAAAATTTTTTGATAGGCCTACATCAAGTGCCACCACAATTTTAAAAATCATTAATAACTTTAAAGAAAATGGTAGAATAGTAGAATTGTCTACTAGGAATAATTAAACAATAATTTCAATAAATTTTCAAAAATCCATCCACTAACTGCTAAACAATGACACAATCTACTATAAAATTTTTAAATTACAAATAATAATATTTGGGCAATTATAATATATTAAAAAATATTTACAATTAAAACTTTTAATTCAACTAAATTTCCCCAAAATAAACTTCTGAGTTTAAAAGTCACCAATAAAAGGAATCTGGATACGTAAGATCGAGTAATCTAGCATACCATTCATCAAATAAATTGATTATGAATTATATTTATTATTTTAAAGAATGTTTATTTTATTAATAGTTAGTACCATTTTTTATTAATATAAATAAAATATTTGAAATTATTTTGCTTCTAGAAAACTCGTAAAACAAAGAAATTAATATTTATTTATCATCCACTTTTTTAGTTTTTACAGAGAAATTCAACTCTGCAATAATGCATGGGAAACTTTTAATTAAAAGTTTGTGCACTTGTATACAGCTACAGTTATGAAAACTAGTGAAATATAACTTCTACTTTACTAATATTTAATTTTAATATCAAATACCAAGAATAGAATATGAAAAAGTAAGTAATATAATACTTTTGATATTTGTTATTTATAAATAAAGATATTAAATCGGAACCATGGATATGATAAATCCCATGTTTCACGTTAAAAAATACTCACGGTATTGGAAGCTTGAATAAATAAATTTCTCAGATTTAATTTTCTAAAACAAAAATATAAAAAAATATAACTGACCCAGAACATAGAACATAGTTTAGCATGGTTTAGTTTAGCATAGAAAACATACAATTAAGAAGACAATATTCCGCTGGGACTGTATCATCAATTAAAACCAACAAGTCTACTAAATGCTGAGACAAACTACTACGGCGAAGGTTTTATAACTGAAAAGAAAATTAACTTGAAAGATTAAACCAGATTCCCATTTAATTTCATTATCTTTATTAGAATAAATCGGTCTCTATTCACTTTATTCTTTTGTTGGCATTGAAAAGCAAATCCGGAAATCCGGAAAAGAAATCTTAGTCTGGGTTGAAGTTTTAAGCTTTATGTCTAAGCCAATACAGAGTCCCAAAGATGGAGTTCCTTCACTCGTTTTTATAAATATTAAATGAAGTAGAAAAGCTGAACAGGGCACACAAAGCGGTCATTAAAATCCAACCGGATGGATTTGGGACTCCACGGATTTTGTCGGGGTTTGTGAAATAAATACGGGCATTCTGGTTTCTGCGTATAAAATGTGTTATATGTAGGGTTTCACCAAGACAAGAATCTTGCTATGTTGAGCAATGCCTTGTCTTGTCTTGCATTACGAAGCAAGAAATAAGAAACATTATTTTATTGTGGATTTCTTGCTACCTTATTTCTTGTCTTGTCTTGCTGTCTTGCTAGTTGAGGGACTGTAGCAATAGTGTAGGTAAATTAAACATTATTTAGTGATCACGTGCAAGCCGTATGCCGATATTTTTATAATTATGCTCGTAAATATTACTTTCTGTAAATCAATGTATATTACACATTTTTCATGGTAACTAATGATTTTTATATAAAAATGACTTGAATTAAATTATGATTTAATGTGGGTATTGCCCAAATTCATAAATACTCATTAAATTGTTTAATAATATTTTCTCCAATAACGAAAACAAAGTCGAAGTTGAAGTATAATAAAAATTAGAATTTGATTCCTGACATGAAACAAATTCAATGTATTATACTTATAACTATAATGCTTGTTTGTGAATATGAACATAATTCTGGTAGGTTATTAAGAGTTTAATTTATTTTTTAATTTGAAGTTAAAAATGTAATAGAAAATAGTGATGTTATTTATTATCCCTTGTCATTGGACGTACTATTTTTTAAATTAAAATTTTTATAATTACGCTAGTCCCATCTGTTGTCACCACCTATCAAGATACTTACGCTATTTCCATCTGTTGTTATTCTCTATCAACATAAATCATAGCCTCAAACACTTTCTTACATTTTCGAATTTACGAGTATTAATAATTTAGTTTGTTACAAAAAATACCCCAGCGTTCGTATAAATAAATAAAGCACCGCGGAAAATTAAGTACATTAAAAAATTTAAGAGCAAAATTTCTTACAAAATTTTGCAAGAATTCTCGTTCTTGCTGAACTTATTTCTTGTCTTGTCTTGCTTTTTCAATGTTGAGTCTTGTCATGTCTTGTCTTGTCTTGTTTTTAAACAACAAGACAATACCAAGAATTTCGTGAAACCCTAGTTATATATGCTTCATTTTAACAAATGCATTTCACATTACTTAGTAATAGTAGTGAGTATAAAATAAACTTCGTGCATATTCGTCGCCAGTCGGTATACTTCGTGGTAGTGCAAATGAATTCTACTAGAGGGAACTGGAAAATATGTTTCTGTTTATTCCAAAAAAAAAATTAGAAAATTTTGTATAATAAGAAGAAGGCTGATTATAAAAACAAAATAAAACAGCAGAACATGTACACTCTATTTCCCGCAGTTGATTCTCACGTCATCAACTTCTGTTGCAAGAATTATTAAACTTTAGGGGTCTAATAAGGGCTATAACGTTAGAGTTCCGAAAAGATTTTACTTATATTTCTAGTCGCTTATAATATCTTTTACTAGACGACTAAATGTATATAAAAATAGTATGATTGTCATAATTACTCTACTTACAGGACTGTTATTTTCTATAACACACCGTTGACAATGGTAACCAAATATGTTATAAGTCACTTATGACTTATGTTACTATGGAAGTAAGTTAAGCTTACGTCAATGGTGGCTCGAACAAGTCTTATTTCTAAGAGTTAGTTTCTGAGATCTCATATTTTTTTCACTTAAATTAATAGATGAGTTACCACCTAAGAATTTTGTGTATACTGACCTTATAGTGGATGTAGAGAACAACCTGTATCACTAAATACAAATTCCTGTTTTTTTTTTTCTTTTAAGGAATGAAATGTTTGAGGGAAGGAAATAAAGGTTTATTTTATATAGTCTTTATTTTTATATATAAAAAAGAAGACAATTGAAAATATAGTCACTTTATTTTGTATATATTGACATTGGTCACGAGTATTAAAACTACATAAAACTATCCTCCATCAGTTCTGAATTCAGTAGGAGATGGCGTTCTATCTATATACTCCAATTGTTGCAACCCCATCACATCAGAACTTGTTTCATTCGCCTTACTGCACATCCCACAAAGACTGTACTGCTTCGTGTTGTTCCGTTGCTCTTCGTTCTCCTTCCCCCCTCCAATACCATCCGTCATCATTGATTGGCTGTCCACTACCCCCTCCCTAGCCTTGCTGCACATTCCGCACAAGCTGTACTGCTTCGTGTTGGTTCGGGATACATCGGTAGCGGTCGGTACATTCCGGCAAGTTTCGGGGAATGGTGCATGTTCATTGGTTGAGTTTGACTTGCAGATGCCGCAGAGGTATAGTGAGTGGTTGGGGCTGGTCGGGTGGTGTCGGCAAGATTCGGTTGTTGTCGGGTGGTCTATGCTAGTGAAGTTTGATGGTGATTGGGGGGGATCGTGAAATGTGGTTGATTCGCAGCTGCGCAGTTTTTTTATTCGGGGGGCATTGTCTAATCTGAAACAAAAATAGTACTTGTTTATTTTACTAACGGTCAAATCCACCATTCTTATGAAATAATCAACTAGAGTTCGAAAAATATGCAAAATATTAAGAGCCTATTTGCATATTTTTTAGAAAATTGAATAATGCATATGCAAAATAAAAATATTTTGAGAATTTTTGACATTTTTAAATCATTACTTCAAAAAAAGTCTGGCGGTCGTTTTTTGTTCAAGAATATTATACACCTAGGTTGGAAAGACTCACATTATTGACCTAACGCCAAGTTGTGTCCCGAGGTGCGAAACAACCGAGGCACATAAGGCGCTGGTTAATAATGGTCTTCTCAACCGTGATATATATGTATATTTTTTTTCGCTACTAATAATTTCTCGTGAGAAATAAAGGTAAATAGTAATGAGTGTCTATGGTAAGTAATGAAAAATAGAATATTATGCAACAAGTGCAGAAAGTCACCACTTTCTCACGAGGTGTGAAAGTTTTGGTACGAGATGAAATAGAGTACTGGAATCTCACAAGGTGGGAAATAGGTGATTCTGCACGAGTGGCACAATATACATTTTCTACGACCACGTTAAAACGTTACAGACTAAAATACATGCCCGAAAGCTATTTGACATGAAAAAACAATATGGCGCAGACAATCTCATAATGAGTAAAAAATTATTAAAATTAAAAGGTACTTCTTTATAGACCTTTTAATAACATAACATTTTCCGTGTATAAAATGTGTATACTTGTTTTTACTTTGAGATAAAAGAAAAAATGCAATAGCTTTTGTACTTCTTACATAAAGTTAATTAAAATTATAAGAGCATATAAGTTTTTAGATTTTTTGTGCATATTTTCCGAACTCCAATATTCACATTCACCCCTTACCTATTCTGGACATTTTCTCCCGTGTCTAGCCTAGGACAGCTCCTAGCCAGCTGCTTGCTGTCCTCCTGGTGTCCATGTCCTGGTATCCCAGGTTCCTGTTTGTGTCCCAGGGGATCTGAGGCGTCCATAGCTGACAGGAGTTCCTGTTCCCAGGCTTGCTCTTTCCGTTCTCGTTCCCTTCGCTCCAGTTCTTGGTATCGGTTGTAGATGCGGAATTCCGGGATAAGTCCTCGGGATTCCAGGGGAGAGTCACAGTTCTAGAAAGAAGAAAAGGGGATGATCATTTTCTATACCTTTTAGGGGTAATTTAGTTTTTTTTAGATAAAATTGACTTTGTAGTTGTTAGTTGACGGCCGCTAGCGGACATGTCACAACAGGTCCGCTCGCTTCCCTGTTCTGTTTACAGGAGGGTTGGAGAACATTCTAGCAATTAATTGTTTTACTATAAATACTTCGAGCAGGAGATCGCGAGGACAGTCGAATATTGATACGTGTAGTGATCGTTGGTGATATAAATAAATAGGTGATATAAATATTGTCGAAATAAATATTGCGTAGTATTAAGTGTTCAAATAAATAATCTTAGTGTTGGATCTACAGCTTAGAAAGGTTATTTCATTTGGTGGTGCAATATTTTTATACTTACAGCTTCATGATTTGGAGGGGCCTGTACTTCCCGTATAGATCTTTGCTTTGCTAACCGTTTTTTCTTTTTATGAAGAGGTTTTGTTTCAATGATCATTTCTTCCAATTCGAACGTTGGGTCACAGTTAAGATGATCTCTCTATAAAGAAAAAAAAAATATTACCGAGTATGCAAAAGTGTTTCATTTCAGACGTATTCAATTTTAACTTTTAGAAATGTATGCTGTTTCAATTCAATTAATAATTATTATAATTTAAATTAAATGGACCTAGTGTTATAAACTTACAGGAGGTGTGAATTTAGGCTTGTATCCTTTCTTCAACATTTTGTCCCAGTCTATGTGTTGAAGACAACGAACTTTCTTCATTTCTTGAAGAGAAGATACTCGACCTCCAGGACTTATATTTAATAACTGAAACATAAAAGATAAAAGTTAGTACATAGTTTAAATCTTCTGAGATAAAATAACCTAAACTAATCTAACTTAACCTAACCTAACTTAATCTAACCTAACCTAACCTGGCCTAAACTAATCTAACCTGACCTAACCCAACGTACCCTATTCTAATCTAATCTAACTTGAACTAACATAACCTTATCTAACCTGAACAAACCTAACCTGCCCTAATCTAACCTAATTTATCGTAACCTGACCTAACCTAACCTAATCTAACCTGATTCTGTGATAAAGCCCAGTACACCTACATAAACAATACCTACATACAATTGTTATGTAGGTATAATTGCTTCTTTTCTTCTATTAAAAAAAAAAAACGAACTGCAGACTAACATGAAGCAAATACATTTCATACGAATTTAAGTCATGGATTTAGAAATCTAGACCTGTTTATTCTGACTTCTCGATACAAAAAAGTTACATCAAATTAATTAATATATTAACATTTCAATTATAAACCCTGGTTCGCTTATGTACATATTTTGTTGCACTTTTGAAAAGTTTATTTGGTGCGCTCTGTAATAAAAAATACCATTGGTGATTGGTGCGCTTTTGTCATACGCCGTTTTTGCACATGTCATAGTTTAGCAACAAAGAATAACCACCTTTTGTTCTGCACTCTATAAATAAGCTCCAGTATCAACAACAACAGGTTTTTGTTTCAGACCAGACTAGAGATACGCAACATACACGTACTCTTCAGAGGAAGCGGTGACATGAAAATGATAAATCCGTGGATGAGTATACGGGCTTGCGAACTATTGATAACGATTCATAAACAATGAACACTTCACATTTGCACAAAGTATTTAAACTACGCGAATAAACAATAGGAGAAATACAACCGTGAAAAGTTATATACGGAGTACAATATTGACTTTACGATTTCAATAGGGACAATAAATTATTCTCGTTTTCTAGTTGCAATTTTTTAAAAACTAAATGTAAAAATGTTATTTATATTGTCAATTTAGATGTTATACTCGAATATGCATAATGTGTCAATGTGTGTGATATTATCCGTGTATTGCAACACTAGTTAACTAGGTACTTTTGATATGTGGATCGATGTATTGTAACATAACAGTGTAGTGAAACGCCCTACAGCATTATTGACATCTATACAGCAAAAAAACGAAAATGTAACATTTTACAACGCCATTAAAGGAACAGTATCAGTTATTTTTGTTGCAAAACATGCAGTTAGCGAGAAGAATGGAATTGAGTAATAAATATTGTTTCACATTCCTACATGCAGTATCTACGACAACTGTAGTATGTAGTTTAATAATTTAATCCTTAATGTGTTTTAAATCTCTATAAACATAAAATTAAAGGACATGAAATTGTAAATAACAAAAATCTTAAGAACACAAGATTTTCTGATCACTGAACTAGTAACAATCATTTGTATAATGGAGATCTTAAAATTTTTCATATAACCGAAAAGGGATTAACAATGAATTGCTTAGAAAATTTATAAATTAAGCATCAATGACCAAACCGATGTAATCCATCAAATTTCTTTAGCTTTTAAACTATGTTAAATGTAACAGAAAATGTAAGTTTGATCGTCCCAAGAAGCCAAGGTAGGCAGAAGTAACTCTGTTTCAACCAGTGGTGAAGTGTGAGTTCATCTATTTTAGTCAAGTCAAGGGAATATGGTATCCACAAAAAAAAATCAAAGTGTCTGACATCTGGTAGAGAAATTTAATACTTCCGTGATTGGGATATTGCATTGTTATTTGCGTTGAGTCCTACCATTAGTTAAACCTTATTTTACATATTCTTTTAATAATAAAAAAGTAAATCATATCTCCAGAAAAACTTATCTTTATTTTTTGACTTTGAATCAAATTTCGAAAGTTAAAGTAAGCAAAATATAAAATTAAGATACTTTTTGTATTTGCAGTCATTAAAATCTACTAATACACAAAGGTTTCGACCGTAAATCATTCTTATTCCGCATGATAAATTGTATTAAAATATGATTAAGTAAAACATGTAAATTATTTTACAGAAATAAAACCCACACATTTATACATGTTATTTTACAATTACCTACTAAGTTTGATTATTTATATAAAATAATTTACATGTACAAACATTGGATTTTATAGAATGACTGCGACTTCAAAAGTATCTTTCTTCTTCTTGACTATGAACAACAGAAAAAAGTTTTTTCTTTCCATAATTTAACATTTACCAATAACATGACTTCCAGAAATACAAATACAGCTTTTCAATTTTATTTCTTCAAGATTTGTCTGGCCTGATGATGGTCAAAGACTGAAATCAATCGCCGGCATAAAAATAAATAACAAATTCATACTATTTGAATAAATAGTTGACTTTAATTTCTGCATTCCCATCCCTATTTTCTCCCAAATTGTCAACAATGCAGAACAAACTGGAAATTTTTATTACTAAAATATCTTCCTTTTATTAAAAACCCAGTCTAATAAAACCAATCCTGTTTCCCACAAATTACATTCTACACTATCCAACCTACCTTGCTGAGCAAATCCACAATATCATACCCCCAGCCATGGGGCCAATCAACCCCGTTCTGGAACATAGCCCTGACATCCTGGATGCTAGTGTTGCTGTGGATGTCGAAAGGCCGGCGTCCTCGCAGCATCTCGTAGGCGACGACGCCCAAAGACCACCAGTCCACGGGGTACGCGTACCCCACACACGCATCTACCGCGCAGTCGAAGATCTCCGGGGCGATGTAGGGCTTCGTTCCGGACATGGACGTCGCTAGTGGGGAGGACTCGAGGAGGGTTGCTATGTTGAAGTCTGTTATGTGCGCGTGGCCTGCAAGGGAAGAGGTGTTAGAGATTGACACTGCAGTGCTACCGTTTAATGAAGATATACAAGTAACGACAAATGTACTACAAGAACATGTTCTGATCATTCTATTTGTACGCCTAATCTTTAAAATTGAATAAGAAAATAAAATATAACGCGTCACCAGGTGTTTAAATGAAGTGGTATTCCAACCCCATATCTAACATGTCACTAGTAAAGTCCTAAAAAGGATTCTTAGCAGTTACCCATGAGAGAATATGTCAACCAATGTGATAAGAACAGCCAAGTGAGCCGTAGCTCAGTTGGTAAAGCAACATCCCGGCAAGCTGTAGGTCAAATCGCGGCGGTTGACATATTCTTTTCACAATTTATTTGAGTTTAAATAAGAAAGCTTGTTCAAATGACCTCTGTGGATCGTTGGGAAGTGACGGTACGAAAGACCCAATTTGCGATTACTTTTCGGTATAGTTCAGGCTGGATTTCAGCACTGGTTCGAGTAATGTTCTTCTCCATGTCCTTAGACCGGAGATTTAACGTAGCCCAAAAGAAAAAATCTAAGAGCGTTAAATCATACGACCTTGCTGACCAATTGGTGTTACCTCTCCACGACATAAAGCGCCTTGGAAACATTTCTCGCATTAATTCCATTGTGCTATAAACTATGAGGCACACAGAGCCAGTTTACTGGAATCACATTTCGTCTATGTTCATATTATCCATTTCTTGCTAAAGAACACTGGTTATCAGCTCTCGATACCTCTCGACTGACCGAACCAGTTTCCTCAAATTTTGTAATTACTTATTAAATTGTACTCTTGGAAGGACGGTTATTTCGTCGACCATAAATTTCATGCAGCTCACGAAAAGTTTGAAGAATTGAGAACGAATTTTGATAATAAATTTTTATAATTTCCAGGCGTTATTTAATGGTATATTTATCTATGCTAAACAAAGAATGAGATGGCTTGGTCACGTATGAAGAGCAGAAGACAGAGAAACAGCAAGCTGGATGTGAGTGGAGACCAAGGGGAGGAAGAAGAAGAATGGCTAAGAGAAATGGAAGAAGGCCTAAAAGCAGCCAAAATTAAAAACTGGAAGAGTAAAACAAAAGATAAGGTATTGTATAAGAAGATTATAAAGAACATCTAAGGAACAATTGACTGACTATTCTATATTATTATAAACCTCTTAATATACCTAGTAATAACGTCACTCAGGAACAACAACATATCAATAACACTTAAAAATAATAGTCTATTATTTTTATTTGAGTTACCTATTTTGATATTTTTATTATTTTTTTAAAGTATATTATTATTAAATACCTGCCTTTCACAAACACAAGCCTCTTTGATCCGGCATTATGAACCAAAACAAAACCCGTCTTTGGTTTGTAAAACAAAAGAATAACGATTGCGGAGCAACATTTGAAAGTGGAAATTTTTCGGCTGAATAAATAAAGCCACACGTGTTTGTGTTCAATGTTCATGTATCATGCATGTGGTATGACAACTGAGCATCGGAATATCGGAAACAAGGCCAGAGAAAACACAAGGTCTTTTCACAGGCACCGGATATAGATGGCAACAGTAGTCATGATTTTTGGGGTTTCTTATTCCTTTGAGAAAATATCAAAGAAGTGGATAAATGTGTGGAAAAATATTCCATCTTTTTCCGGAAAATATATTTATGGAAACAATGTTATTCAAGTGAAATATTTATTATTAGCAAGTGTAAAACATAGAGCATTGGACCAATATATAAATCGTAGGTATGTAAGACGCAGATTCTGGCTTAGTTCAACTTATTTAGAAACACTGATACAAACCAACTGAGAAAGAAACTAAAGATAGTAGTAAACATAATCATTCGCTGGCCCGGGGGTTAGTTAGCCATTGCGTGCCAAATAGTGCGGTTGTTATGCAGTGATAAATGAACTCAAGCCTGTGCCTTGTGACCTGATGTCAATGAGTAAAGATGCAGATTGATGTAATTAAAAGTGGGTGGCAACTCACTGGTATTCTAGTAATATGTATTGTTGATGCTTATGAATTACTGAATGATCGACATATTATTCACTGTTAGTGTATTTATTGTGCATGGTGTAAATGTATCAAGATGTACTATTTGTTTGTGGCCGCAAATGTAGAGAATACCTTCCCCTACCTGGTGGGTATCTAGGACGCCCTCGAACTTACTAACAGATTGAGTGTGGAACCCATAGGGAGAGACTTACGGTGAGAGTGTGACTCATAGGAGCGTCTGCAGCGCTGGCTTATGAATCGAGGACTCATTAGTAGATCTACATGTGTTAGAAAATCTAGTACTTCCAGTGGTTGTAAGTCTCTCCGGAAGAATTTTGGGACTCTGTAGGTGGTTACAGTACCCATGTGTGTAAATAGTGGGTATTGGTAATCACGAGGTTGTAGGATTGGGCTAAGTACTGGATGTCCCGCGTCCCGGGGAGTGAACACGCCAGGAGCTAGGCTTGACTAGCCCATTCTGCTGTGATGATATAGTAATGAGTGTAGATACAATTAGCGTTCACTACTCGCGGAGTACCTCCCCAAGTCTAGAACTTGGGAGTCACCTGTCACACCTCATTTCTATGTTATGAGGTCATGTGCATGCTTGTGACAATTATTGTAACTGAAATGACGTGTGTTTTATAACACTTAGGGGACGCATCCTAATGGTCCAACACAACGCTGATGAAGAGAAAACAAGAGGACGCCGATATCAGGTCAAGGAATGTGAAATGTTTATTATCATATCTTTATAATGCATGTATTAACGCCCTGGATTCTGAATAATAAATAGTAATAATGTAATGCAATGTCTTTAAATGGATCAACCCTGATTTACGTACGTCCTGAACATAGCAAATGAAAAAAAATGTATATTAATTATACTGCCCATAGTTTTTGAAATAATTTTTATCGCTCTTTTATTTATTACAGTATCTCTTTTATAACAAATATCATGAAACAATATAGTGTAAAACAAAAGAATAAACAGAGAAATAAATAAGGTAGATAGTGTTTTATTTTCTCACCTTCCTCGTCCAGAAGAATATTGTCTGGTTTGATGTCCCTGCAACATAAAACAAAAGAAATCTTATCTTTGTTTTGTTGTGTTCTTATTCTTATTCTACATGTTATAGCTGAAATGCAAATTCCAGTGAATGTACACATACTGAACATTTTATTAAAGGACTACAATTATAAAATAGTAATTGTCACTAACACTTTAACTAGTATATACACTGATTAGCAAATGTATGTAGTCAGAACACAATATAGTAAAGTTATACTAATAGATATTTGAAACTGACTTTTATGGATCTTGGGAAACTTAGTTAAACTTATGAAATGATTATGTTCATAATATATTTTTTTATTATTTTAATTAAATAAAAATAAAATATTCGAGATTATTTTGCTTCTAGAAAACTCGTAAAACAAAGAAATTAATATTTATTTATCATCCACTTTTTTAGTTTTTAAACAAAAATTCAACTCTGCAATAATGCATGGAAAACTTTTAATTAAAAGTTTGTGCACTTGTACAGCTACAGTTATGAAAACTAGTGAAATATATCTCCAACTTTTATTAATATTTAACTTTAATATCAAATACCAAGTAAAGAATATGAAAAAGTAAATAATCCAATACTTCTGATATTTCTTATTTATAAATAAAACACAGAAAAGCATTTCATGCCATTGTAAAAGATTTTTTGCATTTTCTACTGTAATATGCGAAATATTTTGTGCAATAAAAATATTAGAAAATCAAATATAGCAAGAATATATTATATAAGTCTTGCCTAGTGAAATATTTGAGATTGCAGTAAGCCATGCTTGGCGCATGCGCTTTAATTAACGTAACGTATTTTGACGTTTGTTGTGATTCATGAAACGGATCCTTGTTTCATTAACTAAACTCGGATGTAAAGTTTGTATGCAATATTATTATTATGATTAATCGAGTTCTTATGTGTTTCTGAATACTGTGGTGTAAAATAATTGGTGTGCTTTATAAATTTTGGACAGAAACTGTAAAACAAGTGCTGTTGGACAAATCGCTATGGAAAGTTAGAGAATCTTGGATGAGGTAAGTTAATGTTTTATTTTTGTTTTGTTGTATTGTTGTTGAAATGCATAAAATGCAAAAATTATAGTTCTAAGATAAGAATGATTTTTAAGACATAATAATTTATCTATCAGTCTCTCTTCTTGTGTTGTCTCATAAATATATACATGCTAGTGCTACTCTTTAAATATATTTTTCTTGAACCTTCTCTCTTCTGTTTAAATAATGTTTATTATATGAATGTATTGATTAGTATACGATGGTGAAAATGATGAAGGCTTATTTCATTTATGTACTCTATATCTACAATGTATTTTTATGCATTTTTTAAATGAAAAGTAGGTGTCCGATATACAACTATAATCTCTTTAACTGATGGGTCCGTAAATTCAATACTTCTTTATGCTTTGTACCCTCAAAATTAAAATTTTGAGGTTGAAACGTGAAATAATAATTAGACATCTGAAGTATTCCAAAAATACAAATTTTTGGGTCGAGAATGGTTTTAGTAAATAGTATTGATTATCTGAATGCATTGAGAATTGAACTGTTTGTGTTTCTTTTTCTTGCCGAAGAACTTGTTGCATTCAAAGTTTACTTCAAAGAAATGGTTTTTTGAGTAAATTCAAGCAGTGATTCTGCAGGAGTTGTTCGTTCTGTGAAAGACTGAAAATTTATAATATTGAAAAAATATGATCCAATTTTTTATTGAAGAATATTATGTTGTAGGTATTATTGCTTTTAAATACTCGTATTGTTTTTTTGCCAGGATTGCATAAAAATACGTTTAAAAAAAGCTAGTAGCTGGAGTTAGTCGTAGTTGGAGAAATTAATTTTCTTGCTTGAGTGAGGTGCAGAATGTTTTTCTAAAATAAAGACAGATTCATCCTAGTTTTTGATTTCTCTCTTGCAGTTACTTTCTGGAACCACGGTTCTAGTCCTTACCATAGAATAGGTTTATACAGAAGCGACAGTAAGACAGAGAAACAAAAATTAGAGAGAGATGAGGAATGAGCACAAATTTAAAGGGCTCATTGTTTAAAATCGGAAAGTTTCCTCACATCTTAGTGAGAGATAGGGGAAGGGAACAAATTTAAAGGTCTACACAATGTTTCAAGGTCATAGAACTGAATAGGGGAACATGAAAGGTACCGACACGGAGTGTCGCTTCTGTATATAACTAGTCTGTGTCCTTACTATGGAGGCGTAACACCTTTGCGAATTCATCTGTTTTCCTGTTTTCTAGAACCCTCTTGTGTTCTGGTATCTACCACCACCACAAGTGATTTCAGGTTTTATTGTACTTGTACATAATTTTAATTTCTTATTATTAGGTGGCGACTTAAAGATCTAGTTTTAAATCCCAAACTCTCCATAGTTCGATTTGCACCACTCTAACCAGTCAACCAACATAAGATAAACTAATTATAAACAACGGTTGGAACTCAGTCTTCTAATGCAACTCTCTCCACACAATTTATCTCTTAACTCCCTATACGTCGAACTTTAACCTCTTTCTTCCCTCCTTGTTTCACTCCCAATTGAAGGATAGCGCTTTCTCACTCGCACTTAAGCTAATCAGTGTCAGTGATTCATTCATTAAGTAATTAGATTGCGAATGTAGTAGATGTGAAACGAACGTCGTTTGTTTCAAACTTCCAGAGGTGATGTGATTATAGCTGACTAAGAGCAATCGCGTTGGCGGGGTGGGGGTATAGTATAGTAGTGGGGGGAATAGAAACATGAATGTATCGTCATTTGCTTATCAGCCTTTGAAGAGTTAATGTGTCAGTTAGTGACTGACCTTCGCTTCATTCACATTTCCAATTGAAAATTATTATGTTTTTATATCTACAAGTTATTTCCGATCACAGTTAACATGAAAAGTTACAATTTTTTATTTTCCACTGAAAATTTTTTCATTTTACAACTGAAATAATTCAAAAATACCCATTTTTGGGTCCAAAATTTTGGTTTTTAGAAATTGTTCACATTGATAGACGTCGATGTGCTGATTTCAAATTTACAAACGGAAGTTAATTATCTCTTTTCGTTCTTGAGATTTTTGCTTTCAAAGTTGCACCTCAAAAATGTGGGTTTTTTTGGTATATATCTAAAATGGGTAAAGATACAATCTTAACGATTTTACCAGTCGATTCTACAGGCAAAGTTACATAAAGAAATGTTTTCTCCGCATATACCTTCTTTGGAAAGATTCGGTGAAAAATGAGAAAAATGAAAAAACCTCTATTTCAGTTTTTCGCTCGAGAACTTTTTGTCTCCAATAATATTTATTTTCTGGACTTAAGTAAACATCGATGCGCTGATTCCAAATTTTCAAACCGAATTCGATTATCTCTTACCGTTTTCGAGATATTTGCGTTCAAATTTAGACCTGAAAAAACAGGTTTTTCAGAAATAGCTCTCTAATGGGCTGAAATACCATCTCGGCGACCTCACTATTCGATTCTACGGGCCAAATTACATAAGTGTACCAATTTTCAGATTTTTATTCCAGTGGATACGATTTTTAAAGCGAAAAAACGAAAATTGGCGAAAATCGAAAAAAATGCCTGATGAACCCCTGACGATTTTGACCATTTTCAGTTTTTCTTTTCTAAAATTTGTATCCACTGCAATAAAAATCTGAAAATTGGTATACTTATGTAATTTTGCCCGTAGAATCGAATAGTGAGGTCGCCGAAATCGTATTTCAGCCCATTACAGGGCTTTTCCTGAAAAATCTCTTTTTTCAGGTTTAACTTTGAACCCAAATATCTCGCAAACGGTAACAGATAATCCAATTCGGTTTGAAAATTTGAAATCAGCGCAGCAATGTTTATTTAAGTGCAGAAAATAAAAAAATTTGGAGATAAAAATTTTCTGAGCGAAAAACTGAAATAGTGGTTTTTCCGTTTTTCTCATTTTTCAACAAATCGTTCCAAAGAAGATATATACGGAGAATACATTTCTTTATATAACTTTATCCGTAGAATCGACTGGTAAAATCGTTGAGATTGTATCTTTATCCATTTTAGAGATATACCAAAAAAACACACATTTTTGAGGTGCAACTTTAAAAGCAAAAATCTCAAAAACGAAAAAAGATAATTAAATTCTGTTTGTAAATTTGTAGTCAGCGCATCGACCTCTACAATTTGGATAATTTCGAAAAACCAAAATTTTGGACCCAAAAATGGGTATTTTTGGATTATTTCAGCCGTAAATGAAAAATTTTTCAGTGGAAAACTAAAAATTGTAACTTTTCATGTTTAACTGTAATTGGAAATAACTCGGAGATATAAATAGATAGTAATTTTTAATTAGAAATATTAATTTTTTATTTTTTACTGATCCATCCGTTAAACAAACAATGATTTTAAATCGTAAACCCATTTTAACTTAAAAAGTGAAAGATTTAGTAAAATTTGTGGTCGGTAATGAAATGAACATTATATAATAATACGATACATTTATAGATTTTGTCTTTATATTAAATTTCAATTTATTTTTAAAGCTTACTGTTTCTAAACTTCGAACTTCGAACTAAGTCTTGCTTCTAATTGCCTGGTCGATGTAATTAAAACAGATTATTAACCGTCCTTTGGGTATTGAATAAATTAGGGGAGAGTGCACCTTTTGGGATTTAGAAGTAGTTACAGTAATCTCATATAAACTTTGATTAAAATTGACTCGACTATTTGATTTTCATATTTGAAATTGATGTGTTATTTACATTTAATAACTAAACATTATTTGTTCTGTTCATGTGTATATTTGTGTTTATTTTGTATTTTTGTGATTTCAAATGTTTAATATAAAATTTATATGAGACAAATATGATTTTCAAATAGGATGTTTATTTTTTTTTAATATTATAAAAAGATAAGAATTTATAAAAACACATTTCAAATTTTTGTTGAATTAAATAAGCTTTATAATGGTTTAAAATTATGTATTGCACTTTGACGTCATCTCTTCTCACTATACAGAAAAAGGCTTATCATAGACAGATATGATGTCATATAGTATATTTTCTGTTATAATTCAATATATACTGAATTTATTCTAAAATAGCATGTTGCGCAACAAGTGCAGAAAGTCGCATATTTCCCACGAGTCGTGAAAGTTGCGACACGAGACGAAGTCGAGTACTAGAATCATACAAGGCGGGAAATATGTGATTCTGTACGCGTGGCACACTATAATTTTTCTACGACCACACTGCTAAACATTACAGAACAAAAATACATGCACAAAAGCTTTTTGATATAAAAAACAATATAGCGCAGGTAACCTCACAAAGTGTATCTTCATGCATGCGTAGTGTTGACAATTACTGTGAGAAATTATTTGTCACACTTTAACCCACGATTGTGGGAAATATGCAACTTTCAAGCTTTATATAGTATGAGACAAGTGCTACGTTACATAGTGATCGTAGAAAAAATAAATGACTGTATTATATAAAGTTAAGTATGTATTTTACGATTTTTATTATTTCTATTATGGATTATAAGGAAAAACTATAAGAAATTTCATGTAAAACCTGTAGAATTACAAATAAAAGTTTGAATTTGGCGCAAAGTATTCGCCGGAAATGAAAGTTTACCTTAAACTTTTCTAAAAGTATCGTTCTCGTTAAATAATTGATTGGACCATTCCAGGAAACTTTTGAAGTTTTATAACTTTAAAATTTTTCTTTTCTAAGTTGTTAGACGTAATGAAAACCGGTTCCAAGAATTGCGAACTATAACTAATTAATTCGTGGTTGCTTTTGTTTCATTAAAGTTTGTTACTTGTAAGTTTCATTTTCTATGACGTTGTTTACTAAAACGAAAAGTGTTAAACGTAATTCTAGAAAATAATGAGTAAGTTCTATTAATAACGAAAGATAATTAAATTTCAAAAGAGAAATTTTTTCTTCAAACATTACTAAAAGTAGACTTTGTAACATTAGTTTTTATATTTGAAAATATTATTTTATGACATATAAATTTAAAAGTAAACAAGTTTTTCTTCAACCTTTTAAAAAGGTATTTCTTATAATAATTTTTGATAGATTACACGCACAGCACGTTTTAAGTAAAGTTTTTCCCCTTATAATGGGGTTAAAAATTGGCACTGAAGATTTACTTGCTACGGCCCATGAATCATACCTCCTTTAAAATTTTTGTTTTCAATTTATCTTTTTAATTCTTATATAAAAAATAAACGCAGGTCATCTCGTATTACTGTTTTAATATTCATAGATGAAATGTAACTTTAACTTTTCTTTCATTTCAGCGGATAATGCTTAACTTATTTTTTTCTTACCTGTGTATGATTCTTTTGGACTGAAGGTAATCCAAAGCTAAAGCCAATTCACAGACGTAAAATTTGACACAATCTTCAGTGAACATAACTTCGTGTTGTATATGGTATCTTAAGTCTCCTCCAAGAAGAAGATCGGATACCATGAAAAGGTCTTCTTCATCTGAAACAAAGATATAAAAGTATTAAATAATTGTTAATGCAAAAGTGCTAATTATTCAGCCAGCACTGCTCATATAATTCCCAGCTATATTCTTGCTGGTATATATGTTGCCACATGGCTTTAAACACACTCGTGTATTGCTGGTCACATTTGAAGTTGTAGAGCAAGCGCGCTAACCATTCAGCCAGCACTGCCCGTATAATTCCCAGCTATATTCTTGCTGGTATATATGTTCCCACATGGCTTTAAACACACTCGTGTATTGCTGGTCACATTTCAAGTTGTAGAGCAAGCGCGCTAACCATTCAGCCAGCACTGCCCGTATAATTCCCAGCTATATTCTTGCTGGTATATATGTTGCCACATGGCTTTAAACACACTCGTGTATTGCTGGTCACATTTCAAGTTGTAGAGCAAGCGCACTAACCATTCAGCCAGCACTGCCCGTATAATTCCCAGCTATATTCTTGCTGGTATATATGTTGCCACATGGCTTTAAACACACTCGTGTATGGCTGGTCACGTTTCAAACTCAATGAACAATGTAGATTCTACGCCGATTGACAAAAATAAAAAAAATGCCCGGCGCAAATATGCATGTCTGTTAGTATTTATCTTTGAGTAAATGACAGGTGAACTAGTTTTGCTTGTCTCGTATATTTCACACAATATACACCAGATGTCACCCGTCAGAATAAATATATCAACGAAACTAACTTACTGGAAAGTGTAGCCTGAAAACATATTGGATATTTATGTAAATCACTCGTCTAGACCAGAGCTCTGAAATTGATTTGAAATTTACTCTGACTGTTACATATTTGGAAAAATACTTAACCGAACGCTAGAACAATAAGGCCATCATTAAACATCCATCATATAATTCCATTTAAGCGACATTTTAAGATGTTATATCTTTTCACTAATGCTTTATTTGATATATGAGGAAAAGTAAACATCGTAAAATGATTTATTTATTATTCAGTGTTGAAAGCCACGTGGTAACACGAGATGTGTAAATTAAGTAATAAGACTGTTTTTTTTTTAATTGTTCGCGTAGATTTAAAATATTGTCTTCCTCAATATAACTTCCTTGGAAAGCCACATAGTTCTGGAGACGTTTCTTCTTATCCTTCTGGTAGTGCTGGAACTTGGATTCTGGAATCACCTTCAGCTGGTCGGTTACAGCCATTCAAATGTTTTGAAGTGTCCCAAAAAGAGTTATCGTGAGGTGATTTTTTAATTTCAGGAAGAGGAAAAAGTCACAAGAACTCAAGTCAGGCAAATAAGGAGGCTGAGGAGCCACAGGAATGTTTTACTGGATAAAATCTCATTTTTTTAAAACAATTTTTGTGCAGATTTTTTTCATCCCCAGTGAATTAGTCAAACTGTGATGAAGGGTAATGTGAATCCCAATCATTTAGTATTGTCAACCGATGATTTGAAAGTACAAGTTCTTGAAGATGAAGGCTTTCCACTGCGTGTTTTAACGTCAACCGACTCTTTTCCTTCTGAAAATGCCTAAAATCACCGAAAAACCTGACCCCTTGAAATAAAACTGTCCCCGTACGTCTACTTAGGTTTTGCAAAAGTTTCCATTGCATTATGCTCAAGTCTAAAACAAAATCTGATAGCACACCGTTCTTTGAAATTAACATTACTCATTTTTAGAAGGTACAAAAAATACTGGTTTACGAAAAAAATTGTTACGAACAACAAAATGACTCTAAAGGTTTGATTTCGGTTAAATTTTTGTATGGATGACGACATAGTTCTAATTTCTATTAGCAGCTCTAGATATAAAGTAATTTTCCTCTTAGATGTTTAATGTACGTGTAAGTGTAGAGACACTGTCTATGATGAGACTATTAAAACAATATTCTGGTTATACGAGTACCTCATTCTATTAAAATGTTTCCAACTGTGATGTTAGCTCTTATGAGGTAGAGGTACAATAAAACGCACATGAAAATTTCATTATTAAATCTGATTACCACGAAGAGAATTTGGGTTACAAGATATAGCTCTTACATTACATTGAACCTCTTCATAAGGTTATTAGATTTTCGAGAGCTTCAAGGTATAATTTCATATTTTGTTGTTCTAATTTATTACAAAATAAAATTATTATTGGAATTGGAATGTACTATATCAATGGCGGTCGCTACTCAAAACACATTACACCAAATATAAAGTGACACCCACACGACATTTTGAGGAGGAACTATAAATAAATTTCTGTAAAGGGAAACAAATATAACAAACAAACAAAACGAGTAAAGGCTATTTTTAAAATATTTTAATATTAAATTATAAATATTTTCATTTTCTTTTATGGAACTATAAATTCCACTTGAAAATTTTATTAAAATATTTTTACAATAAAACTCATATTCCTAGAACTATTCTCAGTATATTTGATTACAAAGTCAATATGAAAATTCTTGTATAAATTTGAACCTTATTAAAGATACAAATAATTTTAATAATTGTGAATTATTCGTGAAATATTTCAACATTCCTGTCCGTCATTTGTCCCTTTGAGGAATTTCAATATTCATGTTTAGTAAACATGAAAATGTATTCAACGAGTACAACAAAATAAGCATCAAGGGAAGAAAATGCAATATTCTTTCAATAAGGACTACGTTTACATTAAACTTCAGCACAACAAAATGTGATTTCAAATTTATAAGAGAGTAAATAAAATGGTTGTAAAGAGTAGTTACCTGTAAAGGAAAATGACTACAATATATCAACATTCACAGGAGTATACTCTGTCTAAGTATTCTGTAACATAAATAAGGACATTAAAACTTTTGTTTCGTTTTCACCTTTTGAGTATGAATTAAATACTTTTTTCCATAGAGATTTTAACAAAAGAAATAAGTGTACTGTGCGTTCAAGATAATTTGGCGTGTCAGGGCAATTCTCATTATCAATGAATTTTTGATTGAATGTAATGCTAAAATATTTAAGTTGGCACCCAAACGTTTTGCGGCAAACAAAGAGTTTCTGGACAATTTTGAGTTCTGTAATACTAGTCATAATGGAACGGAGGCGCGAAAATATTTATTTTTATAACAATAAACATTACAAAATTAATATTTGTTTTATGAATCCGTATTAGAATCATTATCAACAATTATTTTTAAAAAAGTATTTTTATATAAAGCATATTACATAATTTATATTTATAAAAACATCGTCTTCATTCTCACTTGTAGAGTCCGAATCATCCTCAACATTTATTATGAAAATAATCTATGCCCATCAATTTTCCAATAGTGATCTTCTAATGATGCCGTATGTTTTACAAAGTTCTAGGGTAATAGCTTTTAAATTTACTGAATTTAAATTTCCAGAAGGATTGTTTTCCCGGATGTATCTTTTCATCTGTTCCCATGCTAACCCAATGGGATTTAATTTACACATATATGCCTGTACGTATTGGTATACGACATACGACCGCTTTCCTTAATAATTAAATCTATAGTATATTTTTTCTATAATTTCGATGACCTCCGATTTTCGAAAAGATGGATCATAAACTAAATTTTGACGATGAGTGATGAGTACATATGTTTATATAAAATAAATTTTATATTATTAAAATTAAAATTTGTATTGCTATTAAAAAAATATGCATCTACGCTTATATAAAAATATAACTTCTGGTATTGAAATCTGACACCCCGAGTTTGGGAGGATTACGTAGAAATTTTCTTTGTGTAAGGCAATAAAAGGTTGGAAAATCACTGTCACTTCTGGAGCCGTGCACCATCGAAGTAATAATAAATATTTGACAGAACGAATTATAGAAATAGTAAACTGCATTACATTCTTTTGACACGCCACGTTATCTTGAACGCACAGTATAAAATTAATAAAAATCAATGAAAACATGGAAAAACCCATTTCGTCATTTGAACACATCACCTACCTAGACTTACAACCTTTTACATCTCGGAACCCAAAATTTAAGCCAGATCATTAAAATTGCGAAAGCCATTTCGTGAAACAGTACCATAGATCTACAATCTACGACTCCATTTTCGGGTGCCATAGATCTACAGATCTACGGACCGTTTAAATTGCTCGCGTTAGGGAAACGTCTGAAAGTGTATTACGGTATCAACGTATCGAATTCCCGCGATAAAATAAAGTCTTCGGCATTGCGTGCGGTGTGTTTAAAGGTAATCCCTTTTCGAAGCTGGAAATCGCTTGTCGCGGGAACTGGGATTAGGCTTGCGTGACAGTAACCAAACCTGCACACGCATTACTAATGTTGTTCTTTATTTACGACCCAAACTCACGAAAAAGTGAAACGCTGTGGGGTTTTCCATGGTGTAATTGAATTTGTGTAAAATGGTAATTCAACTACAGTTATTCATTGTATCGTTGGACGTATCAAAACATAAATACAGATGAACACTGGTTGAATAATAAAAGACGACGAATCAGTTGATCATTGATTTTAATTACTTGAGATGTGTAGATGTGCTTGTTTTTTAATGATGAATTGAATTGATTCGTAGATCAAAGTTGATTAGTCAATCAAGCCTGGATTAAAGAATGGTGAATTCGGAATTCACGGATTTATAGTTCTTTATGCTACAAGGAATATAAGTACAGTATAACGTTCGAGAAAGTATGAACTGAAGTGGAGCCTGTGGAACCGACGTTCATGATACCGTACGAGAATCGCTTATTATATTTTTCGCGCCGCCAGCAGCAATTAACGTCAAATTCGTGTGTTTTTCACAATTATCCTACTAGAAGGATAAATATTTCTTATTTCTATAACTTCCCGTTGACAAAATTGTAACGAGCGAGACTACCCGCGGATGAGTCATCGCAGCTGACCTGTTTGGGCAGGTAGTCGCGTGAAAGGTCAAGTGAGAAAGGGGCGACGCCGCTATTGTTCGGGAATTTTATAGACTTCGGAAGGCTCTGGAATGTTCTAGAGATTAATTGGCAGCAGCTATATAAGGGTCGCATCGGGCAGTTCATGCAAGCCAGTATCGGCCAGAGTGTGCCAAAGAGTCACTGAAGGAAGTCAGTGCATATCAGCGACATGTAAAGTAGAAATAAATAAATAGTTGCTGATATAAATATCATGCAATAAATATAGCCTAGTATTAGGAGTTTAAATAAATGTTTTTGGTGTATAAGTCTTTAATAATAATTATTATTCTTAAATTTCTTATGAGAAAAGTTAATTTCTTTTACCTTAACCTGTCTACTAATTGTTGAGATAAATTATACGTATTAGTGAATTTACCTTTTATAAATATTAATTGTTATCTTTTCTCTATATCGATTCTAATTTTCTATATGGATTATAATTATGTGTTTATCATAACTGAAATTTCAGTATTTTGCTAATACAGGCATGAAAACAAAACATATTCTTGACATGTTTGTCATGTTTGCATATTTTGTTTCCATTAGCGTATGTTACATGAATAAACTTTGTATATTTAAATTACAAAATTATCAACTAAATTACTGGACATGACGCTCGTTCATATTTATTTACTTCAGAAATGGAAATTTCTAGTAAAATAATATTTATGTTAGTGTAATACGTGCGAATATATTCATGGTTTATAGCCTAACCTAACCTATGAAAATGATTAACATAGTTTTCAGCAGGAAATCTCGCGTTTGATGCTATACATATGTCAAACTCTTACAACATTAATTTCAGGTATTAGTAATTACGGAAACTGGTCTTTACAGGCGGTGATTTTAATCTAATTAGTGGAAGAATTAGAGTACTTCACAGTGAGTAAGCACACTTCTCTCAGGTAGAAAACATTACGGTGACTTTTTTTACGGATGGTGATTATAATCTAATTAGGGCACGAATTAGAGTACTTCACAGTGAGTGAGCACACATGTATAATAAATAGTGCGTATTTTTTTAAGAACATAGAATCGTAACGAAAATTTAGATATTCAAAAATATTCATTATAATTTAAGAGGAAATTCTCATTATAAAATACTAATAGGGCAATTAGAAATAGATTTTTATTGGCACTTGGCTCAGGTTGATTAAAAATCACTATGGAACTGAATGATACACTATTTTTTATTAAATAAATCTGTTAGTTTTAAATATTTTTTTGCTTTAAGGTTTAAGGTACAACGTCCATTGGCTTTTCTTTTTTGTTTTATTTTGTCTACACCGCCTTCGTTTTTTTTTTGCTATCTATTGCAAAACTTCCGCAAATTTGTAATTACATTACAAAACATATTTTAAAACATACAACATCTACTTCACTCGATAAAAAATCTCCGTTCTATTATCTTCACGAATATTAGGTTTTTACGGATGGTGATTTTAATCTAAGTATATTATGGTATGAAATAGAATACTTCTAATGAGAAACACCCCTTACCCAGCTAGCAAACATTACAATAACTGGTTTTTACGAAAGGTAACCTTTCCAAACCAATCCAGCTTTATATTATTTGGTCAAAACTTATTCTAAAACCTGTCCCTCCATTTCCCACTCGCTCGTACCTCGCTAACACCCTACGTCACACCTATAGTTCCGCCGTTGTCGTATACGTTTGTCCTTATTGTGCTCACCTTGGAAGCTGAACCACAGGTTGACGAGGAAGGGGTGCTCGAGGCGCGTGAGGATCTCCACCTCGCGCAGCACGTTCTTCAGCGCGTCGCGCTCCATGCACTGGTGCTTGTTCATGTACTTCATCGCGAACATCTGCTTCGAGTCCTTCTTCTGCACGATGCACACCTGCAACAATACACACGTGGGAAGGCTTTGTTGGTAATATTAAATAGTATTTTATATTGATTTTTCTTGAGGATTGCAAAGTATAGAGCTATGAGTAAATAGAAACAGGAGAGAACATATCAGAACAACTTACGGGACGAAAGTACGATGAAAGTAGTTTATAGCAGTGGAGAGAACTGTCCCACAAATTTTTGGTTAATTTTGCTTCTCACATTGACATATATATATATATATATATATATATATATATATATATATATATATATATATATTCAAGGAAAGTGCGCAGAATCAGAGCTAATATATTGCACAAGAAATTGCATTAGTATCATACAGAATTTCGTCCAAATCTAAGAATTTTTAGTTCAATATATTGAACCATGTCTTGTATTATTTATTGTCCCATATATAGGCTAGTCTATAATGGGCCTTATAAGCTTCGCCAAAATATAACAATTTTTGGTACAAAATATTGTACCATTTATTGTATTATTTATTATCCCATATATAGGCTAGTCTAAAACGGCCTTTAGTCTAATCTACAATTCTTTTTTGTATATTTCATTCATTATTATATTTGTATATAATGTCAGTTTTGACATTTGATTGCTTCAGAAATTACACAATTCCATCCCCCAAGATGATGTCATCAATCCCCCTGTTACCCTGGCGATTTGCGATTTGAATTACATGATTACGATTCATTATCAACTCAGGTGAACAAACTTTACATTGTGCGTTTTGTAGCATATTTATATTTGCATTAGTATGTTACCTGTATGTACTTTGTGTATTTATTTTAAATTATGAAATTATCAACTCAATTAGGTACAGGACATGACGTTCGATTATATTTATTTGCTTTGAAATTGAAATTGATGGTAAAATAATATTTATGTTAGTGAAATTCAGGTTGTAATATTGAGTGAGAGTAATACTGGTTCATGAAATAAATTTCTATTATTCCAGTTTTGAACATTTGCATAATTCCAACCTTCAAAAAACAACCGTAGGCAACCTTATAATGCTCTTTTCTACTTGATAAATAAAAAGTTATAAACTTTAATTAACCTATAATATATTTACTTTCCTTCGTTTAGACAAGGGAATTATTCTTTAAGATTCTTACAGATTCTTTAAATTCTTACGGTGACAAAAACTAGCCGGTAAGCTTATTTTTTGTCAAAAACAACATAGTAAAAATATTAAATTTATTGTTCGGGAATTTTATAGAGTGTGGAAGGCTGTGGAGTGTTCTAAAGATAAATTGGCGGCAAGTATTTAAGGATTGCGTCGGGCGGCTCAGGAAGTTAATATCGGTCAGAGTGTGCAGAGAGTCACTGAAGAAAGTCAGTGTCGATCAATACATGTCAGCGACATGTAAAATAGAAATAAATAAATAGTTGGTGATATGAATAAATAGTTGGTGATATGAATGAATAGTTGGTGATATAAATAAATAGCAGGTATATAGGATAGGTATATATATTTGGTTATTTATAATGTTAGTAATATTGATTATCTTTTTATAATCTATTATTCGTTTATTAAACTTAGTTATATAAATATTGGTGTTTCAATTATTTTTTACACTTGACCTAAGTAAATAAAACGTTACAATACAGAAAGATAAAAGAAAGGTAAAAGAAACCGTAAATTAAACGTAATTTGATAAAATGAGTGGCCTACTCTATTGCGTGCTATGTCAGTAACGTCGTGGTAAAAGCTAATGCATTGAAGTTAAGACAAAATACATCAAATGTACGACATTCACAGACCATTTCCATGATCTCATCCTACACCAACAAATGGCCGACTTATAAATGCAAATTGCTAATGCTCTTACGGATGTTAATTCCATCCAACCTGCCATTATACCTAGGGGAACGTAATGTGCTTCTGAATTGTAGATATTCCTATCAAACACTCGACTGTGCTGCTATCTGCGCCTAAAGCAGCAAAGATGCTACCGGTGTTCCATTGTTTGTTCTTGACACTTTATTTAGCAATGCGAATGCGAAAATTGCAAATTTTGTTATAATTAAATTAAATTTATACACGTGTACGAGTTTAATCATGTACTTGTAAATGAATTTGTTTCATTAAATTTCGATAATTTAATTCTACTATGACACTGTATACTGTTGAAAACTCCCAAATGTTTTTTGTCGATTCTAGCTGCAAAATTATGTGTCCCAATTTTCAGATTTTTTTACTAACGGATACAATTTTTATAACGGAAAAATTGAGAATTGTCAAAATCGAAAAAATACAAGATTCATTACATTTTTTAAAATTTTTTACGAATTCCATTTTTCAGCCAAGCTCGTATTCGACCCATTAGAGAAATCCATGTTTTGAGTCTTACTTTGAACGGAAATATCTCGAAAACGGTAAGAGATAATTGAATTTTGTTTGGAAATTTGGAATCAGCGCATCATATTGAAATTCAGTGGTATATGCACAAAAATTCTTTATGTAACTTTGTCGTTAGAATCAATTGGTATAATCTTTGATATTATATCTGTACACATGATAGACATATACAAACTTTTCTAAGGTGCAAATTTGAGAGCAAATATCTCAAGAACGAAAAAGGATAAATAATGCAGTTTTTTTTAAAAAAAAAAACAAACTTTTGGACTGAAAAAACTAAAAATTGTAACTTTTTATTGTTAGCTGTGATTAGAAATGTCGTGATGTAGAAAGATTTAAATTTTTAATTGATTATTCCACACACGTCATTTTTACCCAATGAGAATGCTTCATTTGATAACCGTAAGTAGTTTTTCAGTGTTGTTATAAAAAAATTTTGTTTGAACTGTTGTCATTCGTGAAATAATCAAGCAAATATAATTCGAGCTATGAATTTAATAGGTAAAATTTACTCATAATTCCTGTGAAGTAACGACAACTCGGGTCAAAAATGACTCTTAAATTACTCCAGTTTTACTATGGTGTAAATGCAATTTTTGACATTCGTTTGTCTATTTCTATGCAACAACTATTCATAAATTTTTCCAATAAATTCATGGCTCTTATTATATTACAAATTACTTAATTGCTTATTTTTTATTTTTTGCTGATCCATCAGTGAAATAGACAATTATTGTGCAGTATACCTATATAACCTATTTTTAATTCAAGAAGTGAAAGATTTTGTAAAATTTTGTGTTCTTTAGCTATATGGTAATCAAATTTCTTGTTGTAAACTTTGCTTAAGTAATTTTCAAATATCTCTTACCAGAGATAAGATTCTATAGGTCATAACATTTACAAATAAGAATTGCACTTGTTAAAATATCAAAATTTGCAATGAATTAAAGACATTCCCACATCAGTGTAGACTTGTAGAGTTTATGTAAGTACGTATCAACCATAAATAACCATTGCTGTTATAGAATAGCAAGTATACTTTGTAGTTGATATTTGCAATTGATATCATAAGTTCAAATGATAGCAATTAGCAATCAAAGTTATAGAATCCCACCCAAGAACTATAATTCCGGTGAAATCTTGTTGAAACACGCACACAAACTACCCCACATCACGCTGTTTACAACAATGAAAAAATGAATAATTAATCCCTAAATGTAATCCTGTAACTACCTCATTCCCTTTTCATTTCCTCTAAGACGTCGTCCGTCTCTGTCGGGCGCGAGTGTGCTATCGCCGTCGGCGTCTCAGATCGTCTTGGCAGACGTCACTGATGTAAATAGGCGTCAGTGAACGCGTTGCTAGGCAGCAGATTGAGGCCTTGCATAACTAATAATTAGGGAGGAAGATGTGAAGATGGGGGTGGACTTAGGGGTGGTTCAGGGGGTAGGTTTGGGGGGTGGACAGGAAGGGGTAAAGGTTAAGGTTGAACTAGGTCAAGTTCGATTTCAAGTTAGGTAATATTGCTAGTGTAACTGAGTTATGTTCTAAGTACAGATCTAATTGCATTTTGGATTGTTGTAAAAAATATTTACAGCTTCAAGGAGCAGGTAGACAGTCATTTCCTTGAATAAGCAGTATAAGGTTATTGACCAGAAAATTTTATAAAATAATATTTATTAATGATGTCTACATTTTCTGAAACTCGTAAACTATTGAACAAACCACGGATATTATGAATTACACCATGCCTTATAAATATTTTAAATAATTTTTTATTCTACACATACGGAAAATAAAATTTTCCTGTATGTACGTGCGAAAAAGTAGATATTTGCCGGTCCAGACCTACAAAATCTCACTATTCCCTAGCGAAGAAAAAACAGTTCGTGTGCGGAGTAACATATGGCGTTTAATACTTTAAAAATAATAATCAGAATAAAATACCTTAAGATGCTTTTAAAATATTGTAATTTTAGATAATTTTGATACTTACGTTAGATTCTAGGTATGTTCATGATATTTTCTGTAAATAATAGAATAGAATTGTTAACCTTATTTATATGTCAAAATAAAATGTTTGTTTTTTGTCCTTATTCTATTTCTAATGATGGTAATCAATTTCACAAATTTCATTGAAGTTAAGTTAAATGTCTAATTATTCAGTATTCCTAAGATGTTTATATTATTTTATTATATTGATTTATTATGTAGGATAAAAAATAGTGTGTACTACATGGTAGTAAAGTTGTTTTCTGGTCCTCAAGAAGTATCCAGCCTCGACTGTGTCTCGGCCGTAGACATATCCTTCGAACCAGAAAAGAACAACTTTCGTACTTAGCAGCACAAATAACTATTTTAAGAGCAAAAATTAAATATTCACCCATGTTCGTTATGTGTTTCTTACAATACTTTTTTTCTACGACTATTAAGATATTTGCTTGTTGTATGTTTGTTATTGCTCCGGATGTATAGTATATTGTAAAATTAATAACCTACCTGAAATCAGTAAAATAAAGAGTCTCTTATTAAACGGAAGTAGAAAAATTGATTTACGTTGCTAATAATATAAATATTCAACCAATCGAAATTTCATTTATAAAATTCAATATCGTTATATTTGTAAAACTTTTTTCTTTCTACCGTTTTAGGCGATAAAATTTCTAAGTGAAATTTCCAAGCGAAAAGTTTATAATGCGAACAATAAATACAACGAAATTTTCAATTTATTGTGAAATTTTATTTTTCAATCCTCCTTCGCTATTATGTGAAGTGTGAATTTCCAGTTGGACTTGTTAAAAGTTTTAATAATCGGAGAAGATATTTCTGTAAAAAACAACAAGAATGCGATATCAGGCAAAACTGAATTGCAAACTTAGTACAATGACTTGAAGAACAATAGATGGAAATTGTAAATAGACTTGTCTACTGCAATGAAAAATGATGCTTGTAATTGAATATGAAATTACAATAGAGATTGTTATTTACAAATTGAAATTGTTAAGAATATGTACTCGAATTTGAATATTTGAAAAAAATATAACGGATACAATTCCAACGATTAAAATTATAACTAAATCCACTCTGTTTCTAATGTAGTGTCAAATATTTTTACAAGTTATAACTACATTTACTCAGTTTTTAATATTGTGTCAAAAATTTTTACAACTTAGCTTTCAGTTTTTAAGTTTAGTAAGTTTAGTTTCCCTGGTAAATAAACAGTTCAGATAAACAACATTTTACAAGTGAATAAAAAATAAAAGCTATTAACGTACCTAGGATAGTTATGAGTATCATAACCGCCGCAGATGTCAATTGAATTCCAAGCTCGTAGAGCGTGGATTTTAAGACACTTGTTCACTATTGCTACCTTGAGAATTATAGGAATTTGCTATATTTTGAGCTATATTCAGTTAAAATCTTAACGCCAACATACGGATTTTATTTTTTAACTAAAAATTAACTTCAAACATATCATTGGATTCCAAATATGTAAAAATATAGGGGATATTCCATTTAAAATAAGAAAGATGATTTTAATATTTGCTTATTTAACCAACTTCGTATGTCTTATAGTTATCTAGATAGTATTAGTGCGCAAGATAATAGAAACATCCTGTACTCTTTTGTAAAATTTTCTGGTCAGTAACGTTTTCTTGATCAAATCTGTATGGCTTGATTGAAGCCATGGTTATAGTTGTATTATTCAATTGTCGCATGTTATTTTGATAATTCCGTACGGTAATAATATTACTGGACAAATACAGTTACGGTTTAGTACCAACTTACTTTTGTCTAAATACAATGGCTTCATATCCTGAAACCGGTAAAATACTTAATATTAATTTTTGGATACTTTTTTACGAAGAACAATAAAAATGGAGATTATTGAAGTAGAAAGCAAAACCTTCAAAGTAAAAAATAACATTAATGTCTGGTAACGAAATTTGTGACAAATGAAACAAAAAAACTATTAAACTTATTGGACAACTTACATCTTTGTATTTGTTTAAACACAAAAAAATAAACAAACTTTTTTCATTAAACTTGTTGGTGTTGTTTGTTATCGACCGGTACTACTGTTTGTAAGCTCAAGCTCAAGCTCGGGTAAAAAAGCTCTTCTTTCATCCTAAGCATCGTGTTTCTTCAGGCGCAATAAAGCTCCAAGTATTGGTTTAATTTGTACACGTCAGACGGGCTAATACAGGTATGATCCTGTTACGCCAAATAATTAACTTGTACAACATATGGTAATTGGATTCTTTGTAATTAGGTTAATTTTACTCATTTGAAACAGGAGATTATGCTGCGTCATAATTTGAAATTATTAAAAAGCGAATTTTTTGCTGTACAGAATAATTAAATAATTATTTATGATGGAAATATTAAACGTATTATGTTTTTTTTTGTAACATCTTTTCCAACAAAATAAGATCAATAATAAAGATATTACTGTATCAAAGTCAGTGCAATAATATACATTTTATTTTTTAAAATTGCAAAAAACAATTTATAATATATGCTAAATAATGGTATACTCTTTTAATAAAGTTAGTAAATATTTTTTCATGAAACAAGACCATAATAAATGAATGTCTACAAGTTGACAAGACAAATTCGATTTGTGTATATATTTGGAAAGTTGTTGTTTTCATTCCCATTATGATAATGAACTTAAAAACTTTACCAAAGTGCCCTGACATACTTTATTAAGTGTTTTGTTCGAGTTTTTGACGTAAATTAGTTTTACATACAATAGACTCAACCTAGTTTTATAATTTTATTTAGTCTATTATGCCTTAAGCCTCGTTCACAATCATAATTTAGTGGTTAGTGGTTATTTGTTAGCGTTAACGCAGAAGATTGACATGCGCATTTGTAGTATAGCGGTCACAACCAAAAAATTAACTCAGCGCTAGGCTGCGCTAAACACGGTTAGCGCAAGGGTTTGCATACTTCTAACTTTGTCGTTAGTGGTTAACAGAAACAGCCAATCACAGCTCGAGTAGAATGAAATAGACATATTATAGAAAAAGAAAAGAAGTGAAGACATTTTGACAGTAGAGAAAATGTATCAAAGCCGTGTACTTTTCAAAAAGAAATTATTACTGAGCGTCGTAAAGTAACTTTGTACTTTGGATTAATGATATAAATTTTTCTTCAGCCATATTTAGTAAAATTTCAATAAATGTATCGAAAATATACGAACACAAAAAATCAAGACAAGTTGAACTTTGTTGACAGATTGAAATAACATCCGGTAACAGATGTATTGTGAACGACATTTTTCAAGGCATAAACTTAACCACTAACTACTAACCATAACCATTATCAACTAACTACTAAATTCCGATTGTGAACGAGGCTTTAAAGGTAATAATTCCTAATTTTAAATTTTTTTATCGTTATTACGATATTAAGCCACAGTTTACATAACTGTATCTGTACGGTAATATTATTTCTTGTCAAAAAAATATATGCATGCAATATACATTATTTATTTAAACATTTAACACTACGCACTATTTATTTACACGATATTTATATTACCAACTATTTATTTTCATTAACTATTCTTGTTCACTACACGTATTAATATCAGACCGTTCTCGCAATCTCCCCTGCTCAGAATTATATAGTAGACCAATTAAGTTCGAGAATGTTCTCGTACCCTCGAGACCACTGAACAATAGAAGTGTTGCGAACCAGCCATGACTGGTCTGCTAGCGGTCGTCGCCCGCGACGTGACCTTGGAATCACTACATTATGCAATTATTTTATATTGATTGTGTTTCCCTTATTCAAAATATGTATCACGATTTTATTATTGTAACCAATCTCCGGTTATCCATCCTATTATGATCCACGCTTATTCTTGCTTGATACTGTTGTAGAATAGGCAAGTTCATTTTGTACTTGAACCCAAGAATGTATAACAGGGAAATAAGATAAAAACATCTAACAATTTCACATAAATGTAACATTCCATGTTCCACATACTCCATTTTTCTTCCAACCGACATAATTTATTCACAAGAGCCCTTTTAAAAATTCTTCCACCGTTTTAAATTCCATTTCCTCACAATAAACCTGGATTCCAGCCCACCCCCACAGCGTGACGTCACACAAGCAACAGTTGTAACTGAGCTTGTAGTTCACTTGGTTCACTTGTTACAGGCTAAGTGGTAGTGTATTACATTTACATGTTACATACGGACTTAGGGTACTGCATGTTGCATATTACATTAGTTGTAACATGTTTGTGTACAGTATAATGAAGGATGTTTCAAAATAATAGCAAGATAATAGTGTTTAGTGATAATTTTATATTTGTTTATAATATGCTGTTTCAGATTTCACTACTTCTACTTTGAAAATAAATTTGTGGAAAGTTTTTTCGTGTTCACTAAACATTAGTTGCGGTTCTGTCATCAAATTCCAGTATTGTTTTAATGAGTAGAGTTAAAATAAACCAAACAACAGTATTAAACTAAAAATTGTGTTGCTAAACGCGAAATATGCCAAAAATACTAATTTTTGTACCCAAAATTTTGATTTTGAAAAATAGTGTACATTGATAGATCTCGACGAGCTGATTTCAAATTTTCAAAGGGAATTTAATTATCTCACTTCGTTCCTGAGATATTTGCTGTCAAAGTTACATCTCAAGAAAGTGTGTTTTTTGGCTATATCTCTAAAATGAGTAGAGATACAATCTTAACGATTATATCAGTCGATTCTACGGGAAAAGTTATATAAAGAAATGTTTTCTCCGCATATACGTTCTTTGGAACGATAAAGTGAAAAATGAGAAAATCGAAAAAACCTAAATTTCAAAATTTTTCCGATGAACTTTTTTCCTTCAAAACTTTTCATTTTCTAGACTTAAGTAGATATCAATGAGCTGATTCCAAATTTTCAAACCGAATTGAATTATCTCTTATCGTTCTCGAGATATTCGTATTCAAAGTTGAATTTTGGCAATACCTAAAAAAACATGTTTTTTAGGTATAACCCTTTAAGGGTTAGGTTTACGACTTCGACGACCTCACCAATCGATTCTACGGGCAAAATTACATAAGTATACCAATTTTTAGATTTTTATTCCAAAAGATACAATTTTTAGAGCGAAAAAACGAAAATGGCCAAAATCGAAAAAAATGCCTGATGAACCCCTTGCGATTTTTTTCGATTTTGGCCATTTTCAGTTTTTTTCTTTTAGAAATTCTATCTGTTGAGATAAAAATCTGAAAATTGGTACACTTATGTAATTTTGCCCGTAGAATCGAATGGTGAGGTCGTCGAAACCTAAAACCTAACCCTTTAAGAGGTATACCTAAAAAACCTAATTTTTTAGGTATAACTTTGAACTCAAATATCTCGAGAACCGGAAGAGATAATTGAATTCTGTTTAAAAATTTGAAATCAGCACATCGTTATTTACTTAAGTTTAAAAAATGAAAAATTTTGAAGACAAAAAGTTTCGAGGCGAAAAATTTAAATTTAGGTTTTTTCGTTTTTCTTATTTTTGACCAAATCGTTTCAAAGAACGTATATGTGGACAAAACATTTCTTTATATAACTTTTCCCGTAGAATCGATTGGTAAAGTAGTTGAGATTGTATCTCTACTCATTTTTCAAATATACTCAAAAAACACACTTTTTTGAGGCGCAATTTTGAGAGCAAATATCTCCGAAACA
Source organism: Stenolophus ochropezus (assembly GCA_035578165.1). Taxonomy (NCBI): domain Eukaryota; kingdom Metazoa; phylum Arthropoda; class Insecta; order Coleoptera; family Carabidae; genus Stenolophus; species Stenolophus ochropezus. The sequence goes on along the minus strand of JAQOWZ010000028.1, from coordinate 727,103 downwards.
AGAAGAGTATTTAAAAAATATGACAAACAAAATTTTATAAAATTTGAAAATTTTCAAGTTAAAAATTAGATATTTTTTAAATATTTTCGGATTTACGCATCAGTGGCTTTGGGAAATACTTTTCCTGTTATTACTACATACATAAACTATTATATTATTAATTATTAATTTTATAACTTCACTTTTAAAAAGAAGAATAATTTATTGTAAAGTCAAACGATACGCCAAAATCTGATTTTAATATATAAGTATCTAATCCATACTCATTTATTAGAATTTGATATATGTAATAGCAATATTCTAATTCTAACATAGTTTTGCATTTTAATACAAATACCCAATACTCTTTTGGTGCTTTTTAAATATAAAACTAAGTTTGGACGTTTGCGATGTCGAAGTCTGGAAGTGACAAAACATAAATTAAACCTGTCCAGTTTCATTAAAAATTTAATTTATGTTTGGTAAACTCTATATATTTAACAAATGTAGCTCATGAAAAGGTTTTATATATAATTCATCCTGCATAAGGATCTCAAACAAATGCCATAGGTTAAATAAATAAATCGATCAATATAGGAAAAAATATAAAAATTACAATAAAAACTGTTAAGAGCTACGTGAAGAATACTTAAGTAAATAATTTAAATTTCCTTTTCTTCACTCAATATAGTTTAACTGATATTATATTTCGTACTTTGTAGTCCGATGATGGTTGCCTCGCAACGAAAATGTACATCAGTTGTTAAAATAAATTAAGTGAAGAAAAGGAAATTTAAATTATTTACCTAAAAATTACAGTTTTTAATTTTTAGAAATAATTTTTAAGTATTTTATTTTTCGATTTTTTTTTATTTCTTTATTTTCAATGCACTGCGCCCCTCACATCTTGGCGCCCTTCTGCCACGCTTACCTTGCTTACCGTATAGTGCCACTCATAAATTCAAGCTAAATTCTACATATTTAAATCCTGTTTTGTGAATGTGGCGGTTCAATATTAAATATTTTCATAAACCTTTAGCTTTATTAGTTCATCCTAAAGCTTGAAATTGATTTACAATATTTTATAGTTATGACTTTAGAAACTATGATGTGATATAACGTCCACATTATCTCCTACATTTCGTAGTGGTTTATTTTTCACACATGTCATATGTTCGCTTCCACCTACGTTCACTGATGTCATGTCACGTTTGGACATGTGTGTTTTGAGGACTCATATGCAGGGTGATATATTGAAACTGGGGTGTGATTGACATTGCAGGCGTTCGCGCGTCACTCATGTGGATGCGACGCTTTCGGATTACGTCTACCCGGGTAGGGAATTACGTACATTCGGTTGCAAGTGGATTATGCAAAGGGGGTGTTTAGATGCTTATAATAATGGGATCTTCCACCTTAGCAAATTGGGAAATTGATTACTTATAGTCAATCTAGATTTTAATTCTGTATGATAGGAACTATCAAAGTTTTAAAAAAGTTGTTCGTTTTTACGTTATTCCAGTTTTTAGTGCACTTGACATCTACGTCACAGTATTACACCTTTCTCTCTCACACATCTACCCAATTCCAAATTCTTGCTACTTCTAACCCTACTGACTGTGTCAGATGTCATTTTTGACAATTGATCTATACCTGGTAATTAAATACAAAATACGAAGTATATTTCAGGGCTAATCTAAATTTAGAAAAGATAGTTGTTAAATACTATGCGATCAGTTACTAAAAATCATCAACAACTGATAGATTTAAATTGATAACTTCAAAAATACATACGCCATCGAATGGTATTAACAGTGTACCAACAAACAAAATCAGAAGCCAGATTATTATATGACTATCTGATACGTAAAGACAAAATGTAGGTAAAGTAGATAATTATATTATACATTTTCCTAAATATATATTTTCTTCCTAATTTATCAAAAGACTGTTCAATTTCTCTATATTTCAAGACCGAAATGATATAATAATATTCGAGACGAGAAATAAACGAGACGAGATAAAATATTTTACATTTAAAATGAGACGATACGAGAAAAAGAAAAATCTCGTCTCGTCTCGTCCCACAGAATCACTATTCCTGAAACTACAGCTCACTTTCAAATTAAATAAAGTTTCATATAAAAAAATAAAAAAAAAATAATGGAAGACCCAATTCTATAGTCTTGAAGTATGACAATTGATTGTTACCTAATTAAAAATATTAAGGAATATGTAAGTTTTCGTAGCGTAGTACCTTACATATTTCACACTCACAGATATCATTTTAAAAATAAACTATTTATTTACCAGAAACTTCTCTTCTCTGTACATCGGGAAGTGAAAATAAAACTGAAAATAGATTTTGTTTTGTAAAAATAAAAGATATACTATTGATTTCAGCTTTGATATTCCATATAATACCAAAGAGAAACTCTTATTTATTTACATTTCCCCAACAAAACTTCCCGGCACTCTACGACTACGTCTTTCCATTTTCCACATATTTAACCAACATTACATATTCCTTTACAACTACCTCTTGTATTTTTCCTTCGCTCTACAAACTCTGGAATAAAACAGGTCTAGTGTTTTATCGTCTTACCCATAGAGAAGTGGAGTATGCAAGATGGGACAAGTGCGATAGTAGCGCCAACTCGGAGGGAAGTGTAACTAGAGGTGAATGAGCGTGCAATTAGAACCGGTGAATAATACATGAGTATGAGTGTGTGTGTGTCATTCCTGTGGGAAAAGAGAAATGTCGAGGAATATGTAATAGTTTATTTACCTCCTTAGCACTACAACTTGAAATGTAACCAGCAATACACGAGTGTGTTTAAAGCCATGTGGCAACATATATACCAGCAAGAATATAGCAGGGAATTATACGGGCAGTGCTGGCTGAATGGTTAGCGCGCTTGCTCTACAACTTGAAATGTGACCAGCAATACACGAGTGTGTTTAAAGCCATGTGGCAACATATATACCAGCAAGAATATAGCTGGGAATTATACGGGCAGTGCTGGCTGAATGGTTAGCGCGCTTGCTCTACAACTTGAAATGTGACCAGCAATACACGAGTGTGTTTAAAGCCATGTGGCAACATATATACCAGCAAGAATATAGCTGGGAATTATACGGGCAGTGCTGGCTGAATGGTTAGCGCGCTTGCTCTACAACTTCAAATGTGACCAGCAATACACGAGTGCGTTTAAAGTCATTAATCGTAACCACGTGATTCAAATTGCCAAGGGAAAAGGAGGTTAGTCCAGTGAAATTGTTTGATTTCCCAAGTAAATAAATAGGAAACTTTATCTAATTTGAAAGCGAGATGCAGTTTCAGAAAGTCTTAATTTTTATTTGTTAAACCATAATATTTATTTTAAGTGTTCTTTGTCGTAATGTTAAGGTAATTCGATTCTCAAACAATGGCGTTCGCTAAAAATTACATTAATTGATAAAAATATATAAATATGTTTTAAATAACTAGTTCAGAAAGTTAGAAAATAATCAACAATGACAATTGAACGAATAAACCTATGTACCTCCTCTTTAAAACTCGCCAAGAATTAAAGGTAGTTGAATCTTGCTTATTAGAAAACTTGAACTCTTGAAGCTCCAACGTTTCCGATTAAATTCCTGCCACGTCTTGCCTCTAACCAGTGCTAACTTGTCGCTAATTAAATCTGCGTCATTATTGATGCTAAAGCTTTAGTTTTTGCTTCGAGCAGCAGAGGCTGAGCTGTTTATAAACTCGACGCCTGACAGTGCGAGAAGAGCAGAGCTCCTTGGATTTGCCAGCATTGCAAAGTGTCGGTAATATCGATTCTTGGAGAATTTTGTAATACTTAAAGAATTGCTTTCCTGGAATCTGTATTAAAAACGTGGGAAGTAATTTAAAGAAAAAATTAAATTAATTGACATCAGGGTCGGGAAACTTAAATTGTTGACATTAGGCTCGTTTTGACCAGCCATCTCCTAGATGCTCCTCAGAAGCTTAATAGAAATAATAATTTAGTTGGCTTTAATTTCTGTACAAAACATTTTATTTCTTGTCAATAAATTGAGTATGATTGACAAAATTGACAACGTCAAAATATATTTCGTGAGAAACATGTAGCAAATAAGTTAAAAACCAGAACTATTTATTTACGTTTTTGACCGAGTAATAGTATATTGTATAACAGGTGCAGAAAGTCGCCTATTTTCCACGAGGTGTGAAAGTTTCGACCAGAGAAGATGTTGAGTTTATTAGTAATTAAATATACTTGTGTATTGTTGGTTATATTTTAAGGTGTAAAGCAACCGCGTTAACTATTTAGCTAGCAATTCCCAGCTATATTCTTGTTGGTATATATGTTGCCACATGGCTTTAAACACACTCGTGTATTGCTGGTCACATTTCAAGTTGTAGAGCAAGCGCGCTAACCATTCAGCCAGCACTGCCCGTATAATTCCCAGCTATATTCTTGCTGGTATATATGTTGCCACATGGCTTTAAACACACTCGTGTATTGCTGGTCACATTTGAAGTTGTAGAGCAAGCGCGCTAACCATTCAGCCAGCACTGCCCGTATAATTCCCAGCTATATTCTTGCTGGTATATATGTTGCCACATGGCTTTAAACACACTCGTGTATTGCTGGTCACATTTCACGTGTAGAGCCAGTATTGCCCGTATAATTTCCAACAAATTGAGCTTGATATATTTACACTGTCTTTTTTTTCCTGACCTTTCATAACCACACAAAACGCAAATACCAATCAATACTTTGTCAACACTTTACTCGTGGCGCATCACAGTCTCTCTGCACCCCAGTATATCTGCAGTGTATGACGAAGTGTTAGACTGTTCCTGTGTAACTTGAGGTCGTAGCGAGAACGTTTTAGCATCTTCCTTGGGTAACTCCAGTGTTCGCGGCGTAATGAAATTAAAGAGGGTTGGAGGTGGTTTTATTTTAGGAGTAATTCATTTATGAGGGCTGTACGGAAGAGGATTCATTTGATGTGGGCTATTATTAGATTAAATGCATTTGGTTTGCAACAATTCAACAATAAAGAATAGGCTAAAGGTCATGTTTATGTTTTGTTTTACGGAAACACTTTGAAATCGATTCTCATTCATGTTACAGTGAACTCGTGATATCAATAAAACATTATTAAATTAGTCACGTACTCCATACTTATTTGAAAAAGGACAGGATTGTTTTATATTTTTTTCACTACTAGCCTGAACACCCACTATAATTAACCTTTATTTGACATAAGAAATTGTTTTTCACTACCGCGTACTTCGTAACCATGGTCACCTAGGTCAATAATAAATTAATATTAACCATGGTCGATAATGAAAACTGTCATTTTTTAAAGAAACTGAAATCTACAAATCCAAATATTGTTTGAATCATTTAAAGAAAAATATGAAGTATGAATCAATATTCAATGTTAAGAAACAATTTAATGTTCATGTCAAAATATTTATTATTGTCAATATATTTTTTTACTAAGATTGGAATTAAAATGCTAGTAGTAAAAAAATAATAAATATACAACGGTTGAGAAGACCATTATTGACCAGCGCCGTATGTCCCTCGGTTGTTTCACACCTCGAGACACAACTTGTCGCTACTTTTATAATTATAATATGGTGTTTTATCCACAACTTTCAATTAATATACCTAAAATAATAACATCTACTATTATTTACGTTTACCGGTTTTAGAATAGTAAGCTGGGAAACAAAAACATAAATGTACCTATTCGGTAATATTATTACCGTACAGTCTAATATATGATGGTATATGATTATTTTTTCAGTAAATTTTTGATATTCAAAATGTCTGTGTAATCATTTTCTTCGTCCTCGCGATAACTCCAATATTATAATTTAAACGAAATAGAGGTTTTGGTATTTGAAATTTATTCTTTTTGACGAAGAGATTATATTATTTTGGTTATAATTGGCTACTTGTAAAAAAATCTTGAAAAGTTTTTCGTTAAGAAATTTACTAAAAATAAATATCGTTTTTCGATAATAGGTAATTATAAAAGTTGAAAGCAATTTAATTTCCTACCTGAATTTCTCTATATGTTTTACGAAGTTGAATATTAAATATTAATGTCTGATAAATGTTAGTGACAGATTGAGTTGTAGAGTGGTATCCACCTACTTTTCGAAATGTAAACACGACTGTCAAGAAAAGTAAATAAACATTTTTACGTTCTCACAACGTTCCATATCTGGAAGTTACAAATCAGTCGAATATTTCATCATAATAAAATTCGCGGTCTATTGAGGCATAAAAATAACTCGAATATCTCCATTCCGCTACTGAAAATAAGAAAATAAATCCACAGATCTATAGCGTGGGTGACTGAGCACGATATTCATCTGTTTCTGTCATATCTGCTTGTTAGAATGGGGGTACGAGGGTACGACATACGTAGTGGAAATTGTTTTCAAGTTGTCATGGAAATGACAGATTACTGATTTGCTGAAAAGACAAATTAGGAATTAATTTGGTCATTTCATTTGAATGGTTTCCATTATTCTGAACTAATGTTTTTCAACGAAATTTGCTTTTGATGAATGATGTATACTTAGAAATATGTTTTCCATTAAATTTTTATTGCATTTGTTAGTATGAGTTCTTTTTAATCAATATATTATTCCTAGAAAGTATGAAATTTATAAAATTACTAAATAATGAGTTCTAGCTTCATATATTCTGTCCAGTGGCGGTTCGTGGCTTTAAATCATGGATTTTTTAAATAATAATAATAATAATCATAATTATTTGTTATTTTTTCAGGTTTAATTTCTAGGGTCATAATTGTGAATAATTCTAATAATGTTCTAATTATAAAGTATGAAATATTTTGACATTAATTATAATGTCCAAATATGTAAAGGTATGGAAAAAAACACGATAAATATTATGAGCACGCTGCTACATTACTGATTTAGCAAATGAACTGCATGTTTTGCAGTGCCGAATTACGCTTCTCACTTGCGCGCACATTGATATAAGCTATCTTGCTATACGGTACCACACTGCGATAAACAGTACTGCTATTATTCTTCGCCCTTCTTACTTTTGTTAGATGTATTTTTATAATCTTTTATACAAAATAAGAGAACTATATGAAAATTAATTATTATAAGCAATTATAAATATATTAATAAATGTCAGGTCATAACCATGGATATGGTAAATCCCACGTTTAAAAATACTCAATAGTTATTATTGTAACAAAAAATTTAAGGGTATATACAATACGACATGGTGATTATAAAATAAATAGAATCTTTTAAAAATCTGATACTAATAAATGTAGAATATTGTATAATTAATAGCTACTCCAGTGGTCCTGAAAGTCTTTTTCAAGTAAACTTCTCTTTAACTTTACGAATTAAAAAAAAATCTTTTTGTTTCATTAACAGCACGTATTACACTATATATCCTTTAATTTTTTATCCTAAGTTATGGAACAGCCTGTATATATACATAGAAGACTAAATTAGCGTACTTAGTTGTTTCAATAAATACATTTTTTTTTTCGATTTCATAACGAAAAATTTAGGAAGTAAATACATAATTTTATTTATTAATATAGTCCATATATTATAAAATTTATTTCGTGTACATATATTCAATAAAAAACTTTAAAAGAATAGAATACTTTTTTCTTTTACAGATGTACGGAGATTAATTCATTTGAATATATATTATTCGTGGAAAATATTCACAGTAGATATAAAAATATAGATTTTTATTCTTTTACTTCATTATATTTTAATATTCTATGATAATAAATATTTTATACTGTTTTATTTTTTCCAGATCCCAAAGGAGAGAGCTACCTACGGTAAGTCTATTTATTTTAAAGTCTAAAATTTAATATTTGAAAAATATTTATATAATAGTTGTGATTTATATTTTACTGTTTTCAATTAATTTAAAAAATATGGAAACAAAAAAAATTCCTTTGTTTAGTTTCATTTTAAATCCAATTCCATTGTGAATTCAATCGTTAAAAAATTCTCTGCCTGAATAGAATACGTTTTATTATTTACCTTTCGACTGTCAAAAAGGCTTCCAGTTTTTATAATGAATATTATTGGAAAGTAATGGCATTGAACTTGATTTTGTGTGTATAGATATTGGAAAAAAGATACCATAAAATATGAAGCCTTTTCAATACCAAATATACATTCATAAAATAAAAAAAATGTTTATATTCATTGCATAGTTCATATTTTGCAAGAAATATATCATTGCTGTAATTCTAAATGAAAACGAAGTAAGTCTCTTCCATTCGCTGTGATTTATATTCAGTCAACGTGCCAAGTATGACGGAATATGAATGAAGTGTCCTGAATTTAGTTATTCTAGTCGAGTCCTGAAATGTCTCCTACAATAAAGGACGATACAGGACACAGGACAAGGGTGAAACAATCACTTCGCTGTTCATTGAACATCCTACATTATTTAAGGATAATAGATATAAATAAAAGAAAAACAATTTGTGTAGATGATGTGAATACTATCACTGGCAACTTTTTGCTTTCTTACTGTTTTTTTTACACAGTAATATTGAAATTGTTATTTTCATATTCACAAAAAACATAATTGAATAATAAATATGAAATATTAGTACACCTACGCGAACTTACATTATTCAGATTTTTTTTATTGGTGACCTTTAAAATCAAAAGTTCGCATTGGGAAATCTTCAAGATTTAGACGAATTAAAAGTTTAAATTCTAAACATTTCTCAAAATATTACAATTGCCAAATACCACCGTATATAATGCTTAGCAATTAATGGATGGATTTTTGAAAATTTATTGTAATTATTATTTAATTGTTCGTCATTATATTTACTTGTTGTGTAGCAGATCATTCTACTCTTCAATAATTTCCTCTAAAGTTATTAATGATTCTTAAAATTGTTATTGTACTTGGTGCAGGCCTGTCGAAAAAATTTATAACCCAAAAAGCAAATGTCAAATTCGTTCCCTATGTTTAATTTTAAATAAGATAAGCAAATATACATTGCTGTCAATCAAATATCAAGTCGTAATCATGGATATGATAAATGCCATGTTTCACCTTAAAAATACTTATAAGTAATATAATAAGGGCCATATATTTTGGAAAAATTTACGAATAGTTGTTGCTTAGTAACTAGTGTTTCTCGAGAGTCTTGTATTTTTCTTGGTTTTGCCTATGTCTTGCAAAAAATGTAAGACTATAACAAGTCAAGAACTACAAATCTCGCATTATTTATAAGCTCACTCTCGTCAATGTTTAGTTTTTGAACTAGTGTTACAAATAACTATTAACGTTGTCAATTTTGTTAATCGTACTCAATTTACGAAGATTTACGTTTTGTATAAAAATTAAAACTAAATTATTATTTCTATTAAGGTTCTGGGGAGTAACCAAGAAATGGCAGGGCAAAACGAGCTCAATGTCACCCATTTAAGTTACGCGACCTTGATGTATAACATTAACAGGATGTTTTTAATGTTTTCTTATTTGATCGGACGTTTTGTCCATTATATTCCAAGTCCGTTATATCAAAGTTAGTTATATTGTAGTCCTAAGATAGTTTTGGAACATCAGGTCCCAATAGTGTATTCTTCCTCATACATAAAGTTTTTATTGCGGAAACAGAACAATGGCACAATTCCATTTTACGTCCAGTGTAAACCAGTAAAACTGTAGATTTGTTTGAACCTGTCTGTCACAAACAGAAGTAAAAACATTGTCGTTCGTCGATCATCGGGGGAAATTGAGCCTTCGCTTCGTAATCCAAGAGGTGATTGCTTTCTTGCAAAAACACAAATATCTCATCACGCCACACGCCAAAGTCAATATTTTGCGCCAGTTACCCTCACAAAAAATCTCCGATGAATTGTCACTTTCCAGATACAAATATTCGTTACGAACTAATCTAATCCAGACTAGACTGGATAAAGAATAAATAAGGAGAGGTAATCGACACTCAACTTATAGCTACAGTTCAGTTTTCAATCAGTAATTTGTATTGAACGTAATAGAAAGTGTAAATTTCATCATTACATGAAAACGAGCCAAGATAGACAGAAATAAAATGTGATACAAATGAGGTATATTCTCCATAAACATAAAATATCTGCTTCATAGGATAAACGCAACTACAACGGGATTCAATAAAACATGATAATCTGTAAAAGTTCTGTAGACTGCAAAGCAAATATCCATTGCTGTCAATCAAAGTCAAGTCGTAACCATGGATATGATAAATCCCATGTTTCACCTTAAAAAATACTCATAAGTAATATAACAAGAGCTATGAATTTATTGGAAAAATTTACGAATAGTCGTTGCATAACAGACAAACGAATGTCAAAATTAAATTTATCTTCAAAACCTTAACATTAATCAAACTTTAAACAGATTATAAATTAAACAAGTACAAATACTAAATATTTAGACATTTTTAATTACAATTTGCTTCAGCAAATATTAAATTTAGAATTTAACAATGTAATGAAATTTCGTGAAAATATTTACTTCAGTTTCATTATCTAAATGGAAATTCATAAGCTATTTTTATTTATTTCAGTGATAAAATTTTTAATTTGTTTCTGATGTTAATTCGCCCGTAAACATTTGGAATGCAAAACATGAAAATCCTTTAAGCATTAGTGTTATTTAGGGGGCGAATTTAAATAGAGTAATGCCATAATTAATATTCATGCATCCAATTATGTTAAAATAATGTTTTCCATTTTACTGTTACTGTAGACCTAAGCAGTTGTACATTTTTGCAGCCATAATCGACACGGTTGTTTTTTGGTAGTAAAAATCATTCTGGATTCGAGAGAAAGGGTTCAAAAACAAAGTAGTTTTTCCAGAATATGAAAAGGAGGGCAGAGGGTTATTTCCACTCAGCCCTAGAAAACTTATCACATTTGTAAGAGTCGTGTTCCGTCGTCTGTAATCTTAACCTAATCTAACCTGACCTAACCTAACCGTACCAAATCTAAACTACTCTAAACTAACCTAACCTAACCTAACCTAACCTGACCTAATCTAACTTAACCTAACCGTATCAAACCTAAAGAAATCTAATCTAATCTAACCTAACTCATCGTAACCTAACCTCACCAAACCTAAAGTTATCTTAACTAACTTAACCTAACCTACCCTAAACTTATTTTATTTTTATTTTTTATATCAAATAATAATAATAATGGAAGGAATATTCGACTGTAGAAGATGATGAGGATTGTAATATTCGGGTATTCAGTCAAAAAATCTTTATTTTCTATAAAGCCGACGTTTCACCACTTATGTCTTCTTCAGGGCTCTACACACATTTACAATAAGATGTTACAATTTTTATTTTGTGTGGTGATAATGTGTACTTCAAATAGATGTTGTTTTTAATTGTTAATGTTGATATAATATGAAAATATATATGAATACAAAATAAATTCTGTTATTACAGAAAAGTCGTCAAAGAAATTTAAAATTTCAAAACTCGCCAAAAATACGCACATGTTATTTGGGCAAGCCAAAAAACAGATATAACGAGTAGGACCTAAACCATGTTATCCTTGACGAAGGTTTATAGAAAATAAAGATTTTTTGACTGAAAACTCGAATATTACAATCCTAATAATAATAACTTATGTAACATACTTTGGTGCGCATTTAATGTTCATTTGGTGCGTTTTTATAACAAAAAATACCATTTGGTGCACTTTTGTCATTCGCCGAATTTTATTATTTATCTTAGTACTTTTCTATTTCCTGTTTTGACAGGATTTGCTAACGCTTAACTATTTGTTTAAAGCAACCTCCAATATGTTCTCTCTATCAAACTTCCAACAATGCTTGCTTTAAATATCAACTCAAAGTTCGGACAGTGCAGGCGCACCGAACCATGTTGCAAGTTTCAACAGCAACAGTTCTCCGCTAGATTTACAATTTTCAGATAGTTCTGTTCTGGTTGCAAGTTCGAGACTTAGGGTACTAGTTTTAGTGGTGATGTAACATAGAAACTTACCTTGCCGAAACTACCTTTGCCGATCGCTCGAAGGATTTGGAAGTGGTCGAAATTCACTGCAACAAAAGTTCACAATTATTTGCGAATATCCAGCAAAAAATATCTGCTTTTGATGACAGAATTTGTGAAAAAAAAATATTTGTTGAAAATTTTTAGGAACTCGGTGGTTAAGGTTGTAGAAGTTATTTAGGCCTTTAGGTTCCTGATGTAGGTTTTATTACATTAGTCGAGATCATAAAATAATACAGGACGTTTCGGGCAATATTAGCCCATCATCAGCTATAATATAAATTTTACAAAAAATTACAATATTACAATTACAAATTTTATTAACAACTCACCAGATGAAAGAGGTTAAGCAGAATTACCTTATTTAAAAAATTTTGATTGAATGCATTCCAAAACACATGTGAAGATTGTAAGTTCTATTTAATAAAGGCGAAGTCGTTGTAACGATTATTATCTACGAATAATAGTCTCTTAAAAGTTTAACAAATGTACCTCATAATCGTTACAACGACTTCGCCTTTATTAAATAGAACTTACAATCTTCACATGTGTTTTGGAATGCATTCAATCAAAATTTTTTAAGTAAGGTAATTCTGCTTAACCTCTTTCATCTGGTGAGTTGTTAATAAAATTTGTAATTGTAATATTGTAATTTTTTGTAAAATTTATATTATAGCTGATGATGGGGTAACATTGCCCGAAACGTCCTGTATTATTTTATGATCTCGACTAATGTAATAAAACCTACATCAGGAACCTAAAGGCCTAAATAACTTCTACAAAAAAATATATTTAAATACTTGTTATTATATATTTGCTGTCGGTTTTAATATTTTTCTGCTTGATAGAGAAAGAAATACATAAGCAACAATAAATTATATACATCTAGAAATGGTGAGCTCATCTGATATTCAAATTAATCCTGAAAAAAGAATCAACGATATTGATTCTACCATTCTTTGATGTCTTTGCTTTTTCTAGTCTCACACAAGAGTATTGAAAGGTAAACACAAATTCCCAATTGGTGGATAAGCCATCGCTACCAATAAATTTTTAATTTTATTATTTCATCCCTCTTGTTTCCTGTAAACGGAACAGCAGGATGTGGAAACCTCCTGGCAAGGGAACACGATAAAACATTTTTAATTTCGTGAAATGAAAGCGATTTAACGTAGACATCAGTAACGTTTTCATCTGTCGGTGACACCTCTGGTTTTATTTGATTCATCACACGAGTTTAAAATTGTCAATTTTATATTTTTATTTCAAATGTTTTAGCTGAATCTATTTTTATTATATTTTAACAAACTGAAATGTTTGTAGACTTGAGTGTTTGGTCACTTGATAGTGAATCCAGAATTGACACGTATTTTATTTTTGGTAATAAAGGTTAAAATATATCGCCTGTCATTTTGAATCCAGAATTGACACTTGTTTAGTTTTTGGTAATAAAAATTAAAATATATCGCCTGTCATTCTGGATTTGTGAAAAAGTGACAAAAAGCAGATTAATTTTTATAAAATGTGGTAAGAAGGCTGGGATTGTTTTTCGTTTAGTTCTTGAAAACTTACCATATTTTATATTCTCTCGTGCTATATTCTTTTGATTATACCCTTAATATATAAATAACTAGTAGGTACCTCAGGCTGAAAGACATTTACGCCTTTTGGCCAATAAAAGTCCCAAGTTACGCGTTGGGCTTCAAATTTCGTCCACAGGTATATTTCTTCTCCTTCGAAAACCGTAGTGAAATGTATAATTTTAGTTATTTTAATAATAATTTGTTATTTTTTAATGTAAAACATCATTATCTGCTCTGAAAGATTAGAGAAGCCATTGTGAATTTTGAAACTAAGAATAATAATCTCAATCACAGTGATGCTTTAGAAATTAGAAAACATGGCTTCCTATATTAAATATGTTGTAATTTGTTTCATAGTTACTTGTTTACTTTACTTGCTTTGTTGTAATTGTCATTACCCTGAAGTAGGCAGTAGTTTATGCTGCCGAAGCGTTGGGTTTACTAAATAAATAATTACAAAGTTAAAACTAAAAAAGTTGTTTTATTGAATAAGTATGAGTTCTGAAAAATATTTTATTAATTTAAAAAATACTTTCCTTATCTATATATTGATAGACGGAAAGTAAAAAAACATTCGTGTATTGCTGGTTAATTTTTTTTCTTGGTTAAATGAGGTCATTAACTCATGTATTAAAGAAACGAAGCGCAGATTTTCTCTATTGTAATAACAGTGAAAAATCAATGTTCAGTACTCATTATGTATTTAGCCGAGCTTCGGATAATTGAATCCTGTTGTATAATTCAGAGCGTTGACGTCAGCGCTTGCAGTAGACAACCTGTGGCGGTTACTAGGTAATGAGGATTGGCAGACAGATGCACAACGACACCTCATTATCGATAGGCCCATAGCAACCGACAGTTGCAGAAATAACAAGTTCCGGCAACAGGGAATATGCAAAATATGATGATGCAAATAAACAAATATCAAACGTAGAAATAAGTAGCTGTTATATTTCAAAATACATTTCTAACAATAATTTAGTGTCGAGTCCTGGGAATATAAAATAAGGAATTTAGTGTTTCGTTCAAGATCTTTGACACTTGGATTTAAACATATTGTAATCCCACCGCTGCCACCAATTTGTAATATCGCTTTCGTCGAGACTGGGGCCAGCAAATTGCAGCACTTTTTTTATACCAATTTGTGACCAGCTCCACAGGATAGGCAATTAATATATATCATCATCAGTGGCACAACATTCCTATGAGGAACAAGGCCTCAAGTACCTGAAGTACTTGTTTCGTGACATGTTTTACTTGCATTTTAGTGATGCAGGTTGTCAGCCTACAGTCTCTGCAAGGCCAGCACACACCGAGCCGTTGTGCGGTAACCCATCCAATTGGACAGGGCGGGCTATGTTGCTTATCTACACGATCAGACAAGACACGCCACGACCACACAACCGTACTATATATATAAATGGGTCGTTTGTAATTAATGGTGGTTTACATTTGGTTGCTTTTATAATGACTTTTCGGTTCACCACCGCCGTCTACCGTTAAATTATTCCACTTACTTCTACTCTTCTTGTCTACTTCTTTCTCTCTGCGTCTAACAACCATTACTTTACTCTATACATTCTTTTAACGCAGGTACTAATTCATAAAATATTAGTTTTATTTTTATTCAATACTATTTATGATTTCCATCAATTGACCTACTAATATACTTTATTGGTGTCACTAAAATGTGCTAACCTAGACTTGTTACAATGAAAGTGGTGTAATTTAAATAATAAGACTGTTTTTTTTTTAAATTGTTCGAATATAATTACAATTAAAAATTGTCACCCTCAAAATAACTTTGTTGGGAAGCCACACATTGCTGGAGACGGTTCTTCCCATCCCCATGGTAGTGCTGGAACTCGGAAACTGAAATCACCTTCAACTGGATGGTTACAGCCATTTAAATCTTTTGAAGTGTCCCAAAAATGAGTAACCTTGAGGTGATTTGTCATTCTCAGGAAGAGGAAAAAGTTACAAGAACTCAAGTCAGGCAAATAAGGAAGTTGAGGAGCCACAGGAATGTTTTACTGGCCAAATTCTCATTTTTATAAAACTATTTTTGCGCAATTTTTCTTATTCCAATGAATTAGGCAAAATCAGATGAACGATGATGTGACTCAAATTTAACTATTTCCCAATCATTCAGTACTAAGAACCGACGATCTGAATGCACCCAGATTGTCGATTTTTCATCAGTTCTTAAAGATGAGGACCTTCCGTTGCGTGTTTCATCTTCAATCGACTCTTTTTCCTTTGAAAATGCCTAAAATCACTGAAAAACCTAGCTGCTTGAAATGACACTGTCTCCGTAGATCTGCTTAAGTTTAGTAAAAGTTTCCATTGCACTGTGCCCAAGTCTGAAGCAAAACCTGATAGCACACCGTTGTTTGAAATTGATGTTAAGAAAAACTGTTTCACGAAAAAAATCGCTATGGACAATCAAATGATTCTACTCAGTTCAAACTCGTACTGAAGGCATATAAGATGTACACCTGCCTCCTCTCTAAGTCTCGCATCCTGAGTGTTACCAGATTGAACACTACGTTGCCAGTCTTATTACTTAATTTTCACAACTCGTATATATACGTAAAAATGACTAGTACAGAAACGTATCCAAATAAAAAACTTTTATTAAGATAAGATAAATGAAATCATCGATGCATGAGTTTCCAACGTATTGTGTTTTGCTGTTGCAAGAAAACAAAAAGTAGATAAAAGAAAAGCTTCTATCAAAACAAGGAAACATCACACCAGATGTGAGGTTATAATCACTCAATCAAGAGTGAACGATGAGATTGGGATAACTTACAGAAAGAAAGAAATTCGAGCAACAAGTTACTACATGAGTATCCAAAGGTCAAAGGACAATGACTTAGGGTTCAGAAATACATTATATAATATTACAGTCAATATGTAAATATTTTTTGTTGATTGTAAATTTAATTCAATCATTTTCAATGTTTCGTTATTGGAAAAATCTATTGTTCCATGATTTCACAAACTATTACTCATAAATATTAATTCAACCAAAAGCCCAAAATTGTTTAATATCTGTGTGCGAATTAATCAAAAACTAATGATGCGAAATGAACTTTCATATCCGATGATATAAATCAGAATAATGTTCTATTTTCCAGCCGAAATCCATCAACACTCATGTGAAAAATCGTTTCTAATTTTTCTTTTTAATTACTACATGAAAATAGCATTAGTCTAGAAAAAAATCATTACTCATGCAAGCATGAAATGAACATGAGCACTATTGATGATATGAACTAAATTGATTCATGCATACTACAAATTGTATCACGCCATTTATCATAAAGTTGATTAGTTTTTTACGGTTTTGTATTCCTACCGAATAAGTAATATTTTGAAGCAAATAATGTACAAGTATCTAGAAAAGAAAAATTTATCTTTCTGAAACTTTTTGTTTAAAATTTAATATTTAGTGTTTCAGAAGACTAGATTTCTTGTCTTGTATAGTAATTTCTTGTCTTTTCTCAAAAAGCAAGACAAGAAATTTAAGAATATCTTGTCTTTCATTACTCTTGTATACAGGGTGGCCCAGCGAAAATTATCAGCGCAATTTTTGGCCACTTAACATTAATTTTGCAAAAAACGCTCGAACACGTCAATTTTAATATAAAGGGAGACACCTAAATGGATTAGTACCAATGGGATAACTTCAACCCTTAAATGGGGGTGGACTGCACCTTAAAAATTTTAAATGGAAAAGGGTGTCAAACATGACACAGTTCGAAAGGCCTTTCAATTCTCTTTTCAACAGTTTTATTATTTTTCAAATCCGATCATTAGTTCCAGAAAAATACCGTTTAAAACAAATGTTATCAGGTGTTTAAAATTGCCATCAAGTAGGCTAAAACAAATGACAGAAACTAAATAAACAATTCTTTCGACAATTTGTTTGTAATAAACAAGTAATTTGTAAGTTGGATTTTTTTTGTGGCGTTATTTAAAGTCTAAAGTTTATGCCACGCTACCCGAATTTTTAGAAGATTTACGGCAACGTACCATAGCTCCAAAATTTTGATTAAAATCTTTATTATTGTATGGAAGTTGGAAATAGTCATTTTGAACACCTAATAAACTGATACTTTAGTTTCTGTCATTTGTTTAAGCTACTTAATTGCAGTTTTGCACACCTGATAACATTTGTTTTAAACGGTATTTTTCTGGAACTAATGATCGGATTTGAAAAATAAAAAAACTGTTGAAAAGAGAATTGAAAGGCCTTTCGAACTGTGTCATGTTTGACACCCTTTTCCATTTAAAATTTTTGAGGTGCAGTCCACACCCATTTTAGGGTTGAAATTATGTCATTGGTACTAATCCAATTAGGTGTCCCCCTTTATATTAAAATTAACGTGTTCGAGCATTTTTTGCAAAATTAATGTTAAGTGGCCAAAAATTGCGCTGATAATTTTCACTGGGCCACACTGTATAATAATCTTGTTCTGATCATCATTTTCTTGCATATTTCTTGTCTTGTATGTTAATATTCGCAAATGACCTTGAACATACAAATAACATTGTATCAAACGTTAATTTTTTTGTCAATGTCAATTCTCAAATTTATTTCTTACAATACAATTATGTATCAGTATTAAATAAATATTATAAAAACAAAAATCGTATAGATGCACATACTATTTGTATATTTTAGCACAACAGCGACATCTTTACAAACAGAAAAGCTTTTTGCAAATTATTCCTGGTTATAAGTAAGCATTTTGTGTCTTAACTGTTGGTGACATGATTTCGAAGAATAATTATATTATTTAGTCAATAATTATTACTATTATACATTTTTGGGAATGAAATTTGCATACATATGTTAAAAAAATTGTGTTAATTTTTTTTAATACTTATATATTTTTTTACTCATATTTATTTATAAATTCTTGTGGGTTCTTATAATAAAGCTAAATTTAAAAAAGCAAAAAAAAATGCAAGAATACAATAATTGAAGAAAATCTTGTTATTCTTGCACATTTCTTGCAAGACAATTTTTTGCCTTGTCTTGATTTGAAATTTGTAGCTCTTGTCTTGTTCTTGTCTTGCATTTCTTGCAAGACTGAGGCAAGACCAAGAAAAATACGAAACTCTCGTGAAACACTAACAATGTTATAACATTTTTTACCTTAAATTTTACTACTTTAGAAAACCCCCATTGCTGCTGCAACAGTTTTTAAACTTTTATCTGGCATCCTTATCGTGTACGTATGGTATAAATGAGACTTTTATTTGCCAAGAAAAATACAAGACTCCCGTGAAACACTATTAATATTGCAAGAAAATAAACATGAATAATAAATATTCCAGAGTTTGTAAGGATCACTAGAGAATCTTTTTAAAGCAACCATTATGAAAGATATGAGAAGAGTTGTGAACCCTTGGCCTTGAAAGTTGGAGCACATATTAAGTTTCTTTTTTGAGAAAGTAAATAAAACTTGTCAAATAAACTGATTATTATTCTGCGGGAAATTGTCAACACAGACTCGAAGTCGGGCTAAAGTTGTCCAAAGAGCAAACAACACACAACTCGGCAAATTCAATATTTCTTATCTCTCTCGGTAACGGCGTAACAAGAAAAGTTACATTAGGGGCCGGTTAGTCAATATATAAAGCCAAATAAGTACATGTTTACCAGAGGAAAATATTTGGATATATGGATTTATTTTATCCGAATCAAATAAGAAAAGGAACAGAAGAACAGTCGATAATATTGTTGTGTACCACCATTATTTAGATTTTAGAGTATAGATATATTTGCATGTTAGTTATAATTTTGTACGTATCTTAAATAATTGTTTAATGCATGTTAGATAATAAGTTCAATGTATATTTCTAGTTTAGATAAGTTGTATCATCTTGTTATTGTTAAGTATTTGTACAGATCCTGTATTTTCCCATCCAAATGCTCACTACGTGACTCATCTGTTTACCACCCCTGTAAGTCACGTAGTCCATTTTATGACCCTTTGTACTTTATCCAAAAATCCTTATCTTGACCGTTCCTCAAAACCTAAACTCCAGCAATACACATTCCACATCCAGCCCTTCAAGTGGTCAGACCATCATCTCTCCAACAATTCTTAGTGACCAATACAGATCGCCGTAAATAAAATTTATAATTATTTAGTGTCTACGTGTGTTTATGTGCAACTTAACCCTTGCCATCACGGGACACAACAATATGTTGCCACATGGCTTGAAATACTCTCTTGTATTGCTGGTTATTTTATGCCTTCCAAAACAATAAGTGCAACCACGCTTTGGTATAATGGGGTATGTGACCATAATCGAATTTCAGTACATGAGTCATAAATTGTTATTTAAGCTACAGGGAATGTTTATGTTACCACACGAAAATAGTTGTCTTGGGTACTTACATTTCGAGTCGCTTATTATATTTTTCGCGTCACCAGCAGCTATTAACTTCATGTTACTTGACTGTTAATATTTATTTATTTGCAACTTTTTATACTTAATTTTAACTGTCGCTAGATGACCAAATATATATGAAATTCCTATATTTTTCATAATTACTCTGCTAGTAGGACAGATATTTTTATAACTTCCCGTAATCAAATAACAGAAGTTATCAGTAATTTACAAGTTATGTTGCTATGGAAGTAAGTTATGTAGTTACAAAAGGCAATTTTTTTTTCATGGTCATTGTTTCTTAACTCTTGATGATTTTGAAAATGGAACGAATGAAATTTTTCATCTTTTAGTAATCGATATACAAAAGTTTTGCTGATATTTAATTAATTTGTCAAAGCTTTTGAAAGTTGGTTATTTTCTTCTACTGCTCGTAATACATAATTTTTATTATATTCATTTCGCACTGGTTTTAATCTTCTCTTGTTATTATGTTTTATATCTAACAATGTACTACTTGTAAATTTTGAATATATTCATGAAACAATGATAGGATTTTGTCTAGAACGGTCAGGTTATAAATTAACGAACATGTCACAAACATTTCTTAAACTGTACCCACTATTGTATTTTATAACCATTTGATTTTTTTCTTCATTGGTAAACATTGTATTATAAATTTATTTGACAGTTAATCTCATGACATTGACAACCTATATTCGCTATGATGCATTTTATCTGGAACGATACGGTGCCATGTAACAAGTGGCATCCTTAGTAATGACTAATTACAGATATGAATATGTTGCATCTTGACTGAAACTCACGGTTTATATTGCCACATGACTTTGAACACCCTTGTGTATTGTTGTTCCTTGAAGAATGATCATTTGTGAGTGCAAACCTGTTAACTATTCAGCTAGCACTGCTCGTAGCCACATTATTAACGTTACAGTCCATTTTGTCTCTTAGTACCCCTTATTACCACTTAGAATCTATCTCTCTCTCTCTTCCACATTCGCATTATCCCCACGATTCGTTGTCTTCTGTGTCATTAGCTTCATCTTTAATGTCTTTATCGTCCTTTTATCTGGATAGTTAGAATTTCTCACCCTTGTCACTTTGATTTTGTACCACAGCTATCCAGTGGCTGTAGAGAATTTATTAATGATGCGACGTATAATTGGATTACACACTTTCATGTCGAACTAAAAGCAATCCATTTTTTTCTCTTTTTTGTCACTAGTCAATGATTAATATTGCATATTTCATGCGCATAAATGAATGGGGTAATTAAGCATATTTTTATGGAAGTCGGAAAAAATCGTCCTAAAATAGATACATGTTTTTCTATACTGATTTTCCTGGTATAAAATTTTATTTACTACTAGCAAATAATTTGTTATGCATTGATTGAAAGGAATTATTGATTAAAAGTAACTATCCTCTAATTTTTTTTTATTTCTTGTGTCTGCTGTTTTTAGTCGTTTATAAATTCATTTTATACACTTGTGAATAAAATGACATTTATGTAACTAGTTTTATAAAGTACTACGAGTATATCAAATTATTAAATTATAGTTTTCATAGTACAGTAGTACCTCGATATAACGGAACTCGATAGAACTAAATTCAGCTATAACGGATAAAATATCCAGCAAATGTAAAAAAAAACATCCTGTTTATGTTATGTCAGGTTTGTAAATTAAGTAAAGAAGACAGAATCTGGGATCTTGAGTATTCAAATCGTCGGTTTATAGTACTGGATAATTGGAGAAAAGTTAAAATTAATTCACACCACCGTTCATCAAATTTTTACTAATTCATTGGGGATGAAAAATATGTGCGCCAAGATGATTATTCGCCTGACTTGAAGTCTTGCGATTTTTTCCTTTTCCCAAGATTGAAAAATCACCTCAAGGTAACTCATTCACACTGAAGGTGGTTCCAATATCCGAGTTCCAGTACTGCTATGAGGATAGAAAGAACTGTCTCCAGCACTGTGTGGCTTTCCAAGGAAGTTATTTTGAGGGAGACAATATTGAATTATAATTCTTTTCAAACACTTTTTTTTAATCAGTTATTACTTTTATTTACACACCTCTTATGTAAATAAGTTCAATGTAATAATTACCCCAATTCTGTAAGGAAGTTACTAGCTCTTAACAACGTTACTAACATTATTCGCCAATAAAAATAGTAGACTCTAAATAAAATATGAAAATGACAGCTTTTACAAATATTTATATTGGTTAAATTTTTTAGTAACGTTGCTAAGACCTAGCAACATTTTTACAGAATTTTGGTGATTGTCTACTTTAGTTGAAGTACATTTTTTGATGAATAGTAAAACAGTCTGCATGGTAAACGCTTTTTTTCTTCTCACCTATTTTATCGTAGATTTTGGCAGTGATTACATTGTTTTATTATAAATGACGTTCATTTTCAGATATGAAAAAATATAGAGTGAAGTGTTTTTTGAGACAACGAGCATATGAACATTAATATCTGTTAGAAAAGTAAGCAGGATAATTTGGCCGCAGAGCAAGGCCACAAAATAAATCTTCTCTTTTCTCATTAACCGCAGAAATAGTCACTTTCTTTATTCTATCCTCTCAGCGATCTGGAGAGGTCGTTACAATCTGTTTCAATTGCCTGCAGCCGAACAAAAACTTCAGACAATATTAGCTCTACCTTCTCCGAACGACAACACAGAGCTGGAGGCTATATTCGATCATTATATCGGCTCTTTCACTTCATGCAAACTCAACAGTTTCTTAATAATTGCAATCAAAAATTGGTAGTTACTTTATTCCCAAATTTATTAAACAGATTAGCCACTAACCCGGATTAGTTACATCTCTTGTTAAGTTTCTGAATTTACAAACTAATTCCAGTCCCAATACATAAAAAGAATTAAAATTAATAAAAATACTCCTTAACTTTAAAAATAGAATAAAACACTATATACGTATTTCGAGAACTAAGTTCTCATCATCAGTAGTGAAACTGAAAAGGTTAAACAGAGTAGTTAAGATTACTCAACATGTGAACCATGCCAGAGGTCCTAACAACTCTCACTAACCTTTTCAGTTTCACTACTGATGATGAGAACTTAGTTCTCGAAATACGTATATAGTGTTTTATTCTATTTTTCAGGTTAAGGGGTATTTTTATTAATTTTAAATGTAATTTAACCTTAGACTCCAAATAGTTTTTATTACATAAAAAAACTACATTATAAAATAAAAAGATTAACTTTAACGTTTCTGTACCATGTAATACAAATTTAATAAAAAATATTTAAAAAATTGATTATAACCATACTTCAATGAATTTTTTGCAAATGTCTGTAATCGGAAGTATTTTACTTCTATAGGTTGTCAAATATCACCACAAATCTTCCTCAGTATCATTTAGAAATGCTGATAATAATATAAAAATATTCATAATTCTACCAAACTAGTGGAGTTATATTTAGAAGTAAATAATATTTTTAATTCTTTTTATGAATTGGGACTGAACATAAGTTTGATATTTCAGGATATTAACAAAGGATATAACTAATCGGGGTTAGTGCCTAATTTTTATTATGAATCTTTGCATTAGAGATTATTTCATAGACGTCATTTTCACCCAATCATAATTTTATGTCTAAAATGTTGTCATTCATGAAATAATCAAACAAATATTATTCGAACTATTAATTTAATCGGTTAAATTTGCTCATTTACTCAAGCTTTCTTACATGTTTCAAACAATATTGGATGACATTTGTAAAATAAATAAAAAAGGTGTGCGTTACTAAGTTACTACAACAAAGTTGTTGGTTATTAAGAAACTAAATATTACATTTTTGAAGCAGTTAATGTTTCTACATATACCTACTGCCAAATCTGATTTTTGCTTGAAATAATAGTCTCATTATTTCACTAGTGGAATAATGAAGTCAATAGCCTAACCGAAGTTAGGGAAATAAGAGTCTCTTATTATCCGGAAGTAGAAAACAGCTTCTTTTACTTTCTGAATATGTACTGTGTATCTATTATTGTATTATCTTTAGGAAAAAGTTAGTTATAAATGTTTATAAGGAGTAATTAAGATTAATTCATGTGCAAATCAAGTTAGGATTAAGCGAATTCCAGTCTCCACGTGTCTGATAGTGATAGGATAAGATTTCCCATTAGCGCTAATTGTTCATCATGTAATTAAAAGCGGAAGAAGCCTTTACACGGATGTGTTTTATTGCTTATACCAACACGATTTAATTAAAATACATGTTAATTACTCGCCTTCAATATTTCAGCGAAAACCCTTCTTTAAAATAAATATATCTACCAGTATACTGGGTGGAAATGAACTTAATGTCATAAATTTAAAGGTTCGCATATTTAAGGTTATTTTTCATTAAGTTAACATTTTTTGTACGACTGAACTACTGGCAACGCATTGGATTTTTCTGTAAATAAAAACATAATTTTCTTAAAAATACTATTTAATTTAATTCTTAAGAACAATATCTTATACAAGTAATTTTGCATGTATTTTTGATAAACATATTTTTAATGAAATATGAATTAAAACAGCAGTAAAAAAAAGTTTCCTTAAAAAAAGTCGAATGTTCGTTTTTCATATTTTAAAATAGTTATTTGTGTATCAAGAGCGTAAAGTGAATCTTTATTGCTCGTGCTCGTAAATTGAAGCGCGAGCATAGCGAAAGATACTTTACGCTAGAGATGCACACATAATTTTTCTACGACTTTACTAACGAAATAAAAATTCAATTCAATCTTAACCAATTTCCTGTTTTGTGTTGCTGCAACCATGACGATATGAGTAAATAAATAATATAAGCGAGCAAATTAAGTACTTTACCGCTCGTTGCTTATGGAGACGCGCGGTAAAGTATTTATTTGCTCGTTCCTCAGTAATCATTGACATTACGATGACAAAAGAGAGCATAAATATCAACTTTTCATGGTGGTCGTAGAAAAAAAATATTTCAGTTTCGTAACCTATACATGTCATACTACTCATCCTTAAATTTATGACATTATGTTCATTTCCACCCGGTATATCTATTGTATGTTGGTAGTTTCGTTAGTTTAATCTACAATTCTTATTATATTTGTATATAATACTGTCACTTTTGACATTAGTGACTTCGGAAATCAAACGATTTTACCCAACCAGATGATGTCATAAATCCCCTTTCCACTTGGCGATTTCAATCACATGTATACGAATGATGACGTGAGGATCATCTTAGGGAAACCGACTTTACATTATATTTTGAATTTATAATTTTGGGCGATTGCCTGTAAGCTGAATAAATAAATAAATAAGCCAGATATTTATTAAGAGATTTATTTTTGTTTCCATCGTGTCGGAAGAGTGTAAATAAAAACGAGAAAATAGAAATACAGCAATCTTGGGAATACTATAAGACCGTTTCGCCCATTTCTATAATTCTTCCCGTATCTTCAGGCTTAAGGGATTGTGAACATGTGACGTTGTTTATGTGGCAAGAATTCAATACTGTTTAATGTTTGTAAATCTTCAGCTTCAGGCTTTGCAACTTACGACACGTTGACCTAAATTAACTTCGTAATTTAAAGCTTTCCTCGTTAAATATACGACTTTTATGAGTCATTTACATTCCTTAGAATAAAAGGAAGGAATTCATATCATTCGGACGTAGTGTATTATTCCTACGGTTCCTTTTAAAGGATAAAAAATCAATTTTCCTTTTGATGTAGCAAGGGACTCTCATTATTTTTACCGATCGTCAGGAAGGTAATATACCGATTTGACATTTCTAGATTTTGACGGGGTCCACATATTTACAAGAAGTTTAGTTCTCAAAATGTATTTTAAAGATTAGGGCTGGCAAAAAAGTCGACATATCGATTTAAGTCGACTTTTTAAAAAAGTCGTGCGATCGATTTTTGAGAAGCATAGTATTGATTAATTGAATTTAGACTTTCGACTTTTTTAACGTCGAATTTAAGAAAATTTTGCTATTCTTGCACATTTCTTGCTTTGAAATTTGTAGTTTATTCTTGTCTTACACGTTTCAATAAAACTCAACAATTAACTTCTTCAAACAGCTTTATTTTCAAGCAATGTATTAGTAACTCTCAATATATTGACAGGAAAAATAATAAGAATCTTTTCATAGCGTACTCGCAAGCTATATGAACTTACATAGCTTACTAGCACACTGCAACAAGTTCTTGTCTTACATTTTTTTGCAAGATTGATGTAAGACCAAGAAAAATGCAAGACTCTCGTGAAACATTAATTTTTCTCATAACTCAAAAACGTTTAACCATAAAATGTTGAAATTTTGTATGTGAGACTATTATAAATGAAGTGCAGCAAAAATGTGTATAATTTAATAGGCTATAATATAATTATTTTAAGAATAAATCATTATTAATAAGATGTTTTCAGCTTTCAGCAGTAAAATGAAGACGGCTTTAAAATTGCGTTTTGTTCAAATTTCTTTTTCATAAAATAAAATGGTAATTATAAAACTTGTTCTGTAATATAATATTATTAGTAAATGTTATTATTCTTAGTAGACAAAATAACAAGAACTCAAAGTCTTTTATGAATTGTCTGCAAAGAGAAAATGAAACTAGTGAAAAACACTGGAATTTATATAAGTAGAGGCCACACTGAAATTAGACCCAAAATCTCACATTCCAATCAATTTGAAAAACAACCCAGCCTCTATTTTCTATAAAGTTTAATTAAACAAACATTGAAACATTGAATCGATCTCGTTGAGCGTTTTATCTAGAATAAACTACAAATAAAATGTAAACCGCTAACGCCTTCCCTCGTATCTTGTCTAGCAAGAAATAGATTACAGGGATTTACCCGAAGAGATTTAGAATCCTAGATATTTGCCCTAGTTCCTCGAGCAACAGATTTCTCAGTTCTTTATATTTCCAACTAAATCCTGCAGCTGGTTTTTCGCCCCGGGGTAACTATTCAAAAGCGGTGAATTGTAATCGCAAAACAAAGGAGTGCAGAATAACAGAACTCTTGTTTACAGAAACGAAAGAGTGAGCATTTTGAACTGAAATGTATCAGGGCGACGAGAAGTGGTGAAGGTGCTTTATATATTGAAAGTTTTGGATTGAATTCTATACATGATACAAGTATTATGAGAAAAAATAACTGTGCCTATTATAGACTGACTACCATCATAATTATGGAAGATTAACTTTCACTCTTACTTACTCTTTTTGTCTATCGGCTAATATTTTTTTGTTTATGTACGTGAAAATATTTTAAAGTTGATACAGATACTCGTTATGAATTTTTTTTTAATATCTACTTTAACCTTCTTTTTGACTACGAGCTAAATTTATTTTTTTTGTTTGTATATGGTATCTGTATGACTCAATGAAGTATTTATTACAATAAAAAATATATGTATTTTAAACTTGATATAGATACTCATTAATAATTTTTTTTTACTAATTTTAACTTCAAAATTTTATACGATGTTTTATAATACTGCAATTTGTTCTTTACCGGTAATTTACATGGTTAAAGAAGAACACAAAGTTTTTCAAAATCTTTCACTTTTTTAGTTAAAAATGGATTTGCAATGCACAATTTGTATCTATTTTAAAAAATTATTTTTTTACATCTCCAAGTTATTTCCAATCACAGTTAAACATAAAAGTTACAATTTTTAGTTTCCACTTTCAAATTTTTCATATACATCCGAAATAATAAAAAACCCAATTTTGAATCTAAAATTTTTGTTTCTGAAAATAGTCTAGATTGATAGAAGATGATACACTAGTTTCAAATTCTAATGAAAAGTTTAAAAACTTGGAATCAGCGCACCTATATTTACTTAAAAGTTTAGAAAATAAACATTTTCCGAAAAAAAGTGAAGAACTGAAATAAAGGTTTTTTCGTTTTTCTCATTTTTAATCGAATCGTTCCAAAGAACTTAAACTCTTTATGTAACATTGCCCGTAGAATCGATTGGTATAATCGTTGAGATTGCATCTATATTCATTTTTCAAATATACCTAAAAAGCACACTTCTTTGAGGTGCAACTTTGAGAGCAAAAATCTCAGGAACGAAAAGAGTTCATTAAATTCTGTTTGTAAATTTGAAATCTGCGCCTCCACGTCTATCTATATGGTATATTTTCAAAAATATAAATTTTGGACTTAAGATGTCTAAACATAATTTTACGCTAGAAACATAAATGTCGTATTTTAAGGTTTTTTTTTTGGACTTCTACATTTTTTATTTCAGCAGTTTTATAATTCATAATCTGTCTGGTGCTTCTTTTTTTTGACTCAGAAAAAACCTAAATATATTCGACATTTACTTTGATAACATTTATTATTTAAAGAAGTCGCCCTGTGTTTCATATAAGGGAGCGCCCACGACTTATTTTTCATCTTTTCTTATATTCCTCAAATGTTAATTACGATAGTATTGTTGTTGTCAAAACCGTAAACAAGTTTCTTTAAAACCCACACTTAAAGTTAGAATTAAAAATGAATTTAGAGTTTGTAAAAACATAAGAATGATTAATGTTTTTCAGTTCATCGGAATTTGCTTAGAAAGAGAAGTGATGACGTGAATTCACTTTTATTACAAACAATTGCAACTTTGTCTTATATTTCAGAAGAAAATAAACATTTTTGATAATTCAACATAAGTAAAAGGTTAACTTACAACACTTTCAAAAAGAAACAACATCTCAATGATCCTATTTTACAATTCCCCCTCCTAATTTATGATACTTTGTGCAAAGTTTGCAACTAATCTCATTTCCGTTACTGACAAAGCCCAACTTCATGTCACAATCATAGAGAAATGTTTCCAACAATCTTCCAAATGTCACAGGAAGTGCCCTGACGTCAGCGTCTGCGTGACGTCAAAAGTAAAAAGTGTACAAAACAACCGACATAATAACGTATTCAAATATAATTATGTATGTACACAAAAATGTATGTAGATGTAGAGAAAATGTTCTAAAAATATGTACGTTTGTTTATAAACATTCTAAAAATAGATGTTAATGAATATGGTAAACAAAATAACCAGATTTACATTTAAATTCATATGAAATTTACATTGGTTTGTGTTTCCCTTCCTTATATTGTACAGGGTGTTTCAAGACTAGTATTTAATAGCTTATTTCGGAAGTCATTTTGACTAATAAATTTCACATGAACATGAACATACATTCCTTTTTTGGTTACTAATTTACAAAAGAATCACAATTTAAAAAATGGCTTATTGATTTTTGTTTACTCCTGGTAAATAGTACTTGACAATACTGTTATTATATATTTATAATAAGATTTCTTTATTTAGGTATGTATTAATAAAAATGGAATTCATTCATTGATATTTTAATTAAATTTATTTTTGTAATGTTTTGAATCAGAAAAGTGTTTAGATATTGATCTAGATGTATTTGAGAAACAATAAATACCTTGTCGTTTTCTGTATTTCTTCCCATTTTTGTTATTAACCCAAGGACATATTATGAGTTTCAATCAAAGGTCACTCCAAAAATTTAGTTTTAATTGTCGAAGTTGATATATCTTACAATACCTAATACCTTTCCAGAATTTAAGAAAAAAATAATGAAATATTTCTTAAAAAAGTTTGATAATTTATAATAACAACAGCTAATAATAATAAATTAGTTTTTTGTATATGTTATATATTTTCTTTTGTTGGTGTTCGTTCAAGCGTTCATACATATCTTAATTTTTTTTTATACATCTACTCATATATCGATCATATTAGGATTTATCCTGCAGATCTAATAAATCAATAAATAAATACTTATTATAGTAAATTAATATTATATTATGGTGTGAACAAATTTGTTACAACAAAATTACTTTCAATAACAAAAATATTCTTCAATAATAATAATCTTACCTTCATCTCCTAGGAAGGAGTTATCCAGTTTTCCGGACTGGTTCGCCCCCATAGTGTGTAGTTGCCCTGTAAGGGCGGGACAGACGCCGAGTTAGTTACATGGACGCCCGGCGTCCTGTTGTGGCGCTGTGATAACACTCTTGCTGCTTTGTTGTCAGAGAGTTGGTTAACTTTTGATCTCTACAAGTTAACATTGTACGATGCTGCGTTGCAAAATATCTGCAAAGAAAAATAAATGTTATTGTACGGTTTTTTTATTTTCTAATAAGTTTTAGAATAACGGGCAGCTATGGCTCAAATTGGTTAGCACGCTCCGACTCGAATTGAGCGAAATATGAGAGCTGGGGTTCAAATGTTAGATTTGCTAATCTTTATCCAAATAAACAATAATCGAAATATCGAATCGTCACATGCTTTATATTTGGACCACATATATGATTAAAAAGGCAGCGCGTCGAATCGGTCGCTACTTGAGATTGGGAAATCCTTTCAATTTATGAACGATGTGTCACTCTGTAGCATGGCGACAAAAAAAGATAAAAAGATAAACATTGATGTGTTTTAATAAAAAAAAAAAAAATTCAACACCAGAGGTAAATCTACCACACTGTGTGCACAGGATATTTTAAAATATTTTTGAAAAGTATGAGTGAATTAATATTTAAATAATTTTCGAGCAAGATATGAGATCTGGTGTTCAAATGCTAGATTTGATAATCTTTATCCAAATAAACAGCAACTTATCGAATCGTCACATGCTTTATATTTGGACCACATATATGATTAAAAAGGCAGCGCGTCGAATCGGTCGCCACTTAAGATTGGGAAATTCTTTCAATTTACAAGAGATGTGATTCTCTGTAGCATGCTGACAAAAAAAAGGGAAAAATATAAACATTGACATGTTTTAATCAAGAAAAAATAATATCCAACACCAGAGGTAAATTTACCACACTGTTTTTACAGGACAAATTAAAATATTTTTGAAAAGTATGAGTGGATTAATATTTAAATAATTTTCGAAGTATACCCGAACCGGCCGAGCCCTTTAAGTTACCGGGCACGTGTCTTGGCTTGTAATTCATATCTCACAGGAATGAAATATCTGTACACATAGTTTTCTGTGATATTACATTCTGTTATATTACATTCCTCAGATGACAACGTTTCATCTTACATGAAGATAATACAAGTGCATGTGTTGTGACATCGTGATCTTTAAGGCTACATAAAGTAATACAATTCATCTCTTAATTCTATCTTTCAAAGATTTTATTTTGCTATGAATGTTCCCCGCCGTAATAGTAATTATTAAATAAGATGTTTCTGAACGAGGTGATGAAGGAGCCGAGTCAGAAATTTCGAAATGAGTACCGAGAAAATCATTAATGGACGAATGACGTACAACGTTTATGTCATACTGCATTACATTTTTCAATTTAAATCAAAGGTTTGATTTTGTTATTTTAAAAGCAAAATAAAAATATTAGTTGACATTGAAAAATTTAAGAAGGAAAACGGTGTCATCTGTTACGTCATGTCAATCACAAATTTTTAATGGAATTATTTTAAACTAAGGTCAGATTTAAAGAATTTAAATTTAGACTAAAAATATAAGTATGTATAAATATTTAAAATCATTTAAAGGATGTAGGTCAAAATTTATGAAATTTGTATATGCAGTACCGTAATAGCTGTTATCATACCTAGAATAGTTATGAGTATCATAACCGCCGTAGATGTTAATTGAATTTCGAGCTTGGAGATCGAGGATTTTAAGACATCTAAGGCCTGGTATCATTCATAAATCATAACATCCATGGTTTGTGCAGTAGTAATATACGATAGATGTAATCTGAAGGACTTTGAGAAAAAATATCGTACCAAGTGAAATTTATAGCATATAATATGGAGAAACGAAATCATACAATGATATTGAAACACGCAGGAATATATAATGAGAAGTGACTCTATTGTTGAGTATAATATGCCTGGCACAAAGGAATAATATGTAGCACAAAACATTACAATTAGTAAACAATTATTTACTATAATTGCTGAACTATGTACAGAATACAAACATTTGTTTAATAATTTCTACAATTAATTGCTACAAACAACATGAGTTTAATAATCCACAAACAAACGAATAAACTTGGGCTAAACAACGACAACAACCTGGCACTCTAGGATAATGAAGCTTCTGTTAAACAAATGACATCAAAGCTTTTGTCACTATGCGACCAATTAGTTCAGGGTTTCGGTCAACTCAGCTCCGATGTAGGAAAATACGAGTAATGAATGCTAGAAATTAACAGGGAATTATTTTAATGAACAACAGCTTTTGGGGAATGCTTTGGAAAATATTATTAGTTATGTTTTAATTACTCGACAGTATTTCTGGACATTACATAAGCTTTTGATAAAGTTTGGCATGATGGACTTATGCAAATTGAAACAAAATTTACTAAACAATTTTTTACTCATAATAGAATCATATCTTTCTGAACGATATTTTCAAACAAAACAATTACCAATTGAGCATCCTACTAGAAATGGTAAGGCCTTTGTTTCGAACCCCAGTGAAGTCCATGAATTTTTCAAAAATTTTATTCTTCATTATTAAATGTTGTTGAATGTTATAACATTACTGTGTAAAAACAGTGTCTCTGTTAACACTTAATGTGTCAAGTCGTCAAAAGTATTCAATGCTCTAAATCGGAGAGTATACTTGTAAACGCGGCAAAAGACAGGAGAATGATTCAACTACACGGGACTTTGTAGCTCAGTTGGTAGAGCATCCTACTAGAAATGGGAAGACCCTGGGTTCGAATTACAGTGAAGTGCATGAATTTTTCAAAATCGAATAAATCGTCTTGCTGTTCTGCATGTTATAACTTTACTGTGTAAAAGCAGTATCTCAGTTAGTATATCCTATTACATCCGGAGTTCCACAAGGTAGTGTCCTAGGGCCCATTCTTTATGTGCTTTTCACTATAGATGTCCCAACTTCTCCAGAAACCACAATCGCCACCTTCGCAAACGACACAGCAAACAAAGAATGAAGACTCAAAAATTGCATCAGCCCTGCTGCAAGAACATGTTATTTACATTGAAGATTGGCTAAAAAATGGCGATTTATAGTAAATGAAAACATCTGTTCATGTAACCAAAACAACAAGAAGAGAAACATGTCCCCCAATTTATTTAAATAGTAGACCAATTTCTCAAACTGACGACGTAAAAAACTTAGGAATGCATTTCTACAGACGCCTGGAAGAAGCACATTACAACTAAGCGAAACCAACTAAATTTAAAATTACAAAAGTTTTATTGGATTTTAGGCCCCAACTCAAAATTGTCAATGGAAAATAAACTATTAATTTATAAAGAAGCTCTAAAATTGATTTGGACCTATGGTATACAATTATGGGGAACAGTCAGCATTTCAAATATAAATTATATACAAAGATTCCAGTCAAAGATATTAAGAAAAATAATAAATGCTCCTTGGTACTTAAGTAAGCATGCAATACACACCGATTTAAACATGCGTACAATGAAGCGAAGAAGCAAAAACTATCACAGAAAAATACCTGAAGATAATATAGATTCACTCCAATCACAAAGCCATGAACGTTCTGGACAATAGCCAACACATTTACAGACTTAAAAGACACACACCACTAGACATTCCTTACAGGTTTTAATTTAAATTTCATTTTAATAAACAATGGGACACATGTTATAGGCATTAATCTCAAGTAATGCTAACACAATAAACTGTAAAATTTACTTATAGTACGCATTGTACAGAGTGTAAATAATAAATTATCATAATAAAAAAAAAATGTTTTAACTACGTGGAGTGAACTAAACTAAAAAGTTAAAAGATCAAAAGGAATATACGAGATAGAAAAGAAAAACTTTTAAAATGCTTTGATACAGCTCTTTTTATTTCTTAATTCATTTCACATTTCACTACTTTGTTATTGAAGGTAGAACAATTAAGTTGTTCATATAACCAGCCGTTAAATAAAGAATAGTTTAGTTTTTCCATTACAATAATTAGAGGAATTACTTGAAGTAAACTGCTCGCAACTTTCCGTTCTTCTGTTTTTGTAATTTGTAATCAGACTAATAGTTACACATCAAGTTTGACCTAAATTCACTTGTTCTTATTAAAAAAAGTACATATTAAGTATATTTTCTTAATTATCTTTTTATTGTGCTTTTTATTAATTAAAAGAAATATACTTGCATGGAAAAATGGAATTATTATTTTTCTGTGATTAGTTTAAATTAAAAAAGTAGGGTAAGTGGGGTAGAGATGGGCCGGTAGAAGAAATAAACTTTTGGTCTTAAAAGTACATTAGACTGATATCTCTCATGGGGAATGTTAATTTTGTTGTTTAGAGACAGTGTAAGTAGCAGCTTGAAAATTAATGCACCCAACACTGAATAATCCAAGATTTCTTAAAAAATTGCCAAAAAAAATTGTACCTTCTAAACATTCTTAGTTAATTACTACTTCGGTAGATTTAAACTAATTATTAATGTACATACTTTATAAATATGTGCATAAGACGTAATCTAAAAATGTGACCTATTTTTACACAGTCATTAGTAATTTAGTGGTCCACTTAACCTCTGATTTGAAGACAAATGGACCACTTACGGTTTAAGAGATCAATTCAACCGGTAAACAGGAAAAAATCATTTGCACGTAGAAAGGTAAACGATCTTGTAGCCATTTCATGAGTTCTGAAGTTGTTCCATGGTTAATCAAAAGGTGATGATAATGAAGAAGCTTGCAAGGAAAATTATTGTAACGAGCGAGAGTCACCGCAGATGAGTCATCACGGCTGACCTGTCTGGTCAGGTAGTTGCGTTAAAGGTCAAGTGGGATAAGAGCGACGTCGCTATTGTTCGGTAATTTTAAAAAATGGCTCTGGAATGTTCGAGAGATTAATTGGCGGCAGGTATATTAGATATTTTCTTGCCTTGTCTTGCTTTAAAATTTGTAGCTCTTGTCTTGTTCTTGTCTTGCATTTTTTTCAAGACTGATACAAGACTAAGAAAAATACAAGATTCTCATGTATCATTAGTCGCATCAGATTTTTATTATTATAATAACAACTTACAGTGATTAGTTCTTATATTATATGACTTATACATATACTTCTCATGAACTGGTAAATTTAGGAATGTTGACGAAAGAAAATAATTTGAAAAGCTTGGTAGAATATCTACCTGCCTCAATCTGGCATTGCGGGTGTATTTATCTGGAAGCAATTAGCAGTATTATGGCATGATTTAATTATCTGACAGGCCAACACAAACAGAAACATGGAATCCACATTACCGTGCGGGTATCGTACGTATTATACATCACAATCCGGTTAATGTACGCTGATACTGTAGGCTGTAGAAACAGATATGGTCAGAGCATTCTCGTATGCCTGTGTGCTATGCTAATGCAATTATTCTAAGTATTGGTCAATATTTGGACTTTGATGTCGAGTCAAACAAGGAGCAATGAGTTAGAAGCTAAGTACTGGGATGGGTAATCATGTTAGACTATTTTAATTGTACAAGGTCGTGTTTTATGTTATTTAGGGCCGAGATATCCAAGTCTCAATAAACTTCCTAAAAAATGTATGTCAAATAAATATTTTTTTCTTTATATTTACATCCTAATAGCTTATTTAACGAATAAACTGACTTATTAGCTAAATAAATTATAAAGTACTACAAGCAGCCTATGTAGGTACTTTATTAGACGTCAAATATTCGTGTTCAATATTATATGTTAACTGGCTTTATAATACGTTTTTCATTTCAAGTATTAAAATTAACTTAACTTTTGTTAACTGCCATAAATTTAAATTTGTACTGTCCAGAGGTAAATTTTGATGAAATGGATGATTTATTAGAAATGCAAGAAACATACGATAATTATTGAGGCGTGTATATGTTATCCTCTACACATGTTATTTTCTTGACATTGTATCTTGCACACATTCAATCTTGCACAACTTTTATCCTCCACATTTTTAATCCGCGAAAAAAGTAATGTTACACACATTTTATCTTCAAAATAATTTTATCATCCACATATTTTATCTTCCACTCATTTTATGTTCCACACATTTTTTTTGAGAGTTCGCAATAAAATCTTGCTGTTACTATCAGCCAGATAAATTCACGCGTTTTCTTTACTACGGAGTTTACCAGCTAGATAAATTTAATCCGTTTCGTAGATAACAGAAACTTTGACAGACGATTGAAAAACCGGCCTTTAGTGATAATGTCTGATAAGTTTCTGTTAAATTAATGTTCCTGGTAACCACGAATTTCCGTTTTCAATATCTTGTTAGCGCTACCAAGAGGATAAGTCTTAGATGATATGAGGATAAACTAACAGCTAGTTTATGCTACCGATAAAATTTTGCCAGTAAGATAAATTTACGAATAAGGCCAAATGTAAAATATTCTGTAGCATTTTGATAATATTGTTAAAATACTGAATTAGTACAATGTACCTATTTTATGAGAGTGACGACGAAG
This sequence comes from Stenolophus ochropezus, assembly GCA_035578165.1. NCBI lineage: Eukaryota > Metazoa > Arthropoda > Insecta > Coleoptera > Carabidae > Stenolophus > Stenolophus ochropezus. The sequence goes on along the minus strand of JAQOWZ010000028.1, from coordinate 690,533 downwards.
AAGAATTAAGAGACTTTATTATTGAGATGTAATAAATTAAGCAATAAGTAGTTCATGTTAATTTATGGAGTGACAACGATTTAAATTACCATTAAAATAAGCATTTAAAAAATTTCCTGTAAAACTGAAGCATTTCGATATTATTGTTAAAATATTGAATTAGTGACCTACAATATTTTTTATGAAAGTGACAACAAAGAAGAATTAAGAGATTTTATTATTGAGATGTATAGAAGACCTTACGTTATAAGATGTAAAGAAATAAGCAGATCGTGGTCATTTCTAGAGTAGCCATGATTTAAATTATTAAAATCAGGATTTAAAAAATTTCCGGTAAAACTAATTTAATTTGTAGCACTTGACCTGAGAGCAAGAGAAACTTTGTAATTCACCTCGTACGGTGGAGAATCAATAAAAATGGAATTAAAAACGCACTCCGAGCTCTGTTTCATCCGCGATTTAGCTACGTACGTGAACAAGAAGAATAACAAGAGAGGGAGCTCATATTTTTATCCCAGCCACAACAGGAAATTGTATTTCGCGGATTTTGTGCATATGAAAAGGAAATTTAATTTTCAAATCAAATTTGCCGGGCAGGATATTGAATTATGTGAAAATAGGAAAAAGCATATGCAAACATATTTAATGAGGTATTTCATACATATAGAATACCTACCAAGAATATTATTTCCTTGAAACTATCACCATGATAGTTTCAGGGAAATAATATTCTTGGTATCCATAGCACCCGACAGGATTATACGACGAAGTTTTTCTCTTTTAAAATATTTTAAATTTTCCTCAAGAAACTATAAATTTTCTTTTATTCTTTGGAATTCTATGTAATTTTATATTTGTTTTTTTTTCTCCTATTCAAGAATCATTTAAAGGTTGAATCTTGGGTTGTCTTATATACAGAGTGTTTATTTTAAATGGGCTACCATTGCCATATTGAGAATTGTAGTATGAAGTTAGTTAAATTAGCAAACAATTTCTATATTACAAGACTATTAAAATATCCAAATCAAAATTTCATTTCAACCAATGGTTCTCAAGATGTAGAACGTCCAAATCTGCGTTATTTTCACTCTAATTTTATCTTTAAATTAAAAAAATCCAGTCAGAAAAAAGGAAGATATCGACATTTGATATTTATTTTTTCATAGCCACTGCTATTTTCATGTAACAGTATAAAAACTTATTACTAGTACAGAGTAAAAATTAATTTTTTACTGCTTCATTTACATTTAATTGCATTTCTAATTTTTTAGACTATATAGCATATACTTTTTACGTTTTGAGCACCCGACAGAAATATAAAATGTCGACGCTACTGAACTGAAATTATAGAATAAAAACATTATGTTATTAATACTCACTTTTTACGAATAAATGAATGAATTCAAATAAATATGAATTTCAATAAAATTACATGATTCAATAAAAAGTATGTTTATTAATAAACTTTCAGACATTTTAATACGTTTGGATAAATTTAAACCAAATTCATTATAAATTAAGGGAGGTGGGTTTGTAAAAGTATTATTATTAATTGCTATTATGAGTACAAGCGCATTAACTATTTAGTCATTACATTGTTTTATTATACTTGTACATATGTATTTTATAATAATTTGTTTTTTATTGTTTCAGACGCACTTGTCAGAGGTAATTTGAAGGAAACAGTGAGTTGTACATTTTATTGTTTTTCTTATTTTTAACTTCTTTCCACGTGTTTCGTCGTCGTATTTTATTATCGGCTTTATTTGAAGGAAAATAAAACCTTTTAAGACATAAAATTCAATACAATCTGTGCGCCGTGTTCTTTCATAAAATTTTATTTAATATTGTATCTGTCTGTCATTGCCAATTTTCGTTACAACTTACAAGTTACATACAAATGGATGTACGGGGCGAGGCAATATAAAAATTTAATCTGCAAATAAAAAGTAATGTTCTTTAGAGAATTCACAACAAATCTTGGAAATTGTAATCAAAATATTGACAGAAATACTAAATAAATTATATCTTTTCGAAATCGATACTAAAGTACATGATATCACTCCACGAAGTTAGCCAAAGTAGTACCTAAAGTAAAATTTACAGACTATGTCAAAATTTAACTTTACGGACTCATCTGCCAAACTGCTTTGACCAATATTTTAATAGTATTATATTTTTACAGTTTATTTTAGCACTATTTAAAATAACAAACATATGATTCTATAATATTATTGGTGAATTTATTTATTATTTATCTTTCATAATAATTTATCTGATTTCATGCAGACGATGTCTAAGCAGGTGTTAACATAAATGAAAATTATAAAGAAATATTTGACACTTGTGAGACGGTTTTTCAACAAAATTTCGAATTAGACAACAACTTATTTATACATTATAAACATCATACATAATTTGGAGAATTTTGCGTTTATAAATTTTAAAACAACACACGAATATTTTTATAATTACATATTTTGTTTAGGAAATACTTTTTATATAAATGTTGTAAAATTGATTTGTATTAATTAATGATGTAGAATATTGCTTATATGAGTATGTAAGACTCAGAATATATAATGTTATGAAATAAGTAATATGAATTTTAAATTTAATCAAAAATCTAATTTGCTTTTATTATATTGATAAATTTATAATTTTAGTATTTTTACTTTCTAAAAATTATTTTATCATTCCATCAAAAATTTAAATTTCGAGCGTAAATTAGCCAACAAATTTAAAGGTCCGTAAAATGCTCCAAGGTCATAGAACTGAATAGGGTAAACGAAATAATATTTAAATGAAATATTTTCTCTAATACTCATTAATTGTTGTATATTTTCATATTCTTCTATAAATTGGTAATATTTCGACAATGGTTTAGAACCCTATTCAATCGAATACATCAAATTCTTTTCTGTCTGCAACCACATCAAAATTCCATCTTGTTCATTTTTCAATTACGTTACATCGTGATGGTTTAGGAAACGTACCATCTCAAATATTAAAACAAGAAAACGAATTTGGGAATGAAAATTGAATGTAAATGAAGTTCTGGGCCGTTTGTTTGCATAAGCCTCGTTAGAGCGAATGTAGAATGTAAAACAAGATCCAGCACCTGTAATTCCGAATCGATATCGCCAGTTTAAGCTGTTAAGAATAAATTCTTATTCTAATGTCGGACTCTTCATGCATAAGTAATAACCTGTAAGTACGGCCAATTTCCAACTTTGAGAAAATGTCAGAATTCTTAATGGATTTATTTTTCTCTCAAACTTGATACAAACCTGAAATTTATTTGTTATCCTGAGTGGGGATTATCTTCGTCCGAAGTTCTTGGGCGTAAGATATTTGGACTCCCATCTCTCATTTTGGGACGTATACATTTTATCCTCCATACATGTTATATTGCTTGACATTGTACCACAGAATAGTTACACACAGAAGCGACACTCCGTGTCGGTACCTTTCATGTTCCCCTAGTCAGTTCTATGAACTAGAAGCATTGTGTAGACCTTTAAATTTGTGCTCTTCCCCTATCTCTCTCTCAGATGTGAGGAAACTTTCCGATTATAAACAATTGGCCCTTTAAATTTGTGCACATTCTCCATCTCTCTAATTTTCGCTTATCTGTCTTACTGTCGCTTCTGTATAAACCTATTCTATGATTGTACCTTGCACACTTTCAATCTTGCATACCTTTTATCGTGCACACTTTTAATCCATGAAAAAACTTATCGTACACACATTTTATCTTCCAAATCATTTTATCATCCACACATTTTATCTTCCATTCATTTTATATTTCACACATCTTATCTTTTACACATTTTATCTTCAAAAAATTTTAATACTAGATATTTCATCTAATTATAAGTGTGTTAATTGCATGGGCAATAAAATGAATGGCAGGTACAATTACAATGTTTTAAAGATCAAACGTTGGCGAAAATAAAATGAATGAAAGATAAAATGTGTGGATGATAAAATGTGCGCAAGATAAAATTGTGTGTAAGATAACTTTTCTTCGCGGATTAAAAAGTGTGCACGATAAAAGGTGTGCAAGATTAAATGTTTGAAAGATACAATGTCGAGCAATATAACATGTGTGGAGGATAAAATGTATGCTCTCCTCATTTTGTAAAAATATGGAATGTGTTCCATATGAGAAACTAGGGCGTTTGGATAATGAATCTGCATCCGGAATTGGTATTTATCATTTGTTTAGTTTTATTTTCCAATACAGCGAACAACAAAATACAATTGTTTCACTAGACCTGCGGTTGTTTCTCATTGGACATTTTATATCCTGCTAATTAATTGGATTAGCGACTGTTATACATCAATATCGAACCGTGAACAATAATTCCAATATCGCTCATGTGAGTTAATAAACATTTCATCGCATACATGCGTTTGTTTTATTCTGTATGGGAAATGTTCATATGTTAAATAAAATGTATGCCGATATATTGGCTCATATTACTAACTTTGTTTATAAATGTGACAAAATATTGTTATGTTGTGAACAATATCAAAATTTTGTAATTATTAAATGTTAAAAATATTAACCTTTGCTGTTTATTGGAATATTAAAACATATTTTATATATAAATACAGTTGATTCTACTTAATTTGGAAAGGTTGGGACCAATTAAACGAATTAAACTAAACAGTAAAGAAAGTATTTAGATCAATATCATTCCTTTGTTAACTGTAGTCCTCGTAACGATTACTACCTGTGAGATCGGTGCTAATTTAATGTGAAGTACTCTAATTCTTCTCCTGATATAATTAGTTCAAAATCATCTTCCGTAGAAACCAGTCATTGTAATGTTTAGTACCTTTAAGAAGTGTGCTCACTCACTGTGAAATACTCTAATTCGTTCCTTAATGTAATTAGATCAAAAGCACCCTCCGTGAAATCCAGTCATCGTAAAGTTTATTATCTGTGAGAGGGGTGCTGACTCACGGTGAAGTACTCTAATTCTTGCCCTAATGTAATCAAATCAGAATCACCCTTTGAAAAAACCAGTCACTGTAATGTTTACATCTGTAAGAGGGGTGCTCACTCACTGTGAAGTACTCAAATTCTAATTCGTTCCTTAATGTATTTAGATTAAAATCATCCTCCATAAAAACCAGTCATCGTAATGTTTACTATCTGAGAAAAGGGGGATCACTCACTGTAAAGTACTCTAATTCCTGCTCTAATGTAATTAGATCAAAATCACCCTATGTAAAAACTAGTCATCGTAATGTTTACTATATGTAAGAGGGGTTCTATTGAACTATTTTAATTCTTGCCCAAATTTAACTAGAACAAAAGCACCCTTCATAAAAACTATATAGTCACCGTAATGTTTACTACCTGAGAGAGAGGTGTTCACCAATTTTTACGTAGGGAATTGTTGATAAAGAATGTTCACATTAATGAAATATAAACTCATTGTTAAGAATCATAATAATACTATTGATTTTAAAATAAATGTTTACGATTCAAATCTAACAATTTAAAAACAAATTCAAAAAAGTTATGGAAGCAATACAAATTCTACAATCTTTGTTTACAAACAAGTTGCAAAAAATATGATTTTTTATACATTTATATTCAATATTGAATGAACATATTTCAATATCTTACAAGTTTTCATTTTTCCAACTTTTTTAATATTTCATTCTTATCTGTTGGTAAAAACTTCAAATTGTGGATATGTGAAGCAAATATTCCAAAAGAGCAAATAATAGACGGTGGTAGCGAGGCTCCTAGATCTCATAGATTTGCTACTTGCAACTTATAAACTAAGAGATAGTAAAAGTTTTGAACTATGGATATTCAACAGTCTGAAACGTTGAGAAAATAAGAGAAAAGTTATCAAACTAAAACTTGATTTAAATACTAGTCTTCTCTACAAACTTTGGTCGGTTCTTAGAGGGAATTATTGTTACCACTCTGTGCAAAATGTGATATTTTTACAGAAATCTGATGTGGACACCACAAGACTTCCTTGCATGCCTATTAAATTTTACATACCGGCTGTTTATTTTATCAGTAAACATAGGTTAGTTTCTTTACTACAGTTACAAAATGACAGCAATGTATTGAAGCGTTTATCTTATGAGTAAACATAGGTAATACTTTTCAGACTTGTCACATGTCAAAATCAATCAGACACAAGTAGAAGGTTGATTTTTTTTTATTTTATAATGTAGTAATTAATTTCTATGTCTGATTTTTAACGTTCATCTCGATCTTCCACTGGACATTGTAAAAATCAAATCATTTTGAAATGAAATAAATAAATATTTACATTTAATAATTGTATTATAAAATGAAAAAGATTAATTTTAACGTTTCTGTTCTATGTAATATGAATTTAATAAAATAAATATATAAAAAAATTGATTACAACTATACTTCAAACAATGCTTTGCGCATGCGTGTAATCAAAGTATCTTACATCTAAGTTGTCAAATATCACCACAAATCTTCCTCTGCATCATTTAAAAATGCTGGTAATAATCTAAAAAAATCTATTTTCGCAAAATTACAGTGGAGTTATCTTTGGAACTAAATAATATGCGCAATCCTTTTTAGAAATTGGGAATGGAGATAGTTTGACATTTCAGGATATTAACAAAGGATATAACATTGGGACTAACTAATCGTTTTTAGTGGCTAATGCCTTTTATGAATCTAGGAATAATTTATAATAGTTTAATTATAATATAGTAATATTTAATACTTTTTTAATCTTTAATATATTGCTATCAAATCATTTTCCACTGTAATGATATACTCTATGCTTACTAATAAAATAAATTCGCTGTGTTTTTTTCTGCACTTCATTTACACTTATGTCATTTGAAAGTGAGATACGGTCTTCCAATAGATCTCACATACAAAATTTTAACTAGAAAAGTTGTAGAATGTAGACCATTGACTCCTATTCCATGTAGAGTAAATAATAATATACAAGTATTGTATTAATTACATGATTAAAATTTGCATATGCAAATTTGTTTTGCATAAAACTACAAAAAACCTTTATGACTTCATTTTGCAGTAGATTTTTAGTAATGAAGCTTTAATTAACCACTTTATTTTCAAGCACAAAAAGTATATGAAAATATGAAATTATTTTTCGATTTTAATGAAAAATTATCATTTCACATTTATAAAGCTGTCGTTATAATTTAGATAAATGCTCATAAAACAAAATGGACACAAAGGTAATTCATTTTCAACTTTGTCATTTATTTTTTTACAGGCTACTAGAAGTTTTTATTCAATTTAACTTTACATGCCTTTGAGAAGTGTAATAATATTAATGTACTAAAACAAAATAAAGACTTTTTTTCTACCCAATAAAATTAAGTGGAAATTTATTTAATTAGACAGAAATGCAAAATTTTATTTTTATTTCGTGTTGAATTGTACAATCATAGGTTAGTTGTTGACTTTGGAATGAAATATAAAACGAAATAACGATATCTATAAAGCGCATTGTTAAAAACGAAATATATTTTTTTAATAATATCATTTTATTTCTTTATTAATATTAATTATATTGTTTTTTTTCTATTTTTTTAACTAATTTCTCTAAATTCGATTGAGTCCCATTCATTTCTGGAATTAGATACACAGAAAAATTAGATCATATTCAAAGGAAAATAAATTGAAATTACTAAAAATTATGATAAAAACAAAATAAATCAAGACTACAGTACTATTAATAGATAATTTTTTTCATAAACAATATTTTTTTTGAGACTAATAACAAAAGCAATTAGAGAATTTTCTAAGGCAATTATTGTAAGTACAAGTATAGAACAAGAATAAGAGAGAATAAATAAATCTGATAATCTAGAGCAAATTGCGAAGCAAATACCTAGAGCTAATTAGAAATTAAAACATATTTACTGTAAACCAGAACAATTATTGGAAACAATAAAAGATCAAGAACTGGAGAAATTGAAGTATTTTAAGATAATTAAATAAACCAGAGAAATAGGTAAACGGAGCGTATTTTGCTTTGATAAATAAGCAATTAAAAACACTTAAACATTGAGAATTGTGAATGAATAAATGAAAGTAAATTGAAAAAAAAACTGTATTGCGTCGAATTTAAACTGATAACCGTTGAATTTCTTGCGATGGAAATTAGATTTGCTGGAATGTACGTTAACGTAATTGAATTTTTTAACTAAAAGCAATTTTGTTGGTTTAAGTCTATTTTATTGAGAATATTTTGATTAAAGTTCCTTTCAAAATAACGCAATTTTATCGGATAATTTTGTCTGGGAGTTCTGAAGTCTTGATGATGGATCACTTCCTAACATGTCTATCTATTTCATCGGTTGAACTATCTCCCGATCTAAAAATAAAAAAGAAATTTATTTAAAAGCAGTAAAATTAACTAAGCTACCACTGAGAATTTTACTTGAAGTCGAAACGTTGTTGCGTTTTTGTATTTTAACAAACTTACTGAATTCTCCAAGAATTTCTTCACTAATTCATTCATCCAGGCCAGTAGGATAAGTGGGAGAGAGATGGACCGGTAGGACAAAGGTATATTAGAATGATATATCTCATAGAGAATATTAATTTGTTGTTTAGAGACAGTGTACGTATAGCCGCTTGAAAATTACTGCAGTCAAAACTGAATAATCCAAGATTTACTTAAAAAATTGCCAAAAAAAATTCTACCTTATATACACAATTAGTTAATTACTACTTCGGTAGGTTTAAACTAATTATTTATGTACATACTTTATAAAAATATGTAACTTAACGTAATCTAAAAATGTGGTTCTATTTGTACAAATTTAGAGGTCCATTTAACCTCTCATCTGAGAACATGTGGACCACTTATATTAAGGAGAGATGGACCAGAGGATTTTTATTGTTAAAAAGATCAATTCAACCGGTAAACATGTAAAATATAATTCAAATATAAAAAGGCAGGTGGTCTGCTTGCTATTCCATGAGTTCTGAAGATCTGTTATTAAATCGTTAATCAGAAGATGCTAAAGACTTTGAAAACGAATATACGGGATGCAAAATTATTTAACAAAAATTGTAAAGAAGAAGAATTGGTCGTTGTTTGCACGAATAGTATACCACATATGAGAAATGACAACAATCTGTTAACTAGTTCATCTCGTCATAGCATTGGTCCGTCTCACCTATATAGTAAAGGAGAGTTGGACTATTTTAATCCCGAATAAGATATCTGTGATATTTCAGAACATAGTTTAAAATTTTTCTTTATTCTTTTAAGTAAGCCTAGTAAGTTGTTACAAATAAATTTTATTTTTTAAATATTATTCAATATTACATAGGGTGAGTCATTGAAATGTCCGTCTTCGATATCTCCTTGTCGTTAGAAATACAGCATAAATTTATTTATTAACTGAATTTATACATCCTCTCAAGAAGCATAACCTAAAATTATTTTCACATATACAAAATAGTAGGTGTTGCATTACGGCACGGCGAGAATTATTTGCCTTTTTTAAATGGATCACGCTATATGTTTTTACATTTTTTAAATTGTATTTTATTTTCCTATACAAACATATGAATTTTGTTTTAGTTTTCCACGGCGTTGCCAAGTTATTTCTTTTATACTCTAAAAAAGACCAAATACACGCATTGCTTTATAGAGACATACTGAAGTTATTTTAATAGTAAAAATTTAGATTTTTTTTCTATACAACTGTAACTATGTTCTATGTTCTCATAATTTTTTTAATGAAATTAATTACTCAATTTCATATGACTATAACACGTCATTTTCAAATGGAACTTCCTTTCGTTATTAATTATTACAATTTAATCTTTAATCGTCTGTTAGAAGGAAACGAGAAAACAATTAGGTATAAGATAAGTTTTGAAATAAGGCAGACAAGAGTTTATTTATTTACAGAGAGAAGTTTGTTCGTACACGCAATGTGGTAGGTCGATACGGTTGCGAGTTAGCCAATGTGAGGAATTTAGGGAATGGCGCAGGGTTAAATGGAGCTCACTGACTTGAACTCGATGAGTTGGATACACATCACACGAAATTTATTTAATTTTAATCACAGATCTTTCAACTCAAAACCTTTCTTCCAATTCGTGTTTTCCAAGAGATTTTTAAAGAAACTCACGCTGAAATTTCTTATTGTGCACTTGGTTAACGCGCTTCGAATCAAGGCGAATAAAATGTGAGATCTGGATTTCAAAACTAATGTTCGCCAAAATTTATCCAAATAAAAATATCGCTGCATCCCATTTATAAGGCTGTAGATTGACAATATACACCACTAAAAGACAAGTTAAATTTGTCATGAAATAAGTACCTTAGGTACTTGAAGCATTAATTCTTCTAGGAATGTTGTTTAATCAGTTCAGACTCAAAATTTACTGAGTGTGAGATTTGGAGTTCAAATCCCAGCTTTTCCAAATTGTATCCCAATAAAAATACTGCTGCGTCCGAGTACATCGGAACACACTATAAGCTGTAGGCTAACAATCTACTCCATTAGATGCAAGTAAAACTAATGAAACCAGTATCTTAGGTATTTGAAGTCCTTTCCCATCTAGAAAACTTAAACCAAGTATTAAATTTCAAGATCGTTTACTTCAAATTACTTCTAGGAAATATTTCATTTCAAGTTCCTACATCGTTTTAAAAGTTCCTAATTGTAATATCAGAGCGAAAATATATAAATTGAGTTTGAAATACTTTGGTCTATACAGAATTTTTTTTTTTTCGTTCGGACGAAAACTGACACCTTTCCGATTTCCGGTGTTTTTTCAAATCGGAAAGTACAATATTCCGATATTTTAGTGTAGTTGCTCTTGCTAGGCTACGAAAAATAGCAGTCCGGGAATATTTTTCCAGCATTTCCGTACAATACACAGTCGTACGCAGTTGTTTTCCGTAAATAAAAATACAATCAAATTTATTTCATTAGCATTGAATACAAATGAATCACAAAAAGATGGTATGTCTAAAACGTAGGAAAAGTGACCTGGTGTTCCTGGCCTCGCCTACGGCTCGAAGAAAAAGAAAGAAAAGTTTAAATTTTTGATAATCTCAATCCAACTAAAATATATACTATAATCACACACAATTCACAAAAGTGCGGTTTTTGCCTTTGGAACGAAATATATTATTGTTGTTATTTTATTGTCTCTGTCAAATAAAAACAACTTCTAAAAAGTAGGTAATAAAAAAAATTGGCCAACACATTACAGGAACAAGTTATTTTCTCCTAGCAACATATATTACAGTAGTTACAAACTCTACTCTCATTTCACACAAACGTATTTGCTAGATTGCTACACTATTTAATCTCACCTCTCGTACATTTGCCAGACGATTACACTGTTTTTTTAGCAGCATTCATATTTCATTTGAAAGATAAGGTTACGTAACAAAAAATGTAATCATAAAAGCACATTGTGGCATTTAGAAAATCAGTCGAGTAGCACAATCGTAAATCAAGTAATCTGTGAACGCCTAAATCATGTGAAATGGTATCAGTTGCACGCTAAACAGAAAAGAGGCAGTAGCAAAAATTCAAAGTAGCAGAAATTTAAAATGTGATTTTTTCTACTTTTTACCCTTAATTGCCATGCTGAATTTTAAATTCTTTGATTGTTGTAGCTGATTTATAAATGATAGAGAACGTAGAACATAATTCAGTACAAAAAAAAATAGATTTAAGTTATAGGAAATTGAGGTACCCATTTATATAGAGAGTACAAACTATAGATGTTCGTGTATATTCGACGCGATTCGTTATATTTCGTGGTAGTACAAATAAATTCTACTAGAGGGATCTGGAAAAATTAGTGCCGTTCATTGCATGATGCCTTAAAATTAATCAGTTTAGTAAAACGATCAACAAATGTTGTATGATAAAAAGGATTAATTTAAAAACAAAGCAGTAGACAGTAAACCGTGAACATGTAATCACTCATACGCCCCGAGGTTTGTTTTTTATGTCTTGTATGGCATTTATAAACTCTCAAACAAAATGCTATGTTTTTTTTGTTAAACTAAACCAAGCTAATCTAATTTTATGTTCTGTCAGTTATAAACCCAGTTTTACACTATAAAATGAGAACTTCTAAAATAAGTCACTAATAACATGAGTCATGAACTCGCGGTACATCAATATATAAATGAGAAAATAAGAGAGTAAGAAAAATTCGTTCAGCAACCTTGCAAAATATTGTTCAGCAGTTTCTTTGGATGCTTCATCAGAAAAAGCTTTCCTCTGTGACATTTTTTTCAGTTTTGTAATAAAAATATAATATAAGGTTGGCTCATAACTAACTTTATCTACTGTGACGTGAATTTTTTGACACAGTTTTCTTGCCAAATTGTCATACGCCGGTTGAAAAAGAGAAATTTGAAAATGTAGTGACGGATTTTTGTCAGCTATGTGACAAATAAATCCACCAGATAAATAAGATATAACTTTACTACAGAATGCTTACAGAATACCCTTATTTCTCAAACAATAGAAACAACGATATAAGCATACCGATAATCCATTTTGGACCGTAACTGAAAGTTCTTTATCAAAATTTAGATATATTTCTATGTACTCATTTTATATATTATATTTGGTCAATACATCGAATTAAGTCATTTCGACTATTTCTAAACAAACAATTATTGATGTGTCACTGTCTTTGACAAACTGATTTATTACACTCCTCTCTCTCATTTTCAAACGGAGATTATATAGCAAGGTTTAGTGATCAACAGAAATTTATCCGGCATCATAAAGTAAAATAAGTATAATAAAACTGATTATTTAAATAAATCAATGATTCTAAACCAGAGAACATCGTGTTTTTATTGCTAGTGAATATATTGAAGAATATAGTTAATTAAATTGGGCATCAAAAGGACAATGTAATTAAATGAGATGGGTCCGTATGTGGAATGAAACAGCCCGTATAATATTGAGAATTATTCAACCCGTATTAATTAGAAATGAAACTAGAACAAGGGGTAGTGACCTGTGGATGTGACCAGCATCCATGTTTGCGGTGTACACACGACCTATAAACACCGCATCAATATTGCTTTGTTCCTCTGCTCTACGGAATATTCATTCCATTGCAAATTTTTAATAAATATATCAATATCTCTCACTGGGTTTGATAATTTGCTTTATCACAAATTCAGGATTGATATATTTTTGCGCCGAAACGTGGATGGAATGCTTTAATTGTGCACCATTGGTACATGGTTATTGTGTTTCAACTCGAATTAAAGTGAAATGTGAGATGTGGGGTTTTCTCTATCAATTTTTTAATAAATATATCATAAAGGATCAATATCTCTCACTGGGTTTGTTAATTTGCTTTATCACAATTTCAGGATTGATATATTTGCTTCGAAACGATTAAACGCTTTAATTGTATCCTGGAAATTACACCATTGGAACATGGTTATTGTGTTTCGAACTGAGTGAAATGTGAGATGTGGAATTAATTTCTAGCCTCGCCAATTTTCCAATGAGGCGGAATCCACTATAAACTATACAAGTATAAGATTTGTTGTACAGCTGATGAAGTGTCACATTTTATGAAATCCGAAATTTCAGTCATGTCACGTGCCACTAAAGGAAAAGGCAGAAGTTGAAAAAAAAATGTAATAAAATAAATTGTACTCTTTAGGCACTTAAAATTAAATCTTATTTGGTACTACAAAAGGGTGATTTTAACCTGGTTGACTGGAGAGGAATAACCTTGCTCAAAAACTATCAAAAAATTTACTCGATAGAATAAAGGAAAAAGTTGAGTGTAAATGAAGTAGAGAATAAGGTTTTCGAGAAGGAAGATCTTGCAAATGATAAAAACACAATTAAAATAACTATTGAACAAATGATGGAATTCTAAGAAACGATTTATCTAATGTTTATAGACGATGAAATCTCTCAGGATACCTAACTCTAAAAATCCTTTAAAATATTTAGTGAAAACTTTTTTACTGAATGAACTTAGTAAATATATAAAATTTTAAGAAATTCCTAGAATCTGGCAATACTGATTTGAGCTAAAATCTTAGCGTGCCATCATAAGTCACATCATGTCACATACCCAATAGTATAAAGCGCAGTCAAATCTTACCCTGAGCTGTAGTCAACTGAACTAGCTTTATTACCATAATAACAACCAACTAACTTCACAGATATTTATTAAATGACACAAAATAAATCCTCGTAAAACAGAGTACCTGTTAAGAGTGGGTGAATTTGGACAGATATTTGATAAAATAAAAGAATGTTATTCACTCCAAAAGACAGACAAAATAGCTGGTCTTGTGCATTTATTGATAATCTGGATTGTTTAATTCATAAGTAACAAATAGTGCAGTGGAATTATTCTCTATCTTATATTAATCTCATAAACCTGAGGGAAACCAGGTAGAGAGACAATTTTGACATTTGAACAATTATATAAAGATTGCATTCAATATAAAAAGAGTTGTCCTAATATTTGTTATAACCATTTATGATAGAATTGAGTGACTGATATTGGAAATCATTAACAATTGTAAGAATGTGCTTGTTGGTTTGCGTGGGTATGATCAGTTGCTTTGATATCTTTTGTTTCTAGGGGCGCTCGGCATTATCTGAGGACTAATATTGGGGTAGACACTCAGCTGAGCTGGCGAGTCTAAAGCATTTGCCACTAAGTGACCTCACGCCTTCACGGATACCTGTGTCATATCCACGGTTGTGCAGCAGTTGTTAACGCAAAGTATAAAAAAAAATGAGTGAGGGAACATTGGTTTTATTATGGTTATCAAAACGCTAGACAAAACGGTAACTGACTTATGAGAATAAATGACTAGTTTAACCTTGTATATACTTCATCATAAATATCAACATTCATAGAAGACTAAACATATCTGATTTCACCCAAACCCAAACTAGATTACATTAACCACCCTTGTAATACACTACATTATATCTAATCCACCCTTAGTAACCCTTCTAGAGGTTAGTGGTGAACCGTCAGTGTCACCTAGCGGGTACTCAGTGGCAACATGAAGGAAAGGCAGAGTGAAGAGAGGTTTGAAACTACAAAGGTTACACGGTCGTTGGCCATTTCTTACCGGCCTATTGATTACCTACAGACGCGGCGTAAAGACCGGGAAGGGAAGAAGGTAAAAGGAAAGGATGATGAAGATGGACGAGGTGATAATTGAGGTAAAAGTCACAAGTGATAGGGCGGTTATTATTAGGGTTATATTTAGTAGTTTTTCAATGAAGTATTATTGCTACGGTATATCTAACAATATAATGTGGTTAGCTCACAAAATGCTTACGTTTTACTTCCTTATACGCAGTAAAGAAAAATTTTGGTTTTCCGTTTTCAACTGAAATATCCATTTAGACCATCCTTGAATGCATTTTGAGTAGATTTGAAGTGACGACTGTGCGTATGTACACATGTACGTAAGTCACAAATAATTTGCCGTAGAATCACAGAATAGTTACACACAGAAGCGACACTCCGTGTCGATACCTTTCATGTTCCCCTAGCCAGTTCTATGACCTTAAAGCATTGTGTAGACCTTTAAATTTGTGCTCTTCCCCTATCTCACTCTCAGATGTGAGGAAACTTTCCGATTTTAAACAATGGGCTCTTTAAATTTGTGTACATTCTCCATCTCTCTCTAATTTTCGTTTCTCTGTCTTACTGTCGCTTCTGTATAAACCTATTCTGTGGTAGAATGTTGATATTTTGTACATGGTACTGCTATAACATCCACTTGTGCACCTCCTTTTTTTATTGAAATCGGCAGTGACAGAAAAGCACTTTGCTTGAAGGTTTTCTTTTTTATTTTTGCGCATAACTTAAAAACGATAATCTGTAAAACATTGTAATTATGTATGTGGGAGTGTTATAATATGTAATTTTGTTATTCTCTTTAATGCAATAGACATACAAGGTAGTCGTAAGTCATGTGGTGTCCACGTCAGATTTTTTAATCTGGATCAATTATTTTTCATGACAGGATCAATTTACCACTTACACACAACATGAACTGATTTATTTGAATCGAACTTATTTTACTAATGTGATATAATTCGAGTGGCAAAAATAATACTACTAATGTAGAAGTTTCATGATATGTACATATAAAGGTGGAATCGAAAGTTGGCCACATGATTTTACTCGGAAGTTGTTATAGATTTTATTATAAAATAAAATATTTCTTTAAAGCAGTGGTTCTCAAGTTACAGGACAAAGTTAATTTTTTTAATGAGATTAAACATATTTTTTATGCCTTTTCGATAGTATATTTTTTCTGACTTCCATGAAGTAAAATGCAATAGAAATTTAAATAAATTTTTATTTTTTAAATTAATGGACAGTAGGCTATGGATGAAAAACAATAACGAAATCTAGCAGCTGTAAAAAATATTGTTGTTCTACAAACTTTGTGTTGGCTAGGTAATTACTAATTCCAATTAATAATGCCTGAATTTCAATTAACGGGTATCTAGATTTTAAAAATAAAAATTTATTTAAATTTCTGTCGCATTTTTTTCAAAATTTTTTACTATGTATGGATATAAAACTATTACATTTTTGAATTCAGAAAATATTTAAAAAATATCACATTTGACGGAACATTTTATATCTGAATTGTGTTATATTAAGGTTTTAGTGTACATTTGAATCTGAAATTAATGAAATGTGTTGTAAATAGAACTATACAGAACTAAATAGGCATTTGCTAACCACGAGAACATCATAGACAATTCAATAAAGTATTAATTGGTAATTTCACATGCAATATTCAAATACTAATTGTCATTTAATGCTTCGTAGAATATATCGTTCATTGCATTCTCTCTAAATACTCCCATTATGAGTTATTTAAATTTGTGCTCGTATTTCATACACATCTACTCATATGTATGTAAATGCGTACTCGTCATATTGTACGAATTATTATTATAAAAATAATATTTGCAATATCAATATAAAATTATACAATTGTATTCTTACACATTTGAAACTTTTACTAGGCTTGTCATGCAACGTTATTTTTTGCCTTGTTCTTTTTTCATATTATTGATAAAACTTTTAAGGCCAGTTTTTCATTAGCTGGTTTAGTTACAGTTAACTTAACCGTGATTAGATTTAACCAGCACAAAGTAATCATGGTTAAAGCAAAGAGCGTTTTTCCATCATGTAGGTAGATATCTTCGGTTAAATTAACCTTGGTTATCAAGTTTCTAGTTTAGGTTGCCAAGAAAAATATACGAGTACTCTTTTCATATTACTAGATCTGTCAGTTCATAAGTGCTTGTTTAGTTATATTTTAAGGTTACTGTGACACAATATTGAATAATGACAGAAAAAAGTAACAGAAGTGCAAATTTTTCAGACGAAAAATGCAGTATTGTAGACAATTTGATAACAATATGATAAAATTATGGAATACAAAAATAAATAAATGAAAGAATAGATAATTAAAGACAAGGTACATAGAAAAACACGACCGGTTTCATAGCTGGTACAGCATTATTTCTAGAGAAATATTATTATACAATAATTTATAATGAGACTACGACCACTACATATACAAATTTATATTTGTTATACATATTTATCTGTTGGATGAGTTATCTCATCAATCAGTTCCAGTAAATATAACACTGAAAGTGTCTATAAACGAAACCTTCGGTAAAATTTCGTATCATCCGATTGATTAAAATTATCTGGTCGTTATCTTACAGTACAGTGTTTTTCTTTAATTATATTATATAAGTAACTAATTAAAAATCTTCGTTATAACTTATTTAATCCATTGCCAATTTTGACCGGTTCAAAATTCATCGGTTAACAGTAACCTTTCTTATTTTAAATTCTGGTGATATTAGATACTTTTTTGTTGGAAACCTGTATAAATCTGAATTATAAATTCATATTCATAATAAAACAACAAAAAGGAAATAAATTAAAATTCAGAATCCGGAAATTATGTCTGCGAAGTCTGGATATATTTTTATTACGGATTTATCTTCCGCTTTAATTTAAATCTTTAATTTTCTTTGCAATTCTCCTCTGTTGAAGAAATCTGTAACCAAGTCGAAGTTTTATGTTAAATGGCGTCCATTTGACTAACTAACCCAACCCATTTCAAGTTTCGTGTTCTCGACATAACCCCCCTTCCCTCTGTAGGATTTGCTCTGCAAGGATGACGTTTAGTTAAACGAATTTTATAATTAAATTCCTCCCCGGGTGTAAAGCGAAACTGCAACATGCAGTGACATGGCGGAAGTGTGCACACTAGCGCCTCTACCGACGGAGTTTTTTAACATTAATTACTTGTCATAGTTCCCAAGTTATTCAATTTGGCATCTAGTTAGGAGAATTCGTTATGAAGCCTCCGTTCCTAATTTTGTTACCATAAAGAATTTTGAACTTAAACATTAATTACTATTTTCAAATCATGTGTAATTTTACACCTTCAATTGACAAAGTAAAATTAATTTAAGTTTTATGTTTTGCTTAAAATGATCAAGTTATGATTGAATAATACCTACTGAAGTAAAACGAATTATTTATTATTTCTAAATTATGTATTTTTGATACAATGACAATTGAAAATATTTTTTGACGTTTTTGACATAAACAGTTATTTTTAACTTGCTAAGCAACCGTTAAAGACTATTTTTAACAGTGGTCGTAGGAAAATAACTATTTCAGAACTGATAATAATTGAATAAAACAATTTTCTTAGTTATAGTGAAAACGAATATTTATATAATTAAGTTTAATAAAAGAATAATAAATTATAAAAAGATAATAAAAACAAATAACACTATGAATAAACAAATATAAACACAACAAAGACTTAAACACAAAGATTATTTATTTAAACATTTAAAACTATGCACTATTTATTTATACGATATTTATTTCTATCAACTATTTATGTTTACTACGCATATTGTGCTCAGGTTTAAATAGTAGAGCTATTAAGTTTTGGAATATTCTCGCACCTTCGATGCGATATTACTTAACAGTTATCAGATAAATTTTAAGTAACGTGTACGTGTGTTTGTTTTATTTATGTTTGACGAAAGATTTCTGTAAAATGATTTACATGATTTACTTGAAAATATTTTAATACCATTTATTACTCTAATGATAATTAATTTACAGTCGAAACGGTGGTGTGTATTAGTGGATTTCATTAGATGATTGCAACTTAAAAAAATACCTTCTTTTATTAAGATGCAGCCGATAAAACCAATCCTACTATTTTCAAATTCCAATTTGTATAAAAATAAAATTCGTAACAGTTCATTCATTCTTGTTTGTCGAATAAGTTATAAACGATCTCGTTTGAATGTTGTTATAGTATTATTAAAGACGCAAATTAAATTTGAAATAGTTGAAATAACATCTTTGTTGTGATGGATTATTCAAATTCTTTCTTCAAACAGTTATAATCTTAACAAAATTAATAAAGACAGAGTATTCGAAATATGAATTTTACAAACTTGTAATAATGTAAGCTCCATTTCGCAAGAATGTAATTATAACATAGTACTTTTCTAAAGTTGTTGGTTTTTAATTAAACTAAAACCCCTCAATGCCAGTGCATCTAGCAACGCTTGACGTTTTTTTTGTTTTCTTGCGTTGGGTAATTATCGCATCGTAATAATTATCCAGCAGCAGACGCTAATTCAGAGGAATTTTTGTTAATTAAGCCGTGAGACCGGGAAATTCAAATGCAAGAGGCGTTGAGCTCGTAATATAAACCACAGATTGAATTTCCTAAAAAACGTTTGCTCTGTAATTAATACTGTTGAAAATTACCCGAATGATAAATGAATTTTTTGTGTGGTTTGCAAATTAATACTCGCAATAAACGACATAAATTTTGTTAATTAACAACATTTGAGTTTATATTTTATAATTAGTTAGTGACGAAAATATATCCCTTGTTTTTAAAAAAAACATAATTATTTTGTCAGCAGTCACCACATGGATACATATTTAATTTTTTCAATAGAATGTAACATTAGGTACGGACGAAGTTAAATTATTTTAAGCAGATTAAAATTTTGAAATGTAGGTGGAATTTTATAAGAGACGCAACACAAAGTTGTGCATGTTAAAATTTTCAATATAGCTAAGATTAAACGACATCATCCATTTCCGTAGTAGATCGGATGACTCTTCGCATGTCTAACATACGCAGAAAAAAAATGTGAGGTTCGCCTTTGTATTTATTTTATGTCAATATATATCTAAAATAACCAAAGAAAAATATTAGTAACATAATTTATTTTCTACGATTAAAAGTTTAGTATCTAAAATACGTCACTACAAAAATTGAAATTATTCCAAATTTGTTTTTGTTTATACGTTCATTATTTAAAATAAAAAATCATACTGACCAAATAACCATATTTTAAAATGTGACATAATTATATTAATAATGGTTTTGGTTAATTTAGTTCACTTTATTCCTGAAATGTATGTTGCCATAATGTATCAAATACACTTATGTAATGCTGGTCACAATTTTTGTAATTTATTTTTATTTTTTTCACATATTAGGTAATTATAAATAAAAATAAACAGATTTTACATTGTAAAAAATATCAAGTACAGAAAAAGTAAGAAAGAGAAAATTAAAAATGTAGAAGATACTAAGTATACTTTTTATAATTCTCTCTTAAATACAATTTATAAATATAAATAAATTCAACATAATGTAGGTATTAAATGTCATTTTGTACGACACTAGTACCATTTATGTTACTTCCAAACGTGGTATAAAATTTATAGATCCGTTATATCCTTTGCGTTTTAGATGCAACACCTGTGGCTTTGAATACAAAAAAAAACATTAAGGGATAAAATGTACCACAGTGTGAAATTGATGTATTTACGCTGGAAGATATGAGTTATTGGAGGATTATATTTTGATTTATTTGTTTACGGATTGTTTACGGAGGTTAGCAGGTGAGATAAATGTTATTCAAATACGTCTCGGATGTATGATCGATATATAAAATATAGAATTAGTATTGAAATATGTTGAATTAGTTAAATAAAATTTGTACAATAACATACGAGGGGTTATTTTTATTTTGGCTAGCCATTAAACAGAAAAAAACAACGTTTTAACTGAATTAGATTTTTTGTTATAAAAAAAAACTTAACTGTCCTTGGGGAACGCATTTTGTCTGGCGCACTCAAAAAACAGTTGAACAATATTTTGCTGTGTTCTCAACTGTATTTTTTTCTGGAAATATAGAACAAAAGAAAATTGTTAAATAAGTAAGCTAGTATTGTTATATGGCAATAAAACAATGCTAATAAAGATAGTGTACAAGAAGTTAGATGTGGCAAAATAAAAAAAAAAGATTTCGCAATGAAACATAAGACAAATGGTTGAAAAAGACAACAAAAAAGGTTGAATTGGTTTGACCTTCTGAAAAAAAGGGATGATAAATTTATTGTAAGAAAGGGGACGGCGAAAAAAGACAAAAACAGAGGTAAAGATTATATTATAGGAGACTTGAAAAAGAAGAAACAGTGCTGAATAAGAAAGATTATTAAATAAGCAAGGAACAGTGACATTTGATAACAAGAAAAGCTAAAGATCAAGAAAATTACTGATGATGTTAATTGCCCAAGTTCAAATCTTATTCTGTCAATTATTGGGAAAACTCGGGATGAGACTAAAGAAAAGTAGACGGAGTGGCAGAAGTATTAAGAGATGGACAAAAACAAGATTGAACTGGTTTGAGCATAAAGGGACGAAAACTATACTGAAATAAAGTAGAAGACGAAAGACACACCAGAGTAAAGGTGTGGATTATGTCGTGGAAAACCAGATGAAGAAAGAACTCCGCGAGGAAGAAACTCGGAGAAAGTTAGAACAGTGATATTTAATAAGAGGAAAAGTGAAAGGAAGAGAAAACGCGTACCACTAAGTAGTTCCCAGATTCTAAGAATTTTCTTAAAATTTTAAGAATTTACCAAGTCCATTTAGGAAAAAGATTTAAGATACCCAAATTTTGTGGACAATTAGGTCTTCCACAATTAAAAAAAAAAATATATGAAACTTTATCTAATTTGAAAACGAAGTGTAGTTTCAGAAAGTCTTCATTCTTATATGTTAAGTAGTAATATTTTACGAAGTGTTCCGTGACCTAGATGTTACCTGGCTCGTATATACCAAATAGTTTGTAATAATTGTCTTAGCAAAGTTTTGAACATTAATAATTTCTTGCATTAGGAAGTAACGGAGTACAAAATTCATATATTATTTTATAATTGTTTCTGGCCCAGTTCCAAACCTCAAAACATGTAACCTGTATTTGGGATGATATAATCTCATCCAGACTCCTGAACGAATGGAGAAAAACTTTGTAGCTCTGGATCTGTTTACGTTCAGCGTCTATGTTTACCTTGAAAGTTGTGAACAGCCGGTGTTTGCGCTTTGATTGCCAAAACATTATTGATTCTCCCGGATTAACCACTTAACGTATTCATAAATCATATTTGCCTCATCTAAATACCAACATTTCACAAACAACCTGTTTTCCTTTACAAAATGCTGTTTAATTTCATTATGTCTGTGAAAAGACTAAATGGTTCAGACTTTATACAGTAGGTGTTGTAATAAATTATTTTCAAGCTTTGAGATTTTCAGATCCCATAAAGCAAAAACAATGTTTTGAAGATTTTTCCATCTAATATCGTATTCTTTTTGCTAATCCAAACATATCAGGTAATTAAAATCAGTTCAGTTCAGACGATGGAGCGGGACTCTACAAAATATGATAAGTCTTCGAGGGCTGATATTTCTGTCCGTCTTACTATAATTTATGAAAGCTAATCTGTAACTTCGTAGATAAAATAAAATATAAATCCAATCGCTGTAATAACACTTCAATATATTTTTCATAGTGTCACAAATATTGAAATGCCTAAAATGTTTTACTCAAGACATTATAAATTTGGTAACACCAAATATTAGGAAAACGTATAATTTTCTATCTCAAAATTCGTAACAGATAAAAAAAATGTTCCAAATACTAAACTAGAACCCAGTTGAGGATAGCCATCTGTTCTAGAATGTGTTTAAGTTTCTGCAGGTCAAGAATTAGAGTATATACTTAAGCTTGCTTAACTGAAAGGGGAGCATATTTCAAATAAGTCACATTCTCCAAATTTGCTTTTGCTTCAGACTTGAGTATAGTGCAACGAAAACTTTTACAAAACTCAAGCAGGCTTACTCAGAAGCCTAGAAAGAGAGCGACAGTTCTTTATCTTCAAGAATCAATGGAAATGTCGATAGAATCCACGATCTTGTGCGGTCAGATCATCGGCTGACAATATTGAATGATCGGGGAAGAATTGAATTTGACCCCACTACCATTAATCAGATTGACCAATTCATTGGGGATGAGAAAAAATTGCGCAACAATGGTTATAAAAAAAAGAGTATTTGGCTATAGTAAAAACATTCCTGTGGCTCTTCAACCTTTTTATTCACCTGACTTGAGTTCGTGTGACTTTTGCCATTTTACGAGATTGAAAGATCACCTCAAGTTAACTAATTTTGGGATCCTTTAAAACATTTATAAGAATGTAAACGACTAGCTGAAAGCTAGAACCGTCCCCAGCTCCTTCAAGGGACGTATTGTATTAAAATGGGGTATGTGACTAAATTTTGATTTTTACATAAATGATACTAGACAAAAAAATAAAATACCCGTGTGGTTTTATATCGATTCATTATATTCATAGGTTACGAGAAAATAATTATTAAAGATCTTTTTTTTTCATTAGTCTCAATATATAATTTACACACCTCGTATGTATTTAGCTATTTAGCTACTAATATTAGGCTATCCTAGCAACCTTTTCATTTTGAATTCATCGCTGAGTTTCAATCATGGTTCTGAATATTTTAAATGTGTGTCCCCAGAATAATGCGGTATAATATCATTGTTTACATTTGTTCTGTTGACCACGGCCTTCTCGATCCTGTAGCCCCGCCGGAAATGTAAATAACCCCGAAGGTGGGGTACAGGAAAGAGGGAAATGGAGAGAATACAGGGAATAAAAAAGAGAATTTATGAGTGTTTGCGAGATGAATTATTGAGGACATATTACTGTTCGTTGGAAAAAGAAAATTTCACTTTTTAACTGTGTTTTTCAAAAAATATATATCATATTGATATATTGATATATTGATATATACCAAGTACAATTCAGAAAACAGTTGGAAATTATACGGGCAGTGCTGGCTGAATGGTTAGCGCGCTTGCTCTACAACTTGAAATGTGACCAGCAATACACGAGTGTGTTTAAAGCCATGTGGCAACATATATACCAGCAAGAATATAGCTGGGAATTATACGGGCAGTGCTGGCTGAATGGTTAGCGCGCTTGCTCTACAATTTGAAATGTGACCAGCAATACACGAGTGTGTTTAAAGCCATGTGGCAACATATATACCAGCAAGAATATAGCTGGAAATTATACGGGCAGTGCTGGCTGAATGGTTAGTGCGCTTGCTCTACAACTTGAAATGTGACCAGCAATACACGAGTGTGTTTAAAGCCATGTGGCAACATACAGGGTGGCCCAGCGAAAATTATCAGCTCAATTTTTGGCCACTTAACATTAATTTTTCAAAAAACGCTCGAACACGTCAATTTTAATATAAAGGGGGACACCTAAATGGATTAGTACCAATAGCATAACTTCAACTCTAAAATGGGTGTGGACTGCACCTCAAAAATTTTAAATGGAAAAAGGTATCAAACATGACACAGCTCGAAAGGCCTTTCAATTCTCTTTTCAACAGTTTTTTTATTTTTCAAATCCGATCATTAGTTCCAGAGAAATATCGTTTAAAACAAATTTTATCAGGTGTGCAAAACTGCAATCAAGTAGGCTTAAACAAATGACAGAAACTAAAGTATCAGTTTATTAGGTGTTCAAAATAACTACCACCAACTTCCATATAATAATAAAGATTTTGCTCAAAATTTTGGAACTGCGGTACGTTGCCGTAAATGTTCTAAAGATACGGGTAGCGTGGCATAAACTTTAGACTTCAAATAACCCCTCAAAAAGAAATTTAATTTACAAATTACTTGTCTATCACAAACAACTTGTCGAAAGAATTGTTTATTTAGTTTCTGTCATTTGTTTAAGTCTACTTGATTGTAATTTGGAACACCTGATAAAATGTGTTTTAAACGATATTTCTCTGGAACTAATGATCGGATTTGAAAAATAAAAAAACTATTGAAAAGAGAATTGAAAGACCTTTCGAACTGTGTCATGTTTGACACCCTTTTCCATTTAAAATTTTTGTGGTGCAGTCCACCCCCCATTTTAGGGTTGAAGTTATGCCATTGGTACTAATCCATTCAGGTGTCCCCCTTTATACTAAAATTGACGTGTTCGAGCGTTTTTTACAAAATTGATGTTAAGTGGCCAGAAACTGCGCTGATAATTTTCGCTGGGCCACCCTGTATATACCAGCAAGAATATAGCTGGGAATTATACGGGCAGTGCTGGCTGAATGGTTAGCGCGCTTGCTCTACAACTTGAAATGTGACCAGCAATACACGAGTGTGTTTAAAGCCATGTGGCAACATATATACCAGCAAGAATATAGCTGGGAATTATACGGGCAGTGCTGGCTGAATGGTTAGCGCACTTGCTCTACAATTTGAAATGTGACCAGCAATACACGAGTGTGTTTAAAGCCATGTGGCAACATATATATCAGCAAGAATATAGCTGGGAATTATACGGGCAGTGCTGGCTGAATGGTTAGCGCGCTTGCTCTACAACTTGAAATGTGACCAGCAATACACTCGTGTGTTTAAAGCCATGTGGCAACATATATACCAGCAAGAATATAGCTGGGAATTATATGGGCAGTGCTGGCTGAATGGTTAGCGCGCTTGCTCTACAACTTAAAATATACTAGTGTGTTTTAAGCCACGTGGCAACATATAACTGAAAAATACAGTTATAATTATATCTGAAATGTAATTTTCTGGCTCGTTTAATTAATAAAGAATATATTTGTTTTGAGTTATAAATAATGTTATTAAAATCTTTTAATGAAATAATAATTTCCATAAATCACTAATTAAAAATTTATGCTCATTATTGTATTATTACTACACTTTCTTCTTGTACATTTTTTCGTACGATTTCATTGGAGAAAAAAAAATTATAATTGCAAATTAATGGAAAAAGTTTTTCAATATCGACTGAATTAAAAATTCAATTAGTTTTTCCAACAGACGAAAAATTTATACATTTTATATTTAAATGACAATTAAAAACATCAATTATCATTTAAAAGTTACCTTTAATCGTGAAACAACAGAATGGAAAGTAAATTAAATGAAACAATAACATCAAAGTCCATCAGGTTTAACTACGAAACAAAAACCTCATTGTTCGTTTATTTTATATTCCGACAATATGCATTCATATTTTTGTGTGAATAGCTAAAATTGCTAAAGTACTGATAGGATAAAGATTATAGGTCTAAAACAAAAGAACGAATGTGAAAAAAAATATTTTATTTCATATTGAAAAGTTACGAGTATTTATAGATGCGTGAAAATGAAAAATGTATTGGAATTTATTTTTAAAAGAAATAAACTGAAAATATAAATATATTTGAATTTAAATGTACATACACAAAAATCAATGTTATCGTCCAACGTCATACATTTTTATTTTATTGTTCAAATTCCATGGCTATCGCTATTATTCAGAAATTTAGGAAATTTAAAGAATAGTTTATACTATTAAAATATGACAATGTAAATGTATTTAGTGTCATTTGGTCCAGATTTTTTTTATTAATCTCCTACGTGCATCTTGAAAAAAAATAGACGGTAAAAAAATGTAGCAATATGTACCACAGATTCTAACCTGACATTATCTATGCTAATATATTACTGTACCAAGAAATATTATTACCAGTGGTGGCGTCAGACATTGCAGAATAGAGACACAGTCTTTAATATAGTACAGAAATTAAAAAAAGATTTTTTCAACCAAAGCCCAACAATCGATTCTACGGACAAAATTACATAGGTAAGCAATTTTCATATTTTTAATCTAACGGATACAATTTTTAGAAAGAAAAAACTGAAAATAGCTCCGATGAAAAAAATCTAAGATTCCTTTCTTTTTATAGATTTTTGATGAATTTCCCAGAAAATGAAAAATTTTAGTGAAAAAAGTTTTAGAGCGAAAATCTCAAAATTCTGTTCTTTTTTTTCTCATTTTTCACCGAATTCTTGCACGGTATATATACGTCTATAAGATCAATTAGAATAATTGTGGAGATTGTATCTCTAACCATTTTTAAGATATACTCAAAATATACATTTTTTGATTTAAATTCTGTTTGTAAATTTTAAATGAACGCATCGCGGCTATGAATATAAACTATTTTCAAAAACCAATATTTTGGACTAAAAACAACTAAAAATTGTAACTTTTCATGTTCAACTATGATTGGAAATAACGTGGAGATGTACAAAATTTTTTATTGAAAATGCGAATTTTTAATTTTTTACTAATATATCCTATAAACAGACAATAATTGTGTACAACTTATAAACCTATTTTTAGTCAAGAAGTGAAATATTGTGTAAAAATTTGTTCAAGCCACTGAGAAAAAAACAGACTGAATATTACAATCATAGTGACAATGAATTTTTGTTTCAAAATAGTGACATTAGAATTTATTGAAGCTTAGTTTGATATACGACAAGAATCACTTTGGAATTTTCTATTGTTAAAACGCAAAGGGAACGTCTCTTATCATATATTTTACACACCAAAAAATTGTTCAAATTCCACGACACGTAAATAATATTCATAAATAATGTCAAAACCATTTATTTATAACGATAAAATATACCTTCAGGGCAGGAAATATCTATTCAACAAAATACCATATTTCATTATAATAAATCATATTCCAATTCCCCATTTGATATATGGCTGTCAAATATTCTTGCTTGTGTGTTAGGCGATTTGACAGCGAATGTTATTATCTATAAAACAAATTCGGTTAACATTTTATCACGTCAGTGTCAGCTTTATCTGTAAATTTATCTGTAATAAAATAAAAACACATTGGTTCGTCCTTCTGGTATTGATTATGTTTGTATCAGGTCATGATAAAATAAAACAAAATGTTAATGTTTTTATTTATAATTGCATTAATCTGTATTTTGTGACGCGAAATTTTATTATGTGTTTTTTGATAATGGAGTGGATTTTTGTAAATACTTTAGTTACGTTTTGTTACATATAATGACCAATAATGCAAGAGTGTGTTTAAAGCCTTTTTTTTATTTATTATTAATATTATACTCCTGTTTATGAATACGATTACGTTAATTGTTGAAAAATATCAATTCACATTCGTTTTATTTTTAAAATTAGAACAAATGTCACTAAATTCAGTCAAAAATGTTACTACCATAAAACTTATAGTATTTCTAGGGCTGGCTGAATGGTTAGCGCGCTTGCTCTACAACTTGAAATGAGACCAGCAATACACCAGTGTATTTAAAGCCATGTGGCAACATATATACCAGTAAGAATATAGCTGGGAATATATAAGCAGTGCTGGCTGAATGGTTAGCACGCTTGCTCTACAACTTGAAGTGTGACCAGCAATACACGAGTGTGTTCAAAGCCATGTGGCAACATATATACCAGGTGCAGTTCACAATATAGGTGAGGATATATAATCTAAAAACTCTACCGCTTTAATAATCAATCTGTAACTTAATACAACACCAGGACCTTTTCTCCGTGAAACATAAAGCCTGCCAATTAAATTTCGCAGTGGAGTATGAAATCTGAAAGTTTGGCTTTTACGAATTAAATTTTCCACATTGTGAATCAATAAATAAGGAGAAACAAAAGTAGCCAAACGGAAAACAAACAGACAGTCGCGCGAACAAACAAAAGAACACACTCTGCCAAAACACAACAACTAACTTTATCGTCCGCAACTTTACATTTCCAAAACAATTGACGCTAATTTCATAATCTCTAAAGCTGTCAAAATTAGCAACATTTACATTCAACGGAATATGAAATAATTAGGACATCAAAATATTTACCAACAAAATTAACTGTCAAATCGGGGTTCAATTCCTACCCTCGTCAAATCATTAAACAAATTAAATACCGTGGTTTCCTAGAATTTTGAAACCCTTTTCAGAGTATAATGTAAGTGGTCTAGAAATAGATGTAATTTCTTTTTTTTAATGAGTAATACAATATTTTAAGTAACTAGTTTGATAAACGTCACTTTACTCACGAATGTATAAAGAACGAGTATGTAAAAAGTATCATCGAATAACATACTATATGTTTTCTACGACCACTGTGGAAAGTGGCACTTTTCTCACACTACATAAAACTTCAAAGTTGCGAATACCCACAATCGTGAAATCATTTCTCACAGTATTTGCCAACACTACGCAATTGTAGTGTGGGAAACATCATTTCTCACAGTAATTATCAACACTGCGCATGCGTGAAGGTCTCTTTGTGAGGTTACGTGCGCCTTATTGTTCTTTATATTAAATAACTTTTGTGCATGTATTTTTATTCTGTAATATTTACCAGTGTGGTCGTCGAAAAAGTATAGTGCGCCACTCGTGCAGAATCACCTATGTCGTACCTTGTATGATTCCAGCACTTGACTTTATCTCGTGCCGAAACTTTCCCACCTTGTGCCAAAAAGACGACTTTCTGTACTTGATGCACAATACACAATTTTTTCAAAAAAATTAAGGCAACAGAAATATGAATACTAGTAGACAATTCCAGTCATGTGTAAAACGAAATCACAGCTTATCCAGTTGTGAATAAAATCTTTTTCAACGCCATGGATTTTATTGGACACTTGCAGAAATAATTTAAAGTTATTTCAATGAATATTCATATTTAATATTTAAATATCCCCGAATTGATCCAATTTTGGTAAAGTTGGTCAAGCTGAAGTAACTTGTATTTCGTAATTGGAAAAGTTTTACAAAATTATGTGAAGAATTGCAAACAAGCAATTATTAACTTTTTCTTGAAAAAATAAATAATTCGAAGTTTTTTATGACTCAGCAGTGGCGTACAACTTCCATTTGATTTTTTAAAAAAAAAACGTGTATCATCAATGCAATAAAAATGTTTTTCTACGACCATTAAGATATTTGCTTGTTGTATATTTGTTATTGCTACTGATACATAGTACATTGTAAATACATTTCCATTTCCTACGGTAACCATAGACGATATTCTTACAGTTCTGTCAAAAATCGTATTGTTTATTTTTTGTTTTATAGCTAGTTGGTAGAAAGTATGAAATAAACACATCTTTATTACTAAAATATATATGAATTAAGAAATAATATCGTGGTCTTAGAAAAAGTATAGTGTATAACTCACTTGTAATGTCCATTTCATACTCATACTCTTATGAAATGTTGTACAATGTATTATTTCTAAATATATCTAAATATTTCTAAATTTTGCAAATTGTTGTAGCTGTGCTTATTACAACATGTATCCCTTAATCAAGCATTAAAAAGAATAAAACATTAATTTCTAATAGCAAAAATCAGAGATTGCTTGTGTATTTTTTTTCATTTCCATAATTAAAATAGTACACGCTGTTTAAAAGTTTCTGACTACGCCACTGTGTCATAGCGTGGTATTGTTTCCGTAGATCATTTATGTTTATTCTTTTAAAGATAAATAGCATAGTTTAATACTTCCTGTACATTTTTAGATTTAAAAATATTTATAGCAAATTTACAGCTAGTATTTTTACTCGTAAAAATAGTTTCATAAGAGTAACATAAAACATCACGTATTCAAGAACATGTACTCGTACTTAAAATAGAATATAAATATTTATATTAAAGCATTCTACTTAAACTGCTTGTATCAGGAAATATTTTTATGAGATACATTGTTAGACATTAGGTATACGGTTTTGTATATAAAAGTTTGAACAACACTGGTAAGTATTGTTGTGGCCCAATGAGATACTTCGAAAATACAACTTTTTAAGAAATTTACGTTGAAAATTAATTTTAGGGTTAAATAGAGTAGAACGATATAATAGCCAGGGACGGTGGTAGGGCATGTGGCGCCCTTCCGCAACTAATAAAATGATGCCCCTTTTTTAGTTTTATTTTTTAGATCTTGTTTCGTATTTCGAACTGTTTTATTAAGAGGAAAAAATGTGTGCTTCGAATATTAAACATTTATTTAACTAAATTGTAAAGACATTTAAAATTGGTTGTCAGTAAGGTCGATATTATATAACAATATATTTTCTAGTAAATATGTCTCTTGTAAAGAATTGTGTTCTCCGCATATACGTTCTTTGGAACGATTAAGTGAAAAATGAGAAATTCGAAAAACCTAAATTTCAAAACCTGAAATCGTATTACGCCTCTTAGATTTTATTTTGTCGCTTTATTAATTAACTTTTATTTATTTTAAAAACCTATAACCCCATATCAAAATTGTGTAGAGTTAAAACAAACCAAACAGCAGTATTAAATCAAAAATTATGATAACAAACGCGAAATATCCCAAAAATACTCATTTTTGTGCCCAAAATTTTGATTTTGGGAAATAGTGTACATTGATAGAACTCGACGCGCTGATTTCAAATTTTCAAACCGAATTAAATTATCTCTTTTCGTTCTTGAGATATTTGCTGTCAAAGTTGCACCTCAAAAAAGTGTGTTTTTTGGTTATATCTCTGAAATCAGTTGAGATACAATCTCAACGATTATACCAGTCGATTCTACGGGAAAAGTTACATAAAGAAACATTTTCTCCGCATATACGTTCTTTGGAACGATTAGGTGAAAAATGAGAAAATCTAAAAAACCTAAAATTGAAAATTTTTTCCAGGAACTTTTTTTCTTCAAAACTTTTCATTTTATAGACATAAGTAAACATCGATGTGCTGATTTCAAATTTTCAAACCGAATTGAATTATCTTTTACCGTTCTCGAGATATGCGTATTCAAAGTTGAGTTTTGACAATACCTAAAAAATCAGGTTTCTTAGGTATAACTCCTAAATGGTTAGGTTTACCACTTCAGCGACCTCACCAATCGATTCTACGAGCAAAATTACATAAGTGTACCAATTTTTAGATTTTTATTCCAAAGGATACAATTTGTACAAAGGAAAAACGAAAATGGCCAAAATCGAAAAAAATCGTAAGGGGTTCATCAGGCAATTTTTCGATTTTAGGCCAATTCCAGTTTTTTCCTTGTAGAAATTCTATTTGTTAAGATAAAAATCTGAAAATTGGTACACTTATGTAATTTTGCCCGTAGAATTGAATGGTGACGTCGCTAAAGTCGTAAACCTAACCATTTTAGGGGTGTACCTAAAAAACCTGATTTTTTAGGTATAACTTTGAAATCAAATATCTCGAGAACGGGAAGAGATAATTGAATTCTGTTTGAAAATTTGGAATCAGCGTATTGATATCTACTTAAGTCTAAAAAATAAAAAAATTTGAAGACAAAAAGTTTCCAGCCGAAAAATTGAAATTTAGGTTTTTTCGTTTTTCTTATTTTTCGCCGAATCGTTCCAAAGAACATATATGTTGGCAAAACATTTCTTTATATAACTTTTCCCGTAGAATCGAATAGTAAAATATTTGAGATTGTATCTCTACTCATTTTTGAAATATACTCGAAAAACACACATTTTTGAGGTGCAACTTTGAGAGCAAATATCTCCGAAACGGAAAGATATAATTAAATTCTGTTTATAAATTTGGTATCAGCGTACCTAAATCTTTAAAAAATATTACAAACAATATTTTGTAAAATTTGAAAAATTTCGAGCTAAAAATTCGATATTTTCAGATATTTTCTGGTTTTCGAAAAAATATAGCATTAGAGGCTTTGGGAATTACTTTTTGTTACTACATACATAAATTTTTTTTCCAATTAATATAAGACCGCCTCTTTTTAGACATTTTTTTAAACTGATCACTTTCATTGGTATATTTAATTTATTCTTGGTAAAGCGTATATATTTCACTAGTGAAATAATTGAATGAATAACCTAACGAAAATTATTGAAATAAAGAGACTTTTATTAAACGGACGGAGAAAAAAATATTATAAAATTTTAAATATTGTTTTTTATTTGCGATTTTTTTGTAAACTAAACAAAAATGCTATTTCTCGAAGGAGTAATTTTTATATAGAAAATATTAAGGAATATGATGAAGCAGGCTACGACTTTAGGTCGTCAGAACCGGAATGAGAATAAAATTGTAAATTTATAATAAAAGCACAACAAATTTAGAGTAAAACATCTGAATAATATATGCTTTAAACAACTAAAAACAGCGGAATTTACATCTGTATTTAATTTGTTGTACAAGTTCACATTTTAAAACAAAACACAAAATATATTTTGAATATTTGATATAATGTACTTTGATAAAAAATGTTATACATTTTTTATATGCACTACTCATAGACAAATAAAACATGTAAAATATAAAGCTGATATTTTTGTTTGAAATTTTTCATTTGATTTTTTTAATTTTTTTTTTACTGTGTACTCTCTCAGCTTATTATTCATTGTTGGGTTTACCAATATGTTTTACCACAAATATAGGTACGGGAGAGGACTTTTACCAGACAACTCCGGGGACTTCTAGCTGACCTGGTAAGTGTAACATAGGAACTATTTTTATATGAGAAATAACAAATAATTTGACGAGAATATATCTTTAAATATTTCAAACTGAAATATACATTGTATTTATTTTCAACATTTTTATCTTCTTTATTATATTACTTTATTATATTTATACAAAATTCTGTAGGAGAATAATATATCAAAAAAGTTTTTAATAGAAAAATACATTTTAATTATATTTTGTTTCCATTTCAGTTATTATTAAAATGAAACACAATGAAATTTTTTTTAACAATTACTTGCTGCCTTAATTACAGAAATAATTAAACATTTTATTTTTATTATATATATTTATTTTCATTTTTTTTATGCACCTGTTATATATAAATAAAAATTGATTTAAATTTCTATCGCATTTTGTTTCAATATTTTTTTGTGCAACAATATAAAACAAATACATGATTGAATTCAGAAAAAATACGCTATCGAATAGGCATAAAAATACGTATTATACCATTTAAAAAAATTAACTTTGTGCTATAACTTGAGAAGCACTGATTTAAAAAAATATTTTATTCTATAATCAAATGGCACCCTGATCTCCTATAACTTTGTTATTTCGTAAATTTTTATATTTATAACTTCCAAGTTATTTTTTGATTCCCCCTTGTTTAAATAAAATATAAATAATTAAAAAAGGTTTAAAGAGGACAGGCGAGAGGATATGTGCTGGCCACATCAGATGTTTTACATTAGTTTTTGGTCAATTAAAAATTACATATATTATCACAAGTTAAAAAGAATACAAAAGAAAATTAGTTTAAAAAAACTTGAAATTTTGATGCATTTATTTTTGGTATAGATTCAGGATGTCAAAAGATGTACATATCCTGAAAATTTGTGATCCTTTTCTAATATCCTTGTGAACTTAATATGTGGGAAGTAACCAAACAAATATATACACAAATAAGTAAGAAGAAAATATTTAAATACAATACACATAAGTATATTTTTAAATGTATTTAAGACATTTAGTTTGACATTAATAGTATATTTTGTTACAGCATATTCTTTATAGGTACTAAATCATGTTGTACTGTTATAAGAACATGTAAATAGTTTTATTAATTTCAAAATATTAAAATTATTGTGACAACAGTATCACATAAATTTTTAAAATGTTGTATGTTTTATTATAGCATAAGGAATGAATACAGTACATCAAAATAATAAAAATATACTTACCAATACATGTACTGCTCTAGTTCTGCTACTATTTCTATGATCTACAACCAAAAATAAGTATTTGTATGAAATACTTATATATCAAGTGTCTATGTTCCCTAATGAACTAGTTCTAACACGTGCGACGCCTGTGACAAAATGGCGACGTGCGTCGCCCGCGGAGTCCACCGAACTACTAAACAAGTGAGCGTCGCGACGCCTCGGGTCGGGACAGATGAGCGTCGGACCGGCGCCGCCAGTGTTTGAGAGAGGAG
This sequence comes from Stenolophus ochropezus, assembly GCA_035578165.1. Classification (NCBI taxonomy): domain Eukaryota; kingdom Metazoa; phylum Arthropoda; class Insecta; order Coleoptera; family Carabidae; genus Stenolophus; species Stenolophus ochropezus. The sequence goes on along the minus strand of JAQOWZ010000028.1, from coordinate 655,241 downwards.
AGTAGAGGGAGAGAGAATGGTTGAAGTAGCGGGAAGAGAGAGAATGACTGGAGGGAGGAGAGAAAGAAGAGGGAGGTAAACATCCGTGTGGATGCGGATGGTAATGAGGATAGAATAATGATGTGATGGAATGGTAATTGAAAAATACAATAAAGTTAGTTTCGATGAAGAATATGTAAACTTAGTGGAAACCTTTTCAGCCGTATTCATAGTACATTAGATAAACCTAGTTTAAACTCGGTTGTCTTAGATCTAGGTTAAGCCTAGTTAAATTACAATTAAATACATTGTACTTTATGTAAGTTTCACAAATAAGTTTATTGATTAATTTATCGATTTTGGCTTCTTAGGCCTTCTTCAGAAGATGTACAGGATTACATTAAATACAGAATATTTGTTCTTAAATACTATTTAACATCGGTTGACAATAAAAAGATTAGTTAGCAAATTCTTCAATTAGGATTTGCCAGACATTTGAATGAACTAAATCTACCTGATCATTTAGAATTTTGGAGCCAGTTTTAATGGCATTTTGTATTTAATAGGCTTCTAGAAAATCCATCTTCGAGCCTTTGTTGGCTATATGAATATTTTTTAGATTCTTCTTTTCACAAGTATGATTCATTTCGTTCAAATGGTTTCGTAAGAGATAGACGAAAGTTGAAGCAGCAATGGGTTAAAATAAAGATGACTGTAAAGACCAATACACCGAAATTTAAAAAACAACATTTTTAGATAGTATAGATTAAAATTCAGGTAATTGTACCGATGGATTTTATAGCACACAAGAGTAATTTTGATTCTGATAGAGCAGTAGCTCCTTCAAATTTAAAACGTCAAATATAATTTGAGAAAATGTAGCCGAAGAACATCTACTAATTATCGAAATCGAAAAGCGTGTCACAAACATCATTAAGAACAAAATATACAACACCAAAGAAGAAAACGCAAAACTAGTTGGAGGTGTAATAAACCTCTATATTTGTGCCTACAATCCAAACAATCTTATTCCGCTCGAACTAAATTTGTGTCTTATAATTATATTACCTATTTCTTCTTCGAAATATAAATATCTGAATTTTCATTCAATATCTTTAAAATTAAAAAACAAACAAACGATAACACTCATTATTTAGTTGCGTAACTCAATATCAATAATTATTGGGTTTCGCCACCTTTATTTTTTACACGACAACAACGGATTCGAAGAATGAACTACAAAAGGAATACATCAAATTGATGAAATTTTCGTTTATAAGCATGAAATTTCTTTTTTCCAAGTGTCAACATCTATATCTTTAACCCCCTGTACTTTTAATGGCTTGGTGAAGCAAGAGTTTGCCAGTTTTTCAATTTCCGAGTGGATTTGCATATCCCCAAGGACCGGGAAGTTTCCTTGTTGTCTGTTTACTCCGGCCTAACGGAATTGTTTCATTGATTTCCAGATGAACATTTCTCTGGAACAATGTTCAAATGAGCCAACAGCTGCACTCAGCATATTGAGTTCAGCGTTAAATAATGTGGTGTCAGGAAAAATAAGAATCAGGTCTACCGGAAAATTATAATCACTTAATTTCGCTGGTGAATATAGCGGAGTTTTTCTTAACTACCAATTAATTCATTACATCTTTTTTTCTATGGAAATTAAAATTATAGTCAGACTTCAAAGAGAATAAATATTGAGAAATTATTGACATTATTATTATTATTAGTGTCCCACCGAAATTTCGGTGACGAGTTCGGCCAATTTCGGTTTCGGCTAAAAATTAGCCAAATAAATATACCGTATGTTCCAAAAAAGTGTTGTTGTACATGGGAAAACAGTTTTTGGTAAATAAAAACTGCCTGGCTAACAACTAAGTCACCATATTGTAAAGGACAATACTACATGTATTTCTACATTATTTAATACAGATTACTTAATTTTAATAACATAATTCAATGAAATTTGCAAAAATAAATTCAAAATTTTCACCTCATACTTTTATTGCTCTATACAAAACATTGACACATGTCAAATCGTTGTTATGAGGTTAGAGTAACGGCCTACAGAGTCAAAGGTTCTTAGTTCGAATCTGATTTAGGACTTTTTTATATGCTTTCTGTTTTTCTTATGTTAATACCTTCAAAATTATTTCTATGTTTTGTAAAAGATACTGTACAATATAGTGACTTAGTTGTTAGCCGGACAGTTTTTATTTATCAAAAATTGTTTTTTCATGTTGGATGCTTATGAAAACTTTTTTGGAACACACGATATGTACTTATATGACATTATACAAATAGATTATTGAATTGCATGATATATAATTTACCTATACTTTTGTACATTTATATACTGTCCTTAATTAATGATAGATTACTTTTATTATCTCTTTCGAGTAGTATTGATTGTATTTATAAATAATAACCACTTATGATAAATAACAAATATTCAAGAGTTGTTTATGAATATTTCATTATTTCTAACGTAAGACTCGTTATATTTATGAAATAAAATGAAATAATGTATTTATCTATAATATTCTGACATGGAAATATTTTATTTTTCATTTTTATACATTAACTTCATATGCATTGATATTTATTTCCAAGTATGCATTGTATACTTAATTGTTTTTATTGGAATATACTTGAATAAATTATTAGTACATTATACACCAAGGTTCAGAAGACTATCATTATTGACCTATTTCCAAGACATAAAACGCTAGTAAATTATGGTTTTCGCAATTGTAGTACATATATTATTTTTTCACTACTAGCATTTCAATCCCAATCTTACTAAAAAAAAATATATTGACAATAACTAACATTTTGACATGAACATTAACTTGTTTTTTAATAATCACAAAAATAAAGTAACCTGTCTTTGTTTTTATATTTGACGTTTCAGTTTGTCAACTTATTTACTTATTTAATTTAGACGGCATATTTAAAAAAACTTTATACTTTTCTTTAAATTATTCAAATAATATTTAGATTTGGAGACTTGAGTTTCTTTAAAATTACAGTGGTCATTATCGACCATGGTTAATAATTATTTATTATTGATCTAGGTGTCCATGGTTATCAAGTAAGGGGTAATGGGAAAAAAAATTCTCATGTCAAATAAAGGTTAATAATAGTGGGTGTCTTGGCTAGTAATGAAAAAAATAATAGTAGGTTATACAGACATTTATTGACAAGAAAATTCGTTTTCAGTCAATGAAACAGCTATAGGTATATGCATTACTTAAAACTCTATTCTTTCTTCTAAAAATTTAATGTTTCAAAGTCATTGCTAATGTTCGATTATCGACAAATCTTGAATATAAAGTGTTCATTAAATAAAACTTAGGTATTCCGTGATATTTAAACTCAAGTTTCACTCAAGTGCTTATAACATGGAAAATTATTACTGAAATATTATAATCTCTGTGGAAGTTCGCCCTAGAGGAAGCTAGATTAATCTTGTTGCAGAAATCTTCCTGCTTTGAAGAAGTTTTTAAAGGTAAAAGTTTCACAAAATGCACGCACGTGTCTTGTGAATAGATACTTGTAGAACGTCCAGAATATGATAAATTGTACTTTTTTACAAGTGTTGTAAAACTTACTAAATTGAATTTACAATGCAACAAACTTAAACTTATTTTTTCTTCAATTATACTTTACCATCATAATTTTATTATAGTTACAATGCGAATTCTGGCGACGAGCCCACATTTATGTTAGTTGGAAACAAGTAACATTTCAAATTCTAGCGGCGAATACAAGATTCTCTTGTTCGTCGTCCGACGGATTCATGGATGCAGCTTACAATATACATTTATATGCTTTTTCTTTCCTAAATATATTTCTTTCCCTAATTGATGTAAGAATCAAGTAGTTAGACATTTATTTCAAATAGACAATTGAAGAGTGTAATAATATACTCGTATATCAGATCAGATATCAAGTAGTAGTAGTGCAATAGATGTGAATAAAATTGCTAATATGGAAGAAGAATTGGAACTATCCATATATTTTACTGTTTCACGTGTTAGAAACATCTATGGAATAATCCATTCTTCACTTTTTGGAAACAAACTCGTGGATTCATGGATTTGTGTTGCTCGTTAGAATTCGCTTATTATTTGTGCTTCATTATGAGTTGGTAGTTTCGTTAGTTTAATATACAGGTAAATTGGACTTTACGGCCAAACCTGAAATTGGTCACAAAACCTGATTGCAATATGTCAGGTTAGTTTAGGAACAAATATGGAAGTCTTGCATATATGTAAATCTATAATAACTTACAAAAAGTATCTATTTTTGTTGATTAATAAAAAAATATACATAAGAGTGGCTGCTTTCGTTACGATTTTGCATATAGTGTTGTTATAGAAAACTCAGTGTTACTACAGGTAAAGTTATAAATATTGCAAACTTTAAATGTAAATGAATTTATGGTTTTGCTTGTCACATTGATGTATTCAAGGAAAGTGCGCAGAATCAAAGTCAATATATTGTACAAGAAATTGCTTTAGTGTCATACAAAACTTCATCAAAACCTAACAATTTTTGGTACAAGATATTGTACCGTATATTATCCTACATATAGGTTAGTCTAAACGGCCTTAATATTGTCAGATTTGACATTTGTTTATTTCGGAAATCACATTATTTCATCCGACAAGATGACATGATCAATCCCTTTTTTTCGTTGGCCATTTGAATTACGATTGATGACGTGAGGATCATGTCAGGAAAACAAACATTACTATACTCCGTTTTTTAACTATAGACAGCACTAGACGAAGTCACATTTACACCACAGTGTTAATGAAATACTAGTAGTTCTGAAAACAACTGGTTTTAATCGTGAAATATCACAAAAAGGGAAATGAAACAAGAAACACGTGCAAATTCAGCAAGTGATTTGACAACTACTGAGAGTGTGACGTTTCAATTACGTTTGAGAAGGTCAACTTGAAATTTTGTCTGGTTAAATGCGGCTTCATGAAATGGCGCAGCAGCCAATCACAGGCTTTGATTTTGTCACTAGAATTTCTAGTTACTGTCTATAGTTTAAAATCAAAGTATAGTACAAGCATAACATGTTATTATAATTGAAAAAGATTTAGTTGTTGGTACTTTATAAATTTTTGGAAGGACCGAACGAAATTAAGAATGAAGAGTGGATTAACCAAGTATGTCATTTTTTATTATCCTGAAAAAATTGAGGATTTATTCCGATTACAATCGCTAGTAAACAATAATTCTCACAAGTGACTAATCCTGGAAAACAATCACCACTCGAGTCCAAATCCCAGTGGAACTTCGAATATCAGTTCCGATTAATCTTTATCTACCTTTTCTGCGTCCGCCTTTCCCCAAACATTGTCCCGGCAGTTCTGATCACCTAAAAACCAATTACATTCCCTGCTCTCCCACGGGATTTGGTCGATGCCGGACCAGGAGCAACGGAAAGGATACGGGTACCGGAAGCGGATGTGGAAAGGGATAAAACCCGAGAGAAATGTTAGAGGAAGTGTGAAAATATAAGAGAAAATATAAATAATGTAATGTTTCTCCGTGAATTCAGCCGTAATTCCATATTACATTTTCAGACGACCACATATATAAGTAGCCATATTTACACTGTAATTAACACTAGAAAATGTAACATAGCACACGGCGTGTGTTATATAACCGGATATGACGATTAGTGGTCAATAGATGGAACTTTAATAATGAAATGTAACAAAATTAATGAAAATTTGCTTAAAACTACGATTTTAAAAGTGGTAGTGAATTAATAACAAAAATAAAGAGTCAAAATGTACAGATAGTTTTATTAATTGTTCAAATAATACGTACTAGACTTCCAAATCAGTTTCCGGTTAACTAGTGATACTTAACCTCAAACCCAAACGTCAATGCTTTCGTGAGTTTTGTTTGACATTGACACTTTTGTATAAACCCTGTTTTTATTATAATTATAATATTTTGTGGTCGTCTGAAAAATAGTATACATAACTCGCTTGAAAGTGCATAGCAAGGCTCGTGTATTAAATCACTCGGCGCTACACGCCTCATTCTTCAATCTCTACACACGCTTGCTATTTACCACTTTCCACGCTTGTTATGTAAATAACTATTACTCAACTATTCTACCAAATCTAATTCGTAATCTATATTACTGAGAAAAGTTTAATCAAAATTGATTTGATATTTCCAATTTTTAATCTAAAGTACATAAATCTAATTGGTAAATATTTTTTTGTGGAATCACGTGGATTGCAGTTGATTTCAGATAGAATTGAAGCTGCATTTTAACTATTTTTCCCTCTTCAGCTTCTCCAATCTCAAATCCAATAAAACATCTACTTAATTTGTATAAGAAGTACAAAACTTCAACCTTCCTGCGTTCCTAGCTTCGAGTCACAAATCAGACGTTTGCTATTTTCGATTCGGGTTCGGATAGCAAATAACCGCATTTTAATCGAAGACGCAATTCCTTCTACGCTGGAAGATAATTTAGTTTAAAAACCAATGAAGCTACTAATCAATTCAAAATTAACAGAAAACGGAAGTTGGTGCTGACGTCAAACAACAGAGCGATGCAAAATGAGAAATAATAACAGATTCAATACAAAGATTGTTGATACAATAACATAGTAACTATTAATAACTTGTAACATAATTAATGCATATATTTTTAAGAACATAAATTTACTGAAAACCAGTTATTACCATTTATTCACATTAAATTGCTCAAAGGTAAATACATACAAGATACACTGTCCCAAAAGTAATGAGAGTGCATTAGATAATTTTTTTTTTCGATCGAACGAAAACTGACATCTTTTCGGTGTGTTCTCGAACCGGAAATGCACTATTCCATTATTTTATGAAAAATAACAGTCCGGGAAAACTTTTTCCGGTCGGTAACAAAGCAGTCTGTACAGGACGCAGTCCATTGTTTTTCATAAATAAAAATACAATTATACTTATTTCATTATTGAATATACATCGATCAAAAAAAATTAATTGTATGTGTACCACGAACGAAAAGTGACTTCCCGACTTCTGGTGTTACTGGTTTCGTCTTCGGCTCGTCCCGTAATTCCCACCACCGTCCGGAAATGTATGACTTTTCCTACTAGATACACAATATACTACTATTGAAAAATTATGTCAGCCAGTACGGTTGTGTGGTCGTGGCTTGTCTTGTCTGATCGTATCCAATTGGATGGGTTACCGCACAACGACTCGGTGTGTGCTGACCTTGCAGAGACTGTAGGCTGACAACCTGCATCTCTAAAATGCAAGTAAAAGATGTAACGAAACAAGTACTTCAGGTACTTGAGGGTTTGTTCCACATAGGAATGTTATGCCATTGCTGATGATGATTGAAAAATTTTACATTTGAATGTTATCAACCACGAAGAACATCCTTGTGAAACAATATAACGGTACCAACGATTTTTCTATTCGTCTTAGCGTTTTGGAAGTCTTTGGTTGTTGAAAGTACTGGGCACATTCCCTCCTACAAAGCAGCAAAACAAAAAATCACTTCCATTACTTTTGGCATGTACCTCACATATTATTTGTATACTGAAGCAAAACGCGAAATGGAGTACTTTAATAAAACCAAAAGCACACATAATGTAAAAAAATATATCTTAACGAGATATAAACTCGAGTTTTTAGAAAAATGCTCAAACATATTCGCACAAACACACAGATTTAAAAAATAAGAAAAACAAAGAAATTTGACCAAATGTTAGTGAAAGTACACATCGGTAATAAGTTTTATTTCCACAAATGCCTCCTTGTTCCCGCAGGATTAGCCGCGAGCGTCGGGGCGCCAGGCGTCGTTAATTCGCTGGCCGCACTTCACTCAATCCGCCAATTCCGGCCGCAAAATCCGACACACTCGACTTGCTTCGCCAACTAGTTATAAACTACAAACTAGGATTGTCCCACGACTTTTCCCCATGTAATTGGGTTCACAAGCCAGATCGATACGTGTACAAAATATAACAATTATGTACTCATCCCCCAATACGGTTTCTTTTTAACTAATGTTAAGTTGGACTAATGGCACAGAATAGGTTTATACAGAAGCGACAGTAAGACAGAGAAGCGAAAATTAGAGATAGATGGAGAATGTGCACAAATTTAAAGGGCCCATTGTTTAAACTCGGAAAGTTTCCTCACATCTGAGAGAGAGATAGGGGAAGAGCACAAATTTAAAGGTCTACACAATGCTTCAAGGTTATAGAACTGGCTAGGGGAACATGAAAGGTACCAACATGGAGTGTCGCTTCTGTGTGTAACTATTCTGTGCTAATGGTTAGCGCTCAGGCCAGAGGCGACATTTGAAGGAGGCAGAGGTTGACCATTCTCCCTCTAAAGTTTGAACTAATGATACTTAAACTATCGGTTAGTTACTGGATGATTAATTCAATTGCCAACTAAATTTTTCTTGTGTTCTATAAAGCAAATAACGAAGTAAATTTAGTAACTGTTTAATTAACCTAGATTAAACTAACCGACGTAGATCAAATTCAAATATTGTATAATAGTTGGTTAGAAACATAGAAGTTACATAGTTGAAGTGTAAATACAGTGTAGGCCTAATAAAAATTAATAAAGAACGTGATAGAGGCTACATTTATAAGGAAACACAAATTTTATTTTATTGTAGAATCGTATTTAACATATCAATATAATCTTCTCCCGGCGAAGCTAAGAAATTGGTTATTCTGTAATTAATTCCACAGACTGTGTTGGTGTTACAATTTGATCTAATATTTCGTCGTCTGTTAAAAAAACTAATTCAACTGATGAAATAGTTTCTACTAAGGACCACAATGATATGTTATAGATGACATGAAACAGATTTGTTTATTTGCACTTTAAAAATTGATGTAAATTTATAGTCAAACGAGAAATGCATTTTCAAATAATCTGCTATTCACAATTACAATGAAACACTATTTAAATTGAAACTGGATTTTGAAGTGTAACATTTACTGTCACTTAAATTTCCAACTAAAATTTAATACCTCGATTTTCTCCAGTTAATTTAATCTGTAGATTTAATCACTAGGTTATTTTAACTGACGTTTATAGTACAGAAATCAAACAAAAAAAAATTAGTTAACTGGTTTTTCTAAGACCGAGCATAAGAATAGTAATTCGGATAAAGAATGATAAAAAAGTTAAAACCAATAAAAAATTTTTGAGTATTTATGAAAAATATAAAATAACCTGTTTAATTTTAAAATGTACGGGATTCTTTGTAGTACACCTACAAAAAAGGACTCCAATTAAAATATAATTAAATTTTCCTAAAAATAACTTCAAATATCACAACATTTTAATTTGTACTGCTTCAAAAACTAATTTCCTGAATGTACTGCATATTTTACATTGGTATAAAAAGTCTCATTAATTTAAAATTCTGCATGGGGTACTAAAATCACTCTTGCGCGATGCAAAATAATTTAATTTTGCTCTATATTTGCAACGGAAATAAAAATAAGTCACATGAGACTGCAGATATATAGTCTGGGAGGATTCGTGCATTACTTCCATCCTCCAAACGGTCTGAGTCATAACCTCGACTACCAAAATTTCGACAATCCGGCGCTGTAGGATAAACAAGGTAAGCGTGACAGAAGGGCGCCAAAATATTAAGGGCACCGTGCCTCCAAAATAATATATGAAAAAAAATCGAAAATGAAAATACTTAAAGTTATTTGTAAAAATTAAAAACTGTCAATTTTATAATTTCTCATATATTTATCGATTTATTCATTTACCGTATGGCATTTGTTTGAGATCCTTATGGGTGGATTATTTATAAAAAAGAGTGACACATGTTATACCTGTATATATAATTTTGGTGCCCCCAAATATATAAGCTTTACCAAAATAAATTAAATTTAAACTGGACAGTATAATTTATATTTTGTCACTTCCAGTCTTTGACATCACGCAAACGTTCAAACTTAGTTTTGTTTTTTAAAAAGTACCACAAGCGTTTTTCTTTTATACCACAATAAATGTAAAAAAACGTAAATGAGAATGGATTAGATGCATATATAATCAGATCGTTTGACTTTACAATAAATATATACACATATTTTCTTCGTTTTAAAAGTGAGTTAATAAAATTAGTAATTACTATTATCATAGTTTATATATGAAGTAATAACAGAGGGGAAGTAAATTCCAAAGCCGCTGTTGCTGTATTTTTGCGAAAACCTGAATATATTTGAAAATATCGAATTTTTAGCTCGAAAATTATCAAATTTTACAAAATTTTGTTTGTCATATTTTTTAAAGAATTATATACGCTGATTCCAAATTTACAAACAGAATTTAATTATCTCTTTTCTTTTTGGAGATATTTGCTCTCAAAGTTGTACCTCAAAAAAGTGTGTTTTTTTAGTATATTTCAAAAATGAGTAGAGATACAATCTATTATCTACTTTACCATTCGATTCTACTGGAAAAATTACATAAAGAAATGTTTTGTCCACATATACGTTCTTTGGAACGATTTGAAGAAAAATGACAAAATTGAAAAAACCTAAATATCAATTTTTCGCCTCGAAACTTATTGTCACCAAAATTTTTCATTCTTTGGGCTTAAGTAGATATCGATGTGCTGATTCCAAATTTTCCAACAGAATTCAATTATCTCTTTCCGTTCTCGAGATATTTGAGTTCAAAATTATACCTAAAAAATCAGGTTTTTTAGGTATACCCCTTAAATAATTAGGTTTACTCTTTTGGCGACCTCACCATTCGATTCTACGGGCAAAATTACATAAGTGTACCAATTTTCAGATTTTTATCTCAACAAATAGAATTTCTACAAGGAAAAAACTGAAAATGGCCAAAAATCGAAAAAATTGCCTGATGAACCCCTTACGATTTTTCTCGATTTTTGTCATTTTTGTTTTTTGCTCTTAAAATTGTATCTGTTGGAATAAAAATCTGAAAATCGGTACACTTATGTAATTTTGCCCGTAGAATCGATTGGTGAGGTCATCGAAGTCGTAAACCTAACAATTAAAGGAGTATACCTAAAAAACCTGTTTTTTTAGGTTTTGCCAAAACTCAACTTTGAATGCGAATATCTGGAGAACGGTAAGAGATAATTAAATTCGGTTTGAAAATTTGAAATCAACGTGTCGATGTTTACTTAAGTCTAGAAAATGAAAAGTTTTGGAGAAAAAAAGTTCCTCATGGAAATTTTGAAATTTAGGTTTTTTCAATTTTCCCATTTTTCACCTAATCGTTCCAAAGAACGTATACGCGGAGAAAACATTTCTTTATGTAACTTTTTCCGTAGAATCGACTGATGTAATCGTTGAGATTGTATCTGTACCCATTTTGGAGATATAACCAAAAAACACACTTTTTTGAGATGCAAATTTGACAGCAAATATCTCAGGAACAAAAATAGATAATTAAATTCCGTTTGAAAATTTGAAATCAGCGCATGGAGGTCTATCAATATACACTATTTCCCAAAATCAAAATTTTTGGGCACAAAAATGAGTATTTTTGGGATATTTCGCTTTTGTTATGAAAATTTTTGATTTAATTGTTTAGTTTATTTTAACTCTACACCACATTGATATGAGGTTATAGGTTTTGGAAATAAATAAACGGTAGATAATAAAGCGAGAGAGAATAAAATCAAAAAGGCGTAATAGGATTGCAGGTTTTAAAATAGGCTCATCGGTATTTAAAAAAATATATGTGTCAAATAATACTTCTTTACCATATTTTAGGCAAGGCTATATGAAATTAGTAAGATTGGAATAAGTTTATTAATAATAATTCTACGCTTTATTATTAATGTAAAAAAACTACGCTAGGAAAATGTCTCTTTGGGTGCATGAACCCCAATGCCCCCATGTAGTCGGCGCCTATGATATAGCGTACAACATGCGATTGTTAATTATGTATTATGTATGCAGGTAAATCCGACCTGAACCTGAAGGGCTACTAATTGAAAAATATTGTTATGAGTGTATGGATTATACGTGAATAATAAGCTTATGTGTGCATGTTGGTATATATGTAACTTTCATATTATATTGATTGGAACAGCTACTTCAAACGCTAATATTACAAAAGGGGATGTGTTCCTAGAAATTGTACAATAATTATTACTTGGAATTTTAATATTGTAATCAATTTTTAACGAAAATATATACCGAAAGTTTATTTAATCAGTAACCATAGAGTAGTTTCATTACCACAGTTTTTTTTGATTTGATTATTAGTATTCCAGGTATTTTCATATAGTCAAATTGCATTTCCTGTGGAATATGTAACAAATGGTGAATAGCTTGTTGAAAGAATTTCTTTTTCGATATCAATTGAATCCGTTTTCTGACTTTTGCTGTTGCAATTAAAATTTGATAACTCTGATTACTTATATGATATGTTGTTTAGATATGGTAGTCAAAATATGAACTATGCTGGGCATTAACCGAAATGCTGGTTAACGGTTAACCCTTATAGAGAACGTTATAATAATAATGGTTTAGTTCGAAAACCGGTTTTAACAGATTAGAAACAGGTTAATATATCTGTTATTAATGAAAAAAAAATAAACATAAAAATTAAATTAAAAAAATGAATTAAATAAAATAATAAAAAAATACCATCTGAAAAAATGTAACAAATAAAAGAATATAATTTAACTGACAAATATTCACTAAAATTCCCGTAATACCTTCAAAAAAACGCAGGTCACTTTTCAATTGAAACTTGCCTAATGCTGACAAAGAGACTATCTACTTTTTTGACCTTCCAATAAAATAAATTGTTAAACTTGTCATGACTCATATTCAAAAACAAATAGATAATAAATATCAAAAAAAAAATCGCGCTAAATGATATCGAATATCGGCTAAAGTTTGCAATTTTCGTTCAAAATATCGGTTACTAATTTTTATTAACCGGTTACATGCCCTGGAACTCTATAAAATTAGATTACAAATCTTTTGACTGCTTTAATTAAAATTTGAATTTCTTAAACTTGATTACATATTTCTTTTGACTGCAGTAGTTAAAATAAAAACATTTTAAAATTAATTACATGTATTTTGATTGTAATAAAATTAAAATTTGAAATTTGTAAAAGTAGAGTTGATTACAGTAATTTAAATTTTAATCTTGAATAATATGATTACTGACTAACTGTTGACAGTTGTAACAATATATAACTTTCCTTGCTACAATTTGCATATTGATATTTAGATTAATTCGGTTGTTTCAAGATTTGGTTTGGTTATTTTTCTGTGAATCGAAGTTGTGGTGCAAGTATGCTAACCATCCAAGTACCACAAATACATGAATACACATACAATCAGACAAATGTGCACTGGCAATTGAACCCAAACAAAGTGCATTTTGAGAGAGAAGCGTTTGATGAAGAGTGTTTTGGGTATACATATTGGTAGTTGACCTACATTCCCCATTCACAATGCAGCTAATTAGAGGCTTTTGTTCCATTAGTGACTCTATCCAGCGTTCTGGTGTTGGCAGAACTGCACCAGGTATTGTTCTAACTGAATTGCATGTTCTGTTATCTGACTGGTCGGGAAGATAACGATTATTGTTATTTAATTTAACAGATTATTGTACACGATACAAAAGATGAGCTACCAAAAGAAATTTTTGGTGCGCAAAGAATTAAATTTTCCCAGGGCACAAAATTGCCTAGATGACAATTGACCATCGGTTAATAAAAAAATATCGCATCGAAAAATTAATCTAAAATATACGTTATTTGCTATTTCTTGAAGTGTCATAACAATATGGCAACAGGAGTAAAAAAGATCATTAGATACTAGATGAATTTGTTTTCAAAATGACTGCAAGGAAAAGAAGTATATAATAACACATATAAAGTAAATTTTCCGAGTAATAAAAATCCAATACATTAGACGTGACATAATTTTCCACTTTCCCTGTATGGCCGGAAAAGAAAAGCTTGTTTTCATTAACGATTAAAGGGTACTGGTTGGGTTATGTCGCTTATATTAAATTAATGGAAGAGCAGTAATAACGGAACAAAGTGTGCACCATCAAAACTGCCTGTAAATATTTTCCTGTAGTTCGTATGAAGTAAAAAACCATTTCGTCAGTACTTCAGGATTTGGTTTGTCTAGGAACTAGGAATATTGTAGCAAATGTGGTTACAATCATTGAACGAAAAGTGGATAATTCAAATGTAAAGTCGGTTTCCTTAAGTTCATCCTCCTGCTTCTTCTCCTCCTCCTTGATGATGATATTATCTTGTTGGTTAAAATCGTATTATTTTCGAAGTAAATAATTATCAAAACTGACAGAATTATATACAAATACATACAATAATAATAATGGATGGAAGAATTGTTGATAAAACAAACGAAACTACCAACAAACAATGAAGCACAATTTGTCTAGGCCAAAATCACCTTCATAAATTTAAATAAATATCCTATACTGCGGTTAAACTACAGTTTCTATTTCATTTTTATCGTTGGTTGAATGCAGATAGTATATATACTCCTCTGTAACACGTACGATAATGACATAGCTAAAATAAAAGTCTCATCTGTGTTATGAGTATACCACAATGATGAAAGATAATAGTTTAATAATTCTTGCAACAGAAATGAGATCTTGCAGGATTTTTCATTTTTAGCTTTAAACAATTTTAGACCCGTATTTTTAATTTTTCCCTAAATTGACTTTTAATAATGAAATAATGATAAAAATGATATCCTTGAAAATGCAGCTAAATTACCCCACTTCTCCCTTGTCCAGTGACGAATCAAGGATCTTACCCAACTTCACTTCGTTTCAAACATCAGGTATAATGTTTTAACTTCTAAACTGACAAGTTGAATAATCTTGTGCAAATATAGTGGCACATAAATCTTACAATGCTTCAAATCACAGACTGCTCACTTTACCGACTTTCAAACGCGCCAAAATATTAAAATTTCCCAAATAAATACAGTCATTGCTGAAATTGGGATCAACTCACGGAACAGCGGTAACCCGTCCAAAAGATAACTATGGTGTCATCTGCTTGGCGTTATCCCAATATGAGTGACACAAGCATTAGTGGAGATATATTTATGAGTCCGCTGTATGTTTGTGTATTTAGAGTTTCCCCAGAGTACCGGGTTTGATTGATCGAGGTATCGACATCGATTGTTGATGGATGAGCCCTCACACAACCACATTCACTTGTTCAATCATCCATCGCATACTCGGATCGCAGTTTATTTTCACGAGCACTTGTTAAATATAAACAGTTTGATTGAATTCTACACATAATGGATGTTTGATAAACACTTTACCGAAAAAAATGGACGGTGAATTGGGATTTAAAAATGAAGTTGCACGTGACATGACTATGTAAATATATCTTCATTAGAGATGTACCGAGGATTATGGGCTATTATAATATGTAAAAACCAACTATTCTCCGTACATTCATCTTTACGGTTTATTTTTGAAATATATAAACAAACCTGGAACCTTCTGGAACTCAGTAATTGTTTCAGATGAACCAAAATAATCCTTTTGGGATGAGATGGACGAATTATTGTTTGAAAAAGGAATAATAAACAAATGAAAACAAAAAATATATACCCAACAGTGAAATATGTAGAAGGTTCTGTGCTTGTATGGGACTGTATGAGTGCAGAAGAGGTGGGAAACTTAATTTTTATTGATGAAAATTGGATTAATTGAATAGTTTAGAAGAGAATTTGGAAAAATGTGTTGAAAAATTGGGTTTGAGGGATTTTTATATCTTTAAACAAGATAATGACCAAAAATGTACTACACGTAAACTACTAGAATAGTTATTGTACAATTGTAGACAACAATTAAAAATGCCTCCACAATCTCCAGATATGAATCCCATTGAACAAATTGTGTGATTTATTTAAAAAATGTATAAAACCAGACGCCCAAAAAATATAAAAGAACTACTATATTTATGGTAGAAGAATGGAGCAAAATTGATTCCTAAACTCCAAGAAAATTACTGGGAAGTATGACAAACCGATTAAGGGAAGTAATTCTAACGAATGGCAGTACAAAAGATCATTGATTCTATATAATTTACAAGTGTATGGAGATTAAATTGACGTATTTAGATGTTATAATATTTTTTTTTTTGCGATTTTATTACGAAAAATTTAGGAAGTCAATATATTATTTTACTTATGAATATATTAAGTTTAAAACTTTACAAGAATAGAATACTTTTTTCCTTTACTGGTGTACGGAGACTAATTGATTTGAATGATTAAGGAACAGTAAATGTCTATTAGGGAAACATTATTGTACAAATTAGAATTTTCAATATTTCATTCTTATCTGTTAGGTAAGTTAAAAACTTGAAATAGTGGCATATGTGAAGTATATTCTTAAAGTCGAACAAATGGAAAACTGATATTTATCGGATCTCCCCAAGATCCTAGATATCATAGACTTTGCAACTTGTGAACAAGGAGACAGTTAAAGTTTTGAACTAGGAACATTTGCCAATCTTCTAGAAAATACGAGAAAAGTTTTCAATCCAGAAGTTGCTTTAAATATTCGTCTTTTTATAAAACCAGTCATCACTGTGACATAACATTCATACGGATTTAGGGAATTTCCCTGGAATTTTTCCAAGAAATAAAAATATTCCTGACGAAAAATTTCCAATGACTATGTGAGATACAGTCTGTCGAGAGATTTCGAGTTGACGTTTAAATTGTTTTATGGTTGTGGTATTTTTTATTACAGGTACCCAGCTAAGTATTGGATTTGGAAATCCCAAAGTAACATTAACACACCTAACTTAATATAGGTGGATTACTGTACGACATGGAAATAACAAGGTAGGAATGCTAATGTTACTTTGGGATTTCCAAATCCAGTACCTGGAACAAACAGTGTGTACTAATGGAAGTCGTACAATTTTATACCCCATAGCAGAAGGCATAAAGGTCACATTTCTTTCAATTCTTTCATTCAGGGAAAAACTTCGAATAGATACCACAACCATAAAACAATTTAAACGTCAACTCCAGATCTCTTGTCAGACTATACTTGTATCGTAACATATTTTAATTGCATTTTAGTGCACTATTGACTACAAGTTTCCCAGAATTTAGTGTCATTGTTATTGCTATACCGCTATTTGATACCCTGTGTTGTTTTTTCCATGATCCATCCATTATCTGAAGTTAATTGTCATCTTTCCATCAAGATTGAAACCAGGTCAAGCGCTGCGAAGCCGCTTCGTTAATCACTCTACACTCAATTAACTCGCCATGCAGCCTCCAGGACCAGGATACACAGGATCGGGAGAAAACAGGAAGACGCTTCATGGCTAATTATTCCCATAATGGGTGCGAAGTCACTTGGACTGGTCGGGTGATTGACTTATGATGGGGTGTTGGGAAATATTCTGGAGCGGTGCCAAAAAGCGACATAATATAAATAGAAAAAGCTGATCGTGGATGATCTCAAAGAATAAAATGATAATACAAAAAAAAAAAACAGAATTATTATTTCCGTTATCTTCTAAATTGGTAAAGTCATTATATTATAAAGAAAAGGAGACTAACTTATATTACCGTAAATAAACCAGACCTTTAATAATAATATATATATTTCGGGGAATAGTCATGTAGAATACCATTCGTGATTAGAATTCTCCTTATACTTTTTGTCTAGCTTTATCGAATTTAATTTAATCTTTTATACAATCCTTGAGTAAACAATTATTGGCGAGTCACTGAAATGTCTTCGGCAGACTGATTTAATAATCCCTTCATTCTGAAATGGAGTATAGAAAGGATTGTTTAGTTTCTTTTACCGGATAGATTAGATCAGATCACTATAATACGATCTGAAAAGAATCTCTGTCGCGATATGTAAGTTATGAAATTTGTATTATGTTTTCTTTCAAAAATCTTCGATAAATATATATTAATATTATAAAGAAGTAATGTTTGTAAATTTGTATGTAGAAGGTAATCTTCGAAACTACTCATCCGGTGTCAAAAATTCTTTCACTAGTATTTAGAATGCACTTTCAGGGTACACATAGCCTATATATTATCCCATTAAAATAAAAGGGCTTTTGGCGACCAATTTTGCTAATTTTTGACTAAAGTTGACGAAAAAACGGTCGGGCGAATGTGTTTTTAAGAATGCTGCCTCAACGATAACATATTGTAACACGTGAGACTCACTCAGATGAGTCATTACGGCTGACCTGTCTGGGCAGGTAGTCACTTTAAAGGTGATGCCGCTATTCGGGAATTTTATAGTCCGAATGACTCTAGAATGTTCGAGACATTAATTGGAGGCAGGTATATAAGGATATATAAGGGTCACTTTGGTGTCAGCGGGTGGCAAGGAAAACATGTACATCTAGGAAATAAATACTGATTTTTTATTGATACTCTTCCAGTCACAAACCGCGGATACAGGTAGTAGTTTCTAAATGCAGATTTGATTTTGCCTATCAATAAATTAAATTGTTGTATTCTAATTTACTCATAGCAAGAAAAATAACAACAAATTAAATGCCTCCAAACAAAAGGTATAAACAAGTGAACAGGTAATGCTGATACAATATTGTTCAATTTTTACGAAATGAGCAATACACCATTAGCACAATTCCAATATTTCATGTATCGATTATGTTTTGTTTACAAATGCTGTTTTGATTATTAATAACAATGTTTGCTCACCAAAAATTAGTTCATTATTTCGTTGGTCTAATTAATCTGCATTTGTTGTACGTCAACTGACAATGACATTTTTTTGTAATTTTAATTGCATGTATTACAATATTTTCAATTAGCTCACATTTAAATTGAGAACAATAGCAATTAAATTGTCATACATTGATTTTGTTATATGTTTATTAATTTGCCGAAGGTAAATTTAATTTATGATTACATGCAATTTGCAATATTGAACTGAAAATGTATCTTTAATAATAAAATTTTATTCTATTCTACAAAAAATAAAATGAAAGCAATACACATTATTTTTTTGTGAGAATATTCAAAAATGAAGTATGTAATGCACTCAACTAACACGTGTTTTTATGACCAGAGTAAAAGAAAATTTACAACCTTTTATCCTAATATTTTTCAACCTGCAAATGTGTCTTTTATATAGAGTAAATATTTCACGGAATTACTTCACATATGTGGTATTATTACAGCTGTCACTCATTTTATTATTTTTATAAATTAAACCTGTGTGTTGTCATTATAAAAAGCGCAAAATGTCAGACGCAATATATAAAGGTTTGTGATTTTTGATGGTCATCAAAAAATACTGGGGAGTTTTATTTTTTACCCTCTGTGTAATTCTGATATATATTTTATATCCTACTCTCTTTTAATATGTTAATATCCATTGTTTCATATTTATGAGCTACATTATTTATAAAGTATAAAAAAACGATCGCATTCGTAGTTTGACAGTATGGAATGTATTCCATATGTTATAGTAAATCCGAGGGTGTTGAATTCGTGAGAAAGTGTCCAAACAGATTAGTTTTTAAAGAATATGGTACGGAGAGTAGGGTTACAAATTTTGCAATGAATAAATATTTTTTCCTACGACCACTGTTAAAAATAGTATTTTTAACGGTTGCTTAGCAAGTTAAAAATAACACTTTATAACACAGTAAATACTTTTAAATGTTGCCATTGACAACGTGTTAAAAGTAAAAAACAAATTTACTTTTAACACGTCTTATGTTCAGTTGTTCATAACAAATACATCATGACCTGTCATAAATGTCATTCTAATGCTTAGTTTTTATTTACTAATAGGTACATAACTGTGGTCGTAGGAAAAATAGTGTATGATATTTGTGTTAAAAGTGATTTTATTTCGTTCGTGGGGTTTGTTAAACTCGGCTTCGCCTCGTTTCAAACTTCCCCACTCATTCATAAAATGTCACTTTTAACACTTATATCATAAATAACTATTTTCTACGATCACTATGGAAAGTAGCATTTTGTGTATTTCCCATAATCATGGGTTAAAGTGTGAGAAATCATTTATATAATTTATATAATAATAAATTTTAATTTTGATTAAGTAAATATTTAGCATTTCCAGAACTATTCAAATTCCTTTTTAACCAAATATTTTAAATTTTTAGAAACCAACTTGGTCTTTGTAGTCTCAAGTTTCATTAATATTCGTCAGAATCAATACGTGACGTTCCATATATATTTGACAGTGACAGTGACACTTCGATTATATTAAATTTGATTAAGAACAAACAATCTGTTAATAGCCTCTGACTAAAATAACCTACGGCATGAACTATATACGTACAGATTTTTTTCGTTTCAAGAACCAAAATGAAATAAAAAGGTTGTATGTACCACGAGCATAATCTTATAGCCTTCAAGAAATTTATTTATTCCCTCGTGTTATAATCTTTTGATTATGCCTTTAATACATAAATAACTATTATATTTTACATTATATTATTATAAACATTAAAGAAACTGTACGTGTCGGCAAATTTTATCTCACACTCCGATGTCAATGCACCTTGAATGACTCTTTTTTGTGTTCGTTCCTTCACATTGTGTCATTTAAGTCATCATCGTCATCAAATCTTCAAGGTCGGCATAGCATCGTTAAATTCACCCCCTCCACCTTGTAACAATAGATTACTTCGCAATTTTAATTTATGTATTGTATTACAATAGACTTCATCCAAATATATACAATATTTTTACCAGTTTCCCATGCTCATTTCTTCCACTGTCATTCGTTTTTTAACTTTATAAATTCCTTTCAAACTTATACAATCACAATTCATATTAAAATATTTCCATTTTACTCTTATACAAATACTGCGCAATACAATATTCCCTCCCCCCGATTATGTGTAGTTAACGACATCATTACCGAATGTAAAGTCTACGGCGTTCCTGGAAGAAACGCGAGCGGCTTGTCAGCGTCGTGCGGTGTTGCCAGGCGGTGGGGGGGGAGACGTCGGGACGCCGACGCTGGGGTGAGGCGCACGTGGAGAGAATCACGCCCAAACGGAATCAAGTTGCAATAGTGCAGCGAATCTAAAAGCTAACACTGATTTGCGCCTGGATGTATGTTGGATTTAAACACATCCGTGTGTGTCTGGTCACATTATGCCAGAAAGCTCAGTGTTTTGGAAGATATTCCCAGTGGCGTAGGTAGAGGTGGTGTTACCTGGGGCTTTTATGATGGTGGAATTCTTGTCTGGTAAATAAGTTTTTATGGTACAAGTATGGTTTGAAAAAGTACCGTGTAAATCAAACCGACAATTGATGTACAACATTTTATGTTATTACATTTTTCAATTTTTGAGAGGTTTTGATTTTGTTACAAATTTACGAAATTGGTCTTTTGGCAGCAAAAGTAGTGAAAACTCATAGTTCAACAACGAATGACATTTCCAAATAACTGGCAGCATATTTTTAATGCATTTAAGACCAAGAAATACCTTTGATGCAAAACGAAAAAAGAAATAATAGAAAACCCAAAAGACATTATATATTTTTATAATAAATTCGTGACAAAATTTGGCGTTTGTTGCTTCGACGCCATTTTTATAAACAAAAAATCTGATGTGTCCAACACATTACCTCCCGCCACTATAGTAATATATTCTAGGTACATAAGTTTTTTAGTACATTTAATTTGTGGTTTTCAAATTAGTTTGTTATTGCTGTTCGGGATATTTTTAATTCATTTCATACCTAAAATTTCCTTCATAAAATTTGTATGACCAAAAAAAAACAGCTATTTTTGACATTACTAAAATCGGACTTACCTTACTTTACGCATGCAAATATATTCCTTATATATTTCTTCCACCTTTTTTTAATTTTACAACAAAACTACTTCATATTTACTTATTTTATTTTTTTAACTTACATCAAATTTGACATCATATGTCAAATTTTGTGAACGTATGAATAAATCATATGTTTTTATAGAAATTCCTAAGTCTAAACGATTTATAAAAATATAATTTATATATTTTTTTCTATCAGCGAGAAGTTATATACATATAAACGTAATTATGCAGATCGGTAGAAAATTAGAAATTCTTTATATTTAATAATAACGTAATTTGCGGAAAAAAATGGTATTTAAAGGTATTTTTGCAACCCCCTTGCCCCTCACAGCTACGCCACAGATTTCCGCTTTGAATTTTAGTGATGTCGTGAATCACAAAGACATTTTTGAATACCTAAACACATACCCAGATGATACAAAGTTAAACGTCAAACCTAAAAGTACACAGTGTTCTAATCGTTTTTATTTTGTGTAAATATTTTATTAGAGTTTAATTACGATTTTCATGCATGAAATATAATTGAAATTACTTGTAAATAAGAAAATATAAAGTAGCTTAGTTAACATTTCGTCCGCCAGAGATGCTGATTCATTCCTAACGTTTAGGCAAATTGTATTCTATTGAGATTTGAAATCGAAGCCTATTTTCAAAAAACTATATCTACAAAACATTGTATATAAATGGCTTGAAAATATTATTTATACTCGTATATATTATAGCCGGTAGACTTTCAGAAAACAAAAAATGTTTGACCTCATTCCCAGTTATATTCTGAACTGCACCTGGTATATATGTTGCCATATGGCTTTAAACACATTCGTGTATTGCTGGTCATATTACAATAGAAATATAAATTTGTCAGAATAGATTTTTACATTAATTCAATTTTCCTGTGCATTCGACGTGTCTCAAATTGCAACAATATAAAATGTATATTCAACGGTGACATTTTCATTCCTAACAATTATTCCAGGTCAAAAATTCGCAATACATTTCCATGAATAATAGGAAAAACGTTTAACATTCTGTTATAAATTTAGAATATGCGTTGGAGGTTTCATTAATAAATATATGACGTACTACTCGTGTTTTGATTATTGTATTATGTAAATTTGATTAAAACTGATTACTCTCTTTGTTGTACTTCGAATATTATTTTGACCAACAAATATAAATATTCTATTATTGTCCCTTCAATAATATTGCTGAAATCTAGCCACTGGCTGTATAAATGGAGTGAGTATTATAATATAATAACCATATCGATTTTAACCTTTAACATATGTTAACTGTTCTCATGTTGACAGGTTGATAGCACTTGGCAGTATTGAATCACATAACTACAAAACAGTGTGTGTATATAATAATTGAAAATATTTCTACAAAAATAAAAACAAATAATTATTTCTATAATTTTCGTACAAGAATATTGTACAAACCTCTTGCGTGAACTTTTTTCCCAGATTCGTTTTATTGAAGCGCCACAAAATACTCATCCGGGAAAATGGCGTTCTCACACCTGAAATGTAAATAATTATTACAATAAGTTTTGACGAATTTTAATATTTGTATGTTCATTTGTCTATTGATTTGAAAAAAAAAATATTGATTGATTTATTGTCATTCGTGAAATGATCAAGAAAATATATTCGAGCTATGAATTTAATCGATAAAATTTACTCATAATTCCTGCGAAGTAACGACAACTAGGTTCAAAAGTGATTCTTAAATCACTCCAGATTCTCTGTCATTATGTGAAGTGTCATTTTTCACATTCGTTTGCTTGATACTATACAACGATTATTCTTAAAGTTTACCTATAAATTCATGTCTCTCATTACTTAAGAAAAAAACAAAATAATTTAGTGCAGAACGTAGGTATATACCATGTTAAAAATATTGAGGGTATTTTGATTTTTTTTTAACTAAAATATGATCAGTAAAATGAAGATGTTATAGCTATTATCATATCTAGGAGAGTTATGAGTTTCATAACCGCCGTAGATATCAATTGATTTCCGAGCTCGGAGAGCGAGGATTTTAAGACAACTAAGGCCTGGTATGATAAACAACAACCGTGGTTTGTTCAATAGTTTACCGGTATCACGTTATTGACAAATATTATTTTATAAAATTCTTTGATCAGTAACGTTTACGTGACCAAGTCTGTATGGGTTGATATGTCAGCTATATTATCTAATTGTCCCACGTTATTTTGACAAATATGGTATTATTTTTACCATACTGGATTGTCAAAATTACATGAGGTACAATTATGACTTAGTTACCCTGCTCACTTTTGTCTATGTAAACAAAGACTTAAATCCTGAAACCGGAAAAAAAATCCCCACTGTGATGTGTGGAAGCCTACAGGCACCGGTTACCCCAATTCCTTTTTACAGTCCCAATCTACGAGATCTGCATTCTTATAGCCCTGATTTGTCTGTTTGCTTTGTATACGACCTTTATTCAGCATGTTCTGAGATTGGCGCAAATGTGGAGCAATCCCAGCAGTGCAATGTCTGTGGAAATGTCGATGGGAACGTAAATGCCGGTAGTTGGCCTACAAATGATGCATTGTGGGAAGTGGACGGGATGTTTCAAATGGAAATGTGAAGCCGGGATTCTTGGCGAATTTGTTTCTTTGTTTAAAAATGTTGTTTATATCATCTTTAGTTTAATACCAGATGTGAAAATTAAGTAATAAGACTGGCAACATAACGTTCGATCTGGCAACACTTGGGATGAGATACTTGGAGGGGAGGCAGGTGAACATGTTATGTCTTCAGTATGAGTACAAAATAGTTAAATACAGAAGCGACACTCCGTGTCGGTACCTTTCATCTTACCCTATTCAGATCTATGATCTTGGAGCATTATGTAGATCTGTAGACCTTTAAATTTGTGCTCTTCCCCTATCTTTCTCTCAGATGTGAGGAAAATTTCCGATTTTAAACAATGAGCCCTTTAAATTTGTTCACATTCCCCATCTCTCTCTAATTTTCGCTTCTCTGTCTTACTGTCGCTTCTGTATAAACCTATTCTGTGCTCATACCACAATGCTTCAAAGTCATAGA
Organism: Stenolophus ochropezus; assembly: GCA_035578165.1. Taxonomy (NCBI): domain Eukaryota; kingdom Metazoa; phylum Arthropoda; class Insecta; order Coleoptera; family Carabidae; genus Stenolophus; species Stenolophus ochropezus. The sequence continues at coordinate 630,266 of JAQOWZ010000028.1, read as the reverse complement.
ACTGACTAGGGGAACATGAAAGGTACCGACACGGAGTGTCGCTTCTGTGTGTAACTATTCTGTGGTATGAGTTTGAACTTGCTAGAGACATTTGGTTGTCCGTAACGGTTTTTTTCGTGAAACAGTTTTTTCATGTGCGTTCTAAAAATGAGTAACGTCAATATCAAACAACGGTGTGTTATCTCTTCGCGAGATTGAAAAATCACCTTAAGGGAACTCATTTTGGGACACTTCAAAGCATTTAATCCGAATTCCAGTACTGTCATCAGGATAGGGAGAACCGTCTCCAGCACTGTGTGGCTTCCCAAGGAAGTGATTGTAATTCTATTCAAACAATTAAAAAAAAGGTTGACAACATTTACTTTTAACATACAAATTAATTATCTTTAAAAATATTATATTTGTAACCCAAATTAAATTCAAACAACGGTGTGCTACCAGGTTTTGCTTCAGACTTGGGCACAGTGCAATGAAAACTTTTACAGTACTTAAGCAGTGATTTTTTTCGGTGATTTTAGGCATTTTCATTTTTATTATTTATTTTCTAAGAAACTACTACTAATGAATCGATTAAAAAAATACGGGTATATTCTATTTTTGTCTAGTATCAAATAAGTAAAAATCAAAATTTAATTACATACCCTATGTTACTCACTAAAAACAAATGCAAAAATATACCTCATTAACAGCTGGTAATAGATAAATAAATTTATCACTCACAGTTTTTTTTCTTATTGTTAAATTTACCAAAATATTCTATCACAAACAACAATAAAGATATTTATCCGAAAAGAGCCTGAAGCAGACACTTTAGTGTATATGGTGAGCAAACAGATAATAAATAATTATGACCTCAGAAGGAATCTAACTCCATATATTAAAATCACAATCGAATATTTTTCTCACTTGATCGCGTACCTTGTTATAAACATAAAAATATATTTGAAAAATATTGTATGATACTGGTACTCATGCTATACGTACTTCTTAAAACTTAAAATAAACAGAAATAGCGCTTTGTTTATTTCTATGCACCGATTTCTTTTTGATGCAAATATTAGCGTATATCGTAGAATATTATTCAAACTTAACCTAGCCACTGTTATATGCGTATTGTTATTGTAGGAGTATTTTATCTTTACTTTGATATTGCATTCTGTTCTCGGTATTGTTTACATCCTTCTATTTAGACAACAAACGCAATGTTGACTGAAGCACTGGGGCCCTGAACTCCAGAGGGCAAAGCCCTAAAGAGAGTTTGTTCTTGAAGCTAAATATACAAAAGGAGCTGCTGTTCGTTCTGAGTAAAACAATATATTTCCTTCTCATTCAATTAACAAGTTAATTGTCATGTTTAACAAATATCTTAAGCTCTATAATTGTTATCTTTTCGCGGGACTTACTTGCAATATAACACATTTGTATCGTAAATAACTTTTTCTACGTCCTTTTAATAAGAGACAATTTATTTCACTAATTACAGTTATATTATTGATTCCCTTACTTTACGCGAAATCAAAATGAAAAGTAGAAATATATGAAAATATCCGAAATTATTAGTTTTAGGCATAGTACACCTTTAATAACATATGAAGATAATACAAAAAGATGCCCAACGTTTTAAACCAGCAATACATATGTGTGTTAAAAGTTATATAACAACTAAAATTTCAGAGACAATTTTATTAAATGTACATATTCATATGGAACGCAATATAATGTCAAATTCAAGAGATTATATTAAAGAAAATACATCCCATTTTTCATATTTTTATTTATTTACTTTAAAACGTAAAGTACAATATTTTTTATCGTCTAAACTTTTTTCTTTGTTGTTTCATTTCTACTAATTATTAATTAAATGAATATAATATAACTTTAGTCTTCAGATTTTTTTGTGTTTAAAAAACATATTTTTAATAACTGCCTTTTTTATAAAAGAAATAGACGTAGGTATATTTTGTAATTAATTAAAGATGCTGAAATCTGTCAGTTTAATTTTAGCTCTTTCTGCTTCTGTTTCAAAGTAAACTCATTTATATTAAAAACAATTTCAGATTGTTTTACAAAAAATAGTAATATTTCACTATTATTTACAAGTACAATAAAATATCTTTCTTAATTCAAACAATTAACAATATTTTCTAGTAAATAACATTTATTCTCGGTATTGTTTCAGAAATTTATACTTTGCATGTACAATAGCTTTATTGTTTTATCGAAAACGGTATAATAATATTGGATATTGTTAGACTGTTTTTGGTAATTTTTTGTTGTCAAGTTGATACTTTTAAGTACAGCACCCAAGGTAAATGTCAAATTGATAACCTTAAATATTTTAAAATATTTTTTAAAACAATGTAGAATTATTATAAATATAAAAACCAAATTAAAATAAAATATAAAAAATAGTATATTATATTCGTTTTATACGACGTATTATTTCATTCGACTCATGAAAAATATACCGTCTTAGAAAACTTGTATGATAATAAACCATTTTGTACTTTAAACAATTCTTTTATTATTATTAGGCAAAAGTAAGTTTGTTACATATACTTTTTTATTTTAAATATAGTTTTTGAATACACGCTTTACAAATCTGATCTGGGGGAGACGTGGGAAATTGAGATTCTAGACGTTGCTTAGGTGACGCGAATCAACAGATTGTAACAGCGCAAAAAGTAAATTATCTCTGCAGAGATGTCTAGCAATTAACTTCTTTTATTAATTCAAATCCGACTTTAGTATAGGGCTTAGTATCTAATCCTTTTTATGAATCCGCCAGAGATTTAGTAGAAATCTCATACCGTGTCTCATGTTGAGTTTGAAGACTATTGTCCGTCATCTCATTTCACTCCCAGAAAAACAATCCCAGCCAATGTTTTACTTTCTGTAGCCCGCAGCGTGTGCTAGACGCGATATAGCCTGTGGTGTTTCCCACAAACAGCTCCGGCTTGGGTTTGTAAATAATCAACTTCCTTTCCGTCGCCCAGGGAATTCCACGCTCTGCAGTTGTCACGGCGACGCGATGCTTTGTTTACACCGCAAACAAACACTGCAGTTGGGGGTCAGCCAAAATAGGAATGGGGGATGGAAGAATTGTTGTTGAATCGCGAATCGGAAAATGGTATTACCTAATATAAGGTTTGTTGCCATTAGTTGATCTTCACGTTATTAATCATAATCATAAATAAATTATTGAAGGGAAAGAAAACTACTGGAATTCAGTCAATGGGATAAAATTTTATTTCCTCTCCTACCAGTTTCGACCCCACATGGGTCTTCCTCAGGGAGTGAAAGTCATTTTATACATTATTAATGTGTTGTAAATACATTTGTCAAAAATTGTAACAAAACAGTGAAAAATCAAATCGTGATGTTTATTTGATTTTTAACTGAGGAAGACCCATGTGAGGTCGAAACCGGTAGGAGAGGAAATAAAATTTTATCCTATTGACTGAATTCCAGTAGTTTTCTTTCTCTTCATCAATTGATAAGTCAAGAAAAATCCGTCTACCATAAATAAAATAAATTACCAAGAAGAAAAGGGAGATTGATTGACATCAACTTGTCGGGTGAAATTTATGAAATATACAAAAAAAGTTTTAGATTAAATTAACGAAACTACCAACATTCAAAGAAGCACAAATTGGCAATGCCCAAATCACCTTCACAAATTTCACGAATGGCATCAATGACATTCAATTTTTTTATATATTTACCTAGGATAGTTATGCCGAGCTCGGAGAGTGTGGATTTTAAGATATCTAAGGCCTGATATGATACATAACATCCATGGTTTGCTCAATAGTTTACCAGTTTCACGTTATTAATAAATGTTATTTTATAAAATTCTCTTGTGAGAAACGTTTTCGTGATCAAGTCTATATGAGTTGATATGAAAGATACATTATCCAGTTGTCCCACGTTATTTGCCAAATCTATACAGTAATATTATTACAATACTGGCTTGTAAATATTACAGTGGATACAATTATGACTCAGTTACCGTGCTTACTTTCAGTTGATGGATTAACGAAGTTTATTTCCAAAATTTAAATTTAAATAATTGAATTATTAATGTTTGTAATATTTTTTTTTATAAAAGTCTGTCGTCAATGATATTTGTTATTTTTGTCACTTTATTCCCCACTTTCTTCCCTAAGGAATAAAGTATAAAGTGACAGTTTCTTCTCGGACAGGAAAAATATTACTTTAACATTTCTAATAGTCTTCTCCGGTAGAATTGATATAAAAAAAAATATGTTTGGATGTTTGTAAGGATGCCTTGCAACATAATAAGAAGTACGCCCATGCCTTTAACCCAACACCTGTTAGTCGTGTGTTGATTAACACTTGACTTACCATCTGTCCAGTAATACGACACGAACAACTTCAAGAAAGCTGAACCGACTTCGTATTAAATTATCACCACGTCTTCTATTACTAAATTACTAACGATAATTATATCTCTCTTTACTCCACTCTTTGTCATCATTTCAAATATGTAGAGTATAGTGATACCTCGATATTTGTCTTCAGTGCGTTTCAAATCATTATTGGAGTTATACCAAACAAGACGTCTTATACCAAACGAATTTTTCCCGTAAAAAAAGTCTACTGTAATTGGCATACTATACTTACATATACACTTGTAGGAATTGGGTCGTATTAAATAATAATATAATAACACTTCTTAATACTAGAACACATAAATACAAAAGCAGTTAGATGAAATAAATGATATTTCAACGTATTCTAATTTTCTTTTTTCTCTATTTGGACCTGGATGAGGCTCAACTGGTTTGACGTTTATTAAAAATCTGTCCAAATAACTTTACTTCTGTCTTCTCTTTAGGATGTTGCGGAAATGTGACATTGTCTGGTCATTTCAGACATTTTAAGATTTATAACAATAAGGAGGCTGAGGAGCCAAAATCTCTTTTTCTAAAATCATTTTTGCGCAAATTTTTCTCATCCCCAATGAATTAGTCAAAATCTGCTGAACGATGGTATGAATCAAACTTAACTCTTCCCCAATCATTCGGTACTGCTAACCAACGATTTGAATGGACAATCGACTCTTTTCCTTCTAAAATACCAAAACCCACCGAAAAACCTGACCTATTGAAATAACACTGTTTAAATTTTGTAAAAGTTTCCATTGTACCGTGCCCAAGTCTGAAGCAAAACCTGGTAGTGCATCGTTGTTTGAAATTGACGTTACTCATTTTTAGAACGGTCAAGAAAAAACTATGTTACGAAAAAAATCGCTGCGAACAACTAAATGAATCTAGAGAGTTCAAACTCGTAATGAAGTTTTATTTTACCGGATCGAACGTTATGTTGCCAGTCTAATTACTCAATTTACAAATACACCTCGTAATTTTTAATGAAGCAATATTTTTTATTGGTTGATAGTTCTGTGAATCGATATTAAAATCTTACATTTGGTTGAGGATGAATGTAAATCTACTCGTATCTATATTTCCTCATAGTCTCTTCAATAACCAATTAATGCGTCCGCGGTTTTGACCGTGATGAATCGCAGCCCACTTGATTTGCATGTTGTGATGGAGCCCTTTTGGTTACGCGGCTTCCCGACCGGCGCTTGTAATTAACGGCCTTCCGCCTACTAGATCCACGAGCACTCATTAAAATGCGGGAAATTCTATTATGAATCGTAATTGATTGGTTTTTCAATCTAGGCTGCGGCGAAAAGCGGTCGCCGAAGGTTAAAGGTTACGGAAAATATAAATTCTGAGATGGTGCTGATAACTATATACTGTATGAAGTCAGCCAGTTTTAATTATATTAACCATGGGAAATGTCAACTATATGAAAACAGTAGAAGGTTACTACCAGTTCATTATTTATAAAAAAACTGAAATTCAAATGAGATTGAAAAAAATAATTTCACTGATTTTCATTGTCAAAATGATTTATTACGTACCTGAAAAAAGATAAATGTATGTTTGGTTGCCAAACATATTTGCAACTTTAACACAGCATTGTCATACCATTTTACATATCACCTTTTTATTTTAAAATTTTAACATTCAAAATTGATAAGAGCTGTCAAAGGTACAGTTTCTTCGATCGTTTATTTTGCAAATGTCAGAAAATCACAATTTCAAGTACATTTTTGTTCTTATCCAAACGAAAGTAAAAAAAATCTTGTATGAAACACGTAGGGAAACTGGGTGGTTATAACTTTTGCTCTTACAAAACTCGCCTTCGTCTCGTTTTGTAATTTTCGCATACGTTAAGCAACCACCTTTGTTTCTTTACTTATTCCATAAATAGCTAATACCTAATCATTCTTAGGGCCAGTTTTTTCATCTCTGGTTAAAGTGCCAGAAAAATATCGCATCAAAAAACTGATGTAAGTTGTCAAAAATACTCATTATTTACTATTTCGATGCGATATTTTTCTATTAACCGATGGTTAAGGTAACCAGTTCTTTAATTAGAGGCGGAAAAACCGGCCCTTGGAGTAGAAAATGACGACGTGAGGATCAACTTAGGGAAACCTATTCGATGTGTTGAACTAAATATTCCTGACGATTTGTGATTAATTCATATATCGTGATTTACGCATACGCTAATAATGTAATGTTCCGGACCATGTTTTTCTTGGAACAAATTGTGGTCTTTCTTATTCGAAACCGATATTATCATTACTATCAGTTATGTTAAGTTAGTTTTAGTTGTACATGATATCTGATACAATGTATTATAACTATGATTTGTTGTTAAGTGCAATATTAGACATTGATGCGTTTCATTGTTTACCAATAGACGGAATCAATTTACATGCTTCATACTCTATTGTAACACTATGCAACTTTAATATATACTAGGCCTCATTCGCATAGAACTTATTTCCGTTGTATGCAGTGCAAAATTCTTGCCCAATGAAAGTTAACGTAACCGTTCACATTCAGGATTATTGGTGTTGCTGAAACTATTGTGGTATGATGATATTTGCAAGCCAAAGTTTTTTAAATGCACGAATCGAATAGGTAAAACAAAAAATATTTGAATGTGTGACTTATTGGAAATTTGTTTTTGATAATTAAAACATGAACCAGGAAATGTAGCCTTTAAATATATTGAAAATTCAATTAAACTTGATTGAAAGCTGAGGCTATAAATATTTACATTGGAATTATAATTTTATAAACTCGTGGCAATAAATTTGGCCGCATTCTAATTTAACTTTTGTAATCTAAGGAATAGAGGCAAACCGAATGTCATTTGGTGGTAAGGTAAAGTTGTAATTACAATGAAAATTTCAACACTTCAAAGTCGGGTAGATAACGAATCAAAAACCGACGAACAAAGAGAATTTTCAATTTCAATTTGTGACGATTGTGATCGTTGTAATCAATTTTAAATCTGCCAAACTTCCCAAATTGAAATGGAAAAGTATTAATCACTCCGCAATAGAATTATTCTACATAGACGATTCCAATCCAAATTAAAACGCTCTTTTCATAAACTTTCAACTCTTTATTCGTCAAAGACGCAACTACCAATTTGTAATCTTTTCATTCCTTTTTGTTCAATTTTTAAATTTATTTTAATGTGGATACGTTGGTTCCATTCTGTATCATCATTTTTTTTACCTCCCGCCTATCAATATATAGATGAGGGATGTATTGTTTTTGGGCAAATTTCTCGAGTGTGCATTTTCAACATATGCGTACAAATTAGGATCTCTAATGTACGATTTTACGATTTTTACAGTGATATCTGTATGTCCGTTTTTATGTGTGTATGTGTGTTTTTGAACATTTTTCATCCACGATATCTCCATACGATACATGTAAAAAATATAATATTTGGTATTTAAGAGTTATATTCAAATAAGATGAACAATTGACAAAATTCACAACATCAAAATATATTTGGTGAGAAATATGTAGCAACAACTCTTTCTTTGCAAGTTTTTGAGCGATAAAATTATTTTGTGTAGTGCAATAAGGAACAGTGATAAACATTTTAATAAAATTTTGTAAAAGATGATTCATTTGGAATGGAAGTTTGAAAGTTAAAACATCTCTCTAAAATATTTGTCCGTGATATACAGCAAAGTTACGTAACAATCTGAACTGAACCAACTGATCTATCTCGGCGCGTAGATTACTTAGGATCAGTTCATTCCGCAGATTAGCAGAGAGGGTAAAGTGATCCAGGCAAATGGAACGAAAAATAACTGTAAGTTGGATCAATTTAAAGTGAACATTAAACTTAAAAATGGAAATGTAATATAAATGTTTAAATAAATTATGTTTTAAAAATTAAATATTTTTTTTTGAAATTATTTTTCATAATGTAAATTGATCTAAGTACCTATAATAAATTACTTGAAAGCATAAATGGTTGTCTGTATCATGTAGGTATTGCTCGGTTGTCTATGTATCAATTAGTTGGGGGAGCAAACACCTAGTGGCGCTGAAAGCAGTCCCATTTGAAATCATCGCAGTTTCGCATCTATATTAGACAGAAATATATAATTGTATAATCTATGCTATAAATGTTGGTAGATAACTAAATAGAAAACAATTTATGATAAAGTTGTTGAATAGATGTTTCCATAGATATACTAACTAAATAATTGACTTGGTTTTACATGAGATCTCACAACTTTTTGCGGTGAAGGACTGTCTTGCGAAACTTGTCATTTTTGTATATTTTATATCTTTGATAATAATATTTGGTAAATGGTAAATTACTCTATTCTCGAATATTCTCTAAACTTTAGGGAAGCAGCTACCTTCCCTTAATATTTACTGAATAAGGAAACTAAACCATTAACCCTTTGTCGTTTGTATATAAAATAATCTCTTTAACTGTTAGTGTCCTTAGTATTACATATTTTATTATTAATTACAATATTAATAATTAAAAAGTTCCCACAGTTGTTAAAATAACATTTTTATTGAGTATATGTAACCTGATACATTCTCCAAAAAAAGTTAATATACCAAACAATTAAGCACTGTATACAGAGAACTAGTTCTCTGACTTTATATCGCAACAATTACAATTCGGTGTTTGCTCTTTGAAATGCGTTTGAAACGTCACGTCGTAGCTAACACCTTACGTTGCTTCTACTGTCGGTGTCGATAAAGTCGTTCCCGTACTGGTCTCTGTAAGAAAGCAGTCTTTAGAAGTGCTGTACACCTGGAGAGAACAAGAACTGTAGTTTACCGGATGTTTGATAAGTTTAGAAGGGAATAGAAGTGATTTTGTAGTGATATATTCGTCAATACTTGTGGGACTTAAGTGGAAAATGTTAGTGAATCTCAAATAACCTCAAATCAGTTTGGAATCGTTGTTTGAAAACAGTAAGTTGTCAAAATGGTGCATGCTTTGTTAGAATATTGTTTTCTTTGTTGTTATCATAGAATTTGATTATTAGATATTTTATTTTTAACAATGAACTATACAGACATGTGTACATTGTATTAGTTTATAAATATTTAGTCTGTTTTGTTTCGATACAACATTCTGATGTAAACAATTTATTATTTAAAGGATTATATATTATAAATCATATCAAATTTATAAACTACCATTCCAATATGAATTATGTATAGTTTATTTTATTACTGGTCTATAAAAACTACATGTGTTCATGTAATTTTAAAATGTTTTAATATTTAAACAACAATAATATGTTTTAATCAATATTTTATGTTACATATAGAAATAATGAAATATTACAATTTCAATTTAATAATAATATGTAAAATGCCGATATATAAACTTTCTTTTGTATAAATTTATGCATTCGCGGAAGTTATATAAAATTATAACTTATAATCATGTTTTTTACCTGCATATGGCATATAACATGCATAAAATCATCGAACATATGTATGTGTTTAATACATTTTTTATTCGCATGATAAAATTATGTTTTTATGGTACAATATATTTGTAAAACAACAAAAGTTTTATGTATCTGAGACATCAAAAAAATTTGTATACTTAATATCTTCTGACCCGTCAGAAAAATTTTCAAAATATTTCGCAATTTAAAATGTAAATGATGTAAACTATTTTATTTTTACTTTCTATTCAAAGCAAAATTTAAATATTAAACTTTTTATATAGTAAAATTCAATTTTTATGTTGTCCATGGCTTTCCATATAAAATGTCCCCTGTGGTGTACTCTCCACGTCAGCTAGAAAGGCCGAGAGGTGACATCTGGTAAACGTAATTTTATTACCGATATTTGCTATAAAACAGATTTTGCACTGTCAGCTATGTGTAATAAACTAGGAAATATGTATTTATTTATAATTATTTTATTTCTCATGTGGTGCACTTTCGACCTCAGCTAAAGTGTCTGAGAGGTAACATCTGATAAACTCCCTCTACTGTAAAAAAATGTCATTATCAATATTTGCTATAAATCAGATTAACATAACCAGTCATGAGCGTCGACTATATAGGGGCATCAGGGCTTGTGCCCCCAAGGAAAATTTTCCATGGGGCAATCCTCCTAAGACGTTTCCCTTAGCGCAGTATTTGTTTATTAGTAATAAAGCCCTGAATTGTTATTATTTAATAAATTACTTTGCCTCCTTCCATTTTTAAGTATAAGACTACTACCCTAAAATAGGTGTAAGTTACACCGTTAAAAATATTACCAGTAAATTTCTCGCATCAATGTATCTATGTATATAAATTTTTATTTTAAAATTCCCACTAGTACAGCCACAATTATAAATTGAATATCAGCCAACAGGAGTCCATACAGTGGCGGAACTAGAGGGAAAATGTTAGGTGGGCCACGCAGTGGGCACCGGAAAATCTTGGTGGGCCGTGCCATTGTTATATACCGAGTGTCTACTTTAATTTCTGAACATAGGAAATTCAATGTTACTTTTTTCATTTTTCAATATGTCTTTATTACCTATTAATTTAAAACAAACTGTGAGATATGTATTTGTTTAGAAATAAAAACTGCATCCAATGAGGCAAAAAGAATTGGCCAAATGCCCTTATATATTTAAAAAATAATAAATAATTTTTGCAATATTCAAGCAATTTTCAGTAGGTGTCATGGAAACTGAACGACAGGTTTAAATTATTTTGAAGTTAGCGCGAAATAATCTTTAATGTTACTTTTACTCATTTTAACTAGCACTAATCATCAAAATTCACATAAACTGCATGTTCTGAAAGACACAAAAACTACATGTACACTGATCTATTGTAGATGTAGTGGCAGATATGAAGAAGGTCAGTTGACATCAATTATAAATCAAATCGGCATGCTTTGTAAAAGTAATAATACCAATTAAATATTTCAAGATAAAGATTACGCCGTCTTTTTCTTTTTACAAATTTTTAGAAAAATTACTGTAATAATGGTATTATATATTTTATTGATGCCTGCATCGTGTACGGGTGGGCACGAGGGTGGGCCAACACTTTTAAAGGTGGGCACCGGCCCACCCTGGCCCACCTATAGTTCCGCCACTGAGTCCATATGACCGTTAATAATGCGCTTCTCAGATTATACCGGGTATCCTGAGACCCTAGCACTCAGTCCCGCTCTGTGGGGTGGCGGGACGGTAATGGGCATTTGGGCCTCCGCCCCGCCTGGTGGTTTGGCTAGACCGCTTTCCAGGGCATCTCATGCCCTGAAGGTGATCTAGTTCACCGGCCGGGAATTAGAGAAAACTTCATCTTGTGCTCTAATTGTTGGCCTGCTGAAATCAGAGCACATTCTGGAGCAGTTTAGGCTGCTCTGAATTGTGCTGTAGTTTCAGTAGATCAGGACTTAGAGCATCTTAAAGTGTTTGTTCCGAGGTTTGTTCTAATTATTGGCTTACTGAAATTAGAGTATATTCTGAATCAGTTTTGGCTGCTCAGAATTGTGCTCTGGTTTCAGTGGGTCAAGAATTAGAACATTCTAAAGTGTTTCTTGTTTTATGTTTTGATTTTGGTCATTATAAAAAAAAATCACCAAGGAAATTTTGAAAAGTTAACGCCGTGTACCCAGTTATGAGTAATAAGTATTTATTTATCCCAATATATTTAACAGTGTAAGAAAAAAACATACTTACAACATACCAACTCACATAATAGCTTATTGACAATGCACACCTTTTTCGTATCATTATCACTCAAATATATTTTCTTTGTTAACCCCATAAATTCTTTCTTTTTATTAGGTTTTTTTATGATGTGTGATGGGTGTCTAACTATTGTTAGGTTTTGTCGTATGCTTTGTAATATGCGATGCAACATGAGAAAAATGAAGTTCTCACGTTCATTAAAATGATATGAATCAATTTATTTTCATTTCCTTGTTGACCCAGTTAACATTTGAAAAAGGTCTGAATTTTGACATCTAAAAATAATTACCTTGAAGAAAAATCTAAATAAGTATTCACCAATGAAAAAATTAAACAATATAAAATGTAAATATTGAAAGAAGCTTTCAGAACTCATAATTAATCATTAAATTTTAAAATAATGCCAAAGATTAATAATATTTATTTTTATGTTTATAGCAGGTTTTCCATAAGCGGATTTTTTTTTCAATTTTCCTCGCAAATACTATTTACCTTACATGTTTTCTTTACGTCCTCCCCAATATGTACGTATGTATATAAGTAAATATATATAAAACCCCTAGTTAAAAAAATCTCAGCCCTGTCCATCATCTCATTCTGGTTAGGGCCCTGTTCCTAGGCCGATAGCAACAGTAAAATAGAATCCTTATAGAAATTATAGATCAAAGTCTTAGGAAGCTGATAGCAACATCATCATTTGAGAAGACAAGAATTTAAAAACTGCCCAAAACATGGATGATTGTCATATAATTTCGCCCAAACAAGCAACCCTTTTCTATGTCACTTAAAGTCTTCTAAATTAGATATTTTTTCTCAAATAAATATTCAGTAGTGTGAAAAAAAGAAATCGCATAAATTAATCCAACAGTGAATGTTATTCTTTTTTCATTCTCTGTTTTTACATTGTGGTTGTATGTGTTCAGGATTTAACAAATGAAAACAGTGTTAATTTAAAATGTTGGGGTTTTGTGATTTATAAATCTAGTCCCTCTGTTACGATAATAAACCTCATATATCAAACTTTAAACTGTAAAGTTTAATTCTATACAACATACAAAGTTGTCTGATTTAATTGTGTGGTCGTTATCAGAACAATCGGCAGCTCTAGTAACCGCTTTGTATAATCCTCTCATCTTATCTCCAAGACGTCCACAAACCCCTGTCATGTCTATTTCAGTACTAACAGGTATGAACAGGTCTAAACTTGCACAAACGTTTACACCTGAGGAATTCCAACAATGGCAAATTCGGCTTTGAAGTCGACAGGTAGAGAAAGAATTCCAGAATCCCAAGACTAGACTCTCTCTAGGAAATGTATCATTATCCCAACGACACAATGATGCTGTGTTCTGTAATAATTGTAGCTAAAGTCCTGTACGCGTGTAATCTTATTATTTCACAAAGGAATTTGTTGGTAACCGTTCTAGGAAACGATGGATTGGAATTTACAAGAAGTATGTGTCATACATTTATAATGCAACGGATATAATTTTCTATCGAAAATAACCATCTCTTTCTTCACTTTTATAAATGGTTGTACAAATTTTTATTTGTACAAATTTAGAGTTAAATTAAAATTTCTATATCTTCGTTTGTGATGAAAATAAAAATGTACATGCAACTAACAATAGAAACATAACTTACTTCCATAGCAATATAAGTCATAAGTGACTGATAACATTTATTATTTGCTTATCATTTTTACGGATTGTTAAAAATTTAATTTAAAAGATTACAGAACAATAAGTAAAAAAGTTTTATTGTTGTATTTTGAACTGCGAAAATAATGATGAATTAAAATGATAATAAGGTAAAATATTTAATTTTCTTGTGTAACATGAGCTTCGGCAAGTTTTATTAGACAGTATATTGTTCCATGAGCTGTCCAAAAACAGAAATGGAAAAATATGTCGTATAATAAAGTAAATTTGATACTTTTTTTCACTTATTTAATAAAAATTTAAAAAAAATCAATTAAAAAATAATAGAATGTAATCTAGAGTTATGTATACATATATGTGAAATATAGTAACTCTGTTGAATGCATTTAAAATATTGTGAAAACATTTACAAAGCTATACATAATAACTTGCGAAATTTTAATATATTTGAAGTTATCAATGTGACATTTAAAGTGGAGTGCAGTTTTTAGATGTACCAATTTTAGAACAACAAAAATTCCAAAAACAGTTTAACAATATTTTGTTATTAAACCATTTTCAATAAAACAATAGGGCAATTGTTAACGCAAACTATAAAAATAACTATAATATACGCTTTTTTATGTATGTATATAATTTTGTTTGAAATATAGTGATTTAATTTAGAGAGTGTTGAATTTTGGTTATAGTAAATGTGACCATCAATACATTAGTGTGATTTCAGTCATGTGGCAACATATATTTCAGAAGATTAAATATATATTTCATTTGTAATTTTAGTATGTTATTATTCGGGTAGTGATGCGTAAAAGTGTATTGAACAAATAGGATTATTCGATTAAATTAATATCATTCTGTATTTATATTAGTAGATTCAATTGACAATATTTACTTTTAACATACAAATTAATCTTCTTTAAAATAGATATATTGTGTCTCATCTCAGTTAAAAATTACGAAACAGTGTGTGATTTATTTATTTGTTTTATTTTTATCTGCCTTTAAAGTGTGACATATTTTTAAGGAAAATAAAAAACACGAGTACACTTTTAAGATTTCTATTTTTATTTTCACACACATACTTGTATACACTTGTGTGTGTTAAGCCTATTATCTTTATGACTTAAATGATTTGTTATGCTTCCAAGTGCATGAGATAAAACGAAAATAGTTTTCAGTTTTGTCAAAAAGAAAGAGTGTGTGTCGGAAGAGATCTAAGAATAGTTATGTTTCTCCAATTTGTTAAAGATAAAAATACTCCAGAATGTGAAATAGAGGGTGCGAGATTGCTTAGACCATCCGTAAGTTTAAAAATGTTATCTCGTATGAAAAATTAACACGCAATATTAAAAATAGATTACGTAAAAATTATATGGGCAGCGGTGGGTCACTAGGTTAGCGTACTCCAACTCAAATGGGGTAGGTGACCAATTTCTAAATTTGGTATATGTGATAGCTTGTACAAAAATAATATACCCGTATTTTTTTAAAATTGTTAATTATTTGTTTTTTTGAAGTAAATAAATAATATAGTACTTGGGAGGGGATTATGACGTCAACTAAGTTCATGAGAGGGGCGAAGGTAGACAGAGACGGAATTATGTGGCGTGAGTGAGATAGATAGGTTTATTGCCACACCTTCAAATTTTAACCAATCAGCGTCGAACTTAGTGAACGTCATAGTAATGGACGCTGTTTCTATTTAACGCAAATTACTAAACAATTGCTGATAAATATTTAACTTTTTTAATGTCAACGTTCATAAATAAATATACTTTCTATAATTTAATGGTTTTTTCATTAAAATTCTACCTTGGTCATCTACCCCATTGCGAGGAGTATGAGATCTGGGTACAGAATAGGTTTGTACAGAAGCGACAGTAAGTAGTAAGACAGAAGCGAAAATTAGAGAGAGATAGAGAATGTGCACAAATTTAAAGGGCACATTGTTTATAATCGGAAAGTTTCCTCACATCTGAAAGAGAGATAGAGGAAGAGCACAAATTTAAAGGTCTACACACAATGCTTCAAGTTCATAGAACTGACTAGGGGAACATGAAAGGTACCGACACGGAGTGTCGCTTCTGTGTGTAACTATTCTGTGATCTGGGAATAATATTTTCAAAATTTATAAAACGTTCGTCCCTGTTCATGTTAAAAAAAAATGAGAAAATTTTCTTTTTATTTCTACACAGCCCCAGGGTTAGATTATTTTTTTATAGACTTTAAACTTCTTTCTTTCTTTCTTTTTCTTTGATTCCTCTTTTTAAAGTAAACATTGTTTTTTTTTTGTATGTACATTTACTGCACAATTTAGCTAGTTTCACTGAGGTATTTTATTTATATATACAGTGTGTGCAACAAAATGCGGAACATGGGACTTTAACATGGAATATCAAAACATTGCAGATATTCTCTCTCCTTATGGATTTAAACAAAACTGCAACAGTACAAAGTTGGTCGAAATTAAATTTTACATCAGTTCATAATTGATGCAATAGCACGTCTGCAGTACGAGATTTATTAAATATTAAATGTAACATTTTCGTTCAAAATCAGACAGTCATGGAAATAAAAGAAATCTATTTGTCAGTGGTGACAGTTTATGGCATGTCATTATAGATAATGTAATTTGGTATTAAATATTAAATTATCTTATAGTCAATTAGTTTCAAAATTGATATATCGTCCCTAAATATATCAAAAATTTGTTTTATTTGATGTACTTATCTTACTTTGTATTTAATACTTATTTGTATTATTTTTGTAATAGTTAATGTTAAAGAAAAATAATTTAAATTCATTTTAAGTAATATTAAAATACAGACAGCAAGTATTATAATCAGAGATACTTCTATAAATTTACAGATAGGTATTTTCTTTTATTTCCATGGTAGTCTGATTTTTAACGAACATATTACATTTTATATGTAACCGTTGATTGAAAAAATACATCGATAGGCAAGCCTGTATGTTTTTGCGTTTCGCTGTTTCGGATTCAGATTCGACAGAGCTATCTCGTTCATGATTCCATGAAATACATTGCGGAATTAAACAGACAAAAATGTCAGATAAATGTTTTACATATTTACTGAATTTTTTGGTATCTATTAAAATAGAACTAATTTGTATTATTCATTATTTGACGTTTGCTCTTTTTTTATAATATTTGACAGAAACGCCTGATATTAACCCATATGTAACCAGACACACAGTTATGTAGGTGAAATGAATTTTTTCATAAGCTTGCCTATGTATTTTTCAATCAACGATTTAACATATCTTATACTACAGACGTGCTGTTGCAACAATTATGATCTTATCCTAGAATTTAATTTTGAACAACTTTGTATTATTGTAGTTTTGCTCTAAATTAATCTCGAAAGAGAGTATCCGCAATTTGTTTAAAATCCATGTTAAAGTTCTATATTTCTCATACATATATATATATATATATATATATATATATATATATATATATATATATATATATATATATACAGGGTGTTTGGCGAAAGGCCGGCACCCAAAATATTTCGTTTATTTTGAGAGATACAAGAAAATGTTAAGGAGCAAAGCTAAACTAGACAAAGGGACTCATAAAATGATCCTAGTACAAATTTTGTGTCACTTCCGGTTTTAGCGGAAATGGCTCCAACTTTAATTCTAGCATAGGGAATCGGTATTTTTATATTTTTTTATGGAATGTACATAAAATTAGCTTTGCAATGATACCAAAATATCATAGTTTTACTTCAACCATTTCAAGATGGCGACAATTTATTTTCATATTTATGTACTTACAACTATTGGTAATTAACGAAAAAAAAAACTAATTTTAAAATACCTTACAATAATCAACACAATACAAAAACGTTCTAATTATAACAAACAAAATTAAAATTAAAAATACTCAAAATGGCCGCCGTCGATTTTTGCACAATTTGTCACATATAACAAATTTTGCCATTACATCGTCAGGAAAGGTAGATCTATTATTTTTTTACATTATTTGTTTGGTATCAGGCAACAAAATCTCAAATAGCTGGCTATGGTGTATTTTTTATGAATTTTTATTAGTAAAAATTTTAAAAATAAAGAGTCGCCATTTTGAAATAGTTGAAGTAAAACAATGATATTTTGTTATCATTGTAAAGCTAATTTTATGTACATTTCGAAAAAATATATAAAAATACCGATTCCCTATGCTAGAATTAAAGTTGGATACATTTCCGCTAAAACCGGAAGTGACACAAAATTGTTACTACAGCCATTCTATGAGTCCCTTTGTCTAGTTTAACTTTGGTCCTTAAAATTTTCTTGTATCTTTTAAAATGAACAAAATATTCTGGGTGCCGGCCTTCCGCCAAACACCCTGTATATAAAATATTTAATAACTTGACACGACTGAAACTAAAACCTCAAAACTACAACTTATTGTCACAACTATCATTCTTATATGCTACATCTAACCATCCTAACATGTTAGAAGGTAGTTATAAGCGTGTGTTTGTTGCAGGTATCATCCACAATGGCCGACGGCTGCACCCCCGTGTCTACACCGCCCCCGCCGCCCCCCGCTAAGGTGGATACCGCCGTGCCCCAGACGACAGGTGAGTCGCTATCTCCTTCCACATCTCCAACGTACCTTCCGCGCACCAGACTGTGACTCAAAGTACAGGAAGATGAGATTCACATTTAAAATATGGAATTCTTACTTTTCTTTTTAAACAAAATAGTTCAACATTTAACATTATTAACATTTAAATTCCAATCCTACTAAAAAAAATTATATTGACAATTCCACTCATAATATGTCATCTAATTAAATCACAGTATTTTGGTGAATTGAACCAATCAGATTCAAATCTCTCTGACAATAGGGTTGTTTATGCTTTTCTGATTTTTTTATATGTTAATCTATATTTAAAAATATGACATACGTATTTTTTTATTTTGCAAAAAAATACTGCATATATCCATAAAAAATTCACAAAGTTCCAAAAATATACTCTCGCGAAAAACAGTAGTATAAAGTGACGTCACGCTCACTGCTTAGAGAGAGAAGTCTGGAATGAGTGAAACAGGCGTAGTGATAATACCTGGCGTATTTCGAATCATGTATGAAAAGACAAACGTTCTTCACAACTACTTGTTTGCGACTGTTGTGCGCATGCGTTAGTCGTACGGCTTTCGTCAGCAAAATAGCGTTCGTTTTGAACACTGTGAATTTTTAATTGATAATTAGTAATATTAAAATGTCAATAATTTAACATTTTTCTATTTTATTATATTCTATTCGCAACTAAAATTAAGATGCAACATGTTTTTTTAAAAAAGCAGGATATTGAAACAGGCCTATTGTCAGTTACTGGCAATTGCCGCGGAATTGTAATTAATTGAAAGAAATGTATGTATTTCGAGGAATTGTCATGCCGAATACCATTTGTAACTTGAATATTACTTGTAATTTTTGCCTAACTCATTCTTACTTGTTGCTCGTTTGATTTTCGTCGCAACAATCAGTCGTGAACATAACGATAAAAAATTTCAAATAAAATTCTAGTTATTTGTGGTATTACATATGAAAATACAATTCTTACGAAAATCAGCCAATCACAACTTTTGAAAATGTTGTAACAATTTGTCATTTCCTATAGCAACGCTAGTAACAATGTAAATATCATAGCTGAACAAATTATTCAAAAGTAGTAATTAAATTGTAATTACTAATTTTTGTCCAAAATGTACTTAAATTACACTGTAATTAAATTACTTGTCCAAAGAAGTAATTGAATTAATAAGTACTAGTAATTAAAAATGTAAATCAATTACATTTTTCAATTTCTTTTTAATTCATGTAATATTTATAAAACACAAAATATAACATTTCAAACCAAAATAATTTTCGTCGTTGAAATTAAAATTCGTGACATTTTGAAAATATTATCGACAATAAGCTCACAACTTGTTATATTCCCTTGATAATAAAAAAGATTTTGACATGAATATTTAATTGTTTCTTTAATATTCACAAGAATGAAGTAGGCTGTTTTTATTTTGATATCTGACATTTCAGTTTGTTAAACTTCCTTTTGATTCTTGATTTGTTTTATTTGATTATTTAAATTAGATGGCAAATTTAATTTGTAAATTCATAACACAATTTTCTTGAGATTAATGAGTGAAATAATATTTGGATTTGGATACTTGAGTTTCTTTAAAATGTGACAGTTTTCATTAATGACCCAGGTCCACTGATAAAAAAATATTAATGAATTTAATTAAATAATTGAAAAGGCACCTAAAACTTGAAAATCTTGACAGATGGGTGAATGTACCCAGTTAAGCTACTGTGATCAATGATATTTATGCTTTATATTTATATGCTCATATTACAAATTCTGTGAATGTACATGCAAACATTAAATATAAATTCATGTATCATGTATCAGTCGTTTATGGTAAGAGGAAATTGTATAAAACATAACTAGAATATCAAATTAATTTTTATTACAACTACAGTTTACATTCAAGTACACTATCATATTTCATTTTATTTTGAAGCCTTATTAAATATCTTCGTATTTGCAACCTGTTGTTTAAACAACTGCAACAATCCACGCCTACTTAGAAGTCTTCTTGCATAAAACAAAAGCAGACAGTGGGAAATTATTAGATGTAAGTATCTTGCCTTCGTTAATGAAAACGGGAAAATTCATAGCGTTAATTAAGTTGGTGTAACGTTACAAAAAGTACACAAGAAGTAAAACTAAAATGCAAACAGAAGACGTGAGAATTTCGCATCCAGGTTTATTTTCTACGTTATGGTATTGTTTGCAAATTCCAAACAAATGAAAATAAACTGCAGGCTTCAACAAATGTACAGAACGTTTTTGCAATTATCAATAATGGAATCAAACTGAGCGGAGTGAGATTTTTGTTCAAATACCAACGTTGCAAATTTTAATCCAAATAAAGATATCACTGTGTTCGAGTTGTTTGGTATCCACTATAAGCTGTAGACCCCTTACAGAGACTGTAGGCTGACAACTTTAAACTAAAATAAAAAAAATCCATATGAGTAATAAAAAATTATACTTTAGTCTCTTGATATACAAATAACTATTCTTTTTCTCTCTTTTTGGATAATCATTTTTGATGGGGAATTAGAGTAATGCCGATCTTATTCTGTTTTCTTACTTACTTGCTTCTAATACTAGAAAAAATTATGTGGACTAAATATGCTGCAAATTATTTTATAACAAATTACTCTGTTTAAATAAAACGAACTATACAAATTATATTAGCTTATTATATCAAGTTATCTAGCTGTGAAATTACGTCATTGTTAAGTAGCAAAGTGCTAACAAAGTTTGAGAATTTCTGTGATATTAACATTAACAATATAACTTTAGGTACAGTGTTAAACTGTAGGTACGTAAATTTTATAACACTATTAACTGAAATAGTTTAACTTATACGGTATGTGGTTATCAGCTGATAGTGAAATAGTTGGGCATGATTACATGAAATAGTTTTGCTATTATTTCATCGTCATACCGACGAAAACTAAACTATTAAAGTTTCCTACATTATTGGTGATCAGGACATTGTTACACATTTCCAGGTTACAGCTAAAATTAGCAAATGTCATTTTATGTTCTACTAATATGTTATTTTTTGTTGAAATTATGTCTCACGGCTTTAAACACACTTGTGTATTGCTGGTCACATTTCAAGTTGTAGAGCAAGCACGTTAACCATTCAGCCAGCACTGTCCGTATAATTCCCAGCTATATTCTTGCTGGTATATATGTTGCCACATGGCTTTAAACACACTCGTGTATTGCTGGTCACATTTCAAGTTGTAGAGCAAGCGCGCTAACCATTCAACCAGCACTGCCCGTATAATTCCCAGCTATATTCTTGCTGGTATATATGTTGCCACATGGCTTTAAACATACTCGTGTATTGCTGGTCACATTTCAAGTTGTAGAGCAAGCGCGCTAACCATTCAGCCAGCACTGCCCGTATAATTCCCAGCTATATTCTTGCTGGTATATATGTTGCCACATGGCTTTAAACACACTCGTGTATTGCTGGTCACATTTCAAGTTGTAGAGCAAGCGCGCTAACCATTCAGCCAGCACTGCCCGTATAATTCCCAGCTATATTCTTGCTGGTATATATGTTGCCACATGGCTTTAAACACACTCGTGTATTGCTGGTCACATTTCAAGTTGTAGAGCAAGCGCGCTAACCATTCAGCCAGCACTGCCCGTATAATTCCCAGCTATATTCTTGCTGGTATATATGTTGCCACATAGCTTTAAACACACTCGTGTATTGCTGGTCACATTTCAAGTTGTAGAGCAAGCGCGCTAACCATTCAGCCAGCACTGCCCGTATAATTCCCAGCTATATTCTTGCTGGTATATATGTTGCCACATGGCTTTAAACACACTCGTGTATTGCTGGTCACATTTCAAGTTGTAGAGCAAGCGCGCTAACCATTCAGCCAGCACTGCCCGTATAATTCCCAGCTATATTCTTGCTGGTATATATGTTGCCACATGGCTTTAAACACACTCGTGTATTGCTGGTCACATTTCAAGTTGTAGAGCAAGCGCGCTAACCATTCAGCCAGCACTGCCCGAATAATTCCCAGCCATATTAATTTTAACCAGGGCCTTGTTTATGTATTGC
The DNA here is from genome assembly GCA_035578165.1 of Stenolophus ochropezus. Classification (NCBI taxonomy): domain Eukaryota; kingdom Metazoa; phylum Arthropoda; class Insecta; order Coleoptera; family Carabidae; genus Stenolophus; species Stenolophus ochropezus. The sequence goes on along the minus strand of JAQOWZ010000028.1, from coordinate 607,788 downwards.
TATAACGGCATGAAAAATAATTGGAGATAAAATGTATGATATACGTTTATTTCCTCAATATAGGTCACCATTGTGTAAAACATTTACTAAACGCTAAAAGCTCGCTTCACTTACTGACGTGTCGTATTTTTTTATGTCCTTTAACTTTTTCCCCGTCCTTTTAAAACTTTTTGTTGGAAAGTTTTTGTCGTTTCGCAAATCTGAAAGTGACAAAAAGACGGATTTTAAAAGTGTTTAAACCTAATATCTGTAAAGGGACGATAAAGGTAACGTCATGCACTATTTTTACTTGCATTATAGAGCATAAAGCGATATTTTTTATTTAGTAAATATTTGAAGACGCTGGAAAACGAATTCAAGATCTCAGTTTGTTTATGATCGACGAAGCTGTGTCTTTGTAGCGATTGTTAAGGTTTAATATTAAAATCTGATGAGGACACCACGTGATTTCCTTGTAATCTAAATTATACACTTTTTTCTTCACTTCATTTAAATTTATATCGTTTGAAAGTAAGATCATACTACGGCTAATCATTCTTCAACTTCCATTCGTTTCATATCTTTTGAAAATTTTATTAAAATGTTTATTATTTTTCTTTGTTGCACTACACAAAATTATTTTAATCGCTCAAAAACTTGCAAAGAAAGATATATTGTTTTCATTTATTTCGTACATATAATACCTATATTCTGACAGTTGTCAATGTCAATTTATTTACAAGAAATTAAATGTTTCCTACAAAAAATAAACTGTTTGCTTGAAATAAGATGCATTAATTGCGAATTTATAAAAAAAATATTTTGTTTTATAATCAGCACGTCGTACAGTATATACTTTTTAATTTTTTGTCCTGAGTTGTAGAATACCTGTATACATACGTACAGACGTCACGCCTAAACTAGTCAAAATAGATTCAGGGATTGAGACCTGGAAACCGATTTTTTTTACGATTACAATATTTACTTTACTTCATACAAAGAAGTAAAAAGCGATTATTGGTAAAATGGTATGAAATTGTCCTATAAAGCTTTGCAAAGATATTTGGCAACCAAATTTGCATTTATCCTTTGTGAGGAACATAATAGAAAATTTTTGAAGGACTGTACGACAAGGACACAAACACCTGTTAGATGCTATATCTCTCAAATTAAATTGGCACGGCTAGTGTACGTTCCAGTATTACTATATATGAGTAGAATTAAAAGGAAAGTGTTAGCTGACATAATATTAAGATTTTTTCTTGAAACTTTTGGGCATTTTAAACACTTGTCTAGATTGAACACAAAGAAGAGGCGATAAATCAGTTTTCTTTGTTTGGCTGTTGAATGGAAGTCGGATGAGTGTAATTGCGAGCGAAACTTTTTAATCAGCTGGCAGATAACAAGTTTGCTAATTACATTAATTAGGTGATAAGTTTCGGGACTTTTATTTTTATCAGATGCTTAGTCTTAGCGAAATTGGTTTAGTTCTCTGCCTAATGAAAGGAGTTAATCATGAAATGGGCTGCTAATTGTGTTGAACTTTGTAACAGTTAAATCTTTGCAATTTTCAACGGAATTACTCTGGTTAAGAGACGGTTTATTACAGTTTTTTATTTTATTTTTATCTCTCACCGCTTAAAAAGATCTGCAAAACGTGCTAATACATATAACTAGGTATGCGTAATATACTCATGATCTTGTCCCATTTGAGACTTGTGTCCCTAAATTTTTAACCCATGCGTACTGCTTTGAAATCTTCGTAATTTTCAACGGAATTACTCTCGTAAAGAGACGGTTTATTACAGTTTTTTTATTTAATTTTTATCTCTCACCACTTAGAGAGATCTGCAAAACGTGCTAATACATATAACGAGATAGAATGCGTAATATACTCATGATCTAGTCCCATTTGGGACTTGTATTCTTAAATTTTGCTTTGAAATATTTTTCTGGGATATTGAAAATGGAATGAAATTATAATATGAGTGAACAACGGTGTACCAAAAAAAATTATAAGCATTGATGATAAAACAATTTGTTTCTAAATCAAATTTTTATCTCTCACAACTTAGAGAGATCTGCAAAACGTGCTAATACATATAACGAGATAGTATTCGTAATTTACTCATGATCTTGTCCCATTTGGAACTTGTATTCTTAAATTTTTGACCCATGCGTACTGCTTTGAAATATTTTTTGGAATATTGTAAAATAGAATGAAATAATATGAGTGAACAACAGTGTATCAAAAAAAATTATAAGCATTGATGATAAACCTATTTGTTTCTAAATCAAATAATGTTGAGGGCTACTATTTATAACTCCAATGATTGCATTTAAATTTTCCATTATAAATTTCAATAATAAAATTAATATATTCACCTGTGTGAGTTGTAATTAAATTTATTGTTTAATTTACCAATTGTAAGATTAATTACATTTATTGTAAATTTATTAAATTTGTTTCAGTACTGAAGTAGATGATAATAAATATTGAAATTTAATTAATATTATAATGAGTTCATACGCTAAATTTATATTTATTTACAGCACTATTATTGAGTCAATAATAGTACTTAAACATATTTTAAATTAATTATTTAATATATTTTGTGAAGCATAGTTTAATGAATATATGAAATGAAAATAGAAAGGCCAGATTTTAATAAATTGGATCAATTGGAAAAAGCCAATACAGTACGTTTGACAGTTCATGGAAAATTCAAAGTGGTTTTGAACCCATTATAAATTGAAAGTGCTTTACAGAGTGTATAGGCTGATGCTCTACAATACAAGTAAAATTATCTAGAATTAGATAAAATACTCATCTAGATAATACTATTATTATTAGAGTAAGTGGGGGTGAGCTGGACCACTCTTTGGAAAAATAATTATTACTTTATAATATTGAATAATATTATAAAAACTTATATACAGTCATACAACACATATATTAACCTTATATTAACAAAATATTTTTCAGAACTCGTGATTGAATAAAATTTAGTTTTAGTTCTGTAATTATTTATTTATTAAACACAACGTTTCAGCAGCATGAACTGTTGCCTTCTTCAGGCAAATGACAATACAACAAAGCAAGTAAACAAGTAACTAAGAAACGCATTATAACATATTTAATATAGGAATAAGCCATGTTTTACTAATTTCCAAACCATCGTTGTAATTGAGATTAATATTCTTAGTTTTAAAATCTTGTGTTGAGAGATGTAGATCTTGAAATAATTTTCGTGTCTTGAAATGTTCTGCGACTAACGATTTCTCAAGCTGGTTTAATCTAATCGATCGTTGATATTCAGCTAATCTTGTAGAAATAATTGTACCAGTCTGACCGATGCACACTTTTCCACAGACGTATGGAATCTGGTAAATCCCTGAAGACTGAAGAGGGATGACGTCTTTAACTTGTCTCAACACATGTCTTACTTTTACATGTGGAGAAAAGGATATTTTCCTGTTCTTCTTGGTTAGGATTCTACTTATTTTTTCTGTGACGTTTTAACTACGGAAGCGAAGCATATAAGCATTAAACGTCAACTCGAGATCTCTTGTCAGACTATAGTAGGTTACTGTAGTGTTAAGGTTGTAATTCGAATTTTTGATCTATGCATTACTAATCCCCGTTGGTTGCCTCAATCCCTGCGGAATATTTTATATTTTATTGACAATCACCGCGGAGATTTGAGTGACTTGATCACCGCAACGCTTTCAGCAACCCCGCTGCAATGTGTAGACTTAGCTCTTAGCGTTTTCCGGTTGAGCAGCTTTCGCCTCCGGGATGCGGTGCAGCGGGACAAAGCTCGGAACCCGCGGTGTCCGGAGCCCGGAATGCATCGGCGTCCCAGGCGCACCGCAATCTAATGCATTTCCGCTGTAAGGCAAGGATTGCAGGATAAGGGATGGTCTTAGCGCAAATATGCCACGTCAATAAATGTGTCTCCATAACTCTGCTCATTGGGGATTTTGTATTTATAGTGAGTTTTTGATTTGGGTACTTTCGTACAAATAATTCAATAATTCAGGGTACCTAAAAATTCGGGAGTTTTATGACTTGCTCTGCACGTCAAAAAAATTTTTTTTTGTCGAGTATTCATGCAGTTCCGAAACGATGGATGACATAATATATAGAGTATAATGGAGACTATTAATATTTACAACAAATATATATAGGAGCTTTCAATTAGCATGCCTTAACTTTGACAATTGATTGCGGTATTGTTTGAATTGATACCCCTATCGTTCTGTGATGTAATGTTCTATTATAGCTGCCATTTCATCATGCAAAAGTATGCCATTAAACAACGCGTCAAAATTGTGAAATTGTCCTCAATTCGTCAAACTTTTCGTGAGCTACGTGAAATTTATGGTCGAAATACCCGTTCTACCGAGAGCACAAACTAGTTTTACTGATCACACTGCTGAAATTCAGGCCGAATTCTACCGAAAACTAAGAGGCGTATACATTTTATCCTCCACACATGTTGTATTACTCAACATTGTTTCTTTCATATAGTCAATTTTGTACACCTTTTATTGTGTACACTTTTAATCCGTAAAAAGATATCTTACACACATTTTATCACTCACACATTTTATCTTCAAGTCATTTTATGTTCTACACATTTTATCTTCAGAAAACATTCAATACTGAATATTTTATTTAATTATAAATATATTAATTGCATGGGCAATAAAATTAGTGGAAGATAAAATGTGTCGATGATAAAATGTGCGCAAGAAAAAATGTCTGTAAAATAACTGTTTTCGCGAATCAAAAGTGTGCACAATAAAAGGTGTGTAAGATTGACTATATGAAAGTTACAATGTTGACCAATATAACATGTGTGGAGGATAAAATGTATACGCTTCAAAAATAATCACAAATTGAGTTTCTCTGACCATCACTTACCAACGATCATACATCATACATTCCTTTTCTTAATAAATTCTTTCATCCAGTCTTTTCTTAACCCCAAATCGTCTAATAAGTCCTCTTCTTGTCTTCTTTCTTTCCAAAATTTCTTGCTCGATGTCCTTAGATACCATACAGATTCCTCTTCCCTTTCACATAGTTTACACCTTCTTTTCTCTTGGTACCCAATATTTGTTGTTTCTAGTTTCAATACCACATCTGAATGTAACAATCGTCTTGATGATTTTTCATTCCGTCTCTAGTAAATATTATGATATTGACATTATTTATATGTAAGATAACTGTTTTCGCGAATTAAAAGTGTGCACGATAAAAGGTGGGCAAGATTAACTGTATGAAAGATACAATGGTGAACATGGTGATAAATTATTTCATCCTGTCTTTTCTTGATCCCAAATCGTCTAACAAGTCCTCTTCTTGTCTTCTTTCTTTCCGAAGTTTCTTGCATGATGTATAATGTCCTTAGATACCATATAGAGTCCTCTTTCCTTTCGCAAAGTTTACACCTTCTTGTCTCTTGGTACCCAATATCTGTTGTTCCTCTTTTCAATACCACATATGAATGTAGCAATCATCTTGATGTTTCATCTCAAGTAAATATCGAAGTATTGACATTGTTTTGTTAGTTTACACCTGTTGTTATATCATACATTTCTTTCCTTAATAAATTCTTTCATTCAGTCCTGACTCCAAATCGTCTAATAAGACCTCTTCTTGTCTTTTTTCTTCCGAGCTTTCTTGCACGATGTCTTTAGATACCATACAGATTCCTCTTCCTTTTCGCAAAGTCTACACGTCCTTGTTTTTTGATAATCAATATTTGTTGTTTCTTGCTTCAATACCACATCTGAATGTAGCAATCGTCTTGTTGTTTTTCATTTCGGGTATAGTAAATACTGTAGTATTAACATTATTTTGTTAGTTTATATCTATTGTGATCTACTTCTCTACACCTCACCCTCTTCTCTTGCAGCACTAGTCCGCCGCCTCATCCCACTGGCAGCCTTCTTCATAGCGTTCTGCACGGTGATGACCCTCCTCCTGGTGTACATGGACAGCGCAGCGCTACGACACCAGCAGTTCCGCGCCAACATGTCGCGCGACTACGACGTGTCCGTGGCTCAGGACGACCCCCAGCTCGCTGCCTACATCCGGGAGGTGCTGCTGAGACCGGCCGCCGATCCGCACCACACGCAGGTCGCACATGGGGGCGAGACCGAGGTGGGGGAGGCTGTTGTTGATATTGTGGATGGGAAGGTGAGTGGTTGTTGGGGTTTGTGAGGGAGGTAATGGGGTTTTCCAAGAGGATTTTAAAGAAATTTATATTGTAAATTAAAGTTTGAGTGTATTAATGTAAAATTTATTATAAAATGTTAAATATATATAAGAGAAATTTGAAAATTAAAAAAGGGACGTGCTCCTATGACTGTTTTACTCTTACGATAGTCAGAGACAATGGGGTTGTCCAAGAGGATGCATTTTAAAGAAATTTATATTGCAAAATATGTTCTGTGTATAATAATATCTTAAAATTCAACGATATTTTATCACTTTAATTGTCATATAATAGAAGAAAAATGTAAGTATTTAAATATGTAACTAAAAGTAAAACTTCGTTGTTACTCTTCCTAGTTTTATTCAGATGAATCGTTTTGGTTTTATTCCAGATTTCGTTTTCGTTTATTAATTAGAATATATTATATTGTTTTTAAAACAATTAAGAAAGTGCAGTAACACTGTAACACGTAGATATCTTTATTTATTTGTTTTTTCCTAAATCAATGATTTTTTTTAAATCATGATTTTTGCCATCCCTTGCCGAAACCAATCGGAGATATAATGTTTTTACAAAATGAAATGTTTTCCAGAAAAAAAAATGCCCCACAAAAACCCTGTTAAAATTTAAAATAAGTTTTTGTGCTAACAGACAAAAAAATAAAATCCAACAAAATCCTTTTACCGGATTTTTTATGATAAAATGTTAGTTAACATTTGGCAAACGTCCTCTACAATATTAATAATGTAAATGTCGCGACTAAGCAGATATTTAATGATCTATTTTTCCATTACTTGTTGAAATTTGAACATTGTATGGATATTTTTATTACACTTTATTGGAAATGTCAGCCAACTGGTTCAGTAAGAGACCTACAGTTTATAGTAGGTTCCGAACCACTGGGATACTGTGGTATTTTATTTGGTTATTAGTAGACAAGATGAGGAATTTGCTGATATATATGTTGCCACATGCATTTAAACACACTCGTGTATTGTTGGTCACATTTTCAAAATCTAAATCAGTATTATTTTAAAGTAAACTTTTTTGGGACAGTACTACTGAAATGTTGTTGTTGTTAATATTATCTAGTTTAATACCTATTGTGTTATAATTGATATTTAAAAAGCTAATATTTTCCCATACCGAATAAATTTTCATTAGCTGATTGGTATTTCTCCCAATAACCAGACTATTACTAATGCAGCTAATCAGATGTAATAACATGTGTGGTCCCAACGTCTGTGTAATCGGCGAGATAATATCTAATATGTCGATTCTGCGATAGCTTTATGCCTGCAATTAATAATATCCACGAATAAACTCATTAGTTATACAAGGATATCAAATTATGTTAGTAGATTTGAATATGATAACGCAAATTGGATATTTGCAGTAATTAATTATAAATCTATTCGTTGTCCTTCGTTACTAAATATCTATTCAGAGGTATTCAATTATACAAGGTAGAGCTAAATTCGGATCCGATTCCCAGAACAGTTGCACATTTAAATAATGATACAGGATGTGAAATCAAAGATGAGCTACCGATAGAATGTAAGTTAATCACACTTAAGAAGAAGTATATGCAGTGATTTTGTACTTATTTAGATACCAACACTACTAGAATGTATATGTCATCATAGCAACGACGTACTTTGAAGCACTGTCTTTGGCTGAAGAAGAAAGAAATACCAATAATGATATCTCACTTGCTATCACTTTACAAAATAACAACGAAAAAGTAAGCCAAAATAGACAATCTTTGATACACTATCTTTGTTTGAGCTGTACATCTATCTATAGTATTATCTCACTTGCAATCACCTTTTGATATAACGTCAAAAAATGCGCTAAATTTAAAATTGTCTATTCTGTTATAATAACGCAACAGTCTATCATAATATTTGTTCCAAAATATGGAGCTCTGTGGAACATACGTTCTTTGGTTGTACGTTATACTTCTGTCCTCAAAATTTCTATTATCATACGAGAACCTTATGGATATATAGACATCTTAGAAAAACACTTAGGTAAACCTTTCCTGGGAATAAACACATCCTATAATATATTTTATAATTTACCAGTTAAATGAAAGCAGTGAATCCTTCATTTGTGATGTTTTATGTATCAAATATTTGCTAACCATTGTCTTTCATTATTTTATTGTATCAATTCAATCAAAATACGCTATAGAACTTCAAACAGCATTAATAAACTAAGTAGGTTATGTTGAAATAAGCGGAAACTGTTATGAACTTGAGTGATAATATACACTTCTGATAGCAAAAGAGACAACTAGATACTAATGTACATACTGCAGAAAGAGATGGCACAAAAAAGGTATGTTACACATGTTGGAAACACTACGTTGTATAAGACGTATATTGCATACTGGTATCTTGATTTGCAAATATATTATAGTCGTACAGTCGTACAGACACATTGAAGAAGTTTGAGGCAGGAGATTTTTTGCCTCTGCATTCCTGTAGTTGGGCGTACAAATGCTTTATTCGACAGTATATAGGTTAGGAAAACAGTGGTAATTTGAAAACTAGATCTTGTGGACTTATTGAGCGCGAAATTTTAAATTTCTAGAAATTTGAAATTTACAAATACAATACAAAATTCTCCTCTCCTGTATGGTGAAGTACTGCCTCATATCCGTAGGATACGAACTCACAACACCTAGATTGTGAAGCCTAATCACTAATTAGTAGCTTAAAGGCATTGCCGATTGTTTCTTTTGAATGGCGTATTCTAGATCTTGGGGACTTATTGATCGCTAAATTTTAAATTTTTAGAAGTTTGAAATTTACAAATACAATGCAAAATTCTCCTCTCCTGTATGGTGAAGTACTGTCTCACATCCGTAAGATACGAACCCACAACACCTGAATTGTGAAGCCTAATCGCTTATCACTATCCTAAAAGCATCGCCGATTGTATCTTTTGAATAGCGTATTCTATTTGTAACTCAAGTCGATCTGATCTGAACTGCATCCTCCTACATGAAACCTTGACCAGTATATCCCTCTAACTGCACTGGTATTACGAGCCAGCAGGGGTCACGTGCAGGTCACGTGACAGCTGCTGTGTAATTGTTTAATCATTGAGGTCACACATGACAATGTGATACGTATGCGGGTTCTATACACTAATCAAGTGCTCCCCTGTGAATTGCTGAGAGAGAAATGGAGCTGAATGATGGATTGGGTTACTTTGGAACGTGCCAGGATAGGTCCTTCCTAATACACTTGTAGTAGGTACAACATTTTTAGATGGGACAGGGGCTTAAGAACTTAGATACTTGTTTCGTAAGAAGTTTTACTGAATCTTAGTGATGTAAGTTATAAAACTAAGCCTTTGTGTAAATAGACAAAAGTAAACAGGGTAACTAAGTCATAATTGTATCCCATGTAATGTAAATGTCAGTATGGTAATAATAAATAATACAGGTATGGGATTCTCTAACTTTGGTTGCTATCATTTGGACTTGTTGTGATATCAATTACAAATATCAACTATAAAGTATACTTGCTATTCTATAACATTAATGGATATTTATGGTTGATACGTACTTACATATATTCATACATGTTTAAAGAACACTCTACAAGTCTACACTGTTGTTGAAATGTCTTAAATTCATTGCATTTGTAATTGATATATTAACAAGTACCAGTTGTTATTTGTAATGAATTATAGAATCTCATCTCAGGGTGCCTATTCTGTAACTTATAACACTAGTGATACGCGTTCAAAAGTGTTATAATCTAACTACCATCTAGCGGTTACTGTGTACAACAGGGTAAATAACATCACTCATTTTGTAAACGATTCACTAGCGCGAAGGGTAGTGTTATATTCATATCACTAATGTTATACTGACGTTTGGTTTGTGCGCTTGGCTGTATTGAAGAAACAAATTAGGAAATAACAAACAAATTACTAAAGAGAATCTTGAAATTATGCAATTGACAATAAACACAATTTTGCACAATTTGACAGTTGTGCCAGGGAATAGTGCCAACTTAAAAATTATTTTACTAAAACTTTCAAATTCAAAAGTACCTAAGATTACAACATTGAACATTTGACACGAGACGTCAAACAATATAACATTTCAAATCGTTGAAAAGTTGTAGAATAGGTACCCATTTGTCAAAATAACGTGGAACAACTGTACAATATAGCTGTCATATCAACCCATACAGATTTGATCACGAAAACGTTACCCTTACCGACAAGAGAATTTTATTAAATAATATTTATTAATAACGTGAAACAGGTAAACTATTGAACAAACCACGTATGTTATGTATCTTACCAGGTCTTAGATATCTTAAAATCTTCGCTCTCCGAGCTCGGAATTCATTTAACATCTGCGACGGTTATGATACTCATAACTATCGTAGGTATGTTAATAGATATTAACCATTGCAAAGGTCTTACAGTTTACTGAGGGAAACATTCGTCACATTGGTATTTTCATTTGGTTGATTATTATTATGAATTATATATGAATTGCTCATTGTATTAGTCTTGTAAAATGGTGGTTCTTTGCTAATTTAACCAACCTTGTAGCTCTTATAGTTCTCAAGATAGCAATGGTAATGGTGGCACACTTAAATGGAACACCCTGTATATCACATTCAAATTTACCTATCTTGAATAAAAGTTATGTACACTGCTAGTTTGAAGATAAAACCGAAAGCAAATGCTGAAAGTTTTTATATTTTTAAAAAATTTCTTAAAATAAGAGAGTAATAACGATTTTTCGAAAAACAAAAAAAATAGCAATAGCTATGAACTGGGGCTCCAACTCAAAAATTTGAACTAAGAAAAGTTGTTTGGTCAATGAGTTCTAACTGCTGTTTTTGGGTGTTATGACTTACTAGTAACACGTATGTCAGATTAGGCGATGCAGTTGAGAGTTGATGCAGTTTGCAGAGTATAATGCTTTGTGGCGCTCACATGACGTCACATGTGGAGTGAAATTAGTCAACCGCATCGTTCCTTGTCATTGCCACTCGTTCCGGGACATCTACGCGGAAGCTTAGCGACTTCACACTAAATTACAGGCCGCCTCAAACTGTTTGTCATATGTACTTTGTTCTATGTCTATAAATCATGTTGGTACTTTGCGAGAATAATTCCATCTTAAATTGTTCTCCTTTTTCTGTACCTTACATTTACTTTGAAGCATGTAGCCGAATTTCATTTTATGCGAGGTGAAGAAAGAGGAATGTGACGTCGTTTTATGTGCAAAATACCTGTAATAAATTCTCTTCAAGAGGATCTTAGATTATTTCTTCTAGTCACAGGACCTAAAACCGACCAAATTTTTAGCAAGTTTAAGAAATATTATGGGTTTTTGGGATCAACATTTTTAAGAAGAAGGTACGGTTGTCATAAAGAATTTTTAGCAGGATAAGAAGCAACAAAAAATGTAATTTTTCTTCAAACGTCATAAAAGTGATATCTTCTGTGACGTGATTGACAAGGTTGAAGTTTATTTTCTATGCCGCCGTAATATAATTTTTATTCTAGCCACCGTATGTAGAATCAGCCAATAAGAAGTAACTTGTACAATAGGAATCTGTAGTATCGCCCCTAAATGCCACTATAAAAACTAGATAACCTAAAAATAAAGTTACTAAAAATTATGAATAACTGACAGGTAACCTACATATTACACGTCAAGTAGTAATTTATATTTTAAAATTTCTACATTTGAAGAAAAAATAGCATGTGTTATTCAGAGTAAAAGTGTCTTTGTGTGCCTCGCATGCAATTGTACGACTCGCTTCGCTCGTCGTGCAAACTTCCATCCTCACCACACAAAGTATCACTTTTACTCTTAATAACATAATATACTATTCTAAATGTCGCACAAAGACCGAAGGATAAAATTGGAATGATTTGTCGTTTTCTCCAAAATGACCGCCATTTAAGAGTTACTTTTAAGATCGGATTAGAGTACGGAAATGGTCTGGCAATCAATACGACAAAGCAATGACACTTTAAATTCACAGATATGGAAGTAGCAATCACAAATTATACTATTGTAATGAGTGAAACTCACCGCAGATGAGTCATCACGGCTGACATGTCTAAGCAGGTAGTCGCGTTAAAAGTCAGGTGAGATACGAGCGAAGCCGCTATTGTTCAGGAATATTATAGAGTCCAGAAGGTTTCGGAATGTTCAAGATTAACTGTCCACAGGTATTAAAGGGTCACATCGGGCGACTCAAGTTAGTTAGTATCGGTCAGAGTGTGCAGAGAAACACTGAAGAAAGACAGAGTCGGTCAGTACATGTCAGAGACATATAAAGTAGAAATAAATAAATACTAGGTGATATAAATGAATAGATGGTGATAAAAATAAATAGATGGTGATATAAATAACTAGTTGGTGATATAAATATATTGTGGAAATAAATGTTCGTAGTGCTTAAGTCGTTATTAATAATAATAACTTCTAAATTATTAATATTAATAATATTTGTTTATTTATAATTTTTATTATTTTTTATAATTTATTATTCGTTTATTGAACTTAGTTATATAAATATTCGTGTTTCAATTATTTTTACACTTCACCTAAATAAATAAACATTACACTATGATTCAGAGTAATAGTTTCACCCCTCACTAATTCCGATTAGTAATGAAGATTCATGACTTTAACCGTACAGTAAACTGTGATCACAGTCTCGGTTTAAATTCACAGACATGAAAGTATTAATTACAAATCATATTATGAAACTGTAATTCAGAGTAGCAGTTTCACTCCTCACTAAAAAATTCCGATTAGAAACCATACAATGAACTGTGATCACAATCACACTATAAAATCACAGTTACTGGCAACACTGCCCTGGTATATATGTTACCACATGTTTTCAAACACACTCGTGTATTGCTGGTCACATTTCAAGTTGTAGAGGAAGCGCGCTAACCATTCAGCCAGCAATGCCCGTATAATTCCCAGCTATATTCTTGCTGGTATATATGTTGCCACATGGCTTTAAACACACTCGTGTATTGCTGGTCACATTTCAAGTTGTAGAGCAAGCGCGCTAACCATTCAGCCAGCACTGCCCGTATAATTCCCAGCTATATTCTTGCTGGTATATATGTTGCCACATGGCTTTAAACACACTCGTGTATTGCTGGTCCCATTTCAAGTTGTAGAGCAAGCGCGCTAACCATTCAGCCAGCACTGCCCGTATAATTCCCAGCTATATTCTTGCTGGTATATATGTTGCCACATGGCTTTAAACACACTCGTGTATTGCTGGTCACATTTCAAGTTGTAGAGCAAGCGCGCTAACCATTCAGCCAGCACTGCCCGTATAATTCCCAGCTATATTCTTGCTGGTATATATGTTGCCACATGGCTTTAAACACACTCGTGTATTGCTGGTCCCATTTCAAGTTGTAGAGCAAGCGCGGTAGCCATTCAGCCAGCACTGCCCGTATAATTCCCAGCTATATTCTTGCTGGTATATATGTTGCCACATGGCTTTAAACACACTCGTGTATTGCTGGTCCCATTTCAAGTTGTAGAGCAAGCGCGGTAGCCATTCAGCCAGCACTGCCCGTATAATTCCCAGCTATATTCTTGCTGGTATATATGTTGCCACATGGCTTTAAACACACTCGTGTATTGCTGGTCACATTTCAAGTTGTAGAGCAAGCGCGCTAACCATTCAGCCAGCACTGCCCGTATAATTCCCAGCTATATTCTTGCTGGTATATATGTTGCCACATGGCTTTAAACACACTCGTGTATTGCTGGTCCCATTTCAAGTTGTAGAGCAAGCGCGGTAGCCATTCAGCCAGCACTGCCCGTATAATTCCCAGCTATATTCTTGCTGGTATATATGTTGCCACATGGCTTTAAACACACTCGTGTATTGCTGGTCACATTTCAAGTTGTAGAGCAAGCGCGCTAACCATTCAGCCAGCACTGCCCGTATAATTCCCAGCTATATTCTTGCTGGTATATATGTTGCCACATGGCTTTAAACACACTCGTGTATTGCTGGTCACATTTCAAGTTGTAGAGCAAGCGCGCTAACCATTCAGCCAGCACTGCCCGTATAATTCCCAGCTATATTCTTGCTGTTGCCACATGGCTCCAAACCCACTCGTGTATTGCTGGTCACATTTCTTCACCTTGTTAACAATCCCTGCTTTGCAAACTGCGAACCGGGCTGTCGTAAGCTTCAGATGAGATTATGTTAAGACGATTAATTGAATCCCTGAGGCACTTCGCGGCTTGGGCTTGAACAACAACTACAGACTGGGGATTATCCAATGGCAGGGGTACCACCAACAACGCGCTGAAAACATGTCCTACGCGTACACAACACAGAGGCGATAGAGTGCTAAGCAGCAATAAAAATATTGTTAAACAATAGTAGCTACAATAAACAACAATATTGCAATACAAAGCGTGTTTGTGTTGTATTGGTACATTGTTACAGCAAAATCAACATGTGGAATTGTATTGCGACATTGCGAGAAATAATATTGTTACAATTTAAGTGTATAAATAATTAGAGAACAGTTTCTCGCAAATTTAATTTCTGTCGTAAAATATTTATGTGTATTGTGTCTAGACACATAATTAATTAAGAGGTAATTCAAATAAATTACAAATGGTATAGTGCTTTTCATTATACCAATATGAAATGATGATTTAGTGAACTTGTCTCTGGAACACAGGGTGTTTCTATATTTCTGCACGAAACTTTAATGACATATGTAATTTAATATACTGTTTATAGAACAAAAAGATTATACTTTGCATACAGTTTCATATAGTAAAATATTGTTAAACAGTTTTCGGTATTTTTCTTGTAAAAAAACAACTGCACCCCACTTCAAATGCCAAATTGATAAACTTAAATATTTTTTTAATACAATTTATATTATTACTGAATAGTGAATAGGAAAATATTTTCATATTTTAAATGCATATTGACAGACTTCATTTAACGGAGTTACCATATTTCACGTTTATATATCCCTAGATTACAATCTGTTATTTTTTTAACTGACAATTTTAAGATATTTTTTAAATAAGTGAAGCAAAGTGTAAAAAATAGTATATTATACTCGTTTTATACGACGTATTGTTCTATTCGTGTTTTTACGTTAATATTATTACCGTACTAACTTGTGAAAATAACATGGGACAATTGGAAAACGTTATTGATAAGAGAATTTTATAAAATAATATTTATTAATAACGTCATCATTTTCTGAAACCTATAAACTATTGAACAAACCACGGATGTTACCAAACATACCAGGCTTTAGATGTATTAAAATCCTTGCATTACGAGCTCGGAATTCAATTGCCATCTACGGCAGTTATGATACTCATAACAATCCTAGGTGTGTTAACAGCTATAACAATACATCATTTCAATATTACTTGGACATAATATTTCTGTTTATTTATTTCTAAGACATTTTTAAGTTTTAATTTGGTACTTTTGTTTGTAGAAAGAAGGGGTATTCCTGGAAACCGCGGCCTATCGTCACAACCGGCCTTCAGACACCGAGTGGCTGGAACGCAACTACAGCTGGTCCGGTCTCCTGGTGCAGCCGGACCCCAGAGACTACTTCAACCTGAGGAAACACGGTCGGGGACGTAGCCAGAGTATACATGCGTGTATCAGCCCTACTAACTACCCCAAAGAGGTACGAACAGTTGTATTTTTATAAAATTGAATTGTTTTGTTGTTTTAAATTATAAGTTTATGATTTCTTCAAATTTAGAAATTTGGATATTTTAGTTTGTTTACTAATTTATCACCTTTATACATATAATAAGGATTTTTCAAAATTTTGTTTAGCCACTCATCTAATATTAAAAATTATAAAATGTTAGTTTTTATTATATTTATTATTTGTATCATTCTTGATTTGTTGAAATTTAAAGGTTTCTTAATTCCAGACCGTATAAATGCCATGCAGTATAATTTGTTGCCCCGCCACTGGTAGTTCCATAGGCATAAATGCCATATATTTCCTATCCATCAAGTTTCATTCTTGATTTGCTGAAATTTAAAGGATGCTTAATTCCACATCGTATAAATGCCATGTAGTATAAATTGTTGCCTCTCCACTTTTAGTTCCGTAGGTATAAATACCATGACATATATTATTATCCCACTACTTCTGTTCCACGTATTAGTGTGCAAATAAAAAAGTATCGACATATTTTGGTACTATCAATTAATTATACCGTACTCTAAATACTCAAGTAAGCATACTTATAAATTGTCTAGAAAACAATAGAATATGGTTAGCATTTATACGTCTTGGCATTTATGTCTATGGACTTCATAGTACAGGGGTAACTATTTATATGACTACGCATTAATACGGCGTAGAACTATGCAGAAATATTTCAAATTTTATAGGACAATTCTGAACAAATCTGTAAGTCTTGCAGATCTGTAAATTTATAAATAATGAACAAAATCGCAGCGAAATCAGTCACTCTTATGTATAATTTTGTATTAATCAACAGAAATGGATGAATTTTTGTCATTTTTTTTACAGATTTACTGATTTGTTCAGCATTGGCCTGTAAGGTTGTAGAAGTTGTATAATTTTACATTCTTGTTTTTCTCAAGAATTTTAATGGATCCATTTTACTAAATATTATTTGTGAACATTTAAGTACTATATTTGTGCAATTTTAGACTTTAGACTAGATATTTTGCCAGTATACGGGCAGCGGTGGCGCACTTATTTAGCGCGCACTGATTCGAAGTAAGCGAAATGTGAGATCTGTGGTTCAAATCCCAGTGTCGTCAATCTTTAACCAAATTAAAAATTCTGCTGTGTCCGAGTGGTTCGGAATTTGCCGAAGATTTAGACAAAAAAAATGCTATCAAAATGCAAGTAAAATTATTATTAGGTGAAGTTTACCTGCGGCTAAAAGTGAGATCTCTGGTTCAAATCCCAGTGTTGCGAATCTTTAACCACATTAAAAATACTGCTATGTCTTGAGTGGTTCGGAATTTGCCGAGGTTTTAGACTGACAAACTTGCCATCAAAATGCAAGTAAAATTGTCATTAGGTGAACTTTCCCTGCGATTAAAACTCCTTAGGATTAATTCTGCTTCTCTATATCAAACCCTTGCTTCTAATTCTCAAAATCTTGCCTCCCAGGTCACCTACCACCAAGACGAACGAGACGGCGTGAAGATCAACCTAGTTCACGCAAACAGCCTCATCGATGACGACTGGTTCAACACACGAGTCAAGTGCTTCCCTCTATTCTCTCTCCTCTTAGCCATCAACTGCACCACCGTTGACTTCCTTTCGCTGGACACAGAGGGCACTGAGCTCGCAGTCTTGGAAACTGTTCCGTTTGACAAAGTCAGCATTGAGGTTATCAACGTACACATAACAGACGACGAGGACACAAATGAAGGCATAAGGAAATTCTTGACAGATAAAGGGTATAAGTTTGTTCAAAGCTTTAAAAATAGTTGGATGTATGCTATGAATCATACTAGGGTTTGATAAGGGGGTTTTGTCAAAATAGGAATTTATTTATTATGGGAACTCTTACAATTTTCAAATTCAATGTACACTCTATAACTATTTGTTCGGGATTTCTATGACATTCGTCATAATGACGCAAAACCTGAATATTAAAATAAATAAAAGAGGTAGCAAAAAATTTCAAACCAAATAATTTTTATTATCATTTCTTGGTTTGAAAATTATAAGACAAATCTTCGGATATTTTTGAACGTTCGAAACGCCTTATATTGTATAAACAATTTGAATATAATGCTCAATTCTACTTAAAATTTTGATTAATAATGTTCGTAATAAATATTTATCTTATTCAATTTTTTGCCTATTTTGACAATTTGGTTTCAAATTTCATTCAAATTTATTTAATTTACATTTTGTACGCACATCATAAGTATTGCTTAGAGTAGTATTTAATTTAGTTCTTATTTTAAGATTTAGTTTAAGTAAAAACCAAAAACAAATGTTTCGAAATATACTTGGAATAGTTACGCTCACATTTCAAACATTTACATATTTTACTTTGTTTTCAAAATCTACGAACAATACTATTTAAATTATTAATAGTTAAATGCCTTTAGTATTTCTTTTTCTGCATTGTCCGAACTGTAGATTGGAACTATGTAATTTGAAATGTGAGAAGACTATAGGAAACATTTCTGATATTATTATTATTATTATTATTAAGTTTATGACATTTAAGACACTTGTTAAAAGTCAATTAAAAGCTTGCCTTTGTACATATCGCAGAAAATGCAGCTATTTTCAAATTTGAAGCAATAAGGGACAATAATTTATGATATTCGAATGAATGCTTAGTGATCTGAAAGACTGAATGTAACCTTAACAAATTCTCAACCAAATTGCATTTAAAATCATTCCCAAATGAACTGCAGTAGGATAATACATTCCAGATTTTCGCACTGAACACAGACAGACTTTAGGAATTTCAAAACTTAAATTAGCACAAAAGAAAATATTTATTTTGTTCTGCAAAATATATAAAATTTCGAAACTCCGTCATTTTAAAGTTGTTTCCTAATTGATATTGTGTACAAGACTTATAAGTTGTAATTAAATATATTTTCTTTTGTGTAATTTAAGCTGCTTCTAATTTTCAGTCCACATTCCTGAAAATTTCAGACAAACTTCAGAACAACACTTGTGATTAAATAGTACTTAAGTACATATTTTGCATGAATAGCAATTTTGTAATACAAGATTGTAACTTGCCTGTATCTATAAATATATGTAGATTTGTATATTACTTTTTAATAAATTCATTTTATCATAATATAGATCCCTCAACCACATTACTTATATCTTTAACTGTGATTAGTATTATAACAGAATTCTGGTGATTTAAAACATGCAACTGAAAACCAACAAGGTCAATTTAGAGGATGACAAATTCATCATGGAGTGATGTATTAATTTTTCAAATTGTATTTCAGGAATACCATTAGAAATGGACATGAGCTGAAGATATTTGCTGTCGTAGAGGAATATCAAGCAAGTATAAATGAAGCATTTGGTAGAATGTAAACTATTTTGTTTCAATTAATGTTTTTTGTAAGTAAATGCACAGTGGAAATTGAACAATTTTAATATGTTTCTGTACTGTAAACATGAATTCATAATGTAATTAAAGCGCCTACGTTCGTGAACTGGTAGAAAAAACATATTTGTATTTAGTATATCATGCTAAATCATTTGATGAGTAATTTGTTAATTTATAATGAATATATTGTTTTGAACATTATACTAGAAAATAATTTGACATAAGTTACTATTAACCTGTCACCTTTAATCTCTAGACATATAAATTAATAATGTTCAGAGTAAATTATTAAGATTAATTAAGCCAATGGTCACCCATCCTAACTTACTGCGCTCGTTGCTTGACTGATATTTTTGAATTCATTTTTAAGCCTTAAATAAATTGCTAAAGGGTTGAAAATTGCGTCTCGGGGTAAGTTCAATACGCTCTTTCGATTAGCGTTCACAGAATTGCTCTACAACTTCTAGTTCACAAGACATTAACCCCTAAATTCTCCGAAAGGGCGCTAAAGAACTCGGGAACTAGAAGTCGTAGGGAAATTTGAACATCGAATTCGGAATTTACGACGTCGAATTAGTAAAATAAAACCAAAAAACTACCCCTTCAACACGAACAACCCCACATATCTTGTGCGGTACTTTTATGAATTTAATAAACATATTTTACAATTAACTGGAGAACTATTAAGTTTAAAGAACATTTTTATTAGGATATATTAAAGAGAATGATATTTTGAACATGTTCTATTTGAAACACTTTTTTGTCCGCTGGTGTTTTTGTTTCATAGTTAATTGGGTCATTTTCTTTTTTAAAATGTATCATGCATGTATTTAATATTAACATTACAATATTAACAACTATGGCTTGAAATAGAACAGCGATTTTAGAATTTAAATATAATTTGAATGCAGTTATGTAAGCATCAACATCAATTAACGCTAAATTAAATTTTAAAAATAACGTAATTTTGCTCTATATATCACATGTACTTACTACACATGTATTTAAATTCTGTACCCTTACAGATTTTATGTCACCCTTTTAATAAAAGCACCCCAATACACATTATAAGTATATGTACTTCTTATGTTGTAATATACTGTGTTATTTTCTTGTGTCCGATTTTGATGAAACTTGGCATACATGAGCTAGGGACATAGATCTAGTAGACAACCAAATATGAGCCTGTAGGGGTTGATATTAAGGGAGATATTCAGTTATATATTTTACAAGGGTGGAAAATATTAACTTTAGAGGAACACTTTATTAGAATTTTTTGTTGGGAATAAAATTCTAAGCATCTTTTATTTAAAAAATTTTCTTAACCGATTTTTCATTTTAAAGATAATTGTTTAAGTACATATTTGTCTTAAAGATAAGTTCTGTTCGAAACTTCTTCAAGAGAACTACCACTTTGGAGTGCCCTATAAAATTGGTAATATTTTTATAGATGTAGCATCAAGTTCTTAGTCTAAATACAACATTTGAGATCTCTACCCCTAATAATATAGACAACAAAAAATAATTTGTTAAAAATTTTCAAGTAAACTACCCTGATAAGTTGCACTAAAAATTTTATATTTTTTTTATAAATGTAGTATTAGAAGCTTAGTTCATATACAAAGTTTCAAAATTTTCACGTTAATATTATGGGGGTAAAATAATGCTCTATTTCCGGAATTTCAATCGCGAATTACGTAAGAACGAAGCGAGAGCGCCAAAAACGGACACCGGCACGGGAAGCGGAAGGGTCGAATTAAGGGGATGACATGTCTAACTCCGAAAATTTGGGGTTCAAGGTCAAAAACCATGGGCTATAGCCCAGGGTTTTTTACGATGCAACTAATTAGTGAAATTAGGGGAAAAAAGTATGCTATCCTATAGAGTCAATCGTGAAACTAACGAATCTGATGTCCGTTTTGTGCGCCAACCCCTAGTTTAGGGGTAAGTAATTTTTAAAACTTAGTTAAAAAATCAGCTAATGGTCACCCATCCTAACTTACTGCACTCGTTGCTTGACTGATATTTTTGAATTCGTTTTTAAGCCTTAAATAAATTGCTAAAGGGGTGAAAATTCCGTCATGGGGTAAGTTCAACCCCCTCTTTCGATTGGCGTTCACAGAATTGCTCTACAACGTAATTTTGCTCTATATAATAATAAGGTAATCTTTCTATGTAGCTAAGCTTATTTAGGGTAAATTGGACTTCAGATTATTCTTAATTTATAAAATATGTATTTGATACCTATACCTCGTTCATAAGGTGTAATAAATAAATTTATTTTAAACATATATACAACAAATAATACTTAATAAAATATAACAAGTCATTGACCTTTATTTATTTATCCTATACATTAATGTTATTTCTTTAATTCTAGTACTTACCCTATATTTGAAATTAGAAATACCTACCTATCTTTTGTGATTCATTTTAAAATTACTCTGTTAATAAATAAAGGGTTGTTCACTAAATTAAATAATAGTTAATTTTTATCCAATTTATTGTTTCTTTTTGTATACAACAACTGATACAAATTATATAGAATAATATTAACAATGGAAAATTTATACATCATATAAAAATACATAAATACATTTGGGTGTATTTGGGGTGGATGAGGGTGTTCTGATGATCCTCCCGAACCACGAGGAATCCAGGGGTTGGTTTTAACTGCTGCACCTATCACAGAAGAATTATTACATTAGAATATATTTTTATTAAATTTACCACATACATACATACGAGATGACTACTGATGTGCACCCTTATATTAAGGGGGTGATTTTATGGTTGTATACCCCTAATTCTACCTCGCAGATTCCGAATTTGGTGTCCAAATTTTTCTACGACCTATAGTTCTTACGTAATCTGCTAATTAAATCTTTATTATTAAATAACTCCCTTATTTTCAACCCCTCGGCGGATTTGACTTCAGATGTTGTTAGCCCCATGTACCTAGTATGTGTATACCAAATTTGAACCAGATATGAGAAAAAAAGGTTTTTTGCAACCTCAAAACCATGGACTATAGTCCAGGGTTTTTTAAGATGCAACTAATTAGTGAAATTAGGGTAAAAAAATATGCTATCCTATATAGTCAACCGTGAAACTCACGAATCTGATGTCCGTTGTGTGCGCCCACCCCTAGTTTAGGGGTAATTCACGTTTCCCCTCGATTAAAATTTTAGGCAACACCCAACACGACCTTGTGTCACCAATACATAAATATAGGAGTTATCTATGACTTTAAAAAAGGGTTGTAAAAAAGGGATGAACATGTGCAGTGTAAAGGGTAGTTTAAAATATTATAAAATAAAAGATTGTTTTCTGTTTCTCTAGTTGAGCGATAGATGTCGTTTGGATCAAAAAGTTTTGATTTTTTTGATCGCCAATCAGACCAGAGAGATCTAACGGGTATCAATTTGAAATTTAAAAATACTTTTATAGGTAACTACCCACTAAATCTTAATAATTTTCTCAGAACGTTATTAATTTATGTCTATAGATTAAAGGTGACAGGTTAATAGTAACTTCCTTAACACTTATTGCACTACACCATTAAATAAATGTAAATTCCGTATGACATGTGAAATTATTTTCTAATACATTTTTCCAAACAAAATACTCATTATCAAATGAATCATATTTCATGCAAATATGTTTTTTCTACCAGTACACATATGTAGGCGCATTAACTACATTATAAATTCATGTTTCGAGTAAAGATACATAATAAAATTGTACAATTTCAACTGTGCATTTACTTACAATAAATCTAAATTGAAATAATAATATTAATACTTGCTTGATACTGCTTTACGACTGAAAATATCTTTATAAGGTAGTAGAGTCAGAAAGAGTTTTCTTTACTAGTGTCTGTTGTTAATTCTTCCACAATGTCTATTATTATATAATATCTGTAATAAGTATAACATAAATATAAAATACTACATATACATTTTCCAAACCATCCATTGTTTCATTTTCATTCGACTGCATAAGGTCTTACTAATTGAGCAGTTGTTAACAATTAGAAGAAAAAAATACAAAACATAATATGCATACCTTTTTTGTACCCATTTAAAAAAGGGACATACAAATAAATATTTCTGTCTGCTACACTTTATTTACATTATAATTGTATAATGTAGCGGTTGCTTAAAAGTACAAATATGTTTACAAAAGGCCATAGATAGGCAGCATTAATAATCGTTTAAGTACACAACCTTTAGAATAATTAGTTACTTTACTATAACAATAAACTACGCTTTATTAACAATTACTTCAACAATAATCATATATTTAATTGGTTTTACAATTCCCAAAATAATTTCTATCCAAGATTTACCCATTCCTACTCAAAAATTTAGAATTTATAAAGTAAGTACTTGAGATGTCGGTAATGATATATTTATACCGTTACTTACAGGGCACTCCAACTGGTCTGGAGAGTGCATCTCGGAAGCCAGTTTCATGGAATATATAGTTAACAATGCACCTCTTAAAATATATATAATATATTGTGTAAAATCTTGTGTATTGTTATTGTTGAAATAATTGTAACAAATAATATTTTCAATACTGATTACAAAATGAAGTAAACATAATTTGTAAATAGCACCAGAAAAATGTGAACCATTTTTCGACAATCCGAAAACAACTACAGTATATATTAGTATAACTACTAACTTATATTGATATAGCTTCATTAGCTTCTATGTATGTACAAAAGAAATATTTTGATTATAAACAGCAATTCTAGTAATTCTACATTCTGTTAAATTAACAACCCTAAGACAAAATGGAAGCTTAATATTAAGTGCAATTCATTTTAAATAAAATATATTCATTTTTCATTGCTTTATATACATGCGTTAAAATAAATTGGTAGATCAGAAATTTTTATATAATATTGGCGCAGTAGTACAGTTGTGATTATTTTTTTTTCTTTTGGTTACTCATAGCTGGTGAAAATTGTACTACAAGATAAAATTTTGAACATATTTTATTTGAAATGATTGCACTAAATCAGTTAGATTTAGAATTGCACATTTTAATATTCACAAAAAGAAAAATTGGCAGTAATGGTGCCTTATTGAATAATATTTCAAGTCATTAACAATATTCATTTCAAAATATATCATTATTTCCTACTGTTTCGATTATTATTATTTAATAACTGATATATTTTTACAGTAAAGAGTTAACCAGAGGTCACAACTCGGGCACTCCTAGCTGTGGAGAGTATACCGAGCTATTTTTGTACGAAATAGAAAGTAATTATCTGGATTTTAATTTGAGATGATAACAGTGTTATAGAAAATAATTGTCCTACAAGTATGGTAATTGTAAAAATCATACAAATTTCATATACATTTGGTCGCCTAACAACAGGCAAAATAAACTATAAAAAGTTGCAAATAAATATATTTCAATTATAGTGGCCCACATTTTACAATTTTAATAATATTTAAAGTTAAGGGGTTCACTACTATCCTTTGAAATACGCCAAAATGCTGTTTAGTAATACCATTAAAATTGCCTTATAACTTAACATTTTCAAAATAAAAAATCCACCTTCAAATTGTTGAAACTTGGTACTATGTCCCTCTAATGATCGATTTTTTAATGTTTATCCAGTTTTATTATTTTATTCATTTAAACTTTGCTTATATTAGAAAAACTGTACCACATGTTTCAGACAAAATTTCAAAAATATATTATTAGAGAAGCAAATTTTCATAATATTCCTTCAAGATAATATCAATTTTGTACCAATTATTATAAAAATCATTATATTTTTAACGATATTTTGTAACATTATTTCACGTAAAATCTTATGAATACTTGCTTGTAGAACTACTGCCATCCACACCAAACTACTAAACTGTACCTCTGTACAATAACGTACAAAAGTTTATTACTTCGTTCGAACATAAATTTGGGATATTTGATGTTAATATGTCTAAGTTTAGGCCTATGTACTAGCTACTATTAATCCTAGAAATAGGAAAACAGAATAACATAACAATTTAGAAATCATTCATAATTTCATGCTGCACTTATAATTTGTTTGACCGCAGACTGTATGTAATAGATTAAATATTTATTTTAAGAAGTGGGAGTACGATTTAGGATCAGCCCACTTGCTATCTCGCCCTTTACATTTCCAAATCCTTAGATGATTTTGGCACCGCCTGCTTCGCCTCAATTCATACTTTCTCGAAGGTTATAATGTACTTACATTCCTTGTAGCTTAATTAACTATTAAACTGTATTTTACAAAAGATATAAGTTACAGAAAAGGACATTTTCGAATTGAAATAAGTTAAAATATTTTTGTAAATTTTGAAGTGTAGGTTATTTGGATCAAAAAGCGAATTTTATTGTAATGGAAAAATCCTTTATTTCATTTGGACGTTTCGGTGATTTAAAAATTCACCATCTTCAGCTTAAAAACAATCATCCTAGGGGATATAAATACTCCAGGTTTATTTCCTGCGTTAGATTTTTAATCAATTTCACTCCATTGTGGAGGATAGTTCTGCGCTTCGTTTTCTATTATTACGAAAACATGTAACATTTTATTATATCAAACAAAAACCTGGAGTATTTATATCCCCTAGGATGATTGTTTTTAAGCTGAAGATGGTGAATTTTTAAATCACCGAAACGTCCAAATGAAATAAAGGATTTTTCCATTACAATAAAATTCGCTTTTTGATCCAAATAACCTACACTTCAAAATTTACAACAATTAAAAACTAGGATCTACTACAACTTTGAAGAAAATTAAAATATTTTTGTTAGTGACTTGAAATATTAGCAACGTTTCTGGAAGAGAACTACACATATCACACTATGGCCAAATTGAGCCTGGTTACCCCGTCATTTAGGGTCCTTACATTTTATACCTACTTTACCTAAGTTATGCTTACCTAGTTTTAAATATTTTTATCAAATGGTAAGAATTGACCAATTATTCAGAGAATTGTTTGATAATTCATTATTGCTTATATTATTTTATGGTATACACTTATACACTTATAGTGTTGGTCTTTTTAATTTAATGGTGCAGGCTGACAAGCTACACAGGAAAATTGGTTCGTTGAAAATATTTTCAGATTTAATATCCAATTATGGTTATCAACTAGATATGGGAGAACATACATTTCTATTTAAACTTGAAAATATGGGCCCATATTACGAACACACTTTTATAATAATAGCGCTTTTAAGAAACTTGCTTTTGCATTATAATATTTTGAAGCCAGATATCACTTTTAAAAAAGCGTTCTATAGAAGTGAGCTCCTAATATGGATACAGTAAAGGGTAAAATAATAGCGTATTAAAGAACAAGTTTCATAATGTTAATTTTAGTTTGAGAGCAGTTTTTTTCTATTTTGCGCCTCTTACACCTTCTTTTTTTTCTACTTATTATTAACGATAGTTTGACAATATATTGCAGAAGCACTATCAACTATAAAAAATGGTACTAGGCTATAACAACTTGAATGCGTTATAAAAGAACTCGTTTGGATGCTGTTATAGCTTTGTTATTGACGTAAAATAGAAAAAAAAAATTATTCCCAATGCAAAATATTATACAAGACATAAAAGTAGAGAAAAATTGAACATTAATATTTTTATGAATTATCTACCGTTGACCTAGTTTTCCTTCTTGAATTTTGAAATTATTTTTATCAAATGTTTAACGAGAAAGCATTGGTCTCTAATTTAATTTCCGGTTTCGAAACTTGAAACTTGTTTTCGGTCTTCTACATTCCATTTGCTGATGTTTAATCTGTTTATTATGTAATTCTGAATTTAAAATAAAAGAACACCTGAACAGAATGACCACTTTGTTATAAAATTAACAATGACGAATCAATTATTTTCGCGGAATAAGAACCAGAAGAGTAGAATAGGATTTTCCAAGAGGACGTACATATTTTAAAGAAATTTATATTGCAAATTAAAATATGAATTTGAATTCGAAAATTAAAAAAGGTGGCGTGTTTCTGTGACTGCTTGTGACGTAGTAACTTCTGCTTAGTTTCTGTCTCACATAAAACACTAGTTCGAGTAATGACGTCACGATAAATCTGTATTCATTTGTTTCTCATGTATTATTAAATATTTTTAAAAATAAAAAATATATGTCTAATATTTTTATTTGTAGATTAATATATAGAAATAATAAGACAAAGATGGAAAACCATATTCTTATAGTTGACCAAATGAGCTCATCTTTTTTTCATACACAGTAATTTAGTAGTTTGTC
This sequence comes from Stenolophus ochropezus, assembly GCA_035578165.1. Taxonomy (NCBI): domain Eukaryota; kingdom Metazoa; phylum Arthropoda; class Insecta; order Coleoptera; family Carabidae; genus Stenolophus; species Stenolophus ochropezus. The sequence continues at coordinate 580,150 of JAQOWZ010000028.1, read as the reverse complement.
ATATTTTATCTCGGAGTTAATTTTGGGTGTTCATTATTCTAAAATCCTATTTGACAAAAGTAAATATTCTAATTTTTATGAAATCGACTCTGTTTAACCAATAAAAACCAGTTTACTAAAAGTTGAAACATATAAGATTCCTAATACTTTTTTGCGCAAAGCCAATCTGCTAAAAGTTGAGACAAAAATTTGGTAAAAAATATTTGTAATTATCAAACAATTCTCTTACTAATTTTAATAATCCTATCACGCTACTTTCTTGCCTTCCTCTTCTATCCTATTATTGTTACTATTCTCCATTTCCTTTTTCATTCCGTTCGTAACAACATTCTCCTTCTTGCTGTTTTCGGCGGAGGCAATGGCTTTAGCATTCTGTGCTGCAAGCTTCTTCTTCTGAGCTGCTTCAGGGTAAGCCTTGTTGTAGAAGTCGTAGAAGAGGTAGTAGAAGAAGATGGCGTTAGGAAGAGTGAAGAACAGGGACCAACGAGGGAAGCCGCAGTCGTGGAAGAGAAGCTGAGCTGAGTGCAGAAAGGCGATGCAGAATTGAGCCTAAAAGAAAAAAAAATATTAGTATTTTACTTCCTTTTTACTAGGAATGACGAAACCTGAAAATTTTGGTATCCGGGTACCCGACATGAATACCCGGGTAGAACCGGATACTCGATAATTACCCGTTACCCGATAATTACCCGTTACCCGATAATTACCCGATACCCGATAATAACCTGATACCCGATAATTACCTGATACCCTTAAAATATCCATTATTCTTCCACATTCATATTTTTAATATAAATTTTTGTTATTTTCATATAAATTTATTAAATGAAGAATAGTTATTTTTTTATACAAGACGATAAAATAATATTTTATCGACAAGCGGCAAGTGTTAATTCACGAGCGATATAATCGCGAGTGAATTATTTTTCGCGAGTCGATAATTTAATTTTATCGTCGTGTATAAAATTCTATTTTTTTCTATAGCAGGTTTTGAAGAGAAAAGAATTAGAAACATTAATTCAATATTTAAGATCAATTTTAAAATGTCAGTAATGTGCGCTGTTATGGAAATGTACTTCTAATAAACAAAAGTTAAAGTACTTTATCTACTCTTGCTGTTAAAGTGTTACTTTATCTATCCTTGCGGTTAAAGTACTACTTTATCCACTATTTTGAGTTGATAAAATTACACTTTAACATCTGCTATAGAAAAAAAAAATATTATTTTCTGGTATGGAAATAAAAAAAAAACATGGTTATTTTACATAACATACAAGTATATCAGCATTATAAAACTTATTAAGGAAGTATATTTGATTTAATTATTTAGGAATATCTCATATTTCTCGCAAATATCAGCATGGCTAATGTATCTGCACTCAGTTTTGATCTTCGTGTGGTTACAATGCTTCCGGCAGCTGAAAACTGTCTTTAACTGGCAACAACAGATTTTAGGTAGATTTCGGGTAACGGGTACTAAACGGGTAACGGGTAATAAACGGGTAACGGGTACATTTCGGGTAATCGGGTACTATTTTTGATACCCGGGTACATTATTATCGGGTAGGTTCCGGGTACCCGGGTACTCATCGTCATTCCTACTTTTTACATCTACATACTTCTGATAAATTTTTATATTGCTTTTAATTTGACATATTTTCAAAAGTACCACAAGTGTACCACATTTATTTTGTTAGACAATTTTAAATATAGATGTAACAAAATGGGAAATACGGCCCTGATTTCTATTTGGTCAGAGGTCAGAGCTACCGGCTCTGATAGTGTTTGTTTTATTAAATAGTTAAATATAAATAAGTTATGTTAAGTTACATTGTTGTATGAAGAAATTTTTGAATCTCATTATAGAATAAGCCGATTGTCCCTTGCAAATGCGGTAATAGTATATTATGCACCAAGGAGGAAAACCCGATTTTTCTCTCACAATAACCTAGGGGTGGCAATTATAAATGGGACAGACTCTAATTTATATTACAAGGATGTATACATTTTGCAACTTATATTGCAGCATGAAAATAATTATATTAATTTATGTTACTCTCATTTTGTTGAAAATATCATAAGAAATTATATTGTTTTTATATACCTTTTTATATATGTATACAACTATTTACATTTAGAATTATTTGCTAACGTACAATTAATGATTGTAAAATTGTACTACAAAAAGTTTTTATAAAAAAATAAATTCCGTTTTTGTTTTACTTCTTTTACTTAAAAGAAGTTCAATGTTTTTACAATTTCTAGCAAAATATTCTTGAATGATACAAGTTGTGTTAAATGTGCGTATTATAGTTTTCTTTTCCCGATGTTAAAACATGATGAAGAACTAACTTTTTTGATACAACATTTTAATCACCGGACCACCAGTCGGGGAAGAGGCCCGAAGGCTCACTGCCTTTTCGGCGCCCCGCTGAGCGGGACTGAGTGCTAGCGTCTTAGGATCCCTGGTATATCCTGACAAGCGAATTATTACCGGTCATCTAGATTCCTATTGGAATCTGTTATTGTATTCTGATTCGAAAATTGCTTTAGTAATTTTTTAAAGGGTCTAACTAATACCCATTATAGAGTAGTAGTCAAGAACTAAAAATGGAAGGAGGTACAATAATTCTTTAAAATAATAACAATTCAGGGCTTTATTACTGATGTAAAAAATAGCAAGTTAAGGGAAATGTCTCATTGGGGGCATTGCCTCTAAAAAAATTTCATTGGGGGTAGAAGCCCCCATGTAGTCGGCGCCCATGACAAAAAGTATAGGAGGTTATAGTTTTACTCACTCCCGACATTAAAATGGTTTATTAAAATTGATACGTAATAAACTATTAAAAAAGCTTAATTTGCCGATGGCACAATATATTTTTCTAATAAGCAATACGAGATGTGCATAAATATCAATATTCCAACTATATTATAAGATGTTTTCACTTACCAATTGCATAGTAGTGATGTACTTTTTCCACCATAACCACTTCTGGTATTTGGGTCCAAAAGCAGCCATCATGTAGTAGAAGTACATAATAATATGCACGAAGGAGTTGATGACACCGATGAAGGTGCCATGACCTCCAGGGAAGTACTTAGTAACACCCCAGGATATCATAGGCATTACCGTGTGGTGGTACATATGTAGGAAGGTAATCTGTCGATCCTTCTTGCGAAGCACGAAGAAGATGGTGTCTAACAGTTCGGACATCTTCGCCAGGAAGTACACGTACACGCCTCTGGCAACCTGCAGAGAAAAAAAGCTATGAGGATGGTGTCCAACAGAGTTAATAGTTTGTAAATATTTAAATAAATGCAACATGGGTACAGTAGTACAGTAGATCTTCGATATAATATAAAGTGTGTTAAATAAAAAAAATGCCGAATGCGTTTAAATTACTTAAACTAGCAAATCTAGTTTCCCATAAAACCATCTTGATTGTGTCAAAGTTGCATTCACGATTGGTGAGACTTCGAATTAAATATGTACAGTCTATTTCCCTGAGTTGATACTCAGTTATATTATAGCTTTTCAGTCATTTGAAATGTAAAATAGTTTTTTATGATACAAGCATGAAAAATGCAATTTCTCGGACGACTATGAAATATTGCCAAACGAGTCAAAGCCGATGGCATCTATACGCACATCTTATCATCCACTCATTTTATCTTCCATTCATTTATCTTCCATACATTTTATCTTCGCCAACGTTTCATCTTTAAAATATTGTAATTATACCTTTCATTCATTTTATTGTCGATGCAATTAACATACTTATAATTGGATAAAATATTCAGTGTTCAGTTTTGGAAGAAAAAATGTGTAAAAGATAAAATGTGTGGAACATAAAATTATTGGAAGATAAATATGTGAATCATAAAATTAAAATAAAACACAGGTACAATGTCGGGCAATATAACATGTGTAGGGATAAAATGTATACGCCTCTCATCAACAAATAAAACAAATCACAAAAAATAGTAAATTTGTGAAAATTTTTAATATCGAAATAAATAAATCAGAGAACGATTGTTTCTGAATCCCTTATAAAGTGTAGTTTAATAACTGCATCACTAAAAATTAAAATGTCACGAAATACTTCAAGTAATTGATGCTCTGTTCCATGTAGGAATGTTATTCAGAAGAAAATTACTCTTAATTACTTATTAGCAAACAGGAGAAATCATAGGTCAACATATCTATGATAATATTAATAAATGTAAATCATGTTACATTTATTTTCACGTTCATCTCTGCAAATAGAAAATAATTTCTCTAATGAAACTTATAATCAATTTACAAACATCACGATTAGTGTCAGTACTCCTCTTCCTTTTTCCTCTCATTCGGCCTACTAGATCATGTTCGTATAAAACAACCACAAACAACCGCAGTTCACAGCAATCTTCGATGTTAAGTGATACTTGCTATACGGAAAGTGTGCTAAAAAGTTCTGAGCTGAAAACGTGGAAGTAGAACTTGTTACGAATAAGAAAGTTCATTTTTCTAAGGGTGGTATACTCTACTTTATTAGGAAGTCATTACCTTGTCTAATTAGCGGATTTAATAAGGTAAATAGATCTCTCGTAATAGCAGGTTTCGTTATTCTATTGATGTTTTTCATTTATAAATAAATTATGAGATTAATTTCTTTAATCGTATGTAGAACATGAAGGTTATTACTTACAATAAAATAAAAACTAAAACTATTTAAATATACGTATAATTTCCTGTTTCTTATCTTTAATCTAGTATTACAGAACACAAAATCATCCAGAAATTCTTTGTTTGCTGGCCTAGGCCTTAAATTATTTTAACATCATACCGTTGATTGAAAAATATATAGATAGGCAAGCTTGTAGGTTTTTGCGTACCGCTGTTTTGGAATCAGATTCGGCAGAGCCATCTCGTTATAATTCCATGAACTACTTTGCGGAATTAAACAGACAAAAATATCAGACAAATAAAGATGTTTTACATATTTACTGAATTTTTTTGGTATCTTTTAAAATGGTTCTTTCAATAATTCATTAATATATTTTACAATAGAACTAATTAGTATTATTAATTATTTGACGTTTGCTCTTTTTTATAATATTATAATATATAGACACACAGTTATGTAGGTGAAACGAATTTTCTCATAAAATTGCCTATCTATATATTTTTCAATCAACGATCATACTCTTTTAAATTTTTTAAATTTACTTTATTATTAAATATTATTTTCTCTAGTTAGTTTTGTCTTTTGTATTGTTAACATATTTCATTGTTTTGTCATAAATACATATGTATTTCAGCGTATAAATAAAAGAAAATAACTTTAAGAGAATTATATGACCTGAAGTAATAAAACATTGTATCGCCTACAGAAAATAATTTCTCGAGCAGTAGTATTATTATACTTAAGAAATATGAAAATAAGTATAATTTATTATGGATAGTAATGTAGAAGCAATATATATCATTACAAGAATTGAAATTTGATTTGATTTATACCTTTCTCCAAACATACAATTTGTATTATTTTTCTACAAAATTGTTATGATACATTGTGAAACATTATTTCAAAAACTGGTAGTATTACATTCACCACAAAATAAACTAATATTTTCTATTTTATGTACGAACTTTAGTAAATCATTTCAACAATGCGTTATATCTTAGTAAAATTTATGTTTAAGAAATATCAAATATCAATCATCAGTACATAAATAATTTTTTTGAATTATAACGAACAATAATAGAGAAGCAGTGATAAGATAACAGTTTTTTTTGACAATTGAATATTCAAAAATCAATTAAAATACTTTAAAGTTTGAAATTTTAATTTTTAATAATAAAGGTCGTAGAAAAAAAGGATAAGCAACACAATTATAATTTTTAATTATTTTTTTTAATTCCTATTATTTTTCTAATGACAATTATGAAACTTGTTCTTTGATATATTTATTTTGAATTTTTTAAATTTTTTAAATACTTGTTTGTTAACTGATATTTTCATTAGCATTTTAGTGAGACAGTTTTATAAACCTACATTGGTTCTTTGGTATATTTATTTTGAATTGTTTAATTTTTTTAAATACTGTTTTTCTAACTGACATTTTTATTCGCATTTTTGTGATACAGTTTTATAAACCTACACTGATTTTAGCTTCAGGAAAAAACTTATAGCTTTGGGAATACCACAAATCGTATAATACTTGACATAAATTTTAAGTTTAGTTAAATTATATACATTGTCTAATAATATGTAATTAAGAGCTATACGTATAGCAGTATTTTGCGATTGTCATATGTCACGCAAAACTGTAAAAAACATACAATTTGAACAAGAATATTCCATAAGTGTTTATGTGTGGTATTCCCTAGTACATAGTAAATTACAAATATGACATAAAAATGTCATTATTGTAAAAAGGAAAGAACAACAGTTTAAAGAAGATAATTTTAACTGTACACCTTTGAAATACGCCAAAATACTGTTTAGTAAAACAATAAAATCGCCTTAAACCTTAACATTTTCAAAATAAGAAAACCACTGTCAAATTGTTGAAACTTCAAACTGTCTCTCTAATGATGGGTTTTTAAATGTTTATCCTGTTTTATTATCTTATTCATTTAAAGTTTGCTCATATTCGACTGTACCACATGTTTAAAACAAAATTTCAAAAATATATTATTAGAAAAGCAAAGTTTCATTATTTTCCTTCAAGATAATAACGCACAAAAGTTTATTACTTCGTTCGAAAATAAATTTGGGATATTTGATGTTAATCTGTCTAAGTTTCGGCCTATGTACTAGCTACTATTAACCCTGGAAATAGGAAAAAATAGAAACTAAGGACACTATTATTTGCGTGGGAAAATGCAAAAAACCTTGCTGATTTTAGAAACCTGCTAGAAATATGTAAATATTTATCATTAATTATTGGCATTATTTTAAAATACAATGTATTTTAAATGCAAAATATCCCCAAAATAACCTATTTTTAGCAAATTTTTCAAAGGTGGTAAGATTTAAGTACCATAGTAATATTTAAACACTGTTAATTTTTTACTTCTTTGTAAGAAGTAAATGAAATATTTTATCGCGAAAAGTTTCAGTTTTCAGAATTCAGAATTTCAGTGACAAAAAGTTTTTTTTTTGTTTTTCACATAAATCAAGTTTGAATCGAATTTTTTTCTTGAAAAATGTTAACATTATTACTGCCTTAATTAGTAACCATTTTAGATCTTCCGTATAAATTTCTGAATTTCTATCATGATTTAAATTTACTAATAACCTTGCAACATGTACCATAAAATAAAATCTTTATATGCTCTATTTAAACCAAAAAACCATACCATAGTCAAGTAACAACAATTATTTTCTTACAACATAAAACCGCAATGGTTGTTAAACAAATAATACTTACTAAAGTACGAAATAATAACAAGTTGTATCTTACAACCTAACCTAACCTAAAAATGCAAGCAAGCAATCTGTTTTCGATGATTTGGAATGTGGAATTGTAATAATCCGATGCCCTGAATCGCTCTACTGCGTAGAAGAGAACTGCACGACTCTATAGTTACAGATAGTAAATCTGTTATTACCAAGATAATATGCATTGAAGAGTTCATTATAAACAAATGATTGTTGATGTTGAACTTGAATCATTAGAGATGTGTTCTGTTTTAAATAATAAACAAATTATTCTAACTGTGTAAATTAAAAGTGGGAGGTACCGACCTAATTAGAATAATCTATATTAATTAATGCAATGTTTGCATTAACACATTCCTTATAAAAAATATAATGTTCACATTAACTTACATTAAAAAAAATGTACTACTTATTTCTTGTTGTAACTAACTATTTTTTCGTGGTACTTGTAAATATACTACTTATTTCTTGTTGTAACTGTAACTATTTTTTCGTGGTACTTGTATTGTAACTATGTATTTCATACTTAGTTAGCTACCTATAACATTTATTTGTAATTTTTCTTTGACGACGAAATTTAATAATTTCACTTACGTTCCTAGGAAATAGTTATTTATGGTACAAGTGTGTTACATTACAGATAAGTCACGTGAGAAAAGATTAGCTCACGAGGCCGTCAGGCCGGGTGTGCATGGTATTTATTTAAGTGACTTAGGTAATTAACACACGTGTGCCATACAACATTTTATCCAACACATTTTAAACATTGATATAAAATACATATAAATTTTTGACAGATGGAATTTCAAAATGACATTTAGGAACAAAATAGTGTAGAGAAGGTTTTATAACGTAGTTACTATGATACGAACAAAAAAACAGTGAGCTAATATATTTACCTCACTAGTGACTTATAACCTACTTTATTTATCTAAAAACAGCATATTTACATCGTTATAATTACACGGTGTTGGATAAATATATTTATTTATGTTTTTAATTAATAATTTAACGATTTCGGAAAAAATAACTATTATAAGATTCTCTTGTCAATAACGTTTTTTGTGATCAAGTTCATATGAATTGATATGTCGCCATGGTTAAAGTTATATTACCCAATTGTCCCATGTTACTTTGACAAGTCAGTACGGTAATATTACATTATATTACTTACAATCATTACTGTTACCCAGCGTCAATTTACACAAAAGCTTAATATTCTGAAATCGGTAAAATAACTTAAATAATGATGACAAATAAAAGTAACGTATAATTTCTCAAGGGGCACAAGAATATATAATGAATGACTTACCCTAAGTGCATGAGGAGACCTAGTGAAGTCAACTGGTTCACATTTCCAACTGTAGTGGAATAACCAAGCCCCAGCCAAACCCTGAAATCAAAATTCAGTCATTATATTTCATTATAAGAAAATAGCGGAATTAAGCTGAATCAAATAGTAATAAATAAGGAGAAAAAATAAACTTTATTTGGAATTTCATTTCCTGAAACTATCAATGAACACATTTCATAATCTATTTTAAATTGAACTAATAATTCTTAATTATAAATTCTAAATTATTATTGTAGTTGAATGGTCATTTAACAACAAAAATGTTTATAACATATTATTATTTTCATTACTGTTCAGCACGATTATGATATTATAATTTGACATAATTCTTTTATTTCATTTACAATCACAGTTGCCAATTGTTCTGCGAGGCATGTAAATTAATTAAAGCGCTAAATACACAGTAGTGTTACTTACAGTTGCAATAAGTATAAGTTGTCGGTGTTATGATATAAAATCGTAAGCGTGTGAGTTTCTCGGGTAATGCAAGAGGAAAAGGTAGAATTAGATGTAAATTTAATCGTAATTCCGTATTAGTGTGACGTGTAATAATACACTTAAGCCGGAAAGGAATATAGGTGAGATTTAATTATGCCATTTTTACACTTCTACTTTGTGTAGATAAATAAAATAATAATAATAATAGGTATGGTTTTACCTGTGTCGCTTTTTTAATAGAGATAAAGGAGTTTCAAGATATCATGAGCTGTTTTATAGTACACAAAGCGACAATTAAATTACTGACTGTATTTTGAATCCTAGTAGACTTGTCCTTTTCCAGTTTTATTTCAAATAGTTTTACTTTTTACCTCCCACCTATCAATATATAAAATAAAAAAAATATTTTTAATTAAATTTATAAGTCGTATATATTTTATCCTCCACACATATTATATTATTCAACTTTATATCTTTCAAACATTCAACTTTTAATCCGCGAAAAAATTATCTTACACACATTTCATCTTGCGCACTTTTTATCATCCACACAGTTTATCTTCCATTCATTTTATATTCCATATATTTAAGAATCCCTTAAACCCAATTTTTAAAAATATTTAAATAACCAACTTTCCCACCAATAAAAATTAAATTTCCCACCCCTCTACACAAGCACATATCCTCCACCATATTTCATTATTGAGTATATTTTTTTTTGTTTTCATTTGTTCATTCTTCCTGTTCCAAACAATAATTCGTCCAACTGACCCAAAAATGTTTATTTTGGTTCATCTGAAACAATTACTGAGTTCCAGAAGGTTTCAGGTTGGTTTATATATTTCAAAAACAAAGTAGTTGGTTTCTGTTTATATTTAATTACTACTAATAAACATGAAGTTTGGAGGCTGATAATTTGAATGTTTTCATTTAGATACATGAACTTCAACTTTCTTAATTTCAAACACAATTGTAACCTTAAAACTAAATACTTATGTGAGCGTACCATTAGTAATTATAAGTATTGCCATATACATTTGATAAAGCCAGCCAGGTAATATATTTCCTACTTAAAGTAACTATATTTAACATTTGATTCACATATGGAATATGTCATTCAATTTGGTAAATTTTAATATTTTAAATGTAAACAATTTGTCATCATTTAATAATAAGTATTATTAATTGCAACCTCATTAAATTAATGGCAATTAAATGCTACATTATTGAAATGCCAAATATAATTTTCCCATTATCAATTTAAGTAATTTAATATAGAACAATTTATTCTGTCAAAATATCAAATAAATTATGATAAAAGGTGATTATTAAAATACCAAATACCACTTAAATGGTTTCACAATTATTAATATAAATAGCAACATATATGTTGACATCTTTGAATTAGTTATTTTCTGCAAATACTGTTATATTTTTGTACTATTTGTGAAAACATGAACTAAATACGGTGTGTCATGTAACGTTTAAGAAACTCGCTAAGTGTTATTTAATTTACGGTTAAGTATCTCATTCTCATGAAGTGTTAATTGCAAATGTTTAATAAGAGTCATTTAATTAAAATTAATCTTACATGTGATACCTAATTTAATTAACTATTAATTGCTCCATAAATTTATTTTATATTTTATCAAATCTTTATTTAAATTAAATTCTTTACGTGCATTACAGGAGTACATTTATGAAACAAGAAGTAAAAGAACTTTATTACGGTCAGCAAGAAATATTTTAAAATCAACTTTATAAAATGTTATATATATATATATATATATATATATATATATATATATATATATATATATATATATATACATCAAAAATTGAGATATCTTTATAAGTGAAGGAGATATGTGACACTGTATTACTTTGGTTTAAAATATACTTAAGCAGTAATGTGTAATTAATGGAAGTAAGTAAGACGATATCATCGAATATTAATGGAAGTAACAAATTTTGTTGCTGTTCGTTAATTATTATTATTAATAATTGAAATTATTCCTAATTTTGTTTGTAAAATTAACATTAAAATATCTTGAGTAATAGTATATTATACATCAAGGTTGAGGTTGAGAAGACTATTAATAATAATAATAATAATATTATTTATTTCCAAAGACCAATATACAATGGCATAGAAAAAGTCGTAAAATAGAAAACAATATGTAATAAAAGTGAAGAAATTACATACAAATATAAAAATTGTATAAATTTAATTTATAAAATTAAGACTTTTCAGCAAGAAATTCTTTAACGTCGTAGAAAGCTTTTTCTGTAAGATATTCCTTTAATTTACTTCTAAATAATTTTATTGATTTTATATCTTTTAGATACTACGGAAGATTGTTATAAAAGATTAATCCATAGTAATTTGGTTTGTTCCTGGCTTTATTTAATTTAATTTTTGGGATGTGTAAATTGATGATTCGGCTAGGATCGCGGTGGCCAGAATTAAGGGTACATCCGAGTACTCTTAGTAATGAACGTTTAACTCTATTTTCTCAAAAACAACTTTTTGATACCTATATACCATCTTCTTCAATTCCTTAATTTAAAATATTAAACTGTTGCCAGGACAGTGTACAAATTACAATAGATTATTATTTACATTTTTATTATAGTTCCGATATTATCATTGAGTAATTTGTCTTCCAGGAAACACTAGAAGGTCGTTCCAATATTCTAGAACGATGTCAACTACTGCAGGTCCTTTTCTTTTAGGATAATTGAGTTCTATGGAACAAAGAACTGTAAATAAATACAATGAAGACTTACCTCCCAGACTAGATATGTGCTGACCAACACTTGAATAAAGTTATAAACAATGAGGACATTGGTCAGGTCCATAGGCTTCCTATGCTTCATGTACCTAGGACCCCAACTGAGGACGAAGTAAAGGTAGGCTCCAATGATAGTCAATCCTGGCATCGGGTCTCTGATCAGGAACCAGTCATTTGTTCGGGGATCTGCAAGCAACAAATGGCGTTAAACAAAAATTATTGAAAGGAGTATTTAGTCAAAGTTTAAAACAATGATGAACTATTTTATTTTTAGAAGAACAACTGCGTTAATGTAATGAAAAATTTCTTGAGTTGACGTTGATTTGACGGGAGGAATTGCTGGGTTTCAGTCAATAAAACGATTACTTCACATCGACGTTTTGACCCTACCCTGGATCATCCTCAGGATGTGAAGTAATCGTTTTATTGACTGAAACTCAGCAATTCCTCCCTTAAACTGCGTTAATATTATTACCGGTTTCAGGATATTAAGCTTTTGTTTACAAAGGCAAAAGTAAGCAGAGTAACTAAGTCATAATTGTATACCATGTAATTTGGCAAGTCAGTATGGTAATTAACATTTACTGTACAAAATTGTCAAAATGTCATATAAAACCATACAGAATTAATCACGAAAACGTTATTTATAATAGACTTTTATTAAAATAATATTTATTAATAACGTGAAACCGGTGAACTATTGAACAAACCACGGATGTTATGAATCATACCAACCCTTAGATGTCTTAAAATCCTCGCTCTCCGAGCTTGAAATACAATTGACATCTGTAGTGGTTATGATACTTATAACTATCTTGGGTATGTTAATATTAGTATAAAACAATGATGAGCAATTTATTTTTTAGAAGAACCACTGCATTAATATTTTACCGATTTCAGGATATTAAGCTTTTGTTTACAAAGGTAAAATTAGCAGGGTAATTAAATCATACTTGTATACCATGTAAATTGGCAAGTCAGTATGGTAATTAATACTTACTGTACATAATTGTCAAAATATCATATTAAACAATTCAGAATTAATCACGAAAACGTTACTTACAATATACTTTTATTAAAATAGTATTTATTAATAACATGAAACCGGTAAAGTATTGAACAAACCACGGATGTTATGAACTTTGGTAATGTTATCTGTATCAGATTTTTATGTACTATTACAGGATTATAAATAAAAATAAAGGTTTTTGGAAAAGTCGAGCATGTTCTGTTTTATTATTATTATAACTGCTATCCTTAATATCCTTTTTTCTTTGTCCTTAATATTGCTTCAGAAGTTCTACTAAAACATCTATAATCTTTAAATTAGCTCATTTATTAATGGTAATTAAGTCGTGATATATTTTATTAAAATATGTTAATATATTGACAAAATGAAATTTAAGATATCTGAATTTTTGAAGTTCATCGTCACAACGTGTTTACTAGACATTTTTTTGTGATATGACTGAATCCTTGTCTTTATTTATATCAATATATTCATGTATATTTATATCTTAAACTTGGGAACTTCTAAATATTTCAAGTACATTTTTTTAAAAGTTAGAAAAGATTTAAGATAAAAAAGATATATGATGAAGGTTATTGGTATCATTTTTGAACGCATTTGTTTTCATGAATTAAATCAAGGTTTTCGTATTTTTAGAAGAGAATGTTAAATTTAACAGTTTTTTAAAAAAATATATATTAAAATTACTATATTGCAATTTTTTTTGATTATTTTAATATAATGTATTCATTAGTAGTGTTTCACAAGAGTCTTGTATTTTTCTTGGTGTTGCATTAGCCTTGCAAAAAATGCAAGACAAGAACAAGACAAAAGCTACAAATTTCAAAGCAAGACAAGGCAAGAAATTGTAGCAATATTTATTATTTTTTTAAAAATTTTAATAGAAAGATTTTTTTTCAATTCTTTTCTCTTGTGTTTTTTCTCTTTAATAATATGAAATCTAGAATTATTAGAAGAAACTATCAGTAAATAAATCTTACTGATTATGAAAATAACGAAATACATGTTTTTTAAATGCAATAACATTAATATATAGATTTTATTTACCTAAAATTACAAAAATATGTAAGTAATATATACAAGAGTAATGAAAGACAAGATATCCTTAAATTTCTTGTCTTGTTTTTCGAGACAACACAAGAACTAAGACAACAAGAAAAAAAGAAGAAGAAATCTTGTCTTGTGAAAAACTGTTATAAAGAAATAATTTTGTTTGTAAATATATGTAGGGATTTTTTTATCCTTGTACTTCTATTGTATTATAAACATGAAAATAAAAACCATTAAACTGAGTATCAACAACACAGTTTCCAAAAAGAAAAGTTCAATGACGTTGACAGATCCGTAAAAACCACTTGTTATTTCCTCGGTGAAAGTGATGTTAAATTTGAAATATAATGAAGCGAGCGCAGTTCGGACCTCGGCTAGCCAATAGATTAATTATAAATTATGAAATATTGGACACTGAAGTGCTTACCAGCCAACTCTACGAAAAGAAAGTCGTAGACCCGAGTTACGGAGTTGTTGTACAGCGACATCTTCTATGCGTTCATTTAAATATGTACCTGCAACAAAACAAAAGAACATTAGCAACACATCAACGAAATTATTCAAAAAAATATATAAATATTGCCACATACATAGTAATATTAATTTTTCTGTCTTAATTGGGAAATGAGATGTGAATCATGGCTATTTTCAAATAAAGTGAAAAGTAAAATCCAGGCGATAGAAATAAAAAATTTAAAGAGTTAAAGGAATGGCAATATTAGACATAGTTTAAGAAATGGTAACATTAATTTCAAAAAGTCTTAGTTGGGTAGGTAAGTCATAAAATATAAAAACTAACCATTACAGCTTCTCATGATAATAATAAAAAGTAAACAGTTTCAAATAATAGTTATTAGCAATTTAATGTAGCATCTTGGAAAAAGGCAGGTAGACGTTTTCTTAAGCTCCTAGTCTATCTCTCAGATTCTTCCACGATTCTACCACGTTCATGTGATTTTTAATGTAATTTTTGTCTAGTATCAAATTATATACCCCCATTGAGGTCTGAATTATGAATTTTGTCAAATAGAAAGAAAAGTAAAATTTAGGCGATAGAAATGAAATATACCTATAAATATTATAATAATAGGAGAATAACAACGTTAGACAGAGTAATGTATCCAAAAGGAAATAACTTCAATGAAAACCAATACAGGACTTCAGAAACAAAAATTTGGCCTGGTGATGACAAACGATATGAACGAAAATAGACCAATACGCCAAGTTTGGATGACCAACGCTAGGTACAGCGAAAATGGGACGAGGAAAACCAAAGGACACATAGAATAACATAATATAGAAGATTCTACCGGTAAGAAACATCCCAATTCAAGAAGCACAAAGAATCGCAAAGGACAAGAAACAGGGGGTAAAATTAGTATAAATGTAAGTTTGTAAGTATATATTTGAAAAGTAATAAACTTAGGTATTAAAATTTAAAAATCATTAGAAACATCATTCAGATTATTTCATTATCACAGTCAAATGTTTTCAGCTTAATCACTTCTACTTTTCGCCAAAAGAGCAATCTATATAACTATCATGCTAAAAATCGCGTATCGAGATTTGATAATCAAGGATATATCAAAGTCTTTAAAAGAATTATTATTGGAAAATATATTATATTATTATCCTGATATAAACTATTATAAAATAATAGTTGCTAACCTATATTTGAAAATATATATCAACACAATAAACACATCCATTTCAAATTCTTTATGTACTTTTTTTAACATAATTAAAATGCAGCAACTTTGTGAATTGTAAGGGTTCTAATCAAATTGCGTTATTAGGTACTTTAAAGAATTACTAATCTTCAGTTCTACTGAAACATAACTAGAAGGGCCAAAGTAAACCATCTACAAGAGATAAATAATAAACTAGGCCACACATCTTTTTAACTTTACAATTATTATATCAAATACTAATCTATATAGAGAAAGACTTATATTAAACGTTTACACGGTTGACTAGTATTCCTTGAAGCTACAATTCCACTAATACTAATGGTAGATAACACAATATAAATCACAACACAGCTGTTCAGTAAAATCTAGCGAATAAGTGAAATTGACACTAGACTTGGATAATTTATACATTTGTAAATCAAAAATTTCAACGTGCTTGAGTCGTGACTGTAGATATTCCGTTTGTTCTATAAATTATCTAGTCATAAATACTTCAAAATGATCTGCTATAAATTTGTCACTAGATCGTAGATTTAAGACATATACGTACCTATATGCCCAAGATATTTGCTATTATTAATTATTAATAATAGACAATGGTATTCCATTTGTAACTTCATCATAGGTTGTAATTATCTGTTATTGGTAATGGTAGATATGATAGGCCGTGTGTAAAATGTGCCAAAGTCACTGCTTCTCAAATTGTGAATAAGATGTTATTCATATTACATTATTATATTTTCACAATCGGAATAGAACAAATATACAGTCAATAATATGGTACTTAATTAAAATATCCTAATATTAAAAACAACCTCAGTATAAAAAAAAATCACCAATTTTCTTTTGATTCTGACTACGACTAGTGAAGCATATAATATAGTATATTATTGTACAAGTTTCAAAAACACGAATGGAACAATATGTCGTATAAAACGAATATAATATTCTATTTTTTATACTTTGCTTCACTTATTTAAAAAAATCTACAAATTTTCAATTATAAAATAACAGATTGTAATCTAGGGATATACAAATGAGAAAAATGGTAACTCTGTTGAATGAATAAAATATTATGAAAATATTTATTAATCTATACATATGAGTTAAAAAATTTTAATATCCTTTTAAATTAGTTTTGTTTTTTCAATTTACCTACTCAGAAATAATTATATTAAAAACGTTTAAAAACATTTGAGGTTATCAATTTGACATTTAAAGTGGGGTGCAGTTGTTAGAAGTACCAATATTACAACAAAAATACTAAAAACAGTTAAACAATATTTTATATTATTAAACCGTGTTTGATATAACAATAGGGCAATTGTTAACGCAAAGTATAAAAAATAATTTGCTTATAAACAAGTCAGCATTACGACCCGAGGTATAAAAAGAAAGGTATAAAACGAAAGGAAGTCAAACTTAGTTAAGATCATCTTTCATTTAATAGCAGGTCATTTATCTAACATCTAAGTTATAGCCGTTATTACACACTTAATACTTCATATAAACCAGGATATAAATATGCAAATTCAATTTTCTTTTTCTTGTAAAATGTAAATTTGTTGAAAATAAACTAAGTTTATAAATGTGTGTAAGGAAACGAACTTGAAGTCGATCGACCAATTATTAACTTTCATATAAGGTCTCAATAAAGTGTATTTTTATATGTTTGGATTGAGATACATGACGATGTTTAACTACACTCTATTTCCCGCAGTTGATCATCAATTTTTGTTATAAGAATTATTCAACTTTTTTTACAGTGATTCGAGCCACTGTTAAAATTTTGAAGAATACAAAATTTTACAAAATCTTTCACTTCTTGTCATTCGTGTATTACCAAATAGAAGCTGGGGTACCGCAGGGTAGTGAACTAGGCCCAATCCTATACTTAATATACACGGCAGATCTACCTTATTCGGAAGAGACTACAATAGCTTCATATGCAGATGACATTGCAATACTTTCATCTCATAAAGACCCAGAGGAAGCTTCAACAAATCTCCAAACGGCAATAAATGAAGTAGTGGAAGATTTAAGAGTAAGAAAACAATTAAGAATAGATTTTATTAACAAAACAAATTTAACAATGGACAATGTATATTACCTTTTCAATATACCGCGTTACATTTTGCATATTTTCTCGGATTTATTTTCTTTGTTTGTACGTTCGATTGTTAGTTTGGCACGCACTGTTTGCCACAAGTCCCATTCCCAGCCTTCCTCAGTTCATCACGTTGATATGTATTGCTCTTGGTCTCGGAACAAGGTCAGTGATACTTGCTACACGTAGCGAATGTGGGACAAGTTGAAGACCCGGCGTAATTCACTGCACATTGACGCTAATGCTCGCCGCCATGGCATGGGAACTGAGGAGATTTATTAACAATATTACACCGAACACCGAAGATGGCTCACAATGTAGGAAGTAAATTATAAGGTTTGCTAGGTTCATGGAAGATGAAATTGAGGTTGAACAACCTTATGTCAACAAATTCACCGCAGACATGGATTAGGAACACTGGAGTAGGTTTATTAATAATAATACCAAAAACGGTTTACAAAATAGGAACTAAATTATATAATCTTGACTGTAGAAGATAGCACAATATATAATTTATTAAGAAGAATACCGTGTAAGATATAAGGTTTTGAAAATAATAAATACAAAATTTGTTTTCCCCAGTGTGATTCAAATCACCAAGAGGAAAAGGGGGAATGATGAAATAATTTTGTCCGGTAAAATCGTGTGATTTCCAAAGTATATAAATGTCAAAACTGACAGTATTATGTACGAATGTAATAATGGATGAAACATACAAAAAGAGTTGTGGATTAAAATAACGAAACTATAAACATATAATGAAGCACATATTGTCAACAACAAGTTCACCTTCATATTATTTTTTATTTATTTATTTAAATCTTTATTTACAATTGGTTAGCAAAAAATTTTAGTTTGAATTTTCTGAATCTTCTTATTTGTGAGGAAATAACTACCAAACAGATTAAATTTATCTGGCTGGTAAACACCATAAGTAACAGCCAGATTTAATTGTCAACTCTCAAGTTGGTAATAATTTTGACATATGATAAAATCTATTGCCTTTTATTCGAGAATTTAATTATTTGTTTGTTGACCTAATGTTAGTTAGCTTTGTGGTACTTTACAGATATCTGTCAGTTCTTAATAACCTAATATATGGTACAGCATATATAGATGGAACAGGTTTTCAATTACCTGAGATACTTGAGTTTTATTAAATTTTACTTGCATTTTAGTTTTGCCTTTATAGGACCCTTAGTCCTATAAATCTGATGTGAAAAACCGGATAACCATCATAAACAATATTTAGTTATTTTTTACATTACCGGTGAGTAGTAGAATATATTTCCAATTAATAATATTTTCTTCATAATCGAGTTCATCTCCACTTTCGCAAAATTTTGAAAAGCGCAGGTGTAATTCACTAGCCATTATTATGAATCATAGCAACATGTTACTATTGGGTATTATAACGGAAGATACAAGAACATACGATTTTGCACTTTCAACAGCGGATAGATTAAAAACAAATTAAATAGTTTCTCCGCTAAAACCTGGATTCGAGATGGAATAACCTTCCGGCAACCAAGTTCAATGCTAGATGAAGATAGGAAATTATCCAAGAAGAAATGTCAGAGCAAATTGTCTGTGATTATTACCTTGTATTGCCATTTGCCAAAGAAGGCAAAGATGACTTCTGCGAACAACATTACTCTTTCTTCCAATCTATCAAAGTCACTAACATATAGTATGTCTAAGGAAATCTACCAAATTGCAATTTAAAATTAACAAAATGAAGATAATCAAAAAGAGCTAAGTGTAAAATAAATGGATATTCCACGGTACACTAGAGAAAATTCGTACAAATTGGGACAATACCACAGAATAGTTACATACGTGTCGGTACCTTTCATGTTACCCTATTCAGTTCTATTACCTTGGAGCATTGTATACACCTTTAAATTTGTGCCTTCCCCCATCTCTCTCTAATTTTCGTTTCTCTGTCTTACTGTCGCTTCTGTATAAACTTATTCTGTGACAATACTACAAACTAAAACTACATCAGAGAGATTGGGATACAACAAGAACAACAAAATTCAGATGTGGTTACGAACAAAGAAACAAATACTGGCTATCAAGTAACGAGAGAAGGTATAGATTACGTGGGAGAGAAGAGGAATCTTCAGGCACTTAAGAAAATCGTGCAGAGAAATACAAAAGGAAAGAAGAGAAGAAATCTGTTAGACTATTTGAGGTCAGAAACTTAGTATGAGTGGAGGAAATAAATCACGAAGAAGAGGGACATTCACTCATTATACGTAATAATAATTTAATGTTACATATAACATTCCAAATATTATCGAATATTACTAATAGATGTTAATTTTGTATTTAGGAGACAGTTTAGTTACAGAGAAATATAGGTACAAATTATAACCTCATAAGTTTCTGATAACATTTATTATTTGGTTACCATTGTAAAAGAGTGTTACAGAAATTAACTTTCTTACTAGCAGGGTAATTTTGAAAATTATATGAATTTCATGTAAAATCGGTTACTCTATAATTCATTCTACAGACTGTCTTGGTATTACATTTTGATTTGCAATTTCGTCATCTGTTGAAAAAATTAATTCAACTGATGAAATGGTTTCTACTAAGGACCACAATGATATGTTATACACGACATGAAACAGATTTGTTTATTTATACTCAAACAAGAAATGTATTTTATAATTAATCTGCTACAATGAAACAGTATTTAAATAGAAATTGAATTTTCAAGTGCGATTGTCACTGACAATTACACTCTCAACTAAAATTTAATACTTCGGTTCTCTCCAGTTAATTTAATCTGTAGATTTAATCACTAGGTTATTTTAACTAACATTTATAGTACAGAAATCGGCCAGTTAAATTAATTTATCCTGTTAGTTATAAGATTAGATATTAGTGATATTTTAATTTATCCCTCATTCTTACAGTACCAATAATTTCTGTTTCGTTCTAATTTATCATTTTTATAACATATACAAATACCAGACAATTAAAGTATATGATTATTAGGTACATATACTTTACATTACGAAAGGTTATATGTGCGGTTGCTCCATTAAATACTGTGCTATTTGTCGCAACATTTTTGTGACCTTTCCTCTACGGATGGTATTTAGAAAATGAACGTTTTAGCATACATTTAGCACTGGGTTTTATCGTAATGAAGAAAGTACTTACACTTGTAGTTTGTGTAATGTTTACAAAACCTTCACACCTTTCTAAGAAAGTAACACTTCTAACGGATATATTGTAGGTGTAAACCTTGTCCTTGCCACTGTTATCTAGGCTCTAGGGTAAGGTTTTTTAAGGAAACTTTAAAAAATATAATATTACAAAAGATAAAAAGTCATATATGTAAGGCTCACTTTTACATTTTATATGAAGGAATATTATATTAGTGCGGTATCATGAAATAAAATGATACATTTATAGGTTTTATAGATACAACACCGTTCAGTCGTAGTAACATTTAAGCTGTATTATTTTCTGCATAAATTTAAAATTAACAATCAATATATCTTGTTTTACATTTCCTTGTTACATAATATTCATTTCACTCGGACGATACAAAAATTTATTTGAACTTTGACCCAATCGGTTCTTCAAACATCTGCTACTTGACAAAAGAATTTTAATTTCTTTGACATTTCATTAGATCCAACAACTGTAAAAATTTTACTTGACTAGTATTGCACTGAAATGTTCCATCGTCCCAAAAAATTACATATACAAATATTTGTGGACCATTTACATGTCTAATAACTATTAATGAAAAATCATATTTACTATAAGAGTAAATGTGATTTTTAAATTCCTATAAGAGTAATTATGTATTACAGTACACAAGTAAGACAGGTATTGGAATCATGTTAAAAATAGGATAGACAGTTTTCAAGCACATTTCGAAGTCCCTAGAATACGACTTTAATATTTTAACGATGATGTCTGTCCGTGTGTGTTTGGATGGATGAATGTTGTCGCAACGATTACTCAAATATTAGTAAATACTTTTTTTAAGTTATATTTTTAATATTTTTGTAATATTGGCATATTATTAAAAAAAAAGAATGTATATTCCCCTTAACAAATATTAAAATACAGACAATAAGAATTATAATCAGTGATACATCTCTTAACTGACAGATAGATTTTTTTTATTCCATTATTGCCTGATTTTTAAAGAAAATATTACATTTTATGCTGCTGACGTGCTGTTCCAACAATTATGATCTTGATTTAATTTTGAACAACTTTGTACTCTTGCAGTCTAGTTCTAAATCTATAAAGAGAGAGAGTATCCGCAATTTTTTGAAATCCCATGTTAAAGTCCTATATTCCGCATTTCGTTGTACATCCTGTGTATATAAATATTAATAAAAATTGTAAAGAGGACAGGCGAGAGGTTATCAAATACCGGAGATCTTATTATTAGAAATGTTAAGTTTGGTAGTTATAATGAGACATGTAATCAAATCTTATAATAATTAAAAGAACTTTCTCCACAATGTCATAAAATGGGAAATTCTAAGAATAGTGGACCGTTAAAAAGTCTTTTATGGTTTTGTGTTATGATTTAGTTTTACTTTCTTGCTGTTGAAATAGTACACATTACCTGTTAAATTAAATACGAATAGATATACAGAATAACAATATAATCCACGAACAATTGATCTTAATAAAATAACAATTAAGTCCTTATTAATTAAATATAGAGTAAAATATAACACTTGGCATTCGCAAAGATTTATTTCGCTGTCACAATATATTCTCTAGTTAAATGTAGTTAATTAATTTAATAATTAACACCACATAAAACATGCATGTCGTTAATTGACACAGAAACGTCGCAAATGTAAAATTATAAATTACAGATAACTTATACAAATGACATCTGTTTGTAATAGACCATAAATAAAACTGGACTTTGCTATTCATTCATTTCATTCCAATAGCTTTTCGAGTTGCGATTTCTACAAATATTCAAGTAATATTTACCCTAGATGATATTAAATTAATGGCAATTTCTTAATATTTTTGCTAACGCTAAATAAAACGTCACATCAATTACCTATACAAAATTATAAAATTAAAAGAAATCTTAATTCTGTATTGCAGATATGTTTCTGATGGACATATAATAAACAATCTACTATTATTTTACTTTATTTAACATGAGTTTTTTTTTTCACTACCGTTTATTTAGTAGTCTTGGTAAATCATAAATTATTATTGACCTAGGTCAATAATGCAAACAGTCACTTTTTAAAGAAACTGACTTCAGGATACAATTTTGACGCTAGGTTAATAATGACAGTCTTCTCAACTTTGGTTAGTGTTTAGTGTTGCCGTCTAGATCTAGACTTTCTAGATTCTTGTATTACTGGGTCCACTAACAAATATAAGAAACTATTAATGTTATAAACAAGTAAACATCATACAAAAAACTAAAAATAAGTTGGCAAATATAATAAAGGGAACCTAAAAATAGAAACAGTCAAAAAAGTCGTAACGCAATACTTTGAAAAAAATCAATTAACCAATACATAAAAAGTCGCTAAAAAATCAATTAATCAATAAATAAAAAGTCTTCAAAAAACTAGTAATAACAGATGAAACACAAAAAAAGGAGGGAAAAAAGGTTTATTTCTATGTTATCATTGCTATCTCTCCTTTTTTCGACTATAGATTCAAAGTTTTACCTTCTTTTCATACTTATATTAATCAAATAAAATTCAACAAGGGTTACGGTTTAGGTGTGTACTCGTTTATAAACTCATTTTAATAGGTACTCCTACATTCATGATTAAAATGAAGTTTATCAAACTTGTTACTTAATATATCTACTATTCTAAAGTAAAAGTATATATATCTCGGTATATTTTTTGTTTCAACTTTTACTAAATTTGTTTTTATTATGATAGCAGGCGCTATTTTAATATTATATTCCAACTAGCAAAAGGGGTATGATTCTATAACTTTGGTTGTTGTCATTTGGACTTGTTATGATATCAATTGCAAATATCAACTACAAAGTATACTTGCTCTTCTATAACAATATTGGTTATTTATGGTTGATACGTTCTTATATATACTCATACATGTACAAAGAATACTTTACAAGTCTACATTGAGATGGGAATGGCTTAAATTCATTGAAAATTTGAATTTCCTCCATGGTGACATTTGACGATTGACGTTGGTAATTGATATAATAACAAGTACAATTGTTATTTGTAGTTGTTATGAGTTATGGAATCCCACTTCAGAAGCTAATTGAGAGTCCTTAATAAGTAGAAATTAGTACTTGAATGACTTATTTCCATATAAGCTAGATCTAGTAGGCATACGTAACATTTGTTTACCGAGTTTCCGCTTTATGAAACTTAACAGACGTTACTAGAAAGTTGGAAGTACTCGTGTATCAAATGAATATAATTAGAGCTCATATGTTCATACTGCATTGTCAAGCAATCATTTAACTTTGCCCTGTGATTACTCGTTGGACATGCAATATTCCTGCGAAATGTCGTTGTGCGAAAATGCTTCTTGAGCGACAAGAAAACCATTCGACAGGACGCTTAGGAATTGTGACATTGTTCAGTTATATAATAGAACACTTATCATCTCTTTTTTATGTGTAATGTGAAACGTTTTAAAAAATCATCACTAGTATAAAAACTATGAATTCGTTAAATGGAAAACTGCTTAAGGCTTAAGACAATCAAGAATTTACAAAACAATTGGTACCGTTTGTCTATGATATGTTAAACGATAGAATTGTTTAAAGAAATGAAAGAAATATGAGAATACAGACGAAAAAACTGATAACTAAATAATAGTAACTTTATACTTTTAAATAGAACATGTGAAAATATTTTATTTGTTTTCTATAACATAAACAAAACAAAAGAGAAGTAATAATTTACATATCTCAATGTACTGATATGATAATTGGTATTTTTGTATTCCATTATTTCATTGAGGAACATACAGCAGATGGAATTGAGATTATTGTTTTTTTTTGTTGTTCCTTAAAACGAATAAATTGTTTCATTATTTGTTACATGTCCGCGTTTTAACTAATTTTGTCATTATTATTGGACAATTTTCACGTGTACTTTACAGCCGAATTCACCATTAGTCCATGGATTAACGATCAACTGATTCAAGAGTGAAGCTGATAAATACATCAACATTTGTTCTAGTTTACCAACTTGATTCACAGTTTTGTCTGAACAAGGATCAAAACAGATGTACAAGGTGAGCTTGATTTTTTATGGTGAATTGAATTGAATCATGGATCACAGTTGATTGATTAATGATCAACTTATTCAAGAATCAAGCTGATCCGTAGATCAACATTTGTTCTAATTCACCAACTTGATTCAAGTTTTGTTTATATTTTTGACAGTTATGTAATTTTATGAATTTTTCTGTCATATTTGTTGACATTGTTGTTGTTATATTTTTTGTACTCTTACAATAAAATCTGTTGATTTCCGTAACATAAGCAACGTCGGGAATTTCAATTTCCCATATCTCCCCCAGATTAACATTTTATGTTTTTCGTACAAAAAATATACAAATCTATTGAGTAATTTTTTTTTTCCAGATTCGTTTTATTTCAACGCTCGCAAGCTCCCACCACAAAATACTCATCCGGAAAAATGACGTTCCTACACTTGATATGTAAATAACTATTTCATATCTCAAAATAAATTATAATACCAAAGAAGAACGAAAAAGGGAGACATTACATCGAGTCATATAGATTTGTGAAAATTAAAATATTTTAGATTAATTTGAAGGTCAAAGCAGATGATCAAAGCTTTATTAATGGAATATGACAAGATCAGTTGATCAGTGGATCAATACTTGATTAAGGAATGGTGAATTCGGCCAACAGACATAAGAGTATTTTTTGTACTTGATTTCTTACTACACTTAATTTGAAACGGAATGCGCTCACCAATTTAAATTTTACCATTTTAAATGGTTGAAAACGAACTTGTTTTTCAATTTTATAACTTCTTCAACGTTTTACAATGTCTTGAAATTGGTGTAATAAACAGTAGCTTTAACCACTCACTAAAATTTCACAAATTAAACTACACTTTTATACTCACAATAAACTTGTTTTTAAATTTCTTTTTTATTGCCACATTCGTTCATTCTGCAACATTTGGAACTTCAAACACTTAACTAAGTTTTTACATTTCTAGATATGTTTGCTTTTCATATTACGTCACATGCCTGATAAGGTGTTTTCGTAGGAATGTCAGTGAAAATAAAGTTCCGTTGTTGCAACAACGTTACAACAACCTAGTAACTAGATGGGATAGTGATCCTACTATCGCTGCTTTTCGTTGAGAAAGTAAACCGTACTATAAGATTTACATCGGGTAATCTTCACAAATGAGAAACTAAAATATTCTTCGATGGATAAAAACTTGTTATATAATCAGAGTTTTTGTTTTTGTTACATTTGTGATAATATTTTAGAACGCAGCCATGTGTTGATGTTCTACTTTTTTTGCAGATTGTAAACCATTTCACTTTCACACTTATTTTCAATTGTTTAGTGGTTATTTTGTTTGAAAGATGCCGACTTGGATGACAAATGACATATGCATTATGTAGATGTAAATAAAATAAGTAGAATAATATTTATACATTATTTCATAGAAATAAGTGTTTTCTCTTTAATGGAAGTGAAGACCAGACGAAAACAGTTTCATTGAGTGATTGTTTCATGGATTGGTATGTAAATAAATGATGTTATGCAAAGAAAACATCTTTAGATTATTATTTGTCAATTTAAGTACAAATATGAACGAAATCTAGAACATAGAAGTTTTCAACAAACTAAAAGTAGGCTTTTAGCGTTTGTTGTTTTGGTGAAACATTGTTTATTGATTGGGGTTTCCAAGACAGTAATTACAAACTACTAATCGACAAGTGGTTAGGGAATCGGTGAGTAAATGATAACTTAGCAATGTTCTTCGTCTTGAATCTCGATTTCCAAAACCATATTTAAAAATGGAATGTTGTGTTAAAAATATTATTCTTGAAATCGATACTAAAGTACACGTTATCATTCTGCAAAGTTAGTCAAGGTAGTAGCTAAAGTAAAACTTTACAGAATCTTATGTCAAAATTTAACTTTACGGACTCATCTGTCAAACTGAATTAACTTATACATATTTTATTAGTATTATATTTTTGCAGTTTATTTTAGCACTACCTAAAATGGCAAACTTATCATTCTATAATAATATTGGTGAATTTATTTATTATTTACCTTTGATAATAATTTATCTGGTTTCATGCAGACGACTGAAATTAATCAGAACATCTGTGATAAAAATGATTCATATGTTCACTACTATAATTGTAATAAAATTGTAATAAGTAAATATACTTGACTCTCTCCTTTTTATGTTATTGTACCTTCATTTTTGACTTAAGTTCTTAAGTCAAAATAAGAACGGTAGAGGGTAGATTTTTGTCTCTCGCGAATATTAACAGCGATTATCAATCCAAGTACTAACCTTGCACATCTTTGCTTAACATAACATACGAGTTGAAGCAGTTATAGTAATTATACAAATACTATCAGCAATTATCTATTTTTAGTTTTGCTATAATTTTAGTAAATGGAAAAAGAAGGTACCTTGAAACGTACCTAATTATTTAAACATTAAAGGAAATAAACATTAATGCAACATTTGAACACGGTAATACAACCAATATACATATGTTTTCCTGTTTAATAGACAAATTTTCGCAACGATATGCAATAGTCGTTAAAGCTGTGCACATAACGATTACAGATATGTGTTCAGTTAGCCATAACAAACATTTAAATATTGTGAGATGATCGTAAATATACATGATTAGAAGATTTTCTTCATTGGTCGATATACCATATATAGCAGTTCTTCTATAATAATTCAGTCAGTATTTGGGAAGTTCTATTTCAGAACTGACTGAATACCAGGAATTATTGCTTTATTTCATAGGATATAGACTATCATTGTAAAATTATTTGTGTTCACTTTTTAGCGACGATATTTTTTGACGTTGACATGTCAGAACATTCACCATAATTACAAAATAAATTGTACTAGAGTAAAGTAGTACTCGAACTTAAAATAACTATAGAGCTATAGCTATCCATTGCTTAGATGACGGGCATCTATTTTCTTGACAATATCTTTCCATTTCTTTGTATCTTTGGCTGTCTCAGTCCAGTTTATCACACTTTGTTCCCGTAGATCTTCTTTTACTGCGTTTAACCATTTTTTCTGTCTTCCTCATTTTTTCCTTCTTCCTTTACCTCCTAATAATGCTCTATTCTCCGACATCCGTACAACATGACCTAGCATCTTACTCTTTGTGCTCGAATCGTGTGTCTTATAAATGGAAATCCGTATATATCTTGTATTTCTCGGTTGGTTCTTCTTCTCTATGTACCGTCTTCTTCTTTAACCCCTCCAAAAATTCTCTTCAGTACTTTTCTTTCCCAAACGTCTAGTTTCTTTTCATTGTTTTTAATTAGCACCCATAATTCACATCTATAAAGATTTTCGGTCGAATAACCGATCTATATATTCTTATTTTGGTGACTCGTCCTAAGTTTTTGGAAAATATTGTATTCAAATACATTCAATACGCATTACTTCCTTTAGTTATTGTTTTGTTTATCTCTTCATCTTCATCATTTAGGTTGGTAATTATGACTCGCAAATATTCAAAATATTGTTCATTGGCACTTGCAGAAATAGAGGATAAGCTGTGTCATATTTATTTTAAAAATAATTGTTTCCAAACAATTCGGATGTACAAAAAATTAATAATTGTCGTAATAATTCACATCCATGAAGACTATCGGTCGAGTAAATGATCTATATATTCTTATTTTGGTTGTTCTTCCTACGTTTTTGGAACACATTCCATACGTTTTACTTCCGTAACAGTACTTGCAGAAATGAAGAATAAGCTGTGTCATATTTATTTAAAAAATAACTGTCTCCAAACAATTTGGATGTACAAAAAATGAATAATTGTCTTAACCTTTAAATTTTAGAAATCAAGTTAATGTACATTTTCTTTTCTATTTTCTCTGAATGTATTATAAAATATTTGGCTAATAACTTTCTTCTTAAAATGTAGTAACATTTTCTAGCTTCGTAAAAAACTATTTGTGTGAATATCAGCTCGCAAATCAAATAAAAAGTGCGTACAACACATGGTTACATCAGCTCGTAACTCTTTCCTCAACAGCGAGTTTCCTGTTCTTAATATTTGAATTTTCAGAGAAAGTATCTAATCGCCTTGCTAAATATGTAGACGAATCACGCAATATCAATATATTTTCACTTCGCAAATTCCGTGGAAATGTGTAATAATAACTGTATTCTTACACATTCTGCTATACCACATTTCATTTTTAATATACAGGGTGACCCAGTGAAAATTATCAGCGCAATTTTTGGCCACTTAACATTAATTTTGCAAAAAACGCTCGAACACGACAATTTTAGTATAAAGGGGGACACCTGAAGGGATTAGTACCAATGGTATAACTAAAATGGGGGTGGATTGCACCTCAAAAATTTTAAATTGAAAAGGGTGTCAAACATGACCCAGTTCGAAAGGCCTTTCAATTCTCTTTTAACAGTTTTTGTATTTTTCAAATCCGATCATTAGTACCAGAGAAATATCGTTTAAAACAAATTTTATCAGGTACGTTAAACTGCAACCAAGTAGGCTTAAACAAATGACAGAAACTCAAGTATCAGTTTATTAGGTGTTTAAAATGACTATTTCCAATTTCTATACAATAATAAAGATTTTGCTCAAAATTTTGGAGCCACGGTATATTGCCGTAAATCTTCTAAAAATTCAGGTTTAGACTTCAAATAATCCCACAAAAAAAATCCAACTTACAAATTACTTGTTTATTACAAACAACTTGTCGAAAGAATTGTTTATTTAGTTTCTGTCATTTGTTTTAGCCTACTTGATGGCAATTTTGAACACCTGATAAAATTTGTTTTAAACGATATTTCTCTGGAACTAATGAACGGATTTGAAAAATAAAAAAACTGTTGAAAAGAGAATTTAAAGGCCTTTCGAACAGTGTCATGTTTGACACCCTTTTCCATTTAAAATTTTTGAGGTGCAGTCCACACCCATTTTAGGGTTGAAGTTATGCCATTGGTAGTAATCCATTTAGGTGTCCCCATTTGTATTATTTAATTGACGTGTTCGATCGTTTTTTGCAAAATTAATGTTGTGGCAAAAAATTGCGCTGATAATTTTCACTGGGCCAGCCTGTATGTCACATTTACGTAAACGATTTAACTACAATATTCCGTCAGATTTAGATCAATGATTTTCAGAAACATTCATTTGTATTTCAAGGTAATTATAATCAACGGCTTGCTACTCAAATTCCAAAAATTATAATTTTAAAAATGGGTCAATTGATAACAGTAAACATAAGAAGTCTGTTACGCCAAGTTTGTATGACTAACGTTTTAGCGAAAAGGGGACGAAGAGGACATAATGGAATAACATAATACAGAAAATACTGTCGAAAAGAAACATCCTACGAACCAAGAAGAAAGGAGAATCGCAAAGCACAAGAAACACTGAACAAAATTAGTGCACATATAAACTTAAAGGATATTATATATCCTACTCCTAAGGATAGAAGGATAACTGACTATATATAATACTGATATTCAATTTATATTTAAATTTATTTATTATTTCCAATAATTTCATCTTTAATGTGTAAATTCTTTGACCTTTAAATAAATATAGAAAACCCATCAATATTTATGATTATTTTAATGTGTTTAAATGAATTTGTTGTTTTAATTAACCCATTTATTTTATTGTTTAATTCATTGTAACATTGTTAGCAAATGCATTTAATTAGATACACTCACATAAAAATTTAACGGTTTAATTGCATGTTCCATTTGACCTGATCATTTTGCCGTAAAATGTTAAGAGTATTGCATCAATATACCTAACAAGACAATGTGGACAGAGATGGTTCAGCTTAAAAAATCACTACATGGGGCCTGACAATGGGATGTGACCAAATTTTGATTTATACATATGTGATACTAGGCATAAAAATTGTCAATTTCCATTAATATAGACACTTCATTTTAATGTCCTGTAATAATAAAGAACGATGTCTTATTTAGTTAACGCCCTAAGATTCGAATTGAGAGGAGAAAGAAATTTGGAATTCAAATTCCAGCTTCGGTTATGTTTTTATGAAAATACCACTGTGTCCAAGAAGTTTGGAACAAACCATAAGTTGTAGGTCCAGTACAAAGGTCCAAGTAAAACTTGTCACTAAATATGTACCTTAGGTACTTGAGAACCTGTTTCGTATAGGAATGTTGTACCATAGATGAATTACAATTAATAACTACTTCTTCTTGTTAATATTGTAATTTGTCCTTATGTCTTACTGGTACCAGTAATTGTTTTCGAGAATACCAAAAAATGTCCAATTGTTCATCTGGTTGGATATATTACATTTTTATGAGGGAATAATAGTATATTGTGTATCCATTAGTACAAGTGCTATATTCCTAGACGATGGTGGAAATTGCGAAACGAGGCGAAGGCGAGTCCAGTAACACCAAAAGTCCGGGATGTCACTTTTCCTACGTGGTTCACAATATTTTTTTTTTAATCGGTTTATATTCAATTACAATGAAATAAATCTAAATGAATTTTTATTTATGGAAAATAATGGACTGCGTCCTTTATGGAAAAAACTTTCCTGGGCTGTTATTTTTCGTAGTCTAACAGCTACATTATGTACAAGAATGTATTTTCCAGTTCGAACACACACAGGTGTCAGTTTTCATCCGATCGAAAAAAAAAAATACATTTTTTTAAACTCATGCGTTGTTTTTATTACCCATGTAACGTTTCCCTAAATTTCATTAAATGCAACTAGCAATTTACTTTTATTTTAGACAAAAAAAAAACAGATTTGTACATCCAATAATTTACTATATTTTATGCGCAATGTTTTGTTCTGCATAAGAGCGTAACACACTTGTATACATAACAGAATATTTATGATTGAAAATTAATGTAAATTTTACTAAACAGTGAAATTTCCACGGTAGAGCGATTGTGAAACACTAAAGAATCTACAGAAAGAAAGTTTTCTATATTCCACCTCGGGTGCCACGATTTTTATTAGTGATAATGAAAATTAAATTAAATGTAGGAATTCCAGGTGCGGTTATATGGATAATCACAGAAATTACAGCAATTAGTTCAAACACGCGAGAATAAGTTCAAGTTTACATTTTTATGGCGGTAGGTAATTTATTGATGCATCACAAAACTTTACCTCATACTTTACTAGCATTGTAGGTGACTACCAATTCATAATAAGTGTGTGCCTTGCTGAATCAAATCACCTAGCTAAGGGAGTATTAATCACTAATACTACTACCACTCATTGATTTTTTATACGAAACGCAAACCGAATAACGAACACTAAATCTGGAGATCTGTTGCCTATATAAGTATATTTCGATTAGTAAGAAAGTAGCGAATTATCGATTTTGCATGTCTCAATCTTAATTCATTTACGGTTTTTCATTATTTTTTCTTAATTTAAAAACTACAAATAAATTTTAGTAAAAGGGAAGTTACTTTTGGTGTTGCTGTCATTTAATAAAAATCACTAATATCAACGTTTCGACTGTATTAGTACATTTTATTAAATTAAAGCATCTTCCTTTTATTAAACATCCAGGCGTTTAGAAATGGTACTTTTTTCAAATTAAGAAATTTATTTTTCGTCACTCAGTGATGAAAACAGTTTTGAAAAGTGACATGTTTTATATGTAAAAATTTTAAAAATATAGTTGTTTGAATTGAAATGCATTATGTAAAAAACTTTATTAATTAAAAATAGAGAAATTTTATACAATAAAATGTTTGGTGATATATTGTACATATGTTTTTTTTTTATAATTGGAAAACATGCCTAGTTTCTACTATAAAATTTACTATACGAAAATAAGTAGTACGGAAATTATTATAATTGATGGACCTTTCTTTTTTTAATATTAATTGATAGAAGAAAGTTATTGTAATATTGAAGTTTATTTAAAGTACTTATATTTGAATTTACAAAGCACTTCCACTTTCATTACATAAAATAAAACAAGTTCTCAAAAAAAGTTTATCTAGATATACATTCAGAACATTCCGTTAACCTGCCATCGTCCAAATTCCACCAGCAAGCACACGCAAAGATTCAACACTTTCTCTCAATCTTGGATTCTGAAATTTGCTAGACTGCGCTACACCAAATAAATAAGCTGTACTCGAAAAACGTGACTGTCGGGTCTGGCAATAAAATAATGCATATCGGAACTATGATAAAGCGGAATATCCCTTACTTTCTGCGGTATAATACTGTTTAGCAACGGCCCAAATTTGAGCCGCTCTATCCATGCATTGGATATCTCGGCTACCTGCTTTGTTTAGGAAAACAGTCTTACGGTCCTTCAACATAAATTCTATTTTTGTTTGAAAAAATGTCTTATGGGAATGAAAACTGTATTTCCAAAAATGTTTCCAAACTATTTGCAATACATGTTAGGCAGATTTTTTTGTTTAAGTAAAATATTTATCAACAGATTTATCTTAAAGAAATAAGAATCAAAAATAAGTGTATATTTCGGACAGTGGTTGAATGACTAGCATATTGTTATTGTTTTATTACGAGTTGACCTCGCAGTAGTAGAATTTGATTTCCAAAGTTAAAGTTATTTACTAATGCAAAGATTACGATAAAAAATCATTGTTTGTTTCATTGATGGGTCAGTAAAAATTAAAAATTAAAATATTTTTACATCTCAAGGTTATTTCCAATCACAATTAAACATGAAACCTTACAATTTTTTGTATTTTACTTTAGAGTTCTTCAAATACAAAGCCAGTTTTTTCGTTTTCTCATTTTCACCGAATCATTCCAAAGAATGCAGTAAATATTTCTTTATGAAACCTATAGAATAGTATCCGTGCGTTGACTGCTAACACGGTAAAATAAATTATTAAAATAATTAGTACAAACAGTATTAATAGAATTTTTAGAGTATTCGTTAATTATTTTTACAATATTTTCACTGACTATTATAATAAGTATCACTGTTAAATATAAAATATTTATTTCCTTGGGTAAACATTAACTGCAATTGTAAAAAATGTACCGAATCACAATTACTTACAATAGTTAAATGGAGCTAGGTAGAAACAAATTTTAAATATAAAATTATTATATACAAAAATTCACATTTATTCAAAATTAACTCAGATATTTCAGAAAAACATTCAGATCACAACCAAACACCAATTCCGGTTGCACAATTAATGCCAAAATTTAATCAGATCTAATCTAGGGTCTCAAAATGTTATATCCAAACTTTTTTATTCACTAGTACTTGAGAAATTGTTAAAACATCCATCTATCCATCCATCCCTCCACACAAACGGACAGACATCATCGTAAAAATATTAAAATCGTATTCGACTTCAAAAAGCGCTTATCCATTGAAAACTCACTATCTGATTTTAACATGATTCTAATACATATCTTACTAAGTAACGAGAGGTAAAAAATACATTTTGAGGTGCAACTTGAGAGCAAAAATCGCAGAAACGAAATAAGGAAAATGGGTATTTTTGGTTATTTTTCGAGTGTAGCTTACTTATCGCAAATACACTACAATACTACTTCGCTTGTTTCACCAAAAAAAAAATCTGCAGTTATATTTTTTTCCTTAAGATACCTCTTGATTAGATTACGACTATAAGAATTCCATATGTGAGAGTGGCCCGTGAAATTGCGAGAGGTAAAAAACACACTTTTTTGAGGTGCAACTTGAGAGTAAAATCTCAGGAACGAAATAAGAAAAGTGGGTATTTTTGGTCATTTTTCGAGTGTAGCTTATTTATCACCAATACCCAACAAAATTGCTTCGCTTGTTTCACAAAAAAAAAAATCTGCATGTATATTTTTTTCCTCAAAATACCTCTTGATTAGATTACGGCTATAAGAATTCCGTATGTGAGAGTGGCCCGTGAAATGGTCGGGAACGTGACGTCAGAGGCAGTAACCTCGGCAGTGGTCGTGGCCTAGAGGCGTAACGAAAGTGGCCACCGGTCGGTTACTCCGCGATCACTGCTGCTTTCTTTCCTATCAACCGGCCAACCTGTTGAGTCATTTAAATTGCTTTAAATTCCCAACCAATAATCTCCGTAACCTCCTACCGATGTTACGATTACGAAGTTGGCACTGGGTCAACCAATAATTCCTTCGGATTCCGATTTTTTTTTTAAATGTAAGAATTGTAATCTTTTCTAATTGAAAATTATAAAAATTGCTTTAAATTCTCAACCAATAATCTCCGTAACCTCCCGTCGGTGTTACGAACTTGGCACTGGCAACCACAATTCCTTCGGATTCCGATTTTTTCAATTTGTGAATATTGGTTTTGCAGGTTTAAAATGTAATAATAATTGTGTTTCTAATTGGAATTTATAAATGAAAACCTACGGTCAGCGACGACTTGAATTAAGCGATAAGATCTGAGGGTTCAAAGATGATGAAAAGATTTGGTGACTGGTCGATGATGCAATGATGATAGCTGACTTACGATGACGATACAGGATAACCAGGAACACAATACACAACATGATGATAGATGCACACATACACTATTTAACTTAATTTTGTTTACATTTTTTTCTACTCCTGCTTTGAAAATACAATTTTCTGGTTTGTTTTTTATGCTGAAAGTGACTTTTTGCAGCACTAATAAATGTTTGTTGCATTGTTGGTGCCATGGATACGCATCACTTGCACATCACAAATACAAAATTTGCAATAAATGTCAAATTATGTTTAAAAAATAGCTCAGGCTGCAACTTTCGTTTTGGTTCGACAAAGATAGACTTTCAGCACTTGATATACAAATAACTATTACACGTCTACTTATTAAAATAAACTGATCATTACAATAAACTTTCAGAATGCACTTTTCTGGCTTAAACTGATCTATCTATTTTAAGTATCACATCCACTCACTTCCACAGTAGGTTGCTCTGGCCTAAAGTGCTTGTGAATCATTTCAGACGCCTATAAATTAAATTAAACAAATTAAATAGTCTACATTACGACTATAATCAAATTACAACTAAAACTACCTAAAACAGCCTACAAATTTTTGGTTGACAAGCAAGTCTACCTTCTCAATCTCTTATCTAAATACCAATGCTGTCTGCGAAATATGATCTAATCATCTGGCCACATAAATATTAATTTTTATGTAGGATTTTTTCGATTTGCAGTCATTTAATAAAATCCATTAGTTCACCAAGATTTCGTCTGTAAATCAATCTTCGTCAGGATGCTGATAACAAACAAAACATACAATTAAATATACAGACATACATACGTATGTAAGACTGATTACAGTAGAACCGTTGATATATTAGTGGATTTTATTAAATGACGGCAACTCCAAAAAATACCTTCTTTTATTAATTTTTATGACAAAAATGTGAACGTCTACATGCCGCTAACAGAATCGTATTCCTTAGAAGACATGCAGTCTATAACCAAGATGGAAAGCAGGACCGTAATTTATTACAATAGGAACAGGGCAATTTTTTTATGGAAGTCAGTTTCGGTTTCGGTTCGACCAAATGGTGGAAGACGAAATGAAATCTTCTTCATTCTGACTAACTTCAAGAAAATTTTTGCCGTACTCGTATCCAAATTCAAACTTCGCCAATCTAGGTCCTAGTGGTTCGGAATCCACTATAAGCTGACAATAGACTGACAATCTATTCTACTAAGATGCAAGTAAATCTAGTCATGAAACTGGTATCATAAGGTACTTGAGACGTTATTCTATACAGGAACGTTGTGTCACAGATGAATAAAAATAAACACATTTATTTTATATTTTAGTTGTATATTCTATACCTAAGAGACTGTTAATTTAGTTGCAGTTTTTTTGGTTCATTAACTTTTATTGCATTTTTTTTCTATAGTTTATTTAAAGATAATATTACTAAGAATATATTTTTAAGAACCACTGAATTATATGTAGTTACAGCCTTCATATAACAATTACATCTCTTAGAAAGGACAAGCATTTCAACTATTCAAGCAACACTACTCATCTATTTAGCTATCGATTTACAATACCATAAAACCATAACTACAGTTGTTACAAAAAGTGAAAATAAAGTTGATAGTGACATTTGATGGGATTTTAACTGCGTTTCTTTTTTCCAGGTTTCAACATAAATATCTATTCAAACATAAAAAGTGAGACAATTATATTCAGCATTAAGGAGATTGGAATCTTTATTCGAAATTTGTAGCTTAATGACAGAGACAGTTTCAGTTTAATTTCTACAACATGGCGCAATTAGAATGGATGGAGGTACGTTTGCTAATATTTAGAATTATGACAGATTTTAATAAAAGATTGAGACAGGGTTGTGAAATCAAATGATTTGTGAACAACTTATTGTCGTAAATTGTAATTATGTTTTCAAAATACTGCAATTATTAATTTTATACAAAAGAAACATAAAATAATTAATTATTAATTGTTCTTGTATTTCAAATCTTGCGGGGAGATTATATGTGTCTTTTATTCCATCGTATAATCTTCATTCGACTACGTATGATCTTACAAGTAGAACTTCGATATAACAGACTTCGGATATACCGGAGACAATGTCCGGTAAAATGTGAAAATTTTGAAAACATCGTGTTAATGTTATAAATATTTATATTCAAATGTCACCGATCGCAAAAAGAGAGGTTATAAGTTTAATGTTTAACTCTGTCGGTGGCATCGTAGTTTCCAAACGGATAAACCAATTTTAATTCAGTTTTTTTTTTGTTTCAATGGTGACTTGATCTATAGTGTTCTTAGCTATGATTCAAGAAAATCTGTTCAGCCGTTTGAAGATCAAAAGTTATTTTCTAGTTGATGAGGTAATAGAAACAACAACAAGGAAATTTGGTATTAGGTTTTTTTTTGTATCGGGGATTTTTTATTATTATTCCACAAAAGTCATTTTCACCCAATCAGAATGCTTCATTTGATAAAAGTGATAAAACCACAGTATCACAGTCATTGTTACATTTTGTTGATATCAAATAATTTATGTTTGAACTGTTGTCATTCGTGAAATCAAAATTTAATCTTAATTCCTGCGAAGTAACAACTTTGGTACAAGTGACTAAAAAATATAATACTATTAAAATATAGGTTAATTCAGTTTGACAGATGAGTCCGTAAAGTTAAATGACATAAGAGTCAGTAAAATTTACTTTACCTACTACTTTTGGTAACTTCGCTAAGTGATATCGTGTAATTTAGTATCGATTTTGAAAAATGTATTTTTTGTTTCTTTTACTCGTAAATACAGAATTATAGTTTCAAAATAAACGCACTGAACTTGCATAATAAATATTTTTTATTCATAATTTTCACCGTTAAAAGAAACAAATAAAGAAATTCATAAGGAAAGCGAGAAAAATAATTAAAGGGAAAGTGCTTATATGCCAATAAGAAACAAAACAAATGATAAATTATAATGGGCAGGAAGTGCACGACAAATAAACAATCGATATAGGAAATGGTCATCTTGAAAAATGATTTTCTTTTTTTTTATTCTAATTATAAGGTATGAGAATTAGTTACTAACGATATACTTTTGTTTTGAATTATGCGTGAGAAAGTTTGAATTAAAATAAAAAGAAGTATTTTCATACATGGTCAATACTTGCACCATTTAACTATTAATTTTACTTCCGGAAATGATTTCGCAATAGAGTCGTTAAAATAATTTGCAATTATGAAATTACTCATATATAACCTAAAAATTTTCTATGTCAACCGGTTTTTGAAATTTTGGTTGTAGTCTACAGAACACCTTCTATTTTTGTTTAACATACGAAATAGACAAAGATAAAAGTGAAACCGGAACCTGAGTATAACCCGGATATTATAGCTCTCTTTCTCATATGAAAATACGAAACACAGCTTCAAATGTTCAAATATATTTTTTTATTAATCAACCTACAAACAACCTTTATAATACTCTAATTTTTCTACATTATTAATTGTAGGGTTAAGATGGAAAATATTTCAAAATTAATTGCAATTAATATAAATATCTCATGATTTATGAATTAGGCTCTATATAGCAATTAAAGTTATGTTTATAGTAAAACATGATTTCTTAAAGTTTATCGTATATGATATTAGTAAAAAACAAAAAATGTAGATATACCGCCTGAAACTGAAGAACATATTTATAGGTAGATCTATTAGAAATTGATAACTTTTACTTGTGAAGTCCAAAGTACAAGATCGCCTACAATATTTTTTTCTCAGGTATGTAAAAAAAAATTTCTAAAACGAAAAAAAAAGTTATTAATCCTACTTTTAGTAGTCACTGTACAAAATAATATAGTAAAGAATAACATTTATAATTGTCTTTTAATTTAGGACGGACATAGTAATCCAAACTTACAAAAACCATTTTTTATACAGGGTGTCCCAATAAGAATTCACAATTTTTTTTCTGAATTCAACCATGTATTAGTTTTATATTTTTAGATAATAAAAATATTGAAAGAAATGAGAATGAAATTTAAAAAAATATTTATAAATGTACAGTAGGCTATGAATGAAAAAACAGGAATGATTTTAAATTAAAATATTAATAATATTCTTCAAACAATGGCGGCGGTCGGTTTTAATGCATATTATTACAGCATTTGTGTACTAGGTTATAATTATTTATATGAGTGTATTTATATTTTGCATATATAACTTCCTACTATGAAATTTAACACAGAACTAACTGTAAACTAATTTAAACTCTATCATTTGTTTGAAAAGCTACCGTGTGAATAATTTGCATACAAAATGTAGAACTTTACGTAGCATGTGTTTGTAAACATAACAATTGTAATGTGAGAAGGTCAATAATATTTATAAATTGTCGACTTCAGTGATATACAGGGTGGGGACTTAAACACCCCAATTGTTTTCATACCTAATTTTTCAGCATACAAGCCACGTCAAATTAATTTTGCTTATTGACTCAGATGCAGAATTCTATGCTCTACAACTGTTATTTGAAGATATTTTACCTAAAATAATTTACATGTTAAATCCCTAGGTTCGGGTGTTCGAGTGACCATCCTGTATATGTAGTCAGAATTAGCTATTTCAAGATCATCAACGATTGTGACTACAATGAAAACATACATCATAAACTTATATTTCTCTTATTTTCTGTAAACTCGTAAATTAAATGATATTTATACTATTATCACAGAATAGTTACACACAGAAGCGACACTCCGTGTCGGTACCTTTCATGTTCCCCGAGTCAGTTCTATGACCTTCGAGCATTATGTAGACCTTTAAATTAGTGTTCTTCCCCTATCTCTCTCTCAGATGTGAGGAAACTTTCCGATTTTAAACAATGGGCCCTTTAAATTTGTGCACCTTCCCCATCTCTCTCTAATTTTCGCTTCTCTGTCTTACTGTCGCTTCTGTATAAACCTATTCTGTGCTATTATTATATAATTGTTTGTATGAGAATCAATAGATTTTTTTACTACGAGTAGGATTGTAGTTCAAAGGAAGTACTTGCACTTGAATCCCACATAAATTATTAAAACAAAAAATCTTGACCCATACAGATGTGTGTCACTTTACGGTAAGATTTATACGAATTCTGTTTTAAATGATATAAAATTCCGTTCGATGTGACAGTTACAAGTACAGTCATTTGTCCGTCTCATTAAATTGACATGAGCATGATTAAATAATTGCAATCATTGCATTTAATTGCAAAATATCATGAATAGAAATATATGTACATATATACACGTGTATTATAATCGAATTATGGATAAGAAATAGGTAAATATACATATACAAAGCATGCA
The DNA here is from genome assembly GCA_035578165.1 of Stenolophus ochropezus. Taxonomy (NCBI): domain Eukaryota; kingdom Metazoa; phylum Arthropoda; class Insecta; order Coleoptera; family Carabidae; genus Stenolophus; species Stenolophus ochropezus. The sequence continues at coordinate 539,184 of JAQOWZ010000028.1, read as the reverse complement.
ATGAAACTACGGTTTGTAGAACATCATTAAGAAACAATCTGATGTGGCCAGCACATAACTTCTCGCGTGTAAATTTTACTAACCATAATTTTTACCTCTCGCCACTCACTACGAGAGGTATTGGAATCATGCTAAAAATCGGAGAGGAATTTTTCAATGAAAAGCATGTTTGAAGTTGCTAGAAAACGATTTTAATATTTTTACACTGATGTCTGTCCGTGTGTGTCTGAATGTATGGATGTTGTCTTAACGACTACTCAAATACTAGTGAATAAAAAAAGATGAAATTTGGGTATAACATTCTGACACCCTAGATTAGATCTGATTAGATTTTGGTGTTAATCGTCTAATCGGAAGTGGTGTTGTCATGAAGATCTGAATAATAATTTAATATTATGATATTAGCTAAAATTTTATAGTTCAAATTTTTTTCAACCAAGCTGCATTTAACTATTATAAGTAATTATGATTCGGAAAGTTTGTTAGAATTGCGGTTAATCTGTTTACGTATGGAAATAAATGTACTAATACTGCAAGTACTAATTATAGTTAATAATTTATTTTACCGTTTCAGCAGTCAACACACGGATTCTCTTATATAAATAAAATATAAATATTAATAAAAAGTGTAAAGAGGACAAGCTTTACATTTGTGTATTTTTAAATAATTATTTAACAAATACAACTTTGATACAGGCAGTATCATTCGTATACATGGACGTCGACAAAGTGATACAGCTTCTTCCACTGTGGAGTATGTGAAATGTAATAATTTGTTTTTGATAAATATTTTTCTTAATTTTTATCAAAGTGACAACATATTTATTGCTTCTTGTAAATCGATTTGTTTATTTTCATATTTTTATTATTGTTCCCCTATTGAAAATTTTGTAGGCGTTAACGATTGATAAACAGAGAAACTCGAGGCAGAAAAATCAAATTTCCGATTTTAAACGATGAGCCCTTTAAGTTTGTTGACTTTCCCCATCTCTCTCTAATTTTCGTTTCTTTGTCTCACTGTCACTTCTGTATATAACTATTCTGTGCTAGTACAAAATTGTATAATGAAAAGACCTCGTTTGAAACAAGGTATATAGATCACAACAAATATACCATTTTCATTTCTATCGATTGAAGCTGTAAATTAATATTTCCTAGATCATTATCTCCCGAGATTCTAGAGCAGTGACGTCATCTCCGGTTAGGGAGATTGCCCTGAATGTCACTTGTTTTGCAGCGTAACGGAACCTGCGAGTTCTCACATTTTGGTTTTCCTTTTTGCGATTTCTAGTTACGAAGTTGTTTTGTTTTGGTTATGACAGCATATAATTACGATTTATGATCTTAAGGAGGTTGTAATCTTGTAATTATCAGAAAAAGTGGATATAGGTAAATGGAGGATTATGGAAAGCAAGTCATGTTAAATTAGTTAATTATTATTGGCGTGACAAATAGCGCGTTTCATTTGAATTACATATTTTGATGTAATCGAATTTAGGTATTCTCCTTATCGATCATATTTATAGGCCAATTCTGAACAAATCTGTAAGTCTTACAGATCTGTAAATCTGTAAAAAACTGACAACGCGTTTATATTTGTTGATTAATACAAAATTATACATAAGAGTGTTGCTTTCGTTACGATTTAGTTCATTATTTTCAGATTTACAGATCTGTAACACTTACAGATTTGTTCAGAATTGGCCTATTAGTATAAATGCGATTCATTCATTATGGTACCTAATGAATTATTTTCGCATTTATTTCTGACACAAAAATCAACCACAAATGATAAGATTTACAAAAATTGCAAAATGGAACGACCGTTTGGAAAATACTATTAATATTGAAAATTATTTTCGTGTTCCATGAATAAATTTTAATATACTTCTCCTATTACATTCTTTATTTATTGATTTTGAAGGTAGTTTAATTATGATGGTACAAAAAATGGCATAAATAAGGAATATTGATCTCAGAATATAATTATCACATTACGCTCCTCTTCCGAATAATTAATTGTCTTCGACTATAAAAATGTCCTGACCTAATAAACTTAATATACTGGAAATTACATTTTTTGTGCAAAATGGCAATTTATGTACCCAGTTAGAAAATGTTTCAATTTCTGTAACGTTCGGACATTTGCGAAGCGAGACCCCGCAATATCACACAAGTTGCACAAAATTTCATTTACTAACCTAGTTCATACAATATTTTTTCTAATTTTAAAAAAATTCTTTTTTAGGCGGCTGGTACATAAATTGTTGTTTTTCGTATCTGCTGGCAACCTTAAAGTATCAATTTTTATTTGACATTTGTCAAAGTCAAAATTTTTGGCCGCTAGTTTGTTCATTATTGATTTACATAGTTCATATTAATGTGATTAATTATTTTAGAATATAACAACAAATGTAAGTAAAATTTTTACTATTCCTTTACAAATATTAATGAAAAAGTAATGAATTTGCAAGTAAAAATAGCGGCCGTAAAGTAAATGCGGCCGTAAGGTAAATGCGGCCGTAAAGTAAATGCGGCCGTAAAGTAAATTTTGACAGATGTCAAAAATTGATTTTGAATGAAAATTCATAATTTCTTGTTGTAATCGCCTAAAAAATGTTGTGTGCACCTCGGCTAAAAGTTCTTTTTGGGCCTCATCTGATTTGTAGCCTCGGCTTTGCCTCGGCTGCAAACTTCGGTTTCGGCCCAAAAAGATTACTTTTAGAACCTTGATACACAAATAACTATTAATTTAAATTTTTTCTTCAAATTTAACATATAAACTGCAACTTTTTAAAATAGACTGACGTTTCATAACCAAGTTAAAAAAATTCACTTTTCATCACCCAGTGATGAAAATATATTTTTTTGCTAACTGGTTATGAAAAATGTGGCGTTGCGTCAGTCAATTAGTTTTTTAAATCTCGAAATATCAAAATCCCGAAATCGGTATGATTACATTACCACTCTTATAATATAGATGTTTGGTAAATCTAAAAAAAAAAACATTTTACTTTTACTACAGGTCGAGAGATAAAAACGATCCTGTGTTGAAATAAATTAAGATATTGTCTACAATGGAATAAATTCCGTATATCGTGGAACGGCTATAACAGTAATGCACTTACTTCCTGAATAATTTACATACGTATAAATACTTTTCATAAACTTTATATTTCCTATTGATCTAAAAACTTTGATTTGAATACAATACGAACTTACTTACTAAGTTAATACATAAATTAGTAACCATTGATCGTACCTTACATCTATTTCAATTAATATCTTTCGTTTTATAAAGTAGTTAGAGAATAACGCATAAATATTTGATACACCAATGACTAGATCAATGTGATAAAAAAGTAATAAATTATTATGGCGTGAAGATTATCTTTTTGTTTACTTCCCAAACGATTAATTTTGAAAATAATTAAATAATATACCACACGAAACTTGTTCCTTCTAATATTGTTGTTAAAAAATATAAAACTTATATTGCAATAATGATGCATTTACTAGTAACTTTAATAAGGAATGCAATATAAAAATTTAATGGTTACAATACACTTCTACTTGCTATTAATATAGAAATTATTGTACATTATAAATCTCCTTTTCTTTTTTGTGTAGTAATATAACAAACAAATCAGGATTTAAAAAAATATTAAAGAAATAATAAAAAAACTACGTTAAATTCCATTTATAGCGACAAACTGATTATAACGCCAAAATTTTTGAAAATTTTTTTTAAGTTGTAATTTGAAAAATGTGTTTCATAAAATAGTATTGATTATGAAAAAAAAACATATTTTCAAGAATAAGTAACAATTTAAAGTAAATTTAATAAAAATCACAGAGTAGTGTAAAGATTTTCTGTTTTATAAATTGAAAATAATGAACCAGAAAAGTCGTTTTACCGATGAAATTAAAAAAAAATTGTAGTTCTTGAAAGTATTGCCACGTGGTAACATTATTTTTAATAGAATTTAAATGCAGTATTATCTCGAATTTATCAATCGTTTATGATATTTTAAAAAAACTAGCTTCTAGAAAATTGACCATTATAATGTAAAAATAATTTTTTCTTATCATAATGGACCAATTATGAATATCATTAATACTACATAATTCGCAAATTTATCAACAAAGGATAATTATCAAAATTGATTAATCAATGTTGCATTTTTTTTTATTTATAGCCTAAAATTTTGAGAAGGACAATTATTATTTATTATCATTGCAACCTACTCCAATTATGATTACTGTTAAGGTAATTACGTCTTATCAAAAATAGAGTAATCTATGACAGATAATTATCCTTTTGTGACTATCTTTTCTCCTCGCGGTATTTAAGATATGTTCCTTGTAATTTCACTGACAATTCCACTCATAATTTTTCATGTAATTATATCACAGTATTTTGGTAAATTAAAGCAATCAGATTAAAATGTCATTGACAATTGTCAATTACTGGCAATTGCCGCGGAAATCACACGACTAAGTAGACGTTGCTTAGATACAACGTCTGTCAAAAAAAATAGGTTCTTATAATAAATCTAGATTTCAAATTAGCGAAAAAAGAACGCGAGAGTACAAGAATTGAAGAAAATCTTGCTATTTTTGCACTTTTCTTGCAAAACAATTTCTTGCCTTGTCTTGGTTTGAAATTTGTAGCTCTTGTCTTGCATTTTTTGCAAGACTGATGTAAGACCAAGAAAAAAAGACTCTTGTGAAACACTAATAAGATTAACTCGAAGACTAGATATAATCAGTGGTATTCTACTATCACTGTTAAATTTAGAGATCGTCCCTAACTGAATTTAGAGGTGATCTCTACGAAAAACGTATTCTACAGTCAAATTTTACCGCTGTTAGCGCTAACATTGTTCTGTAATACTAGAATTACATCACCTATAAAAACTAACAGTCACCTCTAGCTAGAGATCATCTCTAAGCAACTTTAACAGTGACTGTAGAATACCACTGTATGTCTTTATGCTCTTTTATACCTACCTGATAATAAACAGCCAGATTAATAAAACAGAATTAGCTCAAAACTGGTTTAAATATGTGAAATTTAGCTTGAATTTGACATATTTTAACCTATTTAAGAGCTAATCCGGTTTTGTGAATATGTGAATCTCGGTGGTAAGTATTAAAATTGGTAAGAAATATTTTTGACTAAAGACGACTCCAATAATTATTACCGAAAATCAAGTATTCCTTTTTTCTAATTTGGACAAATAAAGTGTCACTTTTCAATTCTAACTGACGTTTCTGAATATTAAAACAGGTAAGAAATATTTTTGACTAAAGATGACTCCAATTATTGTCTGAAGTCAATATTCCTTTTTTCTAATTTGGACATATAAAGTGTCAACGTTTCTAAGTGCCACTTTTTTCAAACTAGTTAGGAAATAAAAAATTTTCATCACTCTCGTGAAACACTAAACAAGTACGAGAAATAAATGACATCAACTTAAAAAATCCCATAACAATTATTATATCTCAATATTATATATCTTACTTATTTTTATTTAGGTATCCAGTTATCCTGTAAGCGGTCGAGTATCCTGCACTCACTAGCACTAAGCTCGGACTAAGGGCTGCAGGCGGCAAGGGCCAGGACTAGGGCGGACAATCACTGCAATACGGCAGGGCGGGAGCGTCGCGACGCCCGCTTGCGAGATGCGGCGCTAGATGGCAGCAGCAGCGGCGATCGATTCCGAGGTTAGGTTGGGGTTGGGGATGGTCACGAAAAGTTGGGGGTTTTTGGCAACTGCGCTGAGCGGTTCAAAATGTGTTCCAATTGTAGTCAGGATTAGAACAAATAAAAAATTTGTGAAATCCTTTCTTATCTAGAAATTTAGACAGTCACTATTTTAGCTCGAATGGAACAAGCTTCGTAGTATAGATTTGTATTTCGATTTTTTTTTTTTAAATTTCTCATCTTGGTCTAGAATACGAAAGTCTTCTCTTGAAATTTTAGGACAAGATTTTTGGCAGTCTTCTTTTGATAATCTAGACATGCCAAGATAAGAATCTAAAAATACTAGATAGAAATAATAAGTTTCTTGATTTCTTGTTGTAGAATTATTAAAATTTAAGGGCCACTTTTTCAACCTCTGTTTAATAGAAAAATATCGCACTGAAAAACAGACCTAAGTTATCAAAGCTATACTATAATTTTTCGATGCAATATCTATCTATCTATCTATTAACCGATAGTTAAGGTAACCAGAAAAAAAAACTGGCCCTAATTATGTAAAATAAATACGAGTATATCATAGTCAGGATTCCGTAATAATCTAATTTAAAAAGAAATAGATATTTTTCCATCTTTTTACTTCCATGAGCGAAAGGATGTATTGTAATCACGAAAAAATCGGTTTAGATTTCAATAGAAATATCCCTTTTGACCAGTTTTGGTGTGACATTTGTACATATGTATGTATTTCGCATGTATATGGGACTGCTATAACACCTACATGTAAACCTCTCATTTTTATTGTAATCGGCAACCCAATGGAGTATTTTGTACGAAGAGATTTTTTAATTTTTCGAAAACGTTTAGCAGTAGAATATATCTCACTTTCAATTGAAATAAATTTAAATGAAGTGCAGCAAAAAATGTGTATAATTTTATAGGCGTACAAGGAAGTCATGTGGTTTCCACATAATTTTTTTTAAATATCTATTGCTTATTTTAAAAATGGTATTTCACAGAAAGAATAATTTATTATGGAAAAAAACACTGTAAAAATAAGTACCAATTTAAAGAAATAATAAAAAATAGAATAAAATCCGTTTATAAAAATACCGCTTATAGCGACTATAACGTCGGAGTCTGACCACTTGTTTGAAAACCCATACTCGTATATACGCTACCGTAATTTTACTTTCATCGGTTATAACGATTTCTGGCGATGTCGTTAAAACTGATTTTTATTGCATTGCATTTGAAAGTAAACTAAACAAAAAATCATATGTTAATGCAAAAATTTTTCAAGTTATAAATTTTAAAATAATAAAATAAACATCTATTACCTCGTTTCACACACAAAAAAAATGTCATTTAAATTTACAGTTTAACATAAGTTATTTAAATTTTATTAAACAAAATGTAAACATTATCTCTTTCATAACGCACCGTTCACCTTTTTCCTGTACAGTATTTTTGACTAACCTCAGATCTTACAATATGGTATAATGAACATCAGTTTATGCAGTGTATAAATTCCATGCTATCTATATATTTTTAGAGAGACATGCTTATTCATCTAAAAATATTATGTCATTTCAGTGCAATAGCTTACAGAAGCGGAATATATTACTGTATAAACAATAGAATTTATTGACATAAGTGCATTGAAACAATAAATAATTTACATAATATTGGGTTAAATGCATACAGTGCATTATGTATAATTCCACTATTACTTTGGAATTTATTCTAAATCAGTTCCTTATGACTTATAAGCTGGGTTGGCAAAAATCATAATTTATTTAAAAAAAAAATTAAATCATTGATTTAAAAAAAATATCAAATAAATCATGCTAAGCGCTATAGCACTTTTTTAATTGTTTTCAAAGCAATATTAACAACTTATTCCGTAAACAAATACAAAATCTGTAATAAAACCAAAACTATTCATCTGAATAAAACTAGAAAGAGTAACAAAGAATTTTTACTTTTTGGTACACATTTAAATACTTATTTTTCCTTTCTTCTAATATAACTATTAAAGTGATAAAATATCATTTATTTTTAAGACATTATTAAATACAAAACTTATTTTGGTTGTTATTATTAATTTTGTTGCAAATACACTCACCGGCACAAAATTCGATCCATGGGCTATATTTGATTTTACTCATATAGATTTCTTTTGATTTATTCACAGTATTTTATTTTGACTTATTTAATTAATTTAGAAGGTATGTAAAACAATTTTAATATGCAGTAACATTTAATTTTACTAATAATTAACATTATACAAAATTTCTTAATAACGAACAAAACAATTATTCAAAACAAAAAGATGAACAAAATGTTAGTAGCGTGTATTGCCTCCACGAGCTCGAATTACAGCTTCAATACGTCTTGGCATCCCCTCAATAAGGTCCTGAACAGCACCTTGGTGAATTTCTTCCCATACTTGCACTATCGCTGCACTTAACTCTCCTAAGTTTGCAGGAGCGGGAATTCGGGCTCGAAATTATCTTCCCATCATGTCCCAAACATGTTCGATCGGAATAAGATCGGGACTTTTTGCAGGCCAAATCATGCGCCTTATTTCAACGTCCTCCAAGTACTCATTGACGACTCGAGCAACGTGAGGACGGGCATTATCATGCATTAGCATAAAATTATTGCCCAGAAGAGGGACAAAAGGCACAACATGTGGTTCCAGAATGTCTCTAATGTACCTGTCTGCAGTCATTGCACCTCCGTTTACAACCACTAACTCTATGCGAGCTTCCATGCTAATGCCGCCCCACGCCCTGATCGAGCCAGCACCAAAATTAATTTTTGGCACAATGTTGCACTGGGAAAACCTTTCTCCAGCCCTTCGCCAAACTCTTTGACGTCCATCTGGAGAACTGAGGCAAAACCTCGACTCATCAGTGAATAGGATTTGGCTCCATTCCTGAATACCCCAGTTTTGGTGTTCGCGACCAAAGTGAAGCCGCGCTACTCTATGTTCCCTGGTCAATTGTGGGCCATTTGCAGGTCTTCTCGCACGTAACCCGTGTTCCTCTAATCTTCTTCTTACAGTTCTTTCGCTTACTGCTACTCCCCGTACCTCTTGCAACTCGTTTCGTACCCTAATGGCAGTAGTGTCCCTATTTCGCAAAATTCTTAATGTTAAAAAGTGATCATCCCGAGCAGTTGTACATCTTCTTCCGCCTGATCCAACTCTTCTGGTGTAGTTTCCAGTTTCGTGAAAACGTCTAACAGCCCTTTGGACACTACATCTTGAAACACCAAGAACATGAGCCACGTAGTACTGCGATCGTCCTTCTTGAATAAGAGCGATAGCTCTGGCACTGTCGGTCGGGTTTAAAACCATATTACAATTTAATGAACACTAATGCAACGATTCTTGACAAGATTGGGAACGTTGATATAGAAACAATGTCAAAAATGATACAAGAACTGGAAATAAGAAATTAACAAAAAACATTATAATTCCATAGTGAGCTTGGATTATTTTTTTTAAATTTCATATTACATAAAAATGTTTTATCTACTCTCACCCTATAATGATTCCATTATTTTGCAAGTTATTGCATGTGAAGTGTGTCATTAATGAAATCGTTTAATAATGAAACTAAATCATGCCTAAAAGAACAATGTAAATTAAATGGGACTTTCATTATTATAACATTTCTTTTAACAAATGAAAAACATGTTTTTGAAAGAATGGTAATGTAAAACACCGGTTAGTACTGCTAACGCTATAGTATCGCAGAAAAATATAGTACAAATTATCGTATTTGGATTTTATGTAAGAGTTTTATCTCAAATTGGTGACATTGCATCGGTGTCATCTCAGAAGTATACTGAACGCAACCTACCATCACCTGTCTACCTGTCATATTATATAAATATAATAAATTATTACAATTCTATTTATTTTTCTAATTGGTTCGTAGATAAAATATTGTATGACACTCATGTGTGAAGTACTTTTATGCACTCATTACGGTTAAGACACTCGCTTTCGCTCGTGCCTTAAACTCCGTAATTCATGCCTAAAAGTATTCCTTCACACACTAGTATCATAAATAACTATTTTGTCACAGTTTATACGATATCTACATATTTTTTACTTGATTTATCCCATAGAAAAAAAGTTATGCTAAAAATTGTAAATGGATCGATTTTTGTGCCGGTGAGTGTATATACATTTACGAATATAATATACTATTTTTTTATTTTGCTTCACTTTTTTAATAAAAATTTTTAAATTTTCAATTAATAATATAACAGATTGTAATAAAAATTAATGTGAAATATGGTACCTCCGTTGAATGAAGTTGGACACATTTATCTGTCAATATGCATTTAAATATTATGAAAATGTTTATATATCTATACATTATTAAGTTATGGAGTTTTAATATACTACTGTTAAATTAGTTTTGTTTATTCGGTTTTCCTATTCAGAAATAATATACATTGTATTAAAAAACATTTTAAAGTATTTGAGGTTATAAATTTGAGATTTAAAGGGAAGTAGAATTGTTGGAAGTGCCAATTGTACAACAACAAAAATACTAAATACCATGTACAGTTTAACAATATTTTATATTATTAAACTTTTTTCGATATAATAATAGGGTAATTGTTAACGCAAAGTATAAAAAATATATTTTTATATTTAATATATCATTAAATATTCTAACTATATCTCTATATGCCCTGCACTAAAAAACCTAACTTTAAATTATAGCATTTATTTCACATTACTTAAGAATGCCATAAGAAGAACATTCTTCAAAAAATTTCATTCCTTTTATTGTTTTATTTTTGGTGTTTCCATGTGAACAAATATCGCGTGTGTATAACTTCATTCTTCATATTTTAAGTAAATAACGATTAACGGTTCATGTGAAACTTTTCTCCGTTCATGATTTATGATTTATGAACTTTTATGGAAATTTCACTTTATTTTGTTACGGTTACTTACGGATTTTATATTATCTTACGCATATTAGGTTTAATTATTAATAGATAGTATTTAATTCAATAGGGTTATTTTTATTACAAATAAAAAGGAATTAATATGTAGATATGTACTACAAGAAAAATTACCAAATAAAATATTATATTACTATAAGAATATTATATTTTAAGTCTTATGATATATTAAATCCACAGATTTTTTATATAATTATTGTAATTATAATTAAAAAATATAAATAAAAAGAAATATTTTTTAACAATATATTTCAATTAAGGTATTTCAGAGTCTTCCTAGTAAAAAATACTGCAAACAATCTTTTTAATTTAATATTTATGTACGTAGTTTTTGGACAAAACCCATCAAGGTTATTTTTTTCAGGTTTTAAAAAATCCTTAAGGAAATCAGTTTAAAAAAGAATATATTTTTTTTTTATAAAAATTTATGCGTTAACCACCTGTATAGTCAAGAAACTTTTAATTTTAAATGGGTATTTAATGAAAAAATGCTTTTATTTTATTTTTACAGGATATTTTGTCTGTTGATAATACCGGAGATAAATTAAAAAAATTGTCTTATAATTTTATTTATTTCATCTCCAAGGAAAATTATATGATTTACTCTAAAATGTACAGAAAAATATATATTCCTTGTTACTAATGTCAGAATATTACTAAGTAAGAAATAAATATATTATTACCTTTTGATTTATAGTTATTATTGCTTTACATAGGGTAACATTTCGGTCATTTTTCTACCAAACAGGGTTGTCAAAAATCATGATTTATTTTAAAAAAATCAAAAATCATTGATTAAAAAAAATCTAATAAATTATGATTTTTTTTTAATTTTTAAAGATATCTAAATATTACTGCACTTTTTAATTGTTTTAAGAGCAATATAAATATTTTATTTCATAAACGAAAACGATATCTGTAATAAAATCAAAACAATTCATCTGAATAAAACTAGGAAGAATAACAAAGGAATTTACTTTTAGATACACATTTAAATACTTACATTTTTCTTCTGTTACATGACAAATAAAGTGATAAAATGTCATTTCATTTTAAAATATTGTTATATGTAAAACATGTTTTTATTGATAGTTGATAGTTTTATAGTAAATAATTAATTTTTTATTATAATTTGTGTTTTTTTGTATCTGTGATAAAAAAATCAGTTGATTTAAATCAAGATTTAAATCAGGTCAACCCTTAATGCTATTAAGTAATAAATAAAATTATTAGTACCTTTTGATTTATACTTATTATAGTTGTACACACTATTTCAAAAATCGATCTTTAAAAGAGTATTTTATTGATTTCGAAAATATTATTTCGGCCATTTCTCTAACAAACATTCAACTCTATGTATTTTTAATCTAAAAATGTAGATGGTCAATTTTGATTTATTTGGTTTAATGCGTTTTGATTGTTGTTAATTATTAACTAAATAAAAATATCACTGATCTATAAGATCAATTTCAAATGTTATAGATTGGCATCCTACGCTATTAAAATGCAAGTAAAACATTACATGTTGTCTATTTAGGAATGTTGTGCCACATATGAAAATAAATTAAAGGCATAAAATTCTCAAGAAATTTAATCAAAAACTTCCCCTTCCTATAAGTCAATATATAAAAACCTTCTAAATAAAATAATAAATACACTGTTAAGTACATATTTATTTGAAATAGACAAAAATTTTATATAGATTTTTAAAACAATTAAAAAGTGCAGTAAAACTCAGATATCTTTAAAAATTAAAAAAATCAACCCTGTCCACAAATGATAATAAATCGAAGGCAAAATTCTCTAGAAATTTAATCAAAAACTTCTCTTCCATATAAGTCGATATATAAAAATTTTGAACATAAAATAATAAATATGTTGACAAGTACTTAATAAATAAACAAAAATGAAACAATTGTAGTGTACTCACATAACAAATGCAAATCCTAGTACCACTCACAACACTCCGTACCGATCTGTGTGTAAGTAGCCACTGAGTGGTGTAGTGGTGCCTCCACCATTTACTAGCCACCACCACGATGCGTTGTGCAACTAGAAAGTAGCTGACGTAGCACTGGCGGGAGGAAGTAACCTCCAACCTGGCTTTGACACACATGCGGAGAAATTCTGCAAGGCTGATGAAAGTAAGAGGAGCTGAGTCGTGGGTTCGAGACCCGGCACGGCAAAAGGGTGGCGAAATTTTAAATTTTGTACTGTGAGTATTTTTGAACGTGAAACTGTTGATTGAAAAATACATACCGTTATTGTGTTCCCGCTTAATTCTTGTTTAGTTTTCTAAGTTTTGTATAAATGTTATAAATATTGTTAATGCATGTTATTTTAAGTTATATATTGTACATATTTCATGTTTCATTTATTTTATTATTGTATTTATTTGTACTTGTTGCCGACAATATTGCCCATTGCTCCCATCATAAAATATATTACATGTATCCCTGATACATAAAATCCTAAAGTTCTATCCCAAAACTATTCTTTGTAAAACGCCGACAACTTTCCTTTTTATAACTTAGTTCAATAATCCTTAAACATCCAAAACCACCCCCACTTCTTGTCCATACCAAATATCTTCACTTCAAACTCACACACAGTCATCATCAAGCATCAATTCAAGACACTTCTCAATACCATCATCAATTTCCAATATCATACATTCTTCAAGATCACCAGAGTATCTCCGTACCGCCACGACACCCCGAATCCACGACTGAAATATTGGCCAAGTGCACCAGAGAACATTTTTCGCCGTAAATAAAAATTTATATGTAGTTGTACTGTGTGTTTCTTTGCAACTTAAAACCTTGGTATCACGAGTACACAACACCGTGAATATTTTTTAACGTGAAACATGGAGATTTATCATATCTATGGTTAAGACGCAGAATAGGTTTATACAGAAGCGACAGTAAGAGAAACGAAAATTAGAGAGAGATGTTGAAGGTGTACAAATTTAAAGGGCTCATTGTTTAAAATCGGAAAGTTTCCTCACATCTGAGAGAGAGATAGGGGAAGAGCACAAATTTAAAGGTCTACACAATGCTTCAAGGTCATACAACTGACTAACGGAACATGAAAGGTACCGACACAGAGTGTCGTTTCTGTGTGTAACTATTCTGTGGTTAAGACTTGATATTTGATTGACTACAATGTATACTTGCTTGTCTCATTTAAAATGAAACATAGGGAAAGAATTTAACATTTGCTTTTCGGGTAATAAAATTTTCTGACAGGTTTGCATCAATGCAGTGCAACAATTTAAAGAATCTTTAGTAACTTTAGAGGAAATTGTAGAATAGTAGAATGGTCTGCTAGATCCGTTACACATCTAGATTCTTTTTATTGTGACCTTTAAAACCAAAAGTTTGTACTGGGGAAAAATCTTCAAAATTATGAATTAAAAGTTCAAATTCAAAACATTTCTCAAAACATTACAATTGCCCAAATATCAGTGTATGTAACTCAAAAATTTTATAGCAAATTGAGTCATTTCTTAGCAGTTAATGTACGAATTTTTGAAAATTTATTGTGAATATTATTTAATTGTTCGTTTGACTTGTGTAGGAGACCATTTTACTGTATTATCATTTCCTTTAATGTAATAAATGACTTTTAAAACTGTTGTTGCACTTGGTGTAGGCCTATCAGAAAATTTTATAATCCAAAAAGTAAATGTCAAAGTCATTCCCTGTTTCATTTTAAATGAGACAAGCAAGTATACATTGCTGTCAATCAAATATCAAGCCGTAACCATGGATATTATAAATGCTCGTGTTTCACGTTAAAAATACTCACGGTATATATTTTTTAATTAACGGTGAAACCTGGGGTTTATCAAATCCATGGTTACGACTTATACTAAACTGACAGCAATGAATGAAGAGAAGTATTAAATTTAGTGTTTCAGAAAATGCTAGACAAGAACTATAAATTTCAAAGCAAGACAAGGCAAGAAACTGTCTTGCAAGAAATATGCAAGAATAACAAAATTTTATTCAATTCTTGTACTCTTGCATTTTTTTTTGTTAATTTATTAAAAGAATCTACCTATAAATAAAGAAGTACAAAAATATTTAAATATTAAAAAACAGACTATAATTCTTTGTATTATACTTACGTAAATTTTAGTTTCAAAAATATATATATTAGCAATGGACTGAGAGTTAAGGCACAAAATGTTTTCTTATAACTAGGGATGCTTTGATTAAAGCTTTTCTGCTTATACAGATGTCGCTGTTATATTAAAAATACGTATAGTATGTGCAGCTATACGATTTTTGTTTTTATAATATTTATTTAATAATAATACATAATTGTAATTATTTATTAAAGAAAAAAATATACGTGTGATAAAAGAGTATTTATATGTTCAAGATCATTTGGAAATATTAACGTGCAAGACAAGATATATGCAAGAAAATGACGACCAAGAAAATATTTTTATATGTATATAAGAGTAATGAAAGACAAGATAGACTTAAATTTCTTGTCTTGCTTTTCGGGATAAGATAAGAAATTACTAAACAAGGCAAGATATTTTGTCTTGTAAAACACTACTAATTTCATCTTCCAAATCATTTTATCATCCACACATTTTTATGTTCCAATCATTTTATGTTTCACACATTTTATCTTTTTTACATTTTCTCTTCTGAAATATTTAACACTGAATATTTTATCTAATTATAAGTATGTTAATTGTATGGGCAATAAAATGAATGAAAGCTACAATTACAAGTCCAAGTATTAATATTCATTGTCTATTTTGATTAAAAATTTTAAAATATAAATATTTAGTGTTAGTTAAGGCCAAATTTAAAAAAATAGAGGGTATTTTGTATATAATTATACTATACTGCGTATTTTTATTTTTATTTTTGCATATTAGTGTATATTTTAACACTTTTTTAAAAAACAAAAATGTATTTTTGAGGTATTTTGTTTTTTTTTTTAAATGAAACCAATACATTACAAGAAATATATTTTGATCGACCTTTTAACAAATGAGACTTTATATAAAATATATGCATTGAAACCATTACAATCATATTTAATTTTTGTATCAGTGTTTTAGAACTGCTTAGATCTTAAGTAATTGTTGTTGAAATTATAACACAAAATAGTATTGTCGAATAAAATATATAAAAAAATGAACAAAAGCATTTATCAGCTTTCACGAAAAAGATGACTTTTTTTGAGTTTCTTCCAAGAAAGAGCTTGGAGCGTTTTGTGAATTTGAATAATGAATTCGAGATTGCATATTCCTCTTTATTTTTGTTATAATTATCTGAGATATTTATTACATTTATACCTACATTTCCGGAAATTTTCTACATAAAACACTGCACATTATTTTTGCATGTTTATTTTAAAGAGCATATTTATATTTTTTTTTGCATATACCGTGTAAATTTTGATTTTTTAATGCATATTGTATAATAAAACTTATATAATAATATACTATTAAAATTGTAAGATATCATTGACAAATATGTGGGTAACTAACATAAAAGATTTAAAACAATTTTGTCCTCTCTAATATAAATTGGATGAAGGTGAAACATTCATTTTATGACTTTTTATTGATACCGTGAATTCACGTTATCATAGTACGTCTATATAAATAAATAAACAAATAAATAGTGTTTTATAGCTCAACATTCATATAAAGAACAGGGTCTCCAATAAACAAATACTTATTTATTAACAATTGTTCTTATATTTTAGTGGTGTATAGTATTTTCTACGGAGTACGCAAATGATAGTAAAGGTTTCAATGAAATCAACAATACATCTTTATTCATATAGAAATATACATTCATTTGCAAGGAATGTTTGCGAATTTGCAATTTTCAAAAAAATTGTAATTTAGATTAGTTTTCATTGTTTAAAAGTAACGGATCATTAATAATAAACAGGATACCTGGAAAAATTAAACTACAATTTAATCAAACCTTAAGCTTCCGTACCTCACATGTTTAGAAAAACTGGTGCATATAGCAATTACTATAGCTTTTTTTCTCAATCAAAATCAGGGCATGTAACCGAAAAAAATACTGGTTAACGGTTAACCCTTATAGAGAATGTTATAGTAATAACGGTTTTAGTTCGAAAACCGGTTTTTGAAAATTGTAAACCGGTTTAAACTGGGTAATATATCGGTTTAAAATAAACGTTAATGTTCGCTAAAACCGTTTTTTTTTGTTAACAGTTACTGGTATTTTCAGCCTTAAAAATATCGCTTACCTAAAATTATGGTTAAAGTTCGCAATTTTCATTCAAAACTAACTACACAAAAATGATAAAATTTCAAAGTAACCATAGAAAAAATATAACTACTCATATTATATCAACACGGCATATTATCAATTATTGTGTGAAAATGAATTTGTCACACATTTGATAATAATAACATATTTTTACCGTAGAGGAAATTAACCGATGTCATTTCTTAAATTTATCTCGTAATTGTAAGTGACCCCTTTGGAAGTACAACTTGAATTACAGTTATTTTTCTTAAATATACCTAATTACGTCTTTTTACAAGTATGAATTTAAACGTCATATAATACTTTTTCAAATTTAAACATTAAGTTTGCCAGTTTAACAATTTTAAGCAAAACCGAGATAGACATTCGAGCTAGCACTGAAAATGTTACTTTATGTCCTTGCTTTTGCTATGAAAAATAAATTTCATTTATGCCTGATAATATTTTTTTTATTCATATACTTATAAATTTATATATAAACATACTTATATACCTACGATATGAATAAAATCTTTGTACAACTAACAGTTTGTTCATCATTTGCAAACACATAGGTCACAGGAGAAAATTTTCACTTAAAAATTGATATACCGGTTACCGCGATAAATATTTCACTCGTGTTTTCAGTAATATTCTTATTTTACTTTGTTTTCCTTCAGAAAAAAATGGTTTAGGACCCCATTTCTATTCATTGAAAAAGGTTTATAAACTCTTTAGATAATAGTAAATTATATTATAACAAGCGAATGAAATAAGTACACGAACTAGATTTTCAATGTATAATTCTGTTATTAATTATTGCAGTGATTTCAAGGTCACGATGTGGGCGACACGACAGATAGGTCAAGACTCGTTTTAGTTACATTTCTACTATGCTGAAACATCGAAGGTGCGAGAATATTCCAGAGCTTAATTGCTCGGGCTATTTAAGTCCGAGCAGAAAAGACCACGAGTGGTTATATAAATAGTTGTTGATATAAATATCGTGTTAATAAATAGTCTGTAGCATTAAGAGTTTAAATAAATATTGTTAGTGTTTTAGTCTTTAGTAAGAGTAAAATAAATAAATAGTTTAAGCTTATCGAAGAAGTAATTGACTATATAATTACCATTCCCTATCACAGACCAAAATTCCATCTCTCCTACCTGTCCATCTCACCCCCACTTACCCTATTACAATTTTGTATATTTTTACATTTTTTTGCTACGAATTATATACGTATGTAGACGTAACAGTCTAAGGCAAGCATAAAAATTAGTAGGGTAGGCGATGCCCTGGCCTACCCCTAACTACTAACCCTAACAGAAATCTGCGGCAGTTATGATACTCATAACAATTTTAGATATGTTAATAGCGAAATGTTAAATTTGGTATGATTATAGGATTTTCCATTTTTTTTGTTGTTTACCCAAAATTTGAAAATAAATCACATTTTTTTCAACACAGGTAAAAATAATATCATTTGCGTCAATAAGAATCCATACTACAAAATAATATAAATCAAGAATCAATAAACAATTTTTTGCCCTAAAGAAAAACTACAGGCAATACCATGTTTATTAATTCATTCAAATGTTCCGCTTTCAAAATATGTATCACCAAAACCCTAATTTCTCTACTATAAATTTAATGTGATGAATTATAGACAGTATGTTAATGAAGTACGGTTTAATTCACAGGAACTTTCTGTTGAGTAAAGAGCTCTACTTTTTCCACGTGTAGGTAATTAATATGAAGAATTGTAAAAGTTAGAAATTGCCTATTGGGTAGTGTCTTTCTTACAGAAGTGTTTTGTTGGTTGCAAATTACGTCTCAAGTATTATGCAGCAACTAAATTATTGTAACATGATAGAAAATACGGCCCTGGTTTCCATCTTGTTTATAGACTGCATTTCTTCCTTTGGCATCTAGACGTTGGCATTTTGATCATAAAAATTAGAAATCATTTTAATGTAAGGCGCATGCGTTAATTGTGAAATTAAACTAAAAAGTTGTAAATAGCTAATTTTTTAGTTTAATACTTTGAATTTACGCATAAACGCCTACAATAAAAACCATTATTTCAATGTTTTAAATTGAAATTTTTAATTTAATTTTTGAATTTAATTGTCTGTATATGTCAAGCGTTAAAGAATGTAGAAGATGCAATTCACCTATTAGAATGCCTTGCTTACAAGAAAGTTACGCTGGTTGTATCTTAAATTTTAAGATGTGGGAGTTCTTTGTTGGTAAGTATGAAAAGACAGTCAGTGGCAGAAACCTTTTTGGGGCGCTTACTAAATTACACAAAATATAGCTTTTCTTCTTTTTAAAAGTGAGTTTATAAAATTAATAATTAACAGTATAATAGTTTATGTATGTAGTAATACTAGGGGAAGTAATTCCCAAAGCAGCTGATGCCGTATTTTTGCGTAAACCTGAAAAAATTTGAAAATATCGAATTTTTAGATGGAAAATTTTCAAATTTTACAAAATTTTGTATGTAATATTTTTTTAAAGATTTAGTTACGCTGATACCAAATCTACAAACAGAATTTAATTATCTCTTTTCGTTTCGGAGATATTTGCTCTGAAAGTTGTACCTCAAAAAAGTGTGTTTTTTTAGTATATTTCAAAAATGAGTTGAGATACATTCTCAACGACTTTACCATTCGATTCTACGGAAAAAAATACATAAAGAAATGTTTTGTCCACATATACGTTCTTTGGAACGATTAGGTGAAAAATGACAAAAATGAAAAAAACCTAAATTTCAAATTTTTGCTCCGAAACTTTTTGTCATCAAAATTTTTCATATTTTATACTTAAGTAGATATTAGTGCGCTGATTTCAAATTTTCAAACAGAATTCAATTATCTCTTATCGTTCTCCAGATATTCGAGGTCAAAGCTATACCTAAAAAATTAGGTTTTTTAGGTGTACCCTTAAAATGGTTAGGTTTACGACTTCGGCGACCTCACCAATCGATTCTACGGGCAAAATTACATAAGTGTACCAATTTTCAGATTTTTATCTCAACAGTTAGAATTTCTAGAAGGAAAAAACTGAAAATGGCTAAAATCGAAAAAAATCGCAAGGGGTTCATCAGGCATTTTTTTCGATTTTGGCCATTTTCTTTTTTTCACTCTAAAAATTGAATCTGTTGGAATAAAAATCTGAAAATTGGTATACTTATGTAATTTTGCGCGTACAATCAATTGGTGAGGTCGCCGAAGTCGTAAACCTAACCCTTAAAGAGGTATACCTAAAAAACCTATTTTTTCAGGTATTGCCAAAACTCAACTTTGAACTCTAATATCTCGAGAACGGTAAGAGATAATTCAATTCGGTTTGAAAATTTGATATCAGCGTATCGATATCTACTTAAGTCGAGAATACGAAAAGTTTTGGAGAAAAAAAGTTCTTTGGAAAAATTTTGAAATTTAGGTTTTTTCGATTTTCTTATTTTTCACCTAATCGTTCCAAAGAACGTATATGCGAAGAAATCATTTCTTTATGTAATTTTTCCCGTAGAATCGACTAGTATAATCGTTGAGATTGTATCTCTACTCACTTTAGAGATATAGCCAAAAAACACACTTTTTTGAGATGCAACTTTTACAGCAAATTTCACAGGAACGAAAAGACATAATTAAATTCTGTTTGAAAATTTGAAATTAGCGCGTGGAGATCTTTCAATTTACACTATTTCCCAAAATCTAAATTTTGGGCACAAAAATAAGTATTTCTGGGTTATTTCGCGTTTGTCAACACAATTTTAGATTCAATACTGTTGTTAAGTTTATTTTAACTCTATACAAGTTTGATATGGGATTACAGGTTTTGAAAACAAATAAAAGTAAGACAAAGCAACAGATTAAAATCAAAAACGCGTAATAAAGAAAATAGTTCCTTGAAGAAAATTAGAAATTTGTATTTCTTCCCATTTTTGAAATATACCCAAAAACACACTTTTTTTGAGATACAATTTTGAGAGCAAAAATCTCAGGAAAGAAAATGACGATTAAATTCTGTTTGTAAATATGAAATCAGCGTCTGTCAATATAGACTATAAAAACAAAATTGAATTTTGAATTTGTTAATTTTTTACTGATCCATCCAGTTATAACATTTAATAAATAGTATATTTATTCATTAAATGATTATACGGACAATGATTGTATAGCCTATATCAAATTCCAACAGTATATTACATACCTAGATATTAACCACAAGCAATACAATGTTGTACATGGGTATAGTATCATGTAAAAGTGAAAGTATACTATTTGGTACAACATTGAAGTTATTATGGTTGCCGTAGTATGATTATACGAACTAATAGTTCTATATACCACTGCCATATGGATTTCAGAATAATGAAAATATTGTAAGAATATATCAGAATATGAACTAAAAATAAAATTAAAATAAAAGTATGAGAAACTCATAATTGTTGCCCTATAGTCAATTAGATCAAATTTACTCTTCAAAAAACCATTTAATATAATGTTTACTACCTGTCGGAGCCGGAGGGGTGTTTATTCGTTGTGAAGTACTCTAATTTTTACCTTAATGTAATTAGAAAAAAATCCCCCTCCGTAAAAACTAGTCACCGTAATGTCTACTACCTTGTGAGAAGGGTGCTCACTCAATGTGAAGTACTCTAATTATTTCCCTAATGTAGTTAGATAAAAATCTTCCTTCGTAAATATCTAAAGTTTACTACCTAAGAGAAGGTGCTCAGTCACTGTAAGGTACTCTAATTCTTGCTCTAATACAATTAGATAAAAATCAACCCTGTAAAAACCAGTCACCGTAATGTTTATTACCTGAGAGAAGGGTGCTCACTCATTGTGAAGTACTCTAATTCTTGCCATAATTAGTTCAAAATCACCCTCCGTAAAAACCAGTCTCCGTAATGTTTACTACCTGAGAGAAGGGTGCTCACTCACTGTGAAATACTCTAATTCTTGCCCTAATGTAATTACATAAAAGTCACCCTCCGCAAAAACCGATCACTTTTACAGTTATTCTTCCAATTAAGCGAATATTTATCCCATCCAGAGTTTAAATTATGTATTAGTTATTAGTTTGATTTATTTGTGATTTGAACCAAAAAAAAAAGAAATTGACTGTATTTATTATTGATTATACATAAATTATTTATTACCCAAAAAGTGATAATCTCTTCAGGTGAAAATCGTGATGACCTTTATTACTTTCCTTATCAAAATAAAATCTTTAATTTATTACCATATATAATAAATTAAGTTTTTCATTAAATACGTCATTTCAAATTTGGAAACACGTACTATAAACTTTTTTAAATATACTACATTCACATGTTATTGAGATTAATAATTATTGTTTTCACACCATAAAGCAAGTGGACAAGCTTGTGAAAATAAAAAAAGTTATAAACATACAATACATAAAAGCAATAATATAAGTATTAAATTTTATCTCCTACTGTAATGATGATAATTAAAATTTACACGTGTGGCTTCTTCGTTCACAAATTAATGAACAATGTACATTAATTCATTATTTTCGCGTTTTAAATTCTAAGAACAACAGAATTAATGCACGTATCAACAAAATATACGTAGAAGGTGATAAGTCTGTTTTTAATAAAATGTTTTTGGTGTTGTGATATTGAAATGTTATGTTTTACTTTTATTTTGAAAACATATTTATCCTCAAAGTTTATAATTAGTAAATGTACCAATCAAATATAAATAATGATGATACAGGAATTTTCAAGGAATTGAGGAATGAGGAATGAGGAATTTGACCATATTTTTTTCCTCCATTTTTTTTTACAAAAAATAAAAATACCAGTATTTATTAAATGACTTATTGATAATTCCGGAGATAAATAATAATAAAATTTTGGAAAGGGGATATGTGACGTCATGTAGGAAACTTAGAGAATTTGAATGCATTCGATAAAAATCATCTATCATAGAATTTACATTTGGAAGGTTACCCAGGTTCCATTTTTAAAACTATATATGTAAACACTAAACAGCCTTCAAAAACCATAGGACATTGACAATTTTGACAGATGAGTACAAATGTTTCAATGTCAACCAAATTTAAACCAAAACAATCTGTTGTGTAATATCAAAATATTTGCCTGTATTGATATCTTATACATTGTTTCATAAAAAGTTACATTTATCTAGTTTTAGCATTGTAAACTGCTCTCTCATTTTCCTATGTGACGTCAGAGATATGACGCCGTTACATAAATTTGAATTTCAAATGTTAATTACAGTGAAATTATAAGATAATATTATAGTTTTGTCATAATTATATATACTCACAATTTTTATTTTTTAGTCTGCATACTTTTTTTACTTCAATTTGGCAATGATCATATAGTCCATTAATATTTTTGAAGAAATAATAAATAAATTTATGTAGATACTAAGGCCGAGGATTTACTAGAAAATCTTTTTGTAAATAACATCATTATCTTATTTTTTATTTTCTTCTATTTCTGTTACTTCTCCTATTTTTAAATCCTCTTCTATTTCTTGTAGTCTTTAGATCTGGGTTTCCCATATCTTCTTTTCTCTCGTGGTTTGTGCATCAATATTGACTTTATTATATCAGTTTCTTTTAATTTTCGTTCATGTCCCAGCCGTTTACCATTTGATTCCCTGTTGCTTTATTTTCTTAACTATGTCGTCCTCTTCTAATTCTTGTTCAATTTTATGTCTACATTCGTTTTTTACAATTTCTACTATTCCTGGAATTGTTTATAGCATTGTTGAATCCAAAGATTTTTTCGAGGGAAAAATGAATTTGTTTGAAGAAAAATAAAATAGTGAATTGTTTTGTCAATTAGAGATAGTGCGAACGTGTAATTATAAAGCAAATAGGAAGTTTTGAATAGGAAAATTTATCCGTTATCCATAGTAATTACACTATAGTTAAACGTTTAACTAAGAAAATTATTTAATTGTTTGAATAATTTACGGGAAATGTTGTAAACTAATGGACAATACGTAAGAACGTTATTCACTTTACGCAATTTTATATATTCCACGGAAAATGCATAAATTATATAAAGCACATATCCGTATAAGTACTATAATTATAATGGATCTTATTTTTTAAAAGTCTACTTCGTTTTATTTAAACAAGCCATTTTGTTAAAAACTACTTAAATAAAATAAAATTTGTGAAGTAGTCTTCGAATGTGACTGGTCTTTTTCCCAATGTCCACATGAATTTGTTTTCCCTATTACCATAGCAACCCATAATCTTGCAATATTTCTATTTTTCTAGCGAAAGAAAAATTAAAATTCATCTTTCAGGACGAATAGCACCAATAATGCAAACAAAACTTTATTTTTTCTAGTGTCTAACAAAATTTGGTTTACCATTTAAATTGTAATAAAGCATTGTTATAGCTATTAACATATGTTATGATAGTTATGAGTATCATAACCGCAGCAGATGTCAATTGAATTCCGAACTCGGAGAACGAGGATTTTAAGACATCTAAGGCCTGGTATGATACATAACATCAATGGTTTGGTCAATAGTTTACCGGTTTCACGTTATTATTAAATATTATTTTATAAAATTCTATTGTAAGTAATATTTTCGTGATCAAGTTTGTATGGGTTGATATGAAAGCTATATTATCCAATTGTCCCACCTTATTTTGACAACTCTGTACATTAATATTATACCATACTGTTTTGTCAAAATTACACGGCACACAATTATGACTTAGTTACCCTATTTACTTTTGTCTATGTAAACAAAGGCTTAATATCCTGAAACATAGTAAAAAAGTTAGCTGGTAACTAAGTCGAAACTGTAACCGTACTGTAATATTATTACCGTACTGTGAACTGACTTGGCAAAATAACAATTGGATAATATAACTATAACTATGGTGTCATATCAACCCATACAGACTTGATCATAAAAACGATATTGACAAGAGAATTTTACAAAATAATATTTATTAATAACGTCTTCATTTTCTGAAACCGGTAAACTATTGAACAATCCACGGATGTTATGAATCATACCAGGTCTTAGGTATCTTAAAATTCTCGCTTTACGAAGCTCGAAACTCAATTATTCAATTGATATTTGCGGCGGTTATAATACTCGTAACAATCCTAGGTATGTTAATAGCTATTATTGAAATAACACATTAATCGGTTTACAACAAAGTGCGAACTTCAAAGGAAACTTTGTACGTAAACCAATTTCTTAAAACATAATACTATATTTACGTACATAGTTTTCACGTTTCATAGAAACCTGAAATAATAAACAATTTCCAGCCTTGGCAGTGGAATCTGACATTGAGTAGCGTGCAGTTTAACACGAAACATGGAAAATGCATACGGTAACAAGCTTTGGGAGGACGTACAGATCGCTTTGCCCGTACCGTGTAATTACACGAGATTGATTCCGGGTTGGCAGGTTCGACATTGGAGAGCAAAACAAAATCCCACTAGGATTTTTCTACTTGGATATACATACTGTATTCATTTTTTTCTTTTTTCAAAAAAATAATAAATCAAAATTAATTATATTTTTTAACATAACTTGTCCAAATCTACAGGGCAATATTATTTTTTTGTAACACCTCTAGTCTGGTGATTGGTGATGGTCTCCGAACGAAATCCATCAACGATTTAAATAAATAAAAAAAGATGGTCAACTTGTTGATGTATTACTTCACCTCCGATTTTGATGAAATGAAAAAGTTCTTACTAAGCATGTCAAAGATGGGAAAAATAATAAAAAATTCTGTTTATTTATTTTTAATGCTATTTAATACACTTAACGTAACGTAATCCAACTTAATCTAACCTATCTTAACCTAACCCAACCTAATCTAACCCAGCCAGACCTAACTTAACTCAACCTAATCTAACCCAACCCAACCTAATAGAATCTACCCTAACCTCACCTAATCTAACCTAATCCAACCTAATTTAACTTAAAACATCACCCTAACCTAATCTAAAATAATCAACCCTAACTTAATCTAATCTAACCTAAACGAACCTAACCTTAACTAACCTCACCTAATATGATCAGATTAGGTTAAGTTAGATTGGGTTAGGTTAGATTAGAATAAGTTGGTTTAAGTGAAGTTAGATTAGGTTAGGTTGGGTTGGGTTAGGTTGAGATAGTTTAGGTTAGGTTAAGTTAGATTTGATTAAGTTGTGTTAGGTTAAGTTAAGTATGCTTAGATTAAGTTGGGTTTGTTTAGGGTAGGTTAGGTTAAGTACGTGTGTATGTGTGTACACACATTTTCTATTAAATAACTTTAAAAGTAAATAAATTCTATTTCAATATGAACCAAGTCTGATGTCCATATTTAATTATTTTTTTCATATCTTTCATGCTTAGTAGGAACTTTTTGCCAAATTTCATCAAAATCGGGTGTGAACTAATACAATGACAAGTTGACCAAAAAAAATTATATATTATTTTTGGATTTCTAACAATTATCAACAATGCAGAAAAAATTGGACACGTTTATCAATATAAGCATTTAATTCATACTACAAATGAAGTTATTTATAGCAAACACTTGTAATTCATGTAATATGCAAATAAGTAATTTTACTACAATGTTCTATTTGTGTAGTGTTGTCATACAAACTCGTGCTAATATCTAACATAAAAAGTAATATAATTTTTTAACAGTTAATGATATACAGTTACAACAATTTTTTGAATGTGAGACTGGAATATTTCAAGGCAAATGAAACCGAAATGCGTTGCAAATGCTGGGAATAATATTTTGTTTACTGAAGAAGGCTTTTTATACTAGGTCATTTTAATTTGTTCTTGAATTTTATTTAGACAGCAACAATAAATAGCAAACATTGAGAAACATTTGTTTAGTTTTATATGACAAATATAGTACGTTTTCTTTCAATTAGCCACTTTGTCGTAAAATGATTTAAGTATTGTCCTAATACTGCAATATACCTATACCTATATATATATATATATATATATATATATATATATATATATATATATTTTATTTCGAATTTTATACCTTCAAGACCCTGTTATATTTATAGTTTCCATAATAATTCTACATGTTACAAACCTTGTGTTTATTAATTATATCATTTTAAATGACATTCAAATTTGGCTACTACCTACATTCGTCAGTTTTGTAAACTATCACGTTTTATTGAATTATACAGTTTTTACTAAATTCATGTTTTATCTGTTAAACTGAAAATTATAACCCAAAATAATTAAACAGGTTCGTAGACATAGTGTATTAAGTATTAGGAAGAGTAAAAACAATTTACTGATCGAAGAAATGGGTATTTCTTTCCGATCCTTTTCTAATGAGATAAAAAACTAGTAGACATATAAAAACATTATTTTTAATTTCTTAAACTACAGCACGGGAGTTTATAAATCACCTAGTTTTAAAAATAAATTCTTGCAATTACTGGCCGTTATGGGATATATGACCACTGTCGAATTGAAGGCAAACAAATATAAAAACTAAAAAACTTAGTGATTACCAATAATAATGATAAAAATTATATATTATCTTATAATTTCACTAAAATTATAGCATGTGAAATTAAAATTTGTGTAACGGCACCATATCTCTGACGTCACATACTCACATAGGAGATTGAAAGAGCAGTTTACAATACTAAAATATTTTAAAAATTAAAATTTAATTTTTTTAAAATCTTGTTATTTGTGCTTGTGTTTTTGTCTTAAATAATTGCGAAAATAATTCGTTAGGTACCAAGCATTTATCAATAATTGTATTATTGGTAAACTGCACGTTAATTTTAATAGCAATAAATAAAAGAATTTGCTGAACTTTTTATTAGACGTTGCAACCAGTAAAAGCATATACCGCATCCTCATCTACACACCCACATTCGTCACTACAAAATGTTAAAATCTGCTTGTAAGGACCTTGAAAGTGTTTATTCATCCATCTCTGAATTTGCGATTTACACCAATGTTAAATTTGTGACAATGAAGGTCCTCTTCCTTCTAGGAATAACCTGCCATAAAAATTAAAATTCGGTGGTCACATTAGTTTTTTTATAAACCGTTACGTCAAACATATATACAAAAACTGTTTCGCGAACTCCGATATTATCACTTCATTCTTAAAACGCAACATGATGAAATACATGTCAAATCGTAAGAATTTCAATTTATATAAAATACTTCCTTTCTTACATAACCTGATGTTTGTATTTTAACTAAAGTACTTAAACAGTAGCATATTTGAAATAGATTGAGTTGGGATAAAAAGTTCTTCAAGGTTTTGTCACGAAACAAAATAAAAAGATGGGCTTTTTGTTGTTTACAAATTGCCAAACTTGCATAACGTTTGTTTTCCCAGATTTTTTCTCTTACGTCAATTGATAAAAAAATATTTAGTTGCTTTAATATTCGAAGACATTTTAATCATATTTAAAGATCTTTTAAATTTAAATTTTAAAAATATGGCTTTAAACACACTCGTGTATTGCTGGTCACATTTCAAGTTGTAGAGCAAGCGCGCTAACCATTCAGCCAGCACTGCCCGTATAATTCCCAGCTATATTCTTGCTGGTATATATGTTGCCACATGGCTTTAAACACACTCGTGTATTGCTGGTCACATTTCAAGTTGTAGAGCAAGCGCGCTAACCATTCAGCCAGCACTGCCCGTATAATTCCCAGCTATATTCTTGCTGGTATATATGTTGCCACATGGCTTTAAACACACTCGTGTATTGCTGGTCACATTTCAAGTTGTAGAGCAAGCGCGCTAACCATTCAGCCAGCACTGCCCGTATAATTCCCAGCTATATTCTTGCTGGTATATATGTTGCCACATGGCTTTAAACACACTCGTGTATTGCTGGTCACATTTCAAGTTGTAGAGCAAGCGCGCTAACCATTCAGCCAGCACTGCCCGTATAATTCCCAGCTATATTCTTGCTGGTATATATGTTGCCACATGGCTTTAAACACACTCGTGTATTGCTGGTCACATTTCAAGTTGTAGAGCAAGCGCGCTAACCATTCAGCCAGCACTGCCCGTATAATTCCCAACTACATTCTTGTTGGTATATATGTTGCCACATGGCTTTAAACACACTCGTGTATTGCTGGTTACATTTCAAGTTGTAGAGCAAGCGCGCTAACCATTCAGCCAGCACTGCCCGTATAATTCCCAGCTATATTCTTGCTGGTATATATGTTGCCACATGGCTTTAAACACACTCGTGTATTGCTGGTCACATTTCAAGTTGTAGAGCAAGCGCGCTAACCATTCAGCCAGCACTGCCCGTATAATTCCCAACTACATTCTTGTTGGTATATATGTTGCCACATGGCTTTAAACACACTCGTGTATTGCTGGTTACATTTCAAGTTGTAGAGCAAGCGCGCTAACCATTCAGCCAGCACTGCCCGTATAATTCCCAGCTATATTCTTGCTGGTATATATGTTGCCACATGGCTTTAAACACACTCGTGTATTGCTGGTCACATTTCAAGTTGTAGAGCAAGCGCGCTAACCATTCAGCCAACACTGCCCGTATAATTCCCAGCTATATTCTTGCTGGTATATATGTTGCCACAAGGCTTTAAACACACTCGTGTATTGCTGGTCACATTTCAAGTTGTAGAGCAAGTGCGCTAACCATTCAGCCAGCACTGCCCGTATAATTCCCAGCTATATTCTTGCTGGTATATATGTTGCCACATGGCTTTAAACACACTCGTGTATTGCTGGTCACATTTCAAGTTGTAGAGCAAGCGCGCTAACCATTCAGCCAGCACTGCCCGTATAATTCCCAGCTATATTCTTGCTGGTATATATGTTGCCACATGGCTTTAAACACACTCGTGTATTGCTGGTCACATTTCAAGTTGTAGAGCAAGCGCGCTAAACATTCAGCCAGTACTGCCCGTATAATTGCCACCTATATTACTGGTATATATGTTGCCACATGGCTTTAAACACACATGTGTATTGTTGGTCTCATAGTGGTTTCCAGAATGTTCCGTTGTTAGAGCAAGCCCAGCCTGCTATCTGCCTTTTGAAACTCGCTCCAATTAAAAGGAAATTACTTTTGCTGTCGAAGGCCACATTTCATCTCACAAATGCCACTTCTTACAAACTATTTTGCAAAGGCCACTTTCTGGTCTTTATTGCCTGTGGCTGCCCAGCGCATATGCCTTTGATTTTCTTTCAAATTTCATCGGATCCAAGTGAGTCAAGGTTGCTGAGAGTTCTTTCACTTTTGGCAATGACTATTGCGCATTCGAGGAAAGTCTTAAGTTGTTGATGGAACGTAGACTTTGGAGTATATCGTGTGGTATGATTGGGAAATTTATATATAGCTTGAACTTTTAAGAATGTAAATTTTAACTTTTATACGTTAATCTTAATGAATATTTTAATAATTATTGATAATATACGCGTATAGCATTTAATGCACTTTTACAATTTAATACTTGTTTATTATTATTTTTAAACGGTATGTTTTATATTGCATAATAAGTGGACCACCAAAGGTAAAAACATTAATAGCACAGCTTATTAATTATTACCCATTTCAGGTTATGTCA
This sequence comes from Stenolophus ochropezus, assembly GCA_035578165.1. Taxonomy (NCBI): domain Eukaryota; kingdom Metazoa; phylum Arthropoda; class Insecta; order Coleoptera; family Carabidae; genus Stenolophus; species Stenolophus ochropezus. The sequence goes on along the minus strand of JAQOWZ010000028.1, from coordinate 508,586 downwards.
CTCTGCTTTTTCGTAGATTTTGATAGTATTAACATTTTGTATCTTACAAAACGTTTACCAATATTACAGTTGATGAAGAAAGTACTACAAAGTCCATGGGCGCCGACAACACGGGATAATATATATATATATATATATATATATATATATATATATATATATATATAATTCAATGGACAAAGAAGTCATGTGATGTCCACATCATTAATTGTAAATCTTATCTTCAGATTTTTGCTTTATTATGCCACTTAAAATAATATTCCATTCTGCAAAAGTGCACACTTAATTTTTACTCAAGCTTTTTATCATATTAACATAAAATTTTTGCTCCAGGACAAAAAGATCATCATATATTGTCATAAAAGTCTGGTCCCGTTTCTACTTTTTGCTTCCGAGCTGAAGAAACCTTGAAGAAATTTTATTGTTCGGTTTACGAAACCTGCATTTCGCGAACATCCACTCTAGTGATAAACTGGTGACTTTTTATCGCTTTTTATAAAATATTCTTTACAAAATTAAACGATAGTAATTCCGAATAAATCGTAGGTTAAGTGAGGGAGAGATGGACCGGTAGAAGAGATTGACTTTTGGTCTTAAAAGTACATAAGAGAGATGGATTTGTGGACTTAAAAGTACATTATAGTGATATCTCTCATAGGGCATGTTAATTTAGTTGTCTAGAGATAGCGTAAGTAACCGCCTGAAAATTAATTCAGTCAACACCAAACAATCCTAGATTTACTTAAAAAACAGCCAAAAACATTGTACCATATAACAGAATTAGATAATTACTACTTCGGTAGGTTTAACCTAATTATTTATGTACATACTTTAAGATTTGACGTAACATAAAAATGTGGTCCTATTAGTAAACAGTTATAAGTAATTTCGTGGTCTATTTAACCTCTGTTCTTAGGACAGATGGAGCATCTAAGCTGAGAAGAGATGTACCAGAGGATATTTATTGTTAAAAGGATTAATTCATCCGGTAAACAGGAAAAAATCATTCGCACATAGAAAGGTAGACGATCTAGTTGCTATTCCACGAGTTCTGGCTGAAGATTATGAAAACAAATATGTGGTATGCAACAAATATTATTTAAAAAAATGATAAAGAAGGATTATTGAATAAAATGTGTAATTTGTAGACGCTGTTCACACGAAGAGTGTACCACGTATGATAAATGACAACAATCTGTTAACCAGTTCATCTCTTCATAGCCTTGGTCCGTCTCACCTTTATTGTGGAGGAGATTTAAACTTTTTTGAATCTGAATAAAATATTTTTTTGTAGTTTTCAGAACACGGTTTAAATGTTTTCTTTGCTCTTATAAGTAAACCTAGATTATATGTTGTTATAAATAAATTTTGTTTTTTAAATATCATTCATTATTATAGACCAATAATTATTTTTCCTAAAAGTGGTCCATCTCACCTACACTTACCCAATTAACAATTGTGAAGGATTCATCTAAATGGAATTAGTTGTGCTAGCAATATTTGCACGGATGATTGTTGAGCAGTAAACAATTTCACAAGAGCCGGTCAGTAGAAATATTTACATAAAATAGGAACGGTGGAAGGGACATGTTTGTACACGCGAGCGAAGCGTCATCTAGGCCTTGCCTGTTGCGACACCCGCACATAACAAGGATCCGAGAAGAATGCAGCAAGATCCGAGTTACAAAACCAGCGCTTTACGACCGGCCTCAAAACACACAACGCTGTTCTACAACTAATGCAGATTCACTTTGTTCTTACATAGAGAATCAAGTAGAATCGTATCTTTGGATTTCGGACCATGGAAGCACTAAAAAGCCTTAGCTTAAAGGTCCATTCCTTACTTAATTTTGGAGATGAAAATACCTTATTTATTAATTCCAAAAACAATAACGGTTCGTGGCTTTAAATCATGAGGGTGCTTCAACTCACGAAATTTTCAAAGACACCGTGAATACGTGTTTCGATAAAATATCAAAATTATCGTAAAAATAATTAAAAAAAAATAAACATGAAAATACATATATTGTTTCGTTTTGATATTTCTTGAGCTTGCATTTCTCAGGTCATAATTGTGAATAATTCTAATGTTCTAAAATATAAACTAAGAAATATTCGATTTCTTTAACTCTGGATTGAGCTCTGCGTTCAGTAGATTAGGAATTAGAGCACTCAGAAGTGTTTGCTCTAATTCTAGGTCTGCTGAAACCAGAGCACATTCTGGAGCAGATTTAATTACTTTGGATTGTGCTCTGCTTTCAGTGGGTCAGGAATTAGAGCACTCAGTAGTGTTTGCTCTAATTTTAGGTCTGCTGAAAGCAGAGCACATTCTGGAGCATATTTAATTACTCTGAATTGTACTCTGCTTTAAGTGGGTCAGGAATTAGAGCACTCAGAAGTGTTTGCTCTAATTCTAGGTCTGATGGAACCAGAGCACATTCTGGAGCTGATTTAGCTGCTCTGCTTTCCTTATGTTTATTTTTTAAATGAGACAATCAATGTCAAAGTCAGGTCGTAACCATGGATACGACAAATCCCATGTTTCACTTTAAAAAATACTCGCATATTTGTGCTATCTTAACGATTTTTTCAAATCAAGAATATGCCAATATACAATTTATTTCAACAGGGTGGCATACTACTTCATTTTAGTAGAAATGTAAGAACACAACTAAATAAAACGTTTTCTAACCGGTGGATTGGAAGAGGAAGTTCAGTACTCTTGCCACCAATGTCTCTCAACGTCTTGATTCTTATGTCTTGGTGAAATCAATAAATGAATCTCATCCTTTCCACGACAATTTATATTCCCACCTAAGAGGTCCTTTGTTATGAACCTATAGTCTCGGGAAGATACAATTTATCAAAAACCAGTTATGTTGCCGGCCTAATAAAACAAGTCGATCGTCCCCTTTTTTGGACTAGACTTAGTATTAATGGGTATTAAAAAATGTGAAAAGATTCGTGTCTATATGTTCATTGAAAATATCTTTAAAGATGAACAAAACCAACTTTTTCCATTTTATTGATAAATGGATGTAACAATTACAAAATGCGTAGTTTACACAACGTTATAGTCCAGTAACGTTCGCATAAATTCTAATTTTGCAAGTGCGATTATTTCTCAACGGAGTGCAGCCAAAATATTTTAGAAACCAAACGAAGTGGTCTTAATTTGTAACTGCTTTTTAATGATGATTCGGACATGATGTAAGTGCACTCATTCCTAACAAAATATTACGGATTTTATATAACCGAATTTGCTAAATCATATTGCATTGTACATTAAAATTCAAAGTAGTTCTAGGTAAAGAATAACGATGTACGTAAAAGTAATTGGAAACTGTAGTCATTTCAGAACTGTGTCATTAAATAAATAACTATGTCATTAGGCTTTTTACTCAATTTAGTTACACTATATTTATATTTATTTTCTCGTAATCATAGAGATCTTATTTTTTCGACAATTGAAGACAAAGTTTTGTATAAACTATTACTCGATGTTTATATCTTCATAACACTTTTTTTACCTCCCGCCAATTTGTAAGGGGGGTTTTGGAATCTTACTAAAAATCGGATAGTAATACTTTTACGATGATGTCTGTCCATGTGTGTAGATTGAAGGATAGATGTTGTCGTAACGATTACTCAAGTATTAGTAAATAAAAAAGTTGAAATTTTGGATTCAACATTGTGACACTCTAGATTAGAACTGATTTTGGTATTAATCGTTCAACTGTAAGTGATGTTTTCATAAAGATCTGAAGAGTTTTTCTGAAATATCTTGATTAATTATGGATATATGAGAACTTTTGTAAATAATAATTTTATATTGTCATTAGCTAAAATTTTATAGTACAAATTGTTTCTACCTTGCCCCTATTTAACTATTACAAGTAATTAATGATTCGGTAAATTTGTTACAATTGCAGTTAATCTTTTTTACCTATAGAAATAAATGTTTTATATTTGATAGTAACAATTATTATAATTGACGTTGAAAATATTATGAAAATAATTATCAAATACTCTAAATTGTACTAATTATTTTAATAATTCATTTAATTGTGTCAGCAGTCAACGCACGGGTACTAATATATAATACAATTTTTTATCAATTGGGACTTGCGTTAAGTTTGACATTTCAGGATATTAACATGGGGTATAACTATTTCGAGTTACTGGTCAAATTTTTTATGAATCTTGGCGCAAGTTTTTAGTTTAAAAATCTTTTGTGTGAAAATTATCACATTGCATTAAAAATAAAGTATAATAAATGTTTAATAATATACTTCAGTTGCTAATGCAAAATTATTTACTTTTACAATTCTGTAAAACCACAAGACTTGTAAAAACATGAAATATGTTATCAACAAATAAAATCTTACTTTTATTTTGCTACACTTCGTTTTTGCTAATGTAACCCGTGTTTGTTTAACCACTTGTGAAATACAAAGAAAATGTTTGTAGCTCTTACCGATTGTTTACCTAAATGATAACTAATTTATATATTTAAGCTTATTTGTACACAGAATACAATTACAAAAACATGTCTATAAACTGACATTTATAAACAGCAAAAAGAAAAAAATAAGAGTAATTGATAAATGACAGGTTGACGTTAAGACAGGAGCAGACTTCCTTGAGGAAGTAAGGTCGAAGTATTTTCTTGATCTTTACGCGCACAAAGCTAAAGAAGGTAAATCATCAGACAATACAGATTTTGCACATTATTAATATTATTATTAATAAAAAAAAATGTCTCCAAAAAAGGTTAGGATTTTTTTTATATGGATGCGTATACTACATGAAATATCCCAAACTATAATTTTATTTCATAATTTTTTTTTTTTAAGATATTCATTGTGATAGTTTAAGCTGCATATAATGTTATTGATCTTATTATTGATTTGTATATTCTTTTTACCTCCCGCCTATCAATATATAGATAAGGAAGCTATTGTCTCTGGTCAAATTTCTCGAGTGTGAGTTTTCAACATATGAGCACGAATTAGGGTCCCTTGAATACGGTTTTACTGTTTTTACCGTGATATTTGTATGTCCGTGTTTGTATGTCTGTGACGATTTTTTGTCCACAATAAGTCCATGTAAAAAATAAAATATTTGGTATTTAAGATTTATATTCAAATATGATAAACTGATTAGATTTTGACTACAATTGGTTAACCAGAAATAGTACTTTACTTGAAGATTTAAACCATTTTTTTGCAAATTACGTTAGTATTAAATATAAAGATTTTTTATTATTCTACCCATCTGCATAATTACATTCATTTATAACTTCTAGCTAAACAGAAAAAAATATGTAAATTATAATAATTTTACATATCCTTTAGGCTGAGAAATTTCTATAGAACAGAGGAGTTATTCATATGTTCACAAAATTTGACATATGATGTAGGTACATTTAAAATATAAAATAAGTAATTATGAATTAATTTTATTGTAAAATTAAAAAAGGTAAGATCGGTTCCAGTTTTAGTAACGACAAAAATAGCTGTTCATTTTTTGGTCATACAAATTTTATGAAGGAAATTTTAGGAATGAAATGAATTAAAAATATTCTGAACTGCAATAACAAACTAATTATAAAACTTCAATTCAGTGTACTGAAAAACTTATGTAGAATATATTACTAAAGTTGGTTTGAGTATATATATTTCAGTAATGTGTTAATAGTAAAAACATGTATTTTTAATGTCTATCCTTTATCAAATTATTTAAATGAAATTAGAATTATATAATTAATATCTCTTCAAAAATGTTTACTGGTTCCTGAATCTTCTCCCATCTCTTATTGGCGGGAATCCCATTTGTCTGATGACGCAAATCCTTGCGATCTCTTTTACTTTTTGTGAATTTTTGATCCGGTGTTTGGACATTGACCCCTGCTGAACTTCGCAAATGTATAGTACTCTATAAATTTAAAATGGAGAAGAATCTTTACGATCGAATATTTTTGGAAGCTTAAAAAGAAAAAGGGTTAAGTTCAGTTAATTACAAAAAACGTAAAAAGTATTTTTAGAAATACAAATTCGTAAAAATAGGATGCAGAAATGGTAGTACGCAGTGAAACAGGTTTCGACAAAGAAAAAAATGAATGAGGTTCGTCGTCTGGTCCGCCATTGAAATTTTAGACATCTCTCTTACTATATACACGGTTGTAAACATTTGTATTAATTTTTACTCATGTAATTGACACTTGACTCCAATTAGTTTTATAATATCCCTTTTACCTCCCGCCTATCAATATAAAGATAAGGGAGGTATTGTTTTCGGTCAAATTTCTCGAATGTGAGTGTTCAACATATAAGCACGAATTAGGGTACCTAGAATACAATTTTACTATTTTTTCCGTGATGTCTGTATGTCCGTGTGTATCTGTGTGTCTGTGACGATTTTTCGTCCACGATAACTCCAATATGATACATGTAAAAATTATAATATTTGGTTTTTGAAAGTTATATTCAAATATGATGAACTGTATAGATTTTAACCACAATTGGTAAACCGAAAGTAGTACTTTACTTGAAGCTCTAAACCTATATAAAAAATTTAATGTTCTATCGATTTGCATAATTACGTTTAAATATAACTTTTAGCTAAACAGAAAAAATAAATTATAATAATTTTACATATCCTTTAGGCTCAGGAATTTCTATAAAACAGTTGAGTTATTCATATGTTCTCAAAATGTTACATAAGATGTCAAATTTGATGTAAGTTAAAAGATAAAATAAGTAAATATGAAGTAGTTTTATTGTAAAATTAAGAAAGGTGGAAGAAATATATAAGAAAAATATATTTGCATGCGTGAATCAAGGAAAATTCGGTTCCGGTTTTTTTTAGTTATACAAATTTTATGAAGAAAATTTTAGGTGTGAAATGAATTAAAAATATTCTCAACTGCAATAATAAATTATAAATCTACAAATTGAATGTACTGAAAAACTTATATACCTAGAATATATTACTCGTGGAGGGAGGTAATGTGTTGGACACATCAGATTTTTTATATTGAAATTATGTAATAGTTTCATTATGAATACAATATCTTCTGCAATCCTCATTTGAGAGTATTGTAAAATTTGTTATATGAAAGTGAATTATTATTATTAATTATTATACATAAGTGAATAGATTTTTTATTAAGGAAATTATTAGAAATAAGTATGTGAACTTTTCTACTTTTTATATGTAAACAATATATTGATATTATACAAGATGTAAGTTGATGTAAAAGTTTAAAAATAATATACACAGTATATAGCAGGTATATTCCTGTTTTGTGATCTAGTTAAGATAATGAAATCTCAGAAAGGTAAACATTACGGAAGATAATATTATTCAGTAATATGTAATATTTATAAATATTTATAACATAAATAAAATAAAATATTATTAAGATTTATTTTTTATTTCGTTTCGTCTAGTGAAGCAAAAAAAAGTATTAGCTAAAGTAAAACTTTATGTCAAAATTTAACTTTACGGACTCATCCGTCAAACTGAATTAACCAATATTTTAATAGTATTATATTTTTGCAATTTATTTTAGTACTACCTGAAATAACAAACATATCATTCTATTATATTATTTGTGAATTTATTTATTATTTACCTTTGATAATATTTTATCAGATTTCATGCAGATGACATCTAAGCAGGTGTAAACATAAATGAAAATTATAAAGAAATATTTGATACTTTGACAGTACGTTTGTTATCACAGCTATTCAGGTGTCAATAGCTAGCTGACGTTTCACAAACACGATAGGATTTATTTATATTTTTAATTAATAATTTAACAATTTCGAAAAAATACAATATATATCTAAGGACTATAGCATTTTTTATAACTCACACGGTTTATTTCATACGCGTAATAAAAAATTATACTTTACTATTAATTAATAAAAGCATAAATAGATAAAATGAAATAAAAATTATTGTAAACTACTCTATTTACAAATAAATAAATCAAATTTTAAAAAGTGAACGTTTTCCTATGACATAAGATTCTTGGTTTCATTTTGTAGTTGTCACCTTTTATGTAGTAACATAAAAAAAATATTTATTTATTTTGTTTTTTATAAAACTAATAAATAAAAAAAATCATGGAAACTTCTATTTTTATAAATGAATACATATGTAAGTATTGCATATCATCCTTTTAAATTTGTACCTAATAGAAGTTACATCTAAGAAGAAATCGGCAAATTTACAAAAAATTTATGCGGAAAGAAGTATGCGTCGAAAAACTTGTTTCGGCACGAAAAAAGTTCGCCGCTTGACCCAACGTCGAAATCAGAGATCTTACAACGACTATAATTCTTTTTAGAAAACATATTTCAATTTTATTGTCTCTGTATTGGTTTTACTTTTATTTAACTTCACAGATCAGATCGACAATTTCTGCGAAGAACTTACCGTGAATTTTAAATAATTTAAGAGTTATCTTTTGGTTTTTTCAAAAATTCTTTAAAAAACGGAAGGAGCATTCTTTTTACTGTGATGAATCCTGATCAAGAAGAACATGAAAATATCGTTTTCTCCATATGCAACAATAAGACATATGTTAAGACAAATTTAAGACGTCATCCCTCTTCAGTCTTCAGGGATTTACCAGATTCTATGTGTCTGTCGGAAAGTGTACATCGGTCAGACTGGTAAAACTATTTCCATAAGATTAAATGAACACCAACAATCTGAAAAATCATCAGTTTTTTACATCATCCTTTGGAGGATTTTCATGAAATAAATTTCAAAACAAGGAAATTATTTCAACATCTTCATCTCTCAATAAGATTAATTAAAAAAGCCATTGAGATTTTTAAAACTAAGAATATTAATCTCAATCATAATGATGATTTGGAAATTAGTAAAGCATGGATTCCTATATTAAATATGTTATAATTCGTTTCTTAGTTACTTGTTTACTTGCTTTGTTTTATTTGTCATTACACTGAACATGGCAGCAGTTTATACCTACTACCGAAACACTGACAGGTTGCTGTCAATCAAATATGAAGTTTTAACCAAGGGTATGGGAAATCCTATGTTTCATGTTAAATTAAACTCAAGATATAGAACTATAATTAAAAAAGTTGTTTTATTTCATTTAATTTTACTCTTTTATTTTCATTTAACAGTATAAATTATCAGTATCGTTTTAGTAGATGAGAATGAACTAAAAAATTTTAGTTTCGTCGTTAAAAATAATAACAAAAAACAATATACTTGTAGATGAATGACTACTAATTATGGATAGTTCCAAGTAGTGTGAATATCTTTCCTTTTCAATTTTTGTCCAGCAACTTTTTTTAGTTTCGTCATTAAAAAAAAAATAATAAAGAAAAATTATACTCGTAGACAAATATCTACTAATTATGGATAGTTCCAAGTAATGTGAATTTCTTTCGTTTTGAATTTTGGTCCAGCAACATATTTGTAAAGTTCATTCATACTTCGAGAACATTCTTTATGTCTGTAGTTAACCTTCGTTGTTCGGATATCCTTGATACTTGTTGTTTTATTTTCTTCCGAAGTCTCTTTAAAATTCAATTATATTCTTCTTCTTGGTGTTTCCCAAATTGAATTTAAGAACTCCTCTTTTTTAATGAAGACAAAGAAGAAATGGGTATTTCTGTGTATGAACTTATTAAATGTAGCAAAACATCTTGTTATAAATTTTTAAAATGTAGCAAAACATAATATTTTGTTACAAAAAATTACTTAAAAGATCTTTTTCTACAACTGTAAAAAAATGTTAACATTTTTATGCTAATAACAATGCATAAACCTTTGATACTGTGCGCGAAATATTTTTGGAGAACGTTTTTCCACGGTTTTGGAAAAATATTTTTCACAGTCACGATGATTTACTTACTCAATTTATATAGATAAATATAGATATTTTAATTAGTGATGCAAATTAGTTATACAAAAATTTTGTTTATTTTATGCGCACTTTATAAAAAAATAACTATTTTTTGCCTATTAACTGTTTGTTTCCATAAAAGTAAGTTGCTTTTACTAGTTGCTTCATGTATCAAGACGGTAAGTTATTCCCTTACAGTTCACTGAACGGTAATTAACTTCTTTTTTAGTACCAATGCTCAGAAATTATTAAATATATTTAATTATTGCACTTAAAATTAAAAGTACAATTACTAATATTAATTTAACAATTATTATTAAATAATGATACCTAAAAAAATTCTTCACTGTCATTTCATCTTTTGCTTTATCGCTTTTACCAGTAATGAAATTTGTTACATAGAGAGCCTTTATAAGAAGTCACCTTATTATTACATGGAAAATAGATGATAAAAAATTAACTCTACAGGATTCGATCTTTTATGGCTATATGAATAAGTTGTAATTGTTAAACAATAAAAAATTGTTTTTTTTTTCCATATTGTATAATGAAATCAAAATTTTACGTAAGTTTATATTTATTTATACCTAAGACATAACATCCTTTTCCTTAAAGAAATTCATCTAATACACCTGATTTTTCCATTATTTATATCTGACAAAAACTAGGTTAAAGAAACTTACACTTTTCTTACTAACACCGTGTCCTGATTTTGTACATATGTTATGCGTATTCTTGTTAATAAATGCATATGTAATAACATTTGAAAGTGAAAATAGTGTTGTTGGGAATACAATAAAGTACTACATTCTTATAAAGTTGTAAAGGCTATTACAATAATAAGCGTAAAGTAGTAAATATTTTACTAGTAATTATTACTACATTATTATGTTTAATTAACAATTACTTTATTTAATTTTACAACAGCATTTTCTGCGGTAAACAAAATATAATGTATAAAGAAAATTATCAATAATAATTTATTATTTATAAGAAATGTTGAAATATAACTTTATGTTCATGCACACGTATGAATAATAGTTTATTTTTTAATTGTTATATACATATAAATTTTATAGATAATAAATATTTTAAATATGAAAAACAATATTCTAAATTTAAGAATAAATGCGTATAAAAACTTGTAACTCGAATCTTTTGTTTAAATTTTTTCTATTCTAGTAGAAGAAAAAAATTTATATTATTTCCTACTAAAAAAATAAATTTTATTTCATTATTACATTAAATCCAAGAAAACTGCATAAAGTAAAAAACAATATTACAACACTGGGTATATTTTTTGTGCCAAATATTTCTAGAATCATCTATCTTCAAAATTGCTCTACCTGTCTTAACCAAACTGTAATTTGTTTCAAAAAAATCAAAAGAAAATTAATTCCCGAAAATTATCCCCACTACATTTCTTACCACTAATATGAATTCTAGCTAATAAAGCGTAGTATGTGCCACAGAATCTAATTCTGAATAGTATTAAAAACGTAAAATATGAAAACTGTATTTCAAAACTGTTTTAGTATTAAATTCCAAATTTAGTTTTTATAATATTTTCTTTAATTACTTGTCTTTTTCAATCTTAAAATCTGGAGTGATTTAAGAAATACTTTTGACTTTTGACCCGAGTTGTCGTTACTTCGCAGGAATTATGAGTAAAATTTACCGATTAAATGCAAAGCTCGAACAAAATGAAACCATGATATTTATTGTGGTTTTATAAAAAAAAATATTTATTGTGGTTTTATAAAAAAAAAATATTTATATCGTATATTTTTTATTTAAATCAGATTTTTAATTTCATTTTAAAAAGTTATAGTATAATTTCAAAAACTAGTTTCACAAAATAGTGTTTATTATGAAAAAGAAAACATATTGTAAAGAATCATTAAATATTTAAAGAAACAATAAAAAACTACAGTAAACTCCGTTTATAATAATAAATTTTGGTAGTCCTTTGATGTCTTTATAAACGGATTTTACTGTAACACATTTCAAAGCATATTTAACAAAAAATCTGCGTTTCAAAATTCATCCAAAATAATAAATATATAAAGTCGTTTTACAGAAGAAGTTAAATAGATTTAAGAGTTCTTGAAAATATTGCCACATGGTAACATTATCCACACGCTTTTTTCCTTCATTTTTGTAAGTCTGTAATGTTAAATAAGTAATTATAAAAAAAATCAATGTGATTTAAATCTGACTTAAATTACTGATTTAAATTATATGACTTAAATCAATGAAACTTTGTGAAGAATTTTAAACTCAAAAATTAAAATATTTTAATTTTTCAAAATATTCCCATCAAAATAAAATTCAAAATGCCAGCTCAGTTTTTAAATAAAATAAAAATTTCAACATCCAAAAACCAAAACTAGTTATTTTAAATTTTAATTTAAAACCACAATCTAATTGCCTAAAATAGTGAAATATAGGCCAATTCCCACAACCGCTAATTCCCATGGCCAGCGCTCCCCACGAGCCGAATTCTTGGCTTTTCGCGTTTAAAGTCCACGCATCTAGCAGGCCGCGCACTGGGCGACCGGAGTCGTTTGGCAATTGTTCCGGACGGTTTATATAAAGACGGGCCACGCGGAGTCTCTAGTTCAGACTTATTCAGACCCGGACTCAGATTCAGAGTCAGACGAAAACTCAAGACGTGATAGTGCAGTGATAGTGCGTGAAGTGACAGACTACGTGTAGTGAATGAATAACACTGGGTATGTAACAATCAATGTTTATAAAAAAATATTTTTTATTTCGTTAGGCCCAGTGGTTACTTCTATAATATTTGTAATAAATATTTTAATTATATTATTAATAACACAATAAATAAAATTTAATTATTGGCTACGAATCTATTAATAATAACCAAAATATATTCTGTATATAATAATAATATCTTAAAATTAAATGACATTTTCTCATTTTAATTCTGATATAACAGAAGAATAAGTATTTTAAACATGTAACTGAAAGTAATTTTTTTTTGTTACTTTCCTGGTTTTATTCTGAAGAATCGTTTCGGTTTTATTACAGATTTCGTTTTCGTTTATCAAATAAAATATTTATATTGCATTAAAAACAATTAAAAAGTGCAGTAAAACTCAGATATCTTTAAAAATAAAAAAATAAAAAATAAAAAAAAACATGATTTATCTAATTAAAAAAAATAATATTAATATTTCAGTAAATAAAATATTTTTAATTTTTTTAAAGCATAATGATATTGGAGATATTAAGCTACGAAAAATATTATAGTATTACATATAACAAACATATATTACATAGGTGCTTACCTACTTACTATAGGTATTATTAATTTTAGAAAAAGTCAATTGTCATATATATTCAGACTAGATTTACAGTGCTGAAACTATTCCACGATCTTTTTCAAACGCAAATGTGTCAATTATTATTTCTTCAGGAAAAAAATCAAAATTTATGTTATCGTTAAAAATTTCAGAGGGGGTTTGAATCCTGAAAACCCCCACTGGGTACGGCCTTGTACATAACGATTCGGTTCTGGTTGGTACCATATTCATATCTAAAATTTATAGTTTACATATTTAATTCATGGTTGTTAAAATTACAAATTACTTAAATTTTGTGATCTGACAAATAAATCCTTTAAAAATACATATTTGGCTTTATAACAAGTACATTTAAATTGTTTAAATTTAATCAAAAAGAATAGTAATCGTATGTATGGTACCTTCTCCACTTCAGCTATAGTGCCCGAGAGGTGATGTCTAACAAAAACTTCTTAAAGAATAATTATTATTATTACCAATATCTATAAGTATATCTCGCACACCAAACAATGGGTAATAACATGTAAATAATATATTTAACTAGATACTTTAAATTTATAATTTAATTAATTTAACAATAAAATAATATAATGTTAATACTAACAAATTTATGCATTTTTAAATTTTTATTTTATTATCTTGCGCAAATCTAATTTATATTTTAATATACTAAACAATTATATCGTGAATTGTGATATACATTAGGAATAAATAATATAAATGTACTGAGACAAATTTATTTTTGAATTATCTCAAAAAAATACTGAAAGGTTTATTTTGATTTTTTCTTATTTATTTGCATCGTAACTTTATTAATTATTTATGAAAGTCTGAGAACTTTTTCATTATAAAATAGAAATATAGATTACTGCTCAATTATTTGATATTTTTATTACATCATAAATTTTCCAAAAACAATAAATTATCAAAATTTTAGCAAACATAAATTACATGTTTATTTAAATTTACAAAAAGTACATTTTCAAAAAAAATGGTCAATTCATTTACATTGACGTAACCTAACAAAAGGTGCTCCTAAAAATGCATATATTAAATTCAAGTTTTTTTCCCCAAAATTTATAGTCACAGATATTTGGATTTATATCCGGCTATTAAAATAGTGCAACATATTTTCTCCACTTCAGTTATAAATATATTTGTATATTATATGAATATATATACATATGAATATATTTTAAATTATTTTACCAAACACAAACACGGAAACGAAATAAAACAAATTTTCATTGAACATGTTTACTCATTTGTTTTTAAATTATCACATGCCGAATTTTTAGACTTTGATCTTCAAGAACATGAGTTCTAATATTTAAGTTAACACATAAAAAGATATTACTCATATTGTAATAATATCTATTAAAATTATAAATTTAACGCGCAGATATATAAAAAGTTTTTAATTTATAAATTTACAAAAGTTATTTTGTTATTTGGGATTTATAGATAAAATATAACCTTCAACTTTCAGCTTGACAACGAAGAAAGAAAATATATTAGCCGTTATTAATACCTATTGTAAATTAAAAATTTAAATACGTAGATTCTTAAAAATAAGAAATTTATAAACATTGATGTTAATTTGTTATTTGGGATTTACAAATATATAACCTTTAAAAAAATTAACCAAATAATTTAGATGTTATTATAAATAGTTATTTGTATATCAATAATCAAAGGACTACAGTATAATTTTTTATTATGCCTATGGAATTTATTCTACGAGGCGATGATAGCTATATAAGTTATTTCAGTTTCACAGATGAGTCCGTTAAAGTTAAATTTTGATATGAGTCTGTAAAGTTTTACTTCAGCTACTACTTTAGCTAACTTCGCAGAGAGATAACGTATTACATATCTTAAACTTTACATGTATTTGTTTAAAAGAGAAACAAACTCTACATTTGTATTAATTATTGTTAATTTTATATCTGTGTACTTTGCTGATAATATTTTTTTTCTTTTGATAATAATTATTACTCTTAACAAATTATTAATAAATATTATTATATTATAATACAAATTAAAAAAAATACAACTTACCGTTTTAAGAAGGATTTGGAATTGTTGTACATGTCCTGAAAATAAAAAAAAATGTTATTTTAATTATAAATAATTATTAATAAAATATATATCAATGGATTATAATTTACTTATTTTATTTTTTAAAAAGTTTAAAGTGTTACTGAACGTAAAATATAATGGTGATTTCAACGATACATTAGACGGAGTTCTTTTTATATACTTATATTTTACAGTTTCATTTTTATGACATCTCTGAAAAATATTTAAAATTTTGCTCTATTTTAAATATAGATATATATATATATATATATATATATATATATATATATATATTATATATTAAAGTTTACTTCAATTTTTACTAATAGGTATAATAATAATGATAATGCATTTGATCAAGAAATATTATTTCAAAATTAATTTTTTACGCCTGAAATTATTTAAATATATACAAATCGTGATAATATGTTTAGCTTTTGTAGTAAATTACCCAATTATAAATAAAATGTTCTGAAGTGTCGTGGGACTGTATAATTTTTAACAATTCAAATTTTGACCTTTGTTTAAAAGACCCATAAAAAGTTTTTGTTTCATAAAATTTTAAAAATCTGCGGAATGTCCGGGTAACCACACATTATTTTTTTTAATTTTTATTTTTTTAATGATATTCATAAATATGTAAATTATAATTCTGGAAAAATTTAAAAGTTATCAAGGATGGTTTGACATTTTTTCAAGGTATGAAATATAATTTCTTTGAACTAAAGGTTGAAGTCCTTCATTTGAATCCTGTCGACGTTCATTATTTTTTTCTGTTTCAACTTTTAGTAGATTGAATTTTACAGTAGACGATTTCTTAAGATAAGAGTTAGGACTAAATTTTTGAGTAGGCGCAATTTTAACACTTTTCAGATTAGATCATTATCACTGATTATAATTCTTATTGTCTATATTTTAATATTATTAAATTTATATTCTTTTTCTTAAATAATATATCAATATTACAAAAATTTAAAAAAAAAAATTACATTTTATATTTAATAAATCTCGTACTGTAGACGTGTTGTTACATCAATTATGATCTTATCTTATCTGATGTAGAATTTAATTTTGAACAACATTGTACTCTTGTATTTGTGCTCTAAATCTATCAGGAGAGAGTGTATTAGCAAATTTGAAATCCCGTATTAAAAAAAATATATTTTTAGGCGGATGGTACACAAATTGTTGTTTTTTGTATCTGATGGCAACCTTAAAGTATCTATTTTTATTTGACATCTGTCGAAGTCAAAATTTTTGGCCGCTTGTTTGTTCATATTAATGTGATTAATTATTTTGGAAAATAATAACAAATGTAAGTAAAATTTTAACTATTCCTTTAATGAAAAAGTAATGAATTTGCGAGTAAAAATAGCGGCCGTAAGGTAAATGCGGCCGCAAAGTAAATTTTGACAGATGTCAAAAATTGATTTTGAATAAAAATTCATAATTTCTTGTTGTAATCGCCTAAAAAATGTTGTGTGCACCTCGGCTAAAAGATATTTTTGGGCCTCATCTGATTTGTAGCCTCGGCTGCAAACTTCGGATTCGGCCAAAAAAGATTACTTTTAGAACCTTGATACACAAATAACTTTTTTGGGGTAATTATTGCCTCCAACAAATTATTTGAAACCGTGAAGATTAACCCATTGATCTAATTCTCAGACTCTTACTTTTTGTGAATTTGCAACTCGCAAGGTTAGTGCAAATGATATAATATATAATGAATTCGAAGCAATCTAGATCTTTTTTGTAGCGAATTAAACCGAGTATGAAGTTACTGACAAGTACAGTAATGAGACCGTAATCACATCGTCATGTACACGATGTCTTTACACGCCGTATCACAAATGAATTGCAGAAAAAGTTGCAACAAATTACGTATGTATGTATGTATGTATATGAGGGTTTTAAGCGTTTTGCCGCTTTTTGTCAACGCGACCTAGAAGATCTATTGTGACAGCCCTTACTTAGTTTTCCGGAAGTAGATCCAGATTTTGGTGAAGCCGATTAGGCCTCAAGTACCTGAAGTACTTGTTTCGTGACATGTTTTACTTGCATTTTAGTGATGCAGGTTGTCAGCCTACAGTCTCTGCAAGGCCAGCACACACCGAGCCGTTGTGCGGCAACCCATCCAATTGGACAGGGCGGGCTATGTTGCTTATCTACACGATCAGACAAGACACGCCACGACCACACAACCGTACTGGCTGACCACAAATTACGTGCTGCAATACGCAAATTTTCTCTTGTTATTTTACCTAATATACGCTTAAATTGTTAGTAGGTACAGTCACAATCAATGTTTGTACCAGGCGGCTAGAAACTACACTTTGAATAAACTAATCGACAAATATCAAATTAACTTTTCTAGTTTTCGTTTTCTGTGCATTTCTAAATAAAAATTCGTAGATATTAGAAAATACCTATAACAAAGTTGGACTGTAAAATGAAAATAAAATTCGTTGATAAATAGTGGAATTATACATGGTTTCTTAATGCTGTTATAGACAATACGAGATTTGAAACTTTAAACTAAGGATTGGATTTTTTTTTTATTTTGAATAATTAATTATTTATTTTATACAAAGCAATTTCCTAGTACGCTACACTGGAAAGGGGCGTTTCAGAATTTTGGAGACATTACAATATTTCATTTAATATATGATATTTATAAGATTATTGCACATAAGATTTCTTTTTGTCTAGAGACGCATTCATAGTTAATCCGGCTCTGGGCTACTAAATAATAATATTAATTATTATATTTCCTCGAAGGATATGAGGAAATTACAGAGTTAAAATTTTGGAGATTGCAATGATGGGTCAAGCACGAAAAAATATGTTAAGTTTTTTCTAGAAATTGTTGATCTGTATTCTTATATAAAAGTAAATGAAACAATAAAATAGAAATATAGCTTCACAAAAAGTTATATTCCTTCTAAGAATTAAGATCTTACAGATTTCGACGTTATCTCAAAATAAAATATAATTTTTAGAATAAATTTTTCTATGCACATTTTTTTGTTAAAATTGCCGTTTGATTGAAATTTAAGCCTTATTGGTGCAAATGAGCACTACACATTTTAGTTACAGATAGAGTTGTTATTGTCAAGCGACAATTGAATTTCTAAATTTTTTTTTAACCAACGTTAAAACCCGTATATGCGGATTGCAGAATTGACCTTAGCTTAAGGATCGCGATATACATCTAATGTTCGGGCAATGAGCTACTTTCTCAACTCTGTATCTAAGTATCTGTTTACAGATGTCATTTACTTCTAGCATTTTCACTATCACCTCAATACACAACATTTATCTGGTACAGCGAAACCGAATGGTGATATATGTTTACTCTGGAAATGTTACTTATTTGTGAAGAAATTTGTTTTGAGATAAAATCGTATGTAATAAGCAAAAATATTACCTGTTTATTGGTGTATTAATACCAATTTAAATAACAGATTATTAATGCTAAATTAATACAACGTAGATTTCGTAAACTTAAATCTTTGTCAACCGTTCTACTATTCTACCATTTCCCCTGAAGTTATTAGTAATTCTTAAAAATTCTACACTTGATGTAGACCTATCAGACAATTTTATAACCCAAAACGCAAATGTCAAATTCTTTCCCTATGTTTAATTTTAAATGAGACAAGCAAATATTCATTGCTGTCAATAAAATATCAAGTCTAACTATGGGTATGACAAATTAAAATTTACCACATTAAATTAATGACGGTTTTTTTAAATGACGTACTAACAACTTTATATACAAGCGCAAAATGTAAAATAATATATTGTGTTATTAAGAGTAAAAGTGATACTTTGTGTGGCGAGTAGGGAAATTTGCACGACGAGCGAAGCGAGTCGGACAATTACATGCGAGGCACACAAAGACACTTTTACTCTGAATAACACATGCTATTTTTTCTTCAAATGTAGAAATTTTAAAAAATAAATTACTATTTGACGTTTAATATGTATGTTACCTGTCAGTTATTCATAATTTTTAGTAACTTTATTCTTAGGTTATCTAGTTTTTATAGTGACATTTAGGGCGATATTACAGATTTCTATTATACAAGTTACTTCTTATTGGCTGATTCTACATACGGCGGCTAGAATAAAAATTATATTACGGAGGCATAAAAATTAAACTTCAACCTTGTCAATCACGTCACAGAAGATGTCACTTTTATGACGTTTGAAGAAAAACATATTTGTTTATTTCCAGTTATTCTAGAAAAATAAATCCGTTAATCAGAAACAAAACACCATTTTAAATTACATGCATTATAATTTAATGTGTAGTGTCTGAACTTGAGAACCGCCTCTTGCAGCTCTTACCATGATTATTTCACATTACCAACTATCATATTCTTCCATTAAGTGAAATTCAAAATATTTTTGACACAATGACAACCTATCATTTGTTTAGATTACATTGTACGTTGACATTGGACAAGGTTCAACTAGAAGGTGAAAATACAATTTCACATTTCTATGAAAAGAAAAAATTCTGAATAGTGTATAATTTAGATAGTAAAGTTATAAATATCATCAAGTTTAAGTATTAAGTATAAAGTATAGCTATAAATACACAATATTTGATGAAAACTGTCAAATATATTCAGGTTATGCACATATGCCGTATATTCACTAATATTCGATTTTCATTGGTCGAAATTAAAAAAATAGCGTAACCTGATTGGTTAAAATGAAATATTTATTCCTATTCCGGTATTTGATCAATTTTTTTCTAATTTCTGTATTTATTTTCCTCCAGAATATGCTTTTGCTTATTATTGTTTTATTTTCCCTAAATATTCTACTTATTTATTCCATAATTGTTGATCTAATTATTGATATAGTTATTGCCTTACAGTCTTTCACTAGTATTATATTTTAATACCAATAATTTGTCTTTTTATTTGTTCCAAATTATGATCCAATTTTCCTAATAATTACTTTAGTAAATTTAGTCAGCATTTTATACAATTAATTTGAATCTAAATCACGATGTTTATAGTATTTAATACCCGGTTTGTTCTTACACTTAATAATTAAATTGTTATTTGTCCCAAAATTTGATTCAATCTGATTCTAGTATACGATTATAATTTTCAATAGTTGCTCTACTTGCTTTTTTTACTGTCCTTCATTCGTGTTTTAATATTTGTCTTAATTTCCCATAAGTACTCTATTTATTTACCTTAAAATAATTTCCAATTTCTTTGATAATTGTTCTAGTCATTAACCTGAAAATTGACTTCATTTTTCTAATTTTTGTATTAGCACTAAATTATAATAATTACCTACTCTGTTCTGTTGCTCTACCATATGCTCTAATTTTTGCGATAATAATAATGTTAGTTATTTACTCTAGTAGCTTCTGTATATTTTGTTCCTTATACTTTATATATTTTATTTACAAATGCTTTGTTTTCTGTCTCAAAATTTATTAGGTTTATTTGACATTTCAAATAATTCAATGGAACAAAGACTTAACTATTGCATTACTAATTAATTTGCATGCAAATTACACTGAAAAACAATTCCTTTCTTCAATAAATTTCACACCTAAACATTTAATGCTTTAACAGTTAAATAACTAACAATATATTGTCTTCTTTTAAGATAAATAAAAGGTTATAGTTTGCATTTTGTTGAACTTATAACCATTTTCATTAACGTTTTACAAAGTGAATGCTAATGTATAGTGTAATAAGTATATGTATATAGTTTATTTTGAAAGAAAATGAATACAGAGTAGTTTTGAGAAGTGAGGGGGGTAGTTCCATTCGACCGGTGATCTGGGTCACTATTACCGATTATATAACATTCCTCAGTGTTACACCTAGCGTCTAGTGCTAGACTCCGGCTAAATGCTCTGATTTTTCTGCTTTCCAACAAATGTACCGCGACTACTACAATAGAATAGAGATAGTCAACAACACTAATAATATGGAATTCGCCAATATCTTTGGGCTGTGCTTATTTCACAAGCTTCATAATTTAGGTGTATCGTTATATGTATGTACATATGTTTCTTTTTCTTTATGCGCTATTAAAAATAAATAAAAATGATCAAGAATTATTGATAAATCTTATTTTTTTAATTTAATAATAATTTTTATTTCGAAAATTAAAATATAATGAAACAATTAGTAGATGAACTACTGCAAGCAATAATCTGAACAAGAATTATTAATTCATAACCCCCTATCAAAGTTGTGTAGAGTTAAAACAATACAAACAACACTATTAAACTAAAAATTGTGTTGACAAACGCGAAATATCCCAAAAATACTCATTTACGTGCCGAAAATTTTGATTTTGGGGAATAGTGTACATTGATAGATCTCGACGCGCTGATTTCAAATTTTCAAACCGAATTTAATTATCTCTTTTCGTTCCTGAGATATTTGCTATCAAAGTTGCACCTCAAAAAAGTGTGTTTTTTGGCTATATCTCTAAAATGGGTACAGATACAATCTCAACGATTATACCAGTCGATTCTACGGGAAAAGTTACATAAAGAAATGTTTTCTCCGCATATACGTTCTTTGGAACGATTTGCTGAAAAATGAGAAAATCGAAAAAACCTAAATTTCAAAATTTCTCCCAGGAACTTTTTTTCTCCAAAACTTTTCATTTTCTAAACTTAAGTAAACATCGATATGCTGATTTCAAATTTTCAAACCGAATTGAATTATCTGTTACCGTTCTCGAGATATTCGTGTTCAAAGTTGAGTTTTGGCAATACCTAAAAAATTAGGTTTTTTAGGTATACCTCTTAAATGGTTAGGTTTTAGGTTTCGACGACCTCACCAATCGATTCTACGGGCAAAATTACATAAGTGTACCAAATTTTAGATTTTTATTACAAAGGATACAATTTGTAGAAAGGAAAAACGAAAATGGCCAAAATCGAAAAAAATCGTAAGGGGTTCATCAGGCATTTTTTTCGATTTTTAGCCATTTTCAGTTTTTTCCTTGTAGAAATTCTATCTGTTGAGATAAAAATCTGAAAAGTGGTACACTTATGTAATTTTGCTCGTAGAATCGAATGGTGAGGTTGCCGAAGTCGTAAACCTAACCATTTGCGTGGTATACCTAAAAAACCTAATTTTTTAGGTATAACTTTGAACTCAAATATCTCAAAAACGGGAAGAGATAATTGAATTCTGTTTGAAAATTTGAAATCAGCGCACTAATATCTACTTAAGTATAAAATATGAAAAATTTTGATGACAAAAAGTTTCCGAGCGAAAATTTGAAATTTAGGTTTTTTCATTTTTGTCATTTTTCACCAAATCGTTCCAAAGAACGTATATGTGGAGAAAACATTTCTTTATATAACTTTTCCCGTAGAATTGAATGGTAAAGTAGTTAAGATTGTACCTCTACTCATTTTTGTAATATACTGAAAAAACACACTTTTTTGAGGTGCAACTTTGACAGCAAATATCTCCGAAACGAAAAGAGATAATTAAATTCTGTTTATAAACTTGGTATCAGCGCACATAGTTCTTTAAAAAAAATTACAAACAAAATTTTGTAAATTTGAAAAAAATTTAAGCTAAAAATTTGATATTTTAAAATATTTTCGTGTTTATGCAAAAATACATCATCAGCGGCTTTGGGAATTACTTTCCCTTTTGTTACTACATACATGAACTATTATATTATTAATTATTAATATCATAAAAAACACTTTTAAAAAGAAGAAAACATATATTTTGTATAATTTATTGTAAAGTCAAACGATACGCACAGATCTGATTTTAATATATAAGTATCTAATCCATTTCCATTTATGCTTTTTTCAATTAATAGTAGGTATAATCAAAAAAATAAATTGAATTAGGCTAAAATGACCTACGAATGCACTTTTTCAGCGGATAATTGGAGAAACGCGATATACTTATTGGGAAATTAGACTAAAATGACCTATAATACACTTTTTCAGCAGATACAAAATTACAAAAAAAATTGTATATAGTCAAAATTTAAATTGGTAATTGGTATAATTGTACAGTTTCAAGGGTAAATAAATTAACTTGAGATAATTGGAGTACCGCGATATACTTATTGGGAATGTCGGCTGATCGACATATTTCCACCAAATATAAATTTCTCCACATTTGCTCTAAATTCACCGCCCGGGTTTTGCAACTTCTGAAGGCCGCATTTGGCAACGAGTGGTCGAACACATTTCAAAACTTGACCTTCCTCTAAAGCCGAGAAGCTTTCGGCTATCCGGCTCGCTGCTGTCTAGTAGGCTGCGACTTCAACGCGTGCTAAGGCAGATTTCTCAGCAGAGATGTAGATGTAAGGATTGTGCAACTCATTAGGTAATATAATGTATTGGAAATAGATATGAACACTACAACGTGTGTATCTACACAATACAAGTGGATTATGGAAAACTCTATTAATGTCAGTTTCTAGCGGTGATTAAATGGTCAGGAATATTGGTTATAACGGTACCTAAGCTGTGTTCGTTTTAGGAGAGGAGCTAGACACGAAACTGAATCTATTTTGAACCACAAACCGAAATAATTTATTAATAAAGATCTTGAATTGTTTTTTGATATTTTAGTTACAAATAGGATTGTTATGATTTAAATCATTAGAAGCAAGAATTGCTGGGTTTCAATCATTAACCATATATACCTAATTATACTACATCGATGTTTCGATCCTACCCTACCTACGTCTTTGTATTTAAATAATATCGTTTATGACTAAAACCCAGCAATTCCTTCTTCTAATTCCCCATCCAGTAAAAAAATTCAATTTAAAAAATTGATTTCCAATCACATTTACATGAATAATTCACATTAAATTACAATTCAACATAAAATAAATGAACTCTTTCAGTGGTATTCTACAGTCACTGTTAAAGTTGTTTAGAGACGATCTCTAGCTAGATGTGACTGTTAGTTTTTAAAAGTGACGTAATTCTACTATTACAGAATAATGTTAGCGCTAACATTGGTAAAATTTGACTGTAGAATACGTTTTTCTTAGAGATCACCTCTAAATATAGTTAGAGACGATCTCTAAATTTAGCAGTAACAGTAGAATACCAATGTTTGTGTTTATTAACATTCCTTTAAACATAAAATAATCCCAAATCAGATTCCTTTTCCCACCAAAAATCATCTTCGCAATTCAAACTTCAATCTGAATACTGAATCGCTTATAGGAACTTATATAAACAAACTACATCTTATTTCATCAATTCGTTAGTAATGGGTTTTAGAACTGTGTTTTCAATACACAGATTGATAGCACTGATGAAAATGCAGACTATTATCCCACTTAGAAAAAAAGATAGAATGACTTTTATAAGTAATTAAATATTTATATATATATATATATATATATATATATATATAAATCGGATTATTTTCCAACCCTACTTACAAACATCATTAAGTATAATAAACCAAGACTTTTTAAAAATATGTAAATACTACAATGTATAATCATATGTAATAAATTAACTAGTGAAAGTACAAATATCAACTCAATTTTTTATTTGTACCTAAACCGAACCCAAATCATAAATAAATTTAAATGGTAGATGATAGATCATTCCAATGAAAAGGTTGATAGTATAGTAATGGAACAAATTATAAATGGCAAACCTCGTTAAATAAACGGATAAAAACCTGTGTTAAGACTTAAAATTAATAATAAGCAGGAATAACAGATAAAGCAGTAAAGTTAAAAATAGACAAAAAAAAGAGGAAGATGGAAATAAATTGTTGATGTTCACAAATAAATATTGTTTCCGTCTATATCTAGACTTTCAAGACTCTTGTCTTGTCTCGTCTAGATTATCAACACAAGACTTTCTTATTCTAGATCAAGTCGAGAAAATTCTAGACAATTTTCAGGACTCTAGATTAATGAAAAATAAATAAAATTCGAAATATAAATGTAGAAGACATCCCCAAGCTCACAAAATTCACAGCTTATAATGGGTTCCAATAAAGTATAATAAGTTCAATAAGCAAGTAAGTCACCGCTGTTCGTTGTAAATATACATACTATATAATTAATCGAGTACATATGAATAACAGTTGCGCAGTATTACAAAATTTAACCACACAATCTTTTAATTTGGTGAACGGTATGATGATGTTTTATTTTTATATTTCAATGTTGTAATTTTCTCGGTCTATTAATAATTTTTAAGAACATATCATAAAAATTTCATAAAATATAACTATGTAGCTATATTATTTTGCAACTGCTGTAAATAACAGCCTTTTAAACTGCGTAAAATTTATTCATATACGTTGCAAAGTATTTTGTAATTTGTCATATGAAATGTGTAGAATATAGAACAAAATATTGAGGTGTTACTTACAGCAAAATTCTTGAGTGATTGATAAATACATGCTCATTAAATCAAATGGACAGATAAGTGTAATACGTTAATGTATAATTATGATAAATAGGTACATATGTAGCTATTGTAGATATTATAATCCACATCCGTAATCATTTATTTAATGCTTTCTTACTACAAATAATCATACCATCACGACTTGGTATCATTGCTACATATGCCACTCTGATTTTTTTTTACGATAGTGAAAAATATGTATAAGAGATCAGCAGTAACAAGAAAATTCCCTTAATAATGAAAATATGATGCTTTATTTAAAAGGAATATAAAGGAATAATTTCAAAATGATCAACAAATTTGTACGAAGGTTTGAGAATTAGACACGCATAAAATTTGGCGATGAAAAAGAAAGAAATTCCGGAAGGTCACAACGGAAGTGAAATGTTTTGTTTATGTTTTGAAAACCTTGTACACCGAGATTAGAATTTTATTACAGTAATTTTGACTTAATTGTATAATAAATTTTTGTTATAATCCTCACTTTGATTGTTACACTGTCAATGTATCGACATTGAAATTATAATTGTATATTGTAAATTTAATTTACAAGAAAATTGATATAGTTAATTAGACTTTTTCCAGATGTCTACAACATCTTATATTTATTATGAAAATAATAATACCCTTTTGATGTATTTAATAAATCTTAATAAGTGCTTGATTACTTTTCGTTCTAAAAAAAAATGCTGACAAAATATAAAAAAATGCAAAAAGCTTCTTTCTAAAAGATTTAATTGTTCCTTAATCCACGGTGATTAAGGAATAGTATATTGTGTATCAAGTGCAAAAAAGCATTCATATTCATGCGAGTATAATTTTTGAGACACGAGACGTATTCGAGTTACACAATATATTTTTTAGGCGACCACATAAAAAAATAATGTATTTGACACTTATCAATAATTTTCACATAAACAATCGGTTTGTTATCAAACGTCTATAGTGGTAACCATAGCAACAATTAAGAGAAGTGACAATATCGGCTCATGACTTGTTGATTGACTTTAAACGGAATGGAAATAATTTTTCTTAAATATGATTGGTTTTAAAGTCGTGGGCAATTGTTCCTTTTAACACATTCTGTACTGGTCGCCTAAAAACATTTTTTGATACAGAACGTCCAAATATATTACGATGACATTGCTTATAATGGAAAAAACATATCATTAATATTCAACAAATTATTTAATTTTTCATCGTTTCTATAGTGTCAAGTTTATATTGCATAAAAATAACTTTTTGCAAATTTGAAGGTCTTGTGATGATCACGATCTTAAATTATTAAAAGATTTGATGAACGCATATTCAACTCGACAAATGTCGAAAGGCAGAATATAAATTTTTATGAGGCTTGCAAAATTTGATCTTGTAGTTCAAGGGTAGAGTAATATAAAGTAATTAAGTATGTCATAACGATTTAATTTGTGAAATTAAATTTTTTAACTTATGTGTAGCACCATTTCTTCACTTTGCCAGGTAGATATAAATTTGTAATCACAAATTATTACCTAGTTCGGGGTGTGCCAATATGTTTAGAGCGAAATATGCATTTTTTGCTTTTGGATTAATATTTCAAAACATGTTTATTGCTATTTTAAATTATCAGTATTTATAATCAAGTGTTTGTTAATACCATAACTGTTGGTATTTTAAATAAAGGTTAGTATTAGAATAAAATTCAAATATTGCTTTACAAAACAATATTTGACACTGACTTTTTCAGCATTTATAACATTTATAAAGGTTGATATTAGGTACTTTATTAAAGTCAAAAAATTATGTACTGTCGAAATTTTTTTTGAGTGTGAGTTTTCAACATATGAACACGAATTAGGGTCCCTAGAATAATATTTTACTATTTTTACCGTGATGTCCGTATGTCCGTGTATGTGTCTGTGACTATTTTTCGTCCTTTAAATACTATTTTTTCGCAAATTACGTTATTATTAAATATAAAGATTTTTTTAATTTTCTACCGATCTGCATAATTACGTTTATATATAACTTCTAGCTAAACAGAAAAAATATATAAATTATAATAATTTTACTATCGTTAAGGCTGAAAAATTTCTATAAAACAGATGAGATATTCATGTTCACAAAATTTTGATATTTTATGAAAGTAAGTTTAAAAGATAAAATAAGTAAATATGAAGTAGTTTTATTGTAAAATTAAAAAAAGTGGAAGACATATATAAGGAATATATTTGCATACGTAAATCAAGGTAAGC
The DNA here is from genome assembly GCA_035578165.1 of Stenolophus ochropezus. Classification (NCBI taxonomy): domain Eukaryota; kingdom Metazoa; phylum Arthropoda; class Insecta; order Coleoptera; family Carabidae; genus Stenolophus; species Stenolophus ochropezus. Next base: position 480,611 of record JAQOWZ010000028.1, on the reverse strand, counting down.
TCGGTTCCGGTTTTAGTAAGGCTAAAAATAGCGGTTTTTTTGATCACACAAAATTTATGAAGTAAATTTTAGGTATGAAATTAATTAAAAATATTCTGAACTGCAATAACAAACTAATTTTAAAATAACAAGTTGAATGTACTGAAAATTTTATATAGTGGCGGAAGGTAATGTGTTGGACCATAAAATTTTTATTTATTATTTTGTAATAATGTACAACTTGACTTGAAAAGAACAATCTGTATTTGAAAACCCACTCTGAAAAAAATATTTTGGCGCCTCTCTGCTGTACATAATTAATTTATTGACTTGTCATTGATGATGTGTTTCATTATTGCAAAAATATTCGCTAAAGCATGTGAAATTCTTCATCTATATTGAAATAGGTACGCAATAAATGTAGTGTATAAATATTGACAGATTTAGAAATTCGTTTGAAATCGAGAGTGAAGATCCAGCTAATGGGCACTGCAAATAAAAGTGTCTGAGTTACTTAATGGCGAGAGAAAGTATTAGTGATAAGAGAAAAACAGTGGAAATGTTACAATAGTGGAGTTTGTTTTATTTTTGGTCATGGTCGACAGGTTGACGCTAGTTCACTAGACCAATGGGTTGCGACACCGTCGTGGTTTGAGCAAACCGGGTTATCAACACCGAAATTTCATTTAGCTGACCGCTGGTCTGCACTGAATGTACCAATTTGCTTTGTTTTAGATTTCCGTATGTTGGTTTATTTTGTTCTTTCCTATACTTACATAAATATTTGTACAGTTAAAAATGAACACAAAACTAAAGAATATTTTTATAGGGTATTGTGTAACATGTATGAGAAACGTGATTTTAGTCACGGCTATATGAAACATATGTAAGATATTATACTTTCTATATAAATTCCCTAAATTTAAACCTGTCTCGACATAATCTCGAAAAATAGAGGCGTATACATTTTATCCTCTACACATGGTATATTACTCGACATAGTACCTTGCATACATTCCATCTTACACACCTTTTATCGTGCACACTTTTAATCCGCAAAAAAAATTATCTTACACACATTTCATCTTCCAAATCATTTTATCATCCACACATTTTATCTTCCACTTATTTTATGTTCCACACATTTTATCTTCCACTTATTTTATGTTCCACACATTTTATCTTCCGAAACATTCAACAGAGAATATTTTATCTAATTATAAATATGTTAATTGCATGGGCAATAAAATAAATGAAAGGTATAATTACAATGTTCAAAGAAGAAACAAAATGTGCGTAAGATAAAATGTGCGTAAGATAGATGCGACCCCCTTTATATACCTCGCCAATTAATCTCCCGAAAATTCCAGAGTCTTCTGGACTCTATAAAATTCTCAAACAAAAGCGGCGTCGCTGCTATCCCACTTGACTTTATCGCGACTATCTGCCTAGACAGGTCAGCCGTGATGACTCATCTGCGGTGAGTCTCGCTCGTTAAAATATTATTTAAATTTCTATTAAAAACTTTATTGAGGACTAATGTTGTATTTTGTTTTATAGTAGCGTAACAAAATATTAATATATAGATTTTAATGTGAGTCATCAATTGCCAACATATTAAAAATAGCAGATGACTTGCAAACAGGTTGAGACTCGTTAAAATCACTCCAGTCTTGTTTTTCATGGCACACTTATTTAGAAGAAAATGGCACGAAAGTCGTAAACGGACAGCGGTGGCTCACTGAATTAGTGCGCTCCGACTCGAATTGAGCGAAGTGTGAGATTTAGAGTTCAAATCCCACTTTGCCCATCTTTTATCCAAAATAAAAATACCGCTGCGTTCGAGTGATTTGAAATCCACTATAAACTATAGGGTGTAATTTCCTTGCCGAGTCTGTAGACATATATATTAAAAACATTTTAATACAATTTTTGAAAGATAATCTATATGAAACAAAAGTTGAAGAATGAGTAGCCATAGTATGATCTCACTTTCAAATAAAATAAGATTAAATAAAGTGCAGCAAAAAATATGTATAATTTGACGTACAAGGAAAGTGGTGTCCACATCAGATTTTTTATTTTAAATTATATTGCTATATATATTTTTTTGTTATTTTTTGTCACTCTTTATACTACCCTCTGTGATTTGAAAGTGAATAATAATTTATATTTTTTTAATTAGTGAAATAAGAAATCTATAAGATGCGAAAATCCAATAAAGCCCAAATAATGTTAAAATGAAATGGGTCCGCAATAATTATAGCCTGCTCACAACATTTAAACATTATTCAATAACAAGCTGCAGTCGATGTATTTCACAGATTTGAAAGTGTTAAATTTCTTAGAAAGTATCAAGGACCTTAAGAAATCTGAATAAAATTCTTCATTCCGATATAATCTGTGTCATTATAGTTTCATTTTTTTGCGTTTAATGGTGTCGGTGGCTAGGAATAATACCCACACAGAATCAGAATTTGAATTTTTTACTCACACTCTACAACCGAAAGATTCAACTTAACTGTTATGAGTAAAAAAAAGTAGTCTTCCCATCACTATTATTAATTTTTTGTAGTAACAAAATTGCAGGTAATAAAAATAACGTAACAAAAACCATTGACGTAAATGAATTTTCGATGCAAAAATAAAACATGAGCATGTTAAATCCTTTTTTTGAGGTTGGGTTATCCGCTTACTATTAATTCTTTGTTTTATTTTTGATAAAATATACTTTTTCCTAAACACATTTTTTTATATTTATAACTGAATATATGTATAGATCTTGGAATCAAGGTTATATAATTTATCCATGACTGTTATTTAAGTATCAAGGGCAGAAATGCTCTTTACCGGTTGAGGTTGTTTTTTTTCTGTTTACAAATATTTGACAAATTAATTTGACAGTTTGTCAAATTAGTCATTTTTATATTTTGATCGTTGCTAAATTACCATTAACTTACTGATTTCCTAGTCAGTTATCGATCAGTGACTTAAATATAAGTTACTGCCATGAAATCCCAATCAATAATAGCTGTTCACATAAGTAGGATTGTTATTAGTATCATAATTGCCGTAGATGTCGTTTTAAAATACGAACTCGTAGAGTGAAGATTTTAAGACATCTATAAGGCCTGGTATGATTCATAACATCTGTGGTTTGTTCAATAGTTTATCGGTTTGAGAAAATAAATACTTTATGAATTAATATTATTTTATAAAATTATCTTATTATTAATGATTTCGTGATCAAGTTTGTATTTGTTCGTATGTCATCCAGATTACAGCAATATTGTCTTATGTTATTTTCTCAAGTCATTATAGTAATAATATTAGCATATAGATACAGTTATTACTCATTTACCATCTTACTTTTGTCTATGTTAACAAAGTCTTAATATACTGAAACCAGTAGTAGTACATTGTGCAACATGTGCAGAAAGTCGCTTATTTTCCACTTGGCACGACATATAGTCGAATGCTGGAATCACACTAGGTGGGAAATAGCTTGTTTTTTTCTATGTAAACAAAAGCTTAATATCCTGAAATCGGTAAAATAAATTACGGTTCTATAAAATATTTACCGAAATATGCGATATACCGGGTGTAGAAATGGAAAGTGGCGCATAGCGATTTCAATGTTATTTTTTTTCAACTGCTGTATCTCTTTACCTAATCATTTTAGCGCAAAAAGCGTAAGAGTACAAGTTGTTCTAAAATTAAAAAGGTATCCTATAAAGTCAACTTACTTTCATAATTATTCATATTTAACGATTTATTAATAAAATAAAATTTAAAGTTTTTTAGAAAAAAAAATTAAGATTGCCTTGATAAATGAAAAAATTTTTGAATAAATTATTGACAGTGACAATTATTTGTCATAGAAAATTTTGATTGACTCTGAAAATGGCTAATTTGACTACCCAAGAGAAAATTCAATGCTTGGAATGGTATTTGTGTAGTAACAGTCACTATAAGGTCTATAATTAACAGAAATTATTCAAAAATTAAATGTCACTATGACTAATTTTCAAAATTTGTTTCATTTATCAAGGCAGTCTTATTTTTTTTCTAAAAAACCTTAAATTTTATTTAATTAATAAATCGTTAAATATGAATAATTATGGAAGTAAGTTGACTTTATAGGATGCCTTTTTAATTTCAGAACAACTTATACTCTTACGCTTTTTGCGCTAAAATGATTAGGTAAAGAGATACAGCAGTTGAAAAAAAATAACATTGAAATCGCTATGCGCCACTTTCCATTTCTACACCCGGTATATAATAGATTAGTTACCAATAAATTATCAGTGATAATATTTATTATTTATTTGCAAATGAAGATATTTGCTTTGTGTTGAGGAGTTAAATTGGCCGTTACTGCATCCAAACATAATAACAGCAGAGATAGTTAAGTATCTCTTGCAATGTGGTAGTTAGCGACATTTAGCTGTGATGAAATCACTATTTACAGGATATTGTTTATCGTTTATTGAGACAGAGCATTCGTTAGCACACTGTAAACGCTTAATTACTATACAAGCGTTCTAGATTCCGTGGACAACGAATATTCTAGAACTCACTTTGGAAATAGACCATTTTCTACCCAAACCTATACCAGATATAAATAAACAATTTAAATACAGTACTGTACAAAAATTTCTACAATATTCATAAAGGCTTTTTATCATTAAACTATTTTGACAAAGATTTTTTAATTTTAAAATATATATATTTCAGATACTACTTTTTTTTTCATTTTCGAGTTTTTAACATTTTTAAAATTTATCCGATAACAAGTATCCTTGATAATATACGTTGTGTAGAAAATCTCAAAATAAAACTATTTATAAATTCTATTTATATTTCTTTTAAAATAAACTGATTCTAGTACATAAATTTTGTATATTACTTTCAAATGTTAAAAATAAAATTTTACGAATGTTTACATAATTAACGTCAAAGGTACCATAAAGAGTAAACAATTTTTTATTTCATTCATCACATTATTTTGTATCTTCTTTTTATTCGTATGTTTTTACACTAATTTAAATTAATTAACACAACTTTTTGTTAATGTTTTTACGGATACTGTTTTGTAATAATATTTCAAAAAACTACAAAACAAAAATCGTAATACAGTTACAAAATTGCCTTTAAATTCTAGAATATTCTTAATGACGCATCACTAATACGTATATAATATCGTAATAATAATTAAAACATTACAAAATTTTGCAAAATATAAATTTAAGCAAGTGAAATTAATTAGAAACTATTGGAGACTTTAATACCGCGTAAGAAACAAAACTTGAGTAACAAAATTTTAATTTCACGCACTTTCCTTAAAAACCTTAGAATATAACATTTAAATTTTTGTAATAAATATATTATCATAACTTACAAAATATTTGACAATAGTTCATTTATTTGTTTGGAAATTTGAGCCGCACCGAATTTCTATACAATTTCGAAAATAAAAATGACATCTGTGGTTTACTCTTCATGTCAGCTAAAGTTATCAGAATGTGATGTCTGATAAATTTGCTATACAGTATAAATATATAATTCCCAAAATATGTATTATTCATTTGGACAACTTTTCGCCTAATGACGACAATAACTGGGAACAGGTTTTTACGGAGGGTTATTTTGAACTAATTAGGGCAAGAATTAGAGTACACCACAGTGAGTGAGCACCCTTCTCACAGGTAGTAAACAATACAATGACTGGTTTTTACGGAGGGTGATTTTAACTAATTAGGGAAAGAATTAGAGTAGTTCGCAATGAGTGACCATCCTTCTCACAGGTAGTAAACATTACGGTGACTGGTTTTCACGGAGGGTTATTTTGAAATAATTAGGGCAAGAATTAGAGTACATCACAGTGAGTGAGCACCCTTCTCACAGGTAGTAAACATTACGGTGACTGGTTTTTCCGGAGGGTGATTTTGAACTAATTAGGCCATGAATTAGAGTACATCACAGTGAGTGAACACCCTTCTCTCAGGTAGTAAACATTACGATGACTGGTTTTTACGGAAGGTGATTTTAACTAATTACGGAAAGAATTAGAGTAGTTCGCAATGAGTGACCACCCTTTTCTCAGGTAGTAAACATTAGGGTGACTGGTTTTAACGGTGGGTGATTTTATTCTAATTAGGGGAAGAATTAGAGTACATCACAGTGAATGAGCACCCTTCTCTCAGGTAGTAAACATTAGGGTGACGGTTTTTACGGAGTATAATTTTGTACAATAGGGTAAGAATTAGATTATTTCAAAGTGAGTAGCTAAATAAAATGTTTCAATGTAAAATTAAGAAATAAACACAAAATTAAACTTGTCATACATAAAGGTATGTAGATGTAAAACATACGAAAATTTTAATTTTAAAAAGTATGTACACAAATAAAATTTAATATTTTTTATACATTAAAATTGACGTAAAACGATTCAATAGAAAAATAATATGAATAAAAAACTCAATTTAAAAGTAAATTTGTTCAAATGTAATATCAATCATTAAGTTTATAAAAAGTAAGCACGTTACAAAAATACAAACGAAATCCTTTATTACTTCTTTGAATGTTTCTTACTATAACTCATTTTTGTTGTATTTGTTTTATTAGACAGCACGTGGTTTTTTTACCATGAGTAATGATTCTGAACTAATCCGAAGGTCAGACCTCCACATTCTCAAAGACAAAAAAGGCCCTAAAAACTTCGTCTGGTTCTCCTGGGCAAGATAATTGTAAGCGTCAACGACTTTTCGTTTCCAAAATATAGAAAAAAAATAGAAAAAACAAAACACGTAATGGTGGTGATAAATAGTTAATTAATGTATTTTGCACGACAATTTTTCAATATATTTTTTTGGTTTTGACGTCAAAGATTGGAAACGAATAATATGTTTATTTTACGCAGTTTGTTTTAGCAAATTTTATTTGGTATGTTAATTTTAGAATTAATAAATTGAACTAGTAATGTAATTTATGTATATTTATGACTATCTATTGACTTTTCAAAACTTTGATGAGAGGCAAATCTACCCTCTCAACTTATTATCTAAATACAATTTTTTTCTGTGGAATATGATCTCATTGGCATCTGGCCCCAAAAATTTCTAATTTTTATTAAAAAAATGACAACGTCTATGCCGATAAAAGAATCATAGTTCACAAAAAAAGTGAAGTCTACAAACAATATGGAAACCAGGGCCGTATTTTCCATCTTGTAATAGGTACAACTTTTACTTGCATTGTAGATAGTTTAAAGCTATTAAACAATATATTATATTTTACTACAATTTTCCAACAAAATAATTAATAAAATTTTTTAATAAAAATTATAGTTGTTATGCATGCAATTACTTATTTTCTACATGTTCTCCTAATGTCAAGATTTAAGATCAAATGGAAAACTCATATTCATACATACATATAATTATATTATAAGACATTGTTTAATGTTATAAATAAATTAATATTATTTTAATAATTAATAGTTTAATAATTAATATTTCATTAGAATGAATTGTTTAATACGTTAATAGAACTTTATACTAATATACGACGTTTTCCTTATTGGAGTAGATTATTAATAGCTTCTAATAGTAATAGAAAAATATTCAAGGTAACAGGAAAATACTATTAGAATATAGTAAACTTACTATGAATAGGTATGAATGGAAATTGTTACATAATAAAACAAGAAAATAGCGTACTTAATTTAATATAACGAAGTTATATATATTTTTTTTACTTAAAAGCAGTTGTAGATTTCTTCAAATTTCTGAAATGTTAACAGTTAATCTTATTGACACATCCTTAATGGAAGGTTATAGCGTAATCAGTCAAATTAAATCACGGTCATAAATGTTGAGGCGGCCCATAAAATATTCATATATTTATTTTTCACCGAATAGCCTTAATAAAATAGTCCAGTCACTAATAATTTCGTGTTTACCTTTTTTATTTACAAATATTTTTAAGTAAATTATCCTTTGATTCAATGCCAATCTAGTTTTTGTGAATAGTACTGACATTCAAACTATTTGAATAAAAAATATCACCTGTACTAAAAACTAACCGAAGGCTGGAATTCCCGTTTGTAGAAAAAATAGATAATAAACAACTTTTTTGTGAAAGACATTCAAAATAAAGAATAACAAAATTACATCATTCTGTCTATTATTTAACAACCACTTAACTATTAAAGTCACATGTAGTCTAATGAGGTGATGCGATGGAAAGAAAACCATATAGATGCATATACTACATGTCCCAGAAAAGTGTTGTCATAGGCATTAAAGATGGGAAAACAGTTTTTGATAATTTAAAATTATCTGGCTAACAATGAAGTCGCCATTTTGAATATAGTACAGGACAATACTATGTGTATTCCTACATTTTATTTAATACATGTTATTTAATTTTAATAGCATAATTCAAAGAAAATCACAAAAAGAATTAAAGTTTTTCGTCTCATGTTTTTATTGCTTTACACGCAAAATGTCAGTTGTCATGGTTAAAAAAAAACAAATCAATTAGCACGCCTTAACTTTGACAGTTAATTCCGGTTTTGTTTGAATTGACACTGTAGTCTTTCCGCAACATTTTTGTTCTATCATAATTGGGTCTATCGAACAACGATCCTCGTAGGTCATTTGAAAGATATTATTTTCAAAATATAATGGCATGAAATATGTTTCAGTTAATAGAATTTCTTGTAACTCATGTACAAGTATTTTTATTAAATTTTAAAAGCCTACCAATTATAAAATTGGTAAAGATAAAAATGTCATCTATCGACTCAGTGAAGATGACGAAGAATCATCGCAACACATACTATATGAATGACCAGCCAAAAACACCCAGAGACTCAACCAATTAGGCTAAGAGGTATTTTATGGCTTCATCAAAAATCTGGAACTGTTTCCGAAAAGTAAGGGCTGTGTTACAGTAGATCTTCTAGATCGCGATGACAAAAACGATGAAACGCTTAAACTCTCGTTTATATACAATAAAATACAATACAATACAAGGGTTATCGGATCAGAACAATGACCCACGCACTCGAAGGTCTTCAATTCGTTTCTGATTTTGGGACCTTCGATTCGGAAGGTCGTTGTGCTACGTGACAAACTGAACTGATCTTTCTGGTCTACCTCGACGAATTACTTAAGATCAGTACATTCGCTTAGAGAGGGTAAACCAGACAAATATGGGATTAACAATACAAGTAAATGATCCGAATTTAAAAGTGTAAGTTAGATCTAAACCAAGTGACAAATGGAATAAGCCTAATGTTACGGCTTTTATGATCCTAACAAAATTTAAAAATTAAGTAAATAGTTTAAATTCAATACTTTACGAAGCTACATATCAGCGTATTATTCTGATCTACAATAAATACAAAAGCTATAGTCTTCACAAAACAGAAAGGGAGGATAAAATGTTTCCTTAGTAAAGGAAAGTCCTATAAGGAGCAATTAGATTTTTGAAGATAAAATTTCTTGACCAGGATCGTGATGAAGGAGAATAAAATTTCTGGAGTTTAGTCAGGATTTTTATTCTCCTTCAATTAGATTTTTATTGATCTTTGTTTTACTGGCGCTTCAATTTATACCGTTAATCCCAATGACTTAATGTTGAAACTTTCATTTTTCTATGAGCACCGCTAATCTTAGAGAGCAAACAAAACGAGAGGTAAACAAATATAAGTGAATTTGAATTGATGTCAGCATTACATAACTTTCTCGGAAAGTATGTCGATGATCTGAGTCCGGTGAGTGCTTGGAGCAGTGCATTTGCTGCTGGACCAGCCGCAGCCGTAGCCGTAGCCGATCTACTTCGCGGCCGTGTTGGTGTGGAATGCACAAACATGGCAAAGCATTCCGTCACTTCTACGTCAAACCCTCAATTTCAAATGTGAATGGTCGCTTTGAAAAACTTGATACACTTCAACACGCTCATTAGATTGTTAGATCTTGGGTTATCCTGTCCTATCCTGTTAGAGTAACACGACAAGCACAAGGCTAATCCTGGTTTATTTACATTCAACCAAGAGGATTGTTAGATCATGGGTTATGTAACCAAAAAAAAATGATGCGGTGTCCGAATGATTCGGAACCCAACAAGGACTGTAGATCCTTTGCAGAGGCAGTTGTAACCAAAAATAAATGATGCTGTTCGAATGGTTCAGAACTCACTACGGCTTGTAGGTACTTTGCAGAGACAGTTGTCCAGAGAATAATCAAATCTCGACACGTTACAGCAAAAGACAACATTGACAATGAGGAAGAAGTTATTAACAACGTACATCTAGAAAGTAAAATTACTGAGCCTCTGACGTTTGAAGGGATTTTTTGTAACAAAGGTGACAGTACTGTTTTTAAGAGCAAGTTCTACTCCTAAGAGTAAAATGCACTGTCATTTGTCTCATTCTGTTAAAAACTATTGTTATAGCGTCACTTTAAAAGGAGCGTCTTGATTCCAAATCCCGACAACATCGAAGTGAAGAGTGTAATCCGATACTTTCTCGTGAAGGATACCGCAATGTTTCACATATTTAACGAAATAAAAATGACTATGGAGATTGTTTCATTAACTTTACTAATTTGTACAAGTAGTGTTGTGACATTAAAGTCCTGATCTGTCACCTTTTGTTATAAAATGGGAAATATAGATATACTTTCCCTCTTGTTTGTGGAACTGCATTTCTCCTGTGGAACACGATTCTGTTTTCGGCATCTTCACGTTGACATTTTTGTCATAAAATTAATAATTATGGGGCCAGATGCCGATGAGATCATATTTCACAGTTAGAATTGGTGTTTAGATAAGGGATTGAGATGGGAGGCAAACATAATTTACGAGTAGTCTATTTTGTTTAATTTGTTCAGTCTTTAGACACACTTTAGGCCAGAATTACCGTTTCTGGAAGAAGATGGATCAGATTGTATACTGATCCACCAAGTATTTGTTAAAATTAATGGTTTTTTTTTGTAATGTTCGGATTAGTTAAACGTATAAAAATGTAAATAAGTTTAAATTAAGCGAAGAAAGTCATCATCATCACTGCATCATCTCGAAACATTCCGTTCCGTATAAACTTATAGCATCTAAATACCGTGTGATCTAATTCTTCTGCCATCTAAATGCCGTCACGTATAATTTACCCCCACTACCAGTGACGTCACGCAGAAATCAGGGAATGCCATAACGTATAATATGGATTAAATTCCGTTCAATATAAGCTTACAGCATATAAATACTATGCGATATAATTCTTATGCCATCTAAATGCCGTCACGTATAATTTACCCCCACTACCAGTGACGTCACGCAGAAATCATCGAATGCCATAACGTATAATTTGGGTTGAAATGGGACGGGATGAAACGAATTCGTGGCTTCTATTGCAGATACCTACCTTATCACTATGCTACTAATGTCATCGTAGTTACACTACTACACTACAGATGGCTACATTATATTTTTTTTTTGTTTAAAATAGAATAATGCCCCGTATTATAAATAATATTGTATTTTATATAGTATTTAATTGTACTGTAAATTTCTTTAAATAAACAAATTCTAATCAAATTAATTTTAATAATGACATAAATACGTTGCTGTCAAAATTTCAGTTGTCAATTGAAGGAGTATATATTATTTACTAGGGAACTGACGTTTGTAATACTGGGCATAAGAAAACTTTTTTTTATGTAAATAAATTAGATATTAAAAAAAACAATGTATAATAATACATAATACAAGCGGAATATGAAAGCAATCACAGTAACTAAACTGTTATCGTGACAACGGGATTTTTATGAATTATTTGTTATTAAAACCATACATTCATGGAAGTAAAAAAATCAATTTATAATCTAATCATTCTGGTACTTGTATAATATTTATTTTGAGGTAATACGAAGACGGAGTGTATTTTAAATGGTTAACAAGAATACGAAATTTAAGATGTGTAACAGAAGAAAAGTATATATTTATTTATGGTCATATTACTTTATATGGTAAAATGACAACTGATATAAAGGAAGAATTTGTAAACATGGGTATTTATACATTTTTGTAAAATAATGGCCTGTCTTAGGAGCTGTCAAATATAAGAAAAATAAAGTATATCTTAACAATACTTTTGCATTTTATTACATATGAAAATTATTTGTGTTGTTTTATAGGTAAATCTATCTAAAACATGACATAGTGTAGTAGTGTAACTACGATGACATTAGTAGCATAGTGATAAAGTAGGTATCTGCAATAGAAGCCACGAATTCGTTTCATCCCGTCCCATTTCAACCCAAATTATACGTTATGGCATTCGATGATTTCTGCGTGACGTCACTGGTAGTGGGGGTAAATTATACGTGACGGCATTTAGATGGCATAAGAATTATATCGCATAGTATTTATATGCTGTAAGCTTATATTGAACGGAATTTAATCCATATTATACGTTATGGCATTCCCTGATTTCTGCGTGACGTCACTGGTAGTGGGGGTAAATTATACGTGACGGCATTTAGATGGCAGAAGAATTAGATCACACGGTATTTATATACTGTAAGATTATACGGAACGCTACGTACTCCATCATCTTACTATCTCCCCCGTGTTAAACTTTTAAATTTTTATTTTTTCATCTCTCTGGAGTTGTTTATAGATGGAAAAGGTTTTCGACCGACGATGACGTTCAAAAAGACGTCAAACAATAAGTCAAAAATGAAGCAGGATACTTTTTTGACGAAGGTATAAACAAGTTTCTCGCACAAAGTGCATTAAGAAGATTATCCTACGGTTCTTCTTGTGTTTTTTTTTAATTTTTAGCTAATTTAAATTTGATACACGTGAATAATTTTTTATTCGTAGAATCGAAGGATTAAATGTCTGATGATTCAGTTTAAAATTGTGAAATAAAATAAAAATATATAACGGTTCTAAAATTCCTTGTAAGGAGACTAAATTCACTAGACCATTCTAGGCAAATATCGTTGGCCAAACAGCAATTTCAAAATCAATTTCATCCGATAGACTAATTTTCTTATAATAATTGCATGAAGCAATAAATTGTTAGTGTAAATATAATGAGTGGTTTTAATATATGCACCCATTTCGCAAATAATTTCTCCATATTTTGTTGCAGTGTACATATGGATATGTACATTGTTTATAAAGTAATCAAAGTGTTGCAACTGATACCTAGTTGAGTTGAGAGCAAGTTTTAATTTACGTTCCAATTACACCATTCATTTTAGTAGTTGGCCTGCTTTCGGAATTTAATTGTAATTTACGAAAATCATAACCGCTTTGTCTCAAGCGATAATTATACAGTAAAAGAATTTAAAAATTATGACTGTAATTTTGGACTTTAACAAATTAAAAAAAGACAAAGATATAACTGTCTTATTCTAAGTAATATATAAAATATTGTTTCAATAAATTAAATTATACTTTTTTTTTTGATTTAGCAAATTATAAATTTTGTTGTATTTTACGATAAACCATTTTTGGTAATTATACTTAAAACGTATTCAGCAACTTTCTAAATTGTCGTTTAAAAAGCTGTACAAGAAATTAAGTGATTTTACACTTCATTATATTTCTTGTATACAAATACAACTTGTCTTAAACAAAACAAAAAAAAAGTTTAAAATGTGTTCTTGACATTTTTGCCAATTTGATAATTAGTGCCAAAATCTTAAACTATATTAAAATTTAACAAGCATGATATGAATAGAAAAGTTAAATGTTAAATATAATTAACAGTAATTTGCAATTGCAATTAAATATTGCGAGTTGTATAATTTAAAAAAAAATAAAAGATAAGCAAAACTATCACTTATTAATTTTATTATTACTAAAATGATATTGGGATATAAATAAGGAAAGGCCATTAATATGATTGCTATTTTTTATATATAAAAATAAATACCACATTTATTTGAAAGGTTTTAGTTCTAATCATGTAAAGAGGTCAAGTATATAAAGAAAAAATAATAATTATTTCTAAAATAATTTGAATTCTAATATTTCATTGTTTCATTTAATTACCATATGGTTTTACAAAATCTTTCATTTGTTTAAGTTAAAAATTATTGTCTGTTTGAATGATGATGATGTACAGCAAAATAATAAAAAAATACAAATTTTTGGGTCGAAAATTTTGTTTTTTGAAAATACTCCATTTCTATAGACGATTGCAATTTTTTTATTATTATTTCAGATATATAAATCCAATTTCGTGCTAAAAATCTATAAGTTATATTTCAAGTTCGTTCTTCATCTACTATATTTATTTTTATTTATACTGCATCTTTAAAATATTTAATTTTCTGGTACTCGTAATTAGTTATATGAAAGTAATTTTCTTTTTCTTATAAAATGTTTTTTTTTTCAGGAAAATGGCGGGCCTGGTCAAAATGGCGTTCGACCAATACCAAACAGTTGTTTCTAGGATAAGTGGTTTGTGTCTTTTCGTATCCTATCACCTTTATTCATTTCATTATCATTGTATTAATAAATTAATTTGTTAACTTTTTAGTTTTTTATAGTAAACTCCAATTAAAATCATTTAGATAGAGCACTAGTCTTTGTTATTTTCAAATAAAGAAATGTATTTATGAACTATGTACTACCATAGAAAATTATTAATTATAACAACATTTCACTATTAGTACTTGGTTACTTTATTAAATAACAACCAATTTATCATGAAATTCAAACATTTCTATAAATTTTAAAATAATTATTGTGAAAGGGAAATAATAGGTATTGAATTAAAAGTTTATTGTAATTTTGATCTGTAACTACATATCTCTAATTAATCGTTTTACGGATTGCTTGAAGGAAAATATATATCACTTTTAAATAAAAATAACTGTTATATATGTGTGTTAATTTGTCTATAAATTTTCTTAAGCCTCAAACCAAATGTAGATATTTTCTTATTTTCTCCAAAAACAATAGATTTATCGCAGACTTTTTAATAGATTGTGATACAATTTAATTAATTAAAACTGGTTTACACAGGTATTAAAATGTAGACACACTGTCTCACACTAATGCAAGTCTTTTCTATTAGAATTAACTATAAATAACCTGTTAAAACATGCAAACAAAAATTGCTACTTGTTCCTCCATTATCTGCCGGGTAATAAAAAAAATTAGTGTCTGTCGTTCTAATGCTTTCCATGAATAAATAAAATTTTATTTTAATGTTCTTACGTATTTAGCATATTTTGTTGATATTTATTTTTCTTAGAAAACAAAAGACAACACAAAAAAAATATAAGATTCATTCATTCAAGAACAAGAAGGTTAAGTGTTAAATCTATAGTAAACGTAAACAGTAATTTAAAGGATGTTACTTGGTTTAATAAGCATTATTAACTAAAATTGTATATATACTGTTAGAAAAAAACATCTATTTATGCATTTAAGGTCACTAACAAATGTTATTAGTTACTATTTTTTTTTTGCACTTCCGGGAGTAAATGCCTATATACTTTACTCTTCATTTTCGAATTCCTGAGGGATTAAATTAAAAAACAAACGTTACGTTACCACAGAAACAAGTAGGTAAATGTAAGTAACCTAGGCTAGAATACGCCGAGAAAAATATTCATAATGATGTTTTGTTTTCAAAGCTGATATGTATTTGACAGTTATATAAATATAACCAAATAATTTTTAATTTAAAATATATAGGTATGCGGAGGTGCAAAAAATGATGTATATACTACAGGACTAAAGTGCCTTTAATCCTTAAAGTGATTATTACCTACGCCTCGTGAAATAAACCTTACGCTCAGGATTAAATCATGTACTTTAGCTCCTCAGTATATAATATACTATATTGTCACTGTCATTAATGTATAAAAAACTATTTTTGCATTTGTCATGTATCAAACTAAATAAATTGTTACTACAATATACATATGTTATACGACAAAAGTCACTTTTTTTCAATATAAGACTCTTTAATACTTGCATAATTTAGAGGAAATTTTTTCTACTTTTTTTTTTAAGTGTTGCTGTTCACCAATTTTTGAAATTTATTTCAGAAGCTTAAATATGAAGTTTTATTTAAATACGTTCCACTGAATTGTTGGACTGCTAAATAATTACCTAAAATTCTGGAGAAAATTACTACTAACTATATGAGTTTATTGTTTGTGTTCCATAAATAAGTATATTTTGGTAACACTTAATTCATTTTCATAATAGATCTCATGGTTAAGTCTTACGTTCGATCCTAATCTTGGTAACACTTTAATTCATTTCTATTTTAGATCTCATGGTTAAGTCTTAAGTTCGATCCTAATCTTGGTAACACTCTAACTCATTTCCATTTTAGATCCCACGGTTTAAACCTTAAAGACAGATCCTAACCGTACATGTTTGTAGATCCGCGAGTTCACGAATGGCCGCTGATGTCAAGCCCCATCCCCACGGTGATGATGGTGCTCACGTACCTGTACATAGTGGTGATCCTCGGGCCCCGCATCATGGCCAACAGGAAGCCCTTCAAGCTCCGGAGGGTGCTCATCGCGTATAATGCTTTCCAGGTCGTGTTCAGCAGCATCATGCTTTGGGAGGTAAGAAAGAAGAATTAGTATCAGTGTTTACATGGTATTTATTGCTTGAAAATACTATTGAGTCCGTTTATTCGGTGTACTATAATTACATCAAAATTATCCTTCGTTAAAACTAGTCATAGTAATTACTCTACCTATGTGAGAGAGGTGTTCACTCAATATACTGTACTCTAATTTTTGCCCTAATCGAATTAGATCAAAATCACCTTCCGAGAAACCAGTCCCTGGAATGTTTAATACCTGAGAGTAGGGTCCTCACTTTCTGTGAAATACTCCAATTCTCGTCCTAATATAATTATTTTAAAATCACCCTGCACAAAAACCAATTATCGTAACGTTTTCTACTTGAGACAAGGGTGTTCAGTCACTTTGAATTATTCCTATTCATGCCCTAATATAATTAATAGAAATTCCCCTACATAAAAGCCTGTCGCTGTAGTGTTTACAAGGTCCAATTCTTGTCCAAATACAATTCCTTTTGCCAGTCGGATCAGATCAAATCAGTTGGTTCAATTCATATAGATTAATTGGATCAGTTCGCTTTTTCAGTACAAATGGAATACCATTTTGGATCACTTTATCTTGGGTTTTTAGTTTATGTTTAAATGTAACAATATTTTGGGCATGTGTAATATTTAAAATTGAGGTTGCAATTTAAATTCTATCATTATTATTACATTGCATAAGTTAAATTTTAGTTGATATTGCGAAACGAATGCATTTGGGAAATATCATCCCCATTTTGTGCAGCCTCATTCTATAATTTATCGAAAACGAAGCTATTATGACGATTTTTTCTATTTTATCCCACTATGAGGGGCTAATAAAAACGTCACTTATTAAATTTTCAATATCCATCTGCAATACAAATGGAGAAAACAAACTAAATCATTATCACAGCTCTTATAGTTGATCAAGACCAAAGAGTGAGTCACCTCAGTGTTTTTATTTTCTGCGCTTTACTAGTATCATTAGTCGCAGCTTAAACATAAACCTACCCTTATTGTGTAGTAATTACTCTATTTCTTGCCCTATTGTATTTAGATCAAAATCAGTCTCCATAAAAACTTGGGACCGTAATATTTACTACATGTGAAAGGGATGGTCACTCATTGTAAAATACTCTAATTTTTGCCATAATATAATTAGTTCAACTTCACCGTATTATTTACTATGATCGTAGGACAAGCGTTTCTTATTATACATCTCTAGAATATATAGTACAGTTGTCCTAATGTTAAGGAATGTTAAGTCAAAGAAATGAACTTGAAGAGAACTGCATAACACATTTACAAATACCTAACATTTTGACATTAATATTCAATAATTAATGTTTGAACAACATTTATGAAAAGTGTCACTGATGCAACAATTCATAAATCTTTATTATCTATCCTAGACCTAATTCTCTGTTTGCGATTCAAATACACATAACGTCTATTTGCATTTTGTAAAGAGTTACGGTATGGAGTTATTGGCATGTGTGTATTATACAATCCCTGCACATAACCTACCAGTTTCACTTTCCCCTCAAGGTCGCGGCGTCAAGGTCGTAGAAATTCAAGCTCAAGTTTGTTTTCAACTCTAGAAAGTTGTTACGTCATGCGTCATTCCCATATGGCGTACGTACACTTGAACTCGAGATACGATACAAGATTGAGCCTGCTAACCCATATACGAAATGCGGATTGGGTAACCATTGGCTAAGATTTAAATATCGAGAATTTAATTATTGTCATATTTCACATTGTGAAATTTTTCTGGATTAATCGAAAGGGGCTTGATAGTAAAAGCAATTTCTAAATTCAAGGTCTAACATTATGTGTTACTTCATATGAACTGATCTTTTTGTGAAATGCAGTCTATTCCCTATAATTACCAGTAATTCATTTTGGGCTATGGCTGCCCAATTAAAATAACTAAACATAAATTCTGAAGAAAAACTGTAGAGAACTCTAATTCTTGCCTAAATTCAATTAGATCAAAATTCAACCCTGTTAAAACTCGTTTTCGAAATGTTTACTTTCTATGAAAGAGGTGCTCACTCAATGTGAAGTACTGTAATTTTTGCCCTGTATAATATGTTCATAATCAACCTTCATAAAATCAGTCACTGTACAGTTTACTTCATATGAGAAGGGTTCTCATTTACTGTAAAATATTTTACTTCTTACCCTAATGTAATTATATCAAAACCACCCTCATTCTCTTTGAATTACTTGCCCTAAAGACCAAATCACCCTCCGTAAAAACCACTCATCGTAATTAAATTTTACTACCTGAAAGAAGAGTGCTCACACGTTGTGAAGTACTCTAACTCTTGCCCTAATGTAATTAGTTCATAATCACCCTCCGTAAAAACTAGTCACTCTCATGTTTACTACCTTAGAGCAGGGGGCTCATTATCTTTGAATTATTCTAATTCTTACCCTAATGTAATTAGATTAAAATCACCCTCTGTAAAAACCAGTCACCGTAATGTTTACTATCTGAGAGAAGGGTGCTCATTCGCTTTAAATTACTGTACTTCTTGCCCTAATGTAATTAGATTATAATCACCCTCCGTAAAAACCAATCATTGTAATGTTTACTACCTGAAAGAAGGGTGCACATTTACTGTGTGTTATTATATTTTATTTGTAATTTGATATGATTCCTAATTATTGTTTTATTTTTCAGCATCTAATGAGTGGATGGCTGTCAGACTACAGCTACAAATGTCAACCAGTTGATTACTCCTACAATCAAAAAGCAGTTCGGGTATGTACAACAATTTAGATTCCTTATCACTACAATTCAACATTCTTAGACATTGTAGTCATGTAAAATTTTTAGACAAAGCAAAACTATAAACTTATGTAAATGTTAAATTTATTTTTAAATTTGAAACAACCAATGTATTCATATATATTCAACGTGTAATAACCTCGAGGATAACGATCTGCCAAATGAATGACCATTACAGATCATAAATTTATATGAAAAAACTGCAGAACAAGTCTTAATATTTAAGGTTCTTACATCTTGCATCACATGAATATTTATCAGCGACGAAGCGTGATATTTTAAATAAAAGAAACACAAAAAAAAATTGGTTGCGCATCTTGTTATGAGTCACAAATTTTCAGGAAGTACCTATATATAATCGGTCTGAATTTGCATCAAACAAATTCGCAAAATTAATAGTAGTTCATTTACAACCGGTTCCATAGTATCACAAAAAATTCTCTTTTTAAAAGCTTACTTTTTCGAAAAGTCGGCTTATAGCCGGTTGCACCGTTTTTACTTCAATTTTAAGTTTTCCTTAAATGGTCAACATCACATCGGAATAAAATGTCAAATGAACTATTTAACATTGCTGTCAAAATTTCGATTAGATTGTTGTGCATTATTAAGTATTGTCTATCTTATAACTTCTAGTCTAAAATTGGCAACAACTCTTAATTATTTGGAAATTTGAAATATTTTATTTTAAAAGAAATTTAGGACGTTAAAATATATACTCCACCAAATCTGTGATTCTTTTTTATTAACAATTTATAGGAGTAGTAAATAAATAAGCCGGTAATATTTCTTGTAGTATTTATTGCTCCAATGATATGTCTTAAATATTTAAGTTAACGCTCTTATTTATCTAATGTATTCCAAATATTTCAATTGTTGCTTTGGTATATTTTGTAAATATTTTAGTAGAAGTCGGTAATTTTAATATTACGATATTACGATTAATAAAAATGATTATAATAAATTTATATTTTTTTCTTTAGATGTTGAACCTTTGCTGGTGGTACTACATCTCGAAACTGACTGAATTCGCTGATACAATCTTCTTCGTCCTGCGCAAAAAGGACTCCCAAGTTACGTTCCTGCATCTTTACCACCACAGTCTTACTCCCATTGAAACTTGGGTTCTTGTCAAATTCATTGCAGGTATGAAAAACAAACTAATACTGCCACTGTATCATTTTTAACTAACAATTTTATCGTTCACCCCTTTAAGCATTGTCTTTTCCTCAACAATGTCCTAATTTCATTTCCAACGTAGATATAAGTCTGATTTTTCATAATATTTTTCATTTCATGACATCACCCTCTCAACAAGTGATAATCAAGTTTTTAATATGGGAGATTTCAACGATTCGTCAAGATACAAACTCAGAGACTTCAATGCTACATCAAGACACATTTAAATTTTATATAGTCGTAAATATTTACAAATATGTTATTGTATTTTTATGGCGCGAGTACGAGATATAATGTGACATATAAAGAGTATTAAAAAAGTGGCAAAAAAATTATATCAAAATTATACATAATAAATTTTTTGATTCTAAATTCAGGATGTTGAAATACCAAAATTTATTGATATTTTTAACACAATTTTCATAATGCCCTTGGTAAACAAATAACGATTTCCAAAAGAAGTATGTAACTCGAAAAAATACACATACAATACTTGTGTATAATAAAAAAATACGAACAAATTTTTATTTCTTACATTATTTTGTAGAAAATAAATTATTTTACTGTTGGTATATATACAGTGTGTGCAACGAAACGCGGAACATGGGACTTTAACATAGGATATAAAAAAATTGCGAATACTCTCTCCTTATGGATTTAGAGCAAAATTTAAGAGTACAAAGTTGTTCAAAATTAAATTCTACATCAGATATGTGATATGATCATAATTGATGTAACAACACGTCTGTAATACAAGATTTATTATATATAAAATGTAATATTTTAGTTGAAAATCAGACAGTTTTGCTCTAAATCTATCAGGAGAGAGAATATCCGTAAATTTTTGAAATCTCATGTTAAAGTCATATGTACCGCATTTCGTTGCACACAATGTTTGTGTATATTTTTATTTACAACTATTTTTATATTGTGCTTGAGATGATAATATAAATATCTTAAGGATATATTTTTAAAATCATACATTAAAAATTATTTTTATTTGAAATTTTCGATTATCAAACTATTTACACAAAACTGGATTTTCTGACTTTTTGGAAATTTCAATGGGTACATATAAAAACTAAAATAAAAATTAATGTACATTAATAATTTACTTATCTAAATATGTAGTAGTAATTAGCAGTAATTATAAATATACGAAAGGCATACTTATCCCACTTATTGAACTATCTATTTAAATATCTAATTCAAGTAATATTACTCAATATTTCGTACAAAAATCGTTGAAATTATACCAATTTATTTTATCTCTACTAACGCAACTCGTAGATATTTTCCATGTCGTAGAAAGCGTCACTCACGCAAACATATTCACGACATTATAAAGTTAAAATCCAACATTAGATAAACATCCTTTATTTATAGGTGGTCATGGGACATTCTCCAATCTCATCAACAACATCGTGCACGTTATTATGTACTTCTACTACATGATGTCTGCCATGGGACCCGAGTACCAGAAGTATCTGTGGTGGAAGAAGCACTTGACTCATCTCCAACTCGTAAGTATATTCAATAATCAATAAAGCTACAATACTTTAAGAGAGTAGTACAATGATAGAACCTTAAGTCTTAAAAATACTGTTCTAAAAACTTTATGTTGCCGTGAGAATTAAAGTTCTTTAGTTAAAAGTTTTTGAGTTCTTTCTGTCATGATGACAATTAAATCGTCGAAACCAGTTATATAACAAAGTTTGTAGAATAGTATGTTTATAACTGCAGATTCTATCTTGGGTTTTTACCTCTCGCCACTCAGTAAGAGAGGTATTGGAATTATGCTAAAAATCGGATAGTGAGTTTTCAATGGATAAAAACATTATGAAGTCCCTAGTATACGATTATAATATTTTTACGATGATGTCTGTTCATGTGTGTGGATGGATGGATGTTGTCGTAACGATTACTCAAATACTAGTGAATAAATAAAATTCAAATTTTGGATACAACATTCTGACACACTAGATTAGATTTGATTATATTACGGTGTTAATCGTACAACAGGAAGTAGTATTTTCATGAAGATCTAAAAAATTTTTTCTGGAATATCTTAATTACTTATGAAAAAATATATATTTTTTCTGAATAATCATTTAATATTTCGTCATTAGCTAAAATTTTATAGTTCAAATTTGATTGTACCTAGCTCAATTTAAGTATTTCTAGTAATTAATGATAAGGTAAATTTGCTACAATTGCGGTTACTCTTTTTACCTACGGAAATAAATTTATATGTGACACTGACAGTTATTATAATTTACAGTGAAAATATTATAATATATTGTACACCAAGATTCAGAAGACTATCATTATTGACCTAGCGCCAAGTTTTATCCCGAGATGCGAAGCAACCGAGGGATATAAGGCGCTGGTCAATAATGATATTTCCACTACTAGCATGTCAGTGCTATATTGATAATAACAAACATTTTGACATAAACATTAACTTGCTTCTTAATATACACAAAAATAAAGTAGTCTGTCTTTGTTTTCATATATGACGTTTCAGTTTGTCAACCTCACTTTGATTTTTAATTTGGTTTTATTTAACTTATTTATTTAAGTTAGAAGGCATATTTAAATTGTGAATCCATACTTTACACGTTTCTTGCGTTAAATGATTCTAACAATATTTGGATTTGGAGACGAGGTTTTTTTTAAAAAGTAACAGTTTTCATTATCGACCATGGTTAATAATAATTTATTATTGACCTAGGTGACCATGGTTACCAAGTAAGCGGTAGTGAAAAACAATTTCTCATGTCAAATAAACGTTAATAATAGTGGATGTCTAGGCTAGTAGTGAAAAAAAAAATTATCGAATACTCTAAAAGAAATTTTACTAATATTGTAAGAATACTCATATAAATAAAACATAAATATTAATAAAAAGTGTAAAGAGGACAGGCGAGAGGTAATAGAAAATAAGTAATATAAAACTATTTTCTTTCAGCTCCAATTTACTCTGGTGTTCTTCCACTCGTGGTCTGCCCTCTTCGTAGACTGTGGTTACCCCAAGATCATCTCCGCCTTCTTGATCTTCCATTCCGTCGTGTTCTTCACCCTCTTCGGCAACTTCTACATCCAGACTTACAACAAACAAAAGGCTGCAGCTGAAGCCAAGGCCCTTGCCGCTGCCACAGAGAAGAAACTTCAAAATGGCACAAGCACAGAAATCAAACCCCTGGCAAATGGCACAGAGAAGTCCCTTACAAATGGCACAACCAGTAACGGTGTCATCAAGAATGGTGACGCTAATGGGTTGGTGCACAGGAATGGTACGGCGAATGGTACGGTAAATGGTACGGCAAATGGTACGGTAAATGGTATAGGTATTGAACATAACCAAACAAATGGTGTGTTGAATGGTGTACCAAATAAACCAAATGGTGTAACACATGTAAATAATAATAATAAGAAAGAAGACTAAAAAACCAAATATTTTATACACGTATATTAGGTTTGGTTGCTTAGTATGTATGAAGTATTATTGTTAATATTAACTTTTTAGATGCCTGAAGTACCTGAAGTAGTTGTTTCATGACTAGCTTTACTTGCATTTTAAAAATGAGGCCTACAGCTTATAGTGGGTTCCATTCAATTTGGACATAGCTGTAATTAAATAAAATATTACCGATTATTAATTAAAGCAGTATTAAAACTGTAAAAACCGAAAAAAAATATGGAGACTCCAATGCTTTATAAAGACACTAACTCGAAGATTTGAACGCAACGTGAAACAAGATATATTTCGAAATCAAATAATTGAAGAGACAAATACATTTCTAAAGATATCGAAGTAGAATGTCATGAAATATATAAATTAAATGTACCTTTTTAATTTGTCATAGTGTCTGTATAAAATTAACATAAAATCTGTATAAATAATAACAATAATACTTCCAAAGCCAACTGAAGTGACCATTTGTAAATATTATTTAGTAAGGAGTCCAGTAGCAATGAAACTAAGATCTAGTGGTATTTGAGCTTGTTGTTAGTAAACAGTTGAATTCAGTTCAAAGAGGAAAAGTTGTCGTTGCAAGGACAACTTGAATTACTTTCGAATCCATAGCTGAGTAGTTGCGAGACAAAAACAAAGATGGCAGGATAGTCGATTACAAAATTCAGCTCAAATTGCTATGCAATATTGAAATTTGAGTGCGTAGTAGTCAGAAAGCAGGAATTTCAAAAAAATTGTTAGGAGCACGACAACTTTAAATTCACAAAATTGTACCAATTTTGATATTTCTTGTCTCGCCTGTTTGTTCTTTTTAAGGACACAAAATTATAGTTAGTGAAAAACAAAAACATTCGTAAAAAAATTTAACAATCCAAAAATTTTCTTATCTTTTTCATTATTGATCAATATATTTTGCCAACAGTACGACAACACAAAAAGGACAAACCAGTTACGACTTGCACATTTTTCCAATTTAAAATAGACAAACAATACGAAGATTGCATTTTCTTTTGTTACAATACTTAATAAACAAGATACGACTTGCAATTTGTCAAATAAACCAATACATTTCTTATTTCATTTCCCACTGTGGTATATTTAACATAATATTTAAATCTATATTTTTTGACAAATGCTATGAAGACACTTAAATGTTTTTTTGTAAAAAAAAAAACTAATGAACGTTTGCGACTTGATATACTGCAGTTTACATTATTATAATCTTGACATACCTTGTACTTATTTTTTTTTTTGACAAATGCTATGAACATGTAAAAGTATTCTTTTGTTGAGAAAAGTACAAAATACTTGATACGACATACAATTTTTTCAATGACATAACAATCTTCTTTTCCACTACTATATTTATATAATAGTTAAATGAATTTGAAAAATACTAAGACACAAAATATACGTACAGAAAACTATTGAACTAATTACGACTAGTAATATTCATTTTCACTAATATTTTCTTGACAGAATATTTCAACGTTATTTGACTATCAAACCAGTTAGTACTTGCAATATTTTCAATTTTTAACCTTTATTATTTAAATTTGTTTTCACCAATACTAGACATATTTTTCTAATCTGCAATGAACCAGTTAAGACCCGCAACAATTCCAACAATTCGACCGATTTTCATGTTTTATTTTCCATATTTTCCTTTTGCAACACATGAGAAACACACCAGTCGTCCTTGGTTACGAAACGCCATCTTGTCGTGTGCCCAATAAACAACAGGCATCTTGTCGAGAAAAATCAAATGGATACTAAAAATATCTTTACGACAAGCAGAGACATACAGTTTCACGAGAAATACGCAACAACCAACGCTCATAAAATTGACAACATTTACAACATTTTTTGAGATTACAATGTTTATTGTAAAATTCTAAAACAAAATGGAATCATAATAAAAAAAATATATTGCCAATTGTTTTAATATCAAATACAGCATGGATTCGGAAATGATAATTCAAATTTTAATGGAAAGATACTATTTTTTTAGTTTCATTGCTACTGATATATTCTCTACCTACTATAGTTCAAATGGCTTTTGTCTTTCTTAACAATTTTCGTGTTAAACTTTCCCATTTCGTGTACAGTACATCTCACCGCGCATGGCACTGTCATGTGTGCTGGGACGAACTATAGCTGTAGTTTTTATGGGGAAATTTTTACATTGTAATTTTTATGAAAATTGAATGTAATAATATGTTAGGTTCCACAATGCTAATTGTAGTAATGACCTGTCAATTGCTCAAAATCTATTTTAGAATAGATTGCAAGAGGTGGAACAAGCGGAGATGATGTTCATTTGTTATCGTCACTCACAAAACTTAGTATCCATTGCCTACTAAGAAGATTTGTCACAGATTTCAGTAATGATGATATTTAATGAATTTATTGATATTATTACCTATGTATACAATTTTTTATTTTTTTTCTTATTAGTTCAGCCACAATTACAGATTGAATATTAGCCAATAGGAATCCATATGACCGGTAATAATGCGCGTCTCAGAATATACCGAAGATCCTGAGACATTAACATTCACAAGGTCTGGTGAAATCAGAGCACATTCTGGGGAAATTTTGACTACTCTGTATTGTGCTCTAGTTTTAGTAGGTCAAGAATTAGAGCATTCTAAAGTATTTGCTCGAATTCTTGGTCTCCTGAAACCAGAGCACATTATGGGGTAGATTTAAATGCTCCCGATTGTGCTCTGGTTTCAATGAGTTGAAAATTAGAGCATTCTAAAGTGTTTGCCCTAAGCAATGAAGGTCTATATTTGTGCTTTGTGTATCGAGAATGCTCTCATTTTTGGCCTGCTTAAAAAAGAGCGCATTCTAGAGCACGAATTCTCTGGATTTTGCTGCGGTTTCAGCAGCTTAGAAATTGCGTTTTGATTTACGTCATTATAAGAAATTTTGCCCCCAAGGAAATTTTGAAGAGTCGGCGCTGCTACTAAAAATCAATACAAAATTGAGTTAAAATTAGTATTAAAATTAAATTAATAATTATTAGGTTTATGAATCAACCAATGAAAGAATATTTTTAATTGTCTATATTATTAAAAATTTAAACTAATACATTTTTATTGAAATTTGGTCAAAGCTAGCGATGGATAACACTGGTATTACATTTGTGAGTAATGATAGTAGAATTACTTGGAATGTACTGTATCTTGTATCAGGTATCTAATGTAAGGATTGCGAATAACGTGTGTTATTTATATTATTTAAGGTTTGTAAGACCTAGTCAAGAGATATGTATTCTGTAACTATCGTACTTATTGCTATGCATATAGCAAACAAATGATTTTCTTATTTATAGTTGTACAAATAATGATGTAGTATTTATAAGGTGTAGCTACGAAGCAAGTATTATGAATAAAGATTTTTTAACTATACACAAATGTAGTCTCATATATTCTTCTTCTCTGCAGCAAAATCTACACCTTGACAATTGAAAGCCAGTACTTGTTATTTCTATTTTCATTATCACATCTGAATGAAACAATCATCTTCATGTTTTTTTTTTGTCCAGTAGATACCGTGATATTAGTTTATGTCTGTTGTTATAATTTAAATTTTCATCTTACTTTGCTGTTCTTGTTGATGTATGTCCCAATCTCATAAGTTCTTTGATCCAGTCTTGTTCTTTTTCTCTCCAAACTTCCCTGCACGTTGTCCTTAGAAACTCAAGATACTTCTTCCCTTCCGAAAAGTCTATACCACCAGTACTTGTTGTTTCTCACTTCATTCCTTAAGTTTAGTAAGTACCGTAGTATTGTCGTTTAAATTATAATTCAAATTGTTGATTTTACTTTGTTGTTTTTTTTATTGTATGTCCTTATCTCTCTGTCTTTCTATAAACATCCCTTTCTTTCCTAGTAAGCTGTTCTTGATTGTCTCCATTTCACTCCATTTTGTTAATTTGTTATTTTCCTCCACTTGTTAGTATCTCTCAGAATATAATTTTGGGCATTTCTTACAGTTCTTTTTTTTTATCAAAATCAAAACACCAAAACAAGTCACCAGGGAAATCCTTCCACCTGACAGCCAAATCCATCTAACAAACACCGTTGTAGTTGTTTTCTAATAAACTTTTCTTGCTTGTCCCCTTCTTGTTAATTTATTGTTTTCCTCTCCTCATCAGCATTCTTTCAGAATTGAATTTTGGGTATTTGAGTATATCAAGGAAACCCCTTTTCTTGCTTGTCTCCAATTTGTTAATTTGTTGTTTTCCTCTCCTCGTCATCATTTGATTCCACCGATTCCACCTGACAGCGACATGACAGCCAGTAACCATGGCACCCCAAACACCGAAACAAGCCTCTCCTCCTCAGCATTCTTTCAGAATTGAATTTAGGATATTTGGGTATATCAAAGAAACCCCTTTTCTTGCCTGTCTCCAATTTACTCCAATTCGTTAATTTGCTGTTTTCCTCTCCTTGTCATAATTCTTAAACTGTGATTATTTCACCTGACAGCCACATGACACCTAGTAACCATGTCAACCCAAACACCGAAACAAGCCTGTCACCTTCCCCTAGCCTCCATGTCCCCTTGGGATGTCCAAGCCTCCGAGTAGCCCCGTGCTGCAGCAGTCGCTGCACCGCTTCCTGTTCACCTCGTCGCCCAAGTTCGTGTCTCTGCTGCTCACGGAGTCCGTGGCCAGCGCGCTCAACGTGCGCGCCGCCTGCCTGCAGGACCTGCAGGACGACGCCAGCTGCAGCCGCATCTGCGTGCTGGTGGGCAGCGGCCACGACGGCCCGGAGACCAGGGATAAGCTGCCGGTCAATGACAATGTCGCCCTGTATAGGCTGGTGCCTATGGAGGAGAGCAGCACTTCGGTGTATGGAATGGATGGTAGGTCTACCAACAGTATTGTAGTTTGATTGCTTCTTCTAAGTCAATAAGATAAATGTTAATGACTTTTGGGTTTGAAGCCTAACCTCTTCTTCTCTTTTTTCTCTTCGAACTCCCTGATGCTCTGAGATGCCTCATATGGTCTTTTCTTCAGAAAAACCTACACCTCTCGACACTTGAAAGCCAGTACTTGTTATTTCTATTTTCATTATCATATCTGAATGAAGCAATCATCTTCATGTTTTTTTTTGTCCAGTAGATACCGTGATATTAGTTTATGTCTGTTGTTATAATTCAATTTTTCATCTTACTTTGCTGTTTTTGTTGATGTATGTACCAATGTCAGTAGTTCTTTGATCCACTCTTGTCCTTTTTCTCTGCAACTTCCCTGCACGATGTTTTTAGAAGCCCGAGATATTCTTCTTTCCTTCCGAAAAGTCTATACCATTTTTTGATATCCAGTACTTGTTGTTTCTCACTTCATTCCTTTGGTCTAGTAGATACCGCAGTATGGTCATTGTATATATTATAATTCAAATTGTTGATTTTAATTTGTTGTTTTTTTTTCATTGTACGTCCTTCTTTCCATTATAAGTCGCCTTTATATATACATCCATTTCTTTCCTAGTAAGCTGTTCTTCATTGTCTCCATTTTGGTAATTTGTTACTTTCCTCCCCTCGTTAGTATCTTTCAGAAAATTATTTTGGGTATTTCCACAGTTCTATTTTTTCAAAATCAAAACACCAAAACTAGCCACCAAGGAAATCCTTCCACCTGACAGTCAAATCCATCTAACAAACACCGATGTAGTTGTTTTCTAATAAACAGTTCTTGCTTGTCCCCTTCTTGTTAATTTGTTGTTTTCCTCTCCTCATCAGCATTCTTTCAGAATTGAATTTTGGATATTTGAGTATATATCAAGGAAACTCCTTTTCTTACTTGTCTCCAATCTGCTCCAATTCGTCAATTTGTTGTGTTTCTCTTCTTGTCATCATTCTTAAAATGTGATTATTCCACCTGACAGCTGTGTGACAGCCAGTAACCATGTCAACCCAAACACCGAAACAAACCTGTCACCTTCCCCTAGCCTCCATGTCCCCGCAGGATGTCCAAGCCTCCGAGTAGCCCCGTGCTGCAGCAGTCGCTGCACCGCTTCCTGTTCACCTCGTCGCCCAAGTTCGTGTCCCTGCTGCTCACGGAGTCCGTGGCCAGCGCGCTCAACGTGCGCGCCGCCTGCCTGCAGGACCTGCAGGACGACGCCAGCTGCAGCCGCATCTGCGTGCTGGTGGGCAGCGGCACCGACGGCCCCGCCACCAGGGATAAGCTGCCGGTTAATGACAATGTCGCCCTGTATAGGCTGGTGCCTATGGAGGAGAGCAGCACTTCGGTGTATGGAATGGATGGTAGGTCACAGTCAGTATTGTAGTTTGATTGCTTCTTCTAAGTTAATAATATAAATGTTAATGACTTTTGGGTTTGAAGCCTAACCTCTTCTTCTCTTTTTTCTCTTCGAACTCCCTGATGCTCTGAGATGCCTCATATGGTCTTTTCTTCAGAAAAACCTACACCTCTCGACACTTGAAAGCCAGTACTTGTTATTTCTATTTTCATTATCACATGTGAATGAAGCAATCATCTTCATGTTTTTTTTTGTCCAGTAGATAACGTGATATTAGTTTATGTCTGTTGTTATAATTTAATTTTTTATCTTACTTTGCTGTTCTTGTTGATGTATGTCCCAATCTCATAAGTTTAGTTTGATTCAATCTTGTCCTTTTTCCCTCTAAACTTCTCTGCACAATGTCCTTAGATGCTGAGATATTCTTCTTCACTTCCGAAAAGTCTATACCATCTGTTGATATCCAGAAATTGTTGTTTCTCACTTCATTCCTTTAGTCTTTATCACCGTAGTATTGTCGTTTATATTATAATTCAAATTGTTGATTTTACATTGTTGTTCTTTTTATTGTATGTCCTTATCTCCCTGCCTTTCTATTAATATCGATTTCTTTCCTAGTAAGCTGTTCGTGATTGTCTCCATTTTGTTATTTTTCTCCCCTCATTGGTATCTTTCAGAAAATTATTTTGGGCATTTCTTACAGTTCTTTTTTTTATCAAAATCAAAACACCAAAACAAGCCACCAAGGAAATCCTTTCACCTGACAACCAAATCCATCTAACAAACACCGTTGTAGTTGTTTTCTAATAAACTTTTCTTGCTTGTCCCCTTCTTGTTAATTTATTGTTTTTCTCTCCTATTCAGCATTCTTTCAGAATTGAATTTTGGGTATTTGAGTATATCAAGGAAACCCATTTTCTTGCTTGTCTCCAATTCGTTAATTTGTTGTTTTCCTCTCTTCGTCATCATTTGATTATTCCACCTGACAGCCAAGCCCACATGACAGCCAGTAACCATGGCACCCGAAACACCGAAACAAGCCTGTCACCTTCCCCTAGCCTCCATGTCCCCGCAGGATGTCCAAGCCTCCGAGTAGCCCCGTGCTGCAGCAGTCGCTGCACCGCTTCCTGTTCACCTCGTCGCCCAAGTTCGTGTCCCTGCTGCTCACGGAGTCCGTGGCCAGCGCGCTCAACGTGCGCGCCGCCTGCCTGCAGGACCTGCAGGACGACGCCAGCTGCAGCCGCATCTGCGTGCTGGTGGGCAGCGGCACCGACGGCCCGGAGACCAGGGATAAGCTGCCGGTTAATGACAATGTCGCCCTGTATAGGCTGGTGCCTATGGAAGAGAGCAGCACTTCGGTGTATGGAATGGATGGTAGGTCAACCATCAGTATTGTAGTTTGATTGCTTCTTCTAAGTCAATAAGAGAAAAGTTCATGACTTTTGGGTTTGAAGTCTAACCTCTTCTTCTCTTTTTTCTCTTTGAACTTCCCTGATATTCTTCTTCTCTGCAGAAAAATCTACACCTTCTCTCGACACTTGAAAGCCAGTACATGTTATTTCTATTTTCATTATCACATCTGGAAGAAGCAATAATTTGAATGTTTTTTCTTTGTCGAATAGATGCCACTGTATTAGTTTGTTTATTGTAATTTTTTTTTTTTTAATTTAGTTTGCTGTTTTTGTTGATGTATGTCCCAATCTTCTAAGTTCTTTGATCCAGTGTTGTCCTTTTCCCCTCCAAACTTCCTTGCACGATGTCCTTAGATGCTTGAGATATTCTTATTCCCTTCCGAAAAGTCAATACCATCTTTTGATAGCCAGGTAGTTGTTGTTTCTCACTTCAATCCTTTAGTGTAGCAGATACAGTAGTATTGGAGTTTATACTATTATTTAAAATGTTGATTTTACTTTGTTGTTCTTTTTATTGTATGTCTTTATCTCTCTGTCTTTCTATTAATATCCATGTCTTTCGTAGTACGCTGTTCTTGATTGTCTCCATTTTGTTAATTTGTTATTTTCCTCCACTTGTTAGTATCTCTCAGAATATAATTTTGGGCATTTCTTACAGTTCCTTTTTTTATCAAAATCAAAACACCAAAACAAGCCACCAGGGAAATCCTTCCACCTGACAGCCAAATCCATCTAACAAACACCGTTGTAGTTGTTTACTAATAAACTTTTCTTGCTTGTCCCCTTCTTGTTAATTTGTTGTTTTCCTCTCCTCATCAGCATTCTTTCAGAATTGAATTTTGGGTATTTGAGTATATCAAGGAAACCCCTTTTCTTGCTTGTCTCCAATTCGTTAATTTGTTGTTTTCTTCTCCTCGTCATCATTTGATTCCACCGATTCCACCTGACAGCGACATGACAGCCAGTAACCATGGCACCCCAAACACCGAAACAAGCCTCTCCTCCTCAACATTCTTTCAGAATTGAATTTTGGTTATTTGGGTATATCAAGGAAACCCATTTTCTTGCTTGTCTCCAATTTGCTCCAATTCGTTAATTTGTTGTTTTCCTCTCCTTGTCATCATTTGATTATTCCACCTGACAGCCAAGCCCACATGACAGCCAGTAACCATGGCATCCGAAACACCGAAACAAGCCTGTCACCTTCCCCTACCCCCCATGTCCCCGCAGGATGTCCAAGCCTCCGAGTAGCCCCGTGTTGCAGCAGTCGCTGCACCGCTTCCTGTTCACCTCGTCGCCCAAGTTCGTGTCCCTGCTGCTCACGGAGTCCGTGGCCAGCGCGCTCAACGTGCGCGCCGCCTGCCTGCAGGACCTGCAGGACGACGCCAGCTGCAGCCGCATCTGCGTGCTGGTGGGCAGCGGCACCGACGGCCCGGAGACCAGGGATAAGCTGCCGGTTAATGACAATGTCGCCCTGTATCGGCTGGTGCCTATGGAGGAGAGCAGCACTTCGGTTTATGGAATGGATGGTAGGTCTACCAACAGTATTGTAGTTTGATTGCTTCTTCTAATTCAACAAGATAAAAGTTAATGACTTTTGGGTTTGAAGCCTAACCTCTTCTTCTCTTCAAACTTCCCTGATGCCCTGGGAAGCCTCATATATTCTTCTTCTCTTCAACAAAGTCTCCACTTTCTCTCGTCACTTGTAAGCCGGTACTTGTGAATGAAGCAATAATTTTGGTGTTTTTTTTTGTCCAATAGATACCGTGATATTAGTTTATGTCTATTGTTATAATATTTTGATTTTTTTTATCTTACTTTGCTGTTCTTGTTGATGTATGTCCCAATCTCATAAGTTCTTTGCTCTAGTCTTGTCCTTTTTCTCTCCAAACTTCCCTGCACGATATCCTTAGAAGCCCAAGGTATTCTTCTTCCCTTCGGCAAAGTCAATACCATGTCTTGATAACCAGCAGTTGTTGTTTCTCACTTCATTCCTTCAGTCTAGTAGATACCGTAGTATTGTCGTTTAAATTGTAATTCAAATTGTTGATTTTACTTTGTTGTTCTTTTTATTGTATGTCCTTATCTCCCTGTCTTTCTATAAACATCCATTTCTTTCCTAATAAGTTGTTCTTGATTGTCTTCATTTTGTTAATTTGTTATTTTCCTCCCCTCGTTAGTATCTCTCAGAATATTATTTTGGGCATTTCTTACAGTTCTTTTTTATATCAAAATCAAAACACCAAAACAAGCCACCAGGAAAATCCTTCCACCTGACAGCCAAATCCGTCTAGCAAACACCGTTGTAGTTGTTTTCTAATAAACTTGTCCCCTTCTTGTTAATTTGTTGTTTTCCTCTACACCTCAGCATTCCTTCAGAATTGAATTTTGGTTATTTAAGTATATCAAGAAAACCCATTTTCTTGCTTGTCTCCAATTCGTTAATTTGTTGTTTTTCTTTCCTCGTCATCATTTGATTCCACCTGACAGCCAAGCCCACATGACAGCCAGTAACCATGGCACCCGAAACACCGAAACAAGCCTGTCACCTTCCCCTAGCCTCCATGTCCCCGCAGGATGTCCAAGCCTCCGAGTAGCCCCGTGCTGCAGCAGTCGCTGCACCGCTTCCTGTTCACCTCGTCGCCCAAGTTCGTGTCTCTGCTGCTCACGGAGTCCGTGGCCAGCGCGCTCAACGTGCGCGCCGCCTGCCTGCAGGACCTGCAGGACGACGCCAGCTGCAGCCGCATCTGCGTGCTGGTGGGCAGCGGCCACGACGGCCCCGCCACCAGGGATAAGCTGCCGGTTAATGACAATGTCGCCCTGTATAGGCTGGTGCCTATGGAGGAGAGCAGCACTTCGGTGTATGGAATGGATGGTACGTTAACATCTGTATTGTAGTTTGATTGCTTCTTTTAAGTCAATAGGATAAATGTTAATGACTTTTGGGTTTGAAGCTTAGCTGACAGATGATGTCATCTTGACAGTTGTCTCCATTTTATTACTTAACGTAATTTATTAATCTATACAAGCGACCGGCTACCATTATGTAAGGAAGTATTCAGTCATGTCGCGTGCTACTAAAGAAAAGGCAGAAGTTAAAATTAAAATAAATTGTACTCTTAGGGACAAAATTAATTCCCATTTGGTACCACAAAACGCTGACTTTAACCAGGTTAACTGGAGAGGAATAACCTTGCTCAATAACTCTAGCAAAATACTATCAAAAATTCTGCTCGATAGAATAAAGAAAAACGTTGACCGTAAATAAAGTACAGAATAAGGTTTTCGAGAAGAAAGATCTTGCATATGACACAAACATTATCAGGATAACTATTGAGCAAATAATAGAATTCGAAGAAACGTTTTACCTAATGTTTATAGACAAATCTTTCAGAATACTTAACTCTAAAATCCTTAAAAATAGTTACTATAAATCTTTTTTGCGAAATTCTTAAAATTTTCGTATATAATTCATAAATTACTCTAAATTTTAATAATAAAAAAAACTAACAATAGTAGACTAATACCAGATTAAAATCTCTCAAATCAGTAAGTAAAAAAAGGGTGTTAATGTAACAAGAAATTTTAATATTAAAATATACAAGTCATTATTACAATAAGTTATATTGCTAACGTTAAACATTATTCTATCAATGGGCGTAAAAAAAAACAATGTATTATTATATTGTGCACCTATCACAAATTTTCATAGATTGGTTTTTATCAACTTGGTGATATCTTCATAAGATTATAATAGTTTGATTATAACCAATGATGATTTTTATTTATTTTAAGATTTATCCCTAAAATCCCTGGACACAAAATGCATAACAGAAAGAA
The DNA here is from genome assembly GCA_035578165.1 of Stenolophus ochropezus. Classification (NCBI taxonomy): domain Eukaryota; kingdom Metazoa; phylum Arthropoda; class Insecta; order Coleoptera; family Carabidae; genus Stenolophus; species Stenolophus ochropezus. Next base: position 445,039 of record JAQOWZ010000028.1, on the reverse strand, counting down.
AAAACTCTCTATACCTAGTACCCCAATACGTCAATACCAATTCTATAATGGCCATATGTAGCCTAGCACATGAAGGAAACTTATACACTGAATTAGACAAAGTATATGTACGAGTTCAAGATACAGATGTAAGTATATATTGTTTTATTTTTTCTTCTCTTCTTCACAAATTCTGAATAGTAAGTGAAACTAGCTCTATGATGATCAATGTTATTTCTACATCCTTTCAGCTTCCTTTAAGCAATTCTGGCTGGATAAACATGTGTAGAATATGCCACGGAACAGACAGTTTGGAAGAACTGATAGGTCCTTGTAGATGTAAAGGATCTGTAGCTCTTGCTCATTTATCCTGTCTGGAACGGTGGTTAAGAGAATCGTCTAGAAGTCACTGTGAACTGTGTTTACATCATTATGAAATCCAAAGGGAACCAAAGTAAGAAATGGAACATAAAAAATTTATAGTATATAACAGTGGTTCTCAAACTTTTTAATGATGAACCCCCCAAACCGATTATGTAAAATTTTCCCATTATGTGCATTATGCATTATATTATCTTAGGAAAACATGTTTTCTAATTAAAACATATTATTTCAATGAGACCCAAGGTACACAAAAATTTTGTGATACATGAGCTAGATGTAATTTATGTAATTCTTTTATATTTGGGTGTATTTGGACAAACATACTCGCATTTCATGTTCTACAGACTTCAGTCGTTCCCTCTTTTTAGTTTTGATTTTAACAAATCTTCAAAATCTTAGATCTCATTCTCACAAGCAGAGGTAGGAAATTGAACTAAAACTCTTATGTTGGAATATTCATTCTGAATAAATTTCCAAAAGGTTTCTAGTGAAAATCAGAATATTTCATTCGCAACTTATCTAGTCAATGCTATCAATAGATATATCTGGAAAAAATAGCAAATTTTGTTCTCAGTGTTAATAACTAATAAGTGTTCATAAATCAACTTAATTATATTTTATTTGTTCTTGTAAACATTTCCAACTTGCCTCTACTTTTCCAAAATTTTATCTTGTCTTTAGAAGTTTTAATTTTATCGAACGATTTTTCATTTTTCAACAATTCACAAAATTCAAAATGTGAGAGTACAAGAATTGAAGAAAATCCTGCTCTTCTTGCACATTTCTTGCAAGACAATTTCTTACCTTGTCTTGCTTTGAAATTTGTAGTTCTTGTTTTACATTTTGCAAGACAGATGTAAGACCAAGAAAAATACAAGACTCTCGTAACACTATGTGAAAATGCAGATTTCCACAAATACAATTCTTTTTTGAATTGTTTATTCTTTAGAAATCCTTAACAGTTTTACATATGTACCATTAAGTACATATCCCTGCATACATTTCAAGATGAATTTAAATTTACGTAATACTTTTTCTTGCAGATATAGCATCCTAAAATCAATTCCAATGTGGATGATATCCCCTGGTGAACACAGAAGGGAACTAATAGAAGATCTACTGACATTTGTTTTCTACAGTCCAGCAGCTGTCTGTGCTACGTATATACTCATGCTTCTGGCAGAAACTGCTGCAAAACACTATGACCAAGAGAAGTATAACACTGGACACATTATTGTGTTCTGTGCTGTCATGGGTGAGTCATTATCAAAAGAATTACTCAAGACAGAAAACTGTCATAATAAAACTATTTATAAGGGAAATTTCAATGATGCCTAAAGACACAAACCTAGAGATTTCAATGCTACATCAAGAAACATTGTTTTACAATTAAAAAATTTATATTACTATACAATAAAATTAAATATACGAACTCGAATAATAAATCATTCAAGGGAACGTATAAAAAAAAAGTATATTATTACACAAGTTTTATAAGACGGTATATTGTTCCATGAATGAAATTTTTATCCTTTACTTCACTTATTTAATAAAAATCTGAATATTTTCAATTAAAAAAAATACAGATTGTAATCTAGGGATATATAAATGTGATATATGGAAATTCTGTTGAAGGAAGTTGGGCACATTTATCTCTCAATATGCATTTGAAATATTATGAAAATATTTATAAATCTATACAGTATGAGTTATGAAATTTTAATATCCTTTTAAATTAGTTTTGTATATTCGGTTTTCTTTCTCAAAAATAATATAAATTATAATAAAAAATTTCAGGTTATCAATTTCACATTTAAAGTGGGGTGCAGTTGTTAAAAGTACCAATTTTACATCAACAAAAATACCAAAAACAGTTTAACAATTTCTTATATTATTAAACTGTTTTCGATATAATAATACAACAATTATTAACGCAAAGTATAAAAATACATTTTATTTTGTAGGTATAGCAGCAATAGACTTTACTTATTCCTCGTGGTTCATGTTAAGATTCCAACATCACCTAGAAGCGTGGAAATCTTGGTATAGAGACAATTGCTGTTTAACTTTAATTCTACCACCTAGAAGAAGACGAAGACGATGTCCCAAAACTCAAATTCAAAACACCGAAAACTACTCGGAGGATCCGGTTTCCAATAACTCTTAAAATACAATATTTAATATACATCCCATCTCATACTGGACACAGATAGTACAATAAAAGTAATACAAACAAATTAATCATAAATTATTATTTTTACTGGAAATTACCTGTTTCGTGACTATTTTTACTTGCATTTTTGGTGGAATTGGTTGCCAGTCTAAGGAACTTGCAAGAGACTAATAACTTATATTGGTGAGACGCCAAACAGATGCACTAATTAAATTAATAAATAGGGCCTAAATTGTGCAGTACAGTGTAGGTAGAAGTCAACTTTACGCGTTACAAATTAAAAAATGTAAAAAATTATGTTTGTAATTGAAAGGAAGTTAATACTTGAAGAATTTTAATAAATATTATTTAAAATAATAATTTTAAATACGATAATCGTATGAAAACAGCAAAAATATTTGACAGAGATACAAATGCAAACTGCAAACGAAATGTAATGAGATCTTGCACAATTTTTCATTTTTTGCTTCAATCAATACAATAACGAAAAATATTAGACCAATATTTTTATTTTTCATCCAAAATAAAATTCTGCTGTGCAATATTGTGTTACAAAATCTGTTCCTTGTAGAAATGTTATACTATTGACAAGGACATAAGAAACGGGATTTTATTTTGAATATATTAATAAAATTTATTTCAAAGTCCATCACCATAAAAAATGTATTGTTATATATTAAAATCTTTTTATATCACTCAATATTTGATATGAGAGATAAAAACATCCTTTTTAATCTCGACCAACTTGATGAGTATTTACAGGACGATCAATCCTGTATATGGACTCAGCAAGGACGAAATACCCCAGATATTCAACTGTTTCTGGTGTGACATCGTAATGGTAGTGACCAGCTTCGTTGTGATCGCTGAAGCTGTGGAAATGTTGAACACGAACGTCCAAGTCCTTAACAATAAACAAGTCAATAAAGAAAACTTACTATATGTCAAAAAATATCAAAATCATTTAAGTTCTTTCCACATCAAATCCAACTTACATAGTCTCCAGACATTAAAGTTCCCAAGGCAACTAATGGAGCAGACATGTTGTAAAATTTCAGCCAGTTGTCTACATCTTCGTCTGTATTGACTGGAGTGGTTGAAAAGTCAGGCATAACGTGCTGTTTAGCTTTGCCTTCCTTCAGTAAGAAAGCTCCACCCAATCCTAACAACAATCAAGTCTTATATCTTCCTGTTTTATAGATTCTCTTCAGATATAATCATTCTACGATGTAATGTTCACTTTTCCGTCCGTATTTGTCGTGAAAAATATAATCAGTAACTACATTTTCAATTATTCAACGATCCAAACAACGATCTCCTATGTCTACTTTTAGAGTAACTTACATGCTTATAAGTATGCAAACACAATTATTTAAACAATACAATGTATTCCAAATAAGTGTTTAAATTTTAAATCATACACAGGGTGTTCATTTTAAATAGGCCACCATTGTTATCTCAAGAACTATAAGAGCTACGAGGTCGCTTAAATTAATAATTGTATTTTATAAGACTTTTAAAATAAGACATTTTTTTAACCAGTGGTTCTTAAGATATGTGTCTCAACTTTCTTATTTTAAATGAATCATCCTATATATTATTACATATTTGGAATCTACATAAAATTACAAATTCAATTATATGTTTAAATTTAATTTCTCCATTGCTATCTCGAGAACTATAAAAGCTAGGAGGTCGGTTAAATTAGCAAACAATGTCTACCTTACAAGACTATCAAAATAAGTCATTTTTTTAATCAGTGGTTCTTAAGATATGAGGCCCAACTTTCTTATTTTAAATGGAACATCCTATATGTTACATATTTGGAATCTATATAAAATTAAAAACCCAATTATATATTGTAAATTAATTTCTCCTTTATTATTTAATTTTTAGTTCTTTTTGTTATTAAATTTTAGATCTTGTAAAGTATGTTGGTAGTAGTGTGGTTGATTATAAAATTCTATGACTATATTATATATTTGGCGTAAGGTGCTGATAATTTTACGGTTGCCACCTCTCCGATTTCAAACTGGAGCTTCCGATTTTCAATTCAAAACTCTGAGCTCCGGTTTTATAAGATATATGTATCTCCTGGTTGAATAATCATTTTGTTTTTTTTTTCTTTGTATAAGTAGCTACATACCTACAATGTTTTCACCATAATGATTGGCCAACGCCTTTCTAATACTAGATATGAAGTTTTCTGGACCAGTCCTAGTTTTTGCGTGTACTCTTATCACCTTAAATTTATTTCAAATTTAAAAATATAATATATAAAAATATGAGCATGACATTAAATTAGGTTTAGGATAATATCAGATGATCAAGGAATTAAAATATGATTTTATAGGAAATTATTAAACATACTTGTATTAGTAGGGATAAATGAAATATTTTTGGAGTTATATATTTTAGTTTTAAGACAATAAAACAATTACAAAAATATAAAGGAGGGAATAAAATAAGAAAACAGTTTTTTACCTGTCCAGGTCGCCCCTCAGAACACAAAAAATTAGCAAGCAAACATACTCTATGTTCAGAAGAGGGTACAATTTCCTGAATACTGCCTCCTGTACTAGTATCAACTTTGGATATTCTAGTTTGATTATTAATTGTTCCATTATTGATTGTTAAATTGTATATGCCCTAAAATAATTCGATACAATAACTATTCCTATATAATTCTTAAATATATACGATAGATATGTGTTTGTAGGTTTCATATATAAATTAATAGTTGTCGCAATGACGCAAATTTTTCTCTTGTAATGTTTATATAATTTTGCAGGAATTAAATTTATTTATTTAGACCAAAAAATATTTTTATTTTTAGAATTTTTCAAAATAACTTATCATTATCACATGGCCAATGATAAAGGCATACTATTGGTACCATTCTCTTATCATTATTTATGTATTCCTTATCAGCAAATATTTGACTTTTATTAATTAGTAAAATTAATCACTGACCCATGAAAGCAAATGATAATATGGAAATAATTTTCTGTTCAATATAAACCGTTAATGAGATTTTGCAGTATCTACATTAATAATTAAGTTTTGTAATTAATTTCCAATTATGAGTTAAGTACAAATTAATATATTTCAAAGAAGAAATCAAATGAATTTTTACATTTAAAAACTATACATTATGTTTTGGATATTTTTATAGTAGATACATATAAAAAAAATTTGAAAATACTTATGCCTAAAATTTTGTGCAGCTATTAATTTTTATTAACAATATTATGCCAAAATAATAATTTTAAGAACAAATGCATTAGTGAAGAAACATTAATAAGAAAAATTAAAATATGTACTTACAACTTTAAACTAATATATCCCATAAATAATTATACTTTAAATTTTTAATTATATACAAAAACGTTGAAAAACAAAATAATTATTTAAAATATATGTAAACAATTCATTACTATATGTTCCCATATATAATCTGAAATAATTTACAAATATTTTCTTTAAAAAAAAACTATAAAAATTAGGCAGAAAAATTAAAATCCCATAATTGCAATAGCAAAAACAAAATTAAAAATCTCTAATAGAAAACAATATATGACTTTTTAAAGTTGTTAGATGTATTGTGACGTCATCTCTGCTCCAAAAGTATTCAATTAATGTTTTTTATGAGAGCAGACATTGTATATGTTTAGTTTTAAAATATCTTTCTAAATACAAACGAAAATAATATTATTTTTTACGTTTATAGTATTTAATATTAATTATAACCTACCCTAACCTACAAATAATTATTTTTACCTCACAATTGACACCAATATAGGGCCAAGGACCTGCTCCAGCCCCAATAATCAGCGAATTATCCAAACCTACTATTTTAGCAATATCCCTCAAATCGTATACCTTATCTCTTTGTACTAAAGGTAACAAAAAGGGTGGACCACCTAAATCCACTAAACAAGGCCTACCAGATAACCCTACAATAAGTTTCATTACATTATCATGATTTTATAACCTTACATACTAATATTCTTACCATTACTTGCCAAATTGAATGGTGATTGGGTTAAATCAGGGCAATCTACTACAGATGCCTCAACTATGGCAAAATTTGAAGATATTCCATTATTTATTACTAAAAATGTTATTGAATATAGTTAGACTGTACAAAATATTAATCGTTGTTCCAATACCATATTTACATATATAAATTCAACGCCACTATAACGTAATTTATGGCCAAATATATGTAAATATTATAATATTTTACCTTGAGCAACTTCTGTTAAAGTGGGCTGATGTAACAATTTTTTTTCAAATGGTATATTTCCATTTAAAGTAGCCATTATATTGTCTTACTATACTCTGTCTAAGACAGAACTAGAATAATAACTGGTGATGTGTAAGATTACATTATTGACTTACTTAAATAATAAAAACAGGAAAAGAACTTGATTATTTAATCTTGTATGCAACCAGTTTATCTTTCATGTTAGAATGATTTCAAATAAGTGTTTGTCATTTTAAAAAAAATACAAGAAAATGTTTATTTCAACTTTATTTAATACAAAACACATACAATAATTCTTGTATAAAATACAAATTCACAAAAATATTTAACAAATAGATGATATTCATTGTTGTGATCGCCATATTTCTTTGAACTGTTTTACCGACTATATAGCTATGTACAATGCCCCTAAACTGTAACGAAGTACATGGAAGTACCATACCACATTAAAAAAAAAAACAGTCAGTTATGGTCACCCATAGAATTGACCATATACCTATATTAGCTAGTTATTAATTAGATGATAGGTATATGGAATTGACACAACACCACGATCAACATTAAAATTTATACTTTTCTATTACATAGTATTTACCAGAAACCTAAATAATGTCTAGAATAAACTATCAATTTCAATCAAATTCAAAATCAAAAATCATTGATTTAAAAAGAATTCCAATAAATGTTTTTTTTTTTAATTTTTGAAGATATCTGAGTATTACCGCACTTTTTAATTGTTTTAAAAAGAAATATAAATATTTTATTTCATAAACGAAAACAAAATCTTTAATAAAACCGAAACTATTCATCTGAATAAAACCAGTAAAGTAACAAAAAAAAATTGTTACATATTTAAAATACTTATATTTTTCTTAAGTTATAATGATAAAATACTATTTAATTATATACAGACTATATTTTGGTTATTATTAATAGTTTCCTAGCAAATAATTAAATTTTTATTATAATGATTTTTATTTAAAAAATCAATTGATTTAAATCATGATTTAAATCAAATGCTTTAAATTCGGCCAACCCTGATTTCAATTGACTTATTTTTCAAAAGATGATCAAATTGATCAACAGTCAAATTATTTTGGAAAGCCACAGAAACATCATTGCAAAAATATCAATAGAGTTTTTTTATATTGGAAGATAAAAAATAAATTAAATTCTACGAAAGTATTCGAAAAATATTGTTATTGTCGAAAAAATATTTTTATAAATATTCATGTATGTATGTAAAATGTAACAAATAAATAATACATACAATTTATTACTGTGATATTGATATGTTTTATAGTTTAATAATAAATGAAATTGTAATTATTATAAATACGGTATACATTTCTACTAACGTACGAACTAATTTAAGACAAATTCTATCCAATTTTTCATTTCCCTCATTGTACACACAGTAAGTTTATAGTTTTCATTGCTATAACCCCACAAAAATATTTATAAGTAATTAGAAACCATCATAAACAATATACCTACATTTCTAAATTTTATAATTCAAAGCTACCATTTATTGATTGTCGCTGCTTACTCTGCCTTACCGACAGCACTTTCCTAACCTCACAAAATCACATGTACTTAGGTTGTCAGGTTAGGTGTTTATAGTACACCACTGTACACATAATAACTAAAAATGAACTCAGACGACGAAGACAGAAACTTAGAATGTGTCAATTGTGGAGGAAAAGATTTTATGAAAGAAGGAGGCTTTTATTTCTGTTCAGAATGTCAAACTCAAAGCCAAGAGATGAGAGAACAAGTTTTCGAGTACACACAAAATGAAAATGTACAAGTGTACGAAAAGAGAGTTTCTATTCGTAAAGAAAAACCTGACTCTGATAACAAGAAACTCACATCTTGGGAGACTTTTAATTATATTCTTCGGGGTTTAGTTACTGAGTTTCAGTCTTTTGGAGCAGATGATAACTTTAAACAAGTTGTTTACCATCTTTGGATGGAATATTTAACTCGTTTAGAATGTATTACAGATAGTAATAAACCTGCCAAACTTGGCTGCTCTTTTAGGAGAAGGTAATATGAATATTTCGAAGTGAAAAGATATTAATGTATAATTTTAGAGATGCAGAAATTGTGTGCCAAAGGAAATATAAACGAAAGAGAAAAGCACTATCAAGTAATTTATCAGTAGAAGATATGGATGAACGAATGAAATTTAAAGAAAGATCTAAAAAACGGGTAAGAAATACAGAAATGTACACATGTGCACAGACAGACAAACTGCTGCCATCTTGAAATGACAAGGACAAGTGGAAACAATTGATAACTAACCATGGTTATTTTTTTTCTACCAGTGGCTCTCAAAATGTAGACTACTTTTTTTTAATGACAACATATATTTTTTGTTTATTATTCGTACGAGATTTTTTTCTGATTTCACCAGTATAGCTTCATTTAATTATAAAGAATGCAAAATTACTCTTTTAAAATATGTTTAGACGAAGAGTGCCGTGAAAAAAAACATGATTGGTTTTAAACTATTAATGTTCCATAAAATTATCATTCTTTTGTAGAGAATGATGGAAAAAGCCGAGTACGATACAATGTCAGTTACATCTTCTACGGTGACATCTTTAGCCAATCATACCCTCTCATCTATTTCTACCGATAATGAATCCGACGTCGGTGTAATGTACATTTCTGATAAATGCCGTTCAGAACTTCTTAAACACATGACGAGAAAACATCTTGAACTACATTTAAAAGATTCGAAAGGCGAAATGACATGTCATATGAAATATCGGAATTATATGAGCTATTCTTATATTCAAGGACCTCAAACTTTGACCAAAAACAAACTTTATTGTTTGTTGTATTTAGGGATGCTTCTAACACAACAGGAGTTTCAAATCAGCGACATTATTAGGTAAAAGAAACAAAGCATTTTATAATACAGAAACTTCGGTTTTCTCCTTTAAGTCTATTATAGAGCAATAACAGCACCAAATTAGATTCGGTTATAGCTAATTCGAGTGCTGTTATAGCATAGTACATTTTTTGAATGTTGGTAGTATTATAACGTCAAATCTAAATAATAGTATATTATGCAACAAGTGCAGAAACCATAAAGTCGCCTATTTCCCATGAGGTGTGAAAGTTTTGGCACGAGACGAAGTCAAGTGCTGAAATCGCACAAGGTGGGAAATAGGTGTTTCTGCACAAGTGGCACTATACTTTTTCTACAGTCGAAGACCTAACTCAAAAAAGAAAATAACAATTAAAAAACTTGTCCTTTAATACAATATATTAAAAAAAAAATCTATTTTTCAGATATTGTAGGGAAGGTCATATAAGTTATTTAGTCTTTAAACATTTCTTCCCAGATACAATAGATGAAAATCTGGTAGACCATAAAGTATATAGCGGAGGAAAAAAAGAATTACCGAGTTATGATTTCTTGCGACATTTTTCCTACGATTTGTTTTCTTATTTACAATTACGACGCTGTGATCTAAGCCCAAATATGGTAAAACTCTGCCGAAGATATTGCACAGAACTTAATTTACCAGGTAAAAATTTTCGTAGATCATTCCTATGTTCTTCAAGTTGTGGTACACCCTGTATATCATATTTTTTTATAGATGAAATTTTCAACATGACAGCATTTTTCATCGAAAGAACTCGTCCATTTGAATTAACACAATTCAAAACACGCATTCCTAACTACGAGGGCCGTTGTATGGCATTTATTATTTATTCTTTAAAAGTTTTATTTAGCTTCGATGATTATACAGAACGCGAATTATCAAAATTTGCGCATTTGGTTAACAATTCTAATGCGGAACAACCAAAATTATTTAATTTTGAAGACTGGTACAATTATATTGAATACAGAAAATTAGTTTTAAAATATGTACATTTTCCTACTTGGTATTTATTAGAACCCAATAAAGACTGTCCTCTTGATTTGTATGTTAAAATGATTTTACATAAACACGCCATGTTTGATCTAGAAGAAAACAGAAATTTGAGGATGAATGTCGTAAAAAAATTCTTAAATGATTTAGACGATACTAGGTTAGAAGATTTAATAGTTTTTGAACCTAGTTTTACACCTTTTCGGTCATATATAGACAAAATATTAAAAATAGAGAACTTCAAAGTAAAAGATGAAATTATAAATAAAGAAATTTTAGCTGACGGTTCAAAATATAGTATAGATTATTTAATAAATCCAAATAATTATTTAAAACAAATCAATTCACAAAACTGTAAATTTATGTATTGCAATGCTCATCCAAAACATGAATTTCATAGAATTAATAATCATATTGGAAGGGATCTTGTAGATAACAATTTGGAAATTTTCGTTCAAAATTGGAACAAGACATTTTTTGATATGAAAAAAAATCACATCAGTATGATAATTTTAAAAAATAAAATCTTAAAAGAACGCATACAACAGTCACCAGTTAAACCATCAGCAAAAATAATAACAGTTCCTAACTCAAAAATTGTGATGAAAGACAAATTAAACCGCAACTCACAAGGAAGATTTTGTAAAAAAACAGATCCAAATTCAATGCCACTGGACGAATTTTCACCAAACAAAACAAAAAAATGGAGGATCTCAACGTGGAACAAGACAGAATTACCAGTAGTTTACAAACAATCTACTATTATTGAAAAAGAAATCGAAAATACTATGAAAAACTACGACGAAACTAAGCATCTAAATGATGAGGAATACAAATACCATTATATTCCAAGAATGGAATATCTTGTAAACAGTAAACCAAAGTTCATGAAACATATACACTACGATGAAATTGAAAAAAACCTTCCGAAAAACTTTCTTTGGTTGTTACAAGAATGTGCAAGAGTTCTGGAACAACCTACGAAAATGTTGTATGAAGAATTTTCAATGGTTGAAATTTATATGAATTATATTTACTATAATAAAACACCTCATGAATGTCCCCCTTTAACAAATGATATTAGAATTCAACAACTTATAAAACAAGTTCAAAATAAATGGTAATAATTGTTAACAAATCATTTCTTTGTATTTTTCTATGAGAATAAATATTTTGTTTTTATTTTGTGTACTCAATTTCCTCTTCCATCTATCAACTCGTGCTATAATTTTTAAAGTAGATTTTTGAATATTTATTGTCAAAATCAAGTAGTGCATTGAAATTTGTTTTAATACATGATTGTCAAATTTTACGTCATTTAATTCTTTTCCTTTATCGATAATTTGAAAGCGATTTTTCTTTAATTCAAGCAGCTGACGAAATGGACGGAGAACTAAATTTACAGGACTTGTTTAATTGGGTAGACAGCCATGCTATATCTAGGCAGAAGAAAAATTTAAATCGGGATTTCTCTGACGCCGGTAAGTCAAGGAATCAGATTTGTATTTCATATAATTATTAATCAATGTCAAATATATCAGAATTAATACGACAATTATAATATTTGTGATTTTATTATTACTTAATTCCTATGTCAGATATATTTTAACAATTACTGACACTTTGATCTATAAATCACTGTAAAAGATGTTTTTAACTAAATTGAACGAACTATAATAGTACAACTTTCGCTATTCAAATCAGATCAGTTCAGTTGGATCAGTTTACTTATTCTTATTTTGCTAGTAGTTGACTACGACTATTTCATTCGAGACCTCAAAAGTTAATTCCCTGACCAGTTAGTTAAATATATATTGCTGGTTGCATAGGTAAACCTATTTATAAGGACGAAAAGTAAGAATCGGTCTCAAATCTCACACCATATAATTTTTATACTTATAGCTTAGAGGAAAAAATGGATCTTAGAAGAAATAATACAGCAATACAACATTTTGCTATTCTTGAAATTGTTTTTTAATTAATGTACTTTGCCTCTGTAATCTACAGAACATAATTTTGCATAAAAAACAAGAATTTTTTGTTCCCATTTGTAAAAAACATAGAATATGTATGTTAATTTTCATATGTTTCCTTTGTTCGTACATATTCGGCGATGTTCGGTATACTTCGTAGTAGTACAAATAAATTCTACTAGAGGGATGAGACAAACGTATTTCTATTAGACGAAGCTGTTTTTAAGGGAGGAAATGGACGATGTAAACAAATTAATTTAGTAAAAAAATCAGCCAAAATGTATGGTAAAAAAGACTGATTATAAAAACGAAAGTGTAGACCCTGTATCAAAATGTGTTAATTTTAAATCCAGCTTTAAATGTGTTTATTTGTTACTTCCATTTCATCATCTCAGTATTTGAATGTCATAGATATATGTATGTCTTTAATTCTATTGTAAAATCTTCATTCGACTTCATATGATCTTATTGTTAGTCAGCGCCCGTCAAACAATCCTGACATTCCATTCCCCATTCCTGAAACCATTCAACTTTCAGTACCTCTGGCGGAAATCCTAAAACAACACTTCCCCCGTTGGGTAGACATCCACAACTACGGTGCAAAGAACTCAGTAGCGAAGAAAATCGACAACTGGTTCACCATGAACAGAAAGGTTCTTTGTAAGCTAGACATCAACTTAACACAAGACGAGATGATCAAGTTGGCTAAGGCTACACCTGGAGCTATTGAAGATCTTCTCTTCAAGATCAAACGCAAGGTGGAAGAGTACGAACAGGAAGACACTGACAAGAATGAGACCAATGAAGAAAATATGGCTGATGGAGAAAGTAAGGAAATTTATTTTTTCATATAAAAATATAAACTAAAAATGCAAACAAATTATATTTTCTTCGAATATACTAATAACAACATTTTTTTAAATCGTTTATCAGTAGTATTTTTAAAATGTATGTTGCCACATGACTTTCAATGCATTCATATATTGCTGGTCACTTTTAAGATATACTACGATTCCTAATACATGTAATATTAATTATACTGCGTTCACTTTAAGATAATAACACAGAATAGTTACATATAGAAGCGACACTCCGTGTCGGTACCTTTCATGTTACCCTATTTAGTTCTATGACCTTGTAGCATTGTGTAGACCTTTAAATTTGTTGACTTCCCCTATTTCTATCAAAGATGTGACGAAACTTTCCGATTTTAAACAATGAGCTCTTTAAATTTGTTGACTTTCCCCATCTCTCTCTAATTTCCGTTTCTCTGTCTTACTGTCGCTTCTGTATAAACCTATTCTGTGATTATAGTGAAGACTATTATACGGGCTATACAAGTCCAGTTCTGTGATTGGTTAAAATGCAAACTGATTTTACCAGGAAAAATCTAGAGATGTCAATTTTTCAAGGTTATCTTATAATAGCTTTTAACACCGATTCATAAAAAAATTAGCCACTAACTTCGATTAGTTATACACCTTCCTAGCATCCTGAAATGCCAAACTAATTCCAGTCTTAAGTCCTAACTAAGTCCTACTATAGCTTGCTAGAATTAACAATATTTTTAGATGATTTATCATTTCTTTTTTCTGACTCCATAAGAACAACAAATTTTTAATTGGCTTGAGACTCACTCTTCAATAATGTGAACGAGTAAAATTATACATTTAAAATAAGTACAAGTGAATATTTAGTGAGTACAATTTAACTTTCAATAAGCCGGTAAAAATTAAATAGTTATTTACGCTACAAATAAAAGTACGTAAAGCAAAAATTTTGTCAGTCACGAACGGGTTAAAATTTTTAGACCCGTAAGATGAATATTATTTGGAAAACTATGTAGTAATAACAAGGGAAGTAATTTTCAATGCCTCTGATGCTGTATTTTTGCATAAACCCGAAAATATTTGAAAATAACGAATTTCTAGCTGAAAAATTTTCAAATTTTACAAAATTTTGTTTATAACATTTTTTAAAGAACTAGCTACGCTGATATCAAATTTACAAACAGAATTAAATTATCTCTTTTCGTTTCCGAGATATTTGCTCTCAAAGTTGTACCTGAAAAAAGTGTATTTTTTGAGTATATTACAAAAATGAGTAGAGATACAATCTCAATTACTTTACCATTCGATTCTACGGGAAAATTTATATAAAGAAATGTTTTGCCCACATTTACGTTCTTTGGAACGATTCGGTGAAAAATAAGAAAAACGAAAAAACCTAAATTTCAATTTTTCGTCTAGAAATTTTTTGTCTTCAAAATTTTTCATTTTCTGGACTTAAGTAGATATTGATGCGCTGATTCCAAATTTTCAAACAGAATTCAATTATCTCTTCCCCTTCTCGAGATATTTGAGTACAAAGTTATACCTAAAAAATCAGGTTTTTTAGGTATACCCCTTCAAGGGTTAGGTTTACGACTTCGGCGACCTCACCATTCGATTCTACAGGCAAAATTACATAAGTGTACCAATTTTCAGATTTTTATCTCCACAGATAGAATTTTTACAAGGAAAAAACTGAAAATGGCCAAAAATCGGAAAAAATCGTCAGGGGTTCATCAGGCATTTTTTTCGATTTTGGCCATTTTCGTTTTTCCTTTCTACAAATTGTATCCTTTGGAATAAAAAGCTACAAATTGGTATACTTATGTAATTTTGCCCGTAGAATCGATTGGTGAGGTCATCGAAGTCGTAAACCTAACCCTTAAAGGAGTGTACCTAAAAAACCTGTTTTTTTAGGTATCGCCAAAACTCAACTTTGAATACGAATATCTCGAGAACGGTAAGAGATAAATCAATTCGGTTTGAAAATTTGAAATCAGCACATCGATGTTTACTTAAGTCTGGAAAATGAAAAGTTTTGGAGAAAAAAAGTTCCACGGAAAAATTTTGAAATTTAGGTTTTTTCGTTTTTCTCATTTTTCACGAAATCGTTCCAAAGAACGTATATGCAAAGAAAACATTTCTTTATGTAACTTTGCCTGTAGAATCGACTGGTATAATCGTTGAGATTGTATCTCTACCCATTTTAAAGATATAGCCAAAAAACACACTTTTTTGAAGTGCAACTTTGACAGCAAATATCTCAGGAACAAAAACAGATAATTAAATTCCGTTTGAAAATTTTTAATCAGCGCGTCGAGATCTGTCTAGGTACACTATTTCCGAAAATCAAAATTTTGGACACAAAAATAAGTATTTTTTTGATATTTCGTGTTTGTAAACACAATTTTTTATTTAATACTGTTTTTTGGTTTATTTTAACTCTAGACAACTATGATATGGGGTTATAGGTTTTGGAAATAAATTAAAACTTAGATAATAAAGCGATTGAATAAAATCGAAAAGGCGTAACAGGATTGCAGATTTTGAAATCAGCGCAAATGTTTTTTAGAAAAAAAGTTCCTCGAAGAAATCGTTCCAAAAAACGTATATGCATGCGGAGAAAACATTTCTTTACAAAATATATATTTTCTTTATTTTTAAAAATGAGTATAAAATTAATTCCTCCATATTATATAGAAATGCTGAAAAACATGTACAAATATTGCTAATTCCACCAAACTACTGAAATTATCTTTGGAACTAAATAATATACTTCATTATTTTTATGAATTGGGACTGGAGTTAGTTTGTTAACAAGGGGTATAACTAATACGGGTTAGTGGCTAATCTTTTTTATGAATCTGTATAAAATGCACAGATATAATTCAATAATAAATTAAATAGCGCGCCAGTCTATTTTTTATGTCTGTACGAATGGCTACGTTCGAGACGACATCTACTATCTTCTTAACGTGAACGAAGTATAGAACTATAGCAATATAAATCTCTGATTTAATATAAACATTGTTAAAACAGAACAGAATATAAATTCATTATTCAGTGACATACTAACAATAAGGATGTTTCATAACACGAAGTCCTAAAGTCGTTTGTAAAACCTAAAAGTTTAAATTTAATATTGGGTATATTGAAACAATACTCTAATACTCTTACTGAGTAATTAAGAAAATATTTACTGTTTTTTGATGAGTTAAACAAAATATTTGTTTATAATTACTAAAATAAGATATGGAAACATGTTTTTAAGAATAATAAAATGGTAATACAAACAAATTATTGTTTCAAACAAAAATGTATTATTTTGATTTTCAGAACCGGCGACAGATAATATGGTACCTTTAGAATTACTTGAGAAGCAAGCTCTTGAATTGGACATTAAGAATGAAGCGATTAAACTGTTAAATCAAAAAGTAAATACAACAAATTATTTATATGAAATCATATACATATACATATTATTCAGTCACGTGATTTTTCTATACATCCAATATAAGTTTGACTCCCAAAAGTTACAAAAACCGCGGGAATTTTAAATTACTATTGTCTTATTTTTACGAGCAGCGGTGGCTCAATTGGTTACTGTACTCCTTATTGTTAACCAAATTAATTTTCGCTATTTGAGTGGTTCGAAATCCATTATAAATTGTAGGTCGCTAAAATTCATGAAAAACGTATCACAAGTAATTTGGTTGAGATCCAAAATAAATGAAAAGTCACGTGAGATTCCAAGATCAATTTGACTTTTATTTTAATGATCAATTTTTCAGGTGAACCAGCTACAAGAAGTAATAGATACAAAAGACAAAACCATAACTGAACTCCAGAAAAAAATTAACGAATATATCAAAAAAGAAAAATCTAGCATCTTAAGTTCTTTTTTCAATTAATCTACCTACAATTCTTTTTTGACTATTTACTGTATTTATTTTATTGTGTCTTTATTTGGGATGTACTTATATTAATGTATGAATAAATATATTTGTAAATAATCATTTTCAAAATAAAAATGTACAGAGATTGTAGGTAATAAACTGTAAACTCAGACATTGTAATTCTCGTTGTAATTTTTAGAATTGTATCCAGAAAATATTATGGTACCTATGGAAGAAGTGGTCAAATTAGCTTACGAATTAGATCTAAAAAATGAAGAGATTGAAATTTTAAGCAAAAAGGTAAAAACAAATATTGTTAAACATCAAATTAATAAATTAATTTGTTATTAAAAAAATAATTATGTTAAACGTCTTACTGCAGGTTGTTACTTATTTATTTATAATAAAATATTTCATTTATTTATAGACTTTACAGTTTATGAAGTATTGTACTAATATGTATATACTTAAAAAAAATACGTTGCTGGTATAGTTCTCTTGAAATTAATTTCTTTGTCTTTAACACTAATATTTTTCATACTAAGATTATTTTAAATTTTATCATCAGAAAAAAATTGATTATAGCATATTTATATATTGTTTATAGATTGACCACCTTCAGTTAATAATTGATATGAAGTCACAATTAATAGACGAATTGCAAGAAAAAGTGGACGATTATATAGAAAGAGAAAATTCGTCATTTTTGGATAAATATATGAAGTGATACATGGAAAAGAATAGACGTTTATATTTTATTATACATTAACAACAAATTAATATTTTATTGTTAAATATTGTTTTGTTTATGTATTTTACAACTGATTTTAAAATAAAAATTTTATACTCTGCGTTAACAATTGCCGTATTATTATATCGAAAACAGTAATAATATAAAATATTGTCAAACTGTTTTTTTATTAGTACTTCAAACAACTGCATTCCACTTTAAATGTCAAATTGATAACGTCAAATATTTTTAAATGTTTTTTAACACAATTTATATTATTTCTGAGTATGAAAATCAAATAAACAAAACTCATTTAAAATGATATTAAAATTTAATAACTCATAATGTATAGATTTATAAATATTTTCATATTTTAAATGCATATACGGCTCTATCATGTAACACATCGCTTATATTAAGCGACGTAGTTAACCTTTTTTAAAGACATTGGTATTAAAATTTTATCATTGTATCAAATATTTAAGCGATCATAGCTAATAATACTCGCTAATATGTTAATAATTAAAGACAAGGTATGAACTGTCTCTAAAATATTAAAGACAGTTTTTTAAATGTCAAAATTTAACTTATTTTTTTCTCTCTTCTCAATTTTGAGTCTAATATTGCATAGTTTCAGTAAATTCATATTTTTGTAATAAAAGGTGACATTGATTTCCATGCGTTTACAATTTCTACAAATTTTCGATCTTTATGTTTCGTATTATTCATTTAGAAATATCTAACTGTTCGATTTTATATCTTTATAACAAAAACAAACCTTATAGCTAGATGTGACATCACTTCAACTTCCATTCGTTTTGCATATTCCAATTTCCCTCCCAAATCTTTTACAAAATTTTATTAAAATGTTTGTCACTATTCCTTATTCCATTACACAAAATTTAATCGCTCAAAAACTTGCACAGAAATAGATAACTGTTTTCACTTATTTGCTACCTATTTCTCAAAAAGTATATTCTGACAGTTGTCATTTTGTCAATCGTACTAAACTTCTGGGAATCAACCAATAGATGGCAGAACAAAACTAACCAAATGTCATTACTTGAGTTACTGTACCCTATTTTTTACAATCAATTTGACAAGGAAAATGTCAAAACAATCGCATATGTACAAATTTACACTGTTGTCAAAGATATTTTTTCCTAAATTGTTACTACCGTCACTCTTATTTGTTATCGACATCGGTAAAATCTAAAGTGTAGCTATTGTCTTAGCGACACTTGTTATATATTAAGCATTTTAGCAATGCTCGCTTAAAACATAGTCGATAGTTAAAATTAAGCTACATCGATTAATATAAGCGATGAGTTACATGATAGAGCCGATTGACAGATAAATGTGCCCAATTTCATTCAACAAAGTTACCATATTTCACATTTATATATCTCTAGATTACAATCTGTAATTTTTTTAATTGAAAATTTTAGGATTTATTTTAATAAGTGAAGCAAAGTATAAAAAATTATATATTATACTCGTTTTATACGACGTATTGTTTGGGGCTCGACGAGCGTAGTGAGAAACTGACCTTAGTTAAAC
Organism: Stenolophus ochropezus; assembly: GCA_035578165.1. Lineage (NCBI taxonomy): Eukaryota > Metazoa > Arthropoda > Insecta > Coleoptera > Carabidae > Stenolophus > Stenolophus ochropezus. The sequence continues at coordinate 425,351 of JAQOWZ010000028.1, read as the reverse complement.
ATTACAGTAAAAAAATTGTATTTTAAATGTATCTATATTCTGAGCAGGACTTTTTTTATTTTCAGTTTTATTTATTACACTCATTTATATCTCCAACTTGAATGATCAAATATCCCCATTTCACCCCAAGTCCACTGTTAGATTTATAACTAATAATATCAGTTGTCCAAGTACCCCACGTTGAAATACCTTGCCCGCCCCCGCCCGGCGCCGCTGGCGACGTCTAGCGTCGGAGTGAGGAGTTGGAGCCAGCGTCGAGCAACCCTTTAATTACTGCTCGTAAATTAGACGAATGCTCTCGATATAACGTGATAGTGTCTCAGACAAGTGATTTACGTTACTTCACGCACGGACGAAGCAAAGCTGGAGTGGGGGGAGATGCTCAGATGATGGAATGGAATATTCCAAGGGGTGGGGGAGGGTCGCCAAATCATTGGCTGAGCGAAATTGTTTTAGGAATTAGTAATGGAATTCAAAACCAGGATTTCTTTTTACGTTAATTCAGTTAATGTAGAATTATATATGTAGATCTATACTTTCATGTTATATGCATGCGATAATTATAAAGTATCGCACGACAGAGGACCTAAAACCGATCAAAAGTTGAAGGAAAATTTCAAAGGAAACATTCTTAAGAAGAATCAAGGTTTACATTTAATTCCCCTAATATAAAGCTAGCTAAACAGATGGATGTGTAAGTATAAAAATAAGATATTACATAACTTGTGCCGTTACATGTGAGTATGAAATTGTTACATGAGATGCATACAGCACCAAGATACTTATTTAGGAATGTAATGACTGACAAACAACAACTAAACGTTATTAAAAAAAGTTATAATTTATTATTAATGTTTTATGGTATACTTTCTAATTTTCTTTTTTTTTTATAAATGTGTTTACGTTGCTAGCAACGGCGACTTTTCACGCACTAGTCTGGGAAAAGTTCTTTTCAAGCACTGGAGCGTAAAAAATAACTCTTTACAAACTCAAAAGAGAGAATAAAGCATGTACTTTATACCCGATTGTAGAAAAAGAGTAAATGTTACATCAAAGTATCTTTTGTTTTCTTAATATAGCCATAGAAATATGTAAAAACAACATGTAAACTTTTGTATGCATGTAATAAAGGAGAGTTAAATATTATTTTTCGAAAAAAACTAAATCTTCATTATTAATTAAAATAATTTGCAAACAAAATATATTCGAACATATTGTTCCCGATAAAATATTTAAAAGCATCAAATAAAGTACTGTAGCGATCCCAAGATAATGCTGTGGACGACGACCGCTGGTAGACAGGTCGAGACACGTTAGCACCCTTCTATTGTACTGATGCATCGAAATTTTATGGATTTTTAAACCAAAAACGTAGTTATTCATCATAATCTTGATATGTCATTTTTGGCAAGATACTGGAACATATATGTGCGTATTAGGAGATGAAAATAAGCGGTGAATTAAGGGGGGGGAGGGGGCTTAGAATTACCGCCATCATCCACGCTGCTAATTTTGATCGGGAAATCAAAGCTCTGCGTCTGAGTTTGAAACACAAGTCAAGAAAATTACCCTATCCGGGTAGCACTTTTATGAGCCGTATTAAATTTATTGCAAATAAGTTTAGATAAGGAAAGTTGGGCCGGAGTTGTGTATTTAGGCGTCGCGGCGCCCCAGACGCACCAGACAAGGACAGACGGATGACGGCGTCGCAGAAACACCTGCAGATACAGATACAGGCGGCAGGGGCAAGAGGGGGTGATTTACTGGAAAACCGTAAACGAGTACATACACAAACAAATCATACTGCAGAGAAATGCGGATGTAACGACATCCACGGTTTTCTGGATTCTGCTCGTTATAGCCAGAGGTCTTTAAGTGTGAGATCTAGTAATTGATTCTTAGACCCACCAAATGTTAACCTAAGAAAATACCAGTGTCCGAGTGATTATGAATCCACTAGATTACAGAAGTGAATCAATAAATTAGTTTAATAATTGGGGAAAATCCACTAATAAATCAGTTTCGATTGTAAATCAATCTTCATCAGGGTGATAAATATTATAAAAAAATATCAAGTAAAATATGTTAATTAGTTTATAAAAATCTTTCGCCAAAGGTAGATAAAACACACACAGACACACATACTTATTAATTAATAGTTATAATAATAATAATTATGATTATAACGTATAACAAAAAGAATAAATGAAGAATTTTAATTAGATATGTAGCATTGCATTGTTTTAAGAAATTTTACGCATTTTATTACCTACGTTGTCTAATTTATAATTAATATTGTTATTAACGATATGATACTAGAACATTAATAAATTGTTTTCATAATATTTCATTGATACAATAGTCCATCCAAGTTACAAGCAAACTGTTTAAATCGAAGTTTAAATGTATCAGCAAAATATATAATTGGGAAACCCTATGCTATACTGATATGTACACAAACTTATTTTGTATTAGATTTTTACATTTGAAATCTATTGTAGGTACATATAATAATATTCATAAACATTATTTATATATTAATAATTCACTCACCATAATAACAACTGCTAAAGACCTGCAACAAAAATTAACACATTAGTGAGGTTACGTTCTACCAAACTACAACTAAATTTTTATGAAATTTATTTAAAATATATTAGATACTAGAATCAAAAACAAACTTAATAATAAGTCATTACATTTGTTTAAACAAATATATAGTTAATAAATAGTACCAATACCAAACATACTTTGCTATCTGATGATTATAACTGGTTCCAATCCATGAAAATTATTGAAAGTTCATCACAACACACAAAACACATTGCTTACAACACTTTAGTCACATTTAAACACAATTTCATGTAAGTTTTTAATGTTTATATCGCGAAATATTAACCGAAAACACGAAACGACAATGCTACGCTGCGAAGCAAACACTAATAAACAAACTACGCCAGTCAACTGTTTAACGGACTTTCATAGCAGGCTAGATCCAACATGCAAAAATTTAAAAATTTATTTCTGCTTTAAATAAATACATATATTTAGAATTTAATAATGGAAAATTTATTTATAATAAAATAAATATTTTTTACAATTGCTCCTAAAATTTAAGTATTCTTAATTAATGTTATTAATTAAATTAATTATTATAAAATTAACTGATATTATTGATTTTTTTAGCAATATTTAGTAACAATAATAAGTTTATTGAAATTATTTTAATTTTTACAGTTAAATAGTTAAATTTCAGACAATTTATTTAGGAAATAGTATACAATTTCACCATTTTTTATATTAATTTTATTATATAACTGCTTGCCTTTCTGAATCAAGTTGTAAGTAACTAATATTATATAATTAGTAAAATTTTATTCACGCGGAGAAGAAAAGTTAATTATAAATTCATTTTAAAGCTATATTCTAACATAAAAGAGCAAACGTCAAATAATTAATAATACAAATTAGTCTATTTTAAAATATTCCAATGAATTATTGAAAGAACCATTTTAATAGATACCAAAAAATTCAATAAATATGTAAAACATCTTTATTTATTTGATATTTTTTTCTGTTTTATTCCGCAAAGTAGTTCATATTTTTATGAATCTGATTCAAAAACAGTGGTACGCAAAAACATACAGTCTTGCCTATCTATATATATTTTCAATCAACGGTGAAACCTGGGGTTTATCAAATTCATGGTCACGACTTGATATTGGATTGACAGTAATGAATGAATTTGACAGTATTAAATTTAGTGTTTTGTCTTGTATTTTTCTTGGTATTGCATCAGTCTTGCAAGAAATGCAAGACAAGAGCTACAAATTTCAAAGCAAGACAATATTTTTCAATCAACGATTACATCTATCAAACACTGCACCAAGTATGTTGCTCCATACACATCTAAGTACTACTAGTTAAATTTTGTTCCGATCAGCAAACATCCAAACCTCGCATACTTATTTACTTCTAGCTCATCCTGCATCCCATTGCCATATCCCACGTTCTCAGGATTTATCTATATATTTTTTAATCAACGATCTAACAAACACTGCACCAAGTATGTTGTCCCATACACATCTAAGTACTACTAGTTAACTTTTGTCCCGATCAGCAAACATCCAAACCTCGCATACTTATTTACTTAGCTCATCCAGCATCCCAGTGCCATCTCTCATGTTCTCAGGATTTATCTATATCTTTTTTAATCAACGATCTAACTAACACTGTAGCAAGTATGTTGCCCTACAACACATCTAAGTACTACTGTTTGACTTTTGTTCCGATCAGCAAACATCCAAACCTCGCATATTTACTTCTAGCTCATCCAGCATCCCATTGCCATCTCCCATGTTCTCAGGATTTATCTATATATTTTTTAATCAACGATCAAACAAACACTGTACCAAGTATGTTGCCCCATACACATCTAAGTACTACTGGTTGACTTTCGTCTCGATCAGCGAACATCCAACCCTGACGCATTTATTTACTTCTAGCTCATCCAGCATCCCATCGCCTCCCATGTTCCGGGGCTGTAATTCCGGTTGACGGACGCCTGGACTGCTCCAGTTCCGCGAGACGCCGATCCCGCTGGCCGCGCATACGAATGCCCTGTTTAGCCCCGCTGCCATTATGGGAATACGGTCCTGGGAGGTGCCAGCCATGCTCTTTGTCTCCACGACAACGAGGAATCACGGAATGGATACCCAGAGCTGTTTGCAAGAATGGCTAATTATATCAATGTATCGCTAAAACTAAATGGACTTTTTTTCTGGTATAAACTTTAAGATGGGTTGAAGTGCTGAAAACGTTAAGGAGATTTGATGAATAAACTTGTTTTAAGGATCTTTTAAATTTATCAACAACCAACAAGGCCTCTTTCTCATTCTTAGAAGAAGCTGCAACTTTCCAATTTGTTATAGTTATTTAGTTCCATGACAGTAAGTTGTTTTTACAGGTGCAACAAATTGTATAGGTATTACGAACAACTATCTTTGACCGGTAAAATGTCTTTACCGTTCTTCCTATTAAGGATCAAGGGCTGTAAATGCTTTCTACCGGTTAAGAATGATTTTGAAGATGGAAATGAAATAAATATTGATGAAATACGATAATTTTATTAATTTATTATTAGATTAGGATTTTAACAAAATTATGTTATAGCGTTTTTTGATTAGCTATTAGTGTTTCACGAAAGTCTTGTATTTTTCTTGGTCTTGCTTTAATCTTGCAAAAAAGCAAGACAAGAACAAGACAAGAGAAACAAATTTCAAAGCAAGACAAGGTAAGAAATTGTCTTGCAAGAAATGTGCAATAGCAAGATTTTCTACAATTCTTGTTCTCTCGCATTTATTTGCTAATTTTAAATCTACATTTATTAAAGAACCTACCTATAAATTAATGTCAGCTTTGCCAATTTTTATCCAAATAAAAAAACCGCTGTGTTCGGTCTAAATACAAGTAAAACTTGTCACGGAACACGTACTTTAGGAAGTTTAGGCCACAGATGAAGATGAACCAAAATTACATAATTAATTTGAAAGGCTATCAACCGTAATATAAAATAGCAATTTTATTGTTAAACTTATAGACCATTTGGATGTCTTAGACTTTCGATTCCATTTTGATGTGTCATTCTGAATAAAGTGTTGGTTAGAGTAAATCGCTGTGTGTTTATTTAGTAGCGTCGCTTTGCTTTTTTCCCGTTTGGGGAAGGAACGAGCGAGCGGATTAAGAATTCTTTCTGCTAGACAAGTTATAGGCACTTCCTTCCCGTGTCTCGGAATTAATTGGCCATTCAGAGCGCCATCCATTAGCCGGGGATAGCGGAGAGCCTTCCTACGGGATCTCACAACTCACTGTTTATCGGGACGAGCGGGATGCGCCGGAAAAGGACGACTACTTTGTTTATACATATAAGGATAACTCTATCTGCATATTCCACCAGGTTTAAACCTTTTCATTTTTCTCTTTCCTAGGGAGTATGATCTACAATAGGGTGGTTCAGACAAACTGAGTTCGACTTTCATCAAGTCAATATCTTTTTGTTTTTGCACTTGTCACAACAGCAAAAGTTCTCGGAAGATGACGTCTAATAAATGTTACATACGTTATAAATATATCTACTGGTGTTATTCAGACTGGCACAATCAAATCCAGCAATAATATTAAAGAAGATTTACGTAGTATATTTAATTTTTAACTTTTTGGAAAATAAAATTGTTATCTTCTCAAGAAGACTGGCATATCTAGGAAGGATAATTAAACAGAAATGCACTGTTTTATTTAATGTTTTTCCCAACTAGGAATAAATTCGCGCTTTATATGTTTGACAATTGACATACTGGACTACTTCCATTGGGGATAAAATGAACAAATAAGGTAAAATAAATAAATAATAAAACTCCTTGACTACAGAGTTTTATAAAAAAATAATTATAAAATTGATTCTGTGTGCCAATGTCAACTAAGAATTGAATTGGTTTCGTGATATTAAGCTTTTGTTTACATAGACAAAAGTAAGCAGGGTAACTAAGTCATAATTATATACTATGTAATTTTGACAAGTCAGTATGGTATTTACCATACAAAATTGTCAAAATAACATGGGACAATTGTCATATATCAACCCATACAGACTTGATCAGGAAAACGTTAGTCCCAAGAGAATTTTATAAAATAATATTTATTAAAAACGTGAAACGAGTAAATTTATTGAACAAACCACGGATGTTACGAATTATACCAGCTCTCCGAGCTCAGTATTCAATTGATATCTGCGGCGGTTATGATACTCATAATTATGATGATCGAAAAAAAGTGAAATAATGGTCGTAGAAAAACTATAGTACATAATTCAAATTGTAAAGCAATTACTCACTTGCTGGACGCTTCGCGATTGTTGTGTAACTTTACCACTACGTGCATAATATGCGTATTACAACACTTAATATGTAATGTATTATTAATTATACTGGAAATGAAAGTGTAGTATTGTGACAATACGGTACATTTCAGAAACAACTTATGGCTAGTTGCACCAACAAGACTTAAATTTTAAGCGACACTCAAACAAAAAAAATCTTCATTAATTTTTGACAGCAATGACATTTTACTCCGATGTCTATTTAAGGGAAACCATTAATACAAAAATTTGTCTACAACAATGATAAAAATGAATTAATTTTAATATATTAACTGCCCTGAATCCACTGCTATTATTTTAATGGCTCATCAGGGCCGGCCCGAGACTTTTTAGCGCCCCAGGCGATAATTTTATATTGCGCCCCTTTTTTTATATATTGTTATCTTGTCATACATATTAATGATTTTTACATTTATTTATTTGAATCATTATTTTAATTATCAACGACAGTGTTCTACTTTTTAATTATCACATTATTTTGAATGTCATTGAGATTCAAAATGACATTGATTCCCTGTTGCACCAACAAGGTTTGAATTTTAAGTAATACCTAATTGCTTATCGAAATTTTGACAGCAATGTTGAATAGTTCATTTGGCATTTTATTCTGAAGTGATATTGTCCATTTAAGGAAAACCTAAAATTGGTGCAACCGGCCATGAGTGACATTATGAATTATTTATTTTGTAAAATAAATAACAATAGGAAATCCATCAAAATTTATATTTTCAATGTACTTGTACTATGGAACAATATCTGACTCAGACTCACTCATTTTATCTTGAAATCTGAGGTAAAAAGGATCCGTTTTAAACATTTTGACACAACTGAAAGAACATTTCAATGTTTTCATTGTGATTTATCATCAAACACCTTTCATTATGAACGCTATATCAAACTTGTATTTTTAATATCTATTGCAGAACATATACAGGGTGGCCCAGTGAAAATTATCAGCGCAATTTTTGGCCACTTAACATTAATTTTTCAAAAAACGCTCGAACACGTCAATTTTAATATAAAGGGGGACACCTAAATGGATTATTACCAATGGCATAACTTCAACCCTAATATGGGTGTGAACTGCATCTCAAAAAATTTAAATGGAAAAGGGTGTCAAACATGACACAGTTCGAAAGACCTTTCAATTCTCTTTTCAACAGTTTTTTTTTTATTTTTCAAATCCGATCATTAGTTCCAGAAAAATATCGTTTAAAACAAATTTTATCAGGTGTGAAAAACTGCAATCAAGTAGGCTTAAACAAATGACAGAAACTCAAGTATCAGTTTATTAGATGTTCAAAATGACTATTTATAACTTCCATACAATAATAAAGATTTTGCTCAAAATTTTGGAGCTACGGTACGTTGCCGTAAATCTTTTAAAAATTCGGGTAGCGTGGCATAAACTTTAGACTTCAAATAACCCCACAAAAAAAAATCCAACTTACAAATTACTTGTTGATTACAAACAACTTGTTGAAAGAATTGTTTATTTAGTTTCTGTCATTTGTTTTAGCCTACCTGATGGCAATTTTGAACACCTGATAAAATTTGTTTTAAACGATATTTCTCTGGAAGTAATAATCGGATTTGAAAAATAAAAAAACGGTTGAAAAGAGAATTGAAAGGCCTTTCGAAATGTGTCATGTTTGACACCCTTTTCCATTTAAAATTTTTGAGGTGCAGTCCACACCCATTTTAGGGTTGAAGTTATGCCATTGGTACTAATCCATTTAGGTGTCCCCCTTTATATTAAAATTGACGTGTTCGAGCGTTTTTTGAAAAATTAATGTTAAGTGGCCAAAAATTGCGCTGATAATTTTCACTGGGCCACCCTGTATGCGTATATAGTACAACATGTAAATTATTTAACCAAGGCTAACAATATTGAAATATTGTTGTTGCTTTTGTTTAATTTTAAGAATTAAAAAAATCAAGTCACAATGCGCCCCACGAACGATTGCGCCCCAGGCAGTCGCCTGGTTCGCCTGTAGCTTAGGCCGGCCCTGTGGCTCATCCTTGTAAAATATATTTAATGATTATTACGCAATTCTTTATTTTAAATCTCATAAAACAAGTAACTTAAACTACACTTCTTTCCATAAATAACATTAACGAACCTTGAACCGTTTGATTGCGTGCCCCCATTATATCCTGCTGGATATTAGTAACGGGTGATATGATTGGTTCCGGAGTGTGTACCCGGAACCGATCTCGCACCACTGGAGCAGGTATCCACGCGTTCCGGAGTAATAAAGGCGGATAATTATACTCATATTATCGCAATTAAATTAAGAGGTGAATAACGGTAACGACTTTGCAACTCCAATTTTCAAATGACTAACTTTTCTTGATTTTCCTGTTATTAAGAAGCCTTGGGACTGCGATGATGCACTGCTATCCATCCTCGCACAATTCAACCCTTCCCAAATCGGCTTAGTTATTATCTCTCGCTTTCTCACAAATTAGAATCTAGAGATCTTTCCACTTTGCCTATAACTATTTCATATATTTATTCCATTTTACCATGTATTATGTTATTATGTATTGCTCATTTTATTACCATAAGATTAAAAACACATGGTTTTACAAAAATTTTCACTTTTTCAATTAAAAATTACTTTACAACGTACACAATGGGTATATGACCATATTTATTTATTCTATTTTAAGATTCTGTACAAAAAATAAAAATACCTGTATTTGCTTAATTGTTGATAATTCCGGAGAAAAACAATAATAAAGTTTTGGAGAGGGGGTATATGACGTCACGTAGGAAAATTAGATAGAGGATTTTAATTCGTTCGATAAAAATCATCTATCATAGAATAATTTATATTTGGCAGATTACCCTCGTTCCGTTTTTATGTGTGATGTAATAAACGCTAAATAGCCTTCGAAAATCATATGATATTAACAATGTTGATAGTTGACATTTTAATGCCAACAAAATTTAGACCAAAACAATTTGTTGTGTAATATCAAAATATTTTTATTTTATTCTATGAATTGCCTATATTGATATCTCATACTTTGTTTCATTATAGTTATGACTAATTTATTATAAGCATTTATTGGACGTCATTAAATAATAGTTATTTTTTATACAAGACGATAAAATAATATTTTATCGACAAGCGGAAAGTGTTAATTCACGAGCGAGATAATCGCGAGTGAATTATTTTTCGCGAGTCGATAATTTAATTTTATCGTCGTGTATAAAATTCTATTTTTTTTTATAGCAGGTTTTGAAGAGAAAAGAATTAGAAAAATTAAATTATTATTTAAGAACAATTTTAAAATGTCAGTAGTGTGCGTTGTTATGGAAATGTACTTCTAATAAACAAAAGTTAAAGTACTTTATCTACCCTTGCTGTTAAAGTGTTACTTTATCTACCCTTGCGGTTAAAGTGCTACTTTATCCACTATTTTGAGTTAATAAAATTGCACTTTAACATCTGCTATAGAAAAAAGAAATTAAGTTTATTAAATTCTCTTTTTTACCATTGTAAACTGTGTTTTTTGAATTAATCTCAAAAATGGGCAGAGATAGAATCGTATTAATTTTACCACTTGATTCTACGGGCAAAGTTACATAAAAATGTTTTCAGCCTACATATGTTTTTTGGAACGATACCATGAGGGTTCAGGACGAAATATGCAGGATCCTAAAGAAGCTAAGAGACATTGGCAACAGAGTCATAATATACAGGACACGGCGGGCCCATCAAGGATAGTTTTCTAATTTATAGCAAGGAGGACAATGTACATTAGGACTAACGTATATTACGCGTTATCTCTCACGACAAACTTCTCAGGCACACCGGCTATTACGTCTAATTGTAATTATAATTACTGGATTTAGTTTCAAATAAAATTTCACATTTCCATTAGTGGGAGGACCAATCTGCTTTTTCCTAGACTTTTAATTTCTAGTTACACCACAGACGTCTTCAAGAGTGGACAGGACCAAAAATTTTATTTTAACCCCACAGAAAAAATGACATAAAAATTATTATGGACCAAAAGACAATTTTTTTATGGGAAATATATGTTAAAGAATTTGATTTGGCGAGATTTGAACACAGGATCTTAAAATCCCAACAGGCCATTTCAGTAACTGTTACTTAATGAAAATATAATGTCCCATAGTTATTAAAAAAGTAATTATTATTTTTACATAAATATAACAAATACATGATTGAATTGTACGTAATATGGCAACATAAAATTGAGGAACAACTTACTTGGTACAAATATAATTCATATTCGTCCATTATCACTAAAGAGTACTAGCTCTTAGTAAAATGAATCTTAACACTTTGATTAGTATTCTTTCTGGATAATATCCGCTGAGACAGTGTTATTTCAAGAGCCCAGGCCTTTCGATGGTTTTAGGTTTTTTCAGAAAGAAACGAGTCGATTGAAGATGAAACACGAAGCGGAAGGACTTCATCTTCAAGAATTGAATGTCGACAGAATCTGAAATCTTGTGCATTGAAATCGTCGGTTGACAGTATTGAATGATTGGGGAAGAGTTAAATTTGATTCACACTACCGTTCAACAGATTTTCACTAATTCATTAGGTTGAATTATGTATAATTCTAATCAAATATATATATTTTTTAAATCTGTTTTATTAGTTAATTTACATACCTCGAATTATAATGGGGTATTTGACCATAATCGAATTTCAATACAAAAGTCATAAAATATAAAAACTAATCACTATACCTTGTCATTACAATAATATAAACTAAACATTAGCTTGCACTAATAAAGTTATTAGTAATTTAATGTTTCGAAGAAGGGTGGAAAAAACAGGTAGTTTTCCAGTCTACCTCTCTTTTTTTCCAATTCTACCACGATGACGTGACAGCGTCCCTTTCAAATCTTTAATAATTATCTTCCGTAAACTATGACTAATGATAATGAATCAATTTATAAAAATACGGGTATTATATTTTTTGTCTAATATCGTATATGTAAAAATCAAAATTGTGATCATAAATGTAGATTCAACGTAGAACCAATTGCCAGAAATAAATAAGTATTATTGTATTACTATTATTAACTACGTTACGCACTTTAAATTATCACGTAATAGTTTTTATAACAAACAACATATTCCTAACCTCCACCTCAAGCGTCGTCCCCTTTGCCGGCAATATCTGTTGCATTTACCTTGGCCCCACTACCCCAGTTTCTTTCCGCTCCTCGCGGGGTGCGGGGCGGGGGCGGGGGCGGCCGGAGCGAGGTGCCCCACTGCCTCCTGCCCCCCGGCCCGCCCGAGCAACAGGTGGCTCATAAAGTAGATATTCGCATATCACTGCCACTAGCACCCGCCCGTCACAAGTGTGGCCCGGCTGTGGCGAGGTGGTAAGTGGTTAGCGGGTGTAGATGGGAAAGTGAGCCTTATGGGGGGGGGGGGGGGGTGAGTGGTGGGACATGGGACATGGGACATGGGGGTGGGGAAAGACTTGTGGGGAGATTAAAAGAAGGTGGAGTGTAGATGGGTGAATAGGTCGCGCTTTAACTTGTAAGTAAATGTTCTTTAAGGTATGTGACCAGTAGTACTTGGGTGGGTTTGAAGCCATGTGGCAACATATATACCTGGTGGAGTAAAGAATATAGCTGGTTGAATAGTTCGTGCTTCAACTTGCAACTGAAAGCTGATTCTGTAACTTACGTGAACATTTGCGGCACCTATACTATCACAGATATGTCACATGTGTACTAGTAAAGTAGTACAGGCTGTGCTGGCTGAATGGTTAACACGATTGTAATTACAACTGAGCGTTCTGTAAGGTGAAATGTGGCCAGCAATACATGGGTGTGTTTAAAACCATGTGGCAACATATATGCCAGGTGAAGTTTAAAATATAGCTGGTTGAATAGGTCGCACTTCAACTTGAAACTGAATGTTCTTTAAGATATGTGACCAGCAATACATGGATGTGGATAAAGCCATGTGGCTACATATATACCAGGTGGGGTAATATAGCTGGTTGAATAGGTCGCGCTTCAACTTACAACTAAACATTCTTTAAGATGTAATGTGAGCAGTAGTACATGGGTGTGTTTAAAGCCATGTGGCCACATATATACTGAGGGAGTAAAGAATATAGCTGGCTAAATAGTTCGCGCTTTAACTTGAAAGTGAACATTCTGTAAGGTATAATGTGACCAGCAATACACGCGTGTGTTTGAAGCCATGTGGCAACATACATTCAGACCAACTAGTTTCCGTACACATCTTTACCGCTTTGTTTTAAAATATATAAACCATTTGTTATTATTATTATATATTTGAAAAGAGAATTTAGAAAAATGTGCTGAAAATTGGATTTAAAGGGTTCTTAAATCTGTTAACAACATAATAGAATAGCTATTGTACAATTGTAGATAACATTTAAAAACATATGAACATATCAGTGATTTATTTAAAAAAAATGTGTTAAACAAGAAACCCAAAGAATATAAAAAAGTACTACATTTACGGTAGAAGAATGGGGTAAAATTGACTCCAAGAAAATTAGTGGAAACTATGACAAATTGTTTAAGGAAAGTAATTCCAATGATCATTGATTCTATATAATTTAAAAGTCTACGGAGACTAAATTGGCGTTCTTAGTTATAATAAATATAATCTTTTTTTTTATTTTATGACGAAACATTTAGAAAGTCAATATATTATTTTATTTATTAATATAGTAAGCTTGCTGGCTGAATGATTAGCACGCTTATATCCGCAACTGAGCGTTCTATAAGATGAAATGTGACCAGCAATACATGAGTGTGTTTAAAACCATGTGGCAACATATATACCAGGTGCAGTTTAGAAATCGGATCATCCAAAAAAATACGATTCCAATGGTTAGTCCGTGGAAAGTGACTCTTTAAAAATTCTAGAGTGCATAAAATTTGTACTGTATGCCCGGTAAAAGAAAAATATATTGTTTCACAAGTGGGAGTAAAATTCGGTTTTTAGAATAAAAAAATTGTGACAAAAGTACAGTATAATTTCTTAGAGAGATATGTACAATCAAAACTACCGAACGAGATTTAAGTACGAATATAATAAAAATAGATAATTTTACATTTTTATTTAAAATTATTCTTTAAAAACAAAATCGTATATTATTCACTTCAGACGAGAATATAATTTTCCTTTGTTCTTCAGGAAAAACTACGCATTTAACTCCTTCGTCATTTCTAACGAAAAAATTAAAAATTAGTAATAACTCCAAAATTCATCGTTTTTAGATGTAGTTATTTCCATGATAAATATTTCAATTAAATGTGATGTTTGATTAGTCTGAAAACGAAACAGCAATAGTCAGCAAAAAGCAGCATGTATATATTTATCCCCAACAATGGAACGACGGCGGCGGCCATTTTTAATCCGCATCCAACCTCAAGCTCATGCAATAACCCTAACCTTAAAGCTTGTAATATCCCTCACATACATTGCAGTTACTCAGACGCGTCCGGCGGTGTCTGGCATTACGGCCCGGGAGAACACGGCGTAAACGGACTTGCATCGCGCAATTAAAACTAATGCGCCCAACGCTGAAGATACACCACGGCAAATATTACGATTTTTATGTAATTTGAATGTATGAAGCTGCTAGATTCAACGTATAAGTTGCACGAATCGTCTGTTTACGCTTAAATAATGTGTGTGAATTTAATTATGTATCTAATGTAAAAACTTAATTAATTAATGTATTGAGGTTAGCACTAAAGAATAATGAAGTTCAAATTTCGTGGAGACATGGTTATGTGCATATTGTAACGTTTATTTATTTTGATGAAGTGTAAAAATAATTCAAATATGAATATTTATAAAACTATGTATAATAAACGAATAATAAATTATAAAAAGATAATTTATATTAGTATTACTATTAATAAATAACTATAAACACTAATTTAAGAATTATAATTATTAATAAAGAAACATTAAAAATATTTATTTCAATACTTAATACTACGCATTATTTATTTATACGATATTTATATCACCTATTTTTTATTTATTTCTACTTTACATGTCGCTGGCATGCACTGACCGACAATGACTTTCTTCAGTGACTCTTTGCACACTCTGACCGATGCAGACTTCCGTCCGATGCGATCCTATATCTGCCGCCAATTAATCTCTAGAATATTCCAGAGCCTTCCGCACTCTTTCAAATTTCCGAATAATAGCGTCGTCGCTCCTATCCCACTTGACCTTTACCGCGACTACCTGACTAGACAGATCAGCCGTGATGACTCATCTGCGGTGAGTCTCGCTTTTTACAGTATCTTTAATTCTCTCGTATTTATACATTTTATTTTACTTTCATTTCCACTGTCCAACAAAGGGTTCCGAACCACTCGGACATAGCGTTATTTTATTTTTGGTTATAGGTTTGTCTTTACTTCTTTTTGAATTTGAAATTCCTGATTCGGGTCCTTTTTTGTTATTTACTCGAACTGAACACAAAATATTAATATATTTAGATGCCAATCCCAAATTACCTATCCAGATCTTAGCCATGCTTATTTTTTCTTGATCGTGTTTCCTATACTATCTTTCCTTGACTCTTTGTCCATCATATACGAGTTTAATATTATCTCCATCTCTATCATTATGTTGTCTGGTCTCTCTATCAGCAGCTAATTAAGCCATCATCATTACCCCATCTCTGCGCCGTCTAGGTGATACAAAACAATAGCATGTGGATTCTGTGGGTTCCGTATCACTAGATCTAGTAGGTGGTGCAGGGACTCAGGGCTAATGCCCTCAACAGGAAACAATGATTCTTAATGAAAAGGGGGGATGGTATAATGGCGTCATATCCGGTGACGTCACTGGACAGATAAAGGATAAGTAAAGAAGCTTCAATAATAATTGTTTCACTATTTAATTTGTTTTCATTTCATTAAAAATTATCAAACTGACTGATAATTAGACTTAATGTAAATTGCCGATGTAATTTCACGACTAAATAGGCGTTAATCGTACTTAGGTACAATATCTGTCAAAATTTTTAAGTGACAAATAATTGAAATAATATTTTATCGATCCCAAGGTCATATAATATCGAAAGATTGATATTGATACGAAAATATCGGTATCAAAAGAGAAGTATCGATAATTATTACTAGTATCGATATATCCCTAAGTACAAGTACAAGAACAAGTACCAATATTGAAGTAGTTCATCTAGGAAAACCATCGACAGCGTAACAATGGATGATTCCCATACACAGAAGTTTTTAATTATGCCACTATCGTAGCAGAATCAGCTTAATCGCTGTTGTGCGGTAACCCATCCAATTGGACAGGACGGGCTATGTTGCTTATCTTCACGATCAGAAAAGACACGCGACGACTAACAACTAAATATAATATCGAAAGATTGATACTGATACGAACATATCGGCATCAAAGGAAAAGATCGATAATTATTACCTATTAATATCGAAACATTCCTAAGTACAAGTACAAGTACTAATATTGAAGTATGTCTAGCAAAACCATCGACGGCACAACAAAGGATCATTCTCATACATATTTATCATCATCATCTGTTGATGTCTCTGCTAGGTCCAATTGGACAGGGCGAGCTATGTTGTTTTTCTTCACGATCAGACAAGACACGCCATGACTATCAACCAAACATAATATCGAAAGATTGATATTGATACGAAAATATCGGCATCAAAGGAAAAGTAATGATAATTATTGGTCGTATCAAAATATCCCTAAGAACAAATACTAATATTGAAGTATTTCCTCTAGAACTTTACCTATCCAAGCTATCGACAGCATAACAAAGGCTCATTCCCATACACAGAAGTTTTTAATTATGCCGCTATCGTAGCGCATCACCTTAATCCTTATTTAAATTCATATTCGTTGTGCACGGATGTTATCTGCGGACGGCGTCGCGGCGCTGCACATTCCGCTGATTCACGGCCACCTAGTGACACGGCTCCATCAGCCAAGGCCATTTCTATGCTAATCCCCGCCGATTCGTTCCGCAACCGGCACCGCCGGCGAGACAAGAGATGCACTGGGGGGCGGGGAGGCAGGGGTGCATACTGCAGGAAGAAGGGGGAATGCTTATACTGTGCACACTGTGCAGTGTTGGTGCAGAGTTAACATCAATAGTTAAAATAAGGCATGTCATTCTCAAATATTTAGTCTTTCTTCTGGAGTACCACAGGGGTCTAATCTAGGACCACCGTTAATTTATTAATCGGTGTTGATATTCATCGATTCATCTACATATTTGCTTTTTACACCGTCGGCGAGACAAAAGATGAACAGGGGACGAGAGGCAGGGGTGCATACTGCAGGGAAAGAAGGGGAAAAGCTTATACTGTGCACACTGTGCAGTGGTGGTGCAAAGTTGACTAGCAATGATTAAAATAAGGCATGTTATTCGCAAATATTTACTCTTTCTTCTAGAGTACCACAGGGGTCTAATCTAGGACCACCGTTGATTTATTATTCGGTGATGATATTCATCGATTCATCTACATATTTGCTTTTTACACCGCCGGCGACACAAGAGATGCACTGGGGGCGGGAGGCAGGGTGCACACTGCAGGGAAGAAAGAAAAGGGAAAGCTTATACCACAGAATAAGTTTATACAGAAGCGACAGTAAGACAGAGAAACGAGAATTAGAGAGAGATGGAGAATGTGCACAAATTTAAAGGGCTCATTGTTTAAAATCGGAAAGTTTCCTCACATCTTAGAGAGAGATATAGGGAAAGAGCACAAATTTAAAGGTCTACACAATGCTTCAAGGTCATAGAACTGTATAGGGGAACATGAAAGGTACCGACACGAAGTGTCGCTTCTGTAAGTAACTATTCTGTGTTTATACTGTGTACACTGTATGCAGTGTTGGTGCAAAGTTGACAATCTATGGTTAAAATAAGGCATGTTATTCTCAAATATTTACTCTTTCTTCTGGAGTACCACAAGGGTCTAATCTAGGACCGCTTGTAATTATTAATCGCTAATAATAATATACATCGATTAATCTAAATATTTGCTTTGTACTGACGATTTGAAATTACATTATAAAATTCATAATACTTGTATTAATATGTCACGTATTTTTAATTGTATACAGGCTGTTCCAAAACTTAGGATAAAAAATTAAAGGGTATATACTAAGACAAGAGATGCACTGGGGGCGGGGAGGCAGGGGTGCATACTGCAGGGAAAGAAGGGGGAAAGCTTATACTGTGCACACTGTGCAGTATTGGTTTAAAGTTGACTGTCTCTGTATTATTTTTATTTACTCTTTCTTTTGGAGTACCACAGGGGTCGAATCTAGGACCGCTCGTAATTATTAATCGGTAATAATGATATACATCGAATAATCTAAATATTTGTTTTTACTAATGATTTGAAATTACATTATAAAATTTATAATACTTGTATTAATATGTTACGTATTTTTAATTGTACGCAGGATGTTCCACATCTTAGGAAAAAAAACTAAAGGGTATATATTACACGACGTGCTGATCATGAAAGCAAAAAAAATGTTTAATTTTTTGTCCTAAGTTGTGGAATAGCTTTTATAAAGGAGTGATATTTTAATGGGAAAAAGAGATGAAAAAACATTTGCAATATATACTTACTCGAAATTCAAACCCAGAACCACTGGTGTAAGAAGTGCTAATATTTTTGTAGAGCGTTGTAAAGTTTTACAGGTAAGTTACTGTAATTGTTTATTTACTTAGCTACCAAGAAGCCTGTAAAGTGGCAATTATATAGAAGGTGGAAATAAAATACTAATACATATTTCAAAATTTTCTCCGATATATTTAATTACTGTACCTAAACTGCTAAGAGTTGAAACAAAACTTTTTTAAAAGTTGATTGCATTTTAATAATTTCAATCCTTCTATGAACTAAGGAAGGATATTTAATTTTTTCTATCTATCGCAATTCTCCTTATGTATATAATTTTCATTGACCCAAAATTAAAAAAAAAATATTGAATCCAATAATTTCTATTCTTGTATTAACTAAGGAAGGACATTTACTTTCTTTATTATTTTTTATCGTAAATCAGTTACCCTTTCCTACATATTTACCAAACATAGTACCATGACAATGTTTACTTATCCTTATTCCCTGTTTATCCCTGCACCCTTTCCGCTGTTATCCTCCTGCTCCTCCTGTACATGTGTCTAGGCGGGAAGGCGCGGCGCGTCTGACGTCGTCACGTGTGTCCGCGCCGGGTCCGGATCCGGGATAAGGCAGGGAATACCAGCTGCGCAATCGACTGCGGGTTCTAATCGACGGGAAAACGATCCCGATTTTCCGCCCGATGGGGGATTATAACAACAGGATACGTTTTTATTCCAATGAATGAGGGAATTGCTTATTGTTTGAATGATGAAAATTTAACGTAGATGTTTAGTAAGTGAATGTTAGTGGTGTTGATATTTGGTGTATTAGTTTGACATCACTTATGTTTAAAATGGAGTGAAGGAACTGATATTGATTATGACAAGTGTCAAAAAATGTTGATATCATTTACATGATTTACATCTTTTAATAACCGTTTCACCTTAATGTACCTGATTACTGAAAACGTAAAATCAAATACTTAAAGTACTTGTGTCATGACATTTTATTTGAATTTTAGTAACATCTGACGTCAGTTCACAGACTATGCAAGATACCTACAGCTTATAGTGGCTTCCGAACCTCTCGGACATAACGTATTTATTTTTGATTAAATATTAGTGATGCTGGATTTGAATCTCAGATATCACACTTCCCTCATTTTTATTCGACACGCGATAACCAAGTGAATTATCGCTGCTCGTATGCTAGTACGTTATTTGTTAAGCAATGTCGATCAACAAATTACGAAAATATGAAATCACTTGTTAATTTAATATAAAATTATAGTATATTAAAGAATGAATTTAATAATTATTATTTTATTTAGGGCCGGTACTTTTGCTCCTGATTAAGCTAAAATAACGACCGATTAAATTTAAACAACCATTTTCAGTACTTTTCGTACCGATTAATACTTAACCATTGATTAAAAACTCTTATGACTGATTAAATTTAACAGCACGATTCTAGTCTGTTAAATAAATAATCAGCCGTTATCCGTAACCTATCACTGCGAATTTGACAATTCATCTAACAAACATGAATCTTGAAGAATTAAATAATTTATTTGATGACGATGACGAAGATATTATTCCATTTATTTATAAGGTCGTATACAATAAGAGATCGTCCAAATTATATAGAAACATGCACGGATGAAGAATTTTATCATAGATTCCGATTTTCAAAATATACAGTGATGAATAAAATTTTACCTGCCATAGAACCCTTACTAAGAATTAATTCAAAAAGGTTCAAAAATTATAAAGTAATTATTTAATCGTTGACAATATTGTAATCATAATTATTTATAGAGTTCATAATTCGGATGCTTTATCTCAACTTCTTATCCATTTTCAATATTTTTGCATTTGACACAAACAAATAAACAAATTCAACTGACAGGTAGTAACTTTGATTTACGTTTGCACTTTAAAATTGTTTTTTGTCTTCTTCTACATTACAGAAATAATCAAAAGCGTACGTTTGTTATAAGTTCATGCAAATTTAGGGATATTTTTATTGTATTGCCAATTCGAGTTAATCGTTGGTTAGTTAATCAGTTAAAAAATTTGTCAAGAAGTACTCACTTCTATTTAATCATGATTAAAAGATGTGATTAATTTAACAGTAGATTATCTAATCAGTCTTTTAATCAGAAGCAAAAGTACCGGCCCTTGTGTATGAGAATAAAATTTGAGACAAGACTGTTGTAATTCAAATATGCTTTACTTTTTTAATTTGCATTTTTTTCTGTAAATAAAAAAAATCGTGGTTTTAAAAATTTTGTCTTAATAGTTATTTATGTATTAGGGGCATAATGAAAAGATAATAGCACGAGGGAATATTTAAAGCTTGATGAGGAATGGAGAGCTTTAAATTACCTGAGAGCAATAATCTTGATTATGCTCGTGATACTATTCCATGCTGTGGTTTCTTTATAGATAGTTAGCATTGTTAGGTTGTTTGTTCTTAAACAAATTTAATATAATCGAAGTGTCACTGTCACTGACAAATATATATAATATATATATATATATATATATATATATATATATATATATATATATATATATATATATATATGGAACATGACGTATTGATTATTTTAACGACATATTAATTAAATTTGTTGCTGGACAAGTTGGTTTCTAAAAATTCAAAAGATTTATATGAAAACGAATTTGAAAAGTTCTGTGAATGCTAAATGCTTACTTAAAAAAATATTGTATTGTTTGACATTTAATTTTAATTTGTTTGAGTAACTATTGCTTAGTAACTTTATACGCCCTCGTGCGATAAAATCCAAATTATGACAGCATTTATGGGCGTATAAACAAGTTTATGATTCCAAAATGAAATAAAATTAGTTTATGGTTCTATAGTGACTTCTGCTTTTAAATTCAAAATTACACAAAAATAAAAATTCTAAGAAATGATTGTGTTTTCTTTTGGTATTATAACTAGAAAAGATAAAAGATAATCAATCGTAATTTGTTATTTAAAATAGTTTATCTGCCATGGCAGTAATGTGCAATTTATAAAAACAATGAAGAAGAAAAGTGGTGGAAACAATTGGCGTATAATATCAACAAACTCATCCGTATTTTGTTTCCCTTCCCATCTCTCGTAGCCATCCAATCCTCTTCTATCTCTTATTCCATCCACCTCTGCCATAAATTGCGGGCTTTAATTAGCGTGGTACGCCACTGGAAGCGCCGTCTCTGTCGCACCCACGGGGAACGCAGCTGTCAGACGGTGTGATCTGACGGTTTTATGACAATTTATTGGCGGGCGCACGCCAAGGATCCAAGACGGCACTGGGAGAGGGGGTAATGTCGCCTTGACTGACGGACAACTATGCATTCAAATGGCTTGCTTTAGTCCTGGAGCCCGGCTGCGTTCATTCGAACACGGGTATAGGGTGGCTTGAGCCAGGGTGCGCAAATATAAAGATTGGGTATGGTGTTTTTATAGTGTTTTACAGTATTAGCAAGGTAAAACAGTTTTTACTACAGATAGGAAGAAATAAGTACTTGTAAATCAAATTATGAGAGTTACTAAAGTTGTGTGATCAAGTCTGTATAGTTGTTATGACAGCTACATTATTCAATTGTCCCATGTTATTTTGGAAAATTTGGGATGGGATTCTATAACTATATTTGACCTTGTTATGATATCAATTGCAAATATCAACTTTGTAAAGCATACTATACTTACAATTCTATAACAGTAGTGATTATTTATGATTGATACGTACTTACATATACAAGAATACTCTACAAGTCTCCAAAGATGAGAATGTTTTAAATTCATTACAAATTTGAATTTTTGCCATGATAAAATTTGATATTTGTCGTTTTTAATTTATAATTTAACAAGTGCAGTTGTTATTTGTAGTTGTTACGAGTTATAGCATCCTATCCCTGTACGGTAATGTTATTACCATACTGACTTGTAAAAATTATATGGAATACAATGTTGACTCAGTTACCCTGTATATATTTGTCTATGTAAGCAAAAGTTTAATATCCTGAAACTGGCAAACAATGTAACTACTAACTTGTAAAATTTTTATAGATTAGTAGCTTGTAAAAATTAAAGATAAAACTACAAATTAGAAAGGTTTTTGGTAGTAAAATCTATAAAGATATTTTTAGAATTATTTAAATCCCAATTTAAATCAAATTTTTTTTTTTAAATCATCGATTAAAATTTTATATAATAATACATTTTGTTCAAAATACTCTTTTATAGGTAAACAATATCAAATTAACAAGAAAATATAATAAGGAGAAAATAGCACAACTGCCTTTACAATCACTTGTACTCCTTATAGATTCTTTCCTGATTGAATGAAATAATTTGTTCACAACAGATCATATGCACTGGGAGCTCATTGCAAGTTTATGATTTTAAAGTTTGTGTTTTTAAATTGTTTATTTTATTTTTGTATTGTTGTTGTATTTATGACAAAAAAATATATTTTTTTAATTCTATTTACAAGATTTTCTAATTTGTAATCCTATTTCTAAAAATTACTTATTGTAACTATTTGTCACAAAATTTTATTTACAATAGATGTTGTCTTTCGCAATAATTATTGTAATTATTTTAATATATTCTAATGTCCACAATGAATAGATTTATGCATCTTCTATTTTTTTCAGTTTATTTACTATTTCAACTGCTTTATTTATTTTACTTATAATTGCTTCAAATGTAAAAAGCAACATAAATTATTCTGAAAAACATTGTCCCCCATCATTCAGATTTTCCATTCTTTACTTGTGGATACAAGTGTACATCATGTGCATGTATAATTCACTGGCGGGTGAAAAAAAGTTATTGTGCCACTTGAATTATGAAGCCCGCGTTCCCAACCCCCACTCCGTGTAAATATTTCAGCAAAAGGTAAAAACTTCACCCATTCCGGAGTTGTTGTGAGATGAATTAGTGATGACGCTGGTTGGAAATGTGACTGAACAGTCAGCGATTAATTAAGGATGTCTCCTATGGGTTGTAAACAACATTAATATTTCACTTTTGGAAATGTTCTTTCCAATTTTTAATTAGAAGAATTTATATATGAAGTGCTCTTGTTTTCAAGGTGTCTAACAGTACAAAAGTGAGTTTGAAGCCACGTGGTAATATACCAGGTGCTCGTGATTCGTTCAGCTTAAATTTATCAAGGGGGTACTAGGTCTGAGTAAAAAGGACCTTAGAATAATGACAGGAGACTTCTCTGGCCAGTGTATAAAATTGGTAAAGCTGAAATGACATCTGTCGACTCTGTGAAGATGACGAAGAATCTTCGGAACCACACAAAGACTCAATCAACTAGGTAAGAGGTATCTTACGGCAGATGAGATCAAGAACTTGACTCCTGGAACTATAATTGGCTTCATCAACTGGACCTATTTCTGGAAAACTAAGTAAGGGCTGTCTTATAATAGATCTTCTAAGTCGCGGTGACAAAAGCGATAAAATGCCTAACCTTCGTTTACATAGAAACTATACTATAATATTTAAATTTAAGTAGAATACTTACTTACATACTTATGTCCGCAACTCAACAGGATTTATGGACGATATTGTATTTAGTGTTTCACGAGAGTCTTGTATTTTTTTTGGTCTTGCAATAGTATTACACAAAATGCAAGACAAGAACAAGACAAGAGCTACATATTTCAAAGCAAGACAAGGCAAGAAATTATCTTGCAAGAAATGTGCAAGAATAGCAAGATTTTCTTCAAGTTTTGTACTCTTGCATTTTTTTTTGCTAATTTTAAAACTAGATTTATTATAAAAACCTACCGATAAATTAATAAAAGTACAAAAATATGTGAATCTTTAAAAAATTAATATAATTTTTTTTAACAATTTTCTAAAAATATATAATAGTAATAATTATTGATTAAATAATATAATTATTCTTAGAAATTATATAATCAAGAGTTGTTGTGGTAAAGTATTCTTATAGTATGTGCAGCTAAACGATTTTTTTTATTATAATTTATTTAAGTATAATACATAATTTTATTATAAGAAATATGTTTGATAATTGACATTGATATTATCTATACAAAGAAATATTTAAATGTTCACGATCATTTGTGAATATTAACATACAAGACAAGAAGTATGCAAGAAAATGACGATCAAGAAAAGATTTCTATATACAAGACTAATGAAAGACAAAATATATTTATATTTCTTGTCTTACTTTTCGAGACAAGACAAGAAATCTTGTCTTGTGGAACACTAGGCTGAATGGTTACTGTGCTTGCTTTACAATTTGAAATGTGACCAGCAATACACGAGTGTATTCCAAGCCATGTGGCAACATAGATAACAGGCATAGTTCTTTTAGCATAAAGCTGCATATTTATTAACATTCTTTTGTTTCGGATCCTTAAGTTATTCGTCGTTCTGTCGTAAACCATAGCTGCTGTCGCATAACAGTGACAAATACACGGAAGTCCGAACGGTTCATTTAAACTAAAAAATCATCCAGCGAAGAATAAACTCTTCTCCATAGAGACAAAAAATACGTCCTTATAAATCAATTGCTTTAAATGCCCCATTCTCGACGATCGCAAAAAAACTGTCACCGAAATTCCGATCCATGCGTATTACGCCACGCGCGAATCAAAACTGCCGACGAAGAGGGCGCTATCGGCGAACGTACAAGATGGAGAGAGACAGCAACAGCCTCTTCGTGATAATCGCAAAGAGAATCAAAAGAAAATGGCGGCAGGGCTGATTTATTTGTATAGTTTATTGTCGTTCATTCCGCCCAATGACTTTTATGGATGTTTTTTGGAAGCGGGTGAGTTAGTGTAGGCCGGAGACGGTCTGGAGACGCCAATGGAAGACTGGCTGCAGAATTATACCGGGAATTACGATTCAATTCGTTGATTGTAATTTAGAGGAAAGGAATGTCGAAACAGTGAAAAATAACGCCAATATACTGTCCACTGTTTATGCACTCTGCTCAAATGTGTCTACGTAATTTATACCATTAACTGTAAGTTTATATTAGGGAGAAAGATGCGACAATGATGATCCCTTACCAAGATTGAGGATAACGACCAACTAACAACCAAGATCAACTAGCATTATATTTTACACAAACAGATTATAGGTATAGATACTAGCAAGATCTTTCCCTAGGCCTCCGGCGTCAGTGAAATATTTACAAGCATAACCTAAGGTAAACTTCTCGCTATGCTCGACTTCATACACAGACATTCGGTTTTTATAATTAAAAAAAAACCTAATCTTAACTGAATGTAATACAGACATAGGATTTATAACATTGTTCTGGATGAATGATGAGGTCTAACTCTTGATGAAAGTTTGAATTTTGGAGAAAATCTAAATAAAAAAAATATAGCTGCTACATTAAAACTGCTTTTGATTAATTTATTGGTTCTCTCCGGGTTTGACTATTGTGCTTGCACATTTTTTCCAAATCTGACACAAACGGACAAAAACAGAATTACGATGAACGAAAATTCTTGTCTTAGATTTGTGTATGGTGTTCGACAGTATGACAAGATATTGCATTATCGAAATTTAGGTAAATTAAAATATATGGAAAATAAAGTTAACATAGCATATCTGTGTCTGGTACACAAAATTAGGTTAAAAGTTCATTTTCATTTCTTGTGCCCTCATTATATAACAGCATCCCATCTTCTTTAAAAACTCTATCTATAAACTCTTCCTAATATAATGTGAAACATATGTTTCAATAGATGTAATTTCTTTTTACCTCCATTGTTTTTTACTCCGTATATTGTCCTGATCATTTATATATCTTATGCTCTCAATTGCACAGCTTATATATTGATGTTTTCTAAATTTATTGTTTATTGTTTTTTATTGTAACTTTTGTATGGGTTAGGTGGAAGAGCAGCCTTTGGCTGAATTTCGCTTTTGACTGAAGTCAATAAAGATTATTTATTATTTATTTATTTATTATTATATTTGAAACGAATTGCCTCAAAATGATAATGGCGATAAAAACTACTAAATCTCATTTTTTTTTGTTGAGGCACTTCCTCACCTGCCTCCCCAGATGAGCCTTACTTGCTTAACTTCAATTTATTTGTATTCTGTCCTTCCATACCGATATGTATATTTACCTGAACAAACACAATAGTTGGCTGGACACATAAACTACCAGATGGCACTTTTGAAACACCAACCCTGTTGTCCACGCCATGGCGGGTTCGTTAGCAATATTTCTCCGGGTGCATATTTGCAGCCCTCGGGGACGACGTGCAACACAACGGCTGATACGCTACAATTGTCAGTCAATCAATCAGGTTTTATTGGCCGATGCTATCGGCGTGATGTACCGCTGCCCACCAGCGTATAACTGATTGTGTTTGTGGTCGCCGCACACCGCGTTTTCATTATGACCTAATAGGGAGGAAAAACTGCCTACCTACCCAATTATCAACGGCTATTGTTTTTAAAAACAATATATAACCCATCAAAATGACTAATATTTATAATCATATTAATAAAAGATTTAGCGCCGGTTTTTTAACTTTTAAAGTATCGGTTACCTTAACCATCGATTAATAGAAAAGTTAACCAGAAATGTTTCTACATTAACTTATAATTTACATATAGATAAAATGATTAATGGTTCTTTCAAAATACTGATAGGATAAAAATAATATACAGATATAGGAAAATTTAAAAAAAAAATCTGTGTATCTATACATATATCCTATATATGGTATAGTTTGGCAAGATAATTATTATTATTATTGCAACGAGCGAGACTCACCGCAGATGAGTCATCACGGTTGACCTGTCTGGGCAGGTAGTCATGTTAAACGTTATAGAGTACGAAAGGCTCTGGAATGTTCTAGAGATTAATTGGTGGCAGGTATAAAAGGGTCGCATCGGGCAGCTTATGAGAAGAAAGTTAGCATTGGTCAGTGTTCAGAGAGTCACTGAAAAAAATCAGTGTCGGTCATAATTACTTCTAAATTAGCGTTAATATTTCTTTATTCGTATTGTTATTTACTTTTATTATATTTTATAATTTATCACTTCGTTTATTAAATTTAGTTATACAAATATTTGTATTTCAGTCATTTTTAAACCTAAAGAAAAAAAACATTACATTATTATTAAATACATATCTTCTACTCTTCTCAAAAAATGAAGATTACTGGAGAAAACTTGATATAAGTGATATCGATACGAGACCAGAGACAAGTCTCGTTGACAGTTTTTTTTTTGGTTTGTTTGCAAATATCTCAGTCAGCCTCTCTGATTTTGTTAAATTTTATGTAAATATCTTGTGATAATTTTTTTAAATGTTAATATGAGTATATTCTTAGTCTTATTTTTTGTATCAATTCTATCAGTAATGTATATATTAACTTGATTTGGATTAAGTTAATATAAGTATATTCTTAGTCATATTTATATACCAATTCTATTAGTAATGGATATATTAACTACTATTTTGATTAATAATATTAATATTTAAACCACGTATAATAGTACCGTATAAGCGAGTTTTATTAATTCACGTGAAGAATATTTGGTAGGGTCATTTAATTTATATTTTCGCTTAATACCTGTATGGTATTTTAATGACAAATATTCAAGTTGCATCACCAGTCCATACACAAAATTCATTGTCATTTGCATTATTCGGTGATAAAATAAATCTCCCATCACCCCTATGAAATTTTATCCCGATATGAATTCCAATCAAAGAGACATAGCTATAACCATCACGTCGTCCATGCATTCTAATCCAGCCAAGATGATTGGCTTTTATTCAGCCGTTATTACGTAATGGCCGGCGCCGCATTAAGTTGATGCCTGGACGGGCGTTAAACCGTGACGTCACTCCGTTAAACCATAACCGCCTGACAGTTGTGGACAATAACGTGTAGTTAGCTCGGTCGCCTGAGCCAAGAGCAATAAAAATAATACCTACATACGCGGCCATTTGCATGGCGAGATTAAGGCTTCAACGGGGTTGATTGACTAAGGGGAGACTCTGATTGTTCGCAGTTATTAAAATATATGTACCTATAGGGTGTTAATTACCATATATATGTTATAAAGTAATTAAACTGTTATACTTGTTTTATAGTACCCAAATCTTTAGTCTCATATTCACAAGACGAAATTGGCTATTATAGTTTTTTTAATGAATTTTTATTATTGATATTTTGTTTCATATTAGAAAAAAATTTTGGTGTCTACAACATATTTCTTTTCTGCATTTTTTTTCTATTTTACAATAAAAACACTTCATATTTCCTCATTTTATATTTTACAATAACTTACGGCTTTGATAACAAAATTTGTTAAATGTTGTATATAATCGACCAATGTGGTGTGGTGGTTTCACGAGCTAAGGGTCCTGTGTTTGAATCTTGGGTAAAAGATAATTATAATTCTTCTCAATCGTAAATATGGGGTGGTCTAAAAAGCAGCGAACTTTTGCTGTCGAAACTTAGTTTTTCAAAAAGTACTAAATCGTAGTAGTGCAGCGTGCGTTTCGTACGCGATACCAAATCTCCCTTTGGGGTTTAGTTGTCGACCGAAAATCTGTTTTGTTGGAGGTTGACAAAAAAATTGAAAATGTGTCTATGAAGAGAAAGACTTCAAGATCTCTACAAAACGGACACCACTTGCAAAAAATTATTTTTAAAATTAGGTGATTTGAAACTTTCCGTACTGTAGGAGAAGAAACTAAAAATTATTTTTTTTGTACGTCTACTATTTTTTTATGTCACCTTCAAAAAGAGGGAAATTGCTTTGTCTCACCTGTATATATACATATTTCACTACTAGCACTTAAATTCCAATCCTACTAAAAAAATATATGTTAACATATTACAATATTATAACATATTTAAATTGTGAATCTATACCTACTTTGAGTTCAAACAATATTTGGATTTGGAAACTTTCTTTCTTTAAAAAGTGAGTTTTCATTATAGATCATGGTTAATAATATTTTATTATTGACCTAGGTGACCATGGTTAACAATTTCTTATGTCAAATATAGGTTAATAATAGAGGGTGTCTAGGCTAATAGTAAAAAAAAATATTAATGATGCTACAACTTATTCCAGGATTATAAATTGTATTATTGTGCACGTGGTAAAGAATTGTAAAATATTTATTTACTTCATTGGACATTGTAGCTCAGGTGATAGATCATCCTTTTAGTAATAAGAAGTTCCTGGGTTCAAATCCTAGAGAGGTCCAAGAATTTTTAAAATAGTTAATTTTTCATCACTAAATAAGGTGTTGTTGCATAGTTGTTTAATTCCAATTTCTTTTTATGTAATTAATTAGAAAGAAACATGTTGGTAGATGTTTGAGAAAGGGTGGGTAACTTCCGAGCAATTGTTGGTTTTAGGGTTGAGTTTCGTATGTCGTGCTCCCATTGAAGAGAAGTAAAGGAGGTACAGCATAATCCTAATATTGTCACATACCGCTCATATATTCCGGTTGCAAGTTGGCTTAATTACAGAATAAATAACAATATTTGAGTTAGCATTTATCTGGTGGCACACTAATCACAGCGGCGATAAGACGGACCACGTATGTTGGGTCTATATCTAATAACGCGACAATTGCGCCGGGGTCCGTATTAAACCTTCCGTAAATACTGTAAATCAAGATCGGGCGGATTCCGCTGCGGCTGGACGCCGACGCCGACGCCGACGCCACCAGGGAGACGCGATACACGGACTGTAATTATAAGCTTTTAAACCTCTGTATGACACGCGTGTAAAATATCACGCAGATAACTTCCGTCAATGCGCACAATGGCCAAAGCTGCCCAAGATTTAATATCGCCAATATTCATACCGACCCTTACTCTTATTTATGGCAAGGAACGGGTCCGATTGTAATTACCACCAAGCTATGGACTTAATGGTAGCGCTTGCAATTCTAACTCATGTTGCCTTTCAGTTTCACAATGCTCCTAGCTCCGTGAAACATGATTCTGAGACGAAATATACATTTGCTAAGAAATGCAGATAAATACTTTTCTCGTAAGCAGTTATATTTTAAGTTCAGTTCAGTACAGAAAAGTACTGTACATATAAGTATGTACCAAGAGAAATCCGAATTGTTAATTTTCCAGGTCAATTCTCTACATACGAGGTGTGTAAATTAAATAATAGGACCGATGGAAGAAAAGGAAATGTTCGATTAGAATTACAATTCAATATTGTTTTCCTCAAAATAACTTCCTTGGAAAGCCACACAGTGTCGGAGAGGATTCTTCCTACCCTCATGGCTGTACTGACAGTTGGATACTGAAGTCACCTTCAGCTAGTCGGTTACAGCCATTTAAATGTTTTGAAGTGTTCCAAAATGAGTTCTTTTGACGTGATTTTTCAAATCCCAGTGAAGTCCATAAATGAAACTCTACTGTGTAAAAACAGTGCCTCAGTTAGTCATCTCAGGTTAATAGAAACGTATCGCATCAAAAATAGCTATTAATATACCTAGGATAGTTATGAGTATAATAACCGCAACAAATGTCAATTGAATTCTGAGCTCGAAGAGCTAGGATTTTAAAACATCTAAGGCCTGGTATGATACATAACATCCGTGGTTTGTTTTATAGTTTACCGATTTCACATTATTAATTGTCCCACGTTATTTTAACAAATCTGTAGGGTAATATTTTTATAATACTGACTTGTCAAAATTATATGGGATTATGCCTGTATTTATAGTCAATGCTTACTCGAGTTACTTGGCCAAGCATACTCCAGTCCTACTAGTCTTTTAGTACGTGACATGTTTCATAGTTGAAACTTCGTGAATTCTCGTCTAAGTAATAATCTCAAGGTAGAGATTTGGAGAAATTGTACTTATTGCGTTGGGAATATATGTAAATATGACAATTTGACAGCATTTGATAAGTACTCAAGTACTTTAGTTACCCTGCTTACTTTTGTCTATGTAAACAAAGGTTTGATATCCTGAAACCGGTAAAATAAATAACGTATATATTTTAAGGTAACCGGCACTGAAACCAAAAGTAAAAAAAATCGGCCCTTATTGAATTACATATGACCTAATAATGAAGCGGTCGAGGAACAAAATGTAATGAAATTGAGTAACAATTTGTTTCGGGCTCTTGAGGTTCAAGGTACAGATTTGGAGAAATTGTACTTATTGGGTTGGAAATATTTGTAAATATGACAATTTGACAGCATTTGACAAGTACTCAAATACTTTAGTTAACCTGCTTACTTTGTCTATGTAATTAAAGGCTTAATATCCTGAAACCGGTAAAGTAAATAACGTGTATATTTTAAAGTAACCAGCACTTTAATCAAAAGTGAACAAATCAACCCTGATTGAATTCCACATGACCTAATAATGAAGTGAAACAGTTGAGGAGCAAACGTAATGAAATGAATTTGTTTTGGGCTCGGGTGGGTCGATGTGGTGTCAGCAATCCACATTGGTGGCTGGTCGCATTCCGCTCCATAAAAGCTATAAACTAATCAAAGTGTATGATGAATCACGCCACATAAATAAACTCAATGGCGTTTGGAATTGGCGTGAGTTATAGGCGCGAGACGAGCCGCCGACTATATCAAAATGGATGCGGGGTGGCCATTAACACCAGCTTTTTAAGCACTAAGTGCTGGATAAATATACACGCGAATCATACGTCATGTGGATACAACACTGACGGTTGTTTATCATCTCAATGGCAGTGCGGTGTATGCTGTGTCATATCAACCCAATAATAGGTGGTGGTACTGTTGCTTAGCGCGCGCAAATTCGAACTAAGCAGAGTGTGAGATCTGGGGTTCAATTCCTCTATATACGAGTCATTGAAATATATATACGCCCTGAATATAAAACTCGAGCCGAGAGAGATAGTGCTTAATAGGTATTTCAATCATTGTTTAACACTTGTGCGCATGCTTATTTTAATGTAGACACATTATTTTTAATCTTTAATGTGGATACAACACTAACGGTTGTTTATCATCTCAATGGCATTGCGGTATATGCTATGTCACGTCAACCCAAAAATAGGTGGAGCACTTGGTTAGCGCGCGCAAATTTGAACTGAGTGGAGTGTGAGATCTAGTGTTCAATTCCTCTATATACGAGTCATTGAAATATAAATATACTCCTTGAATATAAAACTGGAGCCGAGAGAGACAGTGTGTAAGGGGTATTTCCATCACTGTTTAACACATGTGCGCATGCTTATTTTAATGTAGACACATTATTTTTAATCTTTAATGTGGATACAACACTGACGGTTGTTTATCATCTCAATGGCAGTGCGGGCAGTGTATGTTGTATCACATCAACCCAGTAATAGGTGATGGTGCGCTTGCTTAGTAAGCTCCAATTTGAACTGATTGGAGTGTGAAATCTGGGGTTCAATTCCTCTATATACGAGTCATTGACATATATATACTCCCTGAATATAAAACTCGAGCCGAGAGAGACAGTGTGTAAGGGATATTTCAATCATTGTTTAACACATGTGCGCATGCTTATTTTAATGTAGACACTTTTTTTTTAATCTTTATTTACAACTGGTTTGCTAGAAAAACCAACAAGCAAATGTAATTAATTAAAACATGTGAGAAATAACTGTCATTGGAGTTCATTCAGTTTTATGTTGTTTTTATTTCATAATTTACATGTCAAATCTAGAGGTTTAGTACTTTTCTCTAAAGCGATTTTTATATTGAATAGAGTATGTTTCTATTAGTCTCTTAATATCTTTAGTTTTTAAATCCGAATGTATTGATTCATTTGTGATATACCACGAATCATTTATAATTAGACGTAGACATTTATTTTGAAATCTTATGTCCATGTAGGAATAATTGCAGGTTTATATAACAGAATTTTGCAGTTTACTGGTAATTTTGATTTTCTTCCTAGAAGCCAATAGTGTTTTTAAATTTTTAAATCCGGCTGTTTTCTTTTGCATGTTATATGTTTGTTCCAAGTAAGGCCTTTATCAAGATGCATACCCAGGTATCTTGCTTCTGTCTGTTGGGGTATTACTGCAGTGTTAATTATTACACAAGATACATAACGTACATTTTTATGCAAAAGTTTCATATCGTTGTTTATCATCGAAGAAGCTGTACCTTTGACAGCTTTTGTTAATGTTTAACGTAAAAGTAAAAGAAATGATTATAAGAAAAACTGGTACCAAGTTGTACCAAATACGCATTTATCCTTTTTCAGGTGCATAGATAATTAGATTTTTTTTTAATGTACTGAACAATAAGGACATAAACACCCGTTACTTGCTGTCTCTCTCAGATTAATTTAGCGTCGCTAATACACGTTCTACTATTATTATATTTCAGTGGTTCGGAACGCACTATAAGTTGTAGGTTCCTTGTAGGCTGTTATGGAGCAGGTGAACTTGGCTTCCTAATTTAACCTGCGACCAAAATTCTTTTAGGGTTGTAGCATCAAAGATGATAGCTTGTACGCATTAAGTTGAAACTTGTAAAATTACCGATTCGGTATTTTTTTGCTGTCCGAAATAACATTCCAATGATTATCACACCTGTACTTGTCCTTTCCAAACCGATATAATATCACAACCTTTATATATAAGACAACACCACCCTTTCCCATCCTTGCCCACTTCTTTCCCTCTAGCGGTATGTGATCCGGGATGTGTTAATACAACCGCCGGGGTCGTAAACACGCGACATGGGCGGCAGATGTCGCCGGCCGAGTCGTTACAAACCAGATTACAAGTCCGCCGGTCGGGCGATCGCGCCGTAAAAGCAGACCGGTGCATGGGAGGTGGCCAGGCTGCCAGGCTGGTCACTTTGTTATGAGCCACGGCCAGGAGATACAGCGATTACAACCGATTTGTGAATTCTGATGGAATCCTGATTTCAGGGAGGTTAGTGAAGTAATGGTGGAGGCAGGAATAGGTGCTGGTCGCACCTGGATGGGTAGCAAGGAGAAGGAAAGATCAGATTCAAACAATGCCTTGCAAGAATGACTAATAATGAACTGTGACTCGACGGCGGTATTCGAATATTTGCTGATAATTATTCAGGTGTTATTTAAAAAAAATTAAAAGCCAAACAAATATTCTTGTGACAAATTACAAAGGAAATGTCAAAAAGGTGAGTAACTGAGTTTGAATAGCACATTTGTACAAAGGTTGCTAAAAAAAATATATGGAATCAAGAAAAAATACTCCAGTAAGAAATCAGAGAAAGGAGGGATAGATATTTGGAAAGAAAAATAGTGCGAAAGGTTTATGATTTTTGTTTTGGAGTGTAGGGTAACAAAACTAAGAAATGTGGCGAAATGGAGATCTCGGATTAAAATCTCGGCTTCGTCAATTTTTATCAAGAAAATACCGCTGTGTCTTAATGGTTCGGAACTCATTACAAGCTGTAGTTTCCCTTGTAGAGGTTGTATGTTGATAACCTACACAATAAAAGCAAGTAAAATTTGTTATTCTCTGTTACATCTAGGAATGCTATTCAAAAGATGATGAGAATTAATACCAAAATGGATTATGATTATGACCCGAGTTGTTGTTACTTTGCAGGAATTATGAGTTAATTTTACCAATCAAATTCATAGTTTGTATTATATTTGCTTAATTATTTCACAAATGACAACAATTCAAATATAATATTTGTGATATCAACAAAATGTATCCATGACTATGATACTGTGGTTTTATCAAATTTCTTCACTGAAAAACTACCTACAGCCATCAAATGAAGCACTCTGATTGTGTAGAATGACGTGTGTGGAATAATAAAAAAATACAGCTGTGTCTTAGAGGTTCGAAATTCACTTCAAGCTACAACATCTGTATGTTGACAAGCTACACAATAAAAGCAAGTAAAACTTGTCATAAAGCAGGTACATTAAGTACATGAGACTCTGTTCTATCTAGAAATGTTGTTCCAAAGATGATGAAGAGAGTTAGTACCTAAATGGAATCACTGAAAAAATATAAAATTTGAGCATTAGGATATCTACGTATGTATAGTATTAGTTATCAAAAAGGGAATAGATCATGGATTTGATGAAGTACCACTAAAAATAAATATAATGTAGAGTGTGAAAGTACAGATGTACATATATAGGTTAATAAAAAGGATTCCTAAATTGTTTTATAGTTGAGAGTAATAAAAATGAAGAAGACACGGGAGGTTAAGAAAAAGTTAACTCAGGATGGAAACAAACATAATTTAAAGAGTAATAACATCGATATAAATATATGGAAAAACACGAATTTAAAAAAGGTGAGAACAGCAAAGAAAATGTGAACAACATTATAAAACAAAAAATAAGTTTTTATTCTTTCGTACAACATTCCTAGGATGTAAGTATTTCGTGGTCTATTTCTAAAATATTATTTCTGCAGGTTGTCAGAATATACACGAAGCAACAACTATACTAACTATTTAATTAACAACTATGCACGACATTCCTAAAAGCTACTCCAGCAATGCATTTATTTTGTTTTTAATAAGAACCGTTTTGCATATTTAAACTTCTCGTTAATTTATTATCTTCTATATAGGCATATGAATAGGATCGCCCCTACATCCTACAAGCCTACAACATATTCACAATTTAAAATTCAAAGCCCCATTCGCAGGGATGGCCGAATCACGGTGTTTATTCTCCGGGGGTGCAATAAGAAAGGCGAGGGTCTGACCGACGCTTCTGTCGCGACATTACAGACCCGGCCGCTTTAATTGCTTGTATGAAACCCGGAGACTACGGACCGGCCATTGTGCGCTGTTTTGCACACTTTATTGCTGCTAGGTGCGAATGTATGCTCGATACAAGGCTGGGGTTCATGTTAACAAACGGCACATGTGTATTTTCCTAGATTACTTATTATGACTTACAGATTTCAGGAATCGGTGCTTCAAGTGGAATCAAAATTCAATCACACCTCAAACAATAATAAAAACCATAGACTCCATAGTGTGGAGAAGGTAGGTGTATAATACATATATTATTCAGCTCGATTCTGTAAGAAATTTGTTAAGGATTAACAAGCACGTGACGTTACTAAATGTAACAAGTCGATAAGTTTAGTAACTTTGACATATTTTTTTATTTTATAACGCAAAGTTGGTTTAAATATTAACAACTCATGACTACCAAAGTTGCTCATTTAGCAACCAGATTTTTTGTAGCCGTTAATGTAATAGCAAGATTGCTAATAATTTAAAATTAATCTCATTGATTTTCTTTTCTATTTAAATTTAAAATTTATAGCAGAATAATAAATTGCTCTAACTAATAGATATGTAGGTATATTTACAAATTATAATTAATATATTAATTTTGATTCACTCCCATATAAAGAATATATTCTTTATAACAGAGTTGAGGTTGTAGAATGCTAATTTAAGAGATGCTACAAATCCATTTGATATTTCTTTAGATCATTTTAAAAAAACATTACCGGTTACTACAAATTCTAGTATTACATATAACCAATCCTATAGTACAGTGGAACCTTATTTAAAAGAAGCAAAAATAAGCACTTTTATTTCTCTCTATGTAAGGGTATTAAAACTTATTTAACTATTATTAGATTTCCTTGCACGATCTAATGTAGGAAAAACATTGCATTTACCTTATTCACAGCTTGTATTAGGTAGAATTATTAATGAAGTAACGTATTGTTTACTACAATGATTTGAATTTTAGTCATCTTACAGACTTTGTACAATACTTTATTTGTTATTTACTAAAGACTTTTTTTTCACATCTGGTCATCTTAAATATCGGTTAATAGAAAAGTATCGCATCGCTGTAGTACATGACGTTTGTTTTTAACAACTTATGTTAGTTTTTTGATACGAAATTTTTCTATTAACCAACCGTTAAAGTAACCAGTACCTAATTAATAAAATTAAAATTATATCGAAATCCTGTCAACTTTTGTTAATGTATACAATGCCTCCTATTAATTTTGAATTTACAAGTGATTAAGAAACAAAATATCTTTGTTTCAACATTAACGTATTAAGGATTAATAAGTATAGAATTTAATATTTGATGAACTATATTTACTCCGTGCCGGTATTCAAATATCTACAAGGATGAATATGAAAAACCGGTGGCGATATTCATTAAATTCCTGCCCAGTGTCCAGATGTACGGTGTTTGGTATTCTTGGCTTAGTGTGGGTGTTTTTATCTGGCTATCTTTCATTTCCCGGTCGGATGGTATCTGGCGTCGGTGCGGCATCTCATTTCGCAGGCGGCGTTAAGTGCGCGCGTACATCGCGGTTATTGGGACCTGGGGTGAGATAAAGGCGCGGGTTGTAGCTCATCCACAGCGGCCGATTAAAACTGTTTGTAAACCCAAAGACGCGCGATTCTGCTGTATTTATATTGACGAGTTCTTCTCATTGCAAATATCATTACTGTATTAAGGATTTAGTAAGATATATTAAGAAACTGTTAAATATAAAGTGACACATTTGGTTATTTATTATTTTGTCCTTTCGGAAATCATCAGGAGAATATTTTTCGATTAGACAGAATTTATTAAGACAGATTAAGAAACTGTTAAATATAAACTAACACACTACTCCATTATTTACTATTTTGTTCTTTCGGAAATCATGTTTTTGCATTGAATATTAAATGATATATAACGTGGCATGTGGCACTCTTCTGTTACTTATAAAATGATGCCCCTTTTTAGAAATCTTGTTTCGTATTTTGCACTGTTTTTTTTTTTAAGAAAAAATGTAGGTCTGTTTCGAATATTAAACATTTATTTAATTAAATTGAAAAAATATTTAGAATTGGTTGTCAGTTAACATCACTATTAAATAACAATTATTTCTGCGCATATATATGTTCTTTGGAACGATTAGGTGAAAAATAAAAAAAAAATATTTCATTTTCTAGACTTAAGTAAACATCGATACGCTGATTTCAAAACATGCAATCCTGTTACGCATTTTCGATTTTATTTTGTCGTTTTTTTATATAACTTTTATTTATTTTTAAAACCAGTAACCCCATATCAACGCTGTGCAGAGTTAAAACAAACCAAATAACAGTATTAAACCCAAAATTTTGTTGACAAACGCAAAATATCCCAAAAATACTGGTTTTTGTGCCTAAAATACTGATTTTGGGCAATTATGTACATTGGTAGATCTCGACGAGCCGATTTCAGATTTTCAAACGGAACTTAATTATCTCTTTTCGTTTCTGAGATATTTGCTGTCAAAGTTGCACCTAAAAAAAATGTGTTTTTTGGCTATATCTCGAAAATGGGTAGAGATACAATCTCTACGATTATACCAGTTGATTCTACGGGAAAAGATACGTAAAGAAATGTTTTCTTCTCATATACGTTCTTTGGAGCGATTAGGTCAAAAATGAGAAAATCAAAAAAACCTAAATTTCAAAATTTCTCAGAGGAACTTTTTTTCTCCAAAACTTTTCATTTGAATTGAATTATCTCTTACCGTTCTCGAGATATTCGTGTTCAAAGTCGAGTTTTGGCAATACCTAAAAAATCAGGTTTTTTAGGTATACCCCTTAAATAGTTAGGTTTACGACTTTGGCGACCACACCAATCGATTCTACTGGCAAAATTACATAAGTGTACCAATTTTTAGATTTTTATTCCAAAGGATACAATTTGTAGAAAGGAAAAACGAAAATGGCCAAAATCGAAAAAAATCGTCAGGGGTTCATCAGGCATTTTTTTCGATTTTTGGCCATTTTCAGTTTTTTCCTTGTAGAAATTATATCTGTTGAGATAAAAATCTGAAAATTGGTATACTTATGTAATTTTGCCAGTAGAATCGAATGGTCGCCGAAGTCGTAAACCTAACCATTTAAGGCTTATACCTAAAAAACCTAATTTTTTAGGTATAACTTTGAACTCAAATATCTCGAGAACGGGAAAAGATAATTGAATTCTGTTTGAAAATTTGAAATCAGCGCATCGATATCTACTTAAGTCTAGAAAATGAAAAATTTTGGAGACAAAAAGTTTCGAGGCGAAAATTTGAAATTCAGGTTTTTCCGTTTTTCTTATTTTTCATCTAATCGTTCCAATGGACCTATATGTGAAGAAAACATTTCTTTATATAACTTTCCTCGTAGAATTGAATGGTAAAGTAATTGAGATTGTATCTCTATTCATTTTTGAATTATACTCAAAAAACACACTTTTTTAAGGTACAACTTTGAGAGCAAATATCTCCGAAACAAAAAGAGATAATTAAATTCTGTTTGTAAGTGTGGTATCAGCGTAGTTTATTCTTTAAAAGATATTACAAACAAAATTTTCTAAAATTTGAAAATTTTCAAGCTAAAAATTCCATATTTTCAAATATTTTCAGGTTTACGCAAAAATCTATCAGGTGAGAGAGTATCTGCAAATCCCACGTTAAAGTCCTATGTTCCACATTTCGTTGTACACACCATATACCTATTAGTAATACCATACACACTGTATATCATATGTTACATTTTCGCTGTTATGAATAATATTCAATGTCCGAAGAGACATTAACGAAAATTTCCCTTATTTTCCCTTTGATGATAATTGAGAACGACAGTTCGTCACTAATATACAATTACGTAAGAAGTGCATGTGGTGTACATATCTCCAAGCACCCTCCTCTAACATATCAAGCGAGACATCGTTCAATGAATTTCAGTAATTCTTCCCTTATTTACTACAACAGTCAAGAAAATCCACCTGCCATTAAAACTTTATTATCATACTATTCTCCTCCATATTATTAGTCAAATACCAACAAGAAGTTAGAGATACGTGTATATATCATATGTCACATTTTCGCCGTTATGAATAATATGCAATGTCCGAAGAGACATTGATGAAAATTTTCCCTTATTTTCACTGTAGTGATAATTGAAAATGACAGTTCGTCTCTAATATAAGATTATGTAAGAAGTGCATGTGGTCCTTCAACAGCTTATCAGACTGATGATGCCCGAAAGGACGAAACGATCGTCACTAATATAATAATTATTGTGGAATTACCAAGTGTATTAATTACCTACTTAACAGAGAATGACAGTTCGTCACTAATACATTATTAGGCAAGAAGTGCATCTGCTGTCCATACCTCTATGCACCCTCCAGCAACATATCAAGCCCGCCACCGTCCCGTGGCCATGGCGGCACAGCAATAACGGGCGCGCTAATCCCGGCAGCAATTACCGGACGACGGCGTCCATTGCTGTAATGAGCTCGTAGTGTCTGATTGATACAACGGCGCCGGCCAGCGTCACGCGGGCCCGGATTAAAGGATGCAGCGTGAGATATGGGATTGCACCTGGAGGACGCCGTAGATTGAGCGAAGACGAATGGGGAGGTGGGCGTCGACACCTGGAAGTTATGGTGTAATTGGCATTGGAATGGGATATTATGTACAAGTTTGGTGAACGGTACTTTAACCATGAGGGCACAATATGCAGTGCGTGCAATGAAACGCAGAACATAGGACCTTAACATAGGATTAAAAAAATACGGACATTCTCTCTCTCCTTATAGATTTAGAGAAAATCTACAAGAGTACAAAATTGTTCAAAATCAAATCCTACATTAGCTAAGATAATAATTGATTTTCGCATGTGCAATGGGGAAAATATCATCAGGTCCTTTTTATGAAGTTATATGTGCCATATTTTTTTTTGTGAATTAGCTTTCGTGCATGTGTTTTTGTTCTGTAACGTTTAGCAGAGTGGTCAAGGTAAAAGTATAATGTGCCACTCCCACCTTTTATGATTCCAGCACTCGATTTCGTCTCGTATCGAAAGTTTCACACCTCGTGGGAAATAAATGACTTTCTGCACTTTTTGCACAATATACTATTCTGGAACAAGTTAAGATAATGAAAATGTAGAAAAAAATAGTAAACGAATGTGTCAGTCTAACAGTTTTTGGTAAGTAAAAAGAATCCATTTAATAAATGAATCACCGTATTGCGCAGGACAATATTACATACGTATGTTCCTACAATTTATTTAGTATAGATTAGTTTCTTTTTATAGTATAATTCAATGAATTTTACAAAAAAATACTTTTATTTCGCCTTAGGTTTTTATTACTGTACATTCAAAATGAGACCTGATAAGTAATAGAAATCGAAGGTCTTCAGACTGTCATAGATAAATTAAGGAAATTCAGGCAGTGTTTGAATAAAATGTGGTTTAGTACCATGGAAACCAGTGCATGATGTCGATATATCAAAAGGAACGGAAAAGGTAAACGCGCATTAAATGCTTTTTGCCAAATGACTTTTGAGACGTAGATATTTTGATGGTCACTTTTTAATAAATATTATGTGTACATCACCGAATATGTCACTATAAGATTTTCCAACATATAAAACTAAATTCGATAAGCGATTTTTAGTAAGATCCTTAGACTTTCCTCATCCAGGTTGCGAATGAAAAAAAATAACATAAACTATAATTTTGGATCAGATTTTGTTGTGTGAGCCCTGAATCTGGCATAGCAAGCATCTAAGAGTGGAGCTAAGATTAAGGGAAACAGTTGGGGTAATAAGCCGTGATGATACATGAATTATGTGAATTCTTGTCCACACAAACAGAACGGCGTTTGTTCGCGAGTATCAGATAATGCGCTTAATCTAAATAGAGTGTGTATCCAGAACATTAGCTTAGCTCCTCAATACTCGCCACCCCTATAAATCCGTGAAGTTGGGGCAAACATCGGCAAGATTCCCCAAGATGTGCTATACAATCGCACAATATCAGAAGACGCGGATGAGTTATACCACATGACTGTAATATCGCTGCGTCGGGGCGGCCAATTATTAGCACTAACTAAAACTTGGTTGAAATAGCGTCGACCTCCAGCCGGCTATGACGTCATAAATAATGAAAATGTGCGCGGTTGCCACATCGCTCGCGTTTACCTCCAAGTCATGCGGTTCGCTTAAATCCCAAGTTTATTGCATGCTTGGATGGAGAGAGATTCGGATACCAAGAAGAGATCTTAACTATACGCCCGGCCACAGACCGAGGACGGTTCAACCCTTCCCGCTTCGCACTCGCTACCGTGTAACCTAAGGGCTCAATTGGAAGTGGACAAAAATATACTCAATCTGAAAAAACCGAATTAAACCATCATCTAAGGCACAACATTCCTATGTGGAACAGGGCCTCAAGTACTTGAGGTACTGGTTTCATGACAGGTTTTACTTGCATTTTAGTGTTGCAGGTTGTCAATCTACAGTCTCTGCAAGGTCAGCACACACCGAGCCGTTGTGCGGTAACCCATCCAATTGTACAGTAATAAAAGACTTTGAAAGGAAAAGACCATGGTTTTTGTACCACCTCTGCTTTTCTGGAAGTCTAGACCCTTACGAAATGCCTAAATGTTTGAGACAACATCTGGGTAATACGCCTGCAGACTTAGGTACTCAGAGATATACCTACATGGTACTGGTTTACACAAGTAGTAAGATAGAGTGAGGCAAGAGAGAAAGGCAAAATGATCAGAGAGTGCAGCAAAGCATCTCTGTCATATTCATCACCCTGGAACCGAACAGTGGATCACCACAATTATAAAACAAATCGGCATCTAACATTCATGGTAATGTTGGAGTGATCCTCAAGATCCAAGTGGTAAAAATTAATTAACAGGTAACTACATGAATACGTTGATGATATTCAAATAAATAGTTGAAAGTACACTTACGTATAGTTCACTGTGTCAGTTCTGGGGGTAAAATTTCAGGATCACCTAACTATTATACAAATTAAAAAATCTATGTATTTCCTTTAAAGAAGCTGTAAACTGATAAAATCTAAACCACCAAACTACAACTAAACTTGTTACTAAAAATACTTTAAATATATGTGGCTCTATTGGCTCTAAGGATATAGGTATAATCTAATCTGCTTCAACAACTTAAGTTCAAATCTTGCTAAATGGAAAACTTAACACATAGAAATAACAAATTAGATTATGTAACAATAAAGTCATTAAGTATTCGCTCTTTCTAACTGTGCCATTAGGCGTATTTCATTTGTCACTAAGATCAGATCTATCTTCAATTTTTGAATTTGGATAATTTTATCTCAACTCAACATATACTTATTTAACTGATCTTCTCGCCTAGGTAGATCTACAATATCATATCTAACTGATCAGAACCTGATTCTAGTGATCTAACTGGAAAATGGAATAACACTTAACAAGTACTGATTTAAGTGATCCACAAATCAAGAGATACCTACCAATAAAATCCAACTGGTCTGAATTGAACTGACATCAGTAAAATGATATGATCTGACTGGCAAAAGGACATTTAAAATAAGGTATCG
Organism: Stenolophus ochropezus; assembly: GCA_035578165.1. NCBI lineage: Eukaryota > Metazoa > Arthropoda > Insecta > Coleoptera > Carabidae > Stenolophus > Stenolophus ochropezus. Next base: position 381,357 of record JAQOWZ010000028.1, on the reverse strand, counting down.
CAAGTACCCTGTAACCAGGAAGGGTAGTATCGGCGCTGGCCGGAGTCGGATTTGCCGGTGGAGATTTAGGGGCCGGTATAAGTCGGGATATGAAGGGAGCCCCCACCACCCACAATAACTTATTGGTTTAACGAGCATCGCAGGACGGGGTAATATCTGTATATGTTACCCGTGATTTGCTACAATGTGGGCGTGGGAGGGGATGCAGATAAGCGCCAAAGGATGCGGGGGTACATCCCATCATGCGGGGTACAACACACAAACAAGCGATTACAAAAACTACATTACATATTGAATCGTACAAAAAATCTTTCCTACGTTATTTTCTTTTATTGTTAATCCATGTATATTTTTTACTTGAATTTTGTTGAAGAGGTTTTACTTCAAATGTAATCAATTAGGCAGTTGTAATTTAGAAAGAGTTTTTATCGTTGTACTAACATCTTTCCTACGTCATTTGTTTCTTTATTCTTAATCTCTGCATATTTTTAGTTGAATTTTGTTGAAGAGGTTGTACAATAAATGTATTCAATTAGATAATTGTAATTTAGACATAATTCTGTTCTCTATGAAGACGTCAGGAGAACTAAAAACGTTGTTACTTCGAAATATTTATGTGAATCTATCCTATACAAACGTAATGTCTTACTCGGACTATTGAATATTAGAAAGTATATTTGTGACCACACATAATATATCTATAACTGAATATATGTCATTTTATACCTAATGCATACTTAAAATGAGGATCAACTTTGATGCAAATGTATAATAACATTTACTGTTAATTCTTAATTTAGTTGTCAAGTGTCATAATGATCTCTTAGGTACTGATTATCAGAGATGCACCCAAATATGTTTTTCAGAGTGGGTTTTCAAATACAGATTGTTCGTTTTAAATTATACACTATTACTGTCTCCTACTTTATTACAAAATAATAAATAAAAAAAAGTTAATCGCAGGACGAATGACCACTGTATTCTTATCGACTCTTAATATTTTTCTTTGAGTAGGTAATATTTGCATGTTTTTCTCTTCGTAAATAAGTATTAAATTTATTTCGAAAATTTTTACAAACTCATCATAACGATCACTAACTTCGACAAGAAAATAGAACCTCGAAAGTAAAAATTCTCTTTATTTTCATTAACAAAATTACTATACCTTCCATGTGACTCAAAATTCATTTTTTACATGTGTCATTTTCCATCTTCAATAATGGTTAAGAAATTTTTGTTTTTTATTTGAAATAGTATCTTAAAATTTTTCAATCTATATTTGAACTGCATATTTTTTCTCTTTGTAGTTGTATATCATCTCAAATTGTACAACCACATTTAAGATTATCAAATCATTTTCAATAATGGTTAAGAAATTTTTGTTTTTTATTTGAAATAGTATCTTAAAATTTTTCAATCTGTATTTGAACTGCATATTTTTTCTCTTTGTAGTTGTATATCATCTCAAATTGTACAACCACATTTAAGATTATCAAATCATTTGTTCTTTACTTAGAATTAAAAAAAATAAAAACATAAATAAAATATTGGTTCATTTCATGGAGATAATATATTAATTAATAATTATACTATATAATTTTCTTATTATAATAAAGTCCCGAATTAATTTAGGGGATGTTTGAATCACCAACCCCTTCCCCCTTGGGTGCGACTCTGATAGTCATTTAGTATGAAAGTGTTCAGTTGTTGAAACACTGAATTGTAGTATTAATTAATTTTTATAATTACTTATATTTCTGATATATTACACCCTTTTCAAATTTTAATGTTATATAAAATGTAGGTACAAAGTATAACGATTTTGGTTGGGATGTCCCAATAAATTATTTGAGCAATTCTTTCAAAGTCTATCAAATTACTTCTCATCAAGTTCTTCCTCGACTCGTTCTGGCCGTCCATAAAAATTACGAAGGATGTGAGAGCCGCTATAAATTCCCCACCCCTTACACCGGCCCTGTGCTAATGAGAACAAGCGTTGATTTGGCGTCTGGCGTGATTGCTTCCTATATCTTCGCCAAATGAAATTGTTCTCATATTTTCAAATTTGCCCCGCGCACCGGTCATATAATAAACTGTGGTATCAAACTGATAAATGCAGGGCCGGACTGCATCGATATTTACACCGGCGGAACATTTCTCACTGGAAACACACCAGTCGGTTCCATCCGTAACCGATTCTTTATATTACAAATATTTATCGCAAACATTTCTGTTTTCTGCGTTTGCTATCATGATTGAAATCACATCCATAAAAGCAACAAGATTTAAAAGATGGTATGTATGATATTATAGAGCATGCATTTGATCTGTTTTGAATATTTAGAATTTTTTCCTTAGGGATGACTAATTTTTCTTACAGAAAAACAATTAAAACTTTCAAATATTACATTGGAATCATATCCACAATAGCAACAAGGTCAAGAAGATGTTGATAATTTTACTTGCATTATAGAATATGCAGGTTATCTTTCTCAAAGTCTAGATCTCAATATATTTCTTTAGTAATAATTATTCATACAGAGAAACAATTAATACATTTAAATATTTGTGACTGATAAATGTCTGTATGAATATCAATAGTATATATTTTATACTTTACATTAACAATTGCCCTATTATTATATCGAAAATAGTTTAATAATATAAAATATTGTTACACTGTTTTTGGTATTTTTGTTGTTTTTGTAAAATTGGTACTTCTAACAACTGCACCCCACTTCAAATGTCAAATTAATAAGCTCAAATATTTATAAATGTTTTTTAATACAATTGTATTATTTCTGAGTATGAAACCCGGATAAGCAAAACTAATTTAAAAGGATATTAAAATGTCATAACTCATAATGTATAGATTTATAAATATTTTCATAATATTTTAAATGCTTATTGACAGATAAATGCGCCCAACTTAATACAACAAAGTTACCATATTTCACATTTATATATCTCTAGATTACAACCTGTTATTTTCTTAATTGAAAATTTTAAGATTTGTATTAAATAAGTGAAGCAAAGTATAAAAAATAGTATATTATATTCGTTTTATACGACGTATTGTACCATTTGCGTTTTTGGGGCTCTACGAGACATAAACAAGTCATGGAACAATAATATACCGTCTTATAAAACTTGTATAATAATATACTATTATGATTCCAAAATCAAATAAACTATTTATTCTCCGATCTACAGGTTGATTATTTTATATTATTATTTATATCATATATATTTTATCAAAATTAATAAAGCTACAATACTGGTATATTCCTAGACGATTTTGTATAAGAATCCATGGTTACTCATGTGATAGATTTTATTTTGCCAAAACTACCAAAACCTTCTAGTACGCAGTAAACTATAATATTATTTCGCGAATTGTATTTTACTTTGTCAACTTATAATATTAATTTATAATAAATTATTAGTTTTTACACTCTTTAAATTTAATACCAATACCAAAGTAAATGGGAGGACAGCAGGTTAGGTAACTACACTTTTTAAATAAAACGATGTATTTAGTGCATGGTACAGAAACAATTTTCCGTACAGTGTATTTATTAGCGATGTTAATAGAAACATAGTAGTCTGTGGCGCAATAAACAAACTACAAATATAATTTCCTCGGGAGAAAATTCCCGGGTAATGAAGAGAAGCCAACGCGGCATGATTTAGTCTTCAGGACGTCCGCAATTATTCCGGCAAAAATGTGGAGTTATGTCGCCGTGGGAGGAACTCCAAGTTTTAATTCCAGGAGGGGGGATTCCCCACCCGGTCCCCGCCGTATCGACACGGGAAACATTCCCCCAAGATAACAATTTATGGAAACGGAGTTTTCTTTACGCCCTTTTAATTGCTGCGGAGAATTAGACCCAGGGGTATTAGGAGTTTAGGATTTGGAAAGAAATACAAATTTGGATGATGGATTAATAGGGACAATGATTATATAGTCGGTTTCTTATTAGAGAATTATTTATCTTTTACCTGGCATCTTTGTCTTATACGCATGTCATTATCGTGTTTGTTACAGAGGAGTAAATATGCTATCTGTGTCTAACCAACGACAAAATTGAAATAGAAACAGTAGTGTCAACTGATATTTTCAAATATTTAATGAATTTGTCATTTATGTCATTTATTAAGGTGATTGCGGCGTCGACAATTTGTGCTTCATTTATTTTTATTATACTCGGGACGCCGAACAGATGCACAAGAAACTTTTCCCACTAACGAGCGCTAAATTTGAATTTGCTCTTGGTAATCCGTTGCGTGAATACGAGCATTGAGATGTCTGTCAATATTTTTGTTGTTTTCATAAGATTATCTTATTTGAAATTAATATTATAAAAAGTAGTATTTATTGAAATACTTCAAGTACCTATTAACTTCATTTCAAATATAAACAAAATTGTTTCACATTTCTTAATTTGTAATGTGTAAAGCAGACTTCTGCGTAGACAATACTACACACTTTAGGTCCTGCCCATTAATATAATTAGTGCATCTGTTCGGTGTCCCAAGTTGTTGTTTTTATCCATTATTATATTTGTATTTGTCAGTTTTGAAAATGTTTAATTCGAAAATCACAGAATTTCACCTTCAGTTCCGATCGGTTTCGACCCCATTTGGGTTTTTCTCAGGGAGTGAAAGTCAAAACTGGAAATGAGTCAGTAAAATATAAAAATCGGTGAACCATTGATGCATCCATAACAACATCATATGATTCATCCATGGTTCACCGTTTTTATTTTTTGCTGACTTATTTCCAATTTTGGCTTTCTCTCCCTGAGGAAGACCCAGGTGGGGTCAAAACCAGGGCTGAAATAAAGCCTTCGAAAAACGATAGATTCGAAATAAGGATCGATGACATTATCTTGTCGGGTGAAATTCTGTGATTTTCAAATTAAACAATATCAAAACTGACAAATACATAGTTATTTTTTATACAAGACAAGCGGGAAGTGTTAATTCACGAGCGATATAATCGCGAGTGAATTATTTTTCGCGAATCGATAATTTAATTTTATCGTCGTGTATAAAATTCTATTTTTTTCTATAGCAGGTTTTGAAGAGAAAAGAATTAGAAAAATTAAATTATTATTTAAGAACAATTTTAAAATGTCAGTAGTGTGCGTTGTTATGGAAATGTACTTCTAATAAACAAAAGTTAAAGTACTTTATCTACCCTTGCTGTTAAAGTGTTACTTTATCTACCCTTGCGGTTAAAGTGCTATTTTATCCACTATTTTGAGTTGATAAAATTGCACTTTAACATCTGCTATAGAAAAAAATATATTTATGGATAAAAACAACAACTTGGGACGCCGAACAGATGCACTAATTAAATTAATGGGCAGGACCTAAAGAAAAGCCCAAGTGGGGTCAAAACCGGTCGAAGCTGAAATAAAGCCTTCGAAAAACGAATGAATTTCAGCACTTTATTACCTCTCCCAAAGTCTTAATGTTATAACTGTATGAAAACAGTTTCATAATTACAAATAAATAGCCTTATAAATTAAAAAATACAAAATATTTCCACTAAAAGTGAATCCGTTGTTTATAAAATCTGTGAGTAAATCGTCGAGAGCAACCTCTTTCGCTGTATAAACCGTCCTCAGCCCGGTAATGTAAAAAGACGTAAATGACCGTCCACACGAAGCTTTTACATAATTTCGTTCGTTTCTTGGCTTGCTAATGGGCAGCGGTTGCTAATAAGATTTCCCGCCTCCGACCAGGGAGACGGGAGGCAGGCAGGGAAGGTTTTAGTCAGGATGTCAGCATAATGTGCATTGCGGTTACCGAAAGAAACAGACAGGTAAATGGTCGAGGAAACAAGAGCAAAATATTGAGTTAAAGGTAAAAGGGTTATAGAAGAGATGTACTCGTAATTTTATTTCATGTCAAAATAATCACTAAAACACTTTGTCTCTTTATTTTGGTATTAATAAATAAATATATTATCCTGATTTCTCACTCAATTATGAGAAAATAATTTGTAACTGTTCTTTAGAGCATATATCAATCATTCCGCTGACGTTAAATAATGCTTTTATTACGCATATAAAAAGGCTTATGTGGTGTACTCTCTGCACCAGTTAGAGTGATTAGGAAATTATGCCAGGTAAACATCCTCTACATTTATTTCGATTTTTATATAAATTAAGTACAAATATTGATTGAAAAATTTATGGCCAAAATGAAAATAATAATTCAGCAGGTTATAAAAATTATTATTTTTATTATTTATTTAATAATAATTAGCAGCCAGTAGGGTTGAGAGGTCTTGTAGATAAGCAACGTAGCTCCCTTGTCCAATTGGATGGGTTACCACATAACACTGTCAACCTGCATCACTAAAATTAAACATGTCACAAAACAAGTACAGTTGCATATATTCGTTGTTTACCATTTTGATAGGGTAAAAGGATAAAAAGACACTTACAACATTACCTTGTCCAGAAATCGAACCCAGAACCGATGGCACATGTGTAACAAGAAGGGATTAAAATGATGATGCTATGATTTGATTTATTTTGGTTGATTGTATTTCACCTTCTTCACTAACTATATTTTGTATAATTTTAATAAAAGGAAGATCTTTTTTGGATGTGGAGTCATTTACTCGTAAGATAATACTTTAATGCACCAACGTTTCGACTGTAAAAAATACAATCAAATAAACAGACATACAATAACCGAAGGTAACGGTCTTACATAAATGGTATTAAAATATTATCAAGAATAACATATAAATTATTTTACAGAAATCTTTCGTCAAACATAGAAAAACATTCACGTACATGTTACTTATCAGTTTTATCTATGTTTGATGAAAGATTTCTATAAAATAATTTACATGTTATACTTGATAAATGTTTAATTTGTTACCTAAAATTATTGTATGTCTGTTTATTTGATTGTATGTTTTATATGTTATCAGCACCATGAAGAAGACTGATTTACAGTCGAAATCTTGATGTATTAATGGACTTTATTAAATGGAATGCAACTCCAAAAAATTTTTTTCTTTTATTATCAATCTGTTGAAAAAACCATCTTGCATAAATTTTAGTCTTTATTACCAAACTAAACATTTGTAGTTTTGGATACAGATGTCCAAACGTTCATTTTTGAAGTAACATTAAGTACAGAATTCCGTATGTTAAACCTGAAGCGAGAATGCTACTACTATACCACATCAATCGGTAATAAAAATTATTATACGTATTTAGATAAACATCTTTCTTTTCGATAAGATAAATTGTGGTACTGCCCCATTTCTCATATGTTGGTTGACATCCAATAGCCGACACAGTAATCAGCAGTGAATTAGCATTGACATCGGCGTGATTCCCCGTCACATCAGGCTGATGTCGCCGACCAATAGCCATGTTAGACACGTAGTGAGGATGATGTGATGATACGTTAAGCCGGCTGTAACGTCGCCTTCCCGGATTAACATCACCGATCTGATTCCTTACTCATGCTGTCGCTGCGTGAATTCTAAATAACATACTTAATCTCGTCTACAGTGTGATGGGTTGTCACATACAGGTATTCTACTCTCTGAATCTTGCTTGACCATAAATATTATCTACAAACTAATATTATACATAACTCGTGCTATTGAAAAGTTTCATTAAAAGCAGCTTAGCCGAATTTGTTTTACACGTGCACAATTATACGAGACATTCAATAAAATCACAAAATGTTAAAATCGCAATGATAATAATACATCTCATATTATATTTGGCGATGCTAGAATATAATTCTACAATATAAAGATTGTTCCACCATTTGATAGGCTTAAAGATATATGTTTTACGGAATTTCAAGCCTAAGGATGTCGCATCACCTCATTTAGGTAAAAATGTTAGAACATTGTTAGTCGACGAATTACAACAGCAGCTCCAATTCTTTGGAAACCGCCTTTCACCTATTACCTTGGGGTACACATGAAGAGTTTAAGTTTATGCAAAGAAATTCCAAATCAGAGATGAATGAATTTACAACAGGCTACAGCTACATCCTTGTGAGTCGAACCTGAGCTAATTTTTCAATTATAAGAAGGGTTAGAATGTGTATTCAGATAGAGGAAAGACATTTTAAGCAATTACTTTAGAGTAATTAACTTTGTGTTCAACAAAAATTTATTGTGAGTGTATTTTAACGTAAAACATGAGATTTTTATAGCTATAGATGCAACTTGACAATTACGATAATTGACAGCAATATATCAGAGCGTGCAATTTAAAATGAAACATAGCAGATGTAATATTGTGGTTAAACAATAATAAAACTCATTTATAATGTTTATTATTTGGGTAAAATTGTTGTGTCTTTAATTCTTTAATTATTTCGTCTTTAATGGTCCCCATTTTAAAAATATCAAGTACTGTGAGATCCGGAGATCTAGCGAGCCACTCTATTTGTTTACCACGTCCATTCCAAAGACGTGAAAATGAGTTATTTAAAAAAAAAACAATATGACAGTTAATAATGACGTGAATTTGACAACCTATGATTTATTTTAAAGTGAACGCTTTGATACCTTTCTGTAAATCAAATGTGAAGTAACTATGCATATGGCAAATCTTATGTTTCACGGTAAAGTAAACTCACGGTATAAATAAAATCAAGTGAAATAATGGCGTGGTTCAGTTTCGGGCATTATTATATAATATTATCCAACCGAAGTCCAATAGCAGATCAGGAAACTTACAGCTTATAGTGGGTTTCGAACTACACGGATCAAGTGGTATTTATTTTTGGTTACATGTTTGCCGTCATTGGGATTTGAACCCCAGATCTCACACTCCGCTTAGCGACTCGAAGGATGCTAATTTCCTAAGAAATATATCTTTACCCTATGTCTATCTAGTTGCAGGACATCTTCTATATCTATTTGTTTTTCTTTATGAATTAATTAAAAACAATAAAAATTTACATAAATAGTTACTGTCATTAATTAATTAAATATTTGTAAAAACTCATGGTTTACTTGATTGTTAGGTTCAGCAAGCCATTACGGTAGCATCTTGGTGTATTTACATGCAGCATCTCGCGACCCATCAGGCGCTAATTCGATTCGGGCGGCGTGTCCTGCGTGACGTGTGCGGGGGCGACACATGACGCCGGCAATCTCCGTCAGGCGCCCCGCCCTCGCCTCGCATGTCACGTCACATCGCACGCACCCAAATTAAATCATACCCGCCGATACAACAACCCAAACGAGTTGCTAATTGCTTAAGATGGGCAAATAATGCAAGGGTACGTATCTTCATTACAAGTTATATAAGAATTTTCCTAGGGAAGTCTATCTGTGCTTAGTTTAAAATAGGAGGTTTTTCAATTTACAATCATCTAGATTTTTATACTACAAATGTTTGATGAATGCTTACTAATCGAGGCCTATCTATGAATGTTTTCAGCAGATCGTAATTTATATTTAAAGGAGGAATTACTGGGTTTCAGTCAGTAAAAACGAAGAATTCAATTTGACGTTTCGATCCAACCCGGGATCATCCTCAGGATGTGAATCTGTTGTATTGGACTATTAATTTAATATACATTATTTTTTATACAAATTCACTCTTTGTCATACATTTATAGCATAAATATAAAATTAATGTTCGCTATAATATAAAATTTCCACTCAGCAAAATATATTTTTTAAACAAATTACATTGAGGGAGACACAGAAATCTATCCTTCCAATTCCTTAGCAAAATATATAAACTTGTCTATGAAATATGATCCCATCGGCATCTGATCCTTTTAAATTTTTATCACAAATATGCCAACATTTAGATGCCCGTAACAGATGCAGAACTACAACAAGAAAGAGAGCAGGGCCGTAATTTCTATCTATCAATCACATTGTAAAATAGATAGATGCTCTGGATTGTTCATTTGTTTCAGTACGTCAAGAATAAGTGCCTTATAGATTCTTCCTTAATTGGTGACTTACAGTGTCAGAATAACATTCATGCTCTATAATTATCCCTCGTTGTATTAGGTCACAGAATAGGAGTAGAACGATTAAGCATGTTCTAATTAATTAAATTGGAGTATTAATTGTTTCCTCAAATTCTTATCCTATTAAACTTGATCATCTTTAATCTTTACCATTACACATTGGACTTCAAGTTGTGACTCATGGACAATATCATACACCAGAACCTTAACGAAGATTATTTATTAGTCGAAACGTTGGTTTTTTTGAGATCCACTATCCAGTTGACGATCATCTTTAATCATTACCATTCCACTTTGGACTTCAACTTGTGACTCATGAACAATAGCATTAACCAGAACCCGAATGAAGACTATTGGTTAGTCGAAACGTTGTTTTTTTAATACTTAAGACTGCCGTCCAATTTTTACTTCCTTGACAAAACTTGAATATATTTTAAGGTAGATTGCTGCCTTGGAATATGTTCTAGATTCAGTAGATTAACAATATGTATTAAGGAAAATTCTTAAGAATGATGTCATTTAGTTTCCGTAGACCAAAAATCAAATCAAACACTAAGAAAAGCTAGAGTGCAATCTACAGTAGATATGTTCCGTCAAAACAAGCTTCAATTTCACAGTTCAACATTTTTTCGTATGTTTGACTTTTCTTTTAAGTATTCTAAATTTTTCAAGAATGATATGTCATTTAGTTTCAGTAGATCAAAAATCAAATCAAGAGAAAAGCTAGAGTACAATCCACAGGAAATATGTTCCTTCAAAACAAGCTCCAATTTCACCGTATCACCAATTTTTGTATTTCTGACTTTCGTTTTAAGTATTCCAGTCGGTTGTTACGAGTGGAAGAATCGGTCATAAACAAAGGCAAAGACGTGTGCGTCCGATATCGACGGGAATTAATTTCCATAAATAATAGAGATTTAGGGGACGACTGCGCTTATCTGGGCCCGTCAGCCATCCATCAGACGCGACGTGGCCCGGGGTCCAAGTCCCGCTGGCGGACATTGTCAACAGCTCTAGTCTGATGCATTGCATACGATGCAGATATAACGAGTATGGACCGTTAGTGATTCGCGATCGTGAGTGATGGTTTGCTGAAGTTTCACCAACGTGGTTATACATATGAGATTGTAATTTTAGTAGTTTATTCGTATGTTCTATGTGGACTTTAGTGATTCTACCATTATGAAGAATTAATGATCAGCTAAAAAAGTATAAAAAATTAGTGATCAGCTAAGATTATTTTCATAAACATGGTCTCATTTGAATTACTAGTATATAATTCAATTTTATTTGACGTTCTGACTGGAAATGAGCTAAGAATGAGATCTAGGGTTGAAATTTCAGACTCCCCAATTTTAATTGAACTAACACGTACTTACAAAACAACATATGAATATATAAAGCTATATCGCACTATGATTTAAAAAATTAAAAAAAAAAAAATTGATATATCTAGTAATAGATAATAATCAGGAATTTAGCCGAAAGTAAAAATGGTTTAAATGCAATATTTTGTTTTTCTCCTAAATTTTAAAATTCATTCATTTCAAATAAGTCGACTCCGATTTCAGCATAGATATTATTTAAAATTATAAAAATCCAGCTTTTAAAATTACTTTAGGTAAAATATTTTTGTTGCTAGATTACGAAAAATAACAGTCCGGGAATAGGATATTGTGCAACAACTGCAGAAAGTCACGAGGTGTAAAATAGGTGATTCTGCACGAGTGACACTCTATAGTTTTTCTACGATCACACCGCTAAACGTTACAGACTAAAAATATATGCCTGAAAACTACTAACATAAAAAACAATATGGCGTATGTAACTTCACAAAGAGTACCTCACGCATGCGCAGTGTTGGTAATTATTGTGAGAAATGATATTTCTCATACTCAGCATGTGCAGTGTTAGCAAATAATGTGAGAAATGATTTCTTACACATTAACCCAGGATTACGGGAAATACGCAACTTTGAAGCTTTATATAGTGTGAGAAAAGAGCTACTTCTATAGTGGTTGTAAAAGAAGCTTTTTCAGACCGGTGACAAAGCATTCCCGTATAGAATGCAGTCCATTGTTTTCCATAAATAAATATACAATTATATTTATTACATTATTATTATTGTATATATACCAACAAATAAAAATAACTTATATACCATGTAGGAAAAGTGACTTCCCGGACTTCTGGTCGTCCTGCAATTTCTATCACCGTCCGGGAATATATCACTTTTCCTACTAGATAAACAATATACTACATTTTTAAACATTCACTGTCTAACAGACTAAAGTACAATAACAGAAATGGAATATTTTTTGGGCAGTTCCGAACCACTTGGATACAGAGATATTTCTTATTTGATTATAAATTTGTCTCTGAGATTTGATCCACAGATCCCACACTTCACTCAGCGACTCGAAGCATGTTAACCAAGTGATTCAACTGATTTTCCCTTCGATATCATGATATAACATGTGAATAACCAAACATCAATTCGTCAATACATCCTTTTTCACATTAAACAGTTTATTAGACCTTAGCTACTAATGTCATAGTTCCTAGTTACATACGAGTACACCTAAAGACGTATTCGTTCTATAAGTTTCGTTTCACAGAAACAGAAGAAGACATATTCCTCCTCCTGTATTCCTTTAGGGAATTCCTACGTATGAGACGCCTGGCGTCGTCGTGCGTCGGAGCCAGTCGCCGGGAAGGAACTGCCCCTGCAGCCCCGGATGCGGCGCTCGTGTTTAAACGACTTACACAACTCACCCTGTAATGATTATTGTTTATTTGATCGGGAAACTTAACAATTTATGTCACTCTACTGACTCGGACGCCATATTGCCGGGCATAAATCCACAAGACGGAACGAGACGGGAGATTGTCTTACGAGATGCATACAGATTTGGAACACGATATTGTATGAGTCGAACAAAACAGCGAATTCATTTCAAAAGTAACAAAAAACATTAAGGAAACAATACAAATTTGCACGTTGTTTATTTATTATAAATATGTAGTAACGACCGTTTGTCATATTATATTGTTATTGTAAAGTAAAAATTACATAAACTATAGGTACCCGGAAAAATATGATTAAAAACAGAACCTGTGTTTAATAATATATTATACACCATTTGTTATATTTTTTATTTAAGTACGAGTATAGATTGATAATTAATGACCAAAATGAAAAAAAAATATATTCCGCAGGTAATAATAGAGCCATGTTGTGTCCTGAGGTGTGAACCAACCGAGGGACATAAGGTGCTGGTCAATAATGGTTTTCTCAACCGTGGTAGACTTATTATTTTTTTTTTCACTACTAGCATTTCAATCCCAATCCTACTTAAAAAATTTATTGACAACAATAAACATTTTGACATGAATAAAGTTAGTAGTTTTTTTTTTATATTTGACGTTTCAGTTTGTCAACCTCACTTTTGATTATTAATTTGGTTTTATTTGATTTTATTATTTAAATTAGACGGCAAAATTAAATTGGGAATCAATACTTTATATGTTTCTTTAATTAAATGATTCAAAGAAAATTTGGATTTGGAGAGTTGAGTTTCTTTAAAAAGTGACAGTTTTAATTATCGACCATCGTTAACAATAATTTATTAATGACCTAGGTGACCATTGGTACCAAGTATGAAAGAATGAAAAACAATTTCTCATGTCAAATAAAGGATAATAATAATCAGTCTCAAGACAAGTAGTGAAAAAAATATATTTATAACTGAATCTCGTTGTCCTTATACACATCTAAATAGGTTTCTTTCATTATTTTTTTTAGATATTCATTTAAAATGTAAAATTTCCATTAAATGGACATACATCAAATATTTAATGTTGCTGACAAAATTTCGATTAAATTTTTTTCTTAAAATTTAAGCCTTATTGGTACAATTGAGGATTAGGCAGAATTGAAAGAAATGAAGCACCAACAAGAATATTGAGGGATTGATATTCTGTCTGGTTTTAAATGATGCAAAGAACAAATCTATTTCAGTTTTGAGGATAGTAGAATGTTTGTCTCGTACAAGCAATTTGTAATTCAAAAAAGTTTATGGAAGTCATGCGGCATTTCTGATGCTTTTTCCCGACCTAGACTAATTATTTTAACATTACTAATTACAAAACACCACGGCTATTATTTTCATATCTTTCAAACGTCTGGCATTAAACTGTCGTCAAAGTGGAGACACGAATTCAAATTTTTCCCATTGCGCAAAACACGAACAAAACTTATAGTCTGCGGCATAATTCCTCAATTTTATATCTATCACTTTATAGAAAAGTGACGCATCTAAAATATAACATGTATATGTATATAGAAATATTTAATAATTTGGAATGCTAAGTAAATATAATTTTAAATTTTATTATTAGTAATTAATAAGGAACTTTTGGAGTAGCAGCCATTTTAAAAAATCCACTATTACACGTACGTTTCAACTGTTTTTCTTTTCTCATTGCTAATTATCCAGTCGAATATAACAAATTTTGTTTTTATTATTAACGTAATATTAGTTTGAGATTAAGGTCTTCTAAAGTACACAGAAGTCAATTATTTACTTTTATTGTTATTATTTAAAAAAGTTAATATTTATAAGTAATCTGTATTAAACAATTAAATATTATATTATGAACTTAAAAAAAACTTACCATTGTTAATGCAGCAATAATTAGGACCTGCAACACACGAAAAATATTTTAATTAATACATAATAAGCATAATACAGTACACTCGATATGGTATAGTCGTCTCGAATAAGCAACGATGTTGTGTAATGTCAAACGTCATCAATCTTAATGAGGTTTATGATATATTTTTTATTATTTTTCAGTTAGGGACAGCGATGTCTTATATGAATCCGACTCAAATTGAGTAGGGTGAAAGATCTGGGGTTCGAATCCCATCTTTTCCAGCCGTTAAACAAATAAAAATAGCGCTGTATCTGAGTGGTTCCAAACCCTTTGCTGTAGTTCTTTTACAGAGGCCAAAATCAGACAACCAAAACCACTAAATACAAGTAAAGTTGTCAATAAACAAGTACCTTAGGTACGGAAACCTTGTTTCATTTAGGAATGTTAACAACTTGTCTTTGAATTTGTAGGATAATGATTCGTTCTTAAATAAAACTAATTCCTGGACTTTCATTATCTTTTATTATTCATATACATTAATACACAAGGTTTTGGTTACTCAAAAATTTGCTACCGTCATCAGTACTGTCAGTCTACTTGATGAGGTCTTTAAGTAGAAATAATGTGTTATACTTAGATGATAAGGATGATTTTTCATCATATCACATAACCATACCATATAATTTGTTATCAATTTCAATAGTCTTGTGATACTGCCTTGCATAATTACAGTATAACACACTTAAACCATAAATAACTGTTATTTTCCGCGATAACCATTACACATGAACTTTTCTAATGGCAGCCATTACTTGTAAAAATATTAAGCATTATCCGATATCCCCTTTATTTCTTCGTTTCCATTCGGTGTCCATAACAATATCCCCTGAAATAAATTAATAAAATCCGTGCTTGGCCATTAGGCCAGTATTCCCGCATTGGGGCGTGATTTAATTTGAATCACCGCGCCATATATTAATAAAATCTTTAATATCACCGTTACATGTAATTGCCGCATGTTAGCGTCGCTTCCCGTTGTCTGCGAGAAGCAGCACATCGTTGCAACATGTTTTACATATTAATTTGGAAAATTGCCACGAGACTAATTAGTAATCGTTGGAATTGCGGGCGATTTCTTTGCCGCTATACAAGGGGAGACGGGATTACTATCATACGAGGATCAGCCAGATTTAAATATTTTAATCATGTGGTACATAATCATTCTTACCCTATCATATTTTGGTAAATCGTTTGGATTTGTGGTAATATCTTTGTCTTCCTTCACACGAGAGCAAGATTTAGGTTTTTCATACGGTGTATGGTGATAGAGAAAGATTTCAATATTATAATTATTTCTTATTTCTACAAATTGGGTTTCTCAGGCACTAAGTTATTTTACAAGTAAAAAATATGATGTATCCAACTCATTACCTCCCGCCACGGTAGTACAATATTCTAGAAATATTTAGTATATTAAATACACTCACCGGCACAAAAATCGATCCATTTACAATTTTTAGCATAACTTTTTTTCTATGGGATAAATCAAGTAAAAAATATGTAGATATCGTATAAACTGTGACAAAAAACATTTTTATGTAATATGAAATTTAAAAAAAATAATCCAAGCTCACTATGGAATTAAAATGTTTTTTGTTAATTTCTTATTTCCAGTTCTTGTATCATTTTTGACATTGTTTCTATATCAACGTTCCCAATCTTGTCAAGAATCGTTGCATTAGTGTTCATTAAATTGTAATATGGTTTTAAACCCGACCGACAGTGCCAGAGCTATCGCTCTTATTAATTAAATTAATTAAATAAGTCAAAATAAAATACTGTGAATAAATCAAAAGAAATCTATATGAGTAAAATCATATATAGCCCATGGATCGAATTTTGTGCCGGTGAGTGTATTTAGTTTTAAAATTAGTTTGTTCAAAATATTTTTAATTCAATTCATACCTAAAATTTCCTTGCATCAAATAATACTGACATAACTAAAATCTATTCCTTGTATATTTCTTCTATCTTTCTGCATTTTACAATAGTAAGTTCATAATTACATATTTTATCTTTGTAAATAATTTATTTTAATTTTGACAACAGCATATGTGTCAAATTTTGTACACATATACGAAAACAGATGGAATTTTCAGGTGTCCTACGTTGCTCAATGACAGAATACCATTATAGTACATAATTCAATAAAAAATATGTGATGGTGTATAAAGAAGTATTTTATTGCAGCATGGTATGTTATCGTGCATTAGTTTTATCTGCACAATTAGTGTATACAGGTCTTATAAACATAAAGTGCGTTTAGAGGCAGTTAAAGGCAATAAGCCGTCTGGCGAGATATAAAGCGCGTCTGCTGACTGATCAATGTCCGTAATTCGTTTACGGCGTCGTCGGCGTCGCGACGTCCCGTGATAAATACACTGCCAGTGATTCTGTTTCACTTAGGAATGCCCCGAGGTAACTCATACCGTCACGGGTGCACTACGGATTCTACTAGCTCTTTTAAGGAGGGTATAAAGTAAATATAAAAATAATATACCTACAACGTTGGGTTGGTAGTTAGCGATCAGGTTTCACTACCTAGGTGTTGTGGGTTTTAATTCCACAAGACTTGGTTATTTCTTTCAATTTATCGTATTATTCTCATTCGATTGTATATGAACTTAGTATATAAAAAAATATATGGTAGGACCTTCGACGTAATTCAAATTCAGATTGTTAGTATCTCAGGTGGTCAATTGACTCACTTCACCCCGATTACAAAAACATATTAGTGACCGGGTATCTGATTCTAGAACTACCGGGGTACTTGGCTAGAATTTTTTGTTTTCAACAAAATTTTGACTAATCAATTAAATTAGTGGTTAATTGTGCATTTTACTGACAGAATTTTCAAAGGAAGCCCAGCGGAATATGTTAGGAGTTTAATATGCTACGCATAGAAATAAGCAAATTATAAATTTAGGCAATTATTAAATTGAACTGTTAAAAAAATTTTTGAAACAAAGATTTTTGATTTTTTTTTCTAAAACACACTTAACCAAAAATAAATAAAATCAAAAATTCTCTAATTTCTTAGTCTCTGTTTAATAGTACTAAACTTTGAGCCCCATATGATAATTGAAAGTTAGTATGAATTTCTTGATTTAAGGACCGCTGTCAATTCTTCGTCAAAAAATGTCTAGAAGGTGCAAACTAGAAACTTGTATGAATTGAAACAAGAAAGTTAAAAAGTAAATTTGCCAAAATCAGTTTTATGCTCACGACTAGTTAGCTATTCTTTTTTTCGGGAAATCAAATACATGATTAAAATGGCCAACTAATGCTCCACTTTAATCAACTTCGAATATCTTACGGTTCTTGAAATCCCAATGTTTAGCCTCTTAAAACGGACATCCTGAACAAAAATAATAGATGTTTTATACTGTTTTAAATAAATGAGTGAACAAATATTGTTAGTTCCCAGAATCAAGAAATTAGTAGGTTCTAGAATCGAAAAGTGCTTTATATCAAAGTTTTAGAAACGAAAACCGATTATTCGATTCCAGAATCAAATGTGTAGTAGAGAAAAGATGAAACGATGGAAACCTTTTTAATTTTTTTTCCATACACATTATAATATTTACCAGATGTCGCTTCCAGCCTATTTAATCACACCAACAATTTTTTCATAGTTTGTGTATGTAATGATTGGTAAGTCAGTGATTTGAATTCCCGTCACCTCCACCCTTTCCCGGCCGGCAGAGCGGGCGGAGATAACAGAGCCATCACCACGACACGCTGTCATCTTATGGTTATCTACCTTCCATTTCCACGGGACGTGAGGCCCGGCCCGACTCTAACGCCACTATACGGGACAGGGGCTGTTAATTGGACCTGGGGATGGAGATGTTTATGACGAGGACAGGGATGCTGTTCTGGTATATACACACCCCAATCATTATTACAAATGAATATAATAAATGGGTCAGTATTTATTATAAAATAAGGAAAATTTTTATTTAATTCAATTTGGAAAGATGACGTATTTTATTTTTCTAAAATCTGAATTGGAGTTTAATTTCAAATTTGCTTGATCATAGATCATTGACGAAGGATGAATTCATTGTGCCTTTGAACTTTATGTTCTAAGAAGGAACTGTCCGTTTCTTGATGCTCTCAGGTAGGACAATTTTAGCTTTTCTTTATACTTAAGGGATGAGAAGAGCCCGGTAAATACAGATTAAAAATTTCTGGATATATAAAGGTAGTTAATAAAACACTTGGTTATCCCACAAAAATTTGTGGAATTGACAAGTGCTTTATTAATCACCTTTAAGTATTCATCATGTTCCACCAAGTACCAACTACTAATTCTCTTTCAATTTCTGGATATACTTTTTCTCCAAAATTTGAAATCTCTGTGCAACGATTTGAAATATAATAATAGAGGAAACGCCAAAATCAGCTTCATAAATGTCATTAATAACATTTAAATATTTGAAAATATGCATTACCACAGTTCCACTACTGTTCTTGTTTCATTTTAGTCATTAGTTGTAACACGTAAAATAATGAGATAGTGAATAAAAGTCTCACCCATGCTATGCGTATACAACAAAGATGCAAGATAAAAATTTAATAATTCTTGCAAAAGAAATTGATGACATGAGATCAAATGCGGGAAATAGAGAGTATATATAGTTATTGTTGGGATACCTTGCTTAATTGAGCTCTTGTTTTTGCAAGGAGAAAGCTTTTAACTAAAAGCGTAACTAAAATTGTTTTAGTAAGATTTTCACAAAATTAGATCATAAAGTAACCGCATCTATTTATATTATTAATATTCTATTGTATGCTTCTATCACGGCAGATTTTTAAAAAATGTGATAGTGGTGGCAGCGACTATCGTTACCCTGGTCTCTTTAAAAAACCATTCTTTAATAAATTTCATTAAAGTATTATTTTTGAGCCAAATAAAACTTATAAATTAATCTCATATGTCCTATGTCAGGTACTACTTGTAGATTTTATCTTACTCCTAGGTTTTGTCTTACGAGATCGTACTTGTTACAATTAATTCTAAATTATAGCAAAGATTTCCATTTCGGTGAAGAAATCTTTTTAGCTGAGAAACTTGTAGAAAAATAAAATACATTACTAGGAAACAGTCTATTTATTTAAAGATTTTAATCAACCTCGACTGGTTTCAGTTCGACTTGGGTCATCTTCAGTTTTGATGATGCTATATATTTTTATTTATTTGTTTATATTATGACATTCTATACATTTTATTTCATTGACTAATCACTTACTGATAGTCAGCCAGGACGGTTGTATGGTCGTGTAGATAAGCAACATAGCCCATCCTGTCCAATTGGATGGGTTACCGCACAACGTGTAACCTTGTAGAGACTGTAGGCTGACAACCTTCATCACTAAAATGCAAGTAAAATCTGTCATGAAAACAAGTACCTCAGGTACTTGAGGCCCTGCTTCACATAGGAATGTTGTGCCATAGATGAAAGATGAATCACCTCCTGAAAATGATCTCAAGTAGAACCGAAACCGGTCGAGGTTGGTTACATTTTTTTAATAAATTGTATTTTATTTTCATTCAATTTCTATTTTCGGTTAAAATTTACGCTAAAAATTTGAATGGTAAAACTTGTGCAAACAAATCTATGGTACTTGAGGCCCTGTTCCACATAGGAATGTTGTGCCATAGATGAAAAATGAATCTTCTCCTGAAGATGATCTCAAGTAGGACCGCAACCAGTCGAGGTTGGTTGAATTTTTAAAATTGTATTATATTTTTATACAATTTTTATTTTCGTTTATAATATACGCCAAAAATTTGACCGGTAAACCTTGCAGCTTGTGCAAACAAAGGTATGAATTCCGCAATGATCCCCACAATCAGTCAGCGGCAGGGGCATCCCTCATGAGGTGAAGGGTTGACGGCGCGCTGAGGGTTTGTCGCCGGAGGTTACAGGTAAAAACATTAATGAACCCCGCGCTGCTAAGATTAATTACACCCCTTCCCGCCAAGTGTCACTGCGGTCCCATCCGTCAGCAGCGCTGAAAACTGATAGAAGCCACGGAAAGCGCTAATCAAATTAAGAACAGCGCGATTCATTATGGGAATAATAAATGCATACAAATCGCTATAGAAAACAAGAAAAATTTGTATGACATGAAATAGGAGTTATTGGAAAAGTAGTGATCGTTCAAAAAATCATTTAACCTTAAATACTTGAAAATAGATGTTCTAGCCTCTGGCATGGTTTATACATATGTTGAGTACTTCTTAATTCACTATACTTTAGTCTTTGTGCTACTATTATGAATGGAATGGGATGTTTCTTGACTGGGTATTAGAATTAAAGAGACAGTTCCTGTGATATATATGTATATATATATATATATATATATATATATATATATATATATATATATATATATATATATAAGGCTTATTATTACGATCATAAGTGGTAGGTACGATATTTTCCAAATAAAGAGCTTCAAGTATATTAAGATCCTATCCTATATAGGAGCAGAATATCTTTTTTTATTGACTGAATCTGCAACTATAACCCTTGATTTAAATGGTTACTACATCTAAATTTCATACTATTGAGGTCACATACATAATTACCAAGGAAAAATAAATCAGTTTTTGATAAATAATTTGTCGTTTCAAATAATGTAATTATTGTACATATTTTTTTTATTTAAATCTTTATTTACAACTAATTAGCAAAAAAAGCTACAATCAAATATGATAAATTAAATAATAACGTGCGAAAAAAAAACTCCCATTGCAGTTCTTTCAGTTTTATGTTGTTTTTACTTCATCATTTAGATGTCATATCTAGAGGTTTAGTTCTTTTCAATCTTCTTATTTCAGAGGAATTGTCTAATAAATTTAATGCTACATTATTATTATGGTTATATAAGCGATTTTCATATCGAGTAGAGTATCTTTCTATTAGTCCCTTAATATCTTTAATTTTTAAGTCCAAATGTATTGATTCATATGTGACATACCACAGAGCATTTACAATTAGTCGTAGACATTTATTTTAAAATGTTTGTATAATATTTAAATTTGACTTTATATAGGAATAATTGTAGCTTTGATACCCCAGTTTTTCGCCCATTCCACCACTTAATTTAATGCCGTTTGGAGATTCCTTGAAGCTTCCATTGCGGGTCTTTATGAGATGCCAGTATTGCAGTCATAAATAAATAGCAAGAAAACTAAAAGAACTCAAATATTTATATGCGTTTGTATCCAATAAACAGTTTGAGATTGAGGATGACTGAGCCTGGGTTTGTTCTAATTGAATCTAGAAGTGGTGGATTTGTCGCTGTATTTACGCGCCTCCCCCAGAATTGATGAAAGGACGTGGGGGGAACAATTAGCAAACAAAAACGCGGGCGGAGTAACGTTTTCCCGATGTTCATCTTGGCAGTTATTGCCTTTAATTTGCAACTCCTTCCTCGTAAGGTGAGCGCGGAATGTTAATTAAAGCCCTTTCGCCTCTCGATCTCGCGCCGTCTAATTAGTCCGATCAGCTCCCGAGGATCACTCAGCCAGACACATCAGATATTGATTGCATTGGGCCGGAATGCGGTGTGTCATTCGCCTACCAGCTTTCCTTATTTACCATCTTTTCCTTACTCCCACTCATTGTCAATCCACATTCAACAAAACTAAACTAATTTCCTTTTTCCAAATATATAATGTAAAGCTATCCACTGCAAATTTTTTGTCAGTTTAATAAATACTCATGCATAAATTAAAAATTTCAACTGTCAATCTGGATCAATTTTGAGGATATTAAGTCTATCTTTACATATACAAAAGTAAGGTCACTATCGTGTATGTGTATACGGTAATATTATTATTTTCATTTGAATTTTATTACAAATTTAAAAGTACTGCATTATCAATTTCTTCATTTTCTGAAACCAGTAAAATATTGTTCAAACCACGGATGTTATAAATCATACCAGGTCCTAAATTTAATATGTTAATAGCTATTATGGTACAGATTTTTTTATATTATTATATGTTAGTTTGATTCCTTTATTAATCTATATTTTGTTTCATATACAAATGTCCAAAAATATTCACAACTGTATTTTCCCAATACTATAGCAAAGTGTTTTAAGGTAGTCTTTTCAATAAGTTTACGAAAATCTGCGATATAATATTACAAAAAAAAAGAACACATCTACACACGATCTCAAATCCTGAAAAATATATTCAGCTGCATACAATAATTCAAAGTTATGGCAATATTGTACCATATTTGTATTTTGAAATTTTTGATATATTCAGAAAATTAGTGAGGGATGGGATTTTTTCGACTGTGGTGTAGTGTAGATAAAAAACAATTAATCGAAATTTCAGTCATACAGCATTTATTCCTACAAAACCGACGTTTCGGTATACACTTATACCTTCATCAGGGTAAGTAGAATCTATAGATTACAATCATGTACACAGCATACATTCGGAGATTCATTCAGTATTATATACGTCGTACAAATTTCATAAAAGCACATACGCATCTAAATTGTCTCACGAACGACAACCGAATGAATAAATAATAAATGCTGTATGACTGAAATTTCGATTAATTGTTTTTTATCTCAGAAAATTAGTCTTTGGCAACCCTATCTTAGTACATGAAGGTTCGATGACTTGTAGTGACTAACGAAAGAGTGGGCATGTTTTCCCTTTGCCTTGTTCCTTGGCATATAGATCACTTGTAATTGCCCGCACCCCAGCCGGTTGGCCAGAGCTGGGCCATAACTCGTGGCGCGTATGGGTGAAAATTGTCAAAATAATAGTGTCGGGAGGTGAGTGAGGGCTGCAGCGGCGATTATCCTCCGCAATATCCCGTGATTTAGCGCCCGGGTAATTAGCTGCTGCAGCGCTAGCGGGCGTATACATGAATACTAACGCTCAAGGAATGGGGTTCATAGCATGGGTGGATTCTTCTAGGTTTAAACGTCCAGAGGATCACTTGGTTAGCTAGGTTTGATTGGATCAATGTGAGATCTGTGGTTCAAGTCCAAAATACCGATGTGCTTGGGAGGTTTGGAATCAACAATAAACTGTAGGTCTCTTCCAGAGGCTTTAAGCTGACAGTCTCTCTACTCTACCAAAAATTCGCGGATAAAGTCTTCAAATTTTAAACGTCCAACGGATCACTTGGTTAGCAAGGTCTGATTCGAACTGAGCTGTGAGATCTGTGGTTCAAATCCAACCGTCGTCTGCCTTTAACCGAATCAAATATCCCTGGATCCGACTGGTTCGGAACCCACTATAAACTGTAGGTGCATTCGAAAGGTCACATGAATACTAACGCTCTAAGATACGGGGTTCATATCACGCCTGGATTCTTCAAGCTTTAAACGTCCAGAGGATCACTTGGTTAGTTTGGTCCGATTTGAACTGAGCTGTCAGATTTGTGGTACAAATTCAAGTGTTGACTGTCTTTAACCGAATCAAATATCGCTGGATCCGAGTGGTTCGGAACCAACTATAAACTGTAGGTGAATTCCAAAGGTCACATGAATACTAACGCTCTAAGGAATGGGGTTCATAACACGGCTGGATTCTTCAAACTTTAAATGTCCAAAGGATCACTTGGTTAGCAAGGTCCGGTTTGAACTGAGCAGACTATGAGATTTGTGGTTCAAATCCTAGTGTTGTCTGTCTTTAACCGAATCAAATATCGCTGGATTCGGGTGGTTCGAAACCGACTATAAACTGTAGGTGCATTCTAAAGGTCACATGAATACTAACGCTCAAAGAATGGGGTTCATATCATGACTGAATTCTTCAAGCTTTAAACGTCCAGAGGATCACTTGGTTAGCAAGGTCCGGTTCAAACTGAGCTGTGAGATCTGTGGTTCAAATCCAAGTGTTGTCTGTTGTCGAATCAAATATCGCTGGATTCGAGTGGTTCGGAACCCACTATAAACTGTAGGTGCATTCTGAAGGTCACATGAATACTAACACTCTAAGGAATGGGATTCATATCACGGATGAATTCTTCAAGCTTTAAACGTCCAAAGGATCACTTCGTTAGCAAGGTTCGAAGCAAACTGAGCAGAGTGTGAGATTTGTGATCCAAATCCAAGCGTTGTAAATTAGAAAAAAATATCAATCTAACCTGCTGGTCTCTCGCAGAAAATATAGTTTGACAATTTATACCAAAACAATGAAATTAAAATGTCAAGAAACCAACGTCAGATACTTGAATCCCTATTCCATAAAGAAATATTGTGCCCAAAGAAGTATCGAAAGGACAAGCTACAAACAATGACGATAGTCCGAATTGTGTATTAAGACAAACTTGAATAGTTTTATAGCAAAGTAATAATTTCAATATAGCTACTTTGTGTTAGTGTGTTGAATATCCTCTATGGCACAAATAAAATAATTACGTTCTCTTCGACAAAAATATAAATAAGCCATAGGTAACGTTTATTAAACTTTTTTTATAATAAAACAATTCCTTATTACCATTATCAATATATGTTTAATTAAACATTAAAGAAAAAACGTATAAATGTGGTATAACCTGATATAATTGTCATACGAATATAATGCATTTTATTCTGTATTATATTTTTGTTTTTGTTGATTTCAATTATGGTTAAATAAATAATAAATATTTATTTTAATAAATTTTGTATTTTGTATAAAGTTTTCAAAAATGTTTTAAAAATTATTAAATAAAAACATTCATATGCATAATAACATACACATAACAGAATACAACTGAGCAAAAAAATTTCAAATGTTGATTCTCTCTCCACTCTAATGTAGGTTTAAGATATAAGAGGTAATATTTAAATAACATTGTCATTCCATTATAAGGTACAATATTGAGGCAATACTGAAACAGACCATTGTGTCTGAATTTGCAGCTAATAATTTTATGAAATAAATAATCTTAGCCATAAGTATTGAAGCAAAATTAAAATATAAGAGATCAATGATATGCTTGTAAATATAATATAAATTATATGTAAAATTAAGTGAAATTGACAACTAATAAATAACTTTCTGTTGATCTTTATATCTCTTCTATTTTTTGTTTGTTTCAACACCAATAATAAATGCAGAATAGTTGAACAGGAAGTTATTTACATCTCTGGTATATGAGCGTTGTTTCTGCTAGGGTGTAAATTGTTGTGAAGTATTGCGTAACATTGACAATATATGAAGCGTTTTGAACTGGTGCTCCTTGGCCATTAGGGCTCATACATTCCCCATCATGCACAACTGCTCTAATTAAAGCCATGAATTAGATCACTCCTGCTTCTAATTATCCCGCGCACAAATCAAACCGGCCCGCAGTTGGTGATAATGGTATTTATAGCGTGTGTGCTCTAAAGTATAACAATTATCATTCGCGGTTCGATGCGACCGCATAGTTCTGTCAGCCGCCCATTCCAAGATGCCGAATAAAACCATTAGCGTGATTCACGCGGCTTCTGCTTGTTCATTCCTAAGCCCTAACGGTTATTGGCCAACTTTGCCACTAACTATGGATGGATTTTTGGAAATAGGTTACGATACTAATCGGATGTGGTTAATGTAATAACTTCTTAACATATTATCAGCATACAAACATAGTTTGATACTTCATATTCCGAAGCGACTTCATAAACAAATGAGATATTCAAAGGAACACCACAAGGAATAACAAGGGAAGATGTAATATTGCCCACTTATACCATAAGAACTGAAACTGAATCAATTATATAATAACAATTCTGTTATATAGTTCATTTGATATTTAAGGGAAACAACTATGCAGTAAATAAGTATATCATCATTACCATTACTACTACTACTAGGTATCACTTTTATTATTTTGAATGAAAGGACTCTATTAAATCTAGTACGATTGTACTAAATGGAACATCCCTGGTTGTAGCTATATTTGCTTGTATGTAATATATGTATGTTTATTTTTTTCGATTTTCTAGATTGGCTAAGATACTTTTACCTTCTTGACGAAACATTCAATATCTAAGCTATTGGGATTAGAATTATGCTCATTTATTTTTCTTCGCTAATAAAAGGTGATATTTATATATATATATAATTTGATATTTATATATTTAATTTTTTTATCAATATAAAGTGTAGAGTTAGGAATTTAGTAAAAAAAAATGTTAACCAAATGCTTTCCATGACTCTGCTGACATAAAATTATTCTTTTATCAAAATTATTAATAATGCTTTCGCATAAATGTGACTCTATTTCAGCAATTGCATGTCTGATACTTCGTTTTAGCTTTGGAATCGTAGGTGGTTTGTTGAAATATCCTCAATGAAAAAAGTCCAATGGGGTTAGATTGCAAAATCTTGGAGATCAATTAATATCACCTTTATATTCCTTTATTTGATTAAACTTCCATAATTTTCTTCTGTTAGTTGTCAGTATTCTATCCAGATCTTTCTTGTATCCACTACCCCCAAGCTGGTAAATAGCTCTTTACATCTGCGCAACCTGTCAATCTCTTTCTAACAGCATCCCATTTATTTTCACCTTTGCTTCTCTGATTCCACTGCAGTATTTGCTAGTAGATACCTGTCAATCTACTATTCACACCTGACCAATCAGTCAATCTCCTTCTAGCAACCCATCTACATTCGCTTCTGCTCCTCTTCCACTGTCGCCATCTCCTGGAGCACACTCGCTGTGTACCCCTTCGGGCCATAACGCACGCGGCACATGCGGCCGACAGGAGAATAAACCTCCGGCCCCATCGCTTGTGTAATAACACGCGTGCTCGTGTTGCACGTGGCGGAGGATGCACGACTGTGCGGCGAGCGAATAAATTCGATCACTGCTGCGGATAAGCACCCGCTACATCTGTGATCACAAGAGGTGTGAGGGCGCACTATCATTGCTAATTAAGACGGAATGGGTCTAGGCTTTACTGGTGCGTACTCCAGGGGTATTTCTTTATTGGTAATTCATTCATAAATACCTGTGGCGTTACTCAAGTCAATATATATCTAATCAATATATGTATAGTTTAACTATCTAATGGAAGTTGACATTTAAATTATTTTATAAATTTGGATTCTTTTCATAACTTTATAAAGTTCAGCATTAGTAAGTCTTGAATAAAATAGATGGGTGACTATAATACCTTACAATTACAAATACATGCATGTATATCGTTGCCATGGTCTTTTAAATACCTTGTAGTATACCATGGGTGTTCTTTACTTTAATACTATTCGTAAAATAATTTGATGATTTCCAAATACAGTATTAATATAGTCACTTAAAATACCTGAAATTATAAAGGTGTGAAGAAAACCACATCCCAAATCTATAAAACCATTTAAAAGTCCACTTTTATTTTATAGTCATACTATACTTGAATGAAATCCAATTTTATCAGATAAGGAGTCATACATACACTCATCAAATACAAGCGAATATAATTACCCTTAAGTGAAAGTGAACACAGACAAGACCTGAACAGATTTCGAACTGGGAAGTATCTACATATGACTCTTTACTACAGACCAGTTACTTCTACATCAATTTTTTTAGAAAGTACTTGTTGGTATCTATTTTTTTTTTTTTATTAACTTCTCAAAAATAAGTCATTTTAAAATTATTCAAGAAACATTAAGTAAATATTTACTAATTAAGTAAGTAAAATTGTTACCAACTGGAATAGAAGTCCTATTGTATGTTTTTCAATGTGAAATGTTATTTGTATTAAAAATATTGGATGCAGTATTTTCGATTATAGTAAAAATATGTCACACACAACATATTTCATCAATTTGTGTTGAAATTTCATTAGTTACCTTGTCAAATTTTATAAAATGAAGCTTAGTTACGCCGCAAACAATGTGCGCATACAAATAAAGGAAAAGATGATGATAATAATAATATATGTATTTGTTTGGAAAATAATGACAAATGTAATATTTATGCGCATTTTGTAATTCACATGAAATTAATAATAATGAAGGGTGGTGTATTTAAATGTGGGCTAGGCATAACACGCGTAATATTTAATGCAGCAAATATGACGTGCGTCATCCATGGTGACGTGTTTCAACTATTTTTGTTCCGCGTTTGTTTTATTTGAACTGCACTAATTTCAATTTAATTTTTTACAGCAGACAGACATGTAAAATAACAAAATGATTATTAATTTGTATAGACAAATTAAAATCAAACAATACCACGTTTGACATGCAGAAATAAATAATTATGTACCTATGATAAATAAAAGGAATTTTGTGAACACGCACAAATAGTTATTTGTTTATAATTCATGAAAAACTCCGAGCAAATTATTTTGCAATATTTCAATAAATGCGCACTTTTCATTGCTGCGTGTATTGATTGAACCGGAATAATTGTCACCAATGCAAATGAGATGCGGAGTGCACAATACACACGCAATTAAGATACAAATCATCACATTACTGCACATATAACATCTGAATTACTGCTATTATCACCGTGATAAAATTATTCCGTAACTATAGGGTTTCTGCAACTTAAAGAAGTTTGGGGATACTGTATTCCAATGCCCATTTTTAAAAAAAGTAATATTAATGACCACTAAACACCACAACAATGTGTGTAATAATATAATGTGAACATAGATACATAAATAAATATACTCGTATTAAAATATGACCATATTTTTTGTTTTATTTCATCTGAAAAAGCTTTGGGCATGTAAACGACTACTGAACATAACAAAATTTAACCTTAAAAAATATAAGTTTTAAGTTTTCAGCGAAAAATTGTGTTTGTGCAGCCGAAATAATAAATAAAATACCAACTTTTGGGTCAAAAATGTTTGTTTTTGATAATAGACCGTATTGATAATAGTCGATGCCCTGATTTCAAATTTACAAACATTATTTAATTATCTCTTTTTACTTGTAGAATCGATTGGTATTATTGTTGAGATTGTATTTTTACATACTTTTGAGATACACTTAAATAATGTTTTTAGGTTAAATTTTCAGGAATGAAAAGAGATAACTAAATTTTATTTGTATATTTTAATCAGTGCATTAATTTCTATCAAAGTGGTCTATTTTAAAATCCTAAAATTTTAGGCCCAAAAATGGATATTTTTTGATTATTTGAGCTGTATACGAATTTTTTTTACCAAAACGCTAAAAATTGTAATTTACCATGTTTAACTGTGATTGGAGTTGGGAAAAGATTTAAATATTTAATTGGAAATGTAAATTTTTACTAAGCCATCTGTTAAATAGACAATGACAGAGTATGGTTCTCATTTTTTATTCAAAAAAGTGAAAGATTTTGTATTGTTCTGTAACCTTATAGCAATGAAACTGCAGTTTATACATAGTATAAAATTTTGAAGTTATAATTATCTAACATCGGTTAACAAACCACATGTATAACCATAGTCAGTAATGTCAGTATTATTAACCAAACATCAAATTCCAGCTTCCTACTCTCACAATCGAATCTCAAATCTCTTCGCACAACTATCAGCCCTTAGGTTTTTTAATTCCGTCTCCCACTTTTCGTCTCCCTGTCCGGAGCTGCGGAACGCTTGAAGTGCTACGTGCCACGCGTGAATGGCAAATCAAGGCATTTCTAGGCCGCGCGTGCACCGTAGGTTACGGGGAACATGATAGAGGGACACCGAATACACGCCGCACGCTCTTACGTCCCGGGCAGTGATAAACCACGATGTATGGAACGCCGTGTCATTCCGGTACAAGGGAGGATTGTTCCTCTGGTTATAACAAACTCTTTATATGGTAAGTTTTGTCAGCGAGTACGGTTGTGTGATCGTGGCGTGTGTTATCTGATCGTGGAGATAAGCAACATAGCCCGCCTTGTCCAATTGGATGGGTTACCGCATAATGGGTCGGTGTGTGCTGACCTTGCAGAAACTGTAGGCTGACAACCTGCATCACTAAAATGCAAGTAATACCTGCCACGAAACAAGTACTTCAGGTACTTGATGGATGTTATTTGGTCATTTTATTTCAATATTATTTGTTTAATAAGGATTAAAAAAAATAATAATTTATAATTCGAGATTCGGTTGATTAAAATATTTAATGAAGTAGACAGAAAAATATGTATACAGGTGGCCCAATGAAAATTATCAGCGTAATTTTTGGCCACTTAACTTCCATTTTGCAAAAAAAAAACGCTCGAACACCTCAATTTTAGTGTAAACGTCTAAATGGAGGGCACCTGAATGAACTAATACCAATGGCATAACTTCAACCCTAAAATGGGGCTGGACTGCACCTAAAAAATTTTAAATGGAAAAGGATGACAAACATGACACAGTTCGAAATGCCTTTCAATTCCCTTTTCAACATTTTTTTTTTATTTTTCAAATTTGATCAATAGTTCCAGAGAAATATCGTATAAAAAAATTTATGAGATGTACAAAATTGCAATCATGTAGACTTTTGGTGTTAATTGTACAATCGATGGTGATGTTTTCATGAAGATCTGAAGTGGTTTTCTTAAATATCTTAATTAATAAATACATAATTTATGAAAATTTTTGTAAATAATAATTTAATATTATATTTCATTAACTAAAATATTATAGTTCAAATTTGTTACTATCTAACTCCATTTAATTATTATAAGTAATTATAATTCGGTAAATTTGTTACAATTGCGGTTAATCTATTTACCTATGGAAATAAATATTTTATACTCGACAGTCACAATTATTATAATTGAAAGTGAAAATATTGCAAACATAATTATCGAATACTATCAGATTTTTTTCTAGTAGAAATGTAAAATTATATTAAGGAAATATCTAGATTGATAAAATGTAAGTTTCCACAAACATGCAACGTTGGATTACTGCTCACTTTTTTTCAATTACAAGTTGATTGAACTTGTAATTTTTGAAGCTTCATTCTTTCTACGAATATTGTATTAAAGATCACTAATAACTGTTACTCATTACTTTGCCAATTTAATTTCTTGCAGATTTTAATTAATAACATATTTTACCGAATAACAATTGAAAATTCTTACAGGTATTTATTACATTTGAGTGAGATACATGTAATAAAGTTAGAGTTAGACTGAAACATAAAGATGTGTGTTGTACTGGATAAAAGAGCTCGGTGATGAGGTATTTTACGAGGCAGGCTTGATCTTTACACGTGTCTTTATTTATATAAACGCAATATAGCGGTGTAGGACAAACGTAGTGTTCAGAGCACAATTTAGCCGGGGAGCGACGTGTAGTGCAATGTAGGGGCATTTGAGTGAACGTGCGGATAGTTAGGGTTAACGTAGGACGTACAGGACACGCTGCTGCAGAGTAAATACTAAGTAAGATACTGTTTTAATTAACGTAACCGTGAGGTGTGACAGCCATGGACAGTCGGGGCGGATTGCCAGGGTCGGACTTGGAACAAACAAGGAGTGACAATGCACCGAGGTATGAGACAAGGGAGGGAAAAACAGGAATCAAAAAAATTTCACCAAGGCAAGTTGCTTGACGTTTTGTAAATTACTTGCAATAATAAAATTATTAGCAATTTAACGCGTGACGTCTGTATGGTAGGATTGTGGAAAAAGGCAGGTAGTCTGTTTCTTACGCTCCCAGTCTTCCTCTCTTCTTTCGCGATTCTACCACGATGTCGTGACAACATACCTTCCTCAAATCTTTAATAATTATTTTCTCATAAACTACGAATAATTAATCAATTTAAAAAAAAAATTTTTTTTAGGCGGCTGGTACATAAATTATTGTTTTTCGTATCTGCTGGCAACCGTAAAGTATCAATTTTTATTTGACATCTGTCAAAGTCAAAATTTTTGGCCGCTAGTTTGATCATTATTGATTTACATAGTTTATATTAATGTGATTAATTATTTTAGAATATAATAACAAATGTAAGTAAAATTTTAACTATTCCTTTACAAATATTAATGAAAAAGTAATGAATTTGCGAGTAAAACTAGCGGCCGTAAAGTAAATGCGGTCGTAAGGTAAATGCGGCCGTAAAGTAAATGCGGCCGTAAAGTAAATTTTGACAGATGTCAAAAATTGATTTTGAATGAAAATTCATAATTTCTTGTTGTAATCGCCTAAAAAATGTTGTGTGCTCCTCGGCTAAAAGTTCTTTTTGGGCCTCATCTGATTTGTAGCCTCGGCTGCAAACTTCTGTTTCGGCCCAAAAAGATTACTTTTAGAACCTTGATACACAAATAACTATTTTGTCTAAAATCAAAATTTGATCACATACCCCATTACTTGATTTGATATAAAGCAATTTCAAGCTGGTTGATATTATTTGATAAACAGAAAACTAGAACTAAAATGAAGTGAAGGGATAATGGAAAATAACCGATGTAAAGTCAGCAAGGAATAGTTCTTTAAACGAAAATACAGCAAACTCAACTATTTTGAGTCCAAAATTTACTAGGCAACCTTAAAATTGGGTGTATATAACAGTTAACCACTAAAAATCTAGCAAGCCGTTGTATATAATTAATCCACCATTGATCCAAAAGAGAAAAAAAAATCAAATACCGTACTCAATACATCTAGCGTCATAGTTTGTTCTTTTTTTCATCAATTAATGAACAACTAGTGATGAGAAATGGTACCTTCATGTCAAACAAAGATAGGAACAGCTGAGCTCTGTCCAAAAACAAACACCTCATCATTTTCTATATGCAGAAGATAATGGTATGGAGTTCTTATGAGTGGGTAATACAAGTCTTCGAGTACTAAGCACTCCAAAGATGTACCATTATTACTAGGGTACAATAGATACCTAATCGAATATTCAGAGAGGTACGAAAAATAACGGTCATGACAAATTGACATAACATTTCAGAAACCTTCTAGGAAGACCATCCAGAAAAAGTTTAAAAGCTGTGGCACCAAGGAACCTTTAAAGGTGTGAAGAAAAATAGACTAAGGGCCGATGTTTTCTCCTTAACGTGCCATTTACTTTAACCATCGGTTAATAGAAAACTATCGCATCGAAAAATAGACGTAAGATGTCAAAAAGATAAGTTATTTACTATTTTGATGCGATTCTTTTTTATTAACCGACGGTTACTTTAACCAGAGATGAAAAAATCAGTCCTAAGTCTCAATGAAAGATTGAAGATAAGAAATGAGACATGTCAAGAAAAAAATCGGATCAACCACTTAAAATTATCCAAAATTGTTTGTTAACAATATTGCCCATAGAAGACAGTTTAATTTTACAAATTTGCCCCCCTTAGGGGGTAGTCCGGCCCTGCATGGGAGGGCATAAGCCGGGTCGGCGCGTGCGAACTTTACACGGGCTGTAATCGTAACGGACGATGACAGGATTCGTCGTTTGTTGGCTGCGTGTCCTTCGTCCTTGTCCGGAGCCTACGGCCAATATCGTCCTGGGAGGTGCCGCTATCTCACCAGATAACCCACGGACGGCCGTGGAGGGAGAAACTGATTCATTCATTTGTATCAATGTGTTTGGCAAGGTTGAACGACCAGTACATGCTTGTAGTAGAGGGCGTCTTTGGAGTTTGTAATGTACATTGAAAATATATATGAAATTAACGGATCATGAAAATTATAGGTCTTTCAGCTACAAGAAATATAAGTATATTATATCCTTCAAAGATTCAAGGTTTAAACTTTCCGTATGATAATAGTAATTACTATATTTTTTGCGCCACCAGCAGCAGTTAATTTCAAATAAGGGTAAATTATTGCTAAATTATTTGTAAAATGTGGACCACTTGGCAATTCACATTTATTTATTTGCAACTTTTTATGATTAACTTCGCCCTTTGCTAGACGACCAAATGTATATGACATAAGTATGATTTTCCCAATTATCTTACTAGTAGTACAGTTATTTTATGCCGTGAGTTTATTTTAACATGAAACTAGGGATTTCGTATTGGTATGGTTACGACTTCACATTTAATTGACAGCAATGTATCAAAACATTCAAATTAAAATGAAACATAGCAGATATAAAATTGAAGTTAACTAATAATAAAATCATTTATAATATTTGTATTTTAGGTAAGTTTGATTGGTCTAGAGTGATTTTAAATTGTACATTTTAATTTTTTAATAATCATATATTCTGCAGGATTGGTTTTATTGACTGGTTATTTATTAATCAGAGAAAAGTTGTTTTGGAGTTGCAGTCATTTAATAAAATGCACTGATACACCAACGTTTCGACTGTAATTCAGTCTTCATTAGGGTGCTGATAAAATACAAAACATACAATCAGATAAACATACATACATTCGACTCAGGTAAGAGACTTACTTAAATGGTTTTAAAATATTATCAAGTATAACATGTAAATTATTTTATAAAAATCTTTCGTCAAACACAGATAAAACATACACACTTACATGTTACTTAACAGCTATTAACCAACTAACTTATACAAGAAGTTTCTAGTAAGTCTAAAAATGTAAAAACCGCTGGCCAATTAAAGGTCATATAACAATGTAACACGATTGTTGAACTACTATAAAACTAATTAAATATCACAGATTTAAATATAACTAAAACATACCTACATAGAGAATCAACTATTATATCAACATTATGAGCAATTGTTACAATAGTTTATTTCCTATGTAGTGGCTCCTTATTGTATCAGTTACAAACGTTAAACGTCAACTGTCACTACTGGCTGAAATTCAAATTTGTAATGAATGTAAAACATTCTTATATCAGTGCAGACTTGAAGAGCGTTTTTTTATGTACAGGTACGTATAAACCACAAATAATGATGATTTCGTAGTTGATATTTGCAATTGATATCATAACAAGTCCAAATGATAGCAACCGACATTATAGAATCCCAACTCAGATTTTTTTAATAAAGTAAACGTGCTGTAGTATATGTATTCCTTTATTAAAAATATCAAGCTTCATCATTAAAACTTGTTTGCAAAGAGGAGAAGAAAGGCAAAGTGACCAATTGATAGGAAACGCACTTTAGAACATCTCTAGGAGATCTCAGGTGTTGTAATATCTTGATTCCCGTCTGGTGGAAACGTCGCGTAATGTTCCGTCTCCCCATCTCCGGATGGAGCTCGTCTTAGATAGTTGCAATTTAATTTCCAAGCAGTGGTTCGGAATGGCCCAATTCGTTCCCAATTTATAAATTGCATATCCATTTTCCATGGGTTGGAAAAACTCAAGTATCGTGTTTTAATTTAACTGCCGCTCGTCCGTTACGCCCGCAGACAATCCACCGATATTTGATGGCGACGCGCGTCCTACATATGCTCAAGACGTCGCCTGTACCAACACCAACACGCATTCCGTCCAAGGGTGCTTCGTCCTCTGCTATAACTGATTCGTTGTGTACTTCTCGAGATCAGCGTCTCCTCGAATGTCTACTAGAAGTAACAGAATTCTAACCCACAACACCTAAGTTGTAAAACCTGAAGCTAACCTCTAACCTTATCTTAGAGTATAGATACCACTACAACTTTTCGGATGAGAGGAATGAATCTATGAAACGTAAGAGGTTTTTAGAAGGCTCCTATAGGAATGGCAGACGATTTCCAGCTAGATACACTAGATAACATGTATAAGAAATAAAGAATCGTCTCATAAACAGAAATATTTTATCTAACTGATTCGTTGTGTACTTCTCGAGATGGGTAGCTTCTCCTCGAATGTCCACTAGAAGTAACAGAATTCTAACCCACAACACCTAAGTTGTAAAGCCTGAAGCTAACCTCTAACCTTACCTTAGAGTATAGATACCACTACAACTTTTCGGATGAGGCGAATGAATCCATGAAACGTAAAAGGTTTTTAGAAGACTCCTACAGGAATGGCAGACGATTTCCAGCTAGATACACTAGATAACATGTATAAGAAATAAAGAATAGCTTTTGGCTCCTACAGAAATGGCGGATTGACAGTTGCCAGCTGACGAAACTTAGCTTCACTAATTTCTGCTCGTTTTCTCTCTATACTAGTTTCTATACTCTAAGAATCTTACAGTGCCGACATTGACAAGTATCTAATTAATAATTAATAAATTAAACATTTTAAAGATCATACAATCTAATTCTTTATTTAAATTTATTGTCTGGTATAGTGAATAGTCTCATAGACTATGTATCCATCAAAGAGGTCGTTCTATACTTCTATTATGTCACGGACTTTATTTCTTTGCTATGAACACAAGATTCTTGTTATGCTCTTTCTCTTTCTAAATATATTTCTTGCCCTTTAATTGATGTAAGAATCAGGTAATTTGACATTTACTTTAAATGGACGACTGTAGAGTGTAATTTTATATGTCATCATATAGAAGTAGTGCAGTAGTTGTGAATAATAGTGAAAAATCTCAACTGTGAGGATTTCCAATAGTCACATTTTTATTTTCTAAATTAAAAAGTTACAAAAAATATATAAGGGGTAATTAAAAAGCACAAAATAGTAAAAGGTTACATGTTGCACACATTTTTTAATTGGTGTCTAGAAACAAGCTTGTAATAAAATGTAGCTGTTGTTCAGTATATTAAGATATGCGATTTGTGAAAACAATGTAAGAGCAGAAGGTAGTTAATATTGTGTTTTATGGTTAAGTAAGTAAGCATTTGCGTGGACAAAGAAACCCGGACAAAACAGGGCGGTGTGTGTGTTTGTTTGAAGCGTCAGGAGAATAGTTCCCTCGGACGAAAGCAATATACATAAAGTTTTATCGTCTACCACTTTGTCCGGAATGTATTCTGCCACAATAATCATCACTTGTCGTGTGTTCCACCGCCGTGGATTACTCGGCGAATGTGGCAATCGAATATACACAAATAGCGCCGGCAAGACTACAACGAATTCATGGCGCGATAAATATCCGCAGCTTTGAATCGCGGCCGCTGCAGTGCTGCACTTGCTCCATTCCGCTGCTCCCAAATATACCACCCATTACTTGCAATACTTTGCTGTATCATCAGCATTAGCACCACAGCGACGCAGCGGACTCACTTCGTCCTAAAACTATCCATGTGTTCTTCAATAAGGATCATGCTCTTTTATTAAAATCAGTATAACACATTGGCCCAAATGCCAAGGGTTCGTTCAAAAATTAATGTACGGAGCATAGGCACAGAATAGTTACATACAGAAGCGACACTCCGTGTCGGCACCTTTCATGTTCACCTCTTCAGACCTTGAAGCATTGTGTAGACCTTTAAATTTGTGCTCTTCCCCTATCTCTCTCAGATGTGACGAAACTTTCCGATTTTAAACAATGGGCCCTTTAAATTTGCGCACATTATCCATCTCTCTCTAATTTTCGTTTCTCTGTCTTACTGTTGCTTCTATACATATAAACCTATCCTGTGGTATTATAATACATTAGGTACTCTAGACTGAGCACGATCATGTAACTGTGATTTTAGAAGTTTTTGAACGTTTCTAGTTACGTATTTTGATTTTGTCAAACAATATAACAACCTTACTTTTAAATTTCAGTATAAATTTTACAATTTCTAGTAAGCGAATAATATGTGTGTTATCTGCATTTTATATTATGTACATTATTTTTTCTCTAGTTAAACTGTTACGCCGTGTTCTGTTGTCCCAATAAATTTGAAATCAGCCACATTAATATCCATTGTATTTGTATTAATAATTTATAATAACAGATTAACAGCTAGTGCATCTTGACAGCTTACAGATACCTTGCTTATCCTACTAGTTTTATAGGGTACGAGAATAAACTCTAGAGTATGCCCGCACATAGGGGAAACTCTCAAAATATACTCTTTGGTATTTGAACGTTTATAGTGTATACTCAGTACCCAGAGTAAGGTTTTTGAACGCAACTCAAAGTCTAGGTTTTTCGCAAAAAGGCGAAAGAAAAGTAAAAGGTCCCATTACATCCGAGTTACCTCGCGAGGACGACAGGTCAATCTCTTCTCTACAAGCATGGGTTTTAAATTTCGAAAATAATAATAAATAAATCTGGAGAATAAAGATCTCTCATATATTGACACACTCCTAGACATTATAAAGATTTGCTTGTAGCAGAAATGTCAAGAACAATTTTTTTACTGAAATATATTACCTTAAAGAAGGTAACAGTTTATGCTGCCGAAACGTCGGGTTTAACAAATAAATAATTACAGAACTAAAACCAAAAAAGGTGTTTTACTTAATTTGTTGTTGTTTTAAACTTCATAGGTACACAATTTCTCTAGTCATGGTGAACATTGTTTATTCATTGCAAATAAAAAATTTCTATATTTTTGTGAATTATAATAAATTTTAGATTTATAGAATGAATATGAATTACTAAGAAAGTATTTCGAAGTATACTCATTGGTCAAATTTTAACGTTATACAGGGTATTTGGCGGAAGGCCGGCACTTAAAATATTTCGTTTATTATGAGAGATACAGAAAAATATTACGGAACAAAATTAAACTAGTCAAAGGGGCTCATAAAATATAGTATAGTATTATAGAAACACCCAGCTGTAGAATCGTGGATCTGCCAGTAGTAGAATCACTGAACCACTCAGTGCGTGAATGTAGAGTGACTATAACAACCCCTGGCATTCTAGCGGCCAACTCCGGCTGAACAAATAGGTGTAAAGACTCGCTGAACTCCCAATCACCCGTTCGCCTGTTCTTTGATACAACTTCCCCCATAAATTGTCGTTAGCGGGCGCCTCGCAATTAAATATGATTTGTTCTGGCTCAT
Organism: Stenolophus ochropezus; assembly: GCA_035578165.1. Taxonomy (NCBI): domain Eukaryota; kingdom Metazoa; phylum Arthropoda; class Insecta; order Coleoptera; family Carabidae; genus Stenolophus; species Stenolophus ochropezus. The sequence continues at coordinate 341,925 of JAQOWZ010000028.1, read as the reverse complement.
TTGCCGGCTGTGCAGTCGATGCTGTACACAGATGACGAATGGCCCCGGACAAAGCGCGATTGTTAACTGCTCCGCCGAATCATTATGCAAAGACGCTAAATCTTAAATCAAATGGAGTTCGAAGCGGTAGCCCGCTTTTGCCTTTTGTTTAGATCGCAACGGGTTATGCGACCATGCTAATTAATACCGTCTTAAGATGGATTTATAGGATTTGGATTCGAGTTAGGGGAGTTTATGGAACTTCCAAATGGGGATGCGTATGATTGCCATGATTGTAAAAATGGATTTTAAGATGGATTCATAATTTGCACATTTGAAGTTTCATTATAGTTATTTAAATGTAAGTATATAATAACCTTCGACAAAGAGCTTGTAGGATCGACGTATAAAGCTCATTTTTTCATACATTTCGGTCCCTCACTGGAATCATAATTCTCATATTTAAAGTTTCTTCGGACATTATAGATTTTTAAGCTACAAGATACGTAATTTTCGGGGAAGAGGTTGTGGAGCTGAAGTTCATGTTTCTATACGAGAATAGTTACAGTACTTAGATTCCCAGTCGCTTATTATATTTTTCTTGCTACTGTTTGCAATTGATATTTATTTGTAACTTTTTGTAGTTAACATTGCCTGTTGTTAGAGAACCAAATGTATAATTACTCTATTATAATCTATTTTTTATAAGGATGTAGTGTGGCGAAGATAGGAGCAATTTGACCTTGATTCTTTATTATATTATACCCCAATATTACCCAATCAAAAAACAAATTCAATCTACTCCTATTGTATCCACACTTCGTCCTTATAAAAAGTTGAATATAATGTTAAAATGAATTGTTTTTCTTTTCATACAATTTCCTTTAATACATTTTTTTCGATTGGACGAAAACTGACATCTTTCCGATGTGTTTTCGAATCGAATAGTGTATCATTACAGTATTTTGAGTGTAGTAAGTAATTAAGATATTTCAGAAAAAACATTCAGATCTTCATGAAAACATCACTTCCGGTTGCACGATTTACAACAAAATCTAATCAGATCTAATCCAGAGTATCAGAATATTATAACGAAAATATAAACTTTTTTTATTCACTTTTTTTAATCATTGTTACAACATCCACCCATCCATCCATCCAGTCACATATACACATCGTAAAAATATTAAAATCGTGTTCTAAGGACTTCAAAACATACCTATCCTTTGAATACTCACATCCAATTTTTAGTATAATTCCAATACCTCTCTTACTGAGTGACGAGAGGTAAAAAAGGTATCGTTGGGACTTTTATTCGTCAATCAATAAACAAGTAAGAAAGTGAGAAATGATTTAGGGAGACGTGAGAATAATATATGACAATTTTTCTCGGATTTGATTTGTAGTTAATTTAGTCGAAGATAACAACAACAATTTGGAAAACCTATTCGTAAAAGGAATACTCGTACATCATGTCATTGATAAAGACGATAAAGAAGTAAAGTGTTGAAATTTGAATCAATTGGAGACATTGCATCATGTTATTCGACTGTGCTACTTAAGTACATAGTTCAGCAGTCGTTAAACATTAAAGAGGAGACATATGTCTTGTATCTTGTGCTACATGAAGATCCATTCGCCACAACAATACATAAGGTCAATTCAAGGATAAAGAAGTAAAGAGTCGAGAAGAGAGACGGGTGACTGTTGTCCCCGCGTTTGATTTGAATTGTAATTAAACCCTTAGGTCGGGGAGGTGCGAAAACGATAAGCCGGCGTCCCGGCTGGTATATACTAATGAGTTCCCGTAAACGTCGGTGAGTCTTGAGTCATGACGCTATTTAAACAATTTGTGACTCGAAATAACATTAAAATCTGTCTCCGGAAAAACGTAAATCAGGCTTACGGCGGAGCGGCAACGTCGCGCGCGGCCATCATACTTGGCAACGTTGTAATTGCCTCAGGATTTCAATTAACTGCAGCTACAAATCAAACAGCTTTAGCGAGGTGTGGTTGTGTGGGCCTAATCGCCGCCGCTATTTTCTCCATCCTTTAAAATATCATCCCCGAACTGCTGACTAACAGCGCCCGTAATTGGATGAATAAAGACGCTGATGAATGTCGGAATGAGCCAGATAAGAGACACCAATAATATTATTACTCCCCGCGCCCGCTCAGTCTGAGTGCACCAGCAAATTAAAACTAAATTCAGATTAAACTAATTTGCCTAATTTCATTTCTTGAAACCACCATATCTATAACTTCTTTTAACTGGATCAAGAAGCAACGCTTTCTTTTCTTTTTCTTCTAGAATTTAACGATTGTTCCACTACTTAAGTCATATACACTTGGGCGCAGCGAGAAAAGAGCCAGGGGTTTTACGGAGTTGTAAAAAAAAATTATATAATTTCACAAATATTGGAATTGATGATGATGATGATGATGATTTAATTATTCAATAATTGTTAATAGATAACTGATACTTGATACAACATAGATTAATTAAATAATCTATCTATTTAAATTGCACAAGAAACCTACTTCTAGAACTTAACATTAAATTCTCATTGCCTCACATGCATTTTCAATAATCTTAATGTTAGTTCAATAACTTAATATTCTTTCAATAATCTTACTATAAATAGGGATCTACGAGAATATTTTAAACAAATCTGTAGTTATTATGATACTTTTGAAAATAAGAAAATTAAATTAGGCAAAAGTCAATCTGTAAAGCCAAATTTACCCTATTGAATAAGAATATATAACATTGGAAGATTGGTGAAATCGGAAATAAGATAAAATATGAACTATCAAAAAATACGTGACCCCTGAAATATATGATTTTAAATTAGATGTTGAACAAAATCAAAGATCAATAAAAATTAACTCAATGAGTATACTCCTATTCATTAAAAGGGGCATTATTGAAAATTACAATATAATGTAGGCTTACTTATAAAATAAAGAAAAAAATAAACGATGTTCTGAAAACTACAAAAAAAATATTCGGGTTCAAAAAAGGCCAACTCTCCTCTATTAGACGTGAGACGGACCAAGTCTGTAAGGGAGATGAACTGATAACTGATTAACAGATTGTTGTCATTTGTCAAATGTGATACACTTTTCGTGTAAACAGCAACAAAAAATTACACATTTTATCCAATCATCCTCCTTTATAGTTTTTTTTTTTTAATAATTTTCTTGCATCACGCATATTCGTTTTCATAATCTTCAGCTTTTTCATTATCATCACCCTCTGATTAACCATTTAAAAACAGTTCTTCAGAACTCATGGAATAGAAACTAGATCTTCTACCTTTCTATGTGCGAATATTTTTTTTCCTGTTTATCGGTTGAGTTATCCTTTTTAACAATAAAAATTTTCTGGTCCATCTCTCCTCAGTACAGGTATTCCACCTGTCCTCAGAGCAGAGGTTAAATGGACACTAAATTACTTATGACTGTGTACAAATAGAACCACATTTTTAGGTTACGTTAAGTCTTAAGCATATGTTTATAAAGTATGTACATAAATAATTAGTTTAAACCTACTAAAGTAGTAATAAACTAATTATGTATATGAGGTACATTTTTTTTGGCAATTTTTAAATAAATCTTGGATTATTCAGTGTTGTCTGCATTAATTTTCAAGCGGTCACTTCACTGTCTCTAACCAACAAGTTTAACATTCCCTATGAGAGAAATCACTCTAATGTACTTTTAAGACTAAAAGTGTTTATTATTCGGAAAATTGTAAATATTTTTATTTTTATGTGTATAGTAGATTAATACACCCTACAATGGGTATCAGCGTTTGATATATTTATAATGAAAATATTATAATAGCAAAAAGTAGCAAAAATAATTAGTATTCAACGCATAGCAAAGGGAATAAAACACAAATAATGTTCGAAAAAAGGATTAACAGAACAGGCCTTCACAAAACAAATTTTATTTGAAATGAAAAACATATTTACAAATACAATGTCGGTACTAATTAATCATATATGCAGTCTACTGACATATTTAATTATGTTTGATTGATTCAATATTATAATTTTTCTATAAAACATAAATTAATTTATTTTTATATCAAACAAACGTCAAAATAATTTAAAATGAAAATATTTTAATATTAATGAAATTACGAACTACATAAATCAATAATATCGTATGTAAGGTATACATTTGTTTATTAAAATAATGCATTGTGAGTGATATATTATTTATAGAGTAAAAATAATATATTATATTTTACATTAGGTTTTGAATACATTATTCAATATTATAATACAAATATCCATACACTTAAAATATACTGACTCATAAATACATACATTAAAGCTTTTAAATTATATATATATATATATATATATATATATATATATATATATATATATATATTTCATTTTGTAAAAATACAGTCTTAATTTACAGTTGTAAAAAGTAACTCGTTTATAAACTCTTTATTTAATACTCGTTTGTAAAGTGATCATAATCACACTTGTTATTTAATATACTTTTAAAGCACTAGTGTCGTTAAAAACACTTTACGTCGTGTTCTAACGGTCACACGTGCTTTAAAGACTAATTATTCATAATATTTACATTAATTTTTATCTACAGTTATTACATTACCAAATATCTTAAAATAAACCATTCGTTTTTTCCTTTGGGCTTCCCATCCTTCAAAAGTATTTTGTTGCAAATCTTTTTCATTATCTTCAAATTCTTGTTTAGATATTTTATGATTTGAAGAAGTATTATTTGTGTTATTTCTTACATCTATATCATATTTATATTGTGTATTATTTTGATCCATATTTTCGTCGTCTTTAAAAATTATATCAGGTATTGCAGTAAGAAAATTATTTTCTGGATTTTCTTGTTCTATTATACTACTTCTTGTAACATTTTCGGGGTCGTCTATTTTAGTTTTTTCAATTTTAAAATAGGTGTTTTTCTGTGATGAACTTTCAGTTTTCATGGTAACGTAGTCGTCGAAATCATCAAAGAAATTTGATGGTAACTCATCATTTTTTTTTGAGACATTGAAATGATTTGACCATTGTTCTAGAACCATACTACTTCCTCCATTGTAAGCAAAGTTTGGTGAAGATGGTTTGTATGATTGGCAGTATTTTACCAGTGATTCATGAGCAGAACATGTTCCAAATTTGATAGCCATATTTACCATAACAGTAACTGGTAAGGGGCAAGGACAATTTGAACATAAATTTTGGTTTTTGGGGTCTAAAACTTTTGAGTTAAATGTCATCATATTAGAAAACATGTCTCCAAGACCATTTTTAATTGTAATCCAGCCTAATTCTTTACAAGAACAAGGTAATTTATTATTAGTTACATGTAAAATACTGTGTACATTTTGATATGCAACGAAATCACAATGTAAACCACCTATATCTGCATGGGTAATGTCGTTGTTTTTAAAGGTATAAGTGAACAATAAATTTCCAAAACTGATAAGTGCGTTTTCAAGTAAACCAGGACCAATTCCTTGAAAAGCGCTTGTTTTTAGTGATTCGAATTTGTTATTTTCGATAGTCACATGTTGAGAGAGCAGATTAAAAGCAAAAGATTGTACTTTTTTAATGTTGTTGTTTATAAAATAAAAATAAAATGAAGTACTATCAAATGCATTCAGAGGTAATACACCAAATGTTGAATTGAAAATATTTATTTCCGGACTTTTGATTCTGAATGATTTGTAGTCTAATTTATCAAAAGTGCTATTACTTATATTAAAACTGTTTTCTTTGCCTATTTCTACATTAATAGATAAAGGACCCATTTGCTGGACAGTTACATTTTCCCACTTAAAAATTTTAAAATCAGTCAAATCATAAAATGCATCTTTTTCTATTGAACCAATACCAACATTTGTAAACACCAATTTTTCTAAAGGTCTAGTATTGACTGCACACCTATAAGCACTAGCCAATGGGTTCTTCATTTGTTTGAAGGTTTTTTCAGGGATATAAGGCATTGACATGACATTTTCTAACCTCACTTCTTCGGGCATTTGAGCAACATCACTGTGTAAAAGTTTTGTGAAGTTGAATACGCCAACATTTTGTAGATATAACGATTCCACTTGTCTTCCGACTCCTGTACAAGTTAGGTCTATTTCAACGGAAGAACAGTTGACGATTTTCAGATGTTTGATTTCCGCTGGTGCGTTGAAATTCCAAAGAACTATTTCCTGAAATTTATTTTATATTAACATATGTTTCCTATGGTTTGTCTCAATATTTTGACACAATATAATGAAACAATATTAAAATTTTTTTTTTATTTTTTAGAAGTAATATCACAAGGCCTAAATTTTATCGATAAACTTTTATTATGTACGCCTTTTTTTGCTCAATATTGGTTAAAAAGTAGTTGTGTTGGAATTTATACTCGTAAATTATTTTATTCCATTTACTTGTTATTGTCAAAACACATTTGAAAAGAATTGACAACTCACATTTGTGACAAAGAAATGTTTTATTGTTTCACATTATTATGAAAATACCTAAAATACTATTTAATTTAAGGGGGGATAAAAATGCTAAAAATTGAGATTTTGAATAAAGTTATTAATAAATATTGTTAGTCCCGATGAATAATATTATTGATAAAATTTAATTAACTAAATATTTGTACGATTTATATTTAAAATATGTCGAGATTTTATTACATTGTTTAACTTTGGAAATCTCGATAACAGGACCATAATAGGAATTAAAAATATTTTATATTGGCAATTTTGACGTTAGTAGGTACTAATAAAATGAGTTATTACAGGGCATGTAACCGAAAAAAATACTGATTAACGGTTAACCCATATCAAGAACGTTATAAAAATAAGGTTTTGGTTCGATAACAGGTTTTTAAAAATTGGAAACCGGTTTTAACCGGTTAATATATCGGTTAATAAAAAAAATAAAGTAAATAAATAAATAAAAAATAAGAATATTGACAAAAATTCCTATACTACATTCAGAGAAATGTAGGTAAGTCATTTTTTAATTGTAAACTTGATGCCTAAATCTAACAAAAAGACTACCTATTTTTTGACACTCCAATAAAATGTAAATTATAGAAACTGTCATGATTTATAGAGTCATAATGAAATACAAATATAACAGATGTTAAATGATGTTATCAAAATAAAGGTTAATGTTCGCTAAAACCAGTTTTTTTTGGTTAACGGTTACCGGTATTTTAAGCCTTAAAAATATCGGTTAAAATTACGGTTAAAGTTCGTAAATCTTGTTCAAAACATCAGTTACCAGTTATTATTAATTAGTTTTTTAACCGGTTATACATGTCCTGGTGTTGAAAAATGTTGTGTATCAATGTCACAACATTTCCATAAGGAACAGAGTCCCAAGTACTTAAGGTACTTGTCTCTTTACAAGTTTTACTTGTATTTTTGTAGTTTAAGTTGTCAGCTTACAGCCATTGCAAGGAACAACTTATAGTTCCGTATAACTCGAAAATAGCGATAATTTAATTTGATTTTAGATTGATAAAATTGGGATTTGAACCTCACATTTCACACTCTGCTCAATTCGAATCGGAGCGCGTTAACTACAGAGAGATAATGTTTGGTATATATGATACCAAAGCCAGTCTACTAAAGGTTGAGACATGAGACATATTAAAAATCTGGTGTTTTTATGAATATATTATAATTTTTATACTTACAATTCCGATTCCGTTTTGACAAGCATATTCAATCTCGTATCTGATGGGGGCTGGTTGAACCTTATTACATTTCCACCCAGCCCGATCGCACCCCGGAAAGTTAATCTTAACAGCACTTATTCTCGTGGTAGCACATAGGAACAATATAACCCAACCCAATTCGGACCTAACCATTTTAACTTGTGTAAACAGATGCGAAGAGAAGAATGAAATTATATCAAGAGCGCGCTGATATATAAACAGAAACATAAGATACGGGGAATTACTACCGACACAGATTTAATAGGAAACGGGAATTTACAGCTTATCGTATTTGAGTTTCTTATCGGGCTGGTTTTATTTTGTTTAAATATATTTCGAATGCAAATAAATAATAAAACTGTAGTAATTATTATTATTGCTCCTTTTACCCAAATATGAGAAAGTTTTCTTAAATATATAAGTTTCTTAGTACTCATAACTACTTGTTTCTTAAATTCTAACAATAAAAAACAACAGTGACTCAGTTGTTTGCTTCGCTTCTTATTATAATAAATAAATCGTTGTTTTCCAATAATTCTGAATCCCTTAGAATCTATAGGTTTTCTACAAAGGATGACAATAAGTACAATTGTAATCACGAATTTTTATTTTTATATATTTAATATCAATGGTTAAAAGGTGTTGGATAAAATGTTGTATGGCACACGTGTGTTAATTAGCTAAGTCACTTGAGAAAAATACCCTACTTCGCCTAAAAGACCTCGTGATCAAAACATTTCTCACGTGACTTATTTACATTTTAACACAATTATACAATAAATAACTATTAATTTAGACGGTATAGTTAATTTGTGAATCTATACTTTTATTGAGTTAATGATTCAAACAATATTTGGATTTGGAGACTAGAGTTTCTTTAAAAAGTGACAATTTTCGCTATTCTTGAACTTTTTTGCAAGACATTTTCTTATTCTTGCTTTGTATTTTTGCAAGACTAAGATAAGAACAAGAAAATTACAATACTCTCTTGAAGCACTAATCACAATTTAACAATCTCCAAGGTACAATGTGACCAGCAATACACGAGTGTGTTTAAAACCATGTGGCTACATATAAACCAGCAAGAATATATATAGTTGGATTCAGCTCATATAGGAGTGACGTCATATCAAGTGATACGTAGTTGGGAATTATGTAGACAGTACTATACCAATAAAATGCAACAAATTACGTTTTCAGTCTTCTAGGAATCTTGTATTTTATAAGAAGAAGAATAAATGCATATTAGTTTTGTATCCGGATGAAAATGTTCCATCCGTGTGTATAGGTTGGTGTGTGTTAATAAATAAACGTAACGACCGAACGTAATTCTCAAATATAAGTGAGACTGAGAGAATTACGGGGCGGGGGCGCGAGGGGCGAAGAAGAATGCGCTGTGCCGGTCATATTTTCCACGGGGCTGGAACTGATGTCTTTAATCGGAGAGCCGGCGTCACAAATCAACCAAAGGTTTGACAGTGTCATTAAGAACTGGCTTGTATGTCGGCCATACTTCATGCGCTACCGTATATTACTGCAAGCTACAGCAGACGCCTTCGGACACGGTCGTTTCGTCCGAAAACAAACACCAACTTACAGGGAAACTGAAAAGGAAGTGGCCTTATTTTGCTTTAATCCTTCGGTAGTGGCTCAAATTTCTATTACACGAGAGGTGGCATCGGGTCTAAGAGACCCATATCAAAAATAATATTACCGGGATATTTTTTTTACAAAGTAATATAGTATGGTATGGTGAGTTCAACCTTCTATTGTATAAAGGCGAATATTTTATATAAGAAAATGAAACAAATAAAATTTTAACTCTTAAAGTATAACACAAGAAAGAAATGTGCACTATTTACATATCAAGTGTAGGAACGTCATGTTCCCGGATGAGTATTTTGTGGCGTGAGCTTGCGAATCTGGGAAAAAAATTCACGGAAGAGGTTTGTACAATATTTTTTGGACGAAAATCATAAAATCAATAATGTTCTTTTTATTTTTGTACAAATATTTTTCATTATTATATACATACACTATTTTGTTGTTATGTGTTTCAATACTGCCAAGTGCTGTCAACCTGTCAACATGGCAACATGTCAAATGCATTCAATTAATTTTTTCTAAATTAAATTTCATTCAATATTTCACTGTTTTCTTTTAATATTATTATGTAAAAGGTTGTTTAGACAATCATACTTCATTATTATAAATACAGTTTTTTAATAAATGCTTTAGAAGTCGGAGTGTTTTTTATAAAATTTCCCGCACGATAAACTGGGGAAGACATAGGAAATTGAGATTCCCGACGTTGCTTAGATAACGAAAACCAACAGATTTTATTGTAAGAGTACAAAAAAAAAACTATGAATAAAATTGTTGTTGCACTTGGTGTAGGTCTGTCAGAAATTTTATAATCCAAAAAACAAATGTCAAATTCGTTCCATATGTTTCATTTATATAATACGTTCCTTAACTCAACCAAAAAAAAAACAGTATCTTGATTCTGGGAAACCATGGTTCCCGAAAATTTTTACTTATTTCGAGACACTTTGACTCGTTTGTCTTTGAATCATGACATTTTAAAATTGACATAACTTAACAAACATATACATGAATAAAATAGACGATAACGTTGAATATGATAGAGGAATTGAACAATTTATTACAATTAATGCATTAATGTTTTTATAGCTACTTACATTATTTTATTAGGACTTAAATATCTTACTGTTCTTTTGCTATTAGATGACAGTAGGTAGTGAGGTTATAAAACCAGGAAAAGCAAGAATATTTCTTGGTTACGTGGTGTGACTTTTTACCAAATTTTTTCAGGGACCGCGTTCCGAATAGAAACCGGTAAATAAATTTCAGGACTTATAGAACTTTGAATCACAATCCTGGTTGAATCAGTTGCATTACGGAACATACTATAAATGAGACAAACAAATACATTGCTGTCAATCAAATATCAAGTCGTAACCATAGGTATGATGAATCCCTATATTTCACGTTAAAAAAACTTTTGTTTAGCTGACGAAACCTAGGTTTGTTTCACCTCGCCGGCCGAATCAGCAGAGGTTGGAACGTTTGGCTCGACAGCCAGATGATTTGGGGGTGATGGACGAGGGAAATCTGCGCGAGTTTGGGCGCTCGCCGCGGGCCGTCGCGACGCCTGATAAGTGGCGTCAATATTAAACATGATTTCTTGTTTCTTACCAGCAATATTGCCCGCACTAAATCACGCCAATGGACTCAGCGCGTGGCACGGATTTATCAACCCTCCCCCCTCCTCATGCAAACGTGGGGGGGGGGGGGTTGCATACGCTTCCTATCTTAGGAACTTCCCTATACTTCCAAAAAGTGCAAATTACTTTCTTATTCTCAGTACATTCTACAAGCATTAGTAGTATTGATATTATTCAAGAAATTTCAATATGAATCAGTATTTATTAAAAAAATAATAATAAAAACTGAACATTAAGGTTGAACTAATATAATTATCTGCAATTTAATATTTCGGAGAAGCAATATGTGACGTCAGCATAGTAGGGTCACGGTCATACAAAAAGACAGGTATACTGTATTTCCCGCTGTTGATCCCCACGTCATCAATTGTAACGGGGGATTGATGATCTTGATTGATCTCGTCTAGTGAAATCGTGTGATTTCCGAAGTAACTAAATGAAAAAATTACAAATAATATATACAAATATAATATTAGATGACACGTATGAAAAGAGTTTTTGAGTAAACTAACGAAACTACCAACACACAATGAAGCACATATTGTCGACGCCAGAATCACTTTAATAAATGACAGAAATGACATTAATGATATATTTAAATTTTTTATATGTCTGTCCGTGTGGGTGGTTGGATGGATGGATGGATGGATATTGTCGTAACGATTAATTACATACCAGTGAATAAAAAAATGTTGAAATTTTGGATATAACATTCTGACACCCTAGATTAGATCTGATTAGATTGTGGTGTTAATCGTACCGGAAATGGAAATAAATGTTTTATATTTGATAGAAAAAAATATTATAAACATAAATATACTCATATATTAATATATTAATAAAAACTGTAAAGAGGACAAGCGAGAGGTTATGTGCTGGACACATCAGATTTTTAATAATCATGTTCTCGTAAATTACAAATAATGAATCGGTTTAAAAAAAATACTAGTTTTTCATTTTTTTTTCTCTAGTATCATTAGGTTATGTAAAAATGAAAATTTTACATCTACAGAAAATAAACCCCATATCTCTTGGTATATTTAATTTACGTCTAGAAATTTACCAGTTGATAATAATTTCCGTTTTCCGCCCGAATTTTTTGATACTATAATCTATTCTACTAAAAAGATTATAAAATTAAAAATTACTATTGTATGTTTGTATACTTTGCAGAATTTTTACAAGGCCGTAAAAATATTTAAATTACACTATTATTATTATTCTTAGTACCTTATCTAGAAATAATATTTGTTATGCTTTCTTCTTACTGTATATATGTCCTTAGAATTATACTGGGATAAAATTTGAATTTTTCTTTTTTTTGAAATATGACAGTTTCATGACTTTTACAACTATGCCCTATGTCCAGTTCTAAAAAAACGGGATAATACATTGCTGTCAATCACTTTAAATGTAACTATGGTAATGACATACGCCTATGTCCACTGATAAAAAAACTCTCGATATTTGTTTTTCTATAGTGAATTTGAAAGCTGTAAAAGTTTTAATAAAATTGAATAGTTAGGTATATTGGGGCAATACTTCATTTGATATTAAGTGCCTTTTTATAAAAAAAACAAAATCATGATCGATTCATAAGCGCTGAAGAGCCAAGAACAGCGATTTGTATCTAATAATTTAAATGTGAAAATCTGTCCCATCTTTCAAACCGTATGGGCAATAAATAATATTTTTTACTTGTCATTTTGCAATCCGTAACACAATTGGCACCGGTTCAAGGGTCGTAAGCTCCATGACGTGACCTCCAAGTGACCTGACGTCATCGCGACCTTCAAATGTTCTGCCATAAATATGGGAATTAATCTGTCAATAGGGGATATCATCGGCGATTTTTATTAGAAGAGTCATAATTCTTTCAGGACAGAACGAATTAATTTCAAGTCATATTGATGTAAATAAATATATCATTTCATAGACTTGTTTCTATGGCTACGGATAATCTTGTCGTTCTATACATCACTGGATTTACCAGTCCTTCTATATGATGAATCTCGACAAGATTGCAATGTTCAACAATGACGAAACGTAATATTTTGCATAATTGTAAATTTTTATACTTTGCGTTAAAAATTGCTCTATTGTTATATCGAAAACGGTTTAATAATATCGGATATTGTCAGCATTTTTTTTTTGTAAAATTGATACTTCCAATTATTGCGCACCACACGGTAAATGTGAAATTGATAACCTCAAATATTTTAAAATGTCTTTTAATACAATATGGAATTATTACAAATATGAGAACCAAATGAACAAAGATTATATTAAAATTTTTTGCAATTTTAATTTTTGAAACTTTTATAAAATAAGTGTTGCAAAGTATTGTGTATATATAGCTATCAAAAAAATTAAACCGGAAAAGCACATTGTGCAACATGTACAGAAATTCGCCTATTTCCCACGAGGTTTGAAAATTTCGGTACGAACGAAGTCGGGAAATAGGTGATTCTGCACGAGTGACACACTATAATTTTTCTACAACCACAGAGCTAAACGTTACAGCTATTGACATAAAGAACAATATGGTAGAGATAACCTCACAAAGAGTACCTTCACTCATTGGTATTTACTGTGATTGTGGAAAATACGCAAGTTTGAAGCTATACAAAGTGTGAGAAAAGTCCGACTTTACATAGTGGTCGTAGAAAAAATAATTTTATATATTTGGAATATGTAACTTTCACTTATTTATATTTTTGAATGAACCATTTTTTATTTCCTAATTATTATTTAGCATGTCATAAAAGTACATATTTTTCTTTTTAGAAGATGGTCTTAAAAGTCGAAATGCATATTGAAATTTAATTCCAATAGTTTTCAACTATCCCAATATCTTTTTATTGATAAAGACGACATATTAATAATTAGATGTGTATATACAAAAGTAGATGTAGCTGTTTATATAATGTTAGCAGCTGTGGGAGTTATAATAAAAAATGGAGCAGTTTATAAGCAACAAATGAGAATTTAGTAGAGATAATAAAATCCAGGGATACTTAATCAAGAATGTCGGCGCTTCGCTTCTAAACTTTGTACTTCTCAAACCCTACAACTTATTATCGCCTTCAATCACTAATCTTCTTTTTTCGATGTTTCCAAATAATAACTGTCAGTGTCTGAAGATAATTAATGTCTTTCAACACCGATTCAAACTGCGAGCAACAGCAGCCCAACTTTGCAACACTAATTAAAAATTTGATTAGCCATTACATGACGGCTGATGGCTTTACGCTCAAAATCTTTCCACACTTCTTTCGTGTTTCAACGAATAAACTTCAATATTACATGACTCCAGATAATTACAAGATCAGTATTGTCCTTCCTGTTAAGTGTGGTCCTAGAATCAGGATTCGAATCCTGACATTGATTTCAGGGATTTTTACCAAAAGTAAGAGACAAGGGCAGATAATTATTAACACATATAAGACAATATATTGAACTATACTAGAATGTTTTATAAATCATTAGCATCCTTTGGTCTTAATACCTGTTTTACACACTAGGTTGTTACTTAATTATTTTTTTTACTTATGATATGAGGTTGACAACGTATCATTGTTAAATTTCTTTCATTTTTATGGTATTTGGTGCTTTATAATTAAGCTGTTCAATCCAGAGATTTAGTCTTTTCCAGTCTTCTTATTTACGTAGAATTATCTAACAAATTTAGTGCTAAATTGTTAACATGATTATACATTATATCTTATCATTTCGTTAATAAAATTTTATTTAATGTCGCGAAAACCAGCAAATTGTTAAAGTATTAAAGCATAATAAATTAAATAGAGTAGGTCATGGTTACACTTGTTCATTATCGTCCATAATTCCTTTAATATTGACATTCGAACAAGAGTGTATGAAATATTTTTTCACGACTTTTTTAGAGTTAAGTAAATATCGATGCGCTGATGTCAAAACCTATAATCCTATTACGCCTTTTCGATTTTATTCTGTCACTTTATTATTCAACTTATATTTATTTTCAAAACCTACAACCCCATACCAAAATTGAATAGAATTAAAACAAACCGAAAAACAGTATTAAATCAAAAATCGTGTTGACAAACGCGAAATATCCCAAAAATACTCATATTTGTGTCCAAAATTTTGATTTTGGGAAGTAGCACCCATAGATAGATCTCGAAGCACTGATTTCAAATTTTCAAACGGAATTTAATTATCTTGTTTCGTTCTTGAGATATTTACTGTCAAAGTTACACCCCAAAAAAGTGTCTTTTCGGGCTGTATCTCTAAAGTGGGTAGAGTTATGACCTCAACGATTATACCATTCGATTCTACGGAAAAAGTTACATAAAGAAATGTTTTCTCCGCATATACGTTCTTTGGAACGATTGGGTGAAAAATAAGAAAATAGAAAAAACCTAAATTCTAAAATTTTTCCAATGAACTTTTTGTCTCCAAAACTTTTCATTTTCTGAACTTAAGTAGATATAGATGTGCTGATTCCAAATTTTCAAACCGAATTGAATTATCTCTTACCGTTCCCGAGATATTCGTATTCAAAGTTGAGTTTTGACAATACCTAAAAAAACAGGTTTTTTAGGTATACCCCTTTAACCGTTAGGTGTACGACTTCGGCGACCTCACCAATCGATTCTACGGGCCAAATTACATAAGTATACCAATTTTTAGATTTTTATTACAAAGGATACAATTTGTAGAAAGGAAAAACGAAAATGGCCAAAATCGAAAAAAATCGTCAGGGGTTCATCAGGCATTTTTTTCGATTTTTGGTCATTTTCAGTTTTTTCGTTGTATAAATTCTATCTGTTGAGATAAAAATCTGAAAATTGGTACACTTATGTAATTTTGCCCGTAGAATCGAATGGTGAGGTCGCCAAAGTCGTAAACCTAACCATTTAAGAGGTATACCTAAAGAACCTAATTTTTTAGGTATAAATTTGAACTCAAATATCTCGAGAACGGGAAGAGATAATTGAATTCTGTTTAAAAATTTGAAGTCAGCGCATCGAGATCTATCAATCTCCACTATTTCCCAAAATAAAAATTTTGGGTAGAAAAATGAATATTTTTGGTATATTTCGGGTTTTTTGTTTAATACTGTTGTTTGGTTTGTTTGAACTCCACACAACTTTGATACGGGGTTATAGGTTTTAAAAATAAATAAAAGTAAGATAATAAAGCGACAGAATAAAATCGAAAAGGCGTAATAGGATTGCAGGTTTTGAAAGCAGCGCATCGATATTTACTTAAGTGTAGAAAAGTCGTGAAAAAATATTTCATACACTCATGTTCGAAAATCAATATTAAAAGACTTATGGACGATAAATTTAATAGAGCAGAATGAGACATTTGCATAATCTTGATTTAAAAATGTAGCCATAGCATTATGTTAAGATAATACATGAAACGTCAAAGAATATATAATTGCTACAATTAATCAACAAACAAGTGTAAACATGACCACTTTATTAATTTTTTTATTTCAATTGGTTCTGAAAAATTTATTTTCAAAACGTCAATCAGTTTTGAAAAGTGACACTTTATACGTCAAAATTAGAAAAATAACTATTGACTTGAAATGACCTAAGGAATAAGTTGTTTAGTATGGCTATCGATGGTACCATATTCCTTTGATATTCCAACATGGGGTGTAGTTATTTATCCGGTAGGAAACATCAGGAGTGAGACAATCAGGTGGGCAAGCAGCACCTTCCATTATCCTTGCCGGCGATCCAGGACTCTGGCGCAGCTTAGCATTATATTCATATTGGGGGAACGAGGAAATAAAAATATTTCAATAGTCCGGGCGGTTTTAATCCTCTAAAGTACTCATCTGTTACGGCTCCTAAGCCGCGCGGTTTCCAAGTGATTCATGCAGCCGCCTCCGGTTAATGTCTTTTTATTACGCAGTAAGGAACACACGTGTTGTCCATGGCGCAATGCCCGCCAAACTGTTCCACCAATCCTCTTCTTCCATATGTCATCTATTCTTTATCTATAGTGCTTTATAGCGATCGCTGTAAATATAAAATCTACGAGTATGATATGCTCAGCGAAATCATCAAATGTGAATTTATATATAGTTAGGTTTTTGTAAGGTGAGATTGCTTCTTATCAAAGATCATCAATAAAATTGTAATCCATCATATTTGTAACTCATACTCACTTTGTGTATTCTTGATTACAGTTATTGGCTATTAAGCCATCATCAAAATAAATAAATTACAAAAATTAAACCACAATTTGTAATGTCCAGAAGAGATTCGTCGTCTATAAGATGCAGTGATTTAATACTTATCTGGATACCAACACTACTAAAATGTATGTTGTCATCATTTCATTGTCTTTGTCTGAAATATAGAAATACCAATGTTATCTCTCTATCACTTTTCTAAGTAACCTCGAAAAAGTATACCAAAATAGACAATCTGTGATGCGCTGTCTTTGTCTGAGGTGTACATCTATCTATAGTATTATCTCACTTGCAATCACCTTTCAACATAACATCGAAAAATGTGCTAAATTTAAAATTATGTCATTTTAATAACTTGATAAATTTAGCTTTAACACCGACGTCGTTTGTGAATGCTATTTGGTTGGGTGTACACAACAGTCCATCATTAGATTTGTTCCATAGGCCGGAACTTAATAAAAAGTCTTGTATCACTGGTATTATTTAAATAAAATAACTAAGGACCAAGTTCAACTTGGCTACAAAAAGTAATAGTAAGTAAAATTACGTTTGTTCTTGACTGGAGAAATGTTTAATGATTTCTGCCTCTCTTAGTGGCGAAGACCTAAGAGACTCAGAAATCGGTTGGAATAGAAATAAAACTCTGTTTCCTGGCTGACAACATTCATCAATGAAATAATTTAGAAACAAATGGAATTCGCATTTCTATATCATCTACCATATATTTCTCAATAAAATGATGAAATGTATCTATATATGGTGTATTGTTCTAGAAATGTAGCCATATGAGACAATTGATAAAATAACTTCAAATTTGGAGTTTGCAACAATTATCAATTTATTACAAAAAAAAACATACCTGTATCTAATTGGTCTAGAATACAATATCAGTTTAGTAGAGACTATAAATGATAGAAAAATGACTATCAACGGTCTACACATTGATTATTTCTTGACTAGTACTTGATTCCTTCCAACTAGTGCACTGTTAGTAAAGTAAGGTATCGTTACTTGATGTTCTGTTACGGTTAGATCCAAGGTTTGGTATAACGGTACAAGTAGAAGTCATTTTCGTTTGGTGAGCGAAGTAAGGAAAAGTTTGCCGGACACAAAGTTTGGGAATCTCTTGCCGACTGGTAATGCCTTTGCCGATACGTGATTCTTTTAATTTCTGCGTTAATTCTGTGTGTTTATTGTCCCCTAGACTGTATTTTATGTTTTATTTTTCTGCCGGGCGGCGATATTAGCAGCGCTTGAATGTATTTATGGCGGGATGTATTAATTCGATTTACTTGAATTTACAGATATGAACATGGAGCTTATCCTGCCGGTTATTTATCGCGTATTAAATTCCGCCAACTTTTATTCACTGGATAATCCCACTAACTACGAGGATCCATCATTTATAGATGCTACCCAACTTCCCAGCTAATTTTTCAAATCAATATTAACGGCTTCTTTATCTCAATGCAAATTATTATTATTGCCCTCTAAATAATAAATTTCCTAAATCGTTTTGCTTAAATGATTTATAATTATATCCATTGTTTATTCAAATTACTGACTCTGATATTATAGTTCTCTTTTTGTAACCAAATTGCCATCTACGTCTATTAGTATTTTTGTAAGATTTATGTAAGGGATGTAAGTATATTATAACATTCCAGGAGGTGTAAACTGCGGCAGAGCTTTAGGAGCTGAAGATCATGGTACCGTACGAAAATAGTTGTAGAAATAATATTTCGAGTCGCTTATTATATTTTTGATAGTTCACATTTATTTACTTGCAACAATTTATAGTTAAATTTTTCCGTTACTAGAAGACTGTTATTTTCTATTGTACTCCATACGACATTGTTAATGATAACCAAATAATGTTGCGAGAAACTTACGACTTACTTTGTAGATAAAATTCCCTTTCACGTTTCTTAATGACTACCTCTCTATATATAATTTGATACAATTCAATATAATTTAAGAGAATAGTATAAAGGTAAATCTTAAGTTTTAAACAAATTATTGTAAAATTTTTGTATGAGACGTCTACGTAATAGTCGTCGTCAGATCGAGTGCACAAACTTAAATAGTCGAACAGTGGTTCGTTTTTAGCTCCTGTATTTATCTCCTTCTTTAAGCCTTCTTTAACTAGAAACGATCTTTATATTTAAAGAAGGTGTTATTACCTTATAACCATATTCAGCAAACTTCTCTAAGCTTTCTTTAACAAAAGATGGTCTTTTTTTTAAACTATATTTGGCAACATATATTTCTTATTTGCAAATAATTCTCGAATGTTTACTATGTCATCAATTTATGCACAAATTATGCCATTTTTATGACTAAACAAGAGTTTAAAGACGGTTCCTGTCATCGTTAAGAAACTAACTTAAAAAAATTCTTTATTATTACTAACCTTGATATCTGAATATGAAATCTTAGTGAAGCGTCTTTAAGTTACTAAATAAAGCTTCTTTAACATTAGAAACAGGCCAGTATGTTTAAGACTTAAAGTTCTAATTTTCTAATTTTCTAATTATAAATATCTTAATTGCATGGGCAATAAAATGAATGCAAGGTACAATTACAATATTTTAAAGATGAAACGTTGACGAAGATAAAATGTGTGGAACATAAAATGAATGGAAGATAAAATGTGTGGATCATGAAATGAGCGCGAGATAAAATGTGTAAGATAACTTTTTTCGCGGATTAAAAGTGTGCATGATAAAAGGTGTGCAAGATTGAATGATTGAAAGATACAATGTCGAGCAATACAACATGTATGGAGGATAAAATGTATACACTTTTGAAACGCATTTAACCTTAAAACCTAGGTTAACATGAGTCCATAATTTGATAACTCTTGATTTAACTCCTTCTCATAAAACCTGACATAAGTATAGTTGGACAAGAGATCTCGAGTTGACGTTTAAATTATTTTATGGTTGTGGTATCTATTCAGAGTTTTTCCCTGAGTGAAAGAATTGAATGAAATGTGACCTTTATGCGTTCTGCTATAGGGTATAGAATTGTACGAAATCCATTAGAATACACTGTTTGTTCCAGGTACTTAGCTAAGCACTGGATTTGGAAATCCCAAAGTAATATTAGCATACCTTACTTAATATAGATGGATTACTGTACAACCTGGAAATAAGTAGACAGGGATGTATTTAAAATTTTAATACCATGTTTTATGAAAAATACTCTAATAATTGTCACAAGTTGTAGTAACGTTGATGTACTCTTGGTAATAAGAACATTATGTTATAGCAGTTTCGTTTTTATGCAAAAATTGTTTGCAATTCCACGAAGATAATAATTATTGCTAAGAAATTAACGGTATTAAAATTTTAAATACATCCCTGTCTAGTTATTTCTATGTCGTACAGTAATCCATTTATATTAAGTTGGGTACCTGAGCAAAACTTTGAATAGATACCACAACCATAAAACAATTTAAACGTCAGCTTGAGATCTTTTGTCGTACTATATCATATTTGACTCCCACACCCCTTCACCTATCCTAATGACCCCCTCCCTCCCCCCCTCCGCCCCATGTGCGTGGAACGGCGACCTCCCGTAGTTTACGAGGGGGCTTAGCGCCGGGCGGTACATATAGTACGCTATCTGGCGTGATCCCGATGGACCGGCCAAGTTATTTGCCAGAGTAACTCGTCCAATATCGGCCCCGGGCTGATACACGGCCCCGGGCGCCGAGATTCCGCAGGTGAGGGTTGTGTGTCCGGCTGCTTCGGCCAGCGAGGATGTTGGGTGTTGGATGTTGGATGTTGGATGTTGGATGTTGGATGTTGGATGTGTCAAGCGCTAACGGATTGGGAAAGATGGGAAGATGGGAGGTGGTTTGGGAAAGGTGATCAGCTACTAAGTGGGTAGTTGCATTGAAAACTTATGGAAATAAAATGGTACTGAAAAATTAAAATTACGAAATTTGTATCTAGCATTGATTCTAAATAAATATCAATAAGTTATATATAATAGAGAACAATGTTGATAGTTGGCTAGTAAGCTAATCAAACAATCTTCAAAAACTAACTAATGCCTATATTCATAGTCGATACTTCGCCTTGACTCATACTTGAGTACTTGTCAAATGCTGTCAAATTGTCAAATTTACAAATATTCCAAACGCAATAACTACAATTTATCCAAATCTCTACCTTGAGGTAATTATTTAGCCGAGAATTAACGAAGTTTGAACTATGAAACATGTCACGTACTAAAAGACGAGTACGACCGGAGTAATGCTTGGCGAAGTAGCTTGAGTAAGCATTGACTATGAATACAGGCATAAGATACTGCTACTGTTAAACGCGGCGAAAGACAGGAGAAAGATTCATGAACTACATGGGACTTTGTAGCTCAGTTGGTAGAGCATTCTACTAGCAATGGGAAGACCCTAGGTTCAAATTCCAGTGAATTCCATAAATTTTTCAAAAATGGAATTCTTCATTATTAATCTTTAAAGAATTAGAATCGCTAGTAACAAAGTCTTTTGCTTCAAATAGATACACAGGGTGTCTTAAATAACTTGTTAAGCATGGGGATCTCGAGAACGTCAAAAGATAGGAGGTAAGTTAAGTTAGACCAAAGTTGTCGTATTAACTTTTAACCACGTCAATAGATACGAATGAAAATATAAATTTTACAAATTTTTTCAAATGGTGCTTATAATAAGTTGTAATAATTTTGAATAGAGCTTTTTTTACTATTCAACCAACTATTTCAATAAATAAAATGAATATTAAGAAAACCATTTTTCTCTATGAAAATAATAACTTTTAAATTTCGTTTACGTTTAGAAAAGGAATCATATTCAAATATATTTTTTTTCAATCATTCTGACACAGCAACAACATTATTATAACAACATAAAACAACACATCACATCGTATTTTTCACTATTATCGAAAATCATTGTTGTTAATAATATTAGTAAAACAACTACAGATTGTTATATAACAATAAAGAATTTTTACAAGTACATACTTTTAATTTTTGTTTTAATAGCTAATTTTTGATAGACAAAAAACATTCTTTATATTTTGTTGGATCAGCAAGATTGAGCAATTTATGAAAATAATATACAACCGAAAATACAACATTTCTACAAAAAAAATGTAGTAGGACAGTCCTAGGACATTAAAAAAACAAATTTGAGATGGGGTTCAAAATTATAAATATGATAAATAAAAAAACTATTGAATAAATACTTTGCACCAGACATGTGAGTGAAACGAAAAATATAAATAGGATGACAAAACAACATCACACATTTAGGAAACAAGAGTAATGGGAATTGGAGGTATATTAAAAAACTCACTGAGATGTAGAACAAATTTTTGGAAAAAGAATCCGAAAAAAAAAACAAATCAACCCAACAACCCTAACACCAAAAGACACCAAAGACTGCTGGATTAATCACTTTACTTCTTAAAATGTACCACAAAATACCTTTTACATTTAGAAACATTATGCTACAAATAATTAAACCAACAATAAACTGCTCCACCTCACAAGTTTATTCCCGCCCGAACCAGCACGACTCGAATCGGCCTGACAAGTGACCATCGCTGGTTATTGTTGTTGATGGACGCGGCGTGCGGCGTCCAGCGTCGTATTGTCGCTAAGTAACGGCGCCGCTGGCTGTGATCTTTATTTTATTCTAAATATCCCGGCCCGGTCCCAATACGCCGCTAAATGGATTGGATCCATACGCCGGACAGCGACAATACGGGATCACTATTTCCCCGAGTTTATTGTGATGGCCCGCAGATAGGTATAGCTGCTGTACTTATGCCCCACCGCCACATAAATAAATATACTCACTTTATTTTCCCTGGAGTATGGACATACACTGCATAGCGACTTATTGCGATAATTTTCACTAATAATTGGGGCAGAATTTAAATTATATAATAATAAACTAAAACACTTAGTTATCCCATATTTTTTTTCTATTAATGTGAGCATCATTTCGTCCTTGTTTACGAAGATAAAAATGCAATTTAATGGTAGATTTTCGGTGTAATAATCGAGGATTCTAGTTCAATCGTAGTTAAAGAAATTAGTTTAACAAATCTGATGTGTCAACACATTACCACCCGCCACTGTAGTATGTATTATAATGTATTATGTATAAGTTTTTCAGTACATTCAATTTGTAGTTTTAAAATTAGTTTGTTATTGCAGTTCAGAAATTTTTTAATTCATTTTGTACCTAAAATTTCTTTCATAAAATTTGTATGACCAAAAAAAAAAAAATCAGATGTGTCCAACACAATACCTCCCGCCAATGTAGTAATACATAATATATTCTATATAAGTTATTCAATACATTTAATTTGTAGGTTTAAAATTAATTTGTTATTGTAGTTCAGAATATTTTTAAATCATTTCATACCTAAAATTCCTTTCATAAAATTTGTATAACCAAAAAAAAACAGCTATTTTTGACGTTATTAAAATCGGAACCGCGCTTACCTTCATTCATGCATACAAGTATATTCCTTACATATTTCTTCCACCTTTTTTAATTTTACAAAAGAACTACTTCATATTTACTTATTTTATCTTTTCAACTTACATCAAATTTGACATCACATATCAATTTTGTGAACATATGAATAACTCATCTGTTTTATTGAAATTCCTCAGTCTAAACGACATGTAAAATTATTATACTTTTTATATATTTTTACCTCCCATCTATCAATATATAGATAAGGGAGGTATTGTCTTCGGTCAAATTTCTCGATTGTGAGTTTTCAACATATTTTGCAATTTTTACCGTTAGTGTGTCTGTGACGATTTTTCATCCACGATAATTCTAATACGATACATGTAAAAAATATAATATTTGGTATTTAAGCGTTATATTCCAATATGGCGAATTGATTAGATTTTGACTACTATTGATTAACCGGAAATAGTACTTTACTTCAAGCTTTAAACTGTTTTTCCTAAAAAATTCCTCTAAATACCATTTTTTCGCAAATTACGTTAGTATTAAATATAAAGATTTTTTAATTTTCTACCGATCTGCATAATTACGTTTATATATAACTTCTAGCTTGATAGAATAAAATATACATGTAAAAGAAAACCTTTTGCGATGTAAATTTCTAATCAAGATTTTTGTCTATCCCTAAATTTATCTTTAAACTTTTATAAGTTTACAAACAATCCCTAACTCTTTTCCTGTTATGAAAACTGTGAAAGTTTCAAATACGTCGTACACCAGTCTCAGTCGCTAATATCACGTCTTACTTTATTATATCCTACACGTATCTACTGCTCTATAATGTGGTTCATGTAAAATTATAGCCATGTTTGTTTGTTAAACAATATAAATTGTACTTCAAAAATTGCTAACTTACCGATGAGACGATGGAAACGGAACCTGTAACAAAAAATATATGTCAATAAATTTATAGAAATATGTATATAGAAAATAGATAACTGAATAGTTAGTTTAAATTTTCAAGTGAGCGTTTTCCAAGACACTAAGAGACCAGCAACAATTTTGTTTAAAGGTAAATATTAACATACATATATACCAGATGCAATTTAGAATAGCTTTGTGCTAATCTCAGAATCAGTTTGCGTATTTTGAAAAGTCCAGCTAACTTCAAATTCAAACTGATTGTTACTTTCAGATTCCAAATCAGTTCTCTTACAATCGAAACAATTAGAGAATCGAAGTATGTATTTTGGTAACAATTTTCCTACAAATGAGTTAATACTAAGGAGTCAGAGAGATTTTTATTTACTTTCAATATTTATAAATTTATTGTTACGTACAACTGAAAATAACCTAAGGCAATTGTCTGTTATAACATTGACTGTTCACTATCATTCCTTATTTTTTTTTAACAAAAACGTGACCGGGAACTATACTACGTTACATTAATTGTTCTAAACGTAGAGGACAGGAATATTACTTACAACCAGGGTTGATCAGATTTAAATCGTGATTTAAATCAATTGATTTTTTTTTAATAAAAACCATTGATGTGATTCTTTAATTTTAAAACTAACGAATTTTGATCTTATTATTTTACGATTAAATTATTTTTTAATCTTGTTGATAAAATAACATAAATAAATATTGTTAAAATTTAATTTGCCCATAAATATTGTTGTTGTGATACACTCTCTCTTTTGCTAAAAGTTCCAATTTGTCTCGTCGTAGAATTTAGTAATGAAGGAATGTTATACCTTGTTAGATGTGCTAAACTGTTTCGATAATTCGTAATATCATTTTGTACCATCAGTTGTTTATGTGATACATAACCTTCCAGAAAAATCAGTCAGATTTGAACTCTGTCAGAAAAAAGTCTACTATTTGATCTAGAAAGATTATAGGAAGTACTTGTACTGTATAAAGAGTAGGAATGTGTCAGTAGTGGACATGGTAAATCCAACTTTGGTAGTTAGATGTGATACATGGTCCACCAGCTATGATACGTTTGAAATAATGAGTGAGTGTGCATATTAGTATTATTATTAATGAACTACACACAGGTATCCCCTCCTCCGTATCTGTATGTGAAATGTGAATAAATTCCTGTTCAAGATATAATTTGCATGCAAATTGCAATTTCCAATTTGCTTTCACAAATTATATAATAATGTCCGTTATCAAATATAAATAGCTAATCTAAATTTTGATTGAATGATTTCTATAATTTTGGTTATTGTTGATAGGAGTAGACGCGTCGGACACAATTTTCTATTAACCAATTATCAATCTGTCTCTCTTTATCACAATGAATCATCATTAATTAACAAACGCAACGCGGCTAACATAGTCGATCTCTATCATTATCTGCAATCCAAAATAACTTATAAGCAAAGTTAATATATTATTATAAAATGTTACAATCTTATGCAGCGTTAAAGTCGGTTAAGTTTTACTTAACTGACAAGTTATGTGCAATATACCTAGCTAATCAACTTTCCTAGATACCAGTCAAAAAGGTTTTGACACATAAAATTGTCTCAACCTTTACTTTGCTAGTACCATTTCTGTCCTTTTAGAATACTCATAGTTCTCTTCAAGTGCATGTCTTTGACTTTGAAATCCACATTATTTTTTTATATATTTAAAATTTTCTTGTATATTTTTAGTAACAAGAACAGTTTTCAAAACAATTCAGATATACATCCTTACAATACAAGACGAATTAATTTGCTTTGCGTTCCAAAGATTAAAAAGCGTAAATCGTTAGATTGTAAGTAAGTAAGTAAGTAATCTTTGTACTGTTCCAATATACATACCATGAGTATTTTGTAACGTGAAATATTGGATTTATCACTTCCATAGTTACGACTTAATATTTCATTGACATCAATGTATACTTGCTTGTTTCATTTAAAATGAAATGTAGGGGACGAACGAATTTTAAGAATCATATATTTGAATAGTAGAATGGTTTGCTAGATCATTCGACCTTACACATCTACATATTTTTACTGGTGATAGAAGTTTGTACCGGGGGAAATATTCAAAATTTAGATGAATTAAAAGTTCAAATTTAAAATTTTTCTCAAAATATTACAATTGCTCAAATATCATCATGTAATTCAAAAGTTTTATAGCAGATTGAGTAATGGATGGGCTTTTAAAAATTTATTGTAATTATTGTTTAATTGTTTGTTATTATATTTTCTTGTTTTGTAGCAGATTATTTTACTATTCTACCATGTTCTCTATATTATTAACGATTCTTAAACTTGTTACTTGGTGTAAACCTATCAAAAAATATTGTAACCCAAAAAGCAAATATTTAATTCGTTTCCTATGTTTCATTTCAAATGAGACAAGAAAATACAATGCTGTCAATAAAATATCAAGTCATAGTCATAGATATGACAAATCCTCATGTTTCATGTTAAAAAATATTCACTGTATATCGCTTTAGAGAAATTCTGTTGATTGTTTGTTTCACGACAATTTTAAAAATAATAAAAAAAAATGAATCGCATTAATTTTCCTAAAACTCATCTTCGTCAAACATACCCAAAAACAATACCTTCCCCTTATGTATACATCGCACAATCTTGAACAGTTTAAGAGAATAATACGCATTTTTTATATGAAATTTATTTCCCCAACGTTTCGCATTCCAACTCTTCCTGTTATAAAAATGTTTGTAAACATTGTATAGAAATCATGGCGTTACAAAGCGTCGGGCAAATTGAAGCCGACAACGTAATTATGTGGCGCATTCTGTGTAACGTCGTGAGCTTTTCACCACCAGGGTAGGGGCTCGGCTGCGGGATAGAAGAAGCAACGGACAGATAATTTGAGGTCGCAAGTGTGCCGGATGAATATTTAAAGCACTCCAGGCGGCTATGGACTAAGATGTGTGAATTGGCGACCGTGGAAGCGGGAACTTTGAATATTTTAAATTAATTAATAACATTTGTACAGCCGAATGGTTGACACGGTTGTCTTTTGATTTTGAGGGCCAGCCAGCACTGCCCATGGGCGCCGACTACATGAGACAATCAGTAATAAAGCTCTGAATTGTTATTATTTTAAAGAATTATTGTACCTCCTTCCATTTTTTAGTAATTGATTGCTACCCTAAAGTGGATGTGAGTTACACCCTTAAAAATATTACCAGTGAATTCCTCACATCAAAGTACCTATGCATACAAATTTTCAATTTTAAAATTCCCACTAGTACAGCCAAAATTATATTATATAAATATCAGCCAATAGGAAACTGTATGACTGGTAAAAATGCGCGTCTCAGCATATGCCAGGGATCCTAAGACGCTAGCACTCAGTCCCGTTCTGTGGGGCGCCGGGGAGACAACAGGCCTCTGGGCCTCTTCCCCGCCGGGTGGTTAGGCTAGACTGTCTTCCAGGACATCTCATGCCCTGAAGGTGATCTAGTTCAGCCGGCCGGGAATTGGAGCACGCTTTATCGTATGCACTAATTCTAGGTCTGCTGAAACCAGAGCACATTCTGGAGCAGATTTAGCTGCTCTGGATAGTACTTTGGTTTCAGTGAGTCAGGAATTAGAGCACTCAGAAGTGTTTGTTCTAATTCTAGGCCTGCTGAAACCAGAGCACATCCTGCAGCAGCTTTGGCTGCTCTGGATTGTGCTCTGATTTCTATGGGTCAAGAATTAGAGCACTCTAAAGTGTTTGCTCCAATTCCAGGTCTGCTGAAACCATAGCTTATTTTGGAACAATGAAGTTTTGCATTGTACTCTGGTTTTAGTGGATCAAAAATCAGATCAAGTATGTGCTGATTCATGACCAACTGAATCCAAAGCAAATTCTAAAGCTATAAATTGAGTTAATTTACTCAGCAGCAGGGCATGTAACCGGTTAATAAAAACCGGTAACCGATATTTTTAACGAAAATTGCGAACTTTAACCGTAATTTTAACCGATATTTTTCAGGCCGAAAATACCGGTAACCGTTAACCAAAAAAAAATAAACTGGTTTTAGCGAACATTAACCTTTATTTTAATATCATTTAGCGAGAAAATAATTTAATATTTTTTTTATATCTGTGTTTTCTATTTGTATTTGAACATGAGTCATGACAGTTTTTACAATTAACATTTTATTGGAGAGTCATAAATGTAGGTCTCTTTGGCCGTTAATGTTACTTAAAAAGTCCAAATAAATGCGGCCTTTGTCAACACAGGCAAGTTTAAAATTGAAAAGTGACCTGCGTTTTTCTGAATAAATTACGGGAATTTTTGTGAATATATATTAATTAAATTGTTTTTTTTAATTGTTATATTTTCTCAGATGGTAATTTTTTATTATTTTTTTAAATTATTTATTCTATAATTTTTTTTAATCAAATATTTATAATTACTTTTTTTTAATTAATGTTAATAATTTTTTAAATTGATATATTAACCGGTTTAAACCGGTTTCCAATTTTTAAAAACCGGTTTTCGAACTAAAACCTTTATTATTATAACGTTCTCTATAAGGGTTAACCGTTAACCAGTATTTATTTCGGTTACATTCCCTGTTTGTAACTAACTTTTAGTAATTTCTAATTACAGTTGAATATAAACAGTTTTTAGGTTTGTACTGTAAAATTTTTCATATACAGCTCAAATATTCCAAAAATACCAAAATTTCGGTTTTTGATTGTTTACATCCTTTAAACCCAATTTTAGGTCAGGTGTGGGTTCCTTTTTACCCATTTTAAGGTGTGACAAATTTCCAAATGTACTATACAATATGTTTAGACACTTTTCAACTCATTTTTGGGTATAAAATGCAACACATAATCGTGTTAAACTTATTTTTTTAATTATGAACACCTAAATCATTGTTAAGCACTTTAAACCCATTCCAGGGTGTGAAATAACCCAAATAAACCCATTTTTAGGTAAAATTTATTGATTTTTTTGAAAAAACCAAATTGATAATCGCCGATGCGCTGATTTCAAATTTTCAAACCGAATTTAATTATCTCTTCCCATTCCTGAGATATTTGGCCTCAAAGTTGCACCTCAAAAAAGTGTGTTTTTTGAACATATCTCTAAAATGGGTAGAGATACAGTATCAACGATTACACCAGTCGATTCTACGCGTAAAGTTACATGAAGAAATGTTTTCTCCGCATATACGATCTTTGGAACGATTTGGTGAAAAATGAGAAAAACGAAAAAACCTGAATTTCAATTTTTCGCTTGGAAACTTTTTGTCACCAAAATTTTTTATATTCTGGACATAAGTAAATACAGATGCGCTGATTCCAAATTTTCAAACCGATTTCAATTATCTTTTACCGTTCTCGAGATATTTGTGTTCAAAGTTAGACCTGAAAAAATCAGTTTTTCAGGAATAATTCTGAAATGGGTTCAGATACGACTTTGCCGACCTCACCAATCGATTCTACGAGCAAAATTACATTTTTGTACCAATTTTCAAATTTTTATTCCAATGGATACAAATTTTATAGAGGAAAAACGAAAATCGTCAAAAATCGAAAAAAATCGCAAGGGGTTCATCAGGCGATTTTTCGATTTTCGCGATTTTCGTTTTTTCGCTCTAAAAATTGTATTCATTGGAATATTAATCTGAAAATTGGTACACTTATGTAATTTTGCCCGTAGAATCGATTGGTGAAGTCGTCGAGATCGTATCTTGACCCATTTCAGGGATATTCCTGAAAAACGATTTTTTTCAGTTCCAACTTTGAACCCAAATATCTCGAGAACGGTAAGAGATAATTGAAATCGGTTTGAAAATTTGAAATCAGCGTATTTGTATTTACTTAAGCCTGAAAAATGAAAAGATTTGGAGCCAAAAAGTTCTCCAGCGAAAAACTGAAATTCCGGTTTTTTTCTTTTTTCTCATTTTACACCAAATCGTTCCAAAGAACATATATGCGAAGAAAACATTTCTTTATGTAACTTTGTGCGTAGAATTGACTGGTATAATCGTTGAGACTGTATCTCTACCCATTTTAGAGATATAGTCAAAAAACACACTTTTTTGAGATGCAACTTTGAAGCCTAATATCTCAGGAATGGGAAGAGATAATTAAATTCGGTTTGAAAATTTAGAATCAGCTCATCGACGACTATCAATTTGGACTATTTTAAAAAACCAAAATTTTTGACCGAAAATTGGGTCATTTTGGATTTTTTCGGCTGTAAAATCAAAATTTTAAGGTGCAAATCTAAATATTGTTAGTTTTCATGATTAACTATGATTGTATATTACTTGGAGATGAGAAAAGATAATAATTTTTATTTGGATATGGTTTGGAATATATTTGCGAATATAGATAACAATTATCAAAACAAAATTTCCAAATATAAGTACTTCCAGTCATCATTTCCGTTGTAGGCCAAGGTTCGTGGTCCAATTAACAACTATCAATTGTTTTACAGACATCCTTTTGTTTAGATAAAGTTCATTTGTCCTAATTATTTGTTTATTAACTGTTTCTTATATTATTATTTCCACCCTCTATATATAGGGTGGCTCAATGAAAATTATCAGCCCAATTTTTGGCCACTTAACATCAATTTTGCAAAAAACGCTCGAACACGTTATTTTTAGTATAAAGGGGGAACACCTGAATGGATTAGTTCCAATGGCATAACTTCAACCCTAAAATGGGAGTGGACTGCACAGTTTTTTTATTTTTCAAATCCGATCATTAGTTCCAGAGAAATATCGTTTAAAACAAATTTTATCAGGTGTTTAAAATTGCAATCAAGTAGGCTTAAACAAATGACAAAATCGAATATCAGTATTTTTCCCGTAACGTAGAGGGCCGAAATAATAGGATAATATACTTTTATAATCTCGTAAATAATACAGTCACAGATGTAAAAGGAATAATAAAAGTTAATACCTATATAAGACACAAACTAATAGCACTTTAAAAGTACACAACTTAAGTGTACTATTACTCAAGATCACGCCCGTTGTATTCTTCAAAATGTTCCATGTCGATTATTTTTTGTTTTCTGCTAAAATATTTTAGAAGTAACTCGTGTTTGGTATCAAATGAAAGGATTATTTGATGAGGGCTGGCGTGTAGAAATGACAAAAAAATTCCTTGTCGAATGACTTTTGTTTTCAGCTAAAATATTTCAAAAGTAAGTCGTGCTAGGTATCAAATGTAAGTACTCGACTATGTTTGGCGTGCAAAAATGTCAAAAATCATGTCAACAGGCTTTTGTTTCTGGGGAAAAGTTGTCAGAAGTACGTCGTATTTGGTATTAAATGTAAATAAAAAATGACAAATAATGGGGGTTTCCAAGATTTTTTGATTTTTTTATATGATAAAGTTTAAAACAAAATATTGGACCCATATTTTTTTATTTTTCCAAAAAGTTGATAGTATCCGAGAAAAAAATTAATAAAGTTTACGGACAATGGGTTTGACGTCATTCCCCTGACTAGAAAAAGATAGTCCATGTGCGCTATGAGATAGAACTATAAGTAGCTAAAAATCTGAAGTGAAGTTAGGCTACGAGTACCGCGTAAATTCAAGCATTGAATATAAACATAACCTGCTTTCGTGATTCATGCTTTCGATAGTTGCATTTACCAGTTACCACGTGTGTGTTCTCATATATTTTGAAATCCAGGCAGGATATAAATGAAATCCAGCTTGCACTGTCATTTTATCACATGAAGCTAGCTATCGGAGGCAGTGTTGCGAACCGGTGAAATCAAAACTTATATACTTATAGTTGGCAACACTTGTCGGGGGAATGACGTCACAAGGTCATTTAAATAAAACTTTAATTTCAATTTTTAAATAAAGTATTCAACAATTATATATTATTTTAGTTTTATTACAATATACTCACGACCAAAATTGATATGCAGAATATATATTTTACAAAGGCGTTTTATTGGAAACCCCCATTACCATGTCAATCAGCTTTTGTTTTTGGCAAAAAGTTGTCAGAAGTATGCAGGGCATGTAACCGGTTAAAAAAACCGGTTAATAAAAACCGGTAACCGATATTTTGAACAAAAATTGCGAACTTTAACCGTAATTTTAACCGATATTTTTCAGGTCGAAAATACCGGTAACCGTTAACCAAAAAATAAATAAACCGGTTTTAGCGAACATTAACCTTTATTTTAATATCATTTAGCGAGGAAAAATTTTAATATATTTTTTTTATATCTGTGTTTTCTATTTGTATTTGAACATGAGTCATCACAGTTTTTACAATTAACATTTTATTGGAGAGTCGTAAATGTAGGTAGTTTCTTTGGCCGTTAAGGTTACTTAAAAAGTCCCAAATAAATACGACCTTTGTCAACACAGGCAAGTTTAAAATTGAAAAGTGACCTGCGTTTTTCTGAATATATTACGGGAATTTTTGTAAATACATTAATTACATTGCTTTTTTTTAATTGTGATATTTTTCTCAGATGATATATAAAAAAAAAAAAAATTAATTATTCTCCATTTTTTAATCAAATTTTTATAATTAATTTGTTTTAATTAATTTTAATTTTTTTTTTTAACCGATATATTAACCGGTTTAAACCGGTTTCCAATTTTCAAAAACCGGTTTTCGAACTAAAACCGTTATTATTATAACGTTCTCTATAAGGGTTAACCGTTAACCAGTATTTTTTTCGGTTACATGCCCTGCTCAGCAGAACCAATCACTTAAAATTACACCAATCATGTTCCTATAAGGAGTCATTTCCATAACGCAGCATTTTTTACATCATTGTTGGATTGTTATTATTTTAAAGATAAGTTCACTAGTTCACATAATATATTGAGTCATGTGACGTGAACTAGGAACTTAGTACATTGTAGACAAGACGGACACACGTAAGTATTTATGTAAAAGAGTAAAGAAAATAATATTAATTTTATTTTTCCTTCATTCCTTTCTAATATTTTTTCTTCCAATTTTATGCTTTGAGTTTGGTAAATATATGAAATGTTGTGCCCAACGAAAATTTGAATAGTTGGCGCAAGTGGCGCTACCCACATATATTAGGTTTAGTCCAATATAAATTAAAATTAAAAAAGCAAAGCAATTCTTGCTTTGTAGGGCTGGACAACTTGAGTAGTTATACCGCAAGATAAGATTCTTGTCTTAGTTTCGTAGTGACTGTCAACTGTAAGTAAAACGTTAGTCCTTAGATTCTTACTAGAAATATTATCCTTCAGATGATGAATATGGCAACATAAGGTGAGATGTAATAATTCACGATGTAATTTCATTCATGTAGAATTCAGGCCACATTTCCGTTGTTGTAATCCTGTTTCCCACTATGTCACTCCTTCATTTCTATTCCCTTACAAATATCAGCCGGATCACTCAAATAAATAATAAATCTCCCTTCTTGCTAATTACAACAACGGCAATCACACGATCCTAGTAGGTGCTGGCCGCTATCTTTGATCATCAGCCGTTGCCTGGTTACCTCATCAACGCGCAAAACTCCGCGCGTTAATTATTCAGAAACAAGACGTGGTCAGCGGATTACACGAGGAGGTCTAGTAGGCGGGGATGTTCTCTGAATGTAAAGTGACATTCCAGATCCGTCGAGGGGGTTTTGTTCAAATTTCCACTCGTGTTTGGGTTTCGGATTTTAATTGATGCTATAGAAATAAATTATTTTCACTTCAAAATTGTAAATCTTGTCAATTACCTTATTTCGTACATATGAAATTCTGGATTTTGTGATTTCTTTCAATGAAATTTAAATCACTAATTAAATTAATGAAAAAGTAATAACAATGTCGCTGCCACCAGTATTACTATTTTATTGATCTCAGAATGTATATAAAAAATAAAATAATAATAATAAAAGATGGTCTTTTTTGGAGTTGTAGTCATTTAATAAAATCCGTTAATACACCAACGTTTCGACTGTAAATCAGTCTACAGGGTGAATACTGAAAACCTTGACATAGGGAAATAACATGGGAAAACAGTTTTTTGCTGTTTCCATCTGTCCCGCTAAATAAAATCGGGTGTATATGGTATCGTTAGTTAGATTACTTAATTTTGCATCTAATAAAACCAAATGTTGTGTAATATAGCCTTTTCTAACTGACATATTTGATAAAATAAATTGTATTTTGAAGGTTATCCTTCATATTTTCGAATAAGAAACGTCAAAAACAAAATGCTCCATAGCCGAGTGGATACGAGGTCGGACTCATAATATAAATAATCTACAAGACCTGGTTCGAGACCACCTCAGCCCTACTTTTTTTTAATTAAATTACGCTTAAAATATTTTTATTATATCAGACTATTTTAATAAAATAGCAATATTCATATTTTTATAAATAAAAAAAATCAAAATATTTAATAGAATTATTATTTGCTGTCTGTCAAACGTTAAAATTTATTCGAATTTAATTTTTGGTGTATAATTTTGTATTTCATGTTTCAAAATGGATTTAGTAGGTTTAAGAAGATAAATAAATATTATAAAACTTTATTATTAGAGCAAAAGTTTAAGAGATATTCAAAATATTTTTGCTGGTATTCGTAACCTAGTATCAAAATTTGAGCATTCTGATATAATAAAAATATTTTAAGCGTAATTTAATTAAAAAAAAATAGGGCCGAGGTGGTCTCGAACCAGGTCTTGTAGATTATTTATATTATGAGTCCGACCTCGTATCCTCTCGGCTATGGAGCATTTTGTTTTTGACGTTTCTTATTCGTAAATATGAAGGATAACCTTCAAAATACAATTTATTTTATCAAATATTTCAGTTAGAAAAGGCCATATTACACAACATTTTGTTTTATTAGATACAAAATTAAGTAATCTAACTAACGATACCATATACACCCGATTTTATTTAGCGGGACAGATGGAAACAGCAAAAAACTGTTTTCCCATGTTATTTCCCTATGTCAAGGTTTTCAGTATTCACCCTGTATAACAGGGTGCTGATAATATACAAAACATACAATCAAATATATGGATATACATTCAAATCAGGTAACAAACTTACATAAATGGTATTAAAACATTATCAAGTAAATCGTAAATTATTTTACAGAAATCTTTCGTCAAACATAGATAAAACAAACACACGTACATGTTACTTAACAGTTATCAACCAACCGACTTATGCAAGAAGTTTCTAGTTGAGTAACAGTCGAAAATTGTAAAAACCTATCACTAGCCAATCGAAAGCCAGAGAAAAGCGAAACAAGATTGTACAATTAATGTAAAACTAATTAAATATCACTGAATTATCACAAAAATGTAACTATACAGGGTGTTCGAAAAATAGGGTGCCAAATTTGGAAAATATATTAATCAAACCAAAACAAGAAAATAATCCTAATATACCCATGTCCGGAAACGAACCATTTCGGAATAAAACACTCTTTTGTTTGAATTTTGAATTTTATTTTCAATAATGTTTTTACTCTCAAAATTACAATAGTTGTTCAAAATGTCCTCCTTGAACTTGTATACAACATTCTAAACGTCTTCTCATTGAATGTCGGGCACGTTCGAATATTCCTGGTTTTAGTCTTATACTATTGAAACAGTCTATAATTGTTTGACGCAAATTCTCTACGTTATTAATGGGCGTCGAATAAACTAAGCTCTTTAAATGAACCCAAAAATAAAAATCAAACGGATTCAAGTCTAGTGAACATGGAGGCCACGTGAAACATTCTCCATTAAATTTGGTAAATTATTTTCCAGATAATATAGATACAATTTTCCCGTTAATATGTTAGACAAAAAATAAAGTCCTATCAACTCATCTCCAACAATACAACATTAATAGAAAAGCTTCAAAATAATAACAAAATAATTTAATTACGGTGACAACAAATTTTGACAGTTGCTAAGGAAATGTGATTAAACAAATTACAAATATTAACGTAACTATTGTAATTTTGACAGTAAAAAACATTACAAAAAATAAAATTCAAACAAAAGAGTGTTTTATTCCGAAATGGTTCATTTCCGGACATGGGTATATTAGGATTATTTTCTTGTTTTGGGTTGATTAATATATTTTCCAAATTTGGCCCCCTATTTTTCGAACACCCTGTATAGGGAATAAACTATTGAACAATTGCCCATAATGTTTTTTCAAAATCCCAGAAGAAATGGAGCTGAGATTCTGAATTTCGGTCTGTGCGTTTACAGTTTGTTGATCCCTCTGTACAAATAACATTTCGAGAGTAAGACGTTTGTTCAAGTTCTTCTCCGTAGTCAGTATCCTAGTGTTTTCAAATTGAAAAAAATGTTCTTCTTTTTGGCAGTGTTCTACTGGGGCACATTTGGAGCTTAGATTTGGTTTTACCGCGTTCCTTTAGTATTCCTTTAATCTAGTGTGGAGGTATCTCTTAGATTGTTCAATGTAAGTCAGTTGAAAATTGGTTTTATTTCTGCTCCTACCGGTTTCAACCCCACATGGGTCTTCTTCATTGAGAATCTGACTTTCACTCCCTGAAGAAGACCCATGTGGGGCTAAAACCGGTAGGAGCAGAAATAAAACCAATTTTCAACTGACTGAATTCCAGTAACTTTTTACCCTCATTCTTTGTAGACAATGTTCGATCTTTGCATTGTATCAATGAGGTATTTGAAGGACTGACTTGAGGAAAACCTATTTGTATTTGAATCTGAATAATATATAAATATATATAAAGGCTGAACTTAGCGATTCTTAATCTATATTTTTGTACTACGTAATAAGTACGAAACAAATATTGCTGAAAACTATTGGCGGCACTAAAAATAACCTCGCATTTCCCCACTCCGGCACAAGTGCGATTCCTCCCTCTCCGGTAGTCCACAAGTCAGGCCCTAATGACCGGCCGGCCCTAGATCCACAACTGTCCTGTCGCCGCGGCGCCGTTTGAGCTGATTTACTACCGGTATATCTTCCCGCGGCCAGCAGCGCTCCTGGACCTGGACACCCGAACTATGGGATAATGAAATGCTACTAATGAGCGAATAAACAACGCTGATTGATTGCGGAATAACAGCGCAAGAATTGTGTTGCGAATTAACTATGAAAATACTGGTGGCCTTAACTAATACAAATATTAGTTGTATTTTAAGAAAATATTCCTAGATGTTCTAATATTAAACCTGTTCCATAATATGATCAACGTATATGTATATATACAAGGCGCTAAAAATGAGACAAATTTTGAGGATGAAAAAGAAATCATTCAAAATTCGAATATTTTAGTAATTTGAGGAAAACATTTATTAGGTCAGTAGTTGGATAGAAGTTTTCAATATTTTATTTAATATTAAAAATTGTAAGTTATGAATTAGACAATACTTAATAAAGGGAAAGTATATTTGAAGTTGCAGTCATTTAATAAAATCCACTGATACACCTACGTTTCGACTGCATTTCAGTCTTTATCAGGGTGCTGATAAAATACAAAACATAGAATCAGATAAGCATACATACTCAGGTAACAGATAAATGATTTTAAAATATGGTGTATAACATGTACATTACTTTAAAGAAATACAAGAAGTTTCTTGTAGAGTAACAGATTAAAAATGTAAAAACCTACCACTGTCATCAATATATATCTTATAATACAATTATTATTATTAATAAATATAATAAAACAAAAAAAAAACCATATAGTAGCACAACAACGACATCTGTACAAGCATGAATTCTTTTTTCCAAAGCTCCCTGGTTATAAGAAAGCATTTTGTGCCTTTACTCTTGGTTATATAATTTCAAAGAATAATTATATTATTGAGCCTGTAATAATAATTATTATATTGTCTTGTTCATGTCTTGCATTTTTTGCAAGACTGATGCAAGACCAAGAAAAATAGAAGACTCTCGTAAAACACTAACGACGTATATTATTTTTTTTACAAAATTATCAAATATAAATATTTTTATTTTTCTAATGAAACAGTAAACTAAACGCCTAATAGCGAGAAACTTTAGGTCGTATATATAAAATTTTTAATATTTTGTGCATCGTTTATAAGATCAGTACATTGCTTGGTCTCGTCTTGTCCGGTTAAAGACAGTAACGGCTCGCTTGTGGTAAATCCGTGTTGGCAATGGTATATTTAGAGCGGTAATGCAGCGGGCCGCAAATCAGAACTTGGTAATGCCTTTGATATTCCAAGACTGGCGTGCAGGTTAATCCGGCGGCGCCCGAAACAGACTTAGCAAGTGCGCGCTAAGCCCGGGCTCGCGCACTGCGACTGCAGCAAAGAAATGACAAGTGCGGAAATGTAGACAACGCG
The DNA here is from genome assembly GCA_035578165.1 of Stenolophus ochropezus. Classification (NCBI taxonomy): domain Eukaryota; kingdom Metazoa; phylum Arthropoda; class Insecta; order Coleoptera; family Carabidae; genus Stenolophus; species Stenolophus ochropezus. Next base: position 302,998 of record JAQOWZ010000028.1, on the reverse strand, counting down.
CTAAGCCGCCTAATCTCCGCACTTAGCTGCTTACACAGGGCTTACCGCGCAAACAGCGAATGAATATATCATACCGCTAAACGGTCGAGCTACCACCGTCGTCTATTTAAATCATCTTACATCTCTCTTATGTATATAGTAGTACAGAAACCAATTCGTTTTTCACGATAACTATATTAATACTCTATTTGGTTTAAGATTGCAGTGGTGGGTGGAGCTTGATAAGATCAGTTTATGCCAGTGCCTTGCAAAGAGGACGATGAAGAAAAAAAAACGACGAATTTGCTTCCTTGAAGATTATTTACTTTTTGTATATTTTGTACCTATTTTGTTTTTTTCTGTAGTTTGCTAAATACTACTTATTTTGACAAAAGTACGTTTGCAAGCTAAATATCTTTGTATTTTAATGAATTTTTACTTCTTTACTTATAATATTAGTTTTTCACAATTACATTTCTATTAATAATATATTAATAAAGAAGAGTAACATATTGACTGACAAATCTTTCAATGTAAAAGTAAAACGAACCCAAGTAAAATTTTACGGAAAAGTAGGTTATTATTCATTAGTGTCCGACAGAAGTTTTATTTTGTTTGTTTGTTAGTGGCAGCTGTAAAAAGTAACGTTATTTTAAGAAAATAGCATACTTTATAAAATATTAAGTTAGTAACAAATACTTTTTGAAAAGACAACTTATTTGATTGTAAGTATTTGTAATATTTGTGAGGTAGTGATAGATAACTAAAGTCTTTACTTCTTTAGTAATGATATTATCTCTACAAAAATAAAGTGATTTTTCTAATAAATTAAAATATTTTATTTACATTACCTAATAATCGCATAATACCTTAAAAAGTAAGAAAAACACTAGATTTCCGTGTTTAATTAAAATTTATCCAAAATTCAATTCAGCTACATAAGTTAGAATTTTGTTTAGGTTTTCGGCCGAAACTAGAAGAGAAGCCGAATTTTCAGTTACAGTTTCGGTTTCAGCTGAAAATCGAATTTCTGTCGGATCCTATTATTCATCAATTTTAAGTTTGACTGAATTGCTATAAAAAATAAGCGACAATTTTATTTATATTTACAACACAAGCTCACAAAAAAAGTGATTCAGACGATTTTTCCAATTGTAAATAATGCTAATCCTCCATAAAACGAGAAATACCGATTTAAATATAGTTTTTCACGATTTAAATGAAGGTGACAGTGAAATTTGGCCTCCGGTTTCGGATTCAAGGTGTTAAAAAAGGAAAACATGGGTCAAGTCTTTGAGATCACTTTTTTGTGTGCCTGTGTAATTAAAACGTATTGTTAAAATCTCGAAACGTCAAAATCGATATGATTACATTATCTGTATGAACATATGTGGCCATTGTAATACACTGGTGATATAGAATGTCGGTTGGAAGTGTCTGGGTTGTGTATTTTTCATTTAGAAGAAGTAAGAGCGTGGGCTAATTCCAGTTTGTCAAAGAGGATAGCTCGTTCCGATTCCGCCGTAGCTCGCAGGAAATTTACGTCCATGCTTACTTCTTAATGCTCTCATATTTATGAATAATGTTAACATGGCAAGGAAACAGGAAAGGAGCAAGTTATTTATGCATTTTTTCTAATTTACATTTTTGTTTGCCGGAGCAAAAATACTCGGGTATTAAATTATGAAGGGAGGGGCGTAATTCTTGTACCTGTTACCGTCTTACTTCAGGACTCCCTGCCTCTTCTCCTGCTGTATTTGCATGCACACAATACACACGAGTTACTCACGATTTTTTGCAGGATTATTCCTGCATGGATGTGAATGTGAAGGAAAATCTCAGATTTACTGGAATAAAAATGTTATTCTCAAATTTGTTCATGTTTAAGTGTGGTGTGGTTAAGACACGACTCGTTTGATAAATGTTAATAAGCAATTTGGACTGACAATGAAAGAACCTCAAATTCTATTCCTACTAAGAATATTGAGACATACATTAGACTACACTTCTTATTAATTAAAATATAACGTTATGTTCAAATTCATTCCAGAATATGCTCTGGACTATGCTATAGACCTAGAATTATAGCAAACCAAAGTACAATCCAAAGTAGCTAAATCTGCTCCAGAATGTGCTCTGGTGTCAGTAGGCCAAGAACTAGGGCAAACGCTTCAAAGTACTCTAATTCATGACTCACTGAAACCAGAGCACAATTCAATGCAGCTAAATCTGCCCTAGAATGTGCTCTGGTTTCAACAGACCTAGAATTAGGACAAACACTTCTGAGTGCTCTAATTCCTGACCTACTGAAACCAGAGTACAATCCAGAACAGCTAAAGCTAAACTAGATCACCTTCAGAGCATCACAAGCCCTGAAAGGAGGTCTAGCCAGACCACCTAGCGTGGCGGAGGCCAAAAGGCCCACTACCGCCCCGGCGCCCCGCAGAGCGGGACTGAATGCTACCGTCTCAGGATCCCCGGTATATGCTGAAACGCGCATTATTAACGGTCATATTGATTCCTATTGACTGATATTCAAATTGTAATTGTGACTGTACTAGTGGGATTTTTTAAAGAAAAATTTGTATACATAGGTACTTTGATGCGAGGAAATTTTTTCTACATAAGAAGTCAAAGTTACACTAGTTTTATCATTTTTCATACTTTTCTTTTTAAGCTTAAACTATTCCTAAGTAACACACCTTGCGTTAAGTATGCTGTGAAACAGTGACGCGAGCTATTATTATTTATCTGTCAAAAGGTGATGATATATTTGGTTATAATAAAAATATATTTTTTATCCAACACCGTGTAATTATAACGATATAAGTATGGTGTTTTTAGATAAATAAAGTAGGACATAAGTCATTAGTGAGCAAAATACATCAGCTCATTGTTTTTTGGTTCGTATCATAGTAACTACGTTATAAAACCTTATCTACACTATTTTTTTCCTAAATGTCATTTCGAAATACCATCTGTCAAAAATGTTATATGTATTTTATATCAATGATTAAAATGTGTTGGATAAAATTTCGTATGGCACACGTGTGCTAATTACCTAAGTCACTTGAAAAAATATTACACTCGGCCAGACGGCCTCGTGAGCTAAACTTTTATTACATGACTTATCTGTAATGTAACACATTTGTACCATAAATAACTATTATGTTATAGTTGTGGATAAAGTATAGTATTCTATTCTACTCATTAGAATGATTTACAACACTCGCTTTCGCTCATGTTGGCAAACTTCTTTCTCATGAGTAATAACTCACATTACATACTCATTGAACATACTATTATTTATTTGAATACAATCGGAACATTTAACGTCAAGAAATGCCTGAACCAAACAGGCCTGAGCGTATCTACAACAGCGAACACGGAACACCTTAAACTTCCCTGATTCGCCTCGCTCGTTTTCGCAGCTTCAGTCAGCAGAGCTTGGCGGGTGTTTATATTTACCCGGTCTGTAATTCGTTGTGTCTCTGGCGGTTCCGTCAGTTTGCACCTACACCCGCTCACTTTCCTATTACAAGTGGAGACTTTTATACATGCCAGGGGAAATTCTGCACTCACATACACTACCACGATGCATGAGATCCAAGATCTACAGGGGAAACGGGGGCTGTTTGTTACCCGGAGAATAATAACAACAAAACAAATATTACATACGGAGATACATTCCTGATTGCTTTTACACCTTAATTGTAAATGGAAGATGTGATATTAACATGATGTCTGTGGTTTAATTGATACAATGGTTAAGAGTATATTTCACTCTATCCTATTACCATCTATTTGCGTAAAATTGTGTTTATATCAGGGATGGAAAACGTAAGGTAACTAGGTAACGATACAGGGGTGGGATTCCATAACTTATACCTAACATCTACAAATAACAATTGCACTTGTTATTATATCAATTACACACGTCAAATGCCAAATGTCACCATGGCGAAATGTAAGAACATATGTAAGTACATATCAACCATAAATAACCATTACTGTTATAGAATAGCAAGTATACTTTGTAGTTGATATTTACAAATTATATTATAATAAGTCCAAATGATAGCAACCGAAGTTTATAGAATCCCACTCCTGAGTTGCTATTTTTTTGTTAATAACGTAACAACAATAAAATGTTATGTAACCTTAACGCAACAAATTACTATACACTATAACGTTATTTGCCGTTGAGACATAAATTCCTAATTTACCGATATTTTAATATTTTCGATATATGCATTATTTTTGCGTTTGAAGACTGTTTCAAATACACCAATCGTAAAACTTCTGATAACATATCCTACTGCCAATACGATTGCACGTGTCATGTTTTATGTTTATAAAGAATTGGTAATGCTTTTCATATTGCAGATAATTACCAATTACTAATAAGGTAGTAACTTTAAAATACATATTTTTTTAATTTAATTTTTTATATGAACTTTTTTTACAGATATGAGAAAAAAAAGTTATTTGAATGGTAAATTAAGAAAATAAAAATAACGTTATTGTTCAACGATTATACCAGTCGATTAGTTTACATAAAGAAATATTTTCTCTGCTTATATGTTCTTTGGAACAACGATTAGGTGAAAAATGAGAAAAAAGAATCAATTTTTCACTCGGAAAGTTTTTTCCCCAAAATTTTTCATTTTCTGGATGAATATTTTTGTAAATTTTTCGGTTGCATATTTTACAGTGAAAAACTAAAAATTTTAACTTTTCATGTTTCTTTAATTTTTACTGATCGATCTATTCAACAGACAATGATTGCGTACAGTAAACTTAACTACAATTTGTTGAATGTAGTTTAGCTACAGTTATAACTATAGCTTAGAAAACATATAGCTAACTTAATATATAGCAACGTTACTTAAACAGAACCCCATTCTAGTTGTTGTTCCATAGAAAGAAGAAAAAATATTATTTGCAAATTACCATACCGTCGAATATTGTACATATAGTGAAAATAAGTTTTGAATTCGTTTCTATATTTACAGCTGTACTCCACAGCGTAGTGGAATCACAGACAAACAGAAGGAATCATGCAGCGCTCTAATTCCGCGCTGCGTTTAGCGCCCTCTGGAGAAATCATCGCTCGCCTTTCATCCGGCTCAACGATCAGTCATAGCATCCGCCGCGCAGCACGGACAGGCACCAATCAAAGCGGAATCCGCAGCGGGAATCTTTAATTCTTCCTTCCCGCCAGCACCGAGATACGGTACAACAGTGTAAAGATGCCAATTTACTTACAGTTTAAGAAATTGGATTAGGTGCAAAATAATACAGGTGTGTGGGTGAATGGTTTGGAGAGAGTTGGAGTGAAGGGAAATGTTGGGGTATGGTTTCAAGCAAAAATGTTATAACGTTTAAATAAATACAGATTCTTACAGGTTATTAGAAAATGACAATAAATGATTGATAGATGACTTGTAATGTTGTAATTAGTATTTGATAGAACATGTTAAAACATTCTAAATAATAAATTAAAACATTTAATTCTTCCACAAATTTATTAATGTGGCGATCTATCGCCGTTCCGAATAGTGCTTCACAAAGTCTTGTATTTTTCTTGCAAGACAAGAACAAGACAAAAGCTACAAATTTCAAAGCAAAACAAAGAAAGATATTGTTTTGCAAGAAAAGTGCAAGAATAGCAATATTTTCTTCAATTCTTGTACTCTTGCTGTTTTTGTTAATTTCAAATATAAGTATATATTTATTATATCTATCTATAAATATAGATATATAGATATATGTCACTGATTAGAAATATAATAAAGTTTGTATTTTTAAAATGTAGTAACATTTAACGTATTGATTTATTTACCGAAAAGTACAAAAATATGTAAGTATTAAATAAATTAAACCAAAATTTTTCAATATACGTACGTAAATTTCATTTTAAAAAATATAAAATAATAATTATTGACTCAATAATATCATTATTCTTTAAATAAGTGTCAAGGCACAACATACATTCTTAAAACCAGGGAGCTTTGGAAAAAAGCTTTTCTGTTGTAAAGATGTCGCTGTTGTTCTAAAAATACTTAAAGAGGTGCAGCTATACTATTTAGTTTTTATAATATTTATTTAATAAATTTATAAACATTAATTATATGTTCATTTGCGAATAGGGGAATCCCTGCGTTATAACATGTAAGATAAGAAATATGCAAGAAAATGACGATCAAGGCAAACATTTTATATGCAAGAGTAATGAAAAACAAGATATACTTAAATTTATTGTCATGTTTTTCGAGACAAGGCAAGAAATAACAAAATAAGACAAGAAATCATGTATTACGAACCACTACTTCTGAATATCATAGACTGTACATGTACATTGGTATATGAGGTGTGTATTTATTAACTTCGTAGTCGGTTACAGTCGTTTAAATGTTTTAAAGTGTCTCAAAATGAGTTACCTTGAGGTGATTTTTCAATCTCGGAAAGAGAAAAAAGTCACAAGAACTCAAGTCAGGCGAATAAGGAGGCTGAGGAGCCTCTTAAATAATTGTTACCACATGAAATACATGAGTGTATTACTGGTCACATTTTCAGAATGCTTCAATTAGATAAAGAGATATTATTGCAAACCTCAATAAATTATTAAATAGTGTCCATTACAAAAAACACTGTTTCTGAATATTTTGGAACAAATAATTACAATACAATGTATAGATTTAAAATAAATACATAAAAAAATTCTTTCAGACAAAGAATCCATTTTTGTGAACTTTGAATAGTTGATTCCTTTTTCTGTTTTTAATTATCGCGTTCTATATGTTTAATTCTCAACTTGCTGCAAGCGTCGTAGTGAGTGGGTAGTGACACCGACGCCGGTGGCGGCGTAATTAGAGCCGGAGAAGAGCGTCGGGACGGAGTTTAGTGCGGTATGAAATTTTGACGACGTCGTCAAACTCACATGAAGTGGCCTGGTCACCACTCGCCTTTGTAAATTGAATCGTCCACCCGACCGTCGATTAATTTCTAATCAGGGCTGATTAGAAAAAGTTTCAGCGAAGTTTCAGGATAATGCGGATAGGAGAGAAATTAAAAATAAAATAATTGGTTTCATATTTGTAAGTTATGAAAGTAATTCATTTTTGTGTTTACATGCTGAAATGATACCAATTGCTTATGAGATATTCTGGAGAGGAAAAATAAAGTAATATTATCACTGTGTTTTTAATAAATATATTTTTTGACATGATCTCAAATTCTTTTCGTTTCTGAGGTTTTTGCTTTCAAAGTTGTACCTTCAAAAGTGTGTGTGTGTGTTTTTTTTGGGTACTAGTATTTCAAAAATTGGGGGAAGATTATTTAAAGAACTATTTTCTCTGCATAAATGTACTTTAAAACGATTTGGTAAAAACAATAAAATTGATTCAGTTATTCCCCAAAAGTTATTTTCGGAAAATCTAAAGAATAACGAAGAGAGCTACACAGCTTTGAACCCGAAAATATAGCTTTACAAGAAGAATGTATTAATTCTCGTACACAGGCTGGTTTTAAAGATTATGTCATAAATTTAAATGTAATAAAAGAAAATTGGACTTCTCTAAGGGAAACTTTTTTTTACTGATATTTTAATTAATTTTAATTAAAAATATGGTTGTCAAAAAGATATTATTCTTAAACATTACATAAGTTAATTTCAAGTAATAGAGTTATATTTTTATTTACAGAAGAATGCAAATTCTTGGCACCGTGGTACCAAAAATGTTACTGTCATGAAAACTATCCATAAATATGAGATTTTAAAAAAAATCTTTTTGTTTCGTAATCTACACATGTTATATCTAAGTAAGATCCGTCAGTGTAATTCAAATTATTATTGCTATTAACCTTATCTCATCCTTAAATATACCCAACCCAATATCGAGTTCTTATCCTATTCTTTGTCTTGAAACAAACATTAGATACTTGTGTATAGACGACGATGATTGACATTCGTCAAGCCATCATTGTTGTCGCGATTCCATCCAAGTATTATCTTCAGGCACCGTTGCTTGAGCCCCATTTAGCGTTGGCCCCATTAATCGTGTGAGGTACGGGAGGCAAGTAGTTTCGCTATAAAATCCCTGGGTATAAGATACTTGACACCCTGTTCCTGTTCCATATAGAAATGTTGTGCCACAGATGAGGAAGATGATTGACATTCGTTAATCCGTCATTCTGACTTATGATATCATATGTGGAGTTTCCATCCAAGTATCAGGTTGAGGCAGCGTTGCTTGACCACCGCCTCCGTTTGGCTTTGGCCCCATTACTCGGGTTACTCCAAAAACAACTTTCTTTCTATTAATACCCAGTCGATAAAACCAATCCTGCAATGATGATTACCATTCGTTGTTCCACTTGAGTTATGATATGAAATGTGGAATTTCCATTCAAGTATCATCTTCAACCAGCGTTGCTTGACCCCCGTTCCCCGTTTTGCTTTGGCCCCATTACTCGTGTAACTCCAAAAATAACTTTCTTTCTATTAACACCCAGTCGATAAAACCAATCCTGCAATGATGATTATCATTTGTTATTCCATTATTATGACTTATAATGTCGCGATTCCATCCAAGTATCAGGTTCAGCCAGCGTTGATTGACCCCCGTTTAGTTTTGGCCCCATGCAGGCAATGATGACTAACATTCGTTGTTCCACTTGACTTATCATATGTCACAGTTCCATCCAAGTATCAAGTTTAAGCAGCGTTGCTTGATTCCCGTTTAGCGTTGGCCCCATTAGTCGTGTACGTGTACGGGCAGGCAAGTAGTTTCGCTATAAAATCCTATGGTCAAACATTTCGTAACATCTGGAGTACTACAATACCAACAATTTACAAAAATGCACAGCCGACAAGCGACCGTGTTACACCACAGACGAGGAAAATGATTGACATTCATTAATCCATTATTCTGACTTATGATGTAGCGATTCCATCGAAGTATGACGTTGAGGCAGCGTTGCTTGACCCTGGTTTAGCGTTGGCCCCATTAGTCGTGTGAGGCATGAGCAGGCAAGTAGTTTCACTATAAAATCCCTGGGTATAAGATACTCGACACCATGTTCCTGTTCCATATAGAAATGTTGTGCCACAGATGAGAAAGATGATTGACATTCGTTAATCCATCACTGTGACTTATGATGTCGCGATTTCATCCAAGTATCAGGTTGAGGCAATGTTGCTTGACCCCCGTTTAGCGTTAGCCCCATTACTCGTGTAACTGTAAAAATAACTTTCCTTTAATCCAGACGATAAAACCAATCCTGCAATGATGATTAACATTCGTTGTTCCATTATTGTGACTTATAATGTAACGATCCCATCCAAGTATGAGGTTGAGGCAACGTTGCTTGACCGGGGTTTAACTCTAGCCCCATTAGTCGTGTGAGGTACGGCAGGCAAGTAGTTTCGCTATAAAATCCCATGGCCAAACATTGTGGGACCGCGGTGTATATCGCCGGGTGTTACTCGTGTCCGGCTAACGTACAGCGTGTCCGGCTGATAGCCCCGTAATGACAACTAATGACAGTTTGCGGCCGCTCCGCAATCGAACCCACGCCGCATGTTTGATCCGACCGGCCGCTCGTATATTCCCCACCACTTACGTATAAGGGATTACCATTCATCCAAAGGAATCACCTCTTGCTTAAAAACTTTATAAACCGTTTGAGTTTTTGAAAGGAAAGCCAATATTTCTAATGAGGTATGTGACCAAATTTTTATTTTTACTTATATAATACTAAACAAAACAAAAAATAATCGTATTGTTTTCATTATTCTTAATTTACGTGGTACAATAAAGAAAGAAGAAAAGTAGACAAGTAAGAAACAATCTACCTGCTTCTTTCTACGATCCTTTAATGCTAACGTCATATATCCCTTCTCCAGAATCAGAGACCCGGAACGGAACAAAAACGAAAATGATAAACGAAATAAACGATAAAAAAATCGGAACAGAAACAGAAACGAAACGAAGTTCTAAATCTTATTTCTGGAGCCGAAACATTAAAATTATTAAAAACAATCAAAAACCCATAATTTTTATTGTTCCGTTCTTTTTGTTAAATCAAGATTTATATTTGATAGCAACGAATGTTACTGCTGCTCCAACTATTCAAGTCACAATTAAGAAAACATTTTACGTCCTTAAATATATTTCATCACCTAGTAGAGCTAATGTTACAATAAAAATAATTTCAATCTCTAGGTATGAATCCTATAAGCATCTTTTTTTTCGTTTTTTTCGTATAATCTCTGAAACGAAATACCGGTTCAGAACAAAATTTATTTTTCGTTCGAACAGGAACGAAATTTCATTTTAAGGAGGAATGATATTAACCGAAACTAACTTATTTTTATCGAAACTGAATCGAAATGAAAAAAATCATTTAGTTCCGGGTCCCTGTCCAGAACATTTAATTGCTAATAATATTACTACAGGCTAATATTTAGTTTTTATTATTATAATGAGAAGCTATAATGTTTAATTTTTATATTTTACAACTTAAATACTGAAATTCTATTATGTTCACATACTCCATTATGAGTTGTTACAAGGTGTTATTAGTTTTGAGGAAAATAATATCTGTTTTGCCTTAAGTATCTGAAGAAAAGGATAAGACGAGAATTCATCATTGCCAGTTCCGTTAATAACTGTATTTATTTTTAATAGATTCTCATTCTTCAACCACACAATACTACGTGTAGATTCTTACTTGCAATCTCTTCAACGGTATTTCAGTTTTCAATGAATTTAAGACATTTTAATAAAATAATCTTAACCTTCTGCAAGAGACCAATTTCTTATAATTTTTATATAATAATTATTAATGATAAGAATTAACTACCAAATCATTCCGTAGTACAATTGTGTTAATAATTAAAATTACTGAACAATCCACAGATAGAATATTCAAAGTCCGTAAGCTTTTCCATATAACGCATCCTTAAATCATAACGCCCCTCCCGGGCCAATCTAGCTAAGGGTGAGAATCCCTTATCAGGGTGGCCGGTGGCTAATATGACTTGTAATATCTTTGGGGCATCTTAATGTGCGTGTCCTGCTGGTCAACCGAGTCGTTACGGGCCTGGAACTGACGCCTTCTCCGTGTACAACACGTGCTCCATGCCTCTCATTACAGGCCCGTACTCGCCTAAACGACTACGTTATGTCACGGACTTTAAACGAGCCTGCCGGAATTTAAAGCGATTGTAGAAGTGGAGAGAAATGCGACCTTTGAGATAAATATTGAAAAATTGTCTAAGTATTCCAGATTTAAAAAAATAGATTAGGTGTATATTATTTGATTTGTCTAATTGAGACCTGAAGAAGCTATGTTTTTAGTGTCCTTTATTTTCAAAGCGGAAACTAGAAAACTAAACATGTATGTCCCAATGATATTCACATATATTATCTACGAGTATAAGAAACTATTTATTATTTTGGATATAAATAACTTTTTATATTTTTCGGCGTGTACTAGTTTTGATATTCCTTGCGTCGTCCACAAGAGATAAATATTAACAAAAATTACAAAACGTAATTAATTTTATAATTAATAGAAGAACGACATGTAACTGGTTAGAAAAACTGTTAATAAAAACCAGTGGCTTACATTTTGAACAAAAATTGCGAACTTTACCTTTATTTTAAAAATATTAAGCGCGAAATTTTTAATAACATTTTTCTATATCTACTTAAATAGGAGTCATGGCAGTTTCTACAATTTATATTTTATTGGAGAGGTAAAACATTAGTTAGTTTTTTTTTAACAAGTTCATATTTGAAAAATGACTTGCATTTCTCTGAAATGGGATTTTTTGCATATTCGTGTTTTACCTTATATGCAGTATGAAACATGATCACTTTTATTTGTTATATTTTTTCAGATGGTATTTTGTTTTGTAATTAATTTTTTAATTATTTTTTTATTAAGCGATCGAAATTGGTTTCTAATTTTTAAAAACCAGATTTCTAACTAAAACCATTATTATAATATCGTTCTCAAAACGGGTTAACCGTAAACCAGTAGGTACGTTTTTTGGTTACATGCTCTAAATAAAAGTTAATTTTCAACTCCTAAGCAAGACGTAAGAGCGGCGAAACTAGTAGAGGCCGACAAATAAAAAGTGATAGTCAATAGTCAAGAAATGCTAATATTTGATAAGGAGCTGTATAAAGGTATAATCAGAACTTGTAAAATAGTGGTTCTCTTTTTTTAATTACTGAAACCACACATTAATCTGCTCAAGAAAGTAATCCAATTTCAGAAACTCTTAACAATGTTCTGATTCTTGACCTACTACAAACAGATCATTAATTTCACCAAGTCAAGAAGCAAACCTCGAAGCAAACCTTCACGAGAATTTTAAGTCATAAGCTGTAGAATGTCATCTAGATTCAACTTATAAAAAATTAGAGCAAAGATAAATGTCCTTCATTTTCTAATCACCTTCTTTTTGAGTATTCATATCAACCGGTGATGTCCAAAAAGGTGATCTATGTTAGATCATCATGTGAAGAGGGACGGAAACCGGCATATGTAACCTCTGCCAAAGCAGGAATCATCGCTCCTATCACAGAATACTCCTATATACTAAGAATATTTTCCGAGATTATTTGATTGATTTTTACTAAACTTTAATTGCTCTCATTTTTATTTAATCATCCACTTTTTCACAAATAAATACAATTACAATTTCTTCCGTCACTGAATAGTCTCTAGTCATGTCACAAGTAAAGATAAATGTGACGCTACTTCTCACGGAGTTTCCCAAGTCCGCTGACACTTATACTTGTGGAATATGTAATAGGGTGATGGGTGCATTCATCGCGAGATGTGAGCAGCATCTCAGCGAACTGTCCGGCGGAGAGGCCGCGGTATTAATGATTCATCCGCCTTCGACATATGCGCCAAGTTTGCTCCGCGCTCCGCAACTTTTCAACCTTTGATACATGGAGGTATGCCCACATGAAATATTTCACCAATTTTTGCCAGGGACGGACACAAGACATTTGTGCCCAAATACAAAGTTTGTATTTTGTTACCGGTTGTAGGTAGTCTTTCTATTAGTTTATCTTGGTATTCATACACATTTTTTTTCTTTCTCTCATCCTCCGTTTAGTTTTCCCTGTTCCAATATTTTTTTCAATAGTCTATTTAGGACAATTCTTTTAATTTAAACATTTAATTACTCTGGTTTCGTCGTTGTATTCGTATTTTACATTCTCAAAACTCCTATTCATTCTACTTCATCTTTTTAAATTACTAAATTCTTCAATCTATTTCTTCCAAGCTTTCCGATCTTACCATCATTTAATATACCTCTCATCTATTCAATTTTATGTTGGTTAATATTTCTTTATTCTTTTTAATTTTTTTGTTTCAGTTACATTTACTATTTCCATACTTTTATATATCTAATCAACTTAAATTATCTTCTTGCCCTTCATTGTGGCATTAAATATTTATTTCTATTAATATATTTTAATGTTCAGACTATTTTAAATAGGTTTTCTAAATATATTTGATACATTCACTAGTGCTGTCGTCTAGATCTAGAATTTTTGGCCAATTATCTTGTCTTGTCTAGATTATCAAGACAAGACTTTCTTATTCTCAATCAAGGCGATACAATTTAGACAATTTTCAAGACTCTAGATCAATTAAAAATTTAATCCACCTGGAACTGAGATTGTAAAATATAGAAAGACCTCTGCCCAAGAATTCTCTGTCCTTTTCTAAAGCGTATCCGTAGGTTAAGTAAAGTCTTAAAACAATATAGAGTCCTAATATCTAGACAAGACTTTTTAATCCAGATTTAGACTTAGTCAAGTTTTCTCTAGTCTAGTCAGTGTCCTAGTAAGTTTTAAGCTTTTATTTCCAAGTATTTTTAATAGAATTGAGGATTTTAAAACCTACATAATATATAGATCTTTGTCGCGAAACAAGTACCTTAGATACTTTTTGAGATCCTGTTCCTTGTAGGAATGTTGTATCACAATTGATACATCAATAATGAGTTTTAAATCGGTAGGACTTGAGTGAATTTTTGTTTGGTTAATAGTTGGGAATCTACAGAATAATTTTAAACCCTTCAAAGTCTTTGTCATGAAACAAGTACCTTAGAAACTTGGTGAGACACTGTTTCGTCTGTGTCACAGTTGATATATTAGTAATGAGTTTTAAATCAGTGGGACTTTGTGGAATTTTTGTTTTGTTAACAGCTGTGAGTCCTGGCCTGTAAGAAAATATATATTCGGGGGTCGGAATTAGAAGTTGGAGTGACCATCCAACTTAGCACTCGCCTTCCATCATCCCGCCCGCTGCCGTCCGAACTTACCGTAATGGAAAATCTGTAGCATTTACCGCTCGTAAATCCTGCTGTTTACTCGCCGAGGTTAAACATCTCGATGAAAAGTTGTGATAAATATGGCTGGCTGGACAACCCGAGATAAATCACCGCATTATACCCGTATGGATATCAACCCGCCTTGCTTAACGTCAATTACACAAAAACTTCCAAGCAAACGGTTATTTACGAGCCCGGAAACCAAGCGGCTACTTGCCGGTTCAAAACATTCCCAGCATTTAAATACCGGAACTTAAACATCTACGCAGGTAATACCTATCTGGATTATCATCATCTCTGGCATAACTTCCCTAAATGAAACACAGACTCAAATAATGAAGGTACTTGATTAGTGAGAAGTACTAATCGAAGTAGATAATCATCATCACCAGTGGTACAATATTTTTAGATTGAACAGTGTCTCAAGTACTGAAGGTACTTGTTTCGTGACAAGCACACATTGAAGTAAATAATCTTCGTCCGCTGTGGCACAGTTTTCTTAGATGGAACAGTGTCTCAAGTACCTAAGTACTTAACGACAATTACACAAAAACTTCCAAGCACACGGTTATTTACGAACCCGGAATTTAAACATCACCGCAGGTAATACCTATGTGGATTATAATGTCTGTGACACAACATTCCTACATGGAACACAGACTCAAATACTAAAGGTACTTTATTAGTGAGAAGTACTAATCGAAATAGATAATCATCATCATCTGTGGCACATCATTCCTAGATGGAACATGGCTTCAAATACCTAAGGTACTTTTTTCGTGACAAGTGCAGATTGAAGTAAATAATCTTCGTCCCTTGTTGTACAGTATTCTTAGTTGGAACAGTGTCTCAAGTACCTAAGGTACTTGTTTCGTGACAAGTACACATTGACCGCAGGTAATACCTATGTGGACAACAACATTTCTACATAGAACAGATCCTCTAATCCTGAAGGTACTTTATTAGTGAGAAGTACTAATCGAAATAGATAATCATCATCATCTGTGGCACATCATTCCTAGATGGAACATGGCTTCAAATACCTAAGGTACTTGTTTCATGACAAGCACACATTGCAGTAAATAATGTTCGTCCCCTGTGGCACAGTATTCTTAGATGGAACAGTGTCTCAAGTACCTAAGATACTTGTTTCGTAACAATCTATATTGAAGTAAACAATCATCATCAACTGTGACACAGTATTCTTAGATAGAACGGTGTCTCAAGTACCTAAGGTACTTGTTTCATGCCAAGCATATATTGAAGTAAATAATCATCGTCCCCTGTGACACAGTATTCTTAGATGGAATAGTGTCTCAAGTTCCTAGTTTCCTGACAAGTGCACTTTTAAGTAAATAATCATCGTCACCTATGGTACCGTATTCTTAGATAGAACAGGACCTCAAATAATGAAGGAACTTGTTTTACGACAAGCATAGACCGAAGTATTTAATTATCATCAACTATGCTACAACATTTCTACATGGAACGTAGCCTCAAGTACTTAAGGTCAACGTTTAGAAACCTGAAAACCAAGTGGCTACTTCCAGATTTAATTTTCAGTTTAACTCAAATGGTTTAAATGTTAGATCTTAAATGTAAGTGCAGTTTATACCTATATTATACATATACAGCGTGTGCAACGAAACGCGGAACATACGACTGTAACATGGGAGTTCGAAAAATTGCAAATTGCAGATATTTTATCTCCTGATATATTTATAGCAAAACTACAGGAGTACAGAGTTGTACTAAATTCCAAATTCAATTCTACATGACCCTCGTTACTGTTGCTAATTGAATATTATTAATCAATCGTTATGTCATATTTAAATCTTAGCCATCAAAAGAGTAAAAACCAAATTATGTCTAATTAATACTTTCTACATAAAAATCTAAAGTTACACTAGTTTTGTCATTTTTCATACTTTTCTTGTTATTTATCAGACAAAATATGCTGATATATTTGGTTATAATAAATATATATTTTTCATGTTATAATTGTGGATAAAGTATAGTATTATATTCGTGAGTAATGGCTGTTACTCATTCTCATTAGTAATAGTTCACATTTCATACTCATTGAATAATATACTATTATTTGTTACCTTTCAATGTTGAGATTTCAATATAAAAAATTGATCCAGGACTGTTTACATTTTTTTGTATGGAAAGAGTAGAACTGTCCATGATAAATATCCAACCGTTTTGTGCAGAGCAAATAGCGTTTTGCCCATTTTCATTTTACAACAAAAACCAGGCTCAATAATCAAATCAGTTTAAAATATCCTCCCCGGCTTTCATAAAGCAGTGGTTCCCTAACCCTACTTTATAGCCGGCACACGTGTTTTCAGTAATTATTAAAAATAATGCTGCATGGAATAGAGAAGTGATGCGCACAGCGGCGGATAATTACCTCCAGGGCCGGGCCCGATATTTCACCCGGGATCACTGCGCGGGCGATTGGGAGCAGCTGCTGCCGGCCGGACACTGCGCTCAAACTTGCCAAATAAAGAAATTTGTCACACGGACAACAGATGAACAGATGAGCGGGAGAATGGTTTTATTAAATGGACAACAGCAAACTTGGTCGTTGGTCGTTCAGAAACAGAAATGTTATTACTTCATAAATTGTCAGCGGTAATGACATGTTGTATCAAGTCAAGGGTAGGAACATGCTAACCACAACTTTTAACTGTTTTTCGTCAAATTCAGGACATGTACTTAATCGGGATATTATATAGGACAGTGGATTCCGAGATGTTAGGTCATCCTAATACATAGTTTATCTGAATTTACCAAGAATAGTCGTTGTTCGTCAAATAGAAATGTTATTACTTCATTAAGTGTCAACGATAATGATTTGTTGTATCAAAAGTCAAGGACGGGTAGTAACCATATTTCGCAAATTGCTGCATCCTTTTTTTTTTCGACAAATCTAGGACATGTACTTAATCGGGACAGTGCACAGGACACTGGAATCCGAGATGATAGGTCTTCCTAATATACAGTTTATCTGGATTTACCAGGAAAATCTTAGAAAAATGTTATTTTCTTCTGTTGATAATTTTTTACTCATGTCTTGTCTATTTTATTTTCATATTGAAATAAATCAAGGTTTAAAATTTATAATACAATTTCTTGCATGCTATACTTACAGGTTGACATAATGTCTATACTGCTGTTGAATTTTATATACAGTGTGTGCAACGAAACGCAGAATATAGGACTTTAACAGGGGATTTAAAAATTTGCGGATACTCTCTCTCTCCTGATAGATTTAGAGCAAAACTACGAAAGTAAAAAATTGTTCTAAACATTACATAAGATAAGATCATAATTGATACAACTGCACGTCTGCAGTACCTACGAGATTTATTAAATATAAAATTTTAATTTTATTAGAAATGTAAATCGTTAATTTAAACAACTATTTTTTATTTATTATTCACATGATGCTCGTGTTGTACGATTATAATAACGTTAATTATTGAAAAATATCAAATCACATTCGTTTTATTTTGTAGGCTAGAACAAATGTCACAATTTTTTTGAATAAAACAAGTGAGTTGTTTATATATCCATGTGAACGGAAAATGTTTGAAATAAAAACCTATATAGTGTATAAAATTTTTCTTTAATAAATTAAAATTGTCATCGACGCAAAAAATCTTGTGTATCACACGCCCAAAAACTCTTTTGCGAGATCTCGCATTATTTGCAGTCAAAATAAACTTGCTCTCGCAAAAGTTTAGTTTCTGGACTAGTGATACAAATAACTATTTCTGCATACGCACCTTTTGGAAAGATTGGGTGAAAAGTGTGTAAAACAAAAATCGGAACTTTTGTTTCTCGTTGGTAAATTTTGATTTCCAAACAAAATTTTACATTTTATTGTAATTCACCAAAGTATTTTGGTACTAGTAGCATAATGAAACATTATATCAGAAGATTGGTAACAATGAGAGAAAGAAGCAAGGATGAGAATTTGGATGTGTAAGTTGAATTAATCACCATTAAATAATGAAATAACCTTGATGTATTTAATTGTAATTCAGTAAACAAGTGTAGTATTTTGGTACTAGTAGCATAATGAAATACTTTATTAGAAGATTAGTAACTATGACAGAATGAAGCAAGGATGAGAACTTGTATGTGTAAGTTGAATTAATCACCATTAAATAATGAAACAACCTTGATGTATTTAATTGTAATTCAGTAAACAAGTGTAGTATTTTGGTACTAGTAGCATAATGAAGTATTGTATAATGAAAATGAGCATTTGCTGGCATTGTGCTGGGGGCTTGACAACTCCATCGTGCGACCGCTCACCACAAGACCATTAATATCACAGTAACAAGTGCAATAATTGGCATTAGCGTGAAATTATTAGATGAGCGTATTATCAGTATTCGGGTGAATTTTCATGCGCCGATCTGCCGTGCTAAATCATGGATATTACAGCCAGCCGACGACAGTGCCGGCGGGAGGAAAAATCATCAAGGGCACACAAAAACAAATAAAGTACAACTCTTCAAGAAAAATAAAATAAGTCTACTCAAAATATACCAGTAATCATCATCATTATCATATGTTGTACAACATTCCTAGATACAGATAGATATATGTAGCTACAAGGTTTCATGATTTGTTTTACTTGCATTTAATGGTAGATAACCTATTGTTCATGCAAGTTTGTAGTATGTTTCGAACCTCTCGAACACAGCGGTATTTTTGAGAAATGAACCTTATGTCTTACATGTCCACTTAGTTCGAGTCATAGATGGCCTTAAAATATAAAGTCTATTTAAAATTGATTTAATATATATCTTGGTAGTATGTATGATACTAATAACTGCTTGTACCATTATTACTTAAATTTTGAGTTTCCCGGAAATGGACAATATAACATCGAAATTGTTTTCAACATTTCGATTAGCATTTTTTTGTTTTAAATTTAATTTAAGCCTAAGAGGTGCAACTGTATATTAATTGTAAGTTTAGAGAATGAAAGAATGAATTAATTTTGTATTGAATTCCTTATGAAAATTCTATTCAGGTGCTGGAGACCAACAGAATATTCGAAATTGAATAGGCAATGCTTACAAACAATTGATAAGTGTGAAGTATGACAGAGGATAGTGAATATCTTATTCGATACGAATTGAATTCGATCTCGCTTTCACAATAGAAATCTAACAAAGCGAGAGAGTTACCAGATTAGGTTAATAAAACGGATATTTAAATTGAAATATTGTCGATTTATTTTTAGAACGTATTAGTAAACTCACTACATCAGTTTAATTTTTCCAGTTTAATTATTGTAATAATATAAGACTGAAAGAACTCCAATATTTTTTTTCCTAACCAGTTGTATATAAAGATTTAAATAAATAAATAAAAAATAAAATTATTGTAAGACCTACTGCGTCTAAATCTCTTGTATTTTGACTTCATCCTTTCGGTCATACACATCCTTGCAATATCTTGTCGTTTTCTATTATTTGGAAGGTTTTTTTTATTTTGATGCGTATTTATTTGGTTTGCACGCCTCTGTATAAGTAACAACGACGTTAACCGGGTACCGGTAAATACGATATTTATATGCGTGAATATAGATAACGCGTGCTGCGTTCACTACATCCCTACCCTTGCTACCCTCATCATCACATACAGACTGGCCAAAAATTATATGCAGATTTTATAAAAATATCGTCTAATAATATCTGGTTCATGCTCTATCCGATACATGTACGTCATTATAAATGGAATCTGTTAATAAATATTTATTGGGATACGACTGGTACCAAAAGAGTTCTTATTTATTTTACGGTACATTTCAGTAATGTTATATTTTTATTATGTAGTTATCACTTGTACAAGGAAAGGGTACTACAAAAATACGGAAATAGTCATTTGATAGATAATTCTGTGGTTAAGTATATTAATTTTCAAATAAAAATATTAGACATCTATTTGTAAAAATTCCAGTAGTACAATATGTCAAAGAGAAACAGAAGTAGTGATACCTTTCTTTTGTAAATATAAAAATGTAACAACCTGTGATCTAGCCGGGGATGTGACGTCACAGAAACACGCTTGTTTTTTTAATTCAAGTTTTTTGCTTATATGTATTAAAATTTTATAATAATTTATATATACTTTTACTACAGTTAATTCTAAAATTAATTTACAATGGAAATCACATAATAATAGGAGGATAAGTGAACAGAAAAGAAAATAAGAAAAATTATCTATTTTTTGTAATATTTTTTTATTGAATGTAGAACATTTTTAATTCAAAAACATTAATGAAATAAATATATTTTTCTAGGACCACTATGGAAAGTGGCACTTTACTCACACTATAAACCTTCAAAGAAGCGTATTTCCCACAATCATGGGTTAAAATGTACAAAATCATTTCTCACAGTATTTGCCAACACTGCGCATTTGCATTGGTGGAAATATCATTTGTCACAATAATTACCAACACTGCGCATGCGTGAAGGATATCTACGCCGTATTCGTCTTTGTGTCAAATAGCAAAAAATTCAACTAAAAATTAAAATTCAAAAAACAGAGTGTAATACTAAAATAGCGTTAATCGTCTTATTCACTTTGTAAATGATTTCTCTGTTCATCTATATGTTTTTATATAAACAATTGTAGATCAAAATCGGCAGAATGGATTTTAATAAAATATCTTTGCTAATAAACCACTACTCATATATCATTTCAGGCTCTTATTAATTAGATATATTTAACATATGCACATATAATTAAAGTAACTATTATTTTTTGTAATTTTATCCTTGCAATTGGTGTTTCCACTTTCGGGACACGCTGTATCTCCCCCCTCCAAAGCCCGAACCGTGCCAGCATCATCGGCAACGAGTGTTGGCGAGGCCAGAGATATAGTTTATGTAATTTGAACTGGATTAAATCGTTCCGTAAAAATTATCTCCGCATATAGTCAGGGAATGATTGTACATACATGTTTATTGGCGTGATTTGCTGTATAAATATCCCTAGATTCCGATTTATGCTAACTGCGTGTCGCCCGACAGGGTTTTTCATTCCACTCAGTTGGCATCATTGTAAGACTGGAATGCACGGATAATACGCATGATTTATCCAAGATTAAATTCACATTTCTACCACAAATATTATACTTGTTTTTAATAATTCATACAATGCGAATGACAAATAATATTGTCATTCTAGTTTGTTTATATTGTTGTAACGGTATTACATTTATGTATAAATTATTTATACAATGAAATAAATTTTGTTTAAGTGTGTTATTTTGTTCAATCTATTCCAATGCCTAATTACACGTGTATACAATAAATAAATATAAAATGAGACATTAATTTTAAATAAAAAAAATTAAAATTCAGATATTACACATTACATTTCACTATTAGGTATGAGTATATGTTTTAATTTACATATCATTACATTTTCCTTATTATGTAACTTTGAAAGTATAAAATATAAAAATTAAATTTATGATTTTTAAAACGACGTAGGTATTTAAGAATATTTCTGACTACATTTTTTGTGGGTTTTGCAAATAAAAATATTTGCTAATAACAATTAAAATTGTAAACAATAAATAGAAATAATAAAATTATTAATTGTTTTTATATTCAATGTAAATTTGTAAAAAAGTATTTGTACCTTTTAATTTTTTACATATTTATGCAAAATTCATTTAAAATATACTACATTTATTTATATATTTATTTAAGTAACATATAATATTCCTAATTTTAAGATTCCTTTGCTTAAATGGACAATATCATCATATAAATTATTATTGAACATAACAGTCAAAATTTCGATTAATTTATTTTTATTTAAGTGTTGATAAAAATTTAAGCATTGAAGGTGCTTATTATCTATTTTTTATTCAAAATAAATATGTTTTTAGTGTCATATTTAAATGTAAAAATTTATTTTTCATAGCATAGTTATAATATTTGTGTATTTAATATATTTAATATAATTTCGGAAGCAATACATTTAATATTCTTGATGACATATTTTTTTTATTGGTTTGATGGCAAAATATGGTTAGTTACGTCATTATTACGTCTGTAAATAATTAATATTATATTTTAATTGTAATTATTTGCATTTTTAAAAAATTTTAAAATCAATTTTAAAGTGTAGTGACATTGAGGTCGCGATGAGCAGAAAGTTACGTAATGTAGACCGTGTGGCCTAATGGATAAGGCGTCGGACTTCGGATCCGAAGATTGCAGGTTCGAGTCCTGTCACGGTCGACGATACTTTTTTATTTTTATTATTTTACTTATAACGATACACAATAACATTAAATCAATAATAGTATAAAAATATATTTAAATATGATAATATATTATTCAATAAACTGCAAATCAGTAAAAATGGTGGCAGTTGCAAAACTTTAAATCCGAAATATAAGTCTGACAACACTGATTATAGTTCGAATCCAGCCAGTTTCTTAAGAACGTTTACTTGCATTTTAGTGATGCAGGTTCTCAGCATACAGTTCCTGCAAGGTCAATACACATTGGGCTATATGACTATTGTCGGATTAACGGAAAAAAAGTATAAAAAGTAAAAATTAACCATTGTGACTACTAATAATAATGACAAAAACTATATATTTCCTTATAATTTCACTGAAATTAGCATTTGAAATTCAAATTTATGTAACGGCGCCATATCTCTGACGTCACGTAGGAGAATGAGAGAGCAGTTTACAATGCTAAAAGTAGGAATATAATGAACTTTTTACTTTAAGATATCGAATAAATGTTGTTAATGTTAAATTAGTTACAACAATTAATGAAGCGATGAGTACGATAACAATACAGGCAATTCATAGAATAAAATAAAAATATTTTGATATAACATAACAGATTGTTATGGTGTAAATTTGGTTGAAATTGAAACGTCTGTACTCATCTTTCAAAATTGTCAATGTCCTATGGTTTTTGAAGGATTTTTAGTGCTTACATACATGGTTTTAAAAATGGAACCTGGAACGTGACGTCACATATCCCTTCTCCAAAACATTATTATTTACTCCGAAATTATATACAATTAAGCGATTTAAAAACATACGGGTATTTTTATTTTTTGTACCGAAACAAAAAATGGAAGAAAAAAATATGGTCATATTACCCATTGTTTATCGTCACAGACAAGACATGTGAACAATTTTTATATGCTTTGTAAAAATTTATATCTATGTTTTTATTTAGAGAAATAGCAGTGGCATTTGAATGTTGATATATGTGCAAAATATCACCCTTTTCATTATAGTGTACATTTAAATTCACTAAATGTAAATCCAGGTAAGTCCTAATAATATATTTCCGTACCTTAGCGGGTGAGGGTTGAGTATATCATTTTTCCGTGTGACCACCGGTCAAGCCTTTAAGCCACCCCCGCCGCCATTGTCTCAGGGTTAATTCTATTGTCCTCTGCGCGTTTCATCCCTTAACACTGCACGCCAAAAGTCGCAAGAAAAAGACAATGAAGTACATTTAAATATTTCACTTCTTTTTAATCCAATGATGGGGGTTTTTTATTTACATATACATTTTAAAATGAAGTGATATGAATAACAATTAAACATAAGTTACAAGATAATCTGCAAGCAATAGTATTTAGAAATATTTTTGTTTATGAGAGGAAAAATTTTAAGAAAAATTGTGCAGATTCAAATATATGTATAGTAGTATACAAAATTTACCCCTACAGACTTTTTTTCAACATTGTAAACATTTTATATGTCATGTTAAAATAAATAATAATTTTTAATTGATCTAGAGTCAATAAAGTTTATTATTATTATTATTATTATTATATAGTAAATAAGTAGTAGGTACAATTTTTTTATTATTTATGTAATAAATGCATTAAAAACTAAAGAACAATATACCATATTTCTATTTGTTAATTATCGCCAAATATTTTAAAATTTCTAACTAACCGACTATTTCCTTTTTAATTCTTGAGTGATTTAAATCAATGTTTTTTTTTTTAATAAATGAG
Organism: Stenolophus ochropezus; assembly: GCA_035578165.1. Taxonomy (NCBI): domain Eukaryota; kingdom Metazoa; phylum Arthropoda; class Insecta; order Coleoptera; family Carabidae; genus Stenolophus; species Stenolophus ochropezus. The sequence continues at coordinate 278,589 of JAQOWZ010000028.1, read as the reverse complement.
TATTAAATCTAATCTAAATTAGTACAACACTGAATACAATAACACTAATCTAGTCATAAAGTAACAAGTATATACTATAGGTACATATTTAATCATAACTTCATTTCTGACTAAAGTTGTTATCATTTTAATCAATTGACTTTTTTGAAACCTTATCTTATATATCCTTCAATAATATGTATAAGAACTATGTTCTTAAAATCCAGATTGATAGTACTGATGAAAATGCATACCCTATTCCACTGGGAATAAAGATGGAATAAAATCAAACGGTTTTTTTTTCAATCCCAGTTCGTATTATTATAAAATAAACTATTCTTTCTACCATTATTTTTATCAAATTTGTTGATTACCTATTTTATTTACATTAATCTATTTCACGATGTATATCTTCCAAAGTCCTAAGCCACTAGTCTATATTCTCCAATTTGCAATCTTTAATTATATTATTATTTGATATTCAAACAATCCAAATACTTTTTTATTATATTACTTATATGATCCCTAAATTTTAAGACCTATTCTGTATATATATATTGTTCAGATAAATAATGAAATCTCAAAGGGGAGGGGAGTAGATGGAATTAAAACATTTTAACAAAAGTTAGCTATATATTTCATTGCTTTGATCGATCTGCTGTACGCATTGATCTGAAGTAAGTGTAAATACGATCAAAGCATGATATATGAATTTAATAATAAACAATATATTAGTCCCGCTTGTTAATTTGGCGCTGCGAATGGGCATCGGGATCGGGTTGGGGGATTTGCATTGCAGAGGATCCCGCGTCACAAATCACTTTTACTGTCCTCGGGCGCGAGCCTAATGTCTCAGATCCTACATTACCCCCGGCCCAGCGTACCGGACCGGCGATTTAATAAGCAGGCTTTGCCGCACGAAAAACATACATGCCCGATGTAATAAATCCTCTTAATAGTCTACCTATTTAAATACACTTCTAAATACATTTTAAAACTAAATATATGCGGTTGCTGATTTATTACGCATATATAAACAATTAAATACTGTCGCTTTTTCATACATATATAAATATAGAGTATTCTTTTGTCATCCTCCTAACGTTAGTTTAAAACGAGATGTGTTTGAATTTGAGTAGGGTAAGTGGGAGAAAGATGGACCGGTAGGGGAGATGGAATTTTTCTAACCGATAAACCAGTTTCCAATTTTTAAAAACCGGTTTTCGAACTAAAACCGCAATTATTATAATGTTTTCTTTAAGGATTAACCGTTAACCAGTATTTTTCCCCTATTCTTATAAGTAAGCTTTGATTATATGTTGTTATAAATAAATTATGTTTTTTTTAAATATTGTTCATTATAGAGGAGTAATATTTCTTTTTTAATGTGGCTCATTTCACTATTGAACAATATCAATAATTGTGATTAGCGTCAGAACTATATTTTAAAATCTGTACTAACGTTCGTACTAAATAGATAATGTTCGTTTCATTTATATCTTCATTTAATAACTATTCTTTGCTCGTAACGATAAATTGGAAATATTGTTACAATTACAATCTTAATAATTAGATTTGTATTTGTATAAAAGAAAATGTAACATACCTTACACCCCTACAGCTTCTTGTAAGAATCGAAGGTTTCCCAAATCCTCGCCATAATTGTTTTTAAACACAACCGTCTATTTCATTGTCTTCACAGTTTTTACCAAACAAAACAGCATTCTTCATAGATTCCCGATTAATAAATGAATCGTTTATGTTCTATTGTCTTACTACACTTGTTTATAACACAAATTATCTATTACACTTTTTAAGCACTCTGTATTCGAACACTACACTGTTTTACACCACTTAACGATTATATTTATAGATTCTGTATCAATATAGATCGAAATCTTTGCCATGAATCTTCACATTTATTTATAAAACAAAATATGTATATCTCTTTACTTTAACACCATATTAGCTGTTGTTCATACGAAAACATAATAATAGTTTTATTTTCACCATCTAAACAGCTGATTTCAAATATTTGCAAATGTTTAAAGAAATATAAACAATGTTGCGAAAATTAGATAACAAAAGCAATAAAAGAAATATAGAAAAATAAGTCAATGCACTTTTTGTCATTATACATTAAAAACAAGATCACACATTTACTTTTTTCATATATTAAAATCATTAATAACTTTCAGCTGTCAGCTGTTCTTCACTACTGATTCCTGCTGCCACCTTTCCGGGTGCATGGAACTACAAGTGTCTATTTTTTCTTAATAAATAATACATTAAATGATTCTTTAATACTAATCTAAATTTTTAATCATATTTTTAAAACAATTAATTTTAATATTTTTTTAATTATTACCTATGCATTATTTTTGTGCTTCTACTTCTTTTTATCTCATTATTTTTGTTATCTAGTTTTGGCAACATTGATGAAAGTTCGTTAGATAATTAAAATAATGTCACAAGTTAATCTTCGTGAATTATATTGATAAAACATAAAACGGTGTTGTATTTGAACGTGAACAGTTAATGTGTTGTTAATGTAGTGAAATAAACATTTTGTTTTACAAATAATTGAAGTGACGCGTTAGATCATCTTCGTTCAATCTTATTGATTTAGAGACAACAACTATTAGTAAAAACAGTTGAATGTGAAGTATGTGGTGTCTTGTAGAAGTGAAATTGACTTTTTTGTTTATAAAAAAATGTGGTAAAGTGTCAAGACGTCTTCGATCCAAGTATTGATCCAGAAATTGTAAGGTAAGTTACTTTTTTGACATTTGTAAAACTTTGTTTGTTAAATGACAAGTGTATATTAGGAATAGCTTTCAGAGCTATATAATAGTAAATGTGTTATTGTATTACCTCCCTTGAGAGAAATTTTCTTTAAAAATTTAAAAAATCATTATCTGACAAATTATAAATAAATAGCTAATGAATGGTACTTGGAAAAATAGTTTATGTGTATAGTAACAATAGGGGAACTAATTACCGAAGCCACTGATGCTGTATTTTCCCGTAAACCCGAAAATATTTCAAAATATCGAATTTTTAGCTGGAAAATTTACAAATTTTATAAAATTATGTTTGAAATATTTTTTAAAGAATTTATTACGTTGATGCCAAAATTACAAACAGAATTTAATTATCTCTTTTTGTTTCAGAGATATTTGCTATCAAAGTTGCACCTCAAAAAAGTGTGTTTTTTGAGTATATTTAAAAAATGAGTAAAGATACAATTTCAACTACTTTACCATTCGATTCTACGGCAAAAGTTATATAAAGAAATGTTTTACCCACATATACATTCTTTGGAACGATTAGGTGAAAAATGAGAAAAACGAAAAAACCTAAATTTCAATGTTTTGCCTCGGAACTTTTTGTCCCCAAAAATTTCTCATTTTTTGTACTTAAGTAGATATCGATGTGCTGATTCTAAATTTTCAAACAGAATTCAATTATCTTTTCCCGTTCTCGAGATATTTGAGTTCAAAGTTGTACCTAAAAAATTAGGTTTTTTAGGTTTACCCCTTAAATGGTTAGGTTTACAAATTTGGCGACTTCACCATTCGATTCTATAGGCAAAATTACATAAGTGTACCAAATTTCAGATTTTTATCTCAACAGATAGAATTTCTATAAGGAAAAAACTGAAAATGGCCAAAAATCGAAAAAAATGCCTGATGACCCCCTTACGATTTTTTTCGATTTTGGCCATTTTCGTTTTTCCTTTCTACAAATTGTATCCTTTGGAATAAAAATCTAAAAATTGGTATACTTATGTAATTTTGCCCGTAGAATCGATTGGTGAGGTCGCGGAAGTCGTAAACCTAACCTTTAAAGGGGTACACCTAAAAAACCTGATTTTTTAGGTATTGCCAAAACTCAAATTTGAATACGAATATCTCGAGAACGGTAAGAGATAATTGAATTCGGTTTGAAAATTTAAAATCAGCGCATCGATATATACTTAAGAGTATAAAATGAAAAGTTTTGGAGAAAAAAAGTTCCTCGGAGAAATTTTGAAATTTAGGTTTTTTCGATTTTCTCATTTTTCATCTAATCGTTCCAAAGAACGTATATGGGAAGAAAACATTTCTTTACATAACTTTTCCCGTAGAATCGTCTGGTATAATCGTTGAGATTGTATCCCTACCCATATTAGAGATACACCCAAAAAACACACTTTTTTGAGATACAATTTTGATAGCAAATATCTCAGGAACGAAAAGAGATAATTAAATTCCGTTGGAAATTTTGGAATTAGCGCGTTGATATCTATCAATGTACACTGTTTCCCAAAATCAAAATTTTAGGTTGAAAAATGATTATTTTTGGTATATTTCGCGTTTGTCAACACAATCTTTGGTTTAATAATGTTGTTTGGTTTTAATTTTATACAACTACGATATGGGGTTATAGGTTTTGAAAATAAATAAAAGTTAGGTAATTATAAGACAGAATAAAAGTTCCTAGGAGAAATTTTGAAAGTTAGGTGTTTTCGATGTTTTCATTTTTTTATCTAATTGTTCCAAAGAACGTATATGCGGAGAAAACATTTATTTACAAAGAATGTATTTTCTTCTTTTTAAACTTAAGTTTATAAAATTAATAATTGTTATATAATAGCGACCTTTCTTACAACATATTTAAAATGTTTTTAGAATTACGGTAAATAAATGTTTTTAATATTCGAAGCATACATTTTCTTCTTTTAATAAAACAGTTTGAAATCTTCTTATTTCCTTGTTTCTTCTTCTGTAAATAAAAACATAATTTTCGTTAAAAATACTATTTAATTTAATTATTGAGAATAATATTTTATACAAATAATTTAGAATGTATTTTTGATAACATGTTTTTAATGAAATTTGAATTAAAACAGCAGTAAAAAAATGTTTCCTTAAATTGTTTCACTTTCGTAATCTACACATGTTACATGCTACTCACCCTTAAATTTATGACATTAAGTTCATTTCCATCCTGTATGTATATAATAATATACCTCTATATATTACAACTTTGTGCAATTTTAATAATTTATTATGGAATCGTCGAGAGAATCATTACATTGACATATAATTCCAATAAGGAAAGATGTATCAAGTAACAAACTAAGAACACAGAAGAAAGAGGGATATTTAGTTTAGAATGGGAGAAACAATGGTTGCTCATTATCTGACTGGTGTGTTTTTATGGGCTTGGGCTGGGCGGATGACGAACGGCGTGTGGCAGGTGGACATAAGCGCCGTCTCGGCCCATAAATAAACACGCGCCCATACCCGCAGCCCTTAACGGCCCACGCCGCATGAACGCCTAAATTAATTATAATACATGGCCCGGCCAGGGGTAACGGCCAAACGATGAGATGAGGCATGGCCGTCCATCCCTACAACAGTTCTTTACTTTATATTGCAAGTGTTCCAAGACGAACAATTATTCGTTAACTTCAATGCATGCTGGTTAATGCAATCAAAAATAATGTTATCATTTTCTTGATGACGCTCGGCCAGGGGTAACGGCTAAACGATAAGATGAGGCATGGCCAGCCATCCCACCAATAGTTCTTTACTTTATATTGCAAGTGTTCCAAGACGAATAGTATGTGGACCGGTTAACGCAATCACAAATAGTGTTATCAGTTATCGTTTTCTCGAAGACTAAGGCAGACGCCGTAAATACGAGTATAGTTTGTCTAACGAAAAGTCGACGAATCGTCAACCCTTTAAGGTTCAATCACATAAGTGTTTAGTTTTAAGGGTTACAATTGCGTTTAAGATTAAGAAAGTTTGATGACATGTATCTGCATATCGTACTGTATGCGTTAAATGGAAAGTATACAAACTCCGAACTTTATGTTTAGGTTTACATTTATGTTCAGAAATGGACCAATAGCAAAACAGGTAGTATACAATAATGTCATACAGTTTTCTCTCTGTGTAAGTTGACACTTCAAATATAACCACAAATTTTTCTACTGACTTGAAATGAATCGCGAGGATTTATTAATTTTGGCAACTGCCTTAAATGTAAGCAACGTATTTTAACAATATACTATTATCAAGGTAATCTATATTATTAATTCATTTAATTTTTGCAAAATTGTGCACCTAATGAAAATATTATTATGTACAAGAAATATTGTAAAGCTATTTCTGAACTTAAAATATAATTATAAACCTTAAAAACAATCTGATCTGAATCCAAATGCAACTTTAAAACTCTTTTCATTTAGGATCACTACGAAACCTAAAATTATATCTGTTATACACCAAGTTAAACTCTGTCCTAAACCAAGGTGTACTAAAATAAAATTCAAATCATAGTAGGTAATACAATAGTAAACAAGCAATTTATTATTTTTTTAATATATGTCCTTGGGTGCTTTGATAGTTCTTTAATCTGTATTAAACTTTTACAAATCCAATAAAAAAAATTTATATACCATGGGTTTTCAGGCAACATCCCTAAGTTGGTTTGAGATAAAAAGAATAATTACAATAACTGAATTAACTGGTATGATTTGTTATTTTCTGTAAAAAGAATGCACTTAATAATGTAACCAGCAATACAAGAATGTGTTTAAAGCGAATTAAAATGGGATTTGAACCCATAATATTTTGGTTTTAATTACACTGCTTTTCACTATTCATCTGAGTCAGTATATATAATTTTTGGCAATGATATTTGGCGTGGTGTTTCAGATATATAGTTGACTTCCGGGAATTACCTATTAACATTATTTTATTATTAATAATATCCGCTTGGGCTGTATTTACGATATTTCATTTGTTTTAAATGTAACATAATTTATTGACAGGATGTTTGGCATAATAAAATTAAAATTTAAAGATCTGTCTGCGTTAAAAATATACTGTAACAAATTAACCCAAACATTTAATTTGCTGTCTGCAAAAATATATATAACAATATGTTTAAATAATTAAATTTCCACATCATGTAAAATGTAAATACCTAAATAAATTTATAAATAGTAGCTGTGCTTGCATTTGACATATTGTTCAGAGGGAGAATGGTGCAGTTAGTCATGAAGTAATGATATTTTCTAATAGCCAAAGTTCCTCTTCTGGATTCAGGTTATACAGGATGTTCAACGAAACGCAGAACATGGGACTTTAACACGGAATTCAAAAAAATTGCGAATACTCTCTCTCCTGATAGATTTAAAGTAAAAGTTGAAGAGTAAAAAGTTATTCAAAATTAAAATTCTACATCAGATAAGATCTTAATTGATACAACAGCATGGCTGCTATACAGGGTGTAACAGCTAAACGAGCTACCTCAAATAATTTCTATATTATTAAAGATACAATAAAATGATATAAGACAATTTTATAGATTATATAATATACCAATTGTACTCTGAGTCCAACTGGTTAAAACTATGTTGATGGCATACGTTGTGGTAAAGACCGCTGTGGTCGCTTCGCGTAGTTTAGCATGTTGGGCAAAGCAGCACAATTAATTCGCATTTTTTCCCGCAATCCGCGCTCATCGTGTAAATCCTTATTAATAGTGATGGCGTGTCAGTGTTGTCTTGGCGCTGTCGCAGCGTCGCCGGGCCCTAATGAATGTTAATCCGAAATCTCTGTCGATATTTCATCAACTCAGCGCGTGTCACCACCGCAATTACATGCCCCGCCGACAGAATTTTTAGGGATTTACCAAGAAAATTCTGCGGAGTAGAATTCTTGAATATTTGTTCAGGAGATTAGAGTTAGGGATCAATACACAACAACATTCTTCTATATCGTTTCTTCTACAACTGCAGTGGCTGGTGGCTCTCTTGGTTAATAAAGAGTTAGCTATCTGCTAGTTTTAAGGTGTAAGAAAAAAAGATAGAAAAACAGGATTGGAAATCTTATATATACGGGTATTTTAGAACTTAGGAAAAAAATTAAAGGGTATATGTTGTACGACGTGCTGATTATAAAACAAAAAGAATTTTTTCTTGCAACTGGTCGATAGTTTTTTTTAATAATATTTTTCAAATCTTCTACAATGAAAGTAATTGTTTATATAATATTTAATACTAATAAATGTTTAATATTGTGTAATTAATAGCTACTCCAGTAGTCCAAAAAGTGTGTACATTAAGTAAACTACACTTAACTTTGTGATTTTTTTTTTAAATTGTTACGTGATCGTCGTACAATATATACCTCTCTTTAATATTTTGTCCTACGTTGTAGAACATTCTGTATAATGTTCCTCCCTTTATCATAAGGTTAAAATTCAGAGTTTCACTAAATCTTAAAAATACACATTTTCTATTAAAAATTAAAATCTTTTTACATCCCCAAGCTATTTCCAATCATAGTTAAATAAAAAAAGTTCAATTTTTTAGTGTAGGTACAGCCGAAATATAAAATTTTGGTTTTCGAAAAAAGACAATATAGATAAAAGCTTGATTTTAAATTTACAAACAGAATTTAATTGTTTATTTTCTTTTCTGAGATTTTTGCTCTCAAGGTGGCATCTCAAAAAAGAGTGTTTTTTTTTAATATTTCATAAAAATGAGGTACACATACAATCTCAACTACTGTCTGCCATTTTTGAGATATACCCAAAAAACACTTTTTTGAGGTGCAACTTTGAGAACAAAAATCTTAGGAACGAAAAGAGATACTTAAATTATGTTCTAGTAATATGGATGATATGATAATTTTTACAGTGAAAAACTGAAGTTGTAAGTTTTTATGTTTAACTGTGATAGAAATAACTTGGAGATGCAAATGGACGTTATTGTCCTGAAGCATTTACTTTACTGGCATGTTGTTAGTGCGAGATAAGTATTTATTTGAGAGTGTATTTTTAAGCGATTACCCATTCCAGTTTTTGGAGCCCCTGAAGGTGCACCCCGATGTTTAGTATTTCCCCGGCGTGTAAGAGCGCCATTGGTTCGAATCGCCGCTATATCTCGCGCTGTAAGTGGCATCTGGCGACTCGTAGCGTTAATTAAGAACAAGCAGCATCGTCTTGTTACGTTTAATTTTTCCCCTGTTCACATATTTACCGCGCTAGATAGGCGGCTGGGCTGAAAACAATTACATGCCAATTTTACGCATTGGATTCGTAGAGGGGCAAGGGGTGCTAATTATCAAATGGTATTTACATTGGATACTACAATTCGTCCTCGCTCAAATTAGACTTGAAACTGAAAACATAAATATACCTTTTAACTACTAAACTTGCAATTACAACATTTTTTTGTTAGGTTTATTGTGTATTTTATTTGTATTTTATTAGCTTGCACTTTGTAGTAAGTTTTGAAACGCACAGTCTTAAAATTTTAATTTGTAATTGTCGATTTTTGTAATGTATCTATTCAGTAACAAGATCTATAAATAACTAAAAAAAATAGCAGTCATAAAAGTGATCCCCAATAAGGGTAATTATCTTTAGTGAAGAAGTAAAAACTTTAGTTGTCTATAACCAACTCACTAATATCACAAATAATCACAATCAAATAAGAAGTATTTTCAAGAAGTATTTGTTACTAAATATTAAAAAACAAAATACTGACAAAAGATACCAAAATTAGAATATATAAATTAATAATAAGACAAATAACATTTGCACCTAAAATTATTTCAATGAAAAAAAAGAGAGGAAGAAGATCTAAAAATAATGGAACACAAAATATTACGAACAATATTAGGGCCAATAAAGATATCAGAAATTGAATACAGAACGATAATGAACCGTGAAATAGAACAAGAATTAGAAGGAGAAACTATAGTGAAAAAAACAAACAATAAAGAATGATATGGAGAGCAGAAGAAAGGAATATAATAAGATTAATAGTCGAGTGGAGCCTAGGCAGAAGAAGAAGATTAGACAGACCCAGGTCAACATCGGTAAGAGAAGTGGAAGAAGACCTAAAAGTAGTCGGAATTAAAAACTGGAAGAGCAAAACAAAAGATAGAGAGTTGTGGAAGAAGATCATAAAGAACATTTAAGGGGAAGTAAAAAAGATTGATTCGCTCCGATAAAAATTGGATCTAGAAAGCTTCGGAAGAAGCGGCACAACCCCACGGAGGTGTTAAGTCACTTACTAACTTCTAGGTTATTTTAAAATGTATGCTATTATCTTAAAATAACGGTACTTTTTTTCTTAATTCTACAAATGAAATTAATGGCATCTTGCCGCATCTTATACTTGGAACGTTTATATTAACGACCTCAGAAGAATGATAATAAAATAGAAAGCACCAGAAACTGGCCGAAACCGAAACTTGTTCACACTAATTATTATCTTCGACATAAGTCTAAGTTTGTAGGATGTCGGAACGGCGCAGGACGAAATGAAACGGTCCTTTTCAGGACACGCCAACACTAACGCTAACGCCCCTGACTTGATGTTCGGCGACGCGATGTCTACCGTCTACACATCGCGTATATTCTAATGTAACGGCGGATGTTTCGTTTGGGCTAATGAATTGTTTCCAATGCGAAGACGTGAGAAGAATCTGCATGTTAATGCTCACTTTCTTTCATTTCTTCAACCCGCAGCGGCTAATGGCACGGCAGGAATTAAGCTTAACATCATGTCCTATTTGCATTTTCATAGCACACTGTGTTTACAAGCTGTATTTATATTCGTGCAAATGAACGAATTAGGTTGGGGTTCGATTATTAGAGACTCCTACAACAAACAGGCGTTCAAGTATTCTATACCTCTGGTGGTACTTTTGTGTAATTCCTAACTATCATGTTAACTTGATATTTTTTTGCGTGTAATTTTAATAATCATTCTAGTAGTACATTAAATACTTGTCTAAACATATCGGCGAAAATCTATTGAATTCACAATTATAATAATGTTTCCAGATGCTTATCTATCTTCATTTGTTCTTTCCTTCATGTATTCGGCTGTTCCGAAAGCCATCTATTCCTAAGTTTTCCTTAGTTGTTGTTACCTTTGGGCTTATTTTTTGTTGAATGCAATAGGTTAGTTGTTGCTATTATAAATAATTATAGTATATTATCATTCCGTTGAGGAACGTAAGACAGATGATGTATTCGTAAATCTTAGTTGTTTTTACTTTTAGGTTAATTTTTTGTTTAATGCAATAGGTTAGATGTTGCTATTATAAATAATAATAGTATACCATTATTTCGTTGGGGAATATACGACAGATGAAATCGAAATTAGAATTTCCTAATGGTCTCAATAATGAGGTCTTGCAAAAAAACTTAAGTGTACCTTTCCTTTGATTAAATCAATCCTACAATGTTTAATTTGTTGCTCTATTTACATTATGTTACATAATATCGTTTTAAAGTATCATACTAGAAAAAGGTGCAAAAATTACGAGGTCCGTAGGTTCTGATGTGAAGTTATCCTCTTGTGGATGCCAGATCCCAAATATTGTGGTTTGGCGCGTTTGAAATTTGGAAAAGTGGACAGTCTGTGATTTGAAGTATTGTAAGGCTTTTGTTTGTCATTATATTTGTAGAAGATTATTCAATTTGTCAGTTTGGAAGTTAAAACATTATATTTGATGTTTGAAACGAAGTGAAGTTAGGTAAGAACCTTGATACGTCATTGGACAAGGGGGGAAGTAAGGTAATTCGGCCGCGTTTTGAAGTATATTATTTTTAATAGCAGTTTTTTATTATTAAAAGTCAATTTGGGGAAAAATAACAAATACGGGTCAAATATTTTTCATTTTTCTATTCATTAAAGTTAAAAAATGAAATATCGTGTTTGTATTTTAGCGGTGTGGTAGAACTACAGAGACAAAGCTATATTTATTCTTAAATGTTTTTGTATAATGTTATAAATTTGTTAGTCTTTGTTTACTTCGAGATATATTTTAATTACGACTGCACCAAGTCGAATGAAGAATACACATTGATTAGATTATTACTCTCTATCTCTCTCGCTCTATGTACATCTCTCTCTCTCTCGCCAGCTGCACAGCTATCCAGGATCTAATGATGTAATCAGGATGATAATGATGAGGTGATAGACTGGCGTCATTATCATTGTGCAGCGATGACGCGAGAAATCATTGCGGTGGCTGCGGTCTCGTACCTCACGGTATTGTGAGGACTTACGGTATTGTGCGAGCGAGTTACGACGTGACGGAAAGTGGGAGGGGTGTTGTTACCTCTAATCGACGAGGAATTAATATGCGCTTTACTTTTAAAATATAACATTATGATAACATACGGGAGAGTAAACATTAAATGTAAAACTACTACCGTCAGAGTTATACTGATTAATTAAACTCGTAATCTTCCATCTACTGTCCCAGTCAAGAAGTTTTAAAAGAACAGTATAAGAAATTATAATCACTAATATTACTTGGAGGAATAAAATTTCAGTTTCACAAACACTTATGTGGAGATATATTTAGTGAAACAATTTATTGAAGTAAAAAAAAAATAATTATAATTTACATTTAAAGACAATTTTATTGCAATATATATTTTTAACACTTTTATCAATATTTGTTGCTTAATTTCGTTCAAATTTTCTTTGTGGAAATTTTTAGATTTTAGAAGCATAAAATATACTTTCATTTTTAAATAGACAAGAATCACTATTTAGTAAACGTTTCTAAAAAAAATCAGCAATTTTCTACTTATTTGTAAAGATTTCCTCTTTTGCAAAATAGGGAATGGGGTTCTCCACTATTTTTTTTTATTTTTTTTATATGAAACTTTTTAAATTTGAAAACGAGTTATAGATCCAGAGTCTTAATTCCTATTTGTTAAACCGTAATATTTTTTAAGCATTCTGGGATGTAGATGTTAATTCAATTCTTAAGCAGTGTGGTTCAAGCATTTTTATTAAATAATTTGCTACTATGGTGGAGGAGCCCATTAATATCTTTTTTAATTCTATAATATTTTTCTCAGAAATTACTATCGTGCTCTTAAATTGTAGCACCAAATTTTATAGTTCGGTGGTGATCACTATAAATAGAATGATCCTTCGAACAACTGTGAAAAATCTAGTGGGTTATTGTTGACCGGGCCAATAAGTCCACACTAAGAATATTTATTTTTTATTTTTTTTATAACTCTGAGCCTATAAATTAATATTTTCCCAAACTTGCTACTACTTAAATTAAAATAAAATTATAATATTAAAAAAAACATGATACATAATATGAAACAGAAAATGTGACCAACATTACACCAATGTGTTTAAACGCATGTGGCAACATACATTTCAGGGCCAGTGCTCTCCCTGTCCATACTCGTTACTACTAACCTGCAGCCTCTGTTCCTCTGGTGTCTTGCTATCAGCCCGTCAATCAGGCCGACGTCTCTCATCTCTCGTCTTGTGTAGTGAGTCATCAAAGGCAGCTGACTGACAAGAGAACAATTGGGATTGTTTGTGTTCAATCATGCACAAGCCGGCCATGAACAAACGCTGCCGCGGGCATTCGTAGCTTACGCCATTAACTTATTACGTTGCTAGTACCGGTACCAACCGGCACACATACGGTATGTTTTAATTAAAAACAATCCTCTACCAAATCGTTATACATGTAAATCTAAATCTACGTCTTCACATCTTCACGTAGTCACTGGTTTTAGTTTTTGTCTTTGTTTCAAATTTCGACCATTTCTACCTCTTAACATAGTCATAATTATTATTATGGTAAAATTCATTCACAAGTATATAAATTACGAAGTTAAATACATATTTTAAGTACACTATAAATTATTTGATTGATTGATTTAAAAACACCCAAACAAGAATAGTTATTTACATAAGAGTCAGGAAAATTGTATATTACTCTCAAGGAGTCATACTGAAATTCAAGGCATTTTGTGCCGATTATTTTATGGCTCCAACTCAATTATTTTTCCGGCGAATCATATATTCATTTTTTTTTCTGAAACCTTTGATTTTAATAAAACACAATTTTAAATTTAATTATTAAATCTAAGGTTGCATAAAACTCCGACTTGTTTAAAAATATAAAAAAGTCTGATTGATTTGATTTAAATCAGATTTTTTTTATTTGTTTTTTAAAAGGTATAGCATAATTTCAAAAACGAATTTACCTGTTTATAACGATACCGCTTAGAACGGGAAAGTAGAAATTGTGACCATTTCTTTGAAAGCCCACATACGCTAACGTTATTTTATTTTTATCGGTTATAGCGACTTCCTACTACAGCGACGAAATTTTTGGGATCCCTTCATCTCTTCGATGTCGTTAAAACAACATTTAACTGTAACATATTTTAAAATTCTGGAATGTTAAATAAAAATTGCAGAAGAAGTGATTTAAATTAATGATTAAAAAAAATGAATATTATTTAAATTAAGTGATTTAAATCAATAGAACAGATTTTCTAGTAGTACCTATTCTTCTGTCTACATTTTTGTGAAATTTGTATTTTTGCCATTTTTAGATGCATTCTTTTATAAAATGAGATAAAAAAAAATGTGCACAGAATACAAAAAGGCTGCGTAACTTTAGAAAAATTAGTGCAGCTTAGAGGAAACTTTGTTCGTAGTTGTAATGAAGGTGAAATAAGAGATGAGCTATGCTACACGACAGAGTGTAGTTGTAGTTAGGATTGTTATAATTTTAATTTAATAATAAAAACACTATACGCAATCTATTCCCCTTCCAAATCGAAATAGCTAATTTAAATTAAACACACTATACCAAGTTCTTATGATTTACAGTAATAATTACAACCAAACAAACGTCCTCTTCTTTTCTAATTACCTGCAGGTATTCACATCAAACCCCCCCCCCCCCCCCCCCCATCTGTGTGATGAAGGCTCGTGTTTTTGTGAGTCCGTATTCATCTCCGGTGACGTCCCGGACCGTCTCATCACCGCGGACAATGAAACAATGGCTGACACTGCCACCGCGATCCAGATTAAGAAAGAGAAATGATTTGCCCTCGTTAGGACAACTGAAGAGCGTTGACAGTGATGGAAGGGTGGGGACATTTCAATGGGGAGCCTAATTTTAAATAATTTCAACGGGGTGGGGGTAATTGTTGTCAGTTTAGGAAAATAATTACAAAGGTTTACTTGGATCGTTGTATGTTTTGCGATGAACAACTACTAATATTTTGAACTTGGAAGAGTTTTTCCTAAATGGTGCAGCCTACAAATATATTTAATTATTAAGATTAGTAAAGATTAGTAAAGATTAGTAAAGCCTATGACCGTTATGCCCAGTAATTTTATCTTACGTATCTAGATACCAACATGCAATATACGTCCTAAGTAACGTAATGTTTCCAACATGTGTAACATACTTTTCTGGTGCCGTGTCTTTCTACAGAATGTATACTAGTATATTGTTGTCTCTCTTGCTATTATTAGTGTCTAACCAATCAGCACTAAGAACATCGTAAGTTTATTTTCAATATAATCTAATATAATGTAACCTAATCTAATATAACCTGGTGTAACTTAATCCAATCTAATGAAACCTAATCTAATCCAATCAAATATAACCTAACCTCACCAAACCTAAACTAATCTGAACTAACCTAACCTAACCTGACCTAGTCTAACTTAATCTCATTTACACTGAATTGATGCAATATAATAATTAGAGACAATGGTTAGAAAATGTAAAACATCATAACTGATGGATTCACTGATTTTATTTCACAAATAATTTATAAAATATATTATAGGATCTTTTTATTCTTAAGAAAGGTTTCCCTAATCAAAGAACATGTGTCCCACAGGGCTCCATACTATGTCCAGACCTGTGGAATAAATATTATGATGGACTGTTATATATCCCCGACCACATGGCATTCACAGACAACATCGCTGTCAATACTAAATTTATGAAGTTATTATAATGACAATTTTAAATGTAGCGCATTTTTTTGAGGTTATGTCAAAAGATGATTGCAAGTGAGATTACACTATAGATCGATGTACAGCTCAGACAAAGATAGCCCATAAGACACTGTCAATTTTGGCATACTTTTTTAAGGTTATTTCGAAAAGTGATAGTAAGCGAGATATCATTATTGATATTTCTATACTTCAGACAAAGACAGTGCTTCAAAGTATGCCGTTACTTTAATGACAACAAACATTTTAGTAGTATTGGTATCTAGATAAGTACAAAATCATTGGTTATACCTTACTTGCAAAAGGACTATTAAACCCATTGACTAGTTTTGACTGATTAAAACAAAAGAAAAATCATATACTAAACAACCTTGTTCCTTGTATATGAATACCACGTTGAGTTTGACTTAGAGTATCACGACCGTAGAAGGGTTAGTAAAGCCAATGACGGTTATGTACGTGAAGCATTGTTCTGAAACGCGAAACCTCTGTGAAATTACGCAACAGTTTCCTTTTTCCGCTGTGCCTTTGATGTGAGGAAAAAGCCGAGAGCTGTGCGCGGCAGCGGCCGAGGAAATCAAGTATGAAGCAAGACTAATGAAGTGAGAGACGCGGTAAATGTTTTACTTTGAAATCAACGCCAATAGACAAGCCACTAAGCGCTAATCCCGATTTTTCTTTGTGATTTGCGTATCATCACTCTTTGAGACTTTCAAAAACAATTAAAGAGGAATCATATTTTCAAATGTTTTCCGGCGCTTTGGTTTTACACTGATTTGCTGTAATTCCTGTTGTTTCTTTTGCAGATGTTATTTTCTCGTTGTGTAACAGTATTGACAGCTTCATTCTGAGGTTCATTTATAGCAGTCGATAATTATTAACCGCAATGTTACTTGTTATAAAACATGCTATTACTAAATTATATACTAGTGTAGCCATATCGGCGAAAACCTATAAAATAATAAAGTAATTTTTGACATGTTTATTATCATCTGTGTTACATTAATCTCAGATGAAAAGAGTCTCAAGCTTTTACTGTACCTACTTGTTTACCGGACTGATTTCAAGTCCTGTAAATGAGACTTACTTAAATTCATAATTAATTAAGGTATTTCTGAAAAACACTTCAAATCTTTACGAAAACACCACTTCTGATTGTATGATTAACATCAAAATTTAATCAGATCTAATCTAGGTAGTCACAATGTTATATCCAAAATTTTAACTTTTTTATTCACTATTATTTGAGTAATCGTTACAATATCCATTTACACATCCATTCATCCATTCATCCATCCTTCCATTCATCCATCCACAGTGTTTCACGAGACTTTTGTATTTTTCTTGGTCTTGCATCAGTTTCAAATTTCAAAGCAAGACAAGGCAAGAAATTGACTTGCAAGAAAAGTGCAGGAATAGTAAGATTTTCTTTAATTCTTGTACTCTTGCGGTTTTTTTTTTGTTAATTTGAACTATATATTTATTTAAGTATTTTCCTTTAAATATATGTACTGATTAGAAAAATAAAGGAATTTGTATTTTTTTAAATGAGGTAAAATTATCCTCTAGATTTTTTTGCCTAAAAGTACAGAAATATTTAGGTATTAAAAAACTTAATACAAAATATTCCAATATACCTTGGAAATTTCATTTTAAAAAATATATAGTAATAATAATTATTATTGGCTCAATAATATAATTATTCTTTGAAATTATATTACCAAGAGTTAAGGCATAAAATGCTTTCTTATAACCAGGGAGCTCTGAAAAAAGCTTTTCTGCTTGTACAAATGTCGTTGTTGTGCTACAAAATACTTAAAGTAGTGCTGTTATACCGTTGTTTTGTTTTTATAATATTTATTTAATAATAATTATTGTATTATAAGATATATGTGATAAATAACATTGATATTATCTAAACAAAAAAAATGTACTTATGTTCATTTGCGAATAAGGGAATCCCTGACTACGTTATAACCTGCAAGACAAGAAATATGTAAGAAAATGACCACGGCAAGATTTTTATAAGCAAGAGTAATAAAAGACACGACATATTTAAATATATTGTCTTGTTTTTCGAGACAAGACAAGAAATAACAAAATAACACAAGAAATCTTGTCTTGTGAAACACTAATCTACCAGTCAAGATATCCTTGAATCATCGTTACCTCTAACATTCATTTCTATGTTTGATTTTCATAACCTCAAAATGTATGCTCATTTTAACTCCCTGTACACTTAACATATATTTAATAATGTCTCCAGCCTTGGCTTTATCCTTACATTTATTGCTTGTTGTTTGATTTTCTAACCTCAAAATCTTTCATACACACACCCTGTACACTTACCATACTTTCAACACGCAAGTGTCTCCACTCTCCAGCCTTATAAGCTTACACAGTGCTCGCCTTCACCTCCTTTGTGATTTTTCGCCGGTGACTTCCTGCAGCTCCGCTGGCAGCGCCTTTGCCTGGCCGTGTCACTCGGGCCCCGGGCCGCACAAAGCGGCGTCCGTCAGGCTGCCCGCGACGGACAGGCTTTGTGCGCCCGACGCTACACGCCGAGGAAAAATACCTAATTATGAGGAGGATGGAGCATGTCTTAGTAATCATCAACATAAGGTGATGCTTTCTTTGTTTTTATGTGTCGTGGCTTGCTAATGTTATGTAAATAAAATGTATATATTTACGCTTACTAACGTTATCATCAAAATATTTACATTTACATTGACTAAAGGCTGAGTTTAATTTAATGTACAACAAATTTAAGTCATAGAATATTGATGTATTCGTTCGAGGACTGAGCGTATTTGAGGGGAGCGAAGGGCGATCGCCCCCCTAAGACAGGCCAGGTAAATTAAATCTGAAGTGCAAAGACACATACATATAAATTATAAAGATTTGTTTGATTTGGAACAAAAATGTCAAGAACAAAAACTATTGCCGAAATATTGTTATCGAAACACTGCCTAACTTTTAATGAATCTGATATTTTCATCAATGTAAATGATATTTTGAAACTGGTGCTGAAACTTTTTTTATTTTTTTGGACGTATATATTTTTTTCTAATTTCTAGATTATATGTTAATTAACAAATTTTTTTGATTATTATTATTATATACCTTATTGCTTATGATTACTTCAAAAAAGGTAATTCGCCCCTCTTTAGGTAAATTTTTGTATCCGCTGCTATATGTTCCTATACCATATTTTGTAAAACTAATCAATTTTGGATGCTTTCGCATGAATCCAGAATAAAATTTTGAATATAAATTTTAATAATCGGCTGCAGTACGAGATTAAATATATATAAAATGTAACATTTCGTAGAAAATCAGATAGTCATGGAAATAAAAGAAAATATTTATGTGACAGTTTAGTGATTATCATTAGCAGTTATTTAATATAATATAAAATTGTATTTCCATGGCTTTCTGATTTTGTACGAAAATGTTACTTTTTATATTTAAAAATCTCGTATTGCAGTCGTGTTGTTGCATCAATTATGATCTAATCTGATGATTTAATTTTGAACAACTATGTACTACTGTATTTTTTATGTATATCTATCCATTACTATTAGAACTAACAAGACTTAGTTCAAAATATCACATAAATACTGATAGTTAAACAAAATTATTATAATTTGCATTGAAAACCGGAATCTCCGAGTAGAAACCGGAAAGGTGGCAATTGTGTTTAAGACTAATCAGATATCTTGCAGTCATCAAATGTGACCAGCAATACACAAGTGTAAGTACCACAACATATATCCCAGACATAGCTATAATTCGTCCATTTCAATATGAGCTTATTGAGTGACAATACAAGTATCTGTCAGTGAAGAGACACAGCTTTGTGTAATCACGTATTGATGTACTAGCAGTAGATAATCTTAGTGAAATGGATATGTCCCCCACACACCCAAGTTGACATTTTGCATCGTCCGATATCCCCCGGGCCTGTCTATCTGGCGTCCTGGCCCTAATTAATTTCCTTTCATCAGTGGCCGGTCTCTTTGTGCTGCGCCCCACCTCCGGCTTCCTCTTTGATGGACTTGCTCAGACTTGCACAGGAAGTGGAGAAAAGTTGGCGCAGAGAAGACTCACGACTTGCCGATTGAAGTGGAGGACTTAAGATAGTGCACAACAACAAATCATTCTATTAATTAATACAAATTAAAATGGTCTTGTCGTTTATAGTTTTAATCAAATAGTCTGATTGCATTTGTATTAATATATCAGGCGTTTTTGTTAAATATTATAAAAAAGAGCAAACGTCAAATAATAATACAAATTATGTCTATTATAAAATATACCAATGAATTATTAAAAGAACTATTTTAATAGATACAAAAAAAAAAGTACCAACTTTTTTATTTATCTAATATTTTGTCTGGTTAATTCGGAAATGTAGTTTATGGAAAAACGAACTAGAAAACATACAGGCTATCTATATAATAAACTACAAGGTATTATTTAACTACCTATAATAAAACAATAAAAATATGCATTCTATTTCACAAAAAATAAATAAACAAAGATTTATCATGACGTCGTTACCTGAACAATTTTTCTAATTTCTTACTACATTTTCATTCTAATGTACCTGTATTTTTATCATTGGAAACAGAAAAAATCTCTATTTAACAGTACTAAAGTCTTTGAGCCCCTTATGTAAATTGAAATTTGGCATGAATTTCTAGAAAAGTTTTGAGGACCGCTGTAAATCACTCGTAAAAAAAAGTTTCTAGAAGAACAAAAAAAAATTATGATTATACATATTTAAAATTACGAAAAAAGAAATAAGATGGGAAAATTGTAATAATACCCCCCTCCCTGGAAAAAAATCATAATGATTTTTTATCTGGATGGTATTTCCCGGATGAAACGGGCACTGAAAACTATAGTGGAAAATTAATGTGGACCGGATTCAAAACAATCATGACTGAATAAGAAAAATTTAAATTTATATTCACAATTTTTCTTGTTGAAACTTTTGTGAAATAAATTCCCGTAGAAAATCAAAACTCCCTATAGCCCAATTTCCTTTAATTTACATCTCACTTTGCATCACTGCCAACCGAAGATAAAAAACTCCCTGCTAATATTTACGTTTGGCAAGTTGGGGCATGAATATTAATTGTTACGGCCCTGCGTGTCTCAGACGCCGGCAATAAAGGGTAAGAGGAACAACAGCGCTGATATTAAAATAAAACTAAATTATCTCAAGCTTACAAGTCACGCGGAGAAATGTGTACAAGCAATTATCGTTATGCTGTAATAATGCTATGCTTGATGGAGGAGTGGAGACGCGGCTTTACAATTAGAGGGAATTATGCCGGGGATTCACACAGCGGAGATTAGCATTTGTTTAAACAAACACACAAACAACAAAAATATTCAAATGTCTGGGGCGATGTGACCAGCAATACACAAATGTGAATTGTGTGCCCTGTATAATTCTAACAAATATACTTACAGAGATTGACTTGACTTAGTAATCCGAACGATTAAATTTCACAGAATATGGCGCTCCTGGGGTGCTAATAGAGATTTTTTTAAGAATATAAATACACGTTATAATTATTATTGTAGCGTTTATTTGTTTAGGTGAAGTGTAAAAAACAATAGAAACACAAACATTATGTAACTAAGTATAATAAACGAATAATAAATTTTAAAAAGATGAATATACAAATATAAACACTAATTTATATATAATAATTATTAATAAAGACTTAACAGTTATTTATTTAAACATTTATAGCAGGCACTATTTATTTACACGATATTTATATCATCAACTATTTATTTATATCACCAACTATTCATTTTCACTACACGTATTAATAGCAGACTGTCCTCGCGATCTCCTGCTCGGGGTTTATATAGTAGAATAATTAAGTTCGGGAATGTTCTCCTAACCTCTAGATAACAGAACAATTGAAGCGCGCGAATCTGTCGTGACCGTCTGTTAACGGCCGTCGCCGGCGATATGACCTTGGGATCGCTACATTATCTTAATAAGGTTTTCCAAGAGGACGTATTTTAAAGAAATTTATTCTGCAAATTAAAATTTGAGTTAAATGGTCTATAATAGAGAAATTCGAAAATTAAAAAATCTGATGCTGCACTTCATTTAAACTTATTTCACTTGAAAGTGAAATTATTTTAGGGCTACTCCTTCTTCAACTTCCATTCCTTATAAATGGATCATGTTTTGTAAAATTTTATTAAAATATTTATCATTATACCTTATTGCATTACGCAAAATTATTTTAATCGATCAAAAACTTGCAAAGAAAAAGATACATTGTTTTAATTTATTTTGTACATATTTCTCACAACTAATGTGGTAACTTTTCCCAATCAACTGACTTCGTATCTCTAACGATTCTCGAGATCCCAATGGTTAGTCTCTTAAAACGGACACCCTCTATTAGTGAATGTCAAAATCACAGTTCATATTTTAAATTTTGTAAATTATGAAACAAAATCAATCTCAATAATGTAATGTATTTTATGTTATCATATTAATTACGTAAAATTGTAGTAACGTATAATTTACTAAAGGGGGTAGGAGCCCCTCCCTGGCCCCCTTCTTATTACGCCCATGAGCACACCCAGTACTGGGAAATAAGGGATGCCTTTGGATTTATAACTTATATATAGATTGAAAGTACGATTTCCTCTTAATCTTTTCGCCGTTATTATACTGTTCTCATTTATAACTATGCACCCCTATTCATCTGTTACTTGCGCATTTTGATGTTTGTGACAAATGACGGTAGATTTACACGGGAAACAAAAGAATGAACTCGTGATTAATTTCCATCACATTAGCAGTCTGTCAGCTTACCTTCCAAATGAGCATTTTAAATACTTTATCAAGAAGAAAAATTATACACGATTGTCTTGCATTGATCCTTGATCCTTGATCTGGTGTCACGTGATCATTTGTCAGGATTACGGCTAGTTTCTTCAGTAATTGATTGAAGGATTTACTGAAACAATTATCCTTCATTCTTTATGGAGTTTCTTTGACAGGAGTTCTTAAGACTCATCTACCAATTTTCACTACTTATCATGTGTAATGTAGAATCGTAACATGTCTGTTAGACTTGTACTTCACTTCGCCCAAAAGATCATTATATTACCGAAATATTTAATAAGGGTTTAGTTAAACAGTAACAGTATTAGTTAGTTATTTGCTGCTGACTCGATCTATCTATTGGTTAAATTTAAGAGATGTCACAAAGATAGTAGAATTTCACTTATCATTGAAGTCCAATAAACACAAAATTATATTTTTAATAATTAACCGCCATCAAAAATATTTGTACAATTCAATTAAAATACAACTCGAAATTTTGAATTCTTCTTTCCTAATTTACAATCAATTTTTAAAAAATTTAATACATTGATTTACAATTATGTTCAGATTGACTAAAACAAATACAGTCAGATTGATAAAAGAGATTAAATTCTAGAGTTAAGTAAATATCGATGCGCGGATTTCAAACCCTAGAATCCTATTACGCCTTTTCGATTTTATTCTGTCGTTTTATTTATTTTCAAAAACCTATAACCCCATATGAAATTTGTGTATAGTTAAAACATACCAAACTACAGTATTAAACCAAAAATTGTGTTGACAAACGCAAATTACCCCAAAAATACTCATTTTAAGATCCAAAATTTTGATTTTGAGAAATAGTGTACATTGATAGATCTCGACGCGCTGATTTCAAATTTTCAAACGGAATTTAATTATCTCTCCTCGTTCCTGAGATATTTGCTGTCAAAGTTGCATCTCAAAAAAGTGTGTTTTTTGGCTATATCTCTAAAATGGGCAGAGATACAATTTCAACGAGTATACCAGTCGATTCTACGGGAAAAGTTACATAAAGAAATGTTTTTTCCCCATATACGTTCTTTGGAACGATTAGGTGAAAAATAAGAAAATCGAAAAAACCTAAATTACAAAATTTCTCCCAGGAACCTTTTTTTGTCCAAATCTTTTCATTTTCTAGACTTAAGTAAACATCGATGCGCTGATTTCAAATTTTCAAACCGAATTGAATTATCTTTTACCGTTCTCGAGATATTCGTATTCAAAGTTGAGTTTTGGCAATACCTAAAAAATCAGGTTTTTTAGGTATACCTCTTTAAAGGTTAGGTTTACGACTTCGGCGACCTCATCAATCGATTCTATGGGCAAAATTACATAAGTATACCAATTTTTAGATTTTTATTCCGAAGGATACAATTTGTAGAAAGGAAAAACGAAAATGGCCAAAATCGGAAAAAATCGTCAGGGGTTCATCAGGCCCTTTTGTCCATTTTCAGTTTTTTCCTTGTAGAAATTCTATCTGTTTAGATAAAAATCTGAAAATTTGTACACTTACGTAATTTTGCCCGTAGAATCGAATGGTGAAGTCGACAAAGTCGTAAACCTAACCATTTAAGGGGTAAACCCAAAAAACCTGAATTTTTAGGTACAACTTTGAACTGAAATATCTCGAGAACGGGAAGAGATAATTGAATTCTGTTTGAAAATTTAGAATCAACACATCGATATCTACTTAAGTCCAGGAAATGAAAAATTTTGGAGACAAAAAGTTTCGAGGTGAAAATTTGAAATTTAGGTTTTTTCGTTTTTCTTATTTTTCATCTAATCGTTCCAAAAGACCAATATGTGAACAAAACATTTCTTTATATAACTTTTCCCGTAGAATCGAATAATAAAGTCGTTGAGATTGTATCTCTACTAATTTTTTAAATATTCTAAAAAAACACACTTTTTTGAGGTGCAACTTTGAGAGCTAATATCTCTGAAACGAAAAGAGATAATTAAATTCTGTTTGTAAGGTTGGTGTCAGCGTAGCTAATTCTTTAAAAAATATTACAAACAAAATTTTGCAAAATTTGAAAATTTTTGAGTTAAGAATTCGATATTTTAAAATATTTTCGGTTTTACGCAATGAATGCGTCCTTTTACTTAAATCTGTCCGTAACCAACATCTGGAATAATGTGTATCCGTATTTGTGTATCTGATTAGATCAAAATACTAATGAATTCGTTCTGCTCGCAGATAGTACTTTTTAAATAGATACTCGCAGAGGTATACCTCCAAGTCTTCCTCTTTCGTCTCGAATATAACCTAACCTAACCTAATATAACTTAGTCTGACATAACCTAACCTAACATACCCTGACTTAACTTAATCTAAACTAACCTAACCTAACTTGACCTAATCTAACTTAACCTAACTTAACCTAACCTAAAGTTATCTAAACTAACTTAACCTAACCATATTTTATTGTATCATTGAATAAATAACATACTTTAGTGCGCTTTTGCAGTGTTCATTTAGTGCGCTTTCCCATCTCTAACCTAATCTAATCAAACCTAACCTAACCTAACCACACCAAACCTAAACTAATCTAAACTAACTTAGCCAAAACTAACATGAACAAATCTAACTTAACCTAACCTCACCAAACCTAAAGTTATCTAAACTAAGTTAACCTTATTTTATTTCATCATTGAATAAATAACATATTTTAGTGTGTTCATTTGGTGCGCTTCTGCAATGTTCATTTGGCGCGCTTTTGTCACACGTTGGGCGTTGGGACGAAGCACCATGGGACGAAACACTCTGGGACGAATCAGCAGAGCAGTATCCCATCTCTTATTAGCTGGGGTATTTAATAAGGAAATGTTACGCCGTAAGCAGCGGTTTACTGCCGGAACAAAAAGGGAAAAACTCATCTGGATATTTGCATAAACTGCAGCGTCTGTGGCCATTGCCTCCCCCGCGTCCTGCGAGCTAATCACACGAGTTATCGGCCGCGAATTAAGAACTTGCACCCAAACTTCGCGCTCTTTATTACCCCTTGCACTCTCTGATAAACGCCAATTCGCAAGATACATATTTAACCACTCTATGCATATTAATTGAATTCTTAAATAGTTTCATTAAGCGATGAATTTTTAGGGATTTTCGCCAATTTTCAAGAATAAATTTGAACTTTTTGTGTCAATATTTTTTTTTAATTTATATTGCTTGTCACAAGTGATTCCCAAACTTTCGACCCTGGCGTATCTATTTTAAATAATTTTTAATACTTCATTTCTCTTAGTAAAAAATCTGATGTGGCCAGCATATAATCTCTCGCTTGTAATATCTATAAATTGTAATATATGAGAAAATTTAATTGAATTATTAAAATAATGAGTACTTACAGTATTAGTACAATTCCTTTTAGACTATTCGATAATTATTTTTATAACATTTTCACTGTCAATTATAAGAATTGTCACTGTCAAATATAAATTATATATTCAGGGTGGTGACTCGAATAACCGAACATAGGGATTTAACAAATAATATAATATTTTCGTAATATTTTGCTTCCCCAATTATTTTAAGTAAAAAAATTCAAATATCAGTTTTAGGGCATAATATTCTGCATCTTCCTTAGAACATCATTTTGTCAGAAGAAGAAAATTTATAATTTTAATTAATGCTACCCTTGTTAAAACTATTTTGTTATGTTACGTTATTTCATATTTTTTTTACACTCATTCATTCATAAAAGGAAGTAACCACAACCTAATATTTAGTTTCTGATTTGACTCTGTTTAATCACTAACTCCTATTAGAATTAGTCTCAAACTATAATACTGTGTGTATTGGACTGGAAAAATAATAATAATAAATAATATTTACTATATTATCTATTTTTAAATACAATAAACTCCGTACAAAGCTTTCGTGTATACTTTGGTAAACACTATTTTAGACTGATCTCACAAAAATATTTCGTAAACGAATAAATTTCTATTTTTCTATAATGCACCCTTCGTATATATCTAATTTTATTATTGCATCCATAAAAATAATCCTTACTTTGCCTGATATGTATGTTGCCACATGGCTTTAAACACACTCATGTATTGCTGGTCACATTTGTAAAATTTGAAAGATAATTCGCGAGTTCTTAACTTCCTATGTTCCGGTGATCTTTCGTTTTAAAGTGCGCGCGCAGATGCAGCCCCCCCGCTCCCCTCTACCAGGGGAGGGGGAAACGGGAACCGGATATGAACGTCGACACGGAATGGGCTCATTACACGAGGTGATCCCACACAGCATTTAGTTCTGACATTTCAGTATTTATTCGCATAATAATACTTTGCTATGTCGTTAAGAATTATGTCCGTCTGCCGAGAAATAAATTAGTTATAAAGATTTATGTAATGGAAAACATATATCATTATGAAATTACACCCAATTGTGGCGAGACGGGAAACAGACAATGACAAATACAAAGCGGAGTGAACGTATCAAAGAAAAACACTCGTGATCAATACTGCAATTAGCAGGCATCAGTTCCTTCCCACATTATCTTATCCTCGCGTATTCTTAACATTTCTTAAGATAAATTAATATAACATCACAGTCTAGTCTTTATTCTTCATTACTAGTACTTATTGCACGGGCAGCGGTGGCTCACTTAGTTAAAGATCTCCAACTTGCGTGGGGTTTACCATTATTTTTATTTTTTTTATGTATTAATCTTCAAATAATAATATTATACATATATTTTTTAGTTTCAAAATAATTAATAATACACTAGAAATAAATTAATAAAGACAATTCAAATTTTAAGTTGCAATATAAATTTATTTAAAAAAAAACGTTCTTTTAAAATTCAATTGAGTGGAGTGCAAATCTCAGCATCGCTAACTATCATCATTTACAAATATTGACTTTTATACAGGATTTAATATAAGTAATAAATTTAACCAGTGATAGAATTCATTGAGATCAACAATATTTTTGTTAATCTTCTATAAATTATGTTAAAATTTTTCAAAGATTTATCATAAATTTCACTACATTTGTTTGAATAATTTTTTTTTTAACCTATAAATATAACTTAATAATTATTAATCGATTTATTTGTTAATGTCAAAAATAATTTGCAAACTCACTTTGACGGAACTTTTTTCCAAAAACACGAATGGAACAATAACTCGTATAAAACGAGTATAATGAACTATTTTTTATATTTCGCGTTACCTATTTCATAAAATTCTCAAAAATAAAATATTGCGTGCAATAAAAAATTTAATAAGATACATGTAGGGTATATAGAAATCTACAACCAGTACAAATATCGATATATGCTTACGCAGATGACTTAATGGTTATGGGAAATAGGGAGGAAAAATGCAACAGAATAAAGAAATACAACATAAAAATAAATGCCACTCTAATGAATTAACAACATCTAATACAAAAGTAAATAGCGAAACAATTGAATAAGTGAATAAAACAATAAAAACAAGATGTAATAATTTTTGATAATATTAGTTATTTTTTTAATTTCTTAAAGAATTATTAGTTTTTTCTTCTAATACACAACCTCTACTTTTACCACACCTCCATCTGTAACCCATTGATGAGGTTTGTATTTTTCCTCGGTGGACATCAGCTAAGTTACCGGCTATCCAGCACGTCTCCCGGGCACTAGGACGTAACTCGCCGGCGACGTTTCCAATACAGCGGACTTACCGCGTCCCAGGGGCCTGGGTAGTGTACGGCCCCGTGCGGACGGCATTAGTGTCCAATAACCTCCACGTGGACACCGCGTATTGACCTGCAGGTGTCGCCGAGGGGGGGGGGGGGGGTTAATGGACTGTGCTAGTGTAGGGTATGTCTAGGTGGTTATAGGGGGGAGGAAATATGTGGAGTAGAATAAAATAAATTAAAATGATAGATTATTCTACAGTAATTTATTCTCGATGTTGTTTTGACCGCCTGGACAATAATTGCATAAAGATATAAAAATAAAGAAATAATTTTTTGTTTTCTTATTTTTGACCTAATCATTCTAATGGTAAATTTCTTATTTTTGACCTAATCATTCTAATGGTAAATTGCATCTCAACTAATTTTTGAAATATGCTAAAAACTTTTTTGGGGTACAACTTCTACAATATTTTTTTTCTACGTTGTTTTGACCTCCGGGCAATCATTGCCTTCAATTTATTAAACACGGGAAGATTGTAACCTGGAGAATAAATTGTAAAATAATCATATGTTTGGTTTATTTTGACAATGGTCTAATTACATAAAAATTATTGTTTCAATTTTTGTCTTGTTGGACTCAAATAGCTTGTATATCCCTCTGTAACATAATAACGTAATGAGACAGAGAATAAAAGTCTAATCTATTCAATACGTTCGCTGAAGGATTATCTTATTACCAATTGTTTTATTCTATTGATGAGTTCTTTGATATAGAAGCTATATATAAAGTGAGTATTTTTTAACATGAAACATGGTATTTATCGTATCCATGGTTACGAGTTGATATTTGATTGACAGAAATGTATACTTGCTTGTCTCATTTAAAATGAAACATAGAGAACGAATTTGACATTAGATAAAATGGTAGTATAGTAGAATGGTCTGTTAGATCAGTCTATCTTACACATCTAGATTCTTTTTATTAGTGACCTTTAAAATGAGGACTTTTTCTATCGGGGGAAATCTTCAAAATTTAGATCAATTAAAAATTTAAATTCAAAACATTTCTCAAAATATTACAATGCCAAATATAGTATGTAATTTTAAAGTTTTATAGCAGATTGAGTCATTGCTTAGCAGTTAATAGATGGATTGTTTAATTGTTCGGTTTTATACTTATTTATTGGTTAGTTACCATTTCCTCTAAATTTATTAATGATTCTTAAAATTGTTATTGCAGAATTGTTGTCAGAAAATTTTATAAATCAAAAAACAAATGTCAAATTCATTCACTATGTGATTGTAAATGACACAAGCAAATTTACTTTTGTGTCAATCAAATATCAAGTCATAACCATGGATATGATAAACCCCATGTTTCACGTTAAAAAATACTCATGGTACAAACGTTTAATTATTCCTGCAGAAGAATTTGATAACGTGAGGATGAACTCGTGAAAACTATACGTATTTTTGGGATTGCCCTATTAAGTTTATTTTTATTTTGCATTATTTTAGCAGGAATTAATTATCAACTAAATTTTGAGAAACCACATTTCTTTATTATAGTCTATTATTTTTTTTTTTTTTTGGAATAACCATGTCAGCACATACCCTCTGTAATAATTCCATTATTTGTTGTCTCTGCGGCGTGTGTTTGGTATTGGATGTATTTTTTGGGTGAGATTAAAGCCATAAAGCAGTGGGGCCCTTGGCAGCATCCTCGCGGAACGTGAGCCCGCGGGCTAATGCGGTTAAGGAGTTGTTAAACGGCCGCGTGTGTGGATTACGTGCGGGGCGGCTGTGCGTGCCTCACACGTACCTACATGCCCCCTTCATAAACACAATACGGGAGTCATGTGGAGTAATTGGGTTTAGGGTTGGAGAGAGAAAAGAAGACAAATATATAAGGAAGGTGATGGTGTCATCAAATGATTTGATGTAACATATCTTTCAAAGACTACTATTATTATCAATTTGTAATACTTTTATATTACCATTTCTACCAATTTGTGACCCGTTCTTCTATAAGGATAGGAATTACAAAATATTGAAATGTGTTCTTTGTCAGACCAGATTCGACTTAAGTAAATTGGATTATTTAGGGTTCGCGATATAAAAAAGACAATCACATAAGATTCGGAAGGTGATAGTATGTTTCATCAAACAACTTGATGTTGCACATCTTTCAAAGACTTCCATTATTATCAATTTGTAATACTTTTACATTACCATTACTACCAATTTGTGACCCGTTCCTTGATAAAGATAGGAATTACCTATAAAATATTTAAACGGGTTGTTTGTCAGACCAGATACGGAGCAAATACTAGGAGGTTATTATTGAATTAAATAGAATACTCAAGTTAGTATAAAAATATGAATAAGAATATGGGGAATCATATTGCGTAATTGAATTATTTAGGGTCCGCGATATAAATGAAGAGAAACACATAAGATTCGGAAGGTGACGGTATCATCAAATGACTTGATGTTGCACATCTTTCAAAGACTTCCGTTATTATCAATTTGTAATACTTTGACATTATTATTGATACCAATTTGTAACCCGTCCCTCGGTAAGGATAGGTATTACAAATTATTTAAATGAGTTCTTTATCAGACCGGATATGGAACAAGTATTAGAGGTTGTATGATTAATTTAGAACACACTTGGTTTATCTACAAATAAATTAATTTTGTATTATATTTAAACCGCGACAACCGCTGAGATCCCTTGTTTTTTGACAGATAAAGTATAATATTTAAATGCAAGTAAAATGCTCCGAGATGTTTTGTGTGTAAAACAGATAATTGAGTAAGAAAGTATGGACGTGACAATATTTTAGGGTATCTATACATAGTTCGAAGAGAGCACGATAGAATTATTAAATATTTGTTATGAAGCAAATACTTCAGGTACGTCAGACTCTGTTCCATCTAGGAATGTTGTGCCACAGATGATCTCCACGAAATCAGTTGTAACCATGTGATTCAAATCGTTGGGAGGAAAGAGGGATTGATGACATCATCTTGTCGGGTAAAATCGTGTAATTTCTGAAGTAAATAAATGTCAAAACTGGCTGTATTATATACAAATGTAATAATAACGTGAGGATCAACTGCGGAATATAGAATGTATATATATAGTCAATGTATAAAAACGTTTTGTATAATTCAACCTTCATAAGGTTTTGAATTCGGTACCTCTCTTTCGGATAGTGATTTCATTGCTATAGGTATGTATTTTTAGTTTTCATGCTTCTCATGCTATTTGATCGTATTTGGAAGCTGGCATTGTTCATAGTTCTGAATAAATGAACACAATGATTGCATGAAAATCAAAACCCTCATTTTGGAAATCAACTATGAAACTATGACCCACTATATTTGAAAATGCCACGCTGTCCTGTAAGCCCATCCGAGTTGTGTATTAACCCACAAATTTGAGAGTTCTCAAGCTACCCACAGCACCGTATATCGCCAGCGTGGTCGTCGATTCGCTAACACTTTGACTAACAGTCCCCGAGGACGTAAGGTCCAGCAGAATTACTCGGGCACCTTCATAGCCCGGACATTCATTAAAATTGTAGCCGAGACACTCACCGTAACGTACAGCTGGACCAGGTCGTATGCTGTGGATTAACCATGTTTATGAGGTATTGAGGGACGAACTAATGTGTATAGGATGGCCAAGAAGGGTTGTACGTTGTCTTAAGTGCTGCTGAAATGGATGATGTACACTATACGGTCTATCAATTAATATATCATCGTAGGCACATTGTGACCAGCGTTACACGAGTGTGTTTAAAGCCATGTGGCAACATATAGTTGATATGCACGTCACCAATCGTAACCAAGTGATTGAAAAAAAGGGGGACTGATGACAACATCTTGTCGGGTAAATGCCAAAATTGACAGTGTTATATACAAATATAATAATTAATGAAACATACAAAAAAGTCGTAGATTAAATGGCGAACCTACGAATGAAGTACAGATTGTCGACGCCAAAATCACCTTAATAATAAATGAAAGGAATGACATGAATGGTACATTAATTTTTTTTATATATAAGATGTTAAAAAATAAATGGTCAAATGATTTTCTCGACTGGTAGACTGGGAGAGGTATTTCAGCTCTAGCTGGTTTCTATCCCACATGGGTCTTCCTCAAGGAGTGAAAGTCAAAATTGGAAATATTTTGTTGACTCATTTTATTTTATATTATACTTACAATTCAAAAAATAAAATTGATGATGAAAAAAATATTATATTTATTATAACAACAAAGTTCCCCTGTTTATTATATAGAATCAATGATCTTTTGAACCGCCATTCATTAGAATTATTTCCGTTAAATGGTATGTATTCGCATTCTTCTACCATAAATGTAGTAGTTCTTTTATAGTCTTTAGACGTTTTGTTTTACACAATTTTTAAATAAATCATAGAGATTTTCAATGGCATTCATATCTGGAAACTGAGGAGACGTTTTTATTGTTTTCTACAATTGTACAATAACTATTCGAGCAGTTTACCTGCAGTATGTTTAGGGTCTTTATCTTGTTAAAAGGTATAAGAATCCATTAAATTCAATTTTTTCCCACCCCTTCTGCACTCATACAGCCCCATACAAGCACAGATCCTCCTCCATATTTCACTGTTGAGCATAATTTTTTTGTTTTTATTTGTTTATTCTTCCATTTCCAAACAATAATTCATCTATCTGATCCAAAAAGGTTTATATTGGTTCTGAATCCAGAAGGTTTCAGGGAGGTTTATATATATCAAAAACAAAGTGTAAAGATGTGTGTATGGAAAATAGTTGGTTGGAGTCTATGTATCTATCTGTCTCAATTTAATAAAAAGTTGGGAAACGATTAAGATACGCTTATTAATTTTATAATAGTATATTATATTACAAGTGTTATATGACGGTATATTTTTCCTCGAGTTGTTTGGTGCTTCACAAGCGCAGCGAGTTTTGTTTATTCGGTTTTCATATTCAAAAATAATATAAATTTTATTAAATAACATTGAAAAATATTTGAGGTTATCAATTTGATATTTAAAGTGGGGTGCAGTTGTTAGAAGTACCAATTTTACAACATCAAAAAAACAATATTTTATATTATTAAATAGGGCAATTGTTAACGCAAAGTATAAAATTACTATTTATTATACCACGTGTATTTATAACTATTACTGTCTGAACATCAGAGAGATAATTTTATAAAAACTCCCCGACACTTATGAAGGATGTTTTAGTCTATTTTTGCGCAATGACGGCACGGAGTGAAGTAAGCCACTCGCACGGTAGACTATAGTGTGCAGTGGTGTTACTAGTGTTGCGGCAGTAAGGAAAGTACGGTCTGCTGCATGCAGCGATCCTGCACTCCGTTATCTCCGTGAGCTCTCACTGGACGCTCAGAACTGCTGCTGGGGTACGTTGGTTGCGGACAGCCCATGAGGAAAGTTGCGAGAGTTTGCAAATAAGGACCATCTAGGAAAGATTTGCTTTTTTCTGCTATGCATATTTCAGAGAATGTATTTTTGTTTAATATTGAACGAATTATATACAATTGAATGAAGGTTATATAGTATGGAATGGGAAACATTTACATTTTACATAATCAATGTCTGTACGATCGAGCTACTTCCGTGGTATCGGCGATATAATTATTAAATGTTACAATACAGTTTCAGCAATTTTTATTTAAAGATTCCAACTATATACACAATTAATGATTGAATTTGAACCAAACAAATAGTGACCTTTCAAAAATAAAACGATATGCGCATTCTGGTATATAAGGGTGTCCTGTGACAAGAGCCCTAACTTCTGCTTCGATCCAGGGAGGTTCCTATATCTCATGATCTCTGCCCTTTTCAATTAGTCATCTAAGTAGATCACCTTTCGAGGCATCTAGGTTATATGTACATTCCGGGAATTGACTCACTTTTAGGTGTCTGTTCTAGTTTTTGACCTGCTGAAATTAGATCATATTTGAATATTAGCCTGCTGAAATTGCATTACTTTTCGAAGTAGAAATTTATACTCCAGGATATGTTCTGTTTTTTAGTAGGGTAAATATTAAGATAAACACTTCAACATACGCTGATTCTTGACGTACTGAAATCAGAGTATCATCTACGTAGAACAGTCTTTATTCAATAGTTTAAGAATTAGAACAAAAGAGCTATCATTCAATCGTTTGGATCATTTACTTCCAGTGGTACCAACAAGGCTAAACAGCAATATTAAATACTTCATTTGACATTTTATTCCGATGTTATGTTGTCCATTTAAGAGATACACAAAATTTAAATAATATAAAGGTATACTAATCAATGGCGCTTTTACCTTAGGAAGGCTTTATTTTGATCATTGGTGAGATTGAGTATTATTGAAAAGTATTATCTGTATTTTTATTTGGTTAGTAATTCTTGACACTGAGAATCTAACCCTAGATTTCATACTCCACTAATAAAGTCTGTTCGAACTATTAGTTCAGAACTATTCCAGAATTGGGAGTTCTGCGCTTATCATCTAAAAAGGCGAATTCAGAACAGTTCTTACTTGGACAGGTTCGAACGCTCACTTTGCTTTAAATTTGAATAACACTTTTTTTCATATATTTATAAAAGCGCAATACGCATTATTATACATAGTAGAATTCTAGTAATAAATATCATATAACGATAGAATTTGGTTATAAAAATAACTGATAATTCTCAGAATTTCAAATTTGAGAACTACAGCATTCGAAAATAGTTCAAGAACTCTTTAAAACTGTAGTTTCATACAAACCTACAATAACCAATTCAACATTTGGTATTGTATACCAGTTTGACTGTAAATTGCTACTATTAAAGATTTGACTATCAAAGATTTGGCTTATGCTGAATTTATTTTCACTACCTCCAATTCCCTAACTCTCCAAACTTCTCCCCCGTGTACCCAGCATCCTTGTCACCACTTACCTCCCCTATCACCCCCCCCCCCCCCCTGACGTCAGTCGGGTTATCTCGGACGACGAGCTGCCATCACATGTAATTGTATTGTCGGTCATTGTGTAGTACACAGCGAGGTACAGACTCCGGCGTAGGTGTATGTACGGCTAAGGGAAGCAAAGGGTTGCGGCGAGGGACGGTAATTGTGACGGACGGCGGGAAGTTCATGTCAAATTGGGGTGGACTTTGACAGGGGGATAAACATGTTTTAATTGCGGACAGTGGTGTTTGTAGTGGAGGAAGATGTTAGGTTTGGGGGTTGGTATTGTCTTGCCTAAAACTTTTAAAAATGAACAAGATCTCAAATTGCCTGTTACAAATACAATATCACTTGTAAAGAAGGAGTCGTAAAGTGATGACTTGGTTAGTGTGCGTCGGCTCTAATGAGCGGAGTGTAATATCTGTGGTTCAAATCCCAGAATGGATTGATTTGAATAACCTCAGATCGCTCAACCAGTTGTGGATGTAGAAACTCTTCTAAGGAGGGGTTAATTATCTTTTTTTTTTAAACAATTCTAAACAAGGAATGTAATAATACAAAATAACTCAATTTAAGATTATTACGGGAATATAAAAAAAAAACAATTCTTATATAGAATAAAATTTCATTTAGGTGACGTCTTTCTGTCGATGTAAATCGTGTCAAACTTTTTTAGATCGAAGTCTTTTGAAAAGTTCTTCAGTCGTAACCACACTTACGTGTTATTATTCTATTTAACTTGAGTTGCACTGGCAACTGTACAACAATATTTCGGTAGTTTTTTCACGACACGCATAGAAAACTATACTATTTTTTCGCGAAATAGTTAATAAAATTTCTTATTTTTTACGACCACTATGGAAAGTAATACTTTTGTCACACTATGCAAAGCTTGAAAGTTGCGTATTTCCCACAATCGTGGGTTAAAGTGTGAGAAATCATTTCTTACAGTAATTGCCAACACTGCGCATGTGTGAAGGTACTCTTGTGACGTTACGTACGCCATATTGTTTTTTATGTCAAATTACTTTCGCCACTCGCTCAGAATCACCTATTTCCCACCTTGTGATATAACAACATTCGACTTCGTCTTGTACCGAAATTTTCGCAATATACTATATGAAGTGTTACCAACAGTATAACATGGATATTATTTTAGAATGAATGGAAAAATTCGTTATTGTATTAAAATTTATTCTTATTTAATAATGACGTATATTAATTATGTTTTTTACTTTTCCTTGAAAACGGTTACTTAAGCCCAGTTAAACAGCAATGTTAAAAAGTTCATTTACCATTTTATTCTGATATATTGTCGATTTAAGTAACGTTACAATCGGTCGTTACTGATACTTCAACTTTGTTCTTATACTTTGTTTTCTACAACCAGTATACTCAAAAGAAAATAGCTGTAAAATATCAGCCTCGTAACTTGTAAAAAGGAATAATTCAGCTGTGTTGTGCATAGCAAGAGAACAACACATGTCAAACAAACGTTAGTGTATAGTAGCTCGGCTTGAAAACCCAGATTCATCCCTAATTACTTGGCTGGGACATCTGTACACTCATTACCAACTCGTCTGCATCGCGGTCGTCAAACAGGCCGCTTTAATTAGGAGCTGATGGCCATTGTCCGTCCGTCCAAGACGCCGCTGACAAAGGCTGAGGCCTTTATAATCCGCACGGCTTTCATAACGAAATTATGAGCTACGGAAAGGGTGGACAATAAGCTAGTTATTACACATATATTCATTAATATGTTACATGAGGTTTTATTCATCACGTACTGGGGGTGGACTTACATCAAAATATTCACACGCAAATATATTTTACTATATACAATACAAAATAATTTACTTAAGCTTAAGATTAAGCTGTAACTAAGTTTAATGAATGAATAATTAATTCTAAAAAGATAATAAAAATAAGGAACACTAACTAATTTAAGAGTAATAATTATTAAAACTAAAACACTAGAAATATTTATTTAAACACTATTTATTTACACGATATTTATATCACCTGTTCACCAGGCATATTAATATTAGACTGTCCCCACGGTTTCTTCTGCTTAGGTTTATATACCAGAGCAATGAAACTCTATTCTGGCAGCTTCGATGTGTCAGTTGAATAGAAGGGAGACCTTGTATTCGCTACAATACATATAAAAAATACATGACTTGATTATCTCACTTTTTTATTAATGTGAAGATAATTTGTCTTTTTCAACCTCTTCAGACTGTGCATTTATATCCTTAGTCCCGCTGTGTTTTCTGCTTGGGTTTATATACCAGAGCTATTAAATTCTCGAATATTTTGGTAGCTTCAATGCGTCAGTACAATAGAAGGGTGACCTTGTAATCGCTACAATGCATATAAAAAAAAAAAATCACTTGATTACCTCACTTTCTTTTTATTAATGTGACGATGTTTTTTCTGCTTGTGGTACCAGAGCAATTAAACTCTCGAATATTCTGACATTTTTGCTGCTTCAGTACAATAGAAGGGACACCTGGTAATCTTTACTATTTTTTTTTTAATAATGTGACGATGATGAAATAAAAAACCTTCAAAAATCATAGACACTAAAATCATTTTCCGAAAAATATTGTCAATGACCAAATATTTATAGCCCATTTAAGATTCATAATAATTAATATATTTTTTTTTGTTTCAGATACGAAACTAAGAACAAATGACTTCATCCCAAAGGATCCGTGAAGGTAAGAATTAATTTTTTTGTTATTATTTTATTTTATAACTTTGGACGAAAAAGTTTGATTATATTATTTAGTTTATAATACGAAATATTTTTAAATATTTAGTATATTTTATGCAGCAACTTTTTAATACTTGGATGTGTAACAGACTAAAATATTTATATAAATTATTAAAATAAATATGTAGGTAATGTCTACATTTTCTATTTGCTTTTTTATTACTTTGTAATTGTCAAGCAAACAAGTGCAAATATTACATAGATGGATAATAACCTAATATTATTTATTTATATTACAATCTTCATACCACGCACTATTATAATATTTATTTATGGTATTTGAAGCCAAAATCAAATTCATGTAATCACCAAATTTGTGGCAAAACACTATAATATTAGAATCCGCATTAGATGATATTTATATGTGGCTGAGATGGAAAATACGGTTCAGGGGTCACATCGCAAAAACTGTTGATGTAGTATGATTAAAACTGCGGTTCCTAATATCGCAAGCAAATCTAATAATCCCGGGTTTGAATCAAAATGGACGTAATGACGTGGCCACAACAATACAATATCATTTACGGCCCTGCTTTTGGGGAGGGTAGTTTTATTTAAATTGCGATTCATTTCAACTGGCCACTTTTTTACCACTGCTCGCATAATTCGCAGCTATATTCTGAACTGTACCACAGAATAGGTTTATACAGAAGTGACAGTAAGACAGAGAAGCAAAAATTAGAGAGAGATGGGGAAGGTGCACAAATTTAAAGGGCCCATTGTTTAAAATCGGAAAGTTAAAGATCTACACAATGCTTCAAGGTCATAGAACTGACTAGCGGAACATGAAAGGTACCGACACGTAGTATCGCTTCTGTGTGTAACTATTCTGTGACTGTACCTAGTATATATGTTGCCACATGGCTTGAAATACACTCGTGTAGTGCTGGTCACATCGTGTCTTAAAATGCGTTCAGTTATAAATGTAAGCGCGTTAACCATTCAGCCAGCACTGTCACAAATCCTTAGATTTATTAAATACTACAATAAGGTGATATGCTGAATGTGTGTTGTTATCCATCTAGCGGATTTTGTTATAAGTCTCATTGATATGAATACGCATAACAAGCCCAGTTGATGCCTTGTTGTCTCATCAAGTTGATGTGTTTGACGTTTAATTTTGAGTGTCATTTTGAAGACGATTTAAATTCGTTATAAGCCCGGTAACTTTTTACGGTAGGAATAAGATAGTTCCGATTCCGCAATTTCGAAATGAGTTCCGTGAAAATAATTTAACGGACATATAACGTATAACATTTTATTTCATACTGTTTTATATTTTCTGTTTAAATTTGTTATTTGGAAAATTATTAAAAAATCTGATGTGTCCAATACATTACCTCCCGCCACTGTAGTAATATGTTTCATAAAAAAATCTGTAGTACGTAAAATATTTAGTTTTAAAATTAGTTTGTTCATAATATTTTTAATTCAATTCATACCTAAATTTCCTTTCATCAAATTTCTAATACTGCATCGGATTACAAACAAAACAATTATTTTTAGCGTAACTAAAATCTATTCCTTGCATATTTCTTCCATCTTGTATTTTACAATAAAAAACTTAATATTTACTTATTTTATCCTCGAAAATTATCTGTTTTATGGAAATTTCTTAGCTTGAACGATGTGTAAAGTTAATATAATTAATATTTTTTTCTGTTTAGCCAGAAATTATAGGTATATAAAATGTAATTAAACAGGCCGGTAGAATATTAAATAATATTTATATTTAATAATATTATCGAAATTCTATTGATAAATATATCATTACTGAAATCAGTAACAATGCAATTTATTACACCTAGTAATAAGTAAAAATTTTTGTCCGTTTTCATCACCAATGAAAAAGTTTGGTTGGTTCGCTTGTTTGAAACTTGGAGAAAGTGTAGGTTGCGTCTGACGCCGCTAGATGGCTGGCCAATGTAAGGACTAGACGTCGGTAAGGATCGGAAAATGTCGGAGTGCGACGTACGGACGAAACGCAAAAGCTGAGAACAGGAGCACAGCAGGAACTGGAGTACAGCGCAGGAATGAATATTGTTATCTTTGCGCGTAGTTTTCTTATAGTTTAATCAATGTTTTTAAACGTTTTGAGTTCTTATTTCTGATTTCTGTTAAATCGTTTATTAGTTTATTATTTTAGCATTAATTTTAAATGTATACAAAGTCTTTTAATTATATATTTTCACAAACATCAGAAATTATTTGAATAAAATTTGAGGAATTGTAAAAATGCAATTTCTTTTTTTTACATTTTATCCCTCAATAAATATCATACAGACTCATATATTATTGGTCACATCTTTTAAAACATACATAAATAACTGTTTTTTTATAATTCAAGTATCTAAGTTACTGCTGTCTATTTACTGTTTCTGATTTAGATGTTGAAGGAAAAAACAATAATAGAGAAATGTAGAAATTGAGAAATAACAGAAATAAAAAAAAACCTTGTTTGCTAAATTATATATATTTCTTGCTGCACTTCATTTAAACTTATTTCACTTGAAAGTGAGATCATTCTACAGTTAATATTCTTCAACTTCCAATCGTTTCATATCTTCGAACTTTCCTTCGAAATTAAATTTTATTTAATTGTTTATCACTATTTCACATTGTACTAAACAAAATTATTTCAATCGCTCAAAAATTTGCAAAGAAAGCCATATTGTTTTCATTTATTTCCTACATATTTCTCAAAAATATATTCTGACAGTAGTCAAGTGATTGTGAATGTTAATTTATTAACAAGAAATCAAATGTTTCTTACAAAAATTAAAAGCCA
This sequence comes from Stenolophus ochropezus, assembly GCA_035578165.1. NCBI lineage: Eukaryota > Metazoa > Arthropoda > Insecta > Coleoptera > Carabidae > Stenolophus > Stenolophus ochropezus. The sequence goes on along the minus strand of JAQOWZ010000028.1, from coordinate 237,658 downwards.
GCTAAATTATTATTTTTATTAAGTTTTTGTCAAAAGTAAACTAAAGGAATCAAAAATGTGCATAACTAGATGTTATAGCAACACCATACACAAAATTTTAACATACTACGACTAATCGTTTATGAGTTATGAGAAAAATTTAAAAATAACACTACGAACAAAGTTCCTATTTGCTACTGCTGATTATAATAAAAAAGGGAGGTGTACAACTAGATGTTGTAGCAGTCCCATATTCAAAATTTCAAAATTTTACATTTAATAATTTTTGAGTTATACGAGACACATATGCACGAACGAATAAACAACTCAACAACCCTAGTCAAAATGGAAAACCGATACTTTTCGTCAATCCTACCTAAAAATACAGTACTCCTTTACTTTGTACAACAACATAAAAACAAAAATTAAAAGAAGATTGTCCGAAAGAAGCTAATCAAACATCTTGTCATTAGAAAATTAATATAGATGAGAATAGACAGAGTACAAGTATAAAGAAGGAATTTCAATTGATGCAATTGATAGTTCCAATTTGAAAATGGAAGAATTAAAATCATAAGTCATACCCTTTGAAATGAATATTACTATTTTGAAACACATAGGGTTATGGTGTATAAAAAGCCATGATACATGTATTTGAAGCAAGTATGAGTTTATTCAGAAATAAAAACTAAATAATGACCATTAAAAAAGCAGGAAAAGCTGTAATCCGCAATAAAATTAAGAAAAATAGCAGTTTTCATCATCCCGTTCGACAGATTCAAATGATAAAGTGCGTTTGGGTTGTTTTGGTCGCTATGACAACCAGTCAACACGGTGTGACGGGTCCGAGCGAGCCTTTGATTGGTGGGCAATTTATGGCGCGTTCAATTAAGATATGACAAAGCAATAACCATGCATCAAGCAAAGGCACCTTGATTTATCGGGAGCAGAGAGCGGAATTATCAAAATGCACGACGCGCAGTTTTAAATAAACAGGAGTTGTGAGCTCTGTCACCAGAATTGATGCAGGGCTCAACTTTTCACAAACAGGCAGTAATGTATGGATGGTTTAGCTTTTATACACTACATTAAAGCATGATTTACCAGCGCCGGCACAATCAGCAGCTTTTACACCTGTTTATCACAAGGATCAGCTACCGAAAGGGGACATTACCGACGATTTATGAGGCCTATTCATCAATCCTGCGCACAACCTTGTCTATACACGTAGGACAAGTACGTGGGATCATATTCCTACCTACAAAATATCCTTAAAATGTTAATAGCAATACAATCAATTATTCAAATTCAATTGAAAATTTACAAATAAATATATAAAAATAAAATTTCAATAACATACTTATTAGTGATTTTGAGAAACGGAAAAATGCAGCGAAACCGAGCAAGATGTCACTAGTATCAATGCTTATATAGCCTATAGTTGTGATATTAATATTTTTGTAATGTTCTACTATGGAATATATGGAATCATAGTAATTCTATACTTTTTCTACGACAATGATATTATTTCCTAATTCATTTACATTTTAATAATAAAAAAGTAAACAATACTCTTTTTTACAGAACAGTTAGATATGAATTTATTATCTCAAGGTGTCTACGGTAAACGTGCGATATGAAAATGTGTTTACAATATACTATGTATCCGTACCGTAGCAATAAACAACATACAACAAACAAGCAAATATCTTAATGGTCGTAGAAAAATATTATTGTACTATACATGCCGGAAAAAATATTACTGAACTTTCATTTTTTCGTAGCCAAGCAACACTAAAATACCAGAATAATACACTGTCTGGTTTGAGAACACACCAGAAAAGTGACAAATATCGAATTATCATCCTATCGGAAAAAACAAAATTCTTTATTAATTTCTCGTAATCCGGTCCTGGATGGCATCCACCAATCACATCTCCCTAAGACAGTCCAAAGTCCACGCAGTCCAAGCCGACAGCGAATCCGGAAGGAAGCAAGCTGTAAATATGTCTGCGACTTCCTCCGTCTCGTACGAGTGCTGCTCTCTATGCGCTGAGATGGACACTAGTAAGCAAGCCGGAGAAATGGCTCGAGAGTAATATAGTGTCAATTAGGATTAGGGAAATAAGAAAGACTCCAGAATATATGGCGACGAATATATCAACCAACAAACAAAGAACACACTATAAATATAAGTTTTATTTACGATGCCGATATGTGTTTTGGCAAGTATTGTAAGAGTAAATATAGATAGTGTATTTTATACATAAAAGTCATGGCTTAGAAAGACTAGTTAATGTTGATGAACATATTTCTTTTATGTAAGTGCGATTAATGTGATATGACAATATTCCTTACAGGTATTTAAATATGTTGGAATAGACAAAAGCACAAGTATATATTGGTGTAATTTAAGAGGATAGTATAAAGGTAAAACCATAATTTTCGAAGACACTAAAAACTTTATTATGTGACCGATTAAGACTATTTAATAGTTATCATCAGACCAGGAAATGATATTTATTAAATAGTCGAAACCGTTCACGTAATAAAGATTTTTGAACAGTGACCTGTATCTGCCCCCTAAGACTTCTTATTCACCAGGCAAGATTAGAGATAATGAAACATCTTTTTCAGGTTAGTTACTTTGAGGTGATAGGAGCTCTCTTTAAACTCTTGTTTAGTCATAAAAATGCAGAATTTGTGCGTGATATCGATGACATACTAAATATTCGATAATTATTTGGTGTTAATAATAACCCAATAAAAAATATATGTTGTCAAATTAAGTTTAGAAAAAGACCACCTTTGTTGGAGAAAGCTTAGAGAAGGTTGCTGATTATGATTATAAGTAAAACCTTCATTAACCATACATACCGTCTGTAGCTAAAGAAGGGTTATAGAACGAAATAAAAACAAGAGCTGAATACAGACCAGTGTCTTTAAGATGTTAAGTTTCACTTTTACACTAACCTGTTAAAATATATTTGATAAATAGAAGCACCGCACAATCGTACAATCATTTTCTCGAAGTTACTTAGGACACTTTTGATATTATCGTAATATCTGAAATCATTTTCTAATAAATTTTACTTGTAACTCAGATTATTAATTTTTTTAAAAATTATCGAGTATATTTCCTATTAGTAATTTTAATTAATATTGAAATGGGTAATAATATTCTGTTTGGAAATGATAGCACATGATGTTTTTAAGCATAGTCCAGCTTGCTTGATTAATAACAGCACAAACAAGTCTAAATAGGAACAATGACATAGTTATTTGTATAAAAAATCTATAGAATGAGAATGGCGTTGACAACCACATTTGAGTTGATGCGTCGATGACGACTTGAGCCGCACACAATAGTGCATGACAGTATTAATTATACTTATTAAATAATGTAAACTTGTCATCGTCACTTAGTGGATATGTTGATGAATTATTTGTTATTGCACATCAGTGTATAAGTCGCGCACTCAAAATACATTGTATTAAAACAGGACGTTGACAGGTGACGCACCGCAATTCAAAACGTCAAACACAACGACGAACCCAATACCAAGCAGAAATTAATTATTATTGTTACTCGCTCTACGTCAATACGTACATGATGCGGATCCCACTAACGAGTACAAGCCTTTAAATATGTCTACAATTAATAAAAGTAATGTGGTGGCCAACAATGCAATACACCAATGTATTTAGATCCGTGTGGTAATATACACTCTATTTCCCGAAGTTCATCATGACGTCATCAATTTCTCTTGCAAGAATTATTAAACAGGTCAAGGGGGGGGGGGAGAATTGCTTCCCCCCTCTAGAATTCTCTAAAGGGATTTTTTTAACTTTATGGACAGAGTTTGTTACTTTTAAAATAGGTTTTATGTATAATAATTAATTAGAACAATTTAATGGGCGTTTGTACCATTAGTTTAACTAAGCTAAGTTTACGCTAAGCTATGGTTTAAATTTATTGTGGTTTGCTCAGGTAACATGTAAGTAAAGTTTAGTAAAACTAAATAGTTTTGACAATGAACATTCGAATAAAGCCATTTCTAGGGACTTCTAGTTTTTCTCTAAAAATCTAGCGATTTTTCTTTCTAAACGTTGCTGAATTTGATTGTTTATTTTGACATTACATTACATTTTGTGTTGATGAACCTCATGTAATGTAAATGCACGAGGATTTAAATTTTTGTAGATAAATATTATCTGATAAACTGACTATTGTCAAAACTGGATAACTAGAAGACAAGGATTCGGAGGAAAAAGAGTCACCAGCTAAAGAGATATCAGTTTTTTAGTGACGGTAAATTTGCGGAATTGAACAACTTCTGAGGTTTTGCTAAGAAACCAACTCTAAGAATTTAGAGATGTAAATATTAGGAAATGAACCGTTAGGTAGCTTCATACTACTGGATTGTCTTGTAGAAAGATGGACATGGAATGATGAGGACTGGGGCAGCATGCTGTTTTAAGATAAGTTGCGTTTTTGCCACAATGGGTCAGACGGACTTCGGCAAGTATAAAATACTAGGAGAAACATGCGCTTGAATTTATATAGATATTATTAACAAGCGACTTCCTTTTGGCGATAAGTCGTTTATGGTTTGTTCGGGAATCTCTTCGAAAGCACACACAGGTACATTTCGGAGGTTCTAGAAGATCATGCTATGCTTTTCATGATCACTATGGGCGAAATAATGTTAGACCTCACGTAGTCAGAGTTGTCAGAGAATATCTGGATGAAGTAGGAATTTAGCGATTTGATTGGCTAGTACTCAGTCCGAACATTAATCCCATCGAACATGTCTGAAATGAGTTGAGACTATGTATCCGAAAGCATACACCAGCTTCAACATCTGCCCAGGAACTCAGAAAGTTGCTCTGGCTGAAGTGGAATAAAATAAACCGGAAAGTGGTACTTAACCTAACTGAAAGTATACCTCGTTGATTTTAAGCAGACATTAATCCAAGTGAAGAGAATAATCCTAAGATCGAAAATTTCGAAAATACATAATTATTTTAAATTGACCTTATTTTTTTTTTGTAAGTATATAATTCTTTTTTTTTAGTCATTACTTTATATATGCCGCCTCTTAACATCAATGTATACACATGATATAGATGCCTTTTATTTTATTATCGTTTTAGAGAAGTATATATGCTATCTTCGTCCAACCAATGATAAAAACGAAATAGAAACAGTGGTGTAACCGCGGTATGCGGTAACGGATATTTTCAAATATTAAAAAAAAAATATGTCATTCATGTGATCAATGTCATTTATGAAGGTGATTTTAGCGTTGATAATTTGTGCTTTATTGTGTGTTTCACTACTGTCAGTTTTGACATTTATTTACTTCGGAAATCACACAATTTCACCTGAAAAGATGACATCATCAAACCCCCGTCCCCCTAACAATTTGCATCATATGGTTACAATTGATAACATGAGGATCAACTGCGGGAAATAGAGTATAGATAACACAGTTGCACTTACAACTGAACATTCTTCAAGGCACAATGTGACCAGCAAAACACTTGTGTGTTTGAAGCCATGTGGCATCACATACCAGGCGTAGTTTAGAATGATAATAACATCGTATGAGGAACTATAAGGAAAGTAAGTTTCCCATCATATTATCAGCGATGTTGGGGATCGGGAGGCCCCATATTTCTTAACGCGCCCCATTGATCTGTGACAGTGGCGAAGGCGAATGATGCGAGCATCGGAGAAACGGTTATTGGGTAATGTCGTAGAAATTAGTTAGAGAAAATTCGAACTTACGAAATAATAATTAAGATTCTGTGCCGGTTCCACCATTCCGGGCAATAAAGCAATTACTAGACGGACGTACGCAGGGGTGGCTTCGCCCAACGGATCAGATTTTAAAGGGGTGGAATGGACAGAGGGGGAATAAGAACACAGAAAAATTTAAACTTTTACCAAATAAAAAAATACTGATTTGTCCGAAAAAAATATTACAAAATAAAATAAAACTTGTAAAAATAATCGAGTGATGTTAATATTTAGAAAAACGAGAAGAAAAAATGCTGTTATAAAAAAGGTATATATTAATTATATATCCAATCAGAAGGCTTCATTTTATAGTCATAGGTAGTTTTTTAGTGAAGAAATTTGATAAAATCACAGTATCATAGTAATGATTACATTTTGTTGATATCAAAAATATTGTCATTCGTTAAATAATCAAATGAATATAATTCGACCTATAAAGTTAATTGGTAAAATTTACTTATAATTCTTGCGAAGTAACGATAACTCGGGTCAAAATCTTTGCTATCGTGATCTAAATGTCATTTTTGATACTCGTTTGTCTGTTACTACGCAATAAGTATTCGTATTTTTTTCTAATAAATTCATGGCTCTTATTATATTATTTATGAAAAAATAATGTTTTTAATGAAATGTGAAAATAATTGTGGTGCATTTTTTTCAACAAACATTGGCTACGACTTGATTTGATTATGTTTACATAGTGATTTGTATATCACGCCGAACGGTCAAACTGTTAAATTATTTATATAGTCTTTGTTGTTATTGTTACTATTATTTGTTTTCATGTTAAAAGCTGTTCTAGAGGTATGTTATAATTTTTATTTTTAGTAATTAAAATTTTAATCAATTTTGCATTTGTAGAGGGCAGCAGATTTGAAATAAATTAATGCACATATCAACGTTGTAATTCGTGATGTCATAGTCTAGTTATAAATATTGATGACGTGTCTTTACTCTTTATAATTTTTGACTATAACGATTTATAATGACGTTACATTGAAAATTTTTGTTTGTAATTCCATAGATGCATAATTGCTGTACATCCCCAATTACGTACTATACTTTTTCTACAACCATTATATGACTGTTTTTTGATCACAATATGATCACACATTACACTGACATAATTGACATGTCGCTAGTAAATACCAACTACAGAACATCTAAATAATATTTTTTTTTATTTTTTCATTTGACATAATGTTTTAAATTAATTCTATGTATTTTTGTCTTATATGTACAAAAATTCCCTAACTGTTCGATCGATCTTCAACAAAATGACACTTAGATAACCTCAAAGTTATACAATAATAGCTATTTACAATAGTGTTCATAGAAAAAAGTAAATATTTCACACTTATGAATAGGTAAGAGGAAGAGCAAGATTTATAGGTGCGAGGAAATATAAAACAATAACCGAATATGATTTTGGGTAATTACAAGCGACTTGAAAGCCGCTAAAATTTTGAAAGGGCAATTTGAAAGGTTCATATCCGCGATTCAATAACCATTGTCGGTCCGCGCAACGAAATAATAATGAAACTGGGGTTTTTATTTAACTATTGCATATTTCCTGCTGACGGATGCGTCGATTTATGCCGCTGCGTACCGCGCTGTAATGGAGGTGTGTGCTGCCAATAACCGAACTGTAATGTAGCTAATGCCGGTTATTAGCCAATTGTTTATTGCCTTTTTTTGTTTTATTTGGGGAGGGGGAACCAGGGGTAAATGCAATGTGATGTACATGTTACTACTCTATGATGATTGGACACTTTATGACAATCCGCACAACATTTTTAAACGGGATTTCATAGTTTTATTTTTATTTTGAATTTACCTTTCCAATGAGTATTATTATGCCGGATATCCAAAGTTATATTTATGTGGAAAGGTTTCATCATATGTGATACAAAAGTCTTAGATGTTAGATGGGACAGTCTTATGTAGGTACCTAAGTTAGTTGTTTAGTGAATTTAGTGAATTATAAACCAGTGAACCTTAAAATATAGAAGTTTTCAGTTTTTAGCGTAAAATTGTATTAATACACACGAAATAATCCAAAATTCTTATATTTGAAATTTATCCATATTTATAGATGTCGTTGCGCTGATATACAAACAAAATTTTTTCATTCCTGAAATTTTTGCTCTCAAAGTTGCACATCAAAAAAGTGAGTTTGTTTATATATCTCCAAATTGGATCTTATCATCTTAAAAAAGTGTAATTTGTTGGGTATATATCTAAAATGGGTACAGATACAATCTCAACAATTATACCAGTCGATTCTACGGACATAGTTTTCTCTGTACATACTATCTTTGGAATTATTAGCTGAAGAATGAGAAAAACGAAAAACCCGGACTTTCAGTTTTTCCTGGGAACTTTTTTCTCTAAAAATTGACCAAAATCGATAAAAATGCTTAATTTTATAGATTTTCAGTTTTCCGTTTTAAAAATTTTATCCGTTGGAAGAAAAATCCGTTCCAAAGAAGGTTTATGTGGAGAAATTATTTCTTGATATAACGTTGCCCATAGAATCGACTGGTATAATCGTTGAGTTTGTATCTGTACCCATTTTAGAGATATACACAACAAATTACACTTTTTTAAGATCAATAATCTCAGGAAGAAAACAGATAATCAAATTATGTTTATAAATTTGATATCTGCGCATCGACCTCCATCAATACAGACTATTTACAGAAACAAAAATTTTGGACCTATAGATATTTTTGTATTATTTTTGAGTGAAAATTTAAAAATTGTAAGGTAAAAAAAAATAATTTAATTTTTTTTTGTAGGTAGTACCTATATACTATATTGTTCTTATTATAAACGTATTGTAGTGTAACAATATTTCACCCTGCACTTCGACAATTATTTTCCTGACTCCTTCCCATTGGTCCTGCTTAGCAACGTTGACGACTTAAGACATTAATGCATAGCAATAAATCAGGTATGAATATGCAACAGCCTAGAGATCTGCGCGTCTGATGGCTCGCTTGCCGACATTTGTAGGAAGGCGGCTTGTAATAAGGTCTTACAAGGAAACCGTCTCAGATATAAGATGGAAATGTGGTATTACTGTATTACTATCAATGAATTGCTAATACGGATTGCCAAGGATTAACAAAATTATTATTTATAATACGCCTACTACGGTAAATCTTAGTTGGAACAAAAATTTATATCAAACTTGATATGTATTTTAACTTCTAGAATCTAGATGTTAAATTTTCTATTTATGCAATAAGTAAATTTCATATTTATTCATCATATATGACGGGCAGTAGTGGCTCACTTGATTAAAGAGCTCTGATTCGAACAAACAATGATTTAAGTATCTTAATTTGACAAATGAATTTGATATAGCTATTAACATACCTAGGATAGTTATGAGTATCATAACCGCCACAGATGTCAATTAAATTGATTTTAAGATATATAAGACCTGGTATGATTCATAACATCCGTGGTATGTTTAATACTTTACTGTTTACTCATTATTAATAAACATTATTTTATAAAATTCTCTTGTGAGTAAAGTTTTCGTGATTAAGTCTGTAAAGGTTGATATGACAGGTACATTATCCAATTGTCCCACGTTATTTTGACAAGTATAGTAAAATTATTGCCATTTTGACTTGTGAAAATTACATTGGATACATTATCCTGCTTACTTTTGTCTATGTAAATAAAGGCTTAATATCTTTTAACGGGTAATTTTTTTTAATTTGAAATTTGAAATTAATGATAAAACCCAATAGAATTCATAAATCTGTTAAAGTAGAATGTTATAATAGTGTATTAAAGATGTAAAATGCATATTACGCACGAAGTGGAAAAGTTATACAAATGCCATGAATTTTACAAGTGCGTAATAGCATTATAACTCGAATTTTGTACTATACTTTTTCTACGACCTCTATTTAAATGTTTTTCGTTCAAATCACGATCACACAAAACTGTGGAATACACTAATAAAAAGTTTCAACTACAGAGTATAAAAACAACTATGTCAAACTGCCAAGCTCTAGATAATATATTTTAACTATTTACAGTCCAATTTCTTGCTTATTTTCTCATTAGAAGTAATGTTTTAAATTAATTACAATTAATTTTGTTTTATTTATACTGCTAACAAAATTTCTATAAATTAAAAATTCGCTAAATGTGTGCTGCATACTTTACACACGGCGTTCTGTAATGTGACACTTAGATAACCTATATGTTGTACAATAATGGCTACTTACATTAGTGGTCCTATAAAAAATTATAAAACTTATTTTCGCTTGATAATAATAGACTTGGCAAAAAATGTTTTGTTTGAAAGAAATTTAGGTATCGTCACTTACCTTAGTTAAAAAAAGTTAATAACTAAGTATAAATGTGAATTACAAGTTAGGCTTTCTGAAACTAATGTAATTTTGTTTGTAGAAAAGGTATAATATGTAAATGTAAGGGCTTGGGATTATTAAATGAAGTCATTGAAAACAAGAATAAAACAAAGTTATGATCTTATAAACCGTGATGATGTAGTGCGTGTGAGGTAGGAAAGCCGGGTGTGATATATTCACTATATATACTCGCGGGCTTAGTGCTCTAATCACCGTCTTAGCCTCACGTAAGATCAAGTATATTTGTCTAATTCCCATCACGCGGGAAGGCGTCGCGACGCCCCTCAGCGACCAACTTTAAGCCCAGGCGTCGCCCGCAAAAGCTTAAATTATTTGTACATAATTTCCCATTCGCATTCGGGCGCTGCAAACACAAATACACTAAGTATAATCTGCGGAGCCGAGTGCGTGAAATTTATAATATCCGTGTAAATTTGTAGTTTTAGTTAGCGCAGCTAATCGGTGGCAGCGCTAAACACGGATGATTCAGAGATGAGCACTCCGTTTGTTCAGGAACCCTCAAACTGTCTGCGTTTTATAATAAGTACTCAACTGCGACTGGTATATGTCTGGTATATATGTTACCATATGGCTTTGAACGCACTCGTGTATTGCTGGTCACACAATGAGTACTTGCTGTTTTTACAGTGGCTCGAGCCATGGTGAAAATAGAAAGGCCTCATTTATTTGGAACTTTTTAATTAATCTAGTAGGTTAATTATGTTTACTTGGTACGTTTGAAGTAACCCAGAACTGATCCCGAACTCATCCAACTCACCTAGCTATTTTGCTGGGTTGGTGAGTTGAACCTTTTAAGCGAACATTTAAATGTAAATGTAAAAAAAAGATTAAATAATTCAAAATATTGATTGTAATGGAAAAAAAGTCAGTCCTAATTATTAAAATTAAATATTAATTACTGCAGGAAAGGATGTCACATATAAAGAAAGCACATAGGTTATTAAAGATAAAATAAATAATTTACAAAATATAACATTTAAGTATGTAGAAAATACTAGATGATACAATAAATTTACAAAAATGATAATAGTTAATGTTTCGTTTATAATAAATTTTGTATGTTTTAAATATTTTATAGCGTTTATTACAATGGTTGCATTGTTTAAAGTTTTAAAATAATACAAATTCATTTATACTACAAACATCTCAAAATTCTCAAATTTGAAAATTCGCGCTTAAAACCGTCAGTTTGGCTGACGTTTTGATGGGCTTGCATCCAAAATTTTTTTGGATAAGTATTGATGAGTTGATTTTGAATTGCCAAATAAATTTCAATTATCTCATGCCGTTCTCGAGATATTTTCATACAAAGTTAAACCCAAAAAGAGCGTTTCAAGTACAGCCCTCTAATGAGTCGAAATAGGACATCGGCGAAAAAACAAAATTTATTAATAATGTGCTTCAAATAACCTCTATTTTTAAAATATGTAGTATTTAATAGCCGACTCTCTATAATCTACAATATCTAATTTTAAGAACGAAATGGATTAACAAAATGTACGAGATGTTGGTAACGAAAACCATAACTTGTAAAACATTCAAATCCACAATATCCCGTTTCGGGAAGTGTCTATCTCTGCATGTCCTGACTGAACAGTTGTGAGGGTAGGGGTGAAGTTATTCAGGTGGAATCAAGTTGGTACGTGACGCGTGCTGCGTGGGAGTTGAGATTATTTGTGCGTGAGGACGTTCCCAGGAAGCGAATTTGTTTAAATGCCTCCAGTGCGCCCTCACAACTTGTGGGTATCGTTGGAACTAAACGTGTAATTGCAATAAAATTAATTAAAAAGAATACTAATATAAATTTATCTATTTTAGAAAGAAAACTCATAGGTATAACAGATTGGTAAAGTTCTAACCACAGAATAGTTACATACAGAAACGACACTCCGTGTCAGCACTTTTCATGTTCCCCTATACAGTTCTATGACCTTGAAATATTGTGTAGACCTTTATATTTGTGCTCTTTGCCTATCTCTCTCTAAGAAGTGAGGAAACTTTCAGATGTTAAACAATGGGCCCTTTAAATTTGTGCACATTCTCCATCTCTCTCTAATTTTCGTTTCTCTGTCTTACTGTCGCTTCTGTATAAACCTATTATGTGGTTCTAACCATAGATTATATACCTATAATATTTTTTTGTAGTGTAGAGGCGAAATTGCAATGAAATCAATTGTGACTGATTTCAGCGCCACTCGGTGATTGCTTCCCGAACTAATTGATATATAGGAAACCGATCAATACATGTTATAGGAAAACCATTTATGCTAACCTTCTATACTTTAACTGGTAAATTGTACTGACTACTCATGTCAAGTCAATTCGCTATATTTTTGTCATAGAGATATATTTGTTTTATAAATATTATCATTATAATTCTGACCTTTAAGCATGCTGGAAATTATATTATTCTTGGTACGGAAGGATGTTATGTTGAGGACTGTAGGAGTAACGGTTGATGGGTGACATTCCGTCAGGTTTCATTGTGGTTCCTGGAAGGAGACAGGAATAGAATTCCTGAAACTGAAACTGACGCACGTAGATACTGAAACTTGGGAAAGACACCACTAAATCCTTCATTTGAAAAAATATAGTTGGGCAATGCTGGCTGAATGGTTAGCGCGTTTGCTCTGCAAATTGGAATGTGACCAACAATACACGAGTGTGTTTAAAATTATGTGGCAACATATACATCAGCAACAACATAACTATAAAAATGAGCCTGTCAATCATTCTTGCGCATGTAATGCAACAAATAGTTGAAGGAGACTACAACGTATATATCGTTTTTTTTTAATTAGACACACAGGTAAACATAATCTTATTTTTATTATTACTATTTTTATGTTTGTGCGATAAGTCTAATCTTACGTTTTTTATTGAAATGTAATGTTTTATAACTTTTTGATACGATGTTTTTCGCTATATTTTTCTAATATTATACCCGCTCGCAAGGCAAAACAGTACTGCTTGTCATCTATACCTACAATACGATACACAAAAGCGATGTAGGACTTATAATCCAAGTGCCCCGGTTACATATTCAAATTGCATGTATTAATTGTATGCCGTACAGTGCAAGAAAACAACTAAAGTTTTAAAAGTAAACAAACATGATACTCAGCGCACTATCTCGTTGTTATGGGGCTCTAATTTTTCGAGTCCCAGTGAAAGAAGATACTTAAGTTGTGGAAACTTACAACGACAACAAGCTGAGTTTGTGCATTTTTTGTTTTTATACAAAAATAGATATAAAATTTTCTATATTAAGAAATTGAGCTCACTTTTATAGAGCGCTTTTGTTAGAAATTACGTCTGGACTCATAAGATTATAAGCGATTTTATTATAAAAATGCGTTCGTAACACTGGCTTTGCTTTTATTGTTTATAGTTTTGTCGTTTGGGATATCGTCTTACTGTATACAATCATAAAAGTAATTGTTTATTATTTACTACAAAATTTTAAATCTTGCAACCATGTTACAACTATAACTTCTTTCAAATAAGTTTCTGCGAACGAATTAGTCACTATAGGTACACTACTCGGACAAAGCTTCACAGGGTTACCTTCTCTTATTGGTTGCTCAAACGCATATTTGAGAAAGTCTTTTTCTATACGAGACGAACTATAGGAATAGAAAAGTACCACAATTTGGGAATACCTGATTCTAGCCATATTATGAAACATAGATGTCTGTAAAAATCAAATCGAAGAATACAGGTAGCTCAAAGTTTCTAGAAACAACCCACCGTTGAATAATTATACTAAACATCTCCAGAAATCCAATATAGAATTTGTAGAGGTGCACTGAACCGAGCCATCTTTGAACGATGTATAGGAAAATACGACAATTTGGGAATACCTGATACTAACCATAACCATATTATGAAACATAGATGTTTGTGGAAATCAAATCGAAGAAAACATGTAGCTCAAAGTTTCTAGAAACAACCCACCGTTGAATAATTATACTAACCGTCTCCAGTAATCCAATATACAACTTATAGAGGAATAGAGAACCTTACCATCTTTGAGCGATGTGACGACATGGCATCTATTCACATTCCAGTTTTTCGGGCTCCTTGAAGAAACAGCCCGACCGGCCTGTGGACAATGCAGGCCGCCGTCCCGTGTGTCAGCGGAACAGGAACAAAGCTTTATAATATGACAAATTAACACGAAACAATGACGTCATTGTGCGAGGATGTGTGAGCGCCTGTCGCCGCCTGTCAGCCTGTCTCGCTCGGACTCGACGTCCAGACGCCCGCCTGAGGGGGGGGGATACCTGGGAAGTGTGAAGGAGGGTTTTTATAGATTATATTTAGATGGGAATGTTCTAAAAGTAGGATGATTAGTGGAAAATGAGGATTTGTTATATCTATGGTTACGACTTGACATTTGATTGACAGCAGTGTATCAGAGCGTTCAATGTAAAATGAAACATAGCATATATAGTATTGATGTTCAACAATAATAAAACTTATTTATAATCACTGTAATTTGGGTAAGTTTGATGTATCTAGAGTAATTTAAATTTTATATTTTAATTAGTTAATTGTTATGCATATTGCTATTAAATAATTTCGTTTCTAATGTTCCCCAGTTTCAAAAATCAAGTACTGTGAGATAGGTCCACCACATCCAACGACATGGAAATGTATTATTTAAAAAAAATTATAATTTGACAGTTAATAATGACGTTAATTTGACTACCTTACATTTTTAAGTGAACGTTTTGATACATTGCTGTCAATCAAATGTAAAGTTGTAACCATAAATATGGCAAATCACGAAGGTGCGCATATATTTGATGGAATTAAGGTGGAAAAACCGGTCCTTATTCTGGTGTACAATTTTAAAAACGATAATTTCTAAACGTGGTAGACAAAGTGGCCCGTCTGGTCTTCTGATTTCACAGTACTTGATTTTTGTTAAAACTGAGGATCATAAAAATGAAATTATTTAATGGCAATACGCATAAGAACTAAAGAATTAAAATATAAAATTTAAATCACTCTAGACACTTATCTAAATTACAATGATTTTTAATATAAATAAGTTTTACTATTTTTTAACATCAATATTATATATGCTATGTTTAATTTGAAATTGAACGCTCTGATCCATTGCTGTCAATCAAATCTCAATTTGTAACCATAACTATAAGAAATACCATGCTTCACGTTAAAATAAACACACGGTATGCAACCAACCTTCAATTTGAGATTAAATTAAAATATACTTTGTATTATATTAAATATACTCAAAGTGACTACAACTAATTATTTGAATTAGATTTCAGAAATAAAATTTATTTTGGTATATTACCCTTGTAACTTAAAATAATGAATTATTATTAATTTTGTTGTAAAATGTTAAAAAATTAAAATTTCTTGCAAAAGTCTAGCAAGAATTCTTGATATTACTTAACTTACTTTCTTATTACTTCGTACTTTTAAGTTTTTCTGATTTACTGCTACATACAGCCATGTATGTATTTTATTTTATCTTACTTATCCAATTGAATATGACCTTAGTAGTGAGAAATAATTCAGGACTAGAAAAAAAATAAGTTATTGATAATAGTTGTAGAATAGGACTGCAGAATTTTGTATATGAATGACATATATAGGACATTGTGTATTCTTGCGAAAGTTTGTAAGTTGTTGGAGAAGGCGTAACGTTTGAAAAGTTTTCCGGGGTTGGGGGCGGCATAATTTAGTGCATTTTTAGATAATAAAATATAAATCCGGGATGATCGGTATCACATTTCCATTGGCCTATAAGTTATCGGCGGTTTTTTGTGGTGCGCGGCTGTTTTCAATAGTGAATCCGGAGAATCAATGAACCATAATGAAGACCATAAATAAAGAGTAAATGGCTAGCAGCGGACAGGCGAGGATTTTATGAACATCCCAGGAAACAATATGACAACACGTAAATTACGAAATTAGACAGAGAGGAAAGAGTTATTTTGAAATGTGCACGCGTATTGATTCTGCACGATTGAAATGCCGGTACGGCCAGGGATGGACAAACTACACCATATAACCACAACACCATCCAACAACAAGGACTTCTTCTATGCCACAAGCCTCAACATTCAACCAAATAGGTCAGCATTAGTTGTTCAATCGCGCAACATTCTTTTAAAAGAAAATTTTTAGCCTATAAAAATATCCAATCGTATTCCTCTATTTCTGGTCACGTGTGCGAAACTAACCAATCAAAACACAATTACACTGAAAATAGAATTCCCGGTTGCACCAGATACACGTAAATGTTAAGGATTCCTTAAATTTATATATAAAAAAGGTGTAAACATAAATGAAAGTTATAAAGAAATATTTGACACTTTGACAGTACGTTGACGTTTTACAAACACATGCTATTTATTTATGTTTTTATTTAATAATGTAACGATTTCGGAAAAAATATAATGTATATCTCAGGACTAAAGTATTTTTTATTTCTCACATGGTTTATTCTCCTCGGCTATTGCCTCATAAAATAAATCCCATAAGCGGAATAAAAAATTGTACTTTAGTCCCTTGATATACAAATAACCATTTTTGGACAATATTGCAATACACAAATTACATAACATTTTCTTTTTCTTCCTTCAGTAGTATAATATTTTTAAAAGAAACAGAATGTTAATTTCGCTATTTATCTTGTTTATTTTTATACTATATATTCAGACTATATTGTATATGAACAAATAATTAATAAAAAAAAGTAATGGACTATGGTTGGACACATTTTAAGAAAAAGGAAAAAGAGGAAGACCTGTAGATTCTTGTAATAAGGAACAAAAATTAAGATCTTAAAATGAAAAGAAGAGGGCTAAAGATAGAAAATGTACTATAACTTTACAGAGACAGGAACAACACAAAAA
This sequence comes from Stenolophus ochropezus, assembly GCA_035578165.1. Lineage (NCBI taxonomy): Eukaryota > Metazoa > Arthropoda > Insecta > Coleoptera > Carabidae > Stenolophus > Stenolophus ochropezus. The sequence continues at coordinate 220,556 of JAQOWZ010000028.1, read as the reverse complement.
AAATGATGCATAAGAATAGGTATCAAATGTATCGTATATTATTTTAACGAGTAACAGGAATACATGAAATTATTCATATGGTATAATCGGAATAAAATTTATTCCATCTATTCCATACAAGTGAAACTAAATGTTCATATTAAATTATATAAATTATAGAACCATACAGAACTAAGTTGTTGTTAATATTAGATCAGGGATCTCAAAACAAAAAAATACCTTTCCAAATTTCTTGACAATTATTTCAGTTTTCTTGGTATGTTGGATACTTGAAGGTGAATTTCAATAACATTTGTTTTGGTAAAACAATTGATTATTACATTCAAATATTGATTAAGACAGTTTTCCACATGTCTTTTTATGAAGTGTCAAAGTTTTAAAATATTTATAAATGTTTTCTCTTTTCAAATATAGTTGTTGATAATATAACTGACAAAGTCATTAAATAATTAAAGTATATATTTCATCATTGACAAAGTGACATACTAAAACATTTATTAAATTAATTAGTTCTTTTAACTTTTAACGATTTCTTTTTTAAGTTCTTCAGTTTTCTGAATAATTACGAATATAAAAATAACATACTAAGGGCTGGTTTTTTCACCTTTGGTTAATGTGAAAATTATCTTAACTATCGGCTAATAGAAAAATATCGCATAGAAAATATATGTTATTTACTATTTCGATGCGATATTTTTCTACTAACCTATGGTTAACGTAACCGGCACTTTAACCAGAGATGAAAAAAATGTATTACCCAAGTGATTTCTTTATTAAGTACTGTTTCTAGAATATTTATGGAAATAACTTCTCCCATTATACATATAGTATAACAGTTTTCTAGTTGATATCATGATATTTCTTAGCTCCATTATCATCCTTAATATATTTTGTCGAAAGATCGTTGACAAAATAAAAAAAGTTATCCTAATAATTTTTTTAGAGTATCCTAGATTTTCTTATAATAATATAAGCTAAATATCTCGAACATTCTTGATGAAAATATCATTAATAAAACAATGCACTAAATTTTAATTAATCTTTTCAGATTTTTGGTGATTTTAAGACATTTCCTAGTTGTTAATAATTAATGTAGGAATTTAAATCCTTCAAAGTATATTTATAGAGTTTTGTAGGTAAAATTTTTAGTAAAGCTCTTGATTTTTGATCTTGGATATTATTCTTGAATTGATCATTGACGTAAAATCTTCATGAAATTTTGATTAAACTTTTTCAGATACTTTTTTTAAATATTTAGGACAGTTATACTTTCTTACGATGTTTCCAAACATATTTTATTTGAAGATCGTTGACAAAAAAACGCACAAAAATTTTGATGAAACTTTTCAAACATTTGCAGGTGTTTTCTATATGAATTGGAATATTTTTTTTGGCATTTAAGGATTTAGAAGAGTATTTCTAGTGGTGTCCACCCCTTGATAAACGCTTCCTGTGTCATAATGAGGACACACCACATATAATTCAGACTCAATCATTTTTGGCATGCAGACCGTGGACGCACGAACATTAAACAGAATTATGACTAGTAATTACGGTTTGTGAGTAATGTCATTCATTACCGAACACAATAAATAATAAACACATTATAATGCATGCGCGCACTGTATTCTTGATTAACAAAAACGATATATTTCTATTATGTCCGGCGGTTTGCAGCGCGTTGTCAATAGCTGCAGCGCGCGACAGCGGGAGGGTCAAAACGTGATGGACGGCGCGCCGGGTACAACGAGCGCGGATTCTGTCCAAGAATATAACCTTTCAATGTCATCGCTACTGCTGTTGGTTCGTCATCGCTGCACATCTATAAGTCTAAGATGATGCATTCTATATCTAATTCTAATATGAATTGTTTGGACTGTAAAACTGTAGGTGACACTTTTGACTACAAGTTCGACACTTTTGTTCTATTCCAAAAACCCAACTTTTCAGGATCATCACTATTGTTGTTGTATCGTTATTGCTTCACATCAATAAGTTTAAGATGATGCATTCTATGTAAAACTTTAGATGAAACACTTTTGACTAAAAATTCAATACTTTTGGTTCGCAAAATAATATATTTTGTAATCTTAGTTCAATTTCGGCTACTAGACTATCACCATATGATATTAGTTTATAGAAAATACGGTGATCAGATTTATAAATCAGACACTCTCTGAGGAATATTAACTTATAGGTAATATAGTGATAGGTATTGTAAATAACTTAGATATACTTACCGGTGTATTTTGTAAGTTAAAATGGGGGGCAACAAACTGCAAAAAAACTGATTTCTTAAGTAAATCTTGTATTTGCACCTTAAGGAAAACATCCGGTATATATGGTAAATTAAGACATACTCTTTCAAAAGTTGCACCGCTTCTGACAAATATTTCTAGATCCTTTCTTGGAGTAGATCGGTGTTTGTTTCTGTTTTAAATACTAAGTTAGGGTTTTCAGTGGCCTTCATCTTCAAGTACTGATGAAAATGTCAACAAAATCCGAGATCTTGTGCGATCAGATCGTTGGTTGACAATACTAAATGATCCGGAAAGAATTGAATTTGACTCACAACACCGTTCATCAGATTTTAACTTATTCATTGGGGATAAGAAAAATCTGAGCAAAAATGATTTAAAAAAAAATAGATATCGGCAAGTAAAAACATTCCTGTGGCTCCTCAACCTTCTTATTCGCCTGACTTGACCACTTGTGACTTTTTCCTTGTCCCGAGATTGAAAAATCACCTCAGGTTAACTCATTTTGGTACACTTCAAAACATTTAAACGGCTGTAACCGACCAGCTGAAGGTGATTCCAGTATCCGAGTTCCAGCACTGACATGAGGTTAGGAAGAACCATTTCCGGCATTGTGTGGCTTCTTAAGGAAATTATTTTGAGGGAGACAATATTATAGAATTGTAATTCTAATAGAACAATTTAGAAAATCAGTCTTATTTCTTAATTTACACATTTCATACATAATACAATTGTCAATGGCACTAGTGTTATTATTTAATTCTTAAAAACTATATGCACCGGTCGCCCATCCAAATATAGCTTTCCCTTACCTGTGCTTGACTTTATAAAACCCATATGGGTCGATACATGCAGAGTTAGACGGCTAACAAAAGTTGGAAGCGTTGAATTTTACAACAATCTCGCTTAGCAAGTTTTCAGCGCACCGTCTCTTTTTAATTCGCATGCATGCGTCTCTGTCTAACCCTCTTTCGGGTATAATTTATAGACAAACAGCTAAGGAGGGTTGAATCCGCGCTCACATTAAAACTATGATATACAGGCAGATCTGAGATACGTACGGCACTTTCAGTCACGGTCCCTAAATTTATATCAATGTCAGTTAGCAATTATAAAATGAAGGCGCAGAATAAAGTAGCTATAAATTTAAATTTCCCGCCTTGCATAACCCGATCCCCTAGATGGCGGTCGGATCGCGGGGGTGATATTGGATCATTCGACTGCAGACGCCTGATAAGGGAAATTGTCGTACGTACTTTGTTCTTATAGGGAAATAAATATCTGCTGGCATTTAGCGCGATTGAAGGGTGCGAATTCCGAACATTTCATCGAATTATTTTTGTTTATTATAGATAAGGAAATCGATTACAAATCTCCCAATAAACTATTTGTATATATTTCTTATCGTACTTACTAATCAGCCAACCGCCAGAATGGGTATGTGGGTGTGGCGAATATTATTTAATCATGTGGATAATCAGTCTATCATTAAAATGCAAGTAAAACTTGAATTGAATAAAGTATAAGATCTGGGGTTTAAATTCAAGCTTCGCCAATTTTTATCCAAATGAAAATACAGCTCTGTCCGAGTGGTTTGGATCTAATTATGTGGATAATCAATTCTTCATTAAAATACAAGTAAAACTGGAATTGAATAAAGTATGAGATCTGAGGTTTAAATCCCAGCTTCCCTAATTTTTATCCAAATAAAAATACCGCTCTGTCCAAGTGGTTCGGATTCCACTATAAGCTGAGACTACTGGTTTGCAACGTTCATCACTAAAATGCAATTAAACATTGTTGTAAAGCAAGTAACATGGTGCTTTTGAAGTGTACTCCAGTGTTGCCAACTTTATTTTCTAGAGGATCGTATCACACACTAGGGAAAATCGTATTTTACCAAGAATTCTAGAAAAAAAATAGTACGTTTTAAAAAATTCAATAAAACTACAGCAAATTATTTAAATAAGAAATGTAATTGTCCTTTTTAATAGAATGAAATACAAAGTTTTAGATAGATAAAATTTATCTATTATAATTAAATCACTAATTAGTATACATTTGGTATAGGTGATTATTACACAGCAGTGCCAAAGCCAAAAAGGTCGTATAAATACGATTTAAATAGTACGGTTGGCAACACTGGTGTACTCTCCATTCTATTCCTCTTTAGTATAAATATATCGTTACAGATATCTACAAATAATAAGTGAGTGACAGGTCTAGTAAACCTAATATGGAAGTAAATTTTAGAAATGTGACCAGTGATATGTTCATTCTGGTAAATAAATGGTAACATACGTAAAAATGATATCTTTTCTTAAATAATAATATATTACTATTTATTAATTCCAGAGATAATCTGTGTCTAGTCTTTTGCTAATTTCAATCTATTAGTCAATATAATTTCAATATTATTTCGGTTAGGGAAGCTCAATTGGTTATTGCGTTTTGACTCGAATTGAACTGTCCATGTGTTCTAGCTTTTGATTCCGTGACCAGCTAGTAACTAAATAAAATACTGCTTTGATCGACTGAGTTATTTGTATTATCTTACAGTTTGGTAAAAAGAAATAAATCGTCAATAGTTTTTAGTTTGTAATTGTAATAAATTTAAAGATTACAATAAAGTTTGTTTATGTCCACAAATGATGTGTTTGTATGGATTACTTTTCAAATTGTCTCAAACAAAATTAAAGTAGGTTAAAAAAATGCCTTGTCTTAAGGCCGTTTTAGACTAGCCTACATATGGGACAAGAAATAGTACAAGAATTGATACAATATATTATAAATGCAATTTCTTGTAGAATATATCGGCTCTGATTCTGCGCACTTTCCTTGAATATATTAAAGTGACAAGCAAAATTTACCATAAATTAATTTACATTTAAAGTTTGCAATACTTATAACTTTACCTGTAGCAACACTAAGTTTTCTATAACCACACATGCAATAAAAACAAATTAACGTTAGAACCGCGTGAGATCACAAAATTCATGTATGCATATGCTCATAGCCAAATTGGCTGATAGATTGGTGACCGATTGTATGAAAAATAGAACGTGTTCTGCTTTTTTCAACACATTTACGATCGTATACAATATTTCAACTAATTTGCTGTTTGATATTAGCCAATTTAAATCGTACCAAAAATGATACAAGATCTTGCACAATTTATAGACTAGACTAAAACGGCCTTTACATCCAGTTTGGTATAAAGATCATCAAGTGTCCTAAGTTTGTTATTGCAATAAAGTTGACGATAACAATGAAATTTGGTTATGTCCGGAAATTATGTTTGTACAGACTATTTTCGCAATACCTCAAAAAAATTATAGTCCAAAAGAAAAAAAAGTATTGTCTTACATCCAATTTGGTATTATATTGTCAAGTGTCCCTAATATGTTATTGCAATAAAGTTGGAAATTATAATAAATTTGTTTATATTCACAGATGACGTGTTTGGGTGATTTTTCGCATCGCCTCAAACAAAATTACAGGGCAAAAAAAAATAGTTTTACATCCAGCTTAGTACTAAGTCGTCAAGTGTGCTTACACTGTCTTTGTAATAAAATAGAAAATTAGAATAAAGTTTGTTTGTATCCACAGATGTTGTGTTTGTACGAATTATTTTTCGCATCGCACCAAATAAAATTACAGAGCCAAAAAAAAAGTGTTGTCTTACATCCAGTTTGGTATATAGATACATCATCAAGTGTCCTTAGTTTGTCATTGCAATAAAGTTGAAGATAGGAACAAAGTTTGGTTATGTCCGCAAATTATGTTTGTACAGATTATTTTCGCAATACCTAAAAAAATTATAGTCCAAAAGAAAAAAAAAGTATTGTCTTAAATCCAATTTGGTATTATATTGTCAAGTGTCCCTAATATGTTATTGCAATAAAGTTGGAGATTATAACAAATTTGTTTATATTCACAGATGATGTGTTTATGTGATTTTTCGCATCGCCTCAAACAAAATTACAGGGCAAAAAAAAAATAGTTTTACATCCAGTTTAGTACTAAGTCGTCAAATGTCCTTAGATTGTCATTGCAATAAAGTTGAAGATAGGAATAAAGTTTGGTTATGTCCGCAAATTATGTTTGTACAGATTATTTTCGCAATACCTCAAAAAAATTATAGTCCAAAAGAAAAAAATGTATTGTCTTACATCAAGTTTGGTATTATATCGTCAAGTATCCCTAGTATGTTATTGCAATAAAGTTGAAGATTATAATAAATTTGTTTATATTCACAGATGATTTGTTTGAGTGATTTTTCGCATCGCTTCAAACAAAATTACAGGGTAAAAAAAAATTAGTCTTACATCCAGTTTGGTACTAAGTCGTCAAGTGTCCTTAGATTGTCATTGCAATAAAGTAGAATATTAGAATAAAGTTTGGTTATGTCCGCAAATGATGTTTGTGGAGACTATTTTTCGCAATACCTCAAAAAAAAAAAATTAGCGTCTAAAAAAAAATTATATTGTCTTACATCCAGTTTGGTATTATATCGTCAAGTGTCTTTAGTTTGTCATTGTAATAAAGTGTGTTTGTATCCTTGGATGATGTTCGCTTGGACTATTTTTCGCATTGCCTCACATCGGAGGTGGTACAAAGAAACATGTCACATCCCTCCTCCTCTGTATCCCTCCGCCTCGTAGCGTGTACGCTAGGAGCGAGCAGTAGCGTCCGATAAGCCGTTATTCCGTCGTCCCTACCCGCTACACAAAGGCCTAATTAGCCATAAACTCCCTGATTTATAACGGCACAGAAAATGCAAATATGAAATATGAAAATGAAGATGGGTGTAATAAAAGTGATATACGAGGCTCCGCAGAGCCATTTGTGAAGGCGCCATGAGTCACTCGTCAGTTTTATGTGCGAACGTCCATCATTCCTCTGACAGGCTTCATTGCCGCGCCGAGCCAGCGCTGGGATGGGGGCGCTAAGCAAATTCACACGTGCTGAGTTGAGGAAAAACACTGATTCTACCCCAGCCCCTACTCATCCCCAACTCCAAAGATTTTACACACCGTCATAACATACCTATGTATATACTTCTACATTATATGAACACCGATAGTTTTAGTCAATGATGGAATGATTGACCTAGATGATGATTTTGTTTTTAATTCAAATTTATTAAATCAATAAATGATATTAAGCAACGAAAACTAATAATCACAACATAGGTACATATATGAATGTAAATTATGTAAATGGTGATTGTTGTATTGGCCAATGATCTGATCATTTTTTTCATTAAGGGAATAGAAATAATCAATAAATGCTAGTGAGCAACGTAGACGCGCAAGATTTTACGTAAAATTATAATATATATGCATACATAAGTGTATGTAAATTATACAAATGATGATAGTTGTGTTGAAAAATGATGAAATGGTTGAAGTGCCCGATGTTTTTCTTTCATTAATTGAATAAAAGTAATTAATAAATACTAGAAAACAACGTAGACTCCCAAGATTTTAAGTACAATCATAACATATATACATACATAGGTATCTATGTAAACTATATAAATGATGATAGTTGTATTGAAAAATGATAAAATGGTTGATGTTTTTTTTTTCATTAAGGAATAAAAGTATTCAATAAATGCTAGAAAGCAACGTGGACTCACATGATTTTATGCACAATCCCAACATACGCATGTATATGTAAATTATGTGAATGGTGATAGTTAAATTGACCAGTGATGAAATGCTTGAAAAATCCGATCATTTTTTTTTCAGAAGGGTAATCAATAAATGTTAGTGAGACCCAACAGGTTATAACTTAGATATATATATATATATATATATATATATATATATATATATATATATATATGTATGTATGTATGTATAAATAAACTATGTGAATGGTGATTATTGTATTTGCCAATAATGAAATGCCGAAATACCCGATGATTTTTTTCATAAAGCGAATATAATGGTTCATAAATGCTAGTAAGGAACGTTGACTCGCAAAATACTATACTCTAGATATAAAGTATTCCTATAGTTTGTGTGTAATGACAACCACTTGGACGCTATATTTTATTTGGATAAAAAGTTTGCGATTCTAAAAACCACGTTTTACTAACTAATCGGTCATCACTGTCCTCATATGATGTTCTCCATATTTGCAGTACATTGTGAATCAACATTTACGCATGTAAATCTATTGAGGAATAGACAATGTCGGAAAATATCGTTCCCTTTGAGTTGTCGGTAAAAATCCCCTTGTTAGGCATTTGGCGTTGACAGAGGTATTCTTGTTACACGGCTGTAAGTATTCACAGGTGTACTGGGCGTGTGAACGCAGGTCATACATCACGGCACATGACCTCTGCTCGTGCACCACGCACTATATTCGCACTTCTTCATTCCAAGCCCAGCCAACTTATTATTCATCATTCCGCGAGAATGTTAGATATTCTAATGGAAAGTGTTTGTAGTGTCTGTTAGAAGTAGTAAGAGTTCAGGCTGTGGTGGTTCACTTGGTTTGTTCTCTTCGATTCGCTGAACGGAGTGTGAGATTTGGTGGTCAATTCTCAGGGATTGGAAACGTATAACCAAAAATAAAATCCCTGGGTTCAAATGGTTCTAGGTTCCATGGAGTGGGATTCTATAACTGTGGTTGCTATCATTTGGATTCATTATGATATCAATTGATATCAATTGCAAATATCAACTACAAAGTGTACTTGCTATTCCATAACAGTAAGAGTCATTTATGGTTGATACGTAGTTACATATAGTCATACATATATAAAGAACACTCTACAAGTCTACACTGATAAGGGAATGTCTTAAATTCATTGCAAACTTTTAATTGACATAGGTCGTATTTATTTGGTACTTTTAGGTTCAACCCTGAATTGACCCAGAAGTAACTCGTTTTAATTCTAAATGAATATTCCATTTGACGTTAGTAGTTATAAAAATTAGCGGTAAATTTAAAATAATGTCATATTTTTGTTATTAAATTAAACGTCAAACTTTATGTCGTTTATTTCATTTTGTATGCCATATCTATCTTTGAATAAAACTTATTTAAATTTTTTTGCCCTATTCCTACTCATCGACCAGTTGAGAAAATCTTCTAACGTTAATTATTAAATGCAGTACTTTTTTATTACATTAATTATTAACCTTTTTATTACTTACTCATGAAACATTCATGAAAATAAAAAATGAAGTAAATAAATTATGTTCATGATGAGAATTGTACTTCCCCTTTTGACATTATCTATCGTCGTTTGTTTTTTCCTGTTTCAAATTTTGTATAAACTAATAATTCCATAAACTACACTTAAGTATTTCAAAAAACAATAATTGTACTAGCCAATAAAAAATTAATATTTGAAAAAACGTCATAATATCGAAGCAGCATTAAGCATTACGTTTGAGTATACACCATTTTTTTGTGTAGCGGGCTGTAGGAATTTGTTGAGTCCACCCCTGCGTATTCACCTTCAGAATAACCCCCTCCCCTTGCACTGTTTCTTGTTATGTCTTTGCCGCACTGCTCTGAATGCATAAAAGAAGAGTTAAGAAAAATAATTATTTCAGGATGTGCGCGCGTCGGGTACACCGGAACCGGTAGTGAGGGTGAGGGGGGGAGGAGATGCCCCGAGGAGCGGGGAGCATGTCCTGGAAGTCTCTCCTCTCTCTTCTCTCACAAAAATGTGATTATTTAAATAATTTGTTTTAATTATTACCTCTGCAACTATATTCATCATAATCTGTAGTACTACATTCCTAAATAAAACAGGGTCTCAAAAGTATCTAAGGTACTTATTTCATGACAAGGTTTAATTGTATTTTAGTGGTGTCGTTGTAAACCTACAGCTTCTGTAATGGACCTACACTCTATAGCTTGTAGTGGATTTATAACCACTCGGACAAAGCAGTATTTTTATTTGAAAAAAAAAAAAACAGTATATCGGGATGCACAAATAGTACGGACATCTAGTAACGTTAAATTAAAATATAAGTAAAAATTCCCTAAGATTATAAAAGTTGATAAGACTGATGACTGGCTAGGGTTAAGTCAAATGAAACGCACTATGTATTTTTATAATTAGTGTTTCACAAGATAAGATTTCTTGTCTTGTTTAGTAATTTCTTGCCTTGTCTCGAAAAGCAAGAAATTTAAATATATTTTGTCTTTTATTACACTTGTATATAAAATTTTTATCTTGATCGTCATTTTCTTGCATATTTCTTGTCTTGCAAGTTAATATTCGCAAATGACCTTGAACATATAAATAATCTTGTATCACACGTACATGTTTTTGGTAAATAATATTAATGGTAATTATTAAATATATATTTTTATAATGCAATTATGTATTGTAATTAAATATTATGAAAACAAAAATCATATAGCTGCACATACTATACATATATTTTAGCACAAGAGCGACATTTGTACTAGCACGAAAGATTTTAAAAGCATCCCTGATTATGAGAATGCATTTGGTTATATGATTTCAAAGAATTATTATGTTATTTAGTCAGTAATTATAACTATTATATATTTTTTGAAAATGTATTATTATTCTTTTTAATATTTACAAATTTTTGAACTATTATTTATTTATAAGTAGATTCTTGTAAAAAATCTGGATTTAAATTTAGCAAAAAAATATGCAAGAGTACAAGAATTGAAGAACATCTTGTTATTCTTGCACATTTCTTGCAAGACAATTTCTTGCCTTGTCTTGCTTTGAAATTTGTAGCTCTTGTCTTGGTCTTGTCTTGCATTTTTTGCAAGACTGATGCAAGACCAAGAAAAATACAAGACTCTCGTGAAACGCTATTTATAATGCTAGTGGAATTTCTTTATCGTTTGTTTTTTCAGTGACATTTCAGCAGCGTGAATTTCAGGTGAATGAAATACGCGGTTTCAGTTCTAAACGTCTTTTCAATTACCGGCTGAAAATAGCAATAAATAATTGGAATCTATATCATCATTCTGCGTTACAAATGACATATTTTTGTTGTTGATTTATTTGTATTTGTACGAATGATATGTGATTCCCAACAGTATTATAAATTATTTTAAATAAAAATAGTTAAATAAATCAAACAAAAAACAAGATTTGTAGCCGCGTCCATTTCACTCGATAAAAATTCCGCTCAGTCATATCCATCACTGAACCATGCCTATCAATTTTGCTAAAAACAAATTACGGACTATTAGTGTAGCACTATATCTCTAACGGATCTTGCGTTTTTTAAGATCTCTATCTATTTCTCTCTGCTTTATAGTTATATAATTTTGTTTTCATATTTTTACTCCGATTTTAAAAGTTTTTTCTATACCTATACATATTTAGTAAAATTTAATTTTTATTGATTCTAATAACTTAAAGAAATTCATATATTATAATGATTAATATAAATATATAATTGGTAGTTACATTTTATAAGAGTAATTGAAAATTTATAGCAGTTTTTTACAAGGCAAGACAAGACTTGAGTATGTCTAAATTAAAAAGTCTTATATAGATATCAAGACTATGGATTGTTTCAAGACTTTGGACTAGGGCATATAATTCTTCTATTTTATAATCACTGTTTCAGCTCAGATGGAATAAGCTTCGCTTGATATATTTATATTTCAGAAATTTAAAATTTTTAATTAAAAATTGTCTAAAATTTTCTCGTCTTGATCTAGTATAAGATAATCATGTCTTGTCTTTTGCCAATCTTGTCTTGATAATTTAGAGAAGGTAAGACAAGAGTCAGAAAGACTTGATCTAGACGTCAACACTACTTTATCAGCCCACAAAATTTCTAGGTAAATTAAACTTATGGATATTTTATTTGGTTAAAAGTTGAAAGTAGCAAATTACTTAAAAAATACTTACGTATTTGGTATCATTTTTTAATATATTGGGATCTTATAATTATAGTTGTTGTAATATTAAAGAATTTCAAATATTTTTTGTTGTATTTTAAGTATTAAATAACTTGAACATTTAATTAAGTATTTTTTTTCGCAAAAAATATAAGAAATGTATATAAAACAGATGTGATGAACGTATTAGATTTTAGTTTGAAATTTGTCTGATTCCATTCCTGCAGCTATTGGTTTTAGTTACCCTCAGTCCGGGCCTGGCGAACAATACGCTGATCCGTTCCAGCGTTTCTTTCAGCAGACAAACTTCGCGCCATCTAATTTTCAGTTAATCTCGCTGAAACAAGAATTAACGACGCCGTTTGCAAGCATATGAAGCCTCTCATTTCAGCGCAACAACACACCGGCGGGGGACGCTGAAAAACTTCAAGATGATTACATTCCCAGTGATTATTGTTAATGATGGGCGCATTCCCACAAACTTCAACAACACACCAAAACCAAATTATTCTAAGGGTGGTTTATTGCAAATTAAAAATGAAAATACACAAAATCCTGTCGTAGGGACATCGGAAGGCTCCTAACTATTATTCGTTTTACCCAAAGATCCAACGATTGAATAGCAAACTGTAATTTTTCTATTTCCGCTGAAAATTTTTAGTGTTTTCACGAGTGAGAGTTAAAACCAAATTCTGGGACACAAAAATTGACACAGAAATATTATTCCCTAGGGCCATAACATGTAATCAAAACTCTCAAGGAGTTTTTAATAAGAATTTTTAATAAAAATGTAGGTATTATAAATAGTACATTTTTACATAAGGTTATTATTTTAAAACTAAAATATGTAATTCATTCATTATATGATTTTTATACTTTTTTTACCAAAATAAAAAATTACGAATACATTTTTCTAACAATAGCGTTTTTATGAAGCGTGCTTTTACATTATTATCTCAATAGATCAGACATCACTTTTAACAAAAGCACTGTCAGGAAGTCTACTAAAATTATAACTATGGGCATAGGTTGTAGATATTAATAAATAATGTTAATGAATAAAAATACAGGTACTTTTATCTTTAGAAGAAAATGCTTATTTTTCTCTCTCACTGTTTTGTAACCCTGGGACTTTGCCTTCTTACAAATTGCACGAAAAAAATCATGCGTTTCTATAATAATAAATTAAATACTGTTATCCAAGGCGCTAAATAATATTTTGTATAACTTAATAAGCTGCAACATCGGAATGTTTTATATATAGCTCGAAGTACCACTAATAGATATCTATAATATCTAAGATATGTTCCAACTAACCTCAAAATTAGTTTAGATCTGTACAACGCATACGCAGTATGAAAACATCGTTCTAATAAACTTTAAACGCACACTGTGACGATTAGTTGACTGTTCTTACAAATTTATGACTGATTTTAGGCATTTTATATTCCAGTTAAATGTAATTAAGTTAAATTTTAATAAAAAGTTTCAATAATTCATTCGTAATTACAAAAAAAAACACTAAATCAACATGTATATTCCAAAGGAATAAGTAAAATGTCAGAGTACGTTTTAAGTAGGTATAACTACATATAATACAAAATTGCCAAATTGCTGATGAGCTAATAACAGCTCAAAACGTCTTATCTTCAATAAGTATAACGTTTGAAATATAAATGTATAAATTATCAAAATACAGGATCGGAGTATGTACAGTTAATTTGAATTAAATAACCTATAAATAGTACTTTAACTTAAAAATCAATTATTTGTATAGAATCAATGAGTTTTTTTATTTATCTTCCTTATTTATAAATTTCTTTTCAGCTTTACGCCACTATTAAAACTCAATGATGATTCATTATCAGTGTACAATCCGTTCCAATAAAAACTTGGTCCGGACAAATCTATCGCTCACACATATGATATTATGAAGCAACCACAAACCTAGAAATATCATTGGAAAAAGTTTATAAATTATACTTGCGTAATAATTGCTATCATGTAAACTTATTTAGAAGTATAATACTAATAAGAAAAATAGAAAAAACCAGAAAAACCTATAAAATAAAAGCACACTTCATCCACAATAGACCCCTACATCAGCAATCAGCACAGCAGACAAGCAAGCATCAGAGTGAGAGACAGATCTAGATGTAGACTGTCATCGCTGAATCTGTAGGACGTGTTAATAGATACCGCTCTGTCAGCCGTCAGCGTCGGCGTCGAGACGCCCGATAACAAGTGACGGATGGACGCGGGAGAGGGGGGGGGGGTTATCTACACACCTTAAGTGCTGTGAGAGTAGGCGCTAATAAATACCATGCACTAATTGTTAATTATTAGTTTCAGGTAGAATTACAGCCGATGGCAATTCTTCAATTGTTGTATTATCTACATGAAGATTTAAGGGGATACTACTAAATTTGATTAACATACATATTAAAATACAAATAACTGAATTATGTATAATGTATTATTTTTTTGGCTGACATATATGTATTGTCTAAAAAATTTCGTTGTTAACATAAAGTTATTTAAGGTATGTTCTTAACCTAAATAAATTAACGGTTAAATTTTTCTGTAACCGGTTAATTTACGGAACACGGTTAATAAAAACCGGTAACCGATATTTTGAACAAAAATTGCGAACTTTAACCCTAATATTAAGCGATACCGGTAAAATAAACCGGTTTTAGCGAACATTAACCTTTATTTTGATGTCATTTCGCGCGAAAAAAAAATTATATTTTTTTATATATGTATTATCCATTTGTATTTAAATATGAGTCATGACAGTTTTTACAATTTACATTTTCTCTTTGTCAGTACTTAGGCAAGTTTACAATTGAAAAATGGCCCGCGTTATTCTGAAGGTAGTGAATGTATTACGGGATTTTTTGTGTATATTATTTAATTAAATTTCATTGTCTTATTTGTTATATTTTTTAAAATGGTAATTTAATTTTTTTTAAATTAATTATATTTGTAATATTTTTTTTTCATTATTTTATTAACCGATATATTAATATTTTTGTATATCTAGTTAAATATGAGTCAGAACAATTTCTGCCATTTACATTTTATTGGAGAGGCATAAAATTAGTTAGACTTTGTCAGATAGGCTAATAATTTATAATTGAAAAATGACCTGCATTTTTCTGAAATTGGTTTATTTTGCTTATTCGTGTTTTACCTTGTATGCAGCACAAAACATGATCACTTTTATTTATTAAATTTTTTTCAGATAGTATTTTTGTAATTATTATTTTTATTAACCAATTTAAACCGGTTTCCAATTTTCAAAAAACTGGTTTTCGAACTAAAACCATTATTATCATAACGTTCTCTCTGTGTTAACCGTTAACCAATATTTTTTTCGGTTACATGTCCTGAATTATTCAACTATTATTTATTGTTTATTTAATGCTGCAATTGTGTCCTGTTGAACTGATACAATAAATAAATATTTACCCTTGAAATAGGAGTAGAGGTATTGTTGTGTTTCCTTTTGATGGAAACCGGTCGACACGGTTGTCTTATCTTGTCAATTGCCCCGTCGCCTTGAGCGCTTGTACGCATATTTATTATTCTGAATTTCATTTAGGTCAACATTTCAATTTTAATTTAAACTCGCGGCAGACAGCGAAACCATCAAACTTGTTAATTACCTGTTTGCTAACGTTCCCTTGTGTGTTTTCTCTAGTGTAATTTCCAGAATTGTCGGTATCAGACGGCGCGGCGTATCAGTAATTTCCTCGCCGTTTTCTGCCCCCGGCTGCACAGTGCGGGGGTGTACTGACATCGCGGAAAAACGCCCCACAATGTTATTTGTATTAACAGGGATTTGTTACACATCATACTCAAAACTTTCCTATTCAAAATGTATGTTCAACAACTCAAGTAGCTTCATTTTTTTAAAGAATTACTTCTTCCATTTTTATGTTGTTGTTACTTCATAATTTAGGTGACAAATCTAGAGGTTTAGTTCTTTTCAATATTCTTATTTCTAAGGAATTGTTTAATAAATTTTGTGCTAAATTATTAATATGATTATGTAAGCGATTTTCATATCGAGTAAAGTACATAAATTTCAATTAGTCCGTTAAAGAATTACTTCACTTGACTAGAAAGTCAAGCTTTTCCTAAATTTCTTGATTTTCTATTATAGCTAAGTATATATATATATATATATATATATATATATATATAAGTATAGTAAGTAAGATACGTTTCTTACTTACAAACATCATCAGACGGATGCCCTACCACCGATTCCGTTTAATATTACTTGGAAAAATAGTTTATGTATGTAGTATCAACAGGGGAAGTAATTCCCAAAGCCTGTGATGCTGTATTTTTACATAAATCTGAAAATATTTGAAAATATCAAATTTTTAGCTCGATAATTTTCAAATTTTACAAAATTTTGTTTGTAATATTTTTTAAAAAATAATCTACGCTGATATCAAATTTACAAACGGAATTTAATTATCTCGCTTCGTTTCAGAGATATTTGTTCTCAAAGTTGTACCTCAAAAAAGTATGTTTTTTGAGTATATTTCAAAAACGAGTTGAAATACAGTCTCAACTAATTTACCATTCGATTCTACGGAAAAAGTTATATAAAGAAATATTTTGCCCATATATACCTTCTTTGGAACGATTAGGTGAAAAATGAGAAAAACGAAAAAACCTAAATTTCAGATTTTCGCCTGGAAATTTTTTGTCACCAATATTTTTCATTTTTTGGACTTAAGTAGATATCGACACGCTGATTCCAAATTTTCAAACAGAATTTAATTATCTCTTCCCATTCTCGAGATATTTGACTTGAAAGTTATACCTAAAAAATCAGGTTTTTTAGGTTTACTCCCTAAATGGTTAGGTTTACGACTTTGGCAACCTCACCAATCGATTCTACGGGCAAAATTACATAAGTGTACCATTTTTTAGATTTTTATCTTAACTGATAGAATTTCTACAAGGAAAAAACTGAAAATGGCCAAAAATCGAAAAAAATGCCTGATGAACCCCTGACGATTTTTTTCGATTTTGCCATTTTCGTTTTTCCTTTCTACAAATTGTATCCTTTGTAATAAAATTCTAAAAATTGGTATGCTTATGTAATTTTGCTCGTGGAATCGATTGGTGACGTCGCCGAAGTCGTAAACCTAACCCTTAAATAGGTATACCTAAAAAACCTATTTTTTTAGGTATGGCCAAAACTCAACTTTGAGCACGAATATCTCGAGAATGGTAAGAGATATTTCAATTTGGTTTGAAAATTTGAAATCAGCGCATCGATATTAACTTAAGTCTAGAAAAGTAAAAGATTTGGAGAAAAAAAGTTCCTCGGAGAAATTTAGAAATTTAGGTTTTTTTCGATTTTCCCATTTTTCACCTAATCGTTCCAAAGAACGTGTATGGGCAGAAAACATTTCTTTATATAACTTTTCCCGTAGAATCGATTGGTATAATCGTTGAGATTGTATCTCTACTCATTTTTGAAATATACTAAAAAAACACACTTTTTTGAGGTGCAACTTTGACAGCAAATATCTCCGGAACGAAAAGAGATAATTAAATTCTGTTTGTAAATTTGATATTAGCGTGGATAATTCTTTAAAAAATAAGGTAAACAAAATTTTGTAAAATTTGAAAATTTTCCAGCTAAAAATTTGATATTTTCAAATATTTTCAGGTTTACGCAAAAATACAGCTTCAGCGGCTTTGGAAATTACTTCCCCTGTTGGTACTACATACATAAACTATTGTTCCAAGTAATATTCAACAGAACCGGCATCAGTTTGATGATGTCCGTAAGGACGAAACGTACGACTTTTAACACAATATTGTATAGTTACATACAGAAAGCGACACTCCGTGTTGATACCTTTCATGTTACACTATTCAGTTCTATGATCTTAGAGCATTGTGTAGACCTTTAAATTTGTTGACTTCCCCTATCCGATTTTAAACAATGAGCCCTTTAAATTTGTTGTCTTTCCCCATCTTTCTCTTATTTTCGTTTCTCTGTTTTACTGTCGTTTCTGTATAAACCTATTCTGTGATTATGTTTCATCAAGTGCCCACTACATTATCCCTTTTTTATATTACTTGAACACATTATATCTATAATAGAAAATCAAGAAATTTAGGTACAGCTTGTTTTTCAAGTCAAGTCAAGTAATTCTTTAAAAAAATGAAGCTACTTGATTTGATAAAAATGTGGCGCCCTTCCGCAACTTATAACCGCCCCTATTTTTTACAAATTTGTTTTAAAACTGGTCTCATTTCCAGTATCCTACCCTCCTACTCGCTTGTACACCGTCACTGCTAAGTAATTTAAAAAATATAGTTACTTGACTTGATAAAAATGTGGCACCCTTCCGCAACTTATAAAATAACCCCTCCTTTTTACACATTTGTTTTTAAACTGGTCACTTTCCCAGTGTCCTACCCGCTTGTACACCCTCACAGCTTGCCCCCCCCCCTGGTCTCGCGCGGGGGTGGGGAGGCGACGTTCAGCGACCGAGAGACACCGCGACGCAGCAAGACGCGCGAGTGACAGCCCGACAGCAGACAGCACCTCGCAAGACTGCTAATCGATACCTCATGCAGCTGTAGCTGTCCGCAGTGACGTCATGTCATGCCAGACAGGTCAGGGGTGGCTGGGTGGCTGGGTAGTTGGGTGGCACGACAATGGCTAGGGAGGAGGGGGTTAATAAACATGTAGCTGTCAACGGGATGGATGGTCAAAGGAGGTTCTTAGTTATTTCGGAAAGGATATGCTGGGAGGATGTTTATATGATTGTTTTATAATAAGTTTGCAGTTGCTTGTTTTGAATTATTTATATTAAATATAATATTAACATGTAGCAACTTAATTGGAGTGTAAGATGTATGAGTCATTCTCAGTTTGAATAATAGATTGTAGTAGCCCTTACTCGAAATGAGCGAAAGGTGAGATTTGGGGTTCAATACCCAGACAACTGTATTCACGTTGTTTGGAACCCAATATAAGATATGGCCCCTTAGGCTCTTTTCCACCAAAAAAAAAAAAACAAGTAAAACTTCTAAATTACTCCTACGACCAGAATTCTTCTATGGTAGTGCACCATCAAGATGATGCAAGTGTTTCAATAAGTTAAAACTAACAATGTTATATTTATAGTATTTACCAATAAAATGCATATAAAAATGTTTAGAAATAGGTAAAATTCACATCTTATTTTGTCAGCCAAACATATTCTATAAATAGATTGATATGATCTGACTATATAATATATATTTATTTAATATGTCAAGGAATTTAGTCTTTTCATGGCGAATGTGGAATAACCGTGAATAAGTCAAAAATATTTGGCATCCTTCAAGGAAATTGAATTCAATAGGGTCCAAAACCATTGTCGACTTATTACCATTTTGCATAAAAAAAGGTTAAGGACACCATTATGTAAAAATGAATTGATTTGCTTATAAGGTTTTATTAAAACTACTACAGATTTATGATATTTGTCATCAAAATTTAAATCCAACTCTTGTATTTATTTTCGGTAATTTAAGAAAAGAATTTTAGTCTTGTATTAATATTAATATTAAATACAAATTCAGATAAATAAAGGCCGGTTAATAATGAATTTAATTTATGTATTTTGATTTAGAAATATTAATTTAAAATTTGGTTTTTTCTTCCTGTTTATGATACATTTTAGTTTCCTAAATTTATCCAATCAGACGGTATGGCGTGATATAATGTTGGTCTGTTTAGTTTTGATATTTGGTTGGTTTGACATTTCTTTATAGTGAAGTGAATTTTTTTTGGTACAAAATCAATCTGTCATTTGCAACGTAATCTAGAAACTTGAGTACATTGCTTTCTTGTGATTGGCTTAATTTGAAATTTAGAATATAAAAATTGGTATTATTCCAATTCTAAATATTACATTTCTAATTTTTTTAATCGTTTATAATCCACCACATGTGTTTTAAGTGTATTTATATTTTAAAAATTGAAAAATTTAAAATTCGTATATTAAATTCATCATAAACAAGCCATAAGTTCTCATCATCATCAAAATATAAATTGAAACTAGTTCGAATTACTCAAACTTATAATCCACAACAGAGGCCTAAAAAACTTTTATTATTCATGATTGTATACAAATACAATGCGTACAATATAGTGTCATCATTTTTAAAGTTCCTTAAGAAAGGCTGTGATATGAGTTTGGGTTTATTTGTTGTTTAATGTAGTCCGATGTCGGACACTCCACCCCCCCCCCCCCCCCCTCTAGCTGACTTGCCTCGCGTCCTCATCCCTCACGGAGAGCCGTAAATCTCCGTAACCTCGTCTTGGGAATATATTGCAAGCAAGTTGGAATAAATAGGTTGGAAGTTTTTCACACGCACGCAAATTTCCAACGTATTGTCCGATAACTGAATTTATCAGCTCCTTGACGCCGGCAAAACACCCGGCAGGATGGGGCATGATGAGGGCGCGTAAATCATCCGGGGGGAAAGGGGGGAACAGGGAGACGGGAAGAGAATGGGGGGAAGAAGGAACAAGGGATTGGAAAGGTGGTGAGTGCATGGGTGACCAAGTGGAGAATAAATATGAAGGAGTAAATGTTGGAAAGGAAAGACAGGTATAAAAAAAGAAAAGGTGACTAGATGTTTAGATATTTTAAGTATTCGAAAGCAAAGAACGAAAAAGGAGAGAAAGGAGCAAAAAAATAGAGGAGGAGGAGGAGAAAGAGAATAAGGAGAAAGATAAACAGTACAAGGATTTTAATTATTGGAAAGCAATTCATATTTTATTAACTATGCTTTATAGAAGAAAAGAAGAAGAATGAGGGAAAATGAGAAGACAGCGATATTAAAAGATGCTAAAAGAATATATATAGAATAAGACTTGTTTCAAATATTGAAAAGAAAAACAAAGAAATAAGAGAATAAAAGAAATTTGCATGTAATTATTGGGAGAATAATGAATATAGTTTCTTGTAAATGTTAGAACACAAAAATAGCAAAAGAAGATTTAAAGTTAGATCGGTGACCGTAATATTAAGAAAACAACTGAATGGATAAATGTGAGTATTTTATGAAAATTATAATAAAAAAAAATACTTATGAATAAATAATGATTATATACCTAATTACTAACGATGAAAGAAACTTGGAAGAATGTGTTACTAAATGTGTTACTAAATAGTGCATGTGATACTTTTCAATTAAATGTGTTACTAAATACAAAAACGGAAGAATAAATAAGGAATACAAAGAATGTGTATGTTTATATTTAATGAATATTTGTCAAATAAAAATTTTAATGTCCGCGATTCGTCAAAAACAATTCATTATCTGAGTGTAGATGTCCAGTCTACATACATACATCACTGAAATATAAATATGAAAATAAAATTATTCTAGAAAATAATAAAATATATATATTGAAAATTAATTATCATAAGGCTTGTGAAAAAATATGAAAAAAAGAGAGGTTGTGAAAATAAAAGGAAAAATTGAAGATCATAACTGTGAAATACATAAATCGGTTTGAAATCTACAAGAACATGTCCCGTATAATGACAAGAAATTTCTATTAAAAGTAACAAAAAGAAGTAGAAAAACATTATACACATGTAAAAATGTAACCGAAAATGAAATATAACATGAGAACAAGTCGCTATTAGTCGCTAACATTCGCGTACATCAATTTTCGTTTAATCAATCAATCTAATTGAATTAGCGCATTTAAATCTCTTGCACATGTTCTTCATTTGCCAAGCGAGTGTCCATTTGGCTGCATGAGCGGCGTGTACGGCCCTATTACCTTGTCAAACTGCCCGGCGCTCTGACAAAAATGCATGATTATTTCGTTACGGTGAACGTGTCACGCGAATTTATATGTAGCGGCTTTTTATCCATTTCAATTTAGGTTATAAAACTATTTGGGCATTTGTCATGTGATGGACATTATGATTTTTTTAATTGCAGGGCGGGCGGATATGCAGAACGGTTGTGCTGTTTTTATTATATAAAAATTGGTTATAATATTTTTAGTTTGACTGTCATTTTGTTGTGTAAATAATAGGGTGATGGATCAGGGGATTATTTTTATGTAAAATGTAATTCGCACTGTTATTTTAAACTTGGTTATGTTGCCACATGCCCGTAAACTCGTTCGTGTATTGCTGGTCACATTCCAGAACGATCAGTTGTGAATACAAGCGCGCTAACCATATAGTTAACATTTTACATTTAATTCTTAGCTATATTCTGAACTATAGCATGTATTTATTGTAACGTTTATTTAGTTAGGTGTTAAGTGTAAAAATAATTGAAACATATTTATATAACTAAGTTTAATAAACGAAATACGAATAATAAAAGATAATAAAAATAAGTAACACTGTAAATAAACAAATATAAACACTAATTATTAATGAAAACTGAAACACTAAGATTATTTATTTAAACATTAAATACTACGCAATATTTATTTATACGATATTTATATCACTATCTATTTATTTATATCATCAACTATTTATTCATATCACTAACTATTTATTTATTTCTACTTTACATGTCACTGACATACACTGACCGACACTGAGTTTCTTCAGTGACTCTGCATACTCTGACCCTTGTATACCTGTCGCCAATTAGTCTGTAGAATATTCCAGAGCTTTCCGGACTCTATAAAATTCCCGATCAATAGCGGCGTCTCTTCTTTTCCCCTTTATCTTTAACACGACTACCTATACAGACAGGTCAGTCGTGATGACTCATCTGCAGTGAGTCTCGGTCGTTGCAGTATTAGTTTCAACATACTCGTATTATTTGAACGCACAAGACTCCAGATTCTGTCGGCATTTTCAGTTCTTGAAGATGAAGGCCTTCCGCTGCGACTTTCATCTTCAATTGACTCTTTTCCTTCTGTAAATGCCAGAAAACCTAGCTCCTTCAAATAACACTGTCTTCGTAAGTCTGGTTAAGTTTTATAAATCAAACCAGTTTCTATTGTACTGTGATTAAGTGTGAGACAAAATCTGATAGCACACCGTTGTTTGAAATTGACGTTATACTTATTTTTAGAACGCACTAGAAAAAACTGTTTACTGTTCATCTGCCTCCCCTCCAAGTCTTGAGTCCCAAGTATTACTAGATCGAACTTTACATTGCCTGTCTTATTATTTAATTTACACATCTTATATGTTACCACAGAATAGTTACATACTGAAGCGACACTCCGTGTCGGTATTTTTCATGTTACTCTATTCAGTTCTATGACCTTGGAGCATAGTGTAGACCTTTAAATTTGTTGACTTCCCCTATCTCTCTCTAAGATGTGACGAAACTTTCTGATTTTAAACAATAAGCCCTTTAAATTTGTTGACTTTCTTCATCTCTCTCTAATTTTCGTTCCTCTATCGTACTGTCGCTTCCGTATAAACCTATTCTGTGATGTTACTACGTGGTCATATCAAAACATTCTTTCTTTTTTTAAATACCTATCCAAATGGAAGTATCAACCACCACATTTATAATATAAACATCTATCTTCATTTACCGGTGATGGCTAGACCGGCATAAAACAAAAACCCAATAATAATCCTCTTAGCCGTGACGGTTCGGGTGTCGTAAATGAATTTATCTTTGCGAATAATGGAATAATTTTCCAGTAAATTAGGGGGCGCTTACCCCGTGTAAAAATAGCGAGCCATCAGCGGAAATCCGGTTAACTCACTCACACACTCGTCACGCCGGACAGCCGGCGTGCCCCTGCGACGATATGGAGATAGGCCGGTGCCGGTGCCGGGATATCAGTGACACCGAGGGGGATATGCTCTTTAAAACCAAAAATATTTCATTTCATTACATTCCCTGGATATGACTCATCCAAAGGTTTATATACTCTGTAAGTACTTTTGAATACAGTAAATAAATATAATATATTCCCGGGTTGTTGAACAGGGTGTCATATCATTGTAAAATCTATTAGTATATATTTATATTTTTAAGACCAAAGTGCGGAATCGGTATTTTCTAGAACTGTAAGATACGTTGAAGATTTAATTCTTATAAGCATTATAAAGGAGGTATGACCTGAGGAGGAACTTGCGGAGCCGAAGTTCATGTTATCGTACGAGAATAGTAATTTGGTAGATACATTTCGAGTCGCTTATTATATTTATATTATAATTATCCTACTAGTAGGACTGTTATTTTCGATAACACTTTGTTGATAATGATAGTTAAATCATTATTATCAAAACTTACAACTTATGTTAGTATGGAAGTTATACTTACGTGAACGGTGGTGCGAAATTGTTATTTATTATACTAGTGTGTACATAATGAGTGCATAAAAGTCCTTCACACATGAGTGTTATAAAATATTTTATTTACGAACCAATTACAAAAAATAAAAAGTAATTTTACAGTCTTAAAATTTACAGACTTTACAGTACTTCTTCGTCATCCATTATAAAATCAATTCTGTCTAAAATAATAAAAGGTAAATGATAAAATATTGATAAATCTACAATAAAGTGTGTAATTCATTTTCTTATCGATATGATAGAAAAAATACCCAATGCACACAGCAACACAGGCAAAACAATATACTGGGTTGCGTTCAGTATTCTTCAGTGTTGACAATGCAATGTTATCAAGTTGAAAAATAAAACTATCATACAAATTTCTTACATTTAAAAAAATGATTGTCCAAAATTTAAATGTACGATAATTTGTAGTATATTTTTCTACGGTACTGTATTGTTTGTAGCACTAACGAGTAATACCTAACCATTATGTCAAAAACATATTTTTCATTTGTTAGCAGAAATCGTTTAATAATGAAATTCTCATTTAATTTACATTGTTCTTTTACACATGATTTGATTTGTTTCATATACGATTTCATTAATACACTTCACATATAATAACTTGCATATTAATGTGTTCATTATAAGGTGAGAGTAGATAAAATTAATTATAATCATTGTATATTTTAAGAGAGGTCCGGCGTTTGAATCCAGGCTAGAATATGGATGTTTGTATTCGTCGTATCATCTTATCTCCATCAACGCATGAACGTGAAATATTATAAAGAAAACTTGTAAAATATCCATAATCATCAATTGTAATATCTTGTAAATAAGTTCAAATACAATACAGATATTATTATTATTAATAATATACCTAAGGTATTTCCTTCTGTAGAAATTTCACTTACATTTTAGTGGTGATATCTTGTCAGCATACAGCCTCTGCAAGATATATATTTGGATAAAGACTGACCATGTGGGAATATACATATAAACCTACCACTTTTAATGAGCGAACTCATCAAGATAAACATCGGTTCCGACGTCTCTGACTAAATAATAAACAAACATGCCCCCCCCCTGGTGCGTGTGCCATGGTCCGGTATGGATTTGGCGGGGTGCGGTTTTTGCGGGAATAAACATGTAGTTTACGAGTGTTATGTTGAGCCGGACAGCGCGACCGAATGATTGCCCGCGCGGTGGGTGGGGGAGGGGGCTCATCACATTCAATAGGGTTCAAATAGCATTGGTTTGCTGCAGTTTTGGATCAGTGAAACACACAGGGTTGGACCTAGGGGAAATTGATACATTGGGAAATATGGTGGCAGTTGGAAATCTTACTAACTTTACTAAGAGACTTTTTACTTAGTATGAAACAGTTAAATTAAATAATATTTAGGTAACGGGCAGCGGTGGTTCACTTGGTTAAGGTACTCCAACTCGCTGAGCGGAGTACGATATCTAAGGTTTAAATCCTACAGACTGCAAACTTACAACCAAAAATATAAAATATACCGCTGTGTCAGACTGGTTCGGAACCTACTATAAGCTGTAGATCCCATATCCTGTTACTAGACTTTGGTCTGTTCGACAATGAGAATTAAAATAAATAATAAAACATTATTCTAATACTACTAATTTTATTAATCTTGTGTAATACCTAATTTTTTTTTCGATTGGACATAAACTCACCTCTGTGATAGGATACGAAATATAACAGTCCGGGAATATTTGTGCCGCGGACAAAGTATTCCTGTATATAAGGCAACTACTCAAAACTATTATTAATAACCACAATGTGTTCTGTATATAATAATATGTTAAATTGAAATCATATTTTATCACTTTGTTTGTCGTATAACTGAAGAAAAATTATTTAAATGTGTAACTGAAAGTAAAAATTCTTTGCTTCTCTTTCAAGTTTTATTTAGGTTGAATCGTTTTGATTTTATTTCAGATATCATTTTTATTTATGTAATAAAATTTTAAAACAGTTAACAAGTGCAGTAGCACTTACATATCTTTAAAAATGAAAAAAAAAAATTAAAAATTTATTTAATTTTTTAAATTTTTTTAAAAATTTTGATTTTTTTAAATAAATCATTATTTTTGCTAATACTACTCGTACGTAGAAGTGTTTGTATGGGGGCAGGTAATAAAGGGCGCATTGGGGCTAGGCCGATTCTGTTGGAAATCGCGATACATCCCCGTGACACACGCTGATCCCTGCGGCACGCCGCGAACCGCACGTCGCGTTGATGCACTCGCTGTTATGACTGATGTGCCCGATTCTGCCGCAATCATACGCAAATGCATTTGCCTGCCTCCATTGTTTACTAACCAATCATCTTTTACATACCAATACACATACTTTCCTTCTACTCACTCTAGTGAAGGACTGTTCAAATCTCAAATGCAATGTTTTGAACAATCCTGAAGAATACAAACTGAAAAGTTACTGGCGTACATGTTGAAGTTTCTTGATTGAGAGAAGAAGAGGTATAAGGTAATAAAAACGATACTGGGTGCAAGATTAAAGAAAAACACAAGGGTTTAAAAAATCTTTTCTTATTTAATTGACAGGAAATAATTAAAAATTCCCATTTTTCATTTAAAATTAATGTGTTTTTACATATATTTCCAAATAAAGTTTAACATTAAACGATACAATTTTTACATTAATGTCATAAAATATTTCATACACAGCTGAAATAATCTAAAAGTTTTACAAAATTTTTGGGTCCAAATTTTTTGGTTTTTGAAAAAAATTGAATAATGGTACACATATGTACTTTTTCCAGGATCTCGAGATATCAGACGACTATAAATAACTTATTTTTTTTTTGGGTATAACTCTAAACATGAATATCTTGTACATCGATTGTAATGATCTCTGAGATCTATCTATAACCATTTGTGAGATATACCCAAAGAAAAACACACTTTTTTCATGTGCAACTTTAAGAACAAAAATATCAAAGACGAAAAAAAATAATTAAATTCTTTTTATAAATTTCAAAAACAATAATTTTAGACCCAAAAATATTATTTTGGGTTATTAGATTATTTTAGTTGTACATGAAAAATTTTATTGTGAAAAACTAAAACAGTATTTAATCATTTTCAACTGTGATTGGAAATAAGTTGAAAGTGTAAAAAGACACTCATTTTTAATTGGACAAGTGGATTTTTAATTTTTTATTGACTCATCAAGTAAACAGACTATGATTGTTTACCGTAAAAAAATGAAATATTTTTGTAAAACTTTGAGTTCTTCTTTAACCTTGTAGTTATCTACAACAACTTAACCATATATATTTATCTTCCTCCTCTTCTTCCTCAATAATTTTCTCTTGGTTGTCCAAGCTTTAAAGGGGCAACTTCTATCCTTGTCCCCCTCCCAATACTCACCATGGCCATTATATACCAGTACAAATACATCCTAGAACAAGTACCTTTAGTACTTACAAGGCCATTACCCTACAAGGTCTAGTAAAGCAAACAACGATATTAATCTTGCATACCTCGTACAATAAGTAAATTTACAAAAATCTGTCCATAAATTCCAAGTATAACAGTGTAAAATTCCTCCCTCTCTTCTTTCACATATTCTTGTCGCTATCTCTGTCGCTCCCGCGGGCCGGCCGGCGGTATAGATTGTGTTGTGCTGGCGAGCAGCTTGTAATTAGGGAGCGCGCATCGGCAGATATATTTATTAGTTATTGGCGCATAATTCATACGACATAATGGATTTAGACTGGACGCCGGGCTGGCCACATGCACTGGCCCGACACCTCATCCCCTGGCGCGAGGGGACCGGGTGGGACTAGATCATGAGCAAAAGAAACATCGCTGGAAATGTTAATATTTGGAAAATTCTGCTGGTTGTGAAATGTGAATCCATGACATTGCTGTGCTTATATATTTTCTTATTGTATTTGTATAATATGGAATACAGAGGGCAGCAAGAAATTCAGAATAATCATTTGTAATTTAGAATGCAACCTAACAATCAAATACCTTAAATATCGTAAGTCGATATTTTTAGCATTTAACAATTTATCGTTTAATAAAGTTTTGGAAGAATATATTTTTTTTATTATTTTGACTAACTTTGGCTTTTCATCATACTTTCGGACATCTTAATAAACATAGGTACCTTCATAGCAGTGTGTTGCTGACACCTACTGTTCTGTTCTTTGAAATTTAAATATACAAATATAATTAATAAGGCAGAAGCTCTTGGAGAATTTAGTCAATTTATTATAATACAATTCACTCCAACGTTTCGACTTCTTCAGGGTGCTAGTCAAACATACAACGAAACACATTAACAAAGAACAAATTTTACATACGATCAGGTCGTTATTGATTGCCGTTATAAAAATACCCAAACCTTATTAACTTCAAAGCATAAAAATTACAGAAATTATTAAGAGAGTATTTCACCTAAATAAAATTATATATTTTTAGTTATATTATTTGATACTTAGTGTAGTAGTGACAAAAAATGAATTTTGTAATGAAAAATATTACTGAATTACTTTTTAAATTACAATAAACAGTACAACTATGATAATTAAAGAGGGGATTCTAAGCAATTGCATGTGACGTTTTTGTTAGGAATATCAACAAACTCTTTTCCAAACATAAAAAATTCATATTCTTCAAAACATAAATGGATTATTGACAAATTTATTTTTTTTACACAGTACATTACATGAAATATTATTTTGCTCGAACTTTTAACAAGTGAGTCTTTACAAAATGTATACTTTCAAACCGTTACAATCGTATTTTATTTCTCGTCAGTCCAAAAAATGTATTTGTATGTGTCTTAGAACTGCTCAGAGCTTTAGTAATTCTTATTTTGTAAGTAAGGTTAGTAAATAGTAGCTGTCACTGAAACTTGTATGCTTGAAATTAAAACAAAAATTAGTAATGTCGAATAAAATTAAAATATTAAAAAAAAAATAAAAAATAACAAATTACATAAAAGATGATTTTTTTGTGTTTGTTCCAAAAAAGAATTTGAGCTTTTTTATGAATTTTTTTATTCTTGTTAAAAGTATCTGTGATATTTATTTTATTTATATATTTTATGAAATGTTCTAAATAAAATACTGTATATAAAAATATTTTTTTTAAAGTGCATATTTACAATTTTTTTGCGTATATCGTGCGTATTTTGTTGATTTCCTAATGCATACTGCATGCATATTTTGACACTTTTTAATGTATATAATCCGCTCTTTAATGATAATTAACAAGGAAAAAATATTTTTGAAGAATTTGTAGCCTTCATATGGACATATGAAATTTTTGATATAATGAACTTTTAATAATCTTTCAATGCAATATTGCAATGAATGCTTGGAATATATATTGGTATACATGGTTTGAGACACATTCCTGTATTGCTGGTCAAATTTCAAGTTTCACCAAGCACAGATTTAAGTAAATTAAAAA
Organism: Stenolophus ochropezus; assembly: GCA_035578165.1. Taxonomy (NCBI): domain Eukaryota; kingdom Metazoa; phylum Arthropoda; class Insecta; order Coleoptera; family Carabidae; genus Stenolophus; species Stenolophus ochropezus. Next base: position 190,612 of record JAQOWZ010000028.1, on the reverse strand, counting down.
CGCAGTATTTATTTATAACACTCGTAGTGAGCTCCTAATCTTTCGGCACTCGTTCCAAGGTGCCACATTGTTTCCATCAATCTGCCGTCGAATAAAATTTTCATCAGGCGCATTGCATGTGTGGGTGATGGTTACGGTACGTCTTACATATGCTAAACATCGGCCGCTAACGGTTTGTTTGAAATATGAATGGGTGTAAAATATAGAATGATCAGCTCAACTCTCTCGCATTCAGATCGCTTGCAGATGGCTGTCAAAATATTTACCTCGAGTGATGAAATGGTGAAGTGTAGACGAGAATTAGGTGGCGAAAACAAGCAAAGATTCCACGGGAATTCTACCACTTTTATAAATAAATACTAATAAATACATATACGAGTATTAGACCCTGGTGGTTTCATAGGGTGTACTTCATAAGCGTCGTATACTTTCAAAGATTTATTGAAAAATAAATATGTTTTCAAAAGCAATGACAGTGACTGATTTAAGAATTAGATTATCTGTCAAAAAATTTCAATTAATTGGTAGTTTCATATCCACGTGGTAAAGGTCATAAAGAAACACTTGTTTAAATAACCAATATTTGAAAATTAATTAACATGAAAAAAATAAATTATATAGGTTAGATAATTACAATTTTTCAAGTGTAGTTTCAAAAAGAGTCACTTTTAATTTACTTTCAATAATTTTTAAATAAATTGAAAGATATATTTATATTAAAATTAATTTTGATTCTAATACATAATAAAAGGTATAAACCATTATATTTATAGTACAATGAGGTCTTGCACGATTCACGGCATACAAACGTGGATAACTTCACACTAGAACCTATGGACGTCACAATTTCTGAGACTTTTTAGTATAATACTTTAAAACGATATTATATAACTTAAAATGTAAATAAAAAAGAATTACATCACATAGAGCAACAAATTAGACATTATAGGTTCGATTTAAACAAAAAAAAAGATTCACTTAATTTTTTTGCAAGACCACATTACATATTCCAGTTTTAATGAATATTAGTCAGTCCTTATAAAAACCATCTTAATTCTTATTGAATTTTTATATTCAAATTTAAATCTAGAATAATTATTTATTGATTTCCAAATTCCTAATTTCATTTCTTTTGTTTTTTAGGTTAGTCAAAAATGTTGGGGGAATATTGGGGTAAGTGATTTAATGTTTTAAATTATTTTAATTTTATTAAAAATTTTGGCAAACATATTACCAAATATTTTTTTCTTGAAATAACATAGTTTCAGTAATCAGTAAAAATTATATAATACTCGTATATATAACTACATATTTCCTAATCATTATAAATAATAACCAATGAACTATGAGAAACTTAATGTTAAACTAATAGTAAATTTATTTTACAAATAAAAACCATTTCAAGGCAAAGTACTATTTGTACTTGTATAGCCAAAATATAATGATCTCTTTCAAGTATAAAATATAAGTATGAAAATACAAGTATACACGTAAGCGTGCTACCCGTGATAAAAATGGTAGTTTAATTTGAACTGTCAAGCATGTGATATTGTTGAGTTGAGCACGTCATCATCAGAGCAGAGTGGGAATCTGCGGTATCCTGCCCAAAGGTTAATCAGTCTGTCCAGCCGACGTGCAGGTGTCTGCTTCGTCACGAACTTTCAAAATGCGAAAGTGGTTCTGCAATAGAATAAGGGCACGCCCTATGGCGAATGTCTTACGGTGCAATCAAAGTAAGAACGAAATACGTTTAGGAAATTACGGTGTTTTTGGTATAATCAGATATAGTCTAAACGAATTTTAACAACCTGAGTTCCTGGGTTCGAATCCAGCGGATGGCAATTATTTATCGATATAAAAATTTTAGGAATAAAGGCTATGGTGACTCTATTGCTAAGATGCGTGTCAATTCCTGTCATTATTATTAAGCAAATGTCGTTGTGTCCACTAGGGTTAATAAGAAAATGATGGACTTTTGGTCTTAAAAGTACATTAGAATGATATCTCTCATAGGGAATGACAATGTTATTATTCAGAGACAGTGTAAGTAGCTGCTTCATTTATTTAAAAAATTGTACCTTATATACACAATTAGTTAATTACTACTTCGGTATATTTAAATTAATTATTTATGTACATACATTATAAACGTATGAATAAAACTTAATCTAACTAAATAAGTAATTTAGTGGACTATTTAATCTCTGCTCTGAGGACAGATGAACCAGAGGATTTTTATTGTTAAAAAGATCAATTCGACCGGTAAACAGAAAAAAAATCATTCGCACATAGAAATGTAGACGATCTAGTTGCTATTTCATGAGTTCTGAATAACTGTCCTTAAATTATTACTCAGAGGATGATGATAATGACTTTACTTTATTAAATCCATGAACCTTTCTATCTTTTTGTGTAAGGTTATTGGAGTATTCAATATTATAAAGTAATTAATTATTTTTTTAAAAAGTGATCCATCTCACCCCCACTTACCCTATAAGTTGTAAGTCCCTTGCAGAGATTTTATGCTGACTACTCACACCACTATTTTTATTTGCGAGTATTTCGTAGAAATATTTCTAAATGTAGCCTAGGATAATGATCTGTTTCAATTTATAGGTTAGATAGCTTAATAATTGAAACCTATAATGTCATCGTACTTAGATCTTATTAAGAAAATTGATGCCCTGTTCCTGTTTTTTATTGGCGTCCTGATTCTTCTAGAAATGTCTTTTCATAAATAAAGAACTATTAAAAACATAAGGAACTTGATGTATTTCTTCATCTTAGAATCATCTAAGAATATGGAGACTCCCTAATTATTGAGGTTCTGTTTTACCTAGAAAGTTGTGTCCCAAATAAAGAATTATTGGTGATATGATATAAAGAACTATTAAAAACTTAAGGAACTTGAGGTATTTCTTCATCTAACAATCATCTAAGAATATGAAAACTCCCTAACTATTGAGGTTCTGTTTCACCTAGAAAGTTGTGTCCCAAGTAAAGAATGATTGGTGATATGATATAAAGAACTATTAAAAACTTAAGGAACTTGAGGTATTTATTCATCTAAGAATCATCTAAGAATATGGAGACTCCCTAATTATTATTGAGTGTATTCTATCTAGAAATAAACCCAAATAAAGAATGATAAGGAATATAACCCGACGTTACTTTTTAGAACACAAGACCCCAGCTGTGTTCTTGTATCCTTCACCTCTCTTGTCCAGACGAGTCAATATGTTGTGTCCCAAGTAAAGAATGATTAGGAATATGACCCAACGTCACTTTTTAGAACAAAATACCCCCTCGCTATAATGTGATCATAATTAGTTCTTATTAAGAAAATTGAAACATTGTCCATATTCTATATTGAGGTAGAAATAAAGAACTATTAAAAATATAAGGTTTTTCTTATCTAAGAATCACCTAACTATATCGGGACTCCCTAATTATTGTAGTTCTATTCCATCTAGAAACCCCATCCCAAAAATTATTGGGAATACACCCCGCCGTCACTTTTTAGAACACAAGCCCCCCTGTTCTTGTATCCTTCACCTCTCCTGTCCAGACGAATCAATATGTGTGCGGGCGGGAGGCACGTCGTACACATTGATTGAATGACTGACAGGTGTTCGCCGCCGATCGATACGTCCGCTCCTTCCCGACGCCCTGAGACGCCGGGGACGCTGCCCGCTGCAGGAGTGCAGCGGGACAGGTGCAGCGCGGGGGCAGGGAAATGAATACGAATCAAGTGGATAAAGGACGGAAGGAAATAAAGAAAAAGGATATCTAAATATAAAAATAGTACGCATATAGATCATCCACATTTATAGAAACAATGACAGAAGGACTAAAAGATTGACATGATACTTTTATAAATAAATGTAAAAAAACAAGTGCAAATTTGGATTGTATTATTAAATAATTGACAAGAAGTCACAGGTTAACAAGATAGTAGGTTATTTTTGCCAAACGTCCGACTTAATAATTTGATTTTTTTTACTATAGAACAATATTCCTAAAGGAAACAGAATTTTCAATTCCTTATATTCATTGCAACATCATTCCTAGATGGAACAACATCTAACTTGTCTTAATAATTAGAAAGCCTTCTAATATAATATGTTTAGATGATACAGAACCTCACAAATCTTATATTCATAATAAGTATTCTAACGTGTTCAGGCTTAGGTATTGTACATTCAAATCCCATAGACGGATATAATCGTATGTGTATTTTATTTTATTGAATTTGGTTCAATTTTATTAGGTTTTAGAATTTGTACATTGATAATTGTAGCAAGAGAATCAATTAATAATTTATTTTAAAATATTTTTTTTATTAATATTATTATTATTTTTATTTTGTACATTTAGACGTATAAATTAATTTTTATTTTATTTACTTTTGAATCTAGTTTAATAACTACATTAATTTTGATTATAGGATGAGGGTATCAACTTCCACGATTACAAGCAAGTATTTATTTATTATTTTATACATTATTTGTTTCTTATCATCCTCATTGACTTGAATTAATAATTCTTGATTTGTATCATAACTACAAGAACAAGTACAACCTAGATGTTTCGAGTGAAAATTTCGTAAAGGCATGGTTGTTTGTTTCGTTTCATTATACCAGTTTTATTAGACTTCATATGATCTTAGAAGTTGAACGGTTATTAGAAATTAGAGAAAATATTAGGAAGTTTGCTTTTGTAGAACAATAGTTCTAGATGAAACAAAACCTCAATACTTGAGGTACTCATTTCTTAATGCATTTTATTGAGTTGGGGAATTCATACGAACACGAACTTTTGAAGTGAAAATTTCCTAAAGGTATTTGTTTAATTTCATCATACTACTTTTATTAGACTTCATATGATCTTAGAAATTGAACGGTTATTCGACATTAGAGAAAAAAATTAGGAAGTTTGCTTTTATAGAACAATATTTCTAGATGAAACAGAACCTCAATATTTGAGGTGTTCATTTCTCACTGCAATGAGTTGGAGATATCATACGAGCATGGTTTCTTTACACTTTTGAAGTCGTTGAAATTATTAGGTATTAGCTTATATTCCACATCTCCAAAAGTGTCTAATCCTAGCCATAAATGTGTTTGTCTGTCTTTCATACCATCACCTTAATTCGTATATTAAGACGAAGATTATAAAATATGATTGACTTCATTGCATTTAATAGACGAAATACTAATATTAATGGATTCGTTCTTTCTGATACCATAGGACGATTGAATTATATTTAGTACATTTATGAATGAGACATACATCTTACTCAATTCCATGCATTGTCCATTCTCCTATTCAACATATCATCAATACCCCTTGCACCTTACCTCCCTCTCCTCTCTCTTCTCTATCCCCTCTCCTCTCTCCTCCGCTCTGGTGACAAGGCGTCAGGGCGTCAGGACGTCAGCGTCGTGTACATACCTGTCACGTCAAGCGGGTCAGGTCGCCATGGCAGCGCTTGAGGAACGGTCAGTCTCCGTACACGACGTTGCCATGGCGACGCCGCTGCCCCGGTGCAAGGCGCCGGGGGGCAGGTGGAAATATGTAAAGGAGTGCACGAATTCCAGCTCATAACACCCTGGGATTGTTCACGGTGGGGGGGGGGGTGTTTAAGGCTATTGGTTTCATGACGTTTGGTGTGTTTGATGTTTGATGGATGTGTACTTTAATTGTAATGTGGAATCGAAGGAGAAGTTTAATTTTGGTGAATTTATTTATTAATGTGTTGGCTCAAGTATTTCAATAATGGGATTAGTGATTATTTTTGTGTGAAGTAAATTGTAAAAACCGTAGTTGTCAAGTAATATCATCCAATATGATTATGCCTTATATTCTAATATAGAATCAGTTAAGAATGGTAATGAAGTAATAAATATTTTGATGCACATTTACTCCTTTATTGCTCTTTACTATTTTTGTTGCAAATAATAACAAATTTGATGCACAATATCATGAATTATCTAAAATCACTTGTAATGTTTGTTTTTATTTGTCAAAATTTTTAGCAACTAGTAAATAATATACCCACTGAGTTATAGAAAAGGCCCCCATATTTTATTTCAATGGTATTATTAAACCATAAAGGGATGATTAAATAGTGGAAATTTTTAAAGATATCCATTTTGCAAAAATTTCAATTTTGTCACTATTATTTGATGGATTCTGGCGAATATACAAATGATTGTAAATATTTGTCCCGAACGTCATATTTTTTAATTAAGAAGAAAATATGTTCATTAGTAGATCCATAATGAATTTTAAGTCTTAATTTTAAATGATCTAAAGAACACTTAGATCTGCTATTATGAATGGGGTATGTGACCATAATGAATTTCAATATATAAGACACTATAGTTTCTCATTATAATAAGTTCACAATAATAGGTAAAGTTATTAGCAATTTAACGTTTCGGAAAAGGGACGCGTGATGTCAACAGGGTAAGATCGCGGAAAAAGTTAGGTAGAGGGTATCTTACGCTCCCAAGTTTACCTCTCTTCTTTCACGATTCTACTATGATGACGTGACAGCATCCTTTCCCCAAATTATATATAGTTATTTTCTCGAAAAATACGAAAAATGAATCGATAAAATACGGGTATTTTATTTTTTTTGTCTAGTGTCATATGTATAAATCAAAATTTGGTTACATATCCCATTATCCTTCAAAATTTAGCAGTACTGGTCCTAAGTAAATGTACTTTCTTTTTACCAAGAAGATCAATTCAAGTAACTTATAATGTACCTCTAAAATCTTGAGCTACCCAATTTCTTCCCCGTTTAAATGTAACTAAGTTTACTAGAAAGAACTTGACTGATTACATTGTACTCTTAAGTATATTGAAACAATAAACCGTTTCACAAAAAAATAGTCATTTTACTCGATATGAAAATCGCTTACATAACCATATTAATAATTTAGCACTAAATTTATTAGACAATTCCTCAGAAATAAGAAGATTGCAAAGAACTAAACCTCTAAATTTGATATGAAAATTAATTAAGTAAATCAATATAAAACTGAAAAGAACACCAATGGGAGTTATTTCTTGCACATTATTATTTAATTTATCACATTTGCTTGTTGTAAATAACGATTTAAATAAAATAAAAAAAAAAACAAGTGCACTAGTAACAATCTCAATAAAAAGTCTGAATCATTTTACAAACAGTAGAATTTTGGAATGCGTTAGAACAAGAACAAAATGTCCAATTTTCTTACAATAGTCCTCCCCTGGCTGCGTCTCTGAGAATAGTGGGCCGCATCATCGGGCTGTAAATCCACGCGTCCGAAGTCGTGTTGGTGTTTATTTGATCTGCGAGTTTGTTTTCCCAGCTTGAGATGAATCTGTCCGCGCGGGAGTAAATCGCACGCCAGACTGTGAATCTGTCAACGCGCCCGTAAACAGCCAGCGGCGGAATTCCTACAACACGCGTCATTCACTCTAAGGAGAGTGAGTGTTACGTGCGCTCATCTGCAGATATCCATACGGTACTAATTCTACTTAATATTGTTTTACTTTTAAATAGACGGACAGTAAAGAAATGAAGAGGAAGTCTTAATTCCAGATGCTAGAAGATTACCATTTTTTCTTATTCTTGGACTTGGTCATGTGGAATCGAATAAAAATGGTATAACATACGATATCTATGAAACCTCAAATATAGAATTTTAAGGAATGGAATATTTCTTGATTTGACGTTGATTTAAAAGGAGGAATGGCTGGGTTTCAGTCAGTAAAAATAAATTAATCGTGACTGAAATTCAGCAATTCCTACATTTAAATATAATTTTAAATTTATAGGAAAATAGAATTGATTATACTCCGTTTATATAGACACATAATTAAAATTTTCTTATGTAAACTCAGTTAGCATTTTAACCAATCACAGAGTCTAAAATTGTAGCCACATATTAGTCTTCGCTATCCTAGTAACGTGAAGGTAATGTAGTAACTGTTAAAAATTCAACTGATTCTTTATATAGACTTGAACTGTGAAAAAATTATGGTCACACCAAAAATTACAATGAGGTGGTTGACATCTTATAACATAAAATCTTCTATACACCACTACCATCTATCACCATAAAATCTATTCATTCTTCTACCGTCGTCACTCTCACAAAATACATTGTACCAATTTCATATTTTAACTATGTTATCACAGTTTCTCAAAAATTTAACAAATACTACAACTTCGTAAATTTATTCTACTGGCAAAATTATATCGACAGCTTGAACTAACTGTTAGTTTATCCTGCTGTCGTCTAAGACTAAACATCTTGGTAGTGCTAACAAGAAAAACCGAAATTCGTGGTTACCATGAGGATTAATTTAACAGACTTATCAGGACATTGAAAGACTGGCCCTAAAAGGTAAATAAGATGTAGAGTTCAAATATTAGTTTTGCTAATTATTAATTAAATAAAAATAGCTTTATGGATCCAACTATAAGGTGTAAGTTCCATGTATTGTTGAATTCGGGTAGTTCGGAACGCATTATAAGCTGTAAATTGTAGATCCTTGGAAGAATCAGCAAGTAAAAGTTGTCACAAAACAAGTCATCGATATTTGATACCCGGTTTCATCTAGAAATGATGTACCGTACCACAAATGATAATGCCTTTAATACTTTATGATTTTTATGAGGAGTTCCAAACATAGTAGTTGTTAGTAATATCTGAGAAGAATTACAAACCAAATAAGAAATGGTCACTCATTGTATCGCTATCACTGTTCTCCTTAGCCTGAATCTTTTTATCGCGTACGTCCATTGTAAAAGCCATATAAAAATCCAATTTGAATGTGGCGGTTGTTGTGTCGTGTGAATTTGTAGCGATGTCGGCGGGTGTTGAAGGAAGAAGTGAAGCGCAGACAATGGAGTGTTGGCTGTTTAATTTTGATCGCTGCTACAAGTCACGGCACGCTGACGAACACTCGCACAAACACGCACACACACACGCTTCCTTGGAACGAGATGCGTGGAGGAGCTACAGTGCGTTCCTCTCCCGCGGGGAAGGAGGATCAAAAAGATTCTAAAAAAAATAGGAACTATTATATAATCTTTTACAGCCGGATTCATAAAAGGGATTAGTCGCTAACCCGGTTTGGTTAGATCCGAAGTTATACCTCTTGTTAACATCCTGAAATGTCAAACTAACTCCAGTCCCAATTTATAAAAAGAATTAAATATATTATTTTGTTCCAAAGATACCTTCACTAGGTTGGTGGAATTAGCAATATTTGTAGATGATTATCTGCATTTCTAAATGGTATAGAGGAAGATTTGTGGTGATATTTGACAATCTACAAGTAAAATACTTTGATTACACGCATTCGCAAAGCATTTATTGAAATAAGGGTAAAATAATATTTTTAATATTTTTTTTAATTCGTATTACATGGAGCAGAAACATAATAGTTAATCTATATTTATTTTATAATGTAGTAATTACACATGTATTTCCAGTGGAAGATTACAAATATTCCTAACTTTACCAAACTAGTGGAGATATCTTCGGAATTAAATCTTTTTTAAGAATTGGGATTTGTGTCAATTTGACATTTCAGAATGGTAACAAGTGATATAACTAATCAGGGTTAGTGTCCAATCCTTTTTAAGAATGTGGGTGTATAAGATTAGACTATTAGAGTAATAAGATTTTAAAAATCAAAGGACAGTAGAACTTCCTCGCAACGGATTTTGGATATAATGGATAAAATGTCAGATCAAATGTGAACATTTTTAGAAACATTCTGTTATTGCCACACATATTTAAATCCAAGTATTGCCAATTGTTAACTCAACACTGACATTTTCAAACAAGGAGGTTATAAAGGAACCCTACGGGTTTTTTTCTAGTCAATGTAGTTTAAATGCATTGGGAAACCGTATTTTTATGTAACGGACTTTCAGATTTAACGGACTTTGATGATTTCCTGAATTTTTATTTCAAAAATCACTATATCAATATCATACTTATCGTACAGGGACACTTTGAAGACATAGACTGAAATAAAAATAGTACTCACAGTTGATAAATATATATGTGTTTTTTTCACTACTGAACATATATTAATAAAAGACTATTGCTACATCTGCATTATGAACGAGTAGACTAAATAATTAATTACACAAAATTTCTAATTAAAAAGTTAGTTTCTGAAAATTCATCCATTAGTAAGACTCAATTTTGTCACCAATTCAAATATTTGTTCTATGCCATTTTTATTATTATTATTATTATCATGCTGTGTTGTTGTTAGATATAACTTTTCCAAAAAATTCTAGTTACAAGGAAACAATTTTAATTTGTTGTATTTACATCATTGTATTGTAAAATTTATACGACTTGAACATATTAATTAATTTCTTTTTAATTAATTTACGGATTTGCTTTACGTTGTGCTAAAATGTTTTGCAACAGAATATGCATTCCCGTATTTAAACTAGTCCATTATAAAGACACACAGCCTAAATTCAGGCACTAAGTTGCGACCATCACTAACACAAGCAGAGATGTGCGGAGAAAAAAGCGATAGTATTCCAGATACTATCACACCACTCGTTCGCGACTCGCGATTCGATCCCAGTAACTTACACTCGCGGCTATCAATTCTAACCACCTGACGTGCGTCAACTGTCTCACCGGCCGATTGGGGTTCGTGCAGTGCTTGACAAAATGTTCCTAGCAACGAACTCACACAAATATTGCAATATTTTCATATTTTGTTACTAGCAAGAGAGGTCGAAAACGAATCACAGAACTGGATAATAACAGAACATTGACAGTGACGTAACCAGAGTTTTAGGAAGAAGGGGGGGAGGGAATAAAATTTATCAAAATCTAATATATCGGTATATGGATATATCACAAATTTGTAAAAAAAAAACATAAAAATTGCATTTCTTGAGACGACGAAAGGGGCAACTGGCTACAGGTATGCGATTCATAAAACAAAAAGAAAACAAAATAATAATTGGCAAAATAAAAAATGAAACTTTAAGAGTCAAAGCATTGAAAGAAAATTGGAAAAGGACAATTCAGATGGTCTGGACACTAGAAATGATGAAAGAGTATAAAGCATGAACTACTAACATGAAGACAAGAGACAGACCAAGAAAAACATGACAAGACAAAGTGATAAATTCAGTAGAGAAGACAAGAGAAGAGTCGAGTGGAAAAATATTACGATCGATCTTGTTCGATTCTGTTTGATCTTGAATGATTCGATCAATCTTGACTAATCTGATAGATTCAAACTACAGGTAAAATTTCTTTGATAAAACTGAATTCGAACATCTCTCTAAGTTCTGCCGATGCCCAAATGCAGACAAAGTATACTACGCCGCATGGCGTATCTGGTATCAAGATCTATCTGATTAATTGGGATCAATGTGATCAACCAAACGATCAAATTCATCCATCGATCAAACGATCAGATTTATATATATTTTTTGAAATCATACCTAATAGGTTTGTTCCAACAGAAAGTTCAAAGGAGTTCAGAACGTGATTCAGAACTTATAGTTCTAGAATCTACTTGACTAGTGTTGGAACGACTTAGGACCGATTGAGAATTTTATTTGTGTATCCTACCCTATAAAATCACAAAATAAAAAACACCTGTTAGGAAAACTTGTGCCTTTTATTATATTTTAACATAAGAAATGGAAGGTAGGATAATGATCGCTGTCTTCTTCCATTACGAATTTATTTTAATAAAAACAAAATAAGTGAGGTTAGATAGGACGTTGAATTGAGTCAGAATTAGAAATTCTTGAATTTTTTTAGAACTTTCAGAACTAGTTCGGAATCAAATTCACTCGCTCTTGGAACACTGCATTATAAGTTCTGAACTTTTAAATCGGCCTGTTGGAACGATAAAATTGCTTTGCGCAAACTCAGTAAAGTTCTGAACGGTTCTGGACTTTGTTGGAACAAACCTAATATTAAGTATATGTTGTGAAACAAACTGGAATTGTAAAACGGAGTGTGGTCACAAAGTAGTTACACACAGAAGCGACACTCCGTGTCGGTACCTTTCATGTTCCCCTAGTCAGTTCTATGACCTTGAAGCATTGTGTAGACCTTTAAATTTGTGCTCTTCCCCTACCTCTTTCTCATATGTAAGGAAACTTTCCGATTTTAAACAATGGGCCCTTTAAATTTGTGCACATTCTCCATCTCTCTCTAATTTTCGCTTCTCTGTCTTACTGTCGCTTCTGTATAAACCTATTCTGTGGTGTGGTTATAACACAGGCTGCGCGTCGCCGCGTCACCGTTTGAGAACCGCAGCGCAAAGGTAAAGGATGTAACCACGAGGCAATAAATTTCTTGCGGAGTTTGGTATAAGTATTTGATCAAGATTTTTGTATTTTTTGGCCGTGCGCCTATTGTTCTGCGGGGATATTTATTTAGTATTATGTTGGGCTGGGGGTTTATAAATTATTGGCATGGGATGAAATGTATTGTGGAGGAATGAATGATAGGAATTGTTTTCCAGCCTGACAGTAATGAGATTCAGAGGAATTTATACCGTTCCATTTACATACGTTATACGATCCACTACAAAGTATTCACTAAATTTTCTTCTCAAACACAAATGTTACAACCACCGGCTTTAAAACGTGTCTCTACACAAATCCGTCTTATATTCAAATTTACTTTTTCTCAGATGCATATCAACAATAATAGTAAACATAAACACTGTATACTGTACATTGTATGCACTAAACACCAATGGATCTTACATTTCGTTGTTAAAGTATACCTTACACAAATATTAAGTTAGAGAATAGGTAATAAGTAAAAGTAATAATCAGTTGTTTGTCTGATATGTAATGCTAGTAGTATATACATGTGTACTAGTCTCTATAGTACGCTAGTTATCATTTGGATAGAGGCATTTATGTTGTCTAATTATGATAGACCAATGACTAACTATCATAAGAAGACTACTTGACAAGTTAACATAGACATTCACCATCAAATCGTTAGGATATAAATGAATTTTTTTTTTTAGAATGCCATTCGCAAAACAACAACAAACAAATAAGAGTACTTTTAGAATGTTTTTATTTTAATACGTATTATTGAAAAATACTCATTCTAACTGTATAAGTACAAATAGATTTCAGAACAAATATTTTTTACTATTTTAAATAACCAACATGTAATTTTATAAAACATCTAGCAACTAATATGAGTTCTATATTGTTTTGGATAACACTGAATTGTGCGCTAACTATTCAACCAGCACTGTCCAGCTATATTCTTGCTGGTATATGTCTTATACACTCGTGTATTGCTGGTCACATTGTATTGGAGAACGCACAGCAATAGTGTTCAACAGTTGTAGAGCAATATCGAAATACTTAAGGTATATATACTTTAAATTATACTATTTTCTAGTAATAGACACTTAATTAAGTAGTTGAGTATAAACCGATTGTTGGAGGAAAGATTTTTGGGTTTGGCATTTTTGCATTTGTCAGAATAAGAAATTAGAGAAGCAAAGTACTGTGTATGCATCTTGGTAAAGACCTCACTAGGAAGAAACATTTAACATGTGAAAGAAAACAGGCGGAAGAAGAAAATCAAAATGACAAGTGCACAGCAAAATTCTATTAAATAAAATTGCAATTATTCCCATATAATTATGCAATTATGAAGGTACGCTAAGAAATCAAATTTGAATATTATACAGATTCAAAATAAATGTCTACGCCTAATTAAAATGCTTCGTAGTATGTACAAATGAATCAATATATTCGGATTTCAAAGTTTAAAATCTTAAGACATTGTAGATAGCTTTACACCTTCATAGGTAGAAATGCTCGAGATTAAGTAAGTAAGAGACTATAGGTATGAAAATCGCTTACATAACCATATGAATAATTTAGCACTAAATTTATTAGATAATTCCTCGGAAATAAGAAAATTTGAAAGAACTAAACCTCTAGATTTGTCATCTAATTTATGAAGTAAAAGCAACATACAACTGAAAGAACTTCAATGGGAGTTATTTTTCACACGTTATTTTAATTGATTACATTTGCTTGTTGATTTTTTCTAACCAGTTGTAAATAAAGATTTAAATAAATAAAAAAATAAAAAATGTAATAATAATCTTATAATAATGATTTTGTGTTAATTAATAAATCTTGTGCGTAACATTGTTATATATTGTTTATAATTACCTGAAAAAATATAATTTATTCTTCTCTTTTCTTTTTGGATTTGCCACTGCTCCTAGAGTTGTATTGCTTGTAATAACTTCTTAGATATTTAATAGATGGATCAACTTTGATGAAGTCAGTGACCAGCAATACACTTGTGTGTTTTTAGTCATGTGGCAACGTAAACTAAAGGAAATTTAGAGTAATTTCTTATTAAACAACCCGTTACTGTTCTAGCGCCAATGACAATTTCTTAGATATTTAATAGATAGATAAACTTTGGTAAAGACTGTGACCAGCAATACACTCGTGCGTTTTAAGTGATGTGGCAACATACACTGAAGAGTAATTTCTTATTCTGCACCCCTTGTGGCGGTGCTGGTGTGTACTGGGGCTATTTAAGTCCTTACTTTGTAGTCGTTAATTAACTGGATTTGATTCCGGAGCGGCGAGATGGCGCGCAGATCTCATTACGGCGATGACAGATGAAGATCAAACCGCGCCGCCTTGCGCGATGAACGATGTCTATGCTCGTGGCAGCCGCTCCGACTCGCTGTGAATTACCCAGCTGTCATCGAACCGCGGCCTGATCAACTCATTGTCTAACGCCCGAGGAAGAAAATGAGATATGAATGAACAAAATCACCCAAAATGAAAAGCGACGTCACTTTTTCCCTGATTTTTCATCAGCGACGCGTGTTTTCCTATAGACGAATAATGGAGACGACGCTTGCAGATGGGGTTTACAAGCGATCGATAACGACTTACTTTGTACATCGTAATACAATTATATCTGTACACTCTGTTTTACATTACTACTTAATTCCTACTAAAATCAATTTATATTCAAAAATGTATTTATTCTATATACTACACATAACTCAATTTGTATACTAACAACTTATTTATTACATTTAATTTTACGCTTATTAAAAATACAATATATCATTCTTTCGAAGATAATTCCCGAAAATTCCTTTTTAATTTTTATTGGGGTATGTGATCAAATTTTGTTTTCTTCATATATGATAGACAAAAAAATAAAATAATGTTATTTTTTTTAAAACGATTTATTATTCGTGGTTTACTAGAGAATAATAATTACAAATTTAAGGTAGGGGTATTGAGACGTCAGCTTGGTAAAATTTTGAAAGAAGACTTGTAAACTAAGAGCTAAAAATATTTAATTGCTAATTACTACATGATTGCAAACTAATGTTTAGTTTTTATTGATATAATGATAAGCTATAGTGTCTAGTTTTCATATACTGAAATTAAAAGGCACATGTGACCATACTCGATTTTCAGTATACAATATAAAATTTAACCACTATAACTTCTCATTGAAATAATAACAACCAAAAATTTAAAGTTCCGGAGAAAGGACACGTGACTCAGTATAGTAAGATCGTGAAAAATGATAGATAGTTTGTTTCTTACGCTCCCGGTCTACCTCTCCTCTTTCGCGATTCTACCACAATGACGATATTTAATAATTATTTTCTCATAAACTACGAATAATAAATCGAATAAAAAAAAATACGGGGATTTTGGTCACTTACCTCATTATATCTCAAACAGTATCTGGTGTATATGTTGCCATATGACATTAAACACATTGGTGTATTGCTGGTCACATCTCAGTTATTAATGACATTTGCTGAAAGAGAGCCGTTTATCTGCATCTTCTCCCCTTGTGAAAGAATTGATTTGGTCTGTAGTTGTTGTTGAAGGCACCTTTAGATGGCCACATACCCCATTATATCTTGAACTATGCCTAATGCATATGTTACCACATGTCATTAAACACACTGGTGTATTGCTGGTCACATCACACTTATTAATTTATTAGTAATGACATTCTATGAAAGAGAGTGTTTATCTGCATCTTTTCCCATTGTGAAAGAATTGATTTGGTCTGTAGTTGTTGTTGAAGGCACCTTTAGATGGCCACATACCCCATTATATCGTGAACTATACCTGGTGTATATGTTGCCACATGATTTTAAACACAGTGGTGTATTGCTGGTCACACCAACATTATTAATTTATTAGTAATGACAATTCTTAAAAGAGAGTGTTTATCTGCATCTTCTCCCCCTTGTGAAAGAATTGATTGTGAGTGTAGTTGTTTTTGAAAGCATCTTTAGATGGTCACATACCCCATTATATCTTGAACTATGCCTAGTGTATATGTTGCCACATGGCTAGAAACACACAGGTGTATTGCTGGTCACACCAAAGTTATTAATTTATTAGTAAAGACATTTCATAAAAGAGAGTGTTTATCTGCATCTTCTCCCCTTGAAAGAATTGATTTTCTGTAGTTGTTGTTGAACGCACCTTTAGATAGCCACATACCCTATTATATCTTGAACTACACCTGCTATATGTTGCCACATGACTTTAAACACACTGGTGTATTGCTGGTCACATCTCAGTTATTAATTTATTAGTAATGACATTCTATGAAAGCGAGTATTTATCTGCTGTTCTCCCCTTGTAGGAGTGTAGTTGTTGTTGAAGGCACCTTTAGATGCTGGTGCGCTATTGTCCGTTATCGTGGCGAGTGTTTAGAGGCGGCAGCTTTCTTACATCAATCGTGGCCGGGACAGCATTTTAATTAAAGCGTTATCGGGAGGGGCGTCGCGCCGTAACTCACGGGCCGGAGCCGCGGAGCCTGGGCGGAACTGCTGATGCTGCTGCCCAGGCCGCAATCTCGCAGGACACATGCCTGAGATTTATACCAGCCGGCCCAAGTGTCAATGATGAGGCCAGCGAGAGTGGAGGTCTACCTGCACTACGTCCTTACGCATGTAGCAACGTGCGTATACCAGCAAGTGTATAGCTAGGTGAATGGTTGAATTCAACTAAAAAGGGATCCACAGTACAAACTAAATCAATATTAATCTGGAATAACTACATGCCTGAGATTTATACTAGCCGACCCAAGTGTCAATGATGAGCCCAGCTAGAGTGGCCGTCTACCTGAGTGCACCACGTTCTTACGCATGTAGCAACATATATATACCTACCAGCAAGTATATAGCTAAGCGAATGGTTGAACTTAACTAAAAAAGGATCCACATTACAAGCTACATTGATATTAGTTTGGAATAACTTTTTTCCAACTTCTCGTCTACCTTCGTGCGTGCAAAGTGCACCACGTCGTTACGCGCAATACAAGCATGTAGTAACATGTATATATGCCAGCAAGAATATAGCTGATTCAATGGTTAGCATGCTTGAACTCGCAACTAAAAAGGGATCCATATTACAAGCTAAATCGATATTAATCTGGAAACATCTTTTTTTCGACTTCTTTTAGTACCAGATTAAAAGTGTCAAAGTCAAAAACCTTCGATCTTCAAGATATAATGCAGGAATACAGCTGGAAATCATAAAGGCAGTGCTGGCTGAATAGTTAGTATTATCCAAAGCGAATACTACACTCTATTTTCCACTATTGATGTTCAGGTTACCATATGATTCAAATCTTTGAGGGGAAGGGGGGTTGATGACATCATCTTGTCGGGTAAAAACGTATGATATCGGTTACCATAGTTAAACTACTGTTCCTATTTCATTTTTGTTGTTGGTTAGACGCAGATGGCATATATACTCTCTGTAACACATACGATAATGAAATAGCAAATAAAAGTGTCATCTATGATGCACGGTAAAAGTTCATTAATTCTTACAGTAGATATTGATGACGTGAGGATCAACTGCGAAAAATAGAGGGTAGAGTGGTAATATTGTTTCTAGTCGATTCAAATCAAGTCACTAAAATCAGTTCAGTCCAAATCAGTAGTTATACCGTTAAATTTTATTTTTAATTTGGTGAAGTAAGTTGTTAGCTTAAAGTGTCTGCAAGAGTTGAATAGGATCACATCACTAAAATCAGTTGTTGTTCCATAAAATTTAATTTGTAATTTGGTGGAGTAGATGGATAGTTTAGCCAGATCACTAGGACACAGCGGTATTTTTATTTAGAGATATTTCACTATAGCGGTATATATATTACTATGTTAGTCAAATCATATCAGACTACTTAAATTAGTCCAGTTTGGACCAATTGAATCTAATCTTTCTGATCTACCTAAGCAAGTGAATGTCTTTATTTAGTACATTTTGTTTAGGGAAGGTAAATTGATCAAATAAAATTAAAAACAATTGATCCGAATTCAATGGGCACCTTTAATCGTTTTTTGCGACATAAACCCAGAATATAAAATGCACATATAAAAACAAGAAGCTGCTTCACTAAAATACTCTCTAATGGTCGAACTATACTCACATCCTATTACCATCCCTCAGCATTTCTTTCGCTTACTTTCCCCCTGTTAGCCATATCCTTCGATGCGTATTTACCCTTTCTTGCTAACAAGCAGTGACTTGGGTCTACACTCTCCGTGATGTGACGACGCGGGTGATTACTTAAACACTCTCGCAGCTCCGGAACACCGCCGGACAATATAGCAAGATAAAACGCACGTAATTGCGTTAATATGAGGAAAGTGCCACTGGATAAAGGCGGATGGACGCCGAGCTGCCAAGGTGAAGAGGATTTAATAAATACATACGTGAGTTTATTCTGATTTGGGATATGTAAATTGGAATAGTCAGTAATTGAATTTATATTAGGGATGGGATTCCATAATTGTTAAGAAGTACAAATAACATGTCTACATTCAATAATTGTCTCGCAGTTGATCTTGACGTCATCAATTGTAACTAATTCAAATCGTTGAAGGGAAGGGGGATTGATGACATCATCTTGTCGGGTGGAATAATTTCGAATATGTAGTTTGGAATAGTCAGGTGTAATTGAAATTATATCAGGGATGGGATTCCTTAATTGTTAACAACTAAAAATAACAATTTGTCTACATTCTATTTCCCGCAGTTAATCCTCATGTCATTAATTGTAACCATGTGAGTCAAATCGTTGGGGGGAAGGGGAATTGATGACATCATCTTGTCGGATGAAATAATGATTTCCAAAGTAAATAAATGTCAAAACTGTCAGTATTATATACAAATATAATAATGAATGAAGCATACGAAAAGAGTTGTAGAGTAAACTACGGAAACTACCAACATACAATTAAGCACAAATTGTCGATGTCAAAATCAGTTTCGTAAATGATAGGAATGATACCGTGGAATTGGTGGAATAGTAGAATAGTTTGCTAGATTACTCGATCTTACATACAGATTTCTTTTATTGGAGACCTTTAAAATCAGACGTTTTGTATGGGGAAAAATCTTTAAAATTTAGATGAATTTATTAGCAGTTAATGGATATATTGAAATTTTTTTGTAATGATTGTTTATTTGTTTGTTATTATATTTTTCTTAAAATTGTTGTTGCAGTTGGTGTAGGTCTGTCAGAAAATTTTATAATCCAAAAAGTAAATGTCAAATTTGTTTCCTATGTTTCATTTTAAATGAGACAGGCAAATACACATTGCTGTCAATCAAATATCAAATCGTAATCATGAATATAATAAATATTCATGTTTCACGGTAAAAAATACTCACGGCATTCCCTCTGTAACATGTACGATAATATGATAGCGAATAAAAGTCTTATATATGCCAAAAACCAAAAAGTATATATATCGAAAAACATATTTTTTACTTTTATCTAGTGAGCTATGTTTTTCTTTATAAAAACAAATACATCATTAAAATGGACAATTAATGCGACAACTTTGCCCTATTTTAACCGATTTTGTATTTCTTATTATTCTCGAGATTCCAATGGTTAGTAAAATTACAAACATCTAGTATCGTTAAGGAGGTCCCTTGATCCTTTTCTTGTGTTGGTAACCCATTCTTGTTCGACAACTTTGCCCCAATTTAATCGACTTTGTATCTCTTATTGTTCTCGAGATATCAATGATTAGTAAAAGTAAAAACACCTATAGTAATATTACGAGGTCCAATGATCTTTTTCTTGGTTAGTTACCCATCCTTGTTCGATAATTTTACCCCAATTTAACCGACTTTATATATCTTATTGTTCTCAAGATTCCAATGGTTAGTAAAAGTACAAACACCTAGTAACATTACAAAGTCCATTGATCTTTTTGTTGTCTGGGTAACCCATCCTTGTTCGATAATTTTGCCCCAATTTCAAAGACTTTGTATCTCTTATTATTCTCGAGATACCAATGGTTAGTAAAAGTACAAATACCTAGTAACGTTCAATGATCTTTTTGTTGTCTCGGTAACCCATCCTTGTCCAACCGTTTTCTACTTGAGCTTTACTTAAATCTAGTATTTATTGAGCACAATGCAACGTCTTGAGTAAGTATAAAGAGAGATAAACCCGTATGTTTACCGCTTGTGGTTGTTGACGAATTTATTAATTCCTGATCAGCCTCAATATATCTTATTGTTCTTGACATAGCAATGATTAGCAAAAGTACAATTACCTAGTAACGTTACCAGGTCCTATGATCTTTTTTTTATCTTTTTATCTTGGTAACCCATCCTTGTCCAACTGTTTTCTACTTGAGCTTTAGTTAAACCTAGTATTTATTGAGCACAATGCACCGTCTTGAGTAAGTATAAAAGAGATAAATCCGTATGTTTACCGCTCGTGGTTGTGGCGAATTTATTCATTTCTGATCAGCCTCAGCAGCGAGCCACATTCCTGGGTAAATTCATTACCAGCCGCTAAGTGGTCCCCCCTGCACCTCAGGTCCTCACACAGCACTCTTCATTCCGTCGCTCGCTGTCGATGTTCGCGTTTTTTATTTTTTAATCAAAATGAAAAATATCAGACATCGGACTTGTTTCGGAATAATATTTCAGAGATTTTATTGTTTTGACTGGTACATAAACTATATTATTAGATTGTGTAGCGAGTATAAAGTCACTAATTTATTGAGTCACAATTTATGAAGCGCTGCATACATAATCCAATGCGTACAGTGCAGATATCAATGACTTCACACCTCGTGGATCGACCGACACTATTAAGAACAACAATCGTTCTATATTTAGTTTCATTTGTTTTCATATCTTTATTCCATTTTTTATTTTTTTATGTGGGAAACAGCTCGGTGGTGAGACAGATAATGTGCTGAGTAATGATGAGTGATATTTAACGAACTGTGATTTAGTTACTGTTTTTGAAAAAGTACTGGTCGTAATTGTTCCTTAGTATTTTTAAACTTATTAGTCGTGATCACAGTCTCCGTTCGCGTTATTATACGTTGAACGTTTTACGAAATAACAATTTCAACTAGTAACAAAAATTGCCGACTTTAACCGTACAATAACTGTGATCACAATAACACTTTAAAGTACAAAAGGAGCAATTTCGTTATTGACTAGACAATTCTGATTAGTAACGAAGATTCCCATCTTTAACCACATAATAAAATCACTGTTACTGGAAAGTAGCAAACACAAATCACACTGTGATTCAAAAGTAACAGTATTGCTTATCACAAGCGTTGATCTTGTAGAGACTTTAGGTTGACATCCTTTATTCATGAAATGCAAGTAAAACTTATCGCGAAATAAGTACATTTGTGCTTGAGGTCTTGTTTCTACAAGGAATATCGTGTCATAGAATGATTTATTGTAATATTTTAATTCTTTAGTTGCGACCTTGTACGATTCTTACCTAGAGGTTTGATTTCGTTCCACGTCTTTTTCTATCTATCGACTTCTTTTAAATTTGTCCTTTTCTATGTTATTATTTTATCGAACATTTTCATCTTTGCATATTCCTACTTCAATAGGTTTCTTCTTCAGTTCGAAGGAAAAGTTATCCAATCCTTCATAAATAGGAGCATGTCTAGAAATATGAAATCTTCTGGACACGGAAAGATCGGGCAAATATCCATCTTACTTTCTTCTTTACCATCTCTGCGTATTGACATTTGAGGGGATTGAAGAGCGAAGACAGAAACATAAGAAATAGTGAGATTCTTCTACTTGTACCATTCTAAAACAAGAGCCTCTCTTTAAATAAGGAAACATCTGCGTAATTATATTAGACAGGATTGATAACGTGAAGATAAAAAATAGTGAAGGGAAAATCATTCATCTAAATTAGGAACATCTATAGAAATAAGGAATCTTTTGGACACGAAAATATCTCGGCAGATATCCGTTTAATTGTCTTCTTTACTATCTCCGTGTAATGAAATTTGAAGGGATTGAAGAGGGAAAAATAAGAAATAGTGTGATACTTATACTTTTATACTTGTAGAACGGGATCTTCTCTAGAAATAAGTAATCTTCTGGACGCGCAAAGATCTCGACAAATATCCGTCTCACTTCTTCACGATCTCTGCTAATGATATTTGAGGGATTGAAGACAGAACATAAGAAATAGTGAAATTCTTGTACTCGTTCTCTTCTAGAAATAAGGAAACTTGCAGCCACGAAATGATCCTCGCGTCAACTTCCCATCCATCCATGCGATCCACTCGTGCAAGCTCTACCCTCCTCCACACATCTCCGGGCTGGCAAGGCCGTTGGCTGAGCTGGACATCCCTCCATCACCCACTTAGCGCGACATAAGGCCCTGCTGCGCCCATAACACTAAATCTGCTTTTTAATGCCTAGCGCCTTCCACACGACTCCGACTCGCACTCTACATGGGGAGGTGGGAGGGAATGAATAAATAAATCGCGATGTGTGACGGCTTGGCAGCAAGTGGTGGGAGATACCAACACCACATTTCAAACTCTATGGTCAAGTGCTCCTTATACTCATTTCCAAAATCTATTATTATTAAGAAGATTCCCGGTATCTATTGGTATATGGTAAAATACATGCTAGGCATTTTTCTTTTTATTCAAAAACCAGAAAAGAAACTAATATGTAATAAATTCATATGAATTATTCAAATTTAGATGTATCCGTCTATATCAAATATATTTTAATATTTACAATAGAATCGCAAAAAAATTGTGAAATATCAGACATAAAGGCACTACTTTATTGTAATGTCTATCGGTTATCTAACGTATTTTTTCGACAAATAAGAGACATAGACTTGTAGAATAAAGACCTATAAATCAGTATTTCCAATCAGAAAACTATTTGAATTAACCATTCTTCTTAAAACAGAAAAATTGTACCTTACAAATTTCTTGCATTTTTCTCCAGTTTTAATGTTCTCCCACTCCTAGTTTTTTTATTGTAAGGGTGGGTTATACCTGTGGAAGAAAGACAGAAACTTAAAGTACACATGTATTGAAAATAGTCGACCGAAAAATGATCTGTTATTCTTGTACAGTGGAGGAACTTGTGAATGTTGTCGATACTAAAAACACAAAATATGAAGTTAAAATTTCTAGCTTCACCGGGAATCCTCTTAACTAGATAATGGTTTCTAGAATTCATTCAACTTTATTCTCTCCACCTCGACAGTTTCGACCCCACATGGGTCTTCCCCAGGACATGAAATTTCATCTCCTGA
This sequence comes from Stenolophus ochropezus, assembly GCA_035578165.1. Lineage (NCBI taxonomy): Eukaryota > Metazoa > Arthropoda > Insecta > Coleoptera > Carabidae > Stenolophus > Stenolophus ochropezus. Next base: position 166,940 of record JAQOWZ010000028.1, on the reverse strand, counting down.
GAAAGACCCAAGTGGATTCGAAACTGTCGCAATTGAAAGAATAAGGTTGGCTGAATTCAAGAAACAATTATCTAAATAAATAACCACCCAACCAAGAAATATCCTAGTTTCTATTATTAGTATTATTTAATTTACACTGTCCAATAGATCGAAGAACAATAACAGGAGCAACAGCTTATAGTGGGTTCCGAACCACTCAGACACAGCCGTATTTAATTTTTGTTTGTTGTCAATGTGATTTGAACACACTAAATAAGCCACGACTGACTAGACAATTATCTAGGGCCTATAATTTCAAGAGGCCCGGATAATGTTGATTAGTGACATTAAAAAAGAGATCTGAAGTGTAGAAAAGTATTAACATTAAATTTAAAATTATTTTAGACTATGGCATCGAATTAAATAACACACCATTTGAAGACTTGAATATTTATGAAACTGACGATTATATAACTGAACTGAAAAATGACTTAATTTAATTTAGAACCTGTATTAAATATGATAATATTAAATATCCAGAATCTACTATGTATTTATTTATTCAAAATAATTGTATTGTTGCAACTTTTCCAAATTTGAATACAACATTCAGAATATATTTATCATTAAGCTGGTGGTGAAATGTAATTCTCAGTGTTGAATAGAGTAAAAAAAATAAGAAGTGGTTTAAAGGTCACTAGAAATTAAATTATTTATCAATAATGTATATTGGAAAAGATCTAAAAAAAATTTCATTGATTACGAGAAAAAATGAATTTTCGGAACAAATTGTTCGTAAAAACCCTATGTAATTTATTATGTGCGTTTATTTAAAATTTTGTCATAGGCAGTTACAATAGCGTTTATGGTACAAGATAACGTTAAAACAAGCAATAAATTGTGTTTTTTTATGAGGGCCCGGAATTTTACCCTTTCTTAGAGCCTAGAAATTCCTTAGTCCGGCACTGCGTAAATCTAGTCCATACAAATATCACTAAGATTAGAGAATTACTAAGTGTTGCATAAATATAAGATTTGAACTTAGATTTAGTCAAAACTATAAACCGTAGTCTCATAACAGAAGCTGACAAACTGGTCATAATCTGTAGAACTTCATTCTTAGATGGAACAGGACTTCATGTATCTAAGATATTTATTTCTTGATAAGATTTACTTTTTACATATCCATGTTAATAAAAACGCAAGTAAACTTAAGGATTGGGAAATACGGATATAAATGGATGGAATATCATCTTGTTTAAAGGATATTTCAGTTAAATATGAATATTGACATTTTCAGTTAGTAGGTAGTAATCAACATTGCGAATTGAACCCGAGAACACGTAACACAATTGAGAGTACACGAGTCATCTGCTATGAAAAGAATAAATTCATGGAAAGCATTCGTTTCTAATGTGAGGATAAACCCGATCCGTTGTTTTTATCAAAGAAGGCTTGTCTAAATATAAATTAGCAACAAAACTAAAGTTGGAGCTGCTCGGCTTTCACAAAAACCCTTGTGTTCCGAACTGTAAATTTAATTTAGTTTTAATTTGCCCGCGGGCCGTCTGTTTGAGTTCGACACTACGCCCGTTCGTCACGCAAAACGCCAACGGTGAAATATGATTACTTCACTTCTCCAAAGCTACTGGGATTCGAACCCGTGAAGATCGACATGTTTATGACGGCCACACTGCATCAATATTCACTTTCAAAAGTCGCCAGGAGTTTCAAAAATGTTTACTCAACACAGGGAGGGACTGATGTTTTCCTACCTATCTTTAATTCATAATGGTCAATTCATATTGAATCTTGAAACTCACAGAATCAAAAGCTAGGTCACAGTAGAAAAAAAGCAAATTTTTAATTAATATCAATAAGTTTTCATTTATTAGTCACTTTTTGATATAATCCTTTAAGGATGGGAAAAATTGGAAACATCTTTTTATTGAAAGTTATTATTAGTGCTGTTGATTTTTGAAAAAAATTAATTCAAAATTTCATTTGAAAATTCATATTACATTTTGAAATTCGAAATTCGAAATTCGAAATTCAAAAATAAGTAGTTAATAAAAAATAGAAAACAATAAATGAAGTAGAAAAAATGTTAAGAATAGAATAATAAACTGTAGAATATGTACTTTACTTATTTTATTATAGGTACTAGTATTTATTTCAGTAATTAATAATTCGAATTTCGAAATTTCAAAGTTACAAAGTAATATCTATAGAGACTATAATTTTATCGGTAATTTTTGTCATCATGATCACTTCTGGTTGTTGGGATGAAAATCGAAATACGGGTGACGATTTTCTAAAGCAACAAGCTGGTCACGAATGATAATTAATTATTTGTCACTCAAAATATTTAACTGACATTGTATATACGTAACGTTTATATAGTTAAGAAATTATCATAGAAATTTGCACTAGAGAATATTTTCAGTGTAATTTGAATGTGATTGGTTTAATTCACAAAAATACTGTGATTTAATTGAATGACAAACTATGAGTGAAATTGTTCATATGATTACTTTGAACTTTGTTCAAATGATATAAATTAGGTATATACCTTTGTACCAATTAATAGCTAATAATTTTTGTTTGAAAAATGTTTGGTGATTCTTATAATCTGAACTTGATAGTTTTTGAGATATGAAATAAAAATTAAAATGTTCTTTCTCAAAATAAATTGTAAAGAGGATGCTGTTATCTGGTAAACGCGGTATAAATAACATTACAGATACCTACCATAAATCAAATTAGCACACCTATTTTATTAAGTTATTAATTAAATAATTTTATCTAAAAAAATATGCAGGTTTTTTTTTTATATTGAGAATTGCTCCCTTTATAAACAAGTACATAAAGTTTGATGAAAAAGTGTTATATGCATGTATCTATTTTGAGTATATATTGTGATATTTCTCTGTATCAGCGCTGCCCATAACAATTTTTAATAAATCTAGTTTATTTCCGAAGTTGCTAACGAAAGTACCGCGCGGACCGCCAGATCGAGAGCAATACATCACGTATAAATGCTGGAAGAGATTAGTCCCGTACAGATATCCGTCTGCGAGATATTCAAATCACGGCGCAGCGATCTTGATTCCGAGATAACGACATTCAATTTTCATCCAAATAGTGTTTTTATTGCAGTTTCGCGATTTTTTATGGGCTCACTTATGTAGCTGCCTCTCGCCTAGATATTTGTTTATCACTTGCTGATATGGATTGCCAGTGGCGTAGCATGACGATTTTAGTGCTACACTTTTTTTACGGAATATTATTCCTAAGGATCAATGTCTTAACCTAAGGAATTTTTTCGTGATAATTTCAGTGATGCTTCAGCTTGTAATATATACAATGTTAGTATTAACCGAATCATTTAACATTAATGTTGCTTACTAACATTAACTGATTATTTACAGGATCTGTGGATAAATTACCAATATCTCAATTTACAATAGAACAGTAATATTGCTTACTAACTTTTGTCGGTGCTCTAGTGTGTAGAATACAGTTTAAAGAATCCGAGTTCGAATCAACCTGTCATATTATTTTCCATCTACTTTCCAAATATACTGATATCTGCTAGAAGGTAGATTAGATAATTAATAAACCGTAAGTCATATATTTATTATTTTTTATCGATTCTTTTTCGTTTTAAGTTTAGTTCCTCTATGGCAAAACAATTCTAAGAGAAATATCTATGGTACTTGCCATATAATAATTTAATTTGCCTGTGAACGGATAATTAACCAACTTTGATTATTTACGAATTATAAATATTATTAGTGCCTTATTTATTTCTACGTGTGAAACTATCTACGCCACTGACCTCAAATATAAATTGAAGTTTAACTTATGATTTATTAAGGAAAATGGTGAAATAAAAATGAGAGAAGTTCGTCATTTTTATTTTTGAAAACAACATGACAATTTTATAGCTTCATCCCGACATTTTAACTACTAAAATATACGAAATCTTGAGAATCTTCGCAAATATAAACTTAAATTGTGTGTTTCTTTCACTAAGATAAACATAAATAATATGTATTTTTACATCTCAACACCATTTAAAATGAAGTAAACATATATTCCAAACTGTAACATATATTTTATAGTTCTTATTATAAATCATTTTTATATTTAAAATATATTTATATGACTCATTGGAAAACTATTTCGGTTTATATATTATTGTTTAACTTTACATATAAATGCTAAGAACTGTCTCTATAAGTTTGTCTGAGTATATATTCCCTTTCTTATTTCCTTCTTGAAATTTGCGGCATTAAAATCTTGACCGAGCTTACAGACTAATAGGCCAATTCTGAACACATCTGTAAGTCTTACAGATCTGTAAATCTGTAAAAAAACAGACAAAAACGCATCTATTTTTCTTGATTAATATAAATTTATACTTAAGAGTGACTATTTTCGTTACGATTTTGTTCATTATTTACAGATTTACAGATCTGTAAGATTTACAGATTTGTTCAGAATTGGCCTATTAGTTTGATATTTTTTTGTAATCGTGAGATAAACTCTGTACCCAGTTAAATATTTTTTTTATTTTTACTTTCTTAATAAAGTAAAAAGGTTTTTGTAAAGTCAACTAAGCATTGAAATTTATTGTGGATTATATATTCTTAAACGTGGGTAAATATTAAAATTTATAAAATTATTATTGTTAATATCATTGTCTTAGTGTATTATGTATTATAGTATTTGCAGTCCTATTCCTTGCAGGTTAATGACATGTCACCACCATTGACATTACCAGCGAGGAGCACTTATTTATTTAGCACAACTGCAGTCCATAAACCTTAAGGTTTATGAATGCAGGTTGGTTTAGAATTCAGTTTAAAGAAGTGCCAACCGTTGTTTGGAATTCAATCCATAGTTGAAGAGACACGTGCACTATAAAGCCAAACAGCGTCGCGGCGACGGCGTCGATCCTCACAGGACGCTGGCTGGATACACGACCTATGTTTAATTCACACGTGCTTTACTCACTTTAAACAAACAGGATTCTTTAATGGCGATAGTGGTGCTGCTAAAAGTAAGTACGACTTCATCGCATACCTTTACCACTGGATTATTGAATTAATTAAACAATTATGATGATAAATAAAATTATTTGAAATAGACATCCCCTATGAAAGATAAACCATAAGTATTGAAAGAAGCTTTCAGAACTCATAATTAATCAATAGACAATATTTGGGTTTAAGTTCTGTCGAAACGTTGTAATTAATAAATTTTTACAGAACTTAAACCCAAATATTGTCTATTGATAAACCATAAGAATTATTGAGTTAGGTATTTTTTTTATAGTTTTGATAATCTGTACATAAGAGTTTCTTATTCTATTATATTACTTCGACAACATATAATCTTAGTAGTTGAGTAGTTAAACCTAAAGGGAAACAAACTAGTACCATGGTTTTCTTAAAGAACCATTTTCAGGATTGGTTTTATCGACTGGTTATTAAACAAAGGAAAGTTGTTTTTGGAGTTGCAATCATTAAAGTGGATTTTATTAAATGATCTGATCAGTGGATTTTATGATATACCAACGTTTCGACTGTATCACCCTGATGAAGACTGAATTAGAGTGGAAACTTTGGTATATCAGTGGATTCTATTAAATGACTGTAACTCCAAAAAAACTTTCCTTTGGTTAACCATATTCTTAGAAGGAACAGGACTTGAAGTATCTGAAAAAGGTAATAAAGGTGACGAATAAATATTTCAGCACAGTTTCCAGAGTTCCTGTTCGTTGTCAATTTTGAGAAACAGAAGACTATCTTGGCATCATCCCGTCCCCATTTGAAATTCATTTCATTACTTTGTGCGAGCCAATAAAATTTGTATCAAAATTTAATTCTAGGAAAAATTGGAGCATATTTCCCCAGTGCGTTCTTCCTCTTCAAAGCGGTTGCGGCTTGTCACTCCCGCCCAAAACACAGCCCATCAATTCCGAATGCCTTCGAATGGTTATGTTAACACGGCGGCGAATTATTCAATGCCGGTTCACGGCCTCCCAGGACGGAGAGGAGTCGTGGTCCTTCAGGAAACTTCTTTCAGATCAGTCGCCACATATGCTATTGAGAGTGAAATAAGAATAATTTAAGCAATTGCTTAAATGTTTAGGCATTAAGATGGTATTCCATAGAGAAATTTAGAAGAGGTAGTAGCATTTTATAAGTTGGTGAAACTAGAGGAAATTCAATTGCTATTAATTAAGGATGTTTGTCAATGTGATTTTGTTTTGATAATGGAAGAGTTAGAGCAATTATTTGAGTGATCAAGATCAAGCCTTAAGAGGAATGATTCCTGATGTGATTTTGCTCAGGCAGTAACCTTTTTCTTGGTTCAGTGAAACTAGAGGCACACTTCAAGGTTGGGATTTAGGAATGTTCCATAATTTACTTTTGTTTTAATAAGGAAAAAATTAGAGAAACAGCATGAGCGCTGAGTCTTTGATTATAGTTTTGCAGAGACAGTAACTATTTCCTTGGTTAAGTAAAAATATAGCATATCACATGGTTGTTATTTTATGTAATGTTTTCATTATTTTTCTTATATATTACGAAAAAGAACGTTTTAATATAAAAACGTGAAAAAAATCTAAATAATATTAAACAGGGATGAAACCCTGACTTGTTGACAATTGCCAGTCCAACAGTATTTTTTTATTAATTGTAATTAATTAAATTTTTTAATTTCAGTCAGTAAAAACGATTAATTCACATCGACGTTTCGATCCTACCCGAGATCATCCTCAGGAAGTGAATCTATTGTATATGACTATTAATTTAATATACATTTTATTTCATATTCTCAATATCCTTGCATATATAGAGTATTTAAGATAGTCCATAAACCACTGTATTTCACAAAGTAAGTGACCTTAGTTGAAACATCTCCCCGTAACCGTACTTGGTGTTTTTATTTATCCGGGTTTGTCGATCTGTGCTGGGACTCAGTACGTGTTAATTTGTCTGTCTCCTGGTCGGAGGCACGGGCGGTCTGTCAGTGTCACGTGACGCTGCTCCGGACTTCATCACCGTCCAACAGCTCGCCCCTCTTCATTAGTCTCCACGAGGAGTCATACCAACACCGGGGAGTGCCACGGAGAAGGTGTCTATAACTAATAAATATGGATCATTATAGGTAGTTATATGTTGTTTGGTAATAGACTTATACCGTAGGGGAAGTTTACTACAGCTGTTGTTTTTGATTATGAAATAGTTGGTCATTTTACCCACTTGAACACGTTTTCACAAAGTATAGAAATGTATACATATTTTAGTCAAAATATATTTAAGTAGGTATACAAAGTCTTCATTTTAATTGGTACATTATTGCTATCTTGAAATCTATAACAGCAACGAAATTGGTGAAATTAGTAAACAATTTGTATTTTATAAGACTGTTCTAATTGAAAATATTTTTTTTTCAAATAGTGGTTGTCAATCTGTGAGAACCAATTTTGTTTTATTAGATAGATAAATTCTTCTCAATTCAGTGATATATCTATATACTTTTAGATTACGACTGTTTTTAGAAAAGCAGAAAAATAAAAACAGTATACATGCAATATAAAATAATTTATTGTAGGTTTTCGGAGGCCCGATTTAAATAAAATTTGACAAATATTTCGCTACTCGAATAAAATCAAATAGTGGGCCGTCTTCCTACATGTATGATCTACACCTTTCTAACAAGCCTCAAATGTATTTCAGGTAATATATTGTTTCAGATAAAATATACCTACTTAGTTTCTTTACTCTACCTTAATCTGTAATAAAAAATAAAAGTTCCTATTTAAGATTTCAAAGCTATCCCTCTTTCCCGCCATTGAGAATCGAAGGGAAATTTTTCTGACAAAGTCGGATGACCCTTCCAAACTTTTAAAATTTTGATTCGATGCATATATCAAGAGATATTCTAGGACAGAAATACGACAAAGATTTTCTTGAAATCAGTCAAATATGGGAAAGCTTTATTTCGTCTCCGACCGGTTTCAACCTCACAAGGATTTTCCTCAGGGAGTCAGATACACATAAAATTATGTTAAACATCTGACTTTTATTTTCTGATAAATACCATGTTAGGTCGAAACCGGTTGGAGAGGAAATAAAGCCTTCCCAAATTAGTTTATTTCTAAAAAAATCTTTGCCCTATTCTTATTCATATACCAGTCAAGAAAATTTTTTGATCATATTCTAGGATATAATTTAAAAAGGAAAACCGAGAATATATTTTAATGTAAGTCTAATGGCCGGTTGCATAAATTTTAATTAAATCTTAAGTTTCCCTTAAATGGACAATATTACATCGAAATAAAATGTCGATTGAATTATTCAACATGGCTGTCAAAATTTTGTTTTGCTTAAAATTTAAGCCTTGTTGCAGTTGGGCATTACTCACAATATAAATAAACAATGATATGTTAGTAAGACATAAAACAGTAGAAGCCACTGTTACGGAAAATAATTTAGACTGAAAGCTGTGAGCATCGAGAACCCCACTCCCTCGTATTATTTATATTTTGATCACCATCCGGACTTTACGACTTGTATAATTACACTTATCTGTGCAAATAAAGAGCATCTGCCTACCTTCCCTTACAGCGAGTGTCCGGCGCACAATACGAATGTGACCTCCTGGAAAATGATATTACATATTATAATGATTTATACGTGGACATAAAGCCGGCAGCACACAGCCGCGCGTGCTAATGACCACCGCGGAGGGATTCCGGCGTTATCGCCGATGCCACCCCCTCTAGCGGGGAGGGGGGCTGTGGAGAAAGAATTGTGAATATAGGAAACGTTGTTAAACACCTATCGGTAATCGGGTGTTTGCAGGATAATACTCGGAGATTGAGTGAGCACAGGTAAAATCTTGATGGGTGAACACCGTCCTTACTCACCCCTTCTCCAAACTGAAATGGAAACATTGTTATACACCAATCGGTTATTTGCAGCATAATACTCGCAGATTGAGACAATGATAATAGGATGAGAATAGGTAAAATCTTAATGGGTTGACACTATCCTTTCTCATCCCTTTTTCAAACTGAAATGGAAATAATGATACGTGGAGAAAGAATTGTGAACATAGGAAACATAGTTAAACACCAATCGGTTATTTGCAAGATAATATTCGGAGATTGGGACAATGATTATAGGGTGAGAAAAGGTAAAATCTTGATGGGTGAACACCTCTTCTTCAGACTGAAATGGAGGAGATGATAAGTGAAGAAAGAATTCTGAATATAGGAAACATTGTTAAATACCAATCGGTTATTTGCAGGATAATACTCGCAGGTTGGGACAATGAATGATGAGCACAGGTAAAATCTTGATGGGTGAACACCATCCCTCCTTACCTTTTCTTAAAACTGAAGTGGAGATTCTGATATGTGGAGAAAGAATTGTGAATATAAGAAACATTGTTAAATACCAATCGGGTATTTGCAGAATAATACTCGGAGATTGGGACACTGATTATAGAATGAGAACAGGTAAAATCTTGATCTTTGACTTAATCTTCAAACTGAAATGGAGGTGATGATAAGTGAATATAGTGAATTACCCTAAACACCAATATAACTTAGAAATTGGGACAGACAAGCTGGGATGAGAACACGTAAAGTCTTGATGGGTGAACATCATCTTTTCTGTCCCTTCAAACTGAAATGGATGGCATGATATGTAGAAAAAGATCTATGAATATAGGAAATAACGGTAAATATCAATCTTTCATTTGCAGTAAAACCAAAACATTGGTGAAATCAAGCTACGTTAGCTTTGTTAAAATTAGATAGAAAGAAAAGATTTGAGGAGAAAAGGTCTGAACATAAGAACAATTTGATGTATGAAACCTTAAGCAAGTGTATTTTTTTGAAATGTAATTATTTTATTCGTCAGCTGCAACGATATAAGTGTTTTCTAACAACGGCTGTATAAGTGGTGACTATCCCGAGATTATTGACTGACAATTTATCACTGAAAAGCAAGTAAAAATTGATCCCTGGATTATTAATCCTTTTTTTAATCCCATTTTTACTGTGATGCCAAGAACAGTTTTGAAACCAGTCTGTCCCTACTTACTATGAAACAAGTACTTCGACCTTTTCTTTTAATAATGTCGTAGTAAAATTCGTCTAAAACAGTGTATTTTCCTGACATTATCTATCACTTAATTTCTTAGCTGTTTACTTCCTCATTTTTAGTTTGTAAAGTACTACAAATCGGACGACGATTTTTCTATTTTTATTTCTTTTTTCAATATTATTTGTTGAATCGTTGCAAGGAATGCATGTTTATACCTTTCTATATAAAAACAATTTGTGATATATTTACTGAGGTCCATCAATCAGTGTCTGGCCTTAAAAATTTGACTCGGCGAGACTCAAATTCAAATTCTGCACCACACGAGCTCATTCCAACTCTCTCCACTATGAACCCCATCTCTGGAAGAGCTGTAAATCCATTGAACAAGCAGTAATACTCCAAAAGTGTCTCATGTTCCCATAAATTGCTCGTCCACTTCGCCGTATATCCTCGTCCACCTCCACATATCCTTCGTCCTGCAGGAGCCCGCGATGCTAATCGCGCCCGTGTCCGGCGCGGTAATTAGGGGCGGGAGGCTGGAAACAGCTGATAAGGCCAAGATGGACGAGGGACAAGATGGGACTGCACGCTCTGCACTTTTACAATGTATGGGATACAGCGGGACACAAAGCCTACAAATTGGGAGGGCGGGATTCTTTACGGATATGAGGATGGGAATTATATTTTTATTTACTTACAATGTGGAGTCGGAAGTAGTACAGGTCCCTACAAATTGATATATTACACTTCCTAAATCAATTGCATTATTTTTTTATCCACCTCATCTCACCTTAATGTGAGATTAGAGTAAAGTAAGTGGGGCTAATATTTTTGAATAGCAACAAGAACAATAACTCCTATAGTATTTATGAGCGAAGACTGGTGCTTCAGAACTATGTCACACATCTCACATTTGTGCTATCCTTTGAATTAGATATAAATACAACATCTTCCTATAAGTTATTAAAAACAAAATTAAAACTTACTAATAAAACAAAATAACAATATTTTAAATTTAATAATCTAATTTTGAAAGCACACCTTACGAGGTGACTTAACATCGGTAATGGTGGTATGACTTTCCTCACTTCAATCTCACTTTATCTCAAGCGTAGTTCTGGCTACAAGAATTAGTAACCCAACTAAGGTGTGGTATACGTATAGATTTTGTGTAAGAAGAACGTGATTATTTTGTGTAGATACAGCAGTTCCAATATGAAAGCTACAACGATTAGCGATTTTTTAGTTGCCACTCTTCAAATCGAATTGAGTTTGAGATCTGGAATTCAAATCTCAGCTTCGCCAATCTTTAACTAAATAAAATACATCTGTATTCCAGTAGTTTGGAATCCTCTATTAACTTAGGTCTATCTAAAAGTGTAGTGTAATACTCAGAGGATATAGACTATACAAATTGATGTAGTAAGTTTTCTATAGTTTAACTAGCAATTATTTGGTTCACATGCTCTGACTCAAATTGAGATCTAGGATTCAAATCCCAACTTCGGCAATCTTTAATCAAATAAAAGTATCGTTGTCCAAGTGGTGCGGAATCAACTACAACTGTAGGTTTCTTGCAGATGCTGTAGGTCGTCAATCTACACACAAATTTGTAAGGAAACAAGCATTTTGAGGTCTTCTTCTTTTCAGAAATGTAGTGCCACAGATGATACTCAGAGAATATTTATATTCAATAAACTCTAGGTCTCTTGAAGAGAAAATGCAAATAAAACGACTAATGAAACATGCACATTAGATACTTGAGGTCTTGTTCTATTTAGGAATATAGTGGCACAAATAATGGCAACCTAGATTTAAAGGACTACGAGTATATTCAATAAATTGTTTTCTACATTTTCTTTAGAAATTCCAAGATTTTAAGAGACGTTTATGAAATAAAGTTTTGACTATTTTAGTACGTTCTCTATCAATTAGTCAATCCATCTGTATGTCTGTATGTGCCTATGTAGATGAATTTGACCTGAATGTATTTTTCCTCGGGCACGAGACAAACCGTCCTGGGTCCATCCCTGTGCAGTGAGTTATGCGGCAGTGTTCAGCGACACGTCGCTCGTCATCGCGTTAATGTTTATTAGTTTATCAGTGTCCAGTTTCACTTCTCACCTGTGGTGTTCTAAATTGCTTACCACCACTCTACACACACCCGGAAAAATACACCCATTACAAACGACACGTACATTCACAGATGTATATTATGTTTTACTAATTAACAAAACAAGTTTTTTAAATAATTACTTTCTTAGTTTTATCATCATCGTTATACAGCACTATACTCCATTTTTAAACTATAGACAGCACTAGACGAAGTCACATTTACACCACAGCGTTAGTGAAATACTAGTAGTGCAAATTCAAAAAGTGATTTGACAACTACTGAGAGTTTGACGTTTCAATTACGTTTGAGAAGGTAACTTGAAATTTTTTCTGGTTAAATGCGGCTTCTTGAAATGGCGCAGCAGCCAATCACAGGCTTTAATTTTCTCATTAGAATTTCTAGTTACTGTCTATAGTTTAAAAACAGAGTATAGTATATTAATATATCGGTGCTATAACGACATAATCCTTGCAAATAACAATACCTTATTTAGCTAGTATCTAGTAGATTTTTTCGACAAAATTTGGCGCAGTAAATGATTTAATAAATAATATAAATTATCTTTCTTATGGAATAACATTCCTACGAGATATCGTTATACAGCACTAGTATACTAATATACCGGTGCTACAATGACATGATTCTTGCTGATAATAACAGTATCTTATTTAGCTTTCTTATAACCAGAGATGCTTTGAAAAAAGCTTTTCTACTTGTACAGATGTCGCTGTTATCTTGAAATAGGTAATATGTGTAGCTATACGATTTTTGTTTTTATAATATTTATTTAATAATAATACATAATTGTATTATCAGAAATACAAGACATCTTGTTTTGTGAAATCTTTTAACAGGAATTAATTTTAGAATGGATGGGGAAGAAAGGTAATACTTTACGTCTTTAAACACACTGTTCTCTCAAAAATTTCACCCCATTTTTTTCGGCCGATTTTTCACCCCCCTCCATATCTCAAAATTGGGTGTAAATATGACTTCGCCGACATCACTAATCAATTCATCTCGCCGAATTACGTATGTATACCAATTTTTATCAAAAAATCCAACAGAAACAAAAGTTATGAAAAATTGTTAAAAAAGTAAAAAAAATCAACTTTCGAAACAATGTTTAAATTGAAATATCTCGAGAACGGTAAAAGATATCGACATGGGGTTTGAAAATTTGAAATCTGCACGCTTAAATTAACTCAAATCCAATTTTTTTAAGAAATTTTTTTTCGGTCGATTTTTTACCCCCCAAAAACTACCCCCTTCGGTATCTCAAAATTGGGGGTAGATACGACTTCGGCGACTTCACCAATCGATTCCTCTCACCGAATTACATAAGTGTACCAATTTTCATAAAAAAATTCCTACTGATACAAAAGTTATGAAGGATTGTTAAAAAACGAAAAAAATGCCTGATGTACCCCTTACGATTTTTTCAGATTTTGCTCATTTTTCATATATTTCACTCTTTTATTTACAAAATCTGAACCAATTGAGATAAATATTTGAAACTTTGTATCCATATGTAAAATTTTCCGTAGAATCGATTTATGATACAGCCAAGGTTGTACTTGTACCCATTTTTGAGTTAGAGCCCAAAAATGGGTATGTCGAGAACCAACTTTGAAGTTAAATATCTCCAGAACGAAAAGAGATAATTAAATTTGGTTTGAAAATTTGGAATCAGCGCATCGAAATCTATCTACTGGTATATGTAACTCATTTTTTTTAGTTCGACCCATTTTTGGGCGTAACACCCACTTTTTGGTAGATATCCAAAATAGGTTTTTTTATGATGTCATAACTACAATTTAAGACTTATAAGATTAAAATTACAGAAATTAGATAAGATTTTTCAAAGGGACCCCTTAATTTTTTTTAATTTTTCATAGGTTGTAAGATTTTTTACGTTTTTACACCTATTTTTGGGTGTGGCATCCAATTGTGTACAAAAACGAAAAATACACACATTGACGTACTCAAAACTAAAAAATGAACTTGATAGTAACAAAATTTCAGAAATGATAAACGATACATCAAAATATCGTTAAAAATGTGAGTAATTATCCTCAGATCGGCGAGAACTAAAAATAATTTATTTAATAAAGAAACTGAAATATATTTGGGCGTTGCTGAGTAACATTTTCAGTTTCTTTATACTCATTTTTTTTGCTAATTTTAAATCTAGATTTATTATTATAATCTACCTATAAATTAATAAAAGTACAAAAATATGTGAGTATTAAAAAAAAAATATCATTTTTTTAACATACAAATGTAAATTATTGACTAAATAATATTATTCTTCGAAATGAAGTAACCAAAAGTTAAGACCAGGGATGCTTTGAAAAAAAGCTTGTACAGATGTCGCTGTTGTGCTAAAATATACGTATAATATGTGCAGTTATACGATTTTTTTTTTCATAATATTTATTTAATAATAATACAGCACTGTATTATAAGATATATATTAGATAATTGACATTCATAAATATTACCTACACAAGAAAATGTTCGTGTGATACAATATAATTTGCGAATATTAAGATTAACATGCAAGACAAGAAATATGCAAGAAAATGATGATCAGGACAATTTTTATGTACAAGAGGAAAGCAAGACAAGAAATAACTAAAAAAGCCAAGAAATCTTGTCTTGTGAAACACTAGTTTTAGAATGTAATAACATTTTAACAGGAATTAATTTTAATTTTTAATGATTTACAATCATTAATGTTCTAACGGAATTGGAAGACAAGACGTTTAGAAATAATTCTTTTCAGAGACTTCAGCTCAATATTTTTATACCGGGTGTCCCAGCCCCAGATACATGGGAGTTTTACATGGGAAATCAGGTAATTATGAATAGTATCTCCCCAGTGCAAGATATTAACTTGAAATTTTGTATATTTATCGGATAATATTAATTCTATGGATCACAATTATTCGAAGTATGCAATTTCGTCTGCAGGGCGAGATTTATTTAATTTAAAATCTAATATTTTCGTTCAAAATCAGACAGCCATGGAAATAAAAGAAAATATTTATCTGACAGTTTAGTGAAGTATCACTGATTTTAATCCTTATTCCCTTTATTTTAATATTATTTAAGTGGAATTTAGTTTCTTTTTGTTAATTAATATACCAATATTACAAAAATATAAATATCTACAATGGCATGTCATTAACTGTCAGAACTGCCACATAGATATTTTCTTTTATTTCCATGGCTGTCTGATTTTGAACGAAAATGTTAGATTTTATAATTTAATAAATCTCGTCTTGCAGACGAAATTACAAATTTCAAATAACTGTAATCCATAGAAATAATATTCCCCAATAAGCATACAAAATTTGAAGTTAAAATCTTGCACTGAGGAGATACTATTCATAATTAACTGATTTCCTATGTAAATCTCTCATGTGTCTGTCGAGCTGGGACACCCGGTATAATATTTACTGTAATGAAACGATAGAAAGCTCTCTCCCGTGTATATTGCATCTCGTCCATGAATCTAGTCAGATCTAGTGAAGTTAGGATAATGTCAGTTATAGGTTTGATGGGTCATATCTAAGAGCTGTGAATGTCGGGATGGTAGAAATGAATCTCGTGTTGCTGCATGATGAATTATGATCACACGCTTATCATACGATCGATTCTTAATTACAATTTCTTAATAACAGTCGTCATCCCGTTGGCGTTCCACTTTGATGTGCCAATCACGTGGTCACTCGTGCGTCTACGGAGCTGCAGCGAACCGCTCGCCCCGCGCCCCGACTTATTGTTTATTGTTCTCGTAAATAGGATATCGATCAGCCGTCCGGACGGCTTTCAGCGGGATGACTTGCCGATCACCTGGACCCTAATTTGGTTAATCAGCGATTGTATCGAGGTGTTAGGAATTAGATCCAGAACAGGCCAAATCTTAATATGAATACTTCACTCACCCATCCAAATACAAACTTACTCTTATAGTAGAAGTAGATCTATATGAAACTGACTTGTGCGGATTTTACAACCTTTTATGGAGGGATGGGAAGCTTTGTGGTCAGGAGTTATAAATTATCCCAACTCAAAGGTATCACTTGAAAAGTAAGAACAGGGCTGTATTATATTCTTCTCGTTATAGGATAGATACTTGCGACGGTTGATCTTCTGCTAGATGTTGAACTATTTCTTCCGAATGTTGTTTTCAGCATGGTTTACTTCCACAATATTATATTGCCAGGATCTCCACATATACGTATTTACAATTTCCTGCACGCACTACTAAAAACTGCAAGCACATAAAATACAAATGAAAAGAAAAATCTTAAGAATGAACAACTTGACTTAGTCAAATTTCTGTTGATCTGCCTAAAAAACAATTACTGCAAGTCCCATAAAACTTTATAAGGGCCAACCGGCTTGTCCGAAAGTGAATTTCATATATCTATGCCTTTACTATAATTGATTTTGAAAATAACACAGGTATTGGTATGTGACCATAATCGAATTTCAGTATACGAGTTATAAAATATAAAATAATACAGTTATTAACAATTTAATACCTATGTAATCCTATTACGCTTTTTTATTTTGATTCTGTCGCTTTATTACCTAACTTTTATTTATTTTTGACTTGCCGATCACTGCACCCTTATTTGGTTAACCAGCGATTGTATCGAGGTGTTAGGAATTAGATCCAGAACAGGCCAAATCTTAATATGAATACTTCACTCATCAGGTTACATCCATCCAAGTACAATCTTAAGTTAGTCTTACTTGGTTTTGGAAATTACACACCAGTGAGTATATAATCGAATTATAAAAAAAAATGAAACTAGGAATTAGATGATCGGGAACAGTCCAAATCGTAATATGAATACTTCACTCATCACGTTACACCTATCAAAATACAATCTCAACTTACTTATACTTGATTTTGGAAATTACACACTAATGGGTATGTGACCATAATCGAATTTCAGTATACAAGTTATAAAATATAAAAACTAACCTAAAATTAGTTTGCAATTAAATTGTTATTAACAATTTGATATCCGTGATCCTATTACGCTTTTTCGGTTTTATTCTGTCGCATTATTACCTAACTTTTATTTATTTTTATGACACCCTAATTTGGTTAATCAGCGATTGTATCGAAGTGTAGGAATTAGATCCAGAACAGGCCAAATCTTAATATGAATACTTCACTCATCTGGTTACACCCATCCAAATACAGTCTCAACTTAGTCTTACTTGATCTTGGAAATAACTCACGAATACTTGAAATGGATATTGTAGTGGGTGTCTGGAAAATTTAGAGAGTAGAAAACCCGTTAATTCTAAGAAAAACATTGACGATGACAATGACAATGAATTTCATTAATCAGCGAGTGTATCGAGGTGTTAGGAATTAGATGAGGAACAGTCCAAATCTTAATATGAATACTTCACTCATAAGGTTACACCCATCCAAATATAATCTCAACTTAGTCTTACTTGATTTTGGAAAATACACACCAGTCGGTATGTGACCATAATCGAATTTCTGTATACAAGTCATAAAATATAAAAACTAAGAAAACATTGGTTTGCAATTAAATAGTTATTAACAATTTGATATCCATAATTCTATTACGCTTTTTCGATTTAAAACTATCGTTTTATTACCTAACTTTTATTTATTTTGAAAACCTACAATCCATATTAAAGTTTTGTAAAATTAAAACAAAGTAAACAACAGAATTAAACCAAAAATTGTGTAACAAACGCCAAATATCCCAAAAATACTCATGCTTGTACCCAAAATTTTCATTTTGGGATATAGTGTACATTAATAGATCTCGACGCGCTGATTTCAAATTTTCAAACGGAATTTAATTATCTCTCTGAGATATTTGCTGTCAAAGTTGCTTTTCAAACAAGTGTGTTTTTTGGCTATATCTCGGAAATGGGTAGAGATACAATCTCAACGATTATACCAGTCGATTCTACGTGAAAAGTTATATAAAGAACTGTTTTCTTCGAATATACGTCCTTTGGAACGATTAGCTGAAAAACGAGAAAATCGAAAAAACCTAAATTTCAAAATTTCTCTGAGGAACTTTTTTTCTCTAAAACTTTTCATTTTCTAGACCTAAGTTAATATCGATGCGCTGATTTCAAATTTTCAAACCGAATTCAATTATCTCTTACCGTTTTCGAGATATTCTTGTTCAAAGTTGAGTTTTGACAATACCTAAAAAAACAGGTTTTTTAGGTATACCTCGTTAAGGATTAGGTTTACGAGTTCGGCGACCTCACCAATCGATTCTAAGGGCAAAATTACATAAGTGTACCAATTTTTAGATTTTTATTCCAACGGATACAATTATTAGAGCGAAAAAACGAAAATGGCAAAAATCGAAAAAAATCGTAAGGGGTTCATCAGGCATTTTTTTCGATTTTTGGCCATTTTCATTTTTTTCGTTGTAGAAATTCTATCTGTTGAGGTAAAAATCTGAAAATTGGTACACTTATGTAATTTTGTCCGCAGAATCGAATGGTGATGTCGCTGAAACATTAAACTTAACCATTTCAGGGGTATACCTGAAAAACCTGATTTTTCAGGGATAACTTTCAACTCAAATATCTCGAGAACGGGAAGAGATAATTGAATTCTGTTTGAAAATTTGGAATCAGCGCATCAATATCTACTTAAGTTCAGAAAACGAAAAATTTTGGGGACAAAAAGTTTCGGAGTGAAAATTAGAAATTTTAGTTTTTTCAATTTTGTCATTTTTCTCCAAATCGTTCCAAAGAACGTATATGTGAGCAAAATATTTCTTTATATAATTTATCCCGTAGAATCGAATGGTAAAGTAGTTGATGTTGTATCTCTACTCATTTTTGAAATACACCAAAAAAATACACTTTTTTGAGGTGCAACTTTGACATCAAATATCTCCGAATCGAAAAGAGATAATTAAATTCTGTTTGTAAATTTGGTATCAGCGTAGCTAATTCTTTAAAAAATATTATAAATAAAATTTTGTAAAATTTGAAAATTTTCTAGCTAAATATTCGATATTTTCAAATATTTTCGGGTTTACGCAAAAATACAGCATCAGCGGCTGTGGAAATTACTTTCCCTGTTGTTACTACATACATAAACTATTTTTCCAAGTAATCTTGAACAGGATTCATTATAGGGCATGTGACGCCTTTCCACAACTTATAAAATATCCGCTCTTTTTAGATATTTTTTTAAACTGTCCAGTTTCATTGGTGAATTTAATTTATTTTTGGTAAAGTCTATATATACGGGGGACTCGAAACTATATATACAGGTATAACACATGTAATTCATAATTTTCTTCGTCAAATATCATATTAATATGAAATTAGATGTGTAGATCAATATCTGTTTATAATAATTACATAATTAGTATATGTCTATATTTATGTGTATAAAAGAATAAAAAAAAACAATATACACACATTTTTACGAAAATTCTAATGAAAAAGGATTAAATTTCACAAAAGTTACCTTAATCTTCGGTTAAAAATATTGTGATGACTAAATGATTAGTTAAGTATCATAGGTACCTATGTGAAAATAATAAAACCTAGAGTTCCTAGAGTCGACATTAATTAAAAACTAGCTCTGTGGATTGGAATTGTAAGGTGGGGGTGTGGAAGAATCTAAGATGATTAAAGCACATTAGTTGTATGGAAGCGATTGTTTGACCCAGTGGACATACATCATAGGCTTCTTATCTGCAGATTGATTTGTTGTTTCAATACGTATACCTTTTTCATAAAAATCCTATTGACAAGAGGTTATAAGATTAGCGTTAATCTCCAATGATGAAAATGGCAAGAACTTAATTATTTAGAGGCTTTTATGATATATGATGTATAAATGATTAGTTTAGTATCATAGATACCTATGTGAACATAATATAAAATATAGAGTTCCTAGAGTCGACATTAATTAAAAACTAGCTTTTCGTATTGGACTATAAGGTGAGGGTGTGGAAGAATCTAAGATGATTAAAGCACATTGGCCGTATAGAAGCGATTGTTTGGGCCAGTGGACATACATCATAGGCTTCTTATCTGCGGATTGATTTGTAGTTGGGTCCGTCTGGCGGCCTGTGAATCACTCTCGGACATTCTAATTTATTGCACGCTAATTATAGACGCGGAGCGACATAAAACACTGGCGTGCGCCCTCCCATCTGTCATTCGCTCGCATTTAATTACTGATTAGAAATGTTACTCGTTCATTTCACTGAATTTAATCAAAATTCTTCCCGTTGTGGCTGTGCAGGTGTACCGCAGCCAGAGATGCTGACGAGGATGGTGACACTAACTCACTAACTTGCCTACGTTATTTACTTTTCGTGCAGAAGTCAACATGAAAAAACTTAGTTTTCAATTTAATCTCATTGATTATTATCTTTACTTATTCTTGATCGAATAAATACAAAGTTATTGCGTTTCTATATATGTAAATATGTATAATACCTAGTCCTATTTATAGAGAATATGTCCTAAATTATAGTCAATGTCACTAAATGTAACCTACACCTACATAAAATATAATTGCGTCCGAATTGTATGGAATCTGTTATAAAAAGGTTGACAACCTATAGGGAAAAGGTGTCTAAAACGATCCCTTTAAGGGAGAATTGATATAAAACATACACCTCTATTAATTTCGATAAATTTAAAATAGTTTTCTGTGAACCAATTCGTCTACGTTCAGATTGGTGCGAATTATATTCAGCTACCTCATTGACTATACTTTTAATTTACATTTTTTTTTGGAGACATAGTGATTATTTGTACACCTATGTGTATAAAATGATCCCTAAAGTATGTACAAAATGATCAATGTGATTACAAATTTGAGGTGCTGTTTTTCTTTTATACGAGCGGGGCATTGTATATTATTGTCCCTAAAATAAAATAAAAATGGTGTGGGTAAAACAATAATTGGCATCATTTTGTCCCGTTAAAGAGAGGTTGTTCACCCCAAACCCTCAATTTACATCCAAATGTTGAAAATAATATCATTTATTTTACATGCAAGAACGAAACTCTAATAACGTTAATTTTGACTTGTCAGTAAATAAAACTATTTTCATAAAAAAAATTCAGAGAAAAGTTATACAACATTGAAAAAGACCTTTCCTAACATCTAACACAGCAGTGTTTTTTATTTTCCTTGCTCAAAAGTATAACAGTATTAACATTCGCTTCATACTTAAAATAGCGACTAGATACATGATAAAGAAAATGTTTCCAAGTAGAACTACTAGATGGAGGGCTACTCGTAGCAGGAACAGCACAGGATCATTTTAGTTATTTTTTCAGATAGTTTCTAAATATTTAGTTTTGTATGCTTCAATTTTGCAATTCTTTAAGTATAGGGGGTCCGGATAAACTTCCTCAAATAAAAAAAATACCGTTGATAAATTAAGAGTCATGGAAGACACGAATTGGTATCTGACGTTCTATCTATCTTTCAAGAAAGGTTGTATGTGGGTATTGGAATAATAAGGCATTATTTAAAAAATAGATTTAAGTAAGAAATCTTTTTTTTTTTTAATAAAATTATGTTCCCACACTTGAAAAGTAAATAACTATTTACAACGTATTGCAAATCTTGGTAAATCTTTTTTTTAAGTGTTGTTGAAATATCTTTCATGGTCCATTTTGGTCTAATTTAGGGTCAAAGTGACCTGTTTTTTTGATGTTGTGACTGTGCCGAATCGGAAGGTAACAAATCATGTTTGGCCATACATTTCGCCGCCCGCGCCCGCGCCCCTTGGACGGCATTATGCGGTGTCTAAAGTTTGTAAATAAATTGTAGTATAAGTAATTTATGTCCGGTGCGATTGGGCGTTCTCGTTTTGACGCGCGGAGATTTATGCCAGCGGAGTGATGGGAGGTGCACGTAATACATTTGTCTGCCTCGCTCCGCACACACCCCTTTCAATTAATAACCATTCGATTTTTGTTGCGGGGAGATGCGGCGATCCGGCAGGTGTGATTGCTCGTGACTTCGCTACAGCGAAGTTTATGTCTAGGTGTCGCTAGGATCTAGATATGTGCCTGACTCATATGCATATATAAATACACTACCATTATCATACCGTACATTACAACAATCATATACTTACCTACGCATTAAACTAAAACCATCGTGTATTGTTCCTAAATATAAGTACATTAATGTTGTCACATTAATTTATTTTTTTTAAACTGTGCAAATCAGTTTTTGGTGTCGCTAGTATCTAGATATGTGCCTGATTCATTTGCATATATAAATACACCACCACTATCATACGTATATTACTACAATTATAGTTGCCTACGCATTAAACTAGAACCAGGAAAGAAGAGGTTAATTATCCCTCTAAAATTTCTGAAGAGTTCAGATGCAAGATTAGAGCAATGAGTTCTGAAAAAATACACAATATTAGTTTAATAACTAACTCGTCGTATTATAATTTTTTGCTATAATGTCTCTCATGTTACATGTCATGTGTTGTGTCCTATGCATAGGGTCCGACTACCTGGGGGTATGGTGGCTCATGACCCCAAGGAATTTTTTTTAGGAGCAATGCCCCAAGGAAAGTTCACTTTTTAAATCAGTAATAAAGCCCTGATTTGTTATTGTTTTAAATTGTTAATAACTAAGTTCTTGCTTAAAATAGATGTGAGGTACTTCTTTGAAAACATTAGTACATTCCTCGCATCAAAGTACCTACATATACAAATTTTCATTTTTAAATTCCCATTAGTTCAGTCACAATTACTAATTGAATAGCAGCCAATAGGAGTCCATATGACCGGTAATAATACGCGTCTCAAGATATACTGGAGATCCAGTGGGCCTTTGAGTCTCCGGCTCTCCCAGCCTGATAGTCTGGTTAGACTCCTTTTCAGGACATAAAGTATCCTGGTAGTGGTCTAGTTCAGTCGACCGGGAATTGGAGCACGCTTCAGAGTGTGTTCTAATTCTTGGCCTGCTGAAACCAGCGCACATTCTGGAGCAGATTTAGCTGCTCTAGTTTCAGTGGGTCAGGAATTAGAGCACTCAGAAGTGTTTGCTCTAATTCTAGACCGGCTAAAACCAGAGCACATTCTAGAGCAGTTTTGACTGCTATGGATTGTTCTCTGGTTTCAGTGGAAGAATTAGAGCATTCTAAAGTGTTTTCTCGAATTCTTGGCCTGTTGAAAGCAGAGAACATTCTGGAGTAGATTTGACTGCGCTAGTTTTAATAGGTCAAAAATTAGAGTATATTAAAGTGATTGCCCAAATTCTAGGTCTGCTGAAACTAAAGCACATTGTGGAGCAATGAAGCTCTGGATTTATGCTCTAGTTTTAGCGGACCAAAAAATAGAGCAAGTATTCAGACTGCTTTGATTCTTAACCTACTTAAACCAGAGCACATCATTTATTCACGCCATCTCTGGTGAGGAGAACGCACCAGAGTAGATTTCAATACATAAACTGTGGACTCAAATTCGTGTTCTGAGATCAATAGTCACTAGACTATCCAAATACTTTTAACTTTCCCAACTTTAATTTTTGATCCCATGTACTACTATTTATGCGCCATGTAGGCAGACATACGACAATTGCGGCATGTTGGAAAAATCATTAGCAGTGTGTCGGGTTGTCAGGGCGGTGTAGGTGTAGCGCAGACGGCGTGAGTGAAGCTGACAGGTCGGAGACGTCTCCGCGGAAACTGATACAGCGACGCTGGCAGACACAGACGCTGTCAGCCTGACGTAAGATGCCACTGTTTCACATGACGTCAATGCATGTACACTCAATATTCTGAATTAGGAGGAAGTGGCTCACGATGCTACAACGACACGTTTGTACTCCAGGCTTATGATACTACGCGCTCAAAAATATCTAATTGAATTGTAGTTTAAATGAAATAATCAGGTCTGGTTCTTTGAAGAATTTGTCCATTAAAACGTGATCTCAGGAAACTCCAATAGTCTTCAACAAATAGAAAGTTTTTTGTATAGTTTTAGTATATTAGATGAGCTAGGTGAAAATAAGGACAGCGAATCGCTGAATTCTACTTTCAGAATGTATATATCCAAATCTTATGAGCTTTTGTGTAAAAAATGAGTGTTTCTTCGAACAATGGTTTCATTTAAGGTGATCTCAGCAAGCACCAACAGATTCACAAAACTGGAGTAGCTCTTAAAACATGTTTAAATATATCGATCTATCTAAAAGTTGATATTTTTAAACTGGTTTAAGAGCTAAAGTTTTTTTTATTACGGTTTTAGTGGATGAAATAAGCCCGACGAAAATATAGTCAGAAAATGGTTCGATTCTAGTGGTACCGTCTAGGCAAGACAAGACTAGACTATGTCAAAGTCTAGATTAAAATGTTTTGTCTAGATATCAAGATATTGTTTCAAGACTCTACATTAACCTGCGCATATGCTTTAGATAAAAACATAATTCTTCGGCAGCGTTCTTTTTCTATTTTACAATCACTGTTAGAGCTCGGATGGAACAAGCGAACAAGCTTCGCATGATATATTTATATTTGGAAAATTTGAAATTTTTAATTAACTTATACTCTTGAAAATTATCTAGAGTTTCTATACTTAATCTGGAATAAGAAAGAAAACAAATAACAGTTTTACTCTTAAAAAAGTAATAATTGAAATACTCGGTAGATTCTAAACATAAGAAAATTTATTCTGTACGTATTTCGGCTTACTAGCTAAATTTTCTAATTTTGGGAACCTACCGAGTATGTCAATTATTTCTTTTTTACTTTAAAGGGTTCCAAAGAGAACTGACAGTATTTTCTATTAACTTTAGTATTACTCTTGTTAAGTATCCATTACAAATATCATATGTTCTTCTCCTCCTCTTTTTTTAATTTAGTTAAATTATTTTATTATAATATTTACCAAAAACCATTTTCCCATGCCAATGGTAACACTTATCTGTGACTCACGATAATTCGGTATATGTCCCCAGGTTAAATAAAGTATTGTATTATTTATTTAAGCCTTCTTATTAGATATTATAATTTAAAATACTGTTTGAAGTTACCGATTAGCTATTCCTGTTGTACTGCTGTATATGCGAAGACCGACCTCTTGCGGGTAAAATTTCGTATTTGCATTGTGCTGTATCCAATATCCCGACGTTAGAAACAATCATACGTACATCACATCAGCTCGGCAGCGCTGCTATCTTGTTTCACGCAATAAAAAGCCGTGTTTATGTTGGGCGCGAGACACAGTCGCTGTTAATTATCCCGCGCAGCGCTCGCGTCGCTCTGACTGACTGGGGCGCGTTGCTCGCGAGTTTGCTTGAAATATGAATGCTCAATTCAATGTGACATTCTTTCCTACTACTTGTACATAAATCGCCCGTTATGGCGGCCATTCGATTAATTCTTCATGCCCCGAATGCACAATGTGAATCGTAAACTACGCTAAATATTTTTTGGGTATTTATAACGGAGGAAACTTTAGGGGACGTGAAATGGGGTATTATAAACATTCTCAATATAGAATCGAAATTTCTTCAGGGCTTTTTTCCAACGGTTTTCTTTCTCTCTGTTTTGAACATTATTCACGGAAAATGTACCTTCTTTTTACTGGTTTTTATGAAATCAGTGGTGCTCAGACTCAAACTGTAAGATTTTTTTTGATGATAAATAATTTTAATCTAGATTTTTATTTATCTTAGAATTAATTTTACGTTATTTCGCAAAGAATTCATGAAAACTTACATTGATCTACAAAAATTTGAAAACCTCTTGCTTGTTCTCTTTCTTTTTATATTTCTTATCTGCTACATTTTTTTTGTTTCGCAGATTTTTTATTGGTATTCATTTTTACAAAATCTATGAATTGTAAGACTTATATGACTATTCGTGCATTGACTGTTGATACGGTAATAATATATTATTATACAAGTTTTATAAGACGGTATATTGTTCCATGAGTTGTTTGGGGTTCGTAGAGTGCAGCGAGGATTACTCCAAAAATACGAATGGAACAATTCAAACGAGTATAATATACTATTTTTTATACTTTTAATAAAAAAAGTAACAGATTTTAATCTAGGATATATAAATGTGAAATATAACTCGATTGAATGAAGTTTGGCACATTTATCTGTCAATATGCATTTAAAATATTATGAAAATATTTATAAATCTATACATTATGAGTATTCTAGGGACTTCAAAACGTGTTTATCCATTGAAAATTCACTATCCGTTTTTTAGCATGATTCC
Source organism: Stenolophus ochropezus (assembly GCA_035578165.1). Classification (NCBI taxonomy): domain Eukaryota; kingdom Metazoa; phylum Arthropoda; class Insecta; order Coleoptera; family Carabidae; genus Stenolophus; species Stenolophus ochropezus. The sequence continues at coordinate 140,427 of JAQOWZ010000028.1, read as the reverse complement.
AATACTTCCCTTACTGAGTGGCGAGAGGTAAAAAAGTGAAAGATTATATAAAACTCGTTCGACTTTAATCTTATGATATCGAAATGAACATTACATATTACCTACGTGGTAAAATAGTATATGTCTGTTAAATAAATACAGGCAAAATAGTCTTTAAAAAATTGATTGCAGTTTTAAAAATGGTATAAAATTTTGAAGTTTTGATGTAACAACACCCAGTGTGCTAAATTGTCCTTTGTATACTTCTTTTTTGCAAAGATGATATATTAACGGAGTTCTTCCACTTTTCCAGTAATAATAAATATGGTGTGTATGTCACGTATAGTGTATGTTTGCTTTAATTAACACCGGGCTCTTATGAGCTGACGTATTGTTGAGTTAAGGGTCCGACTAATTGCTGATTGGATTGATTCTGGTTGATCTCATAAACCAATAATAAGCACAAACTTTTCTGGTGACCGTAGTGCTGGAGAAATCATCCCCTAAGACAATTAAATAAACGATGGATTCCCTCAAATGAAATGGGAGATCGAGCTTGCAATCAACAATTATTACAGGCTGTAGGTTTCTTACAAATTATGTGAGCTGATAGACTTTTCTTTAAGTTCATACATTTATGTCATCCCGCTATTATATCTTTATATTAAATAATTTAAAAGAATAATTGAAACTCAATCACTGAGATTTTTTGTCTCTCGATTTATCTGTAAAAACATGATCAGTCACCAACCACTAATTTAAAGTAAAAATAGTATGTATTACCTACTGAGTAGGTACATAAGATACAACCGGTAAAATTGGTGATTAGGAATGAATTCTACTATTGGAACAAATATATTTGGATTCAAATCTAAATAGTTATTATATTCGCCGAAATTGTTGCATTTAAGTCCTGACTGAGTGTCAACCTAAGAATAGTGAACGACTAATTTGTAATTAATTTTGATTTTTACCTCTCGCCAGTTAGTAAGAGAGGTATTGGAATCATTAATATTTTTACGATGATGTCTGTCCGTGTGTGTGAGTGGACGAATAGATGGATACTGTCGTAACTATTACTCAAATACTAGAGAATAATAAAAGTTGAAATTTTTGATATAACATTCTGACAGCCTAGAATAGATCTGATTAGATTTTGGTATTAATTGTGCAACTGGAAGTGATGTTTTCAAGAAGATTTGAAGTGTTTTTTCTAAAAAAAATTTAAATGCTTATGACCAGGAGATCTATAGAAGATTGTTAGGTGTCCAATTTTAAAAGCTCATTTTATTTACTAGAGTACATCATAATAGACAAACTAGATCTGTATCGCATTCACTGACAACAATTTTGCAACATGATAATAGATCATAAGGAAGTCTTAAGCAAAGCATGTTGAGGTATTTATTTTGGTATAATCACCTTCACTTGAGAAGAAATCCATAATCTTCAATCTGCACTCGTGGTGGTGTACAAAGGTCCGTATTTCCACATTTCACAGATTGTCACGTCCAGGAGCCGGTGATGGCTAGAAGTGCCATGGTCCTGCAGCCCATCCTGAATCCAATAAGCAGGACAGTGCAGGATAGCGGCAGGAGAGCTAGTGCCAATTTTCTACGCCGTAAGCACGAGTACGAGTCGATTAGCAAGCGGTCAGATACGGGCGAAAGTTTTTATTTCAGATGTCGGTTGAGAATATATATGTTTATGGACTGTGTGAGTGTATTGTTAGTATAAATAACCTACAACTAATGGTGATTGATTAGATATTGTTCAGATTTCATTGTTGAATTCATTTAACAAAGTATAAGGTAAGAAAAAATAAATGAAGCACAGTCAGTGTTTAAATTTTATTGACAATTTCTCTAGTTAAAGCATAAGTGTAAAAAAATGTGACCAGTAATCAATATATTTATATTCATGTAGCAACGTGTAACACGTGGGGGATAACCAAAGAGATGATGCGATGCGATAATTCTTTACCTTCATAATGACGACTGTTAACAGGAACCCTTCATATTAGTTGAGAGTACGAGCACACGTCCACTTTACTTATTTAAACTAATTTTATTTACATCTTTACACTTATTGAAAAAAATCTTAACTAAACTAATTTAAAACTAACCAAGTTAAACTAAACGAACTACATTATGTCTGCGTCTGATCTTCAGCTAACCGTAACTAAGACTGACTAACAAATTTTTGTTGAGAGGCAAAAAAAAGACTATAGGTTGTCAAAGTGCAAAAATTTAATGCAAGTAAAACTTGTCACGAAACAAGACCCCCAGATACTTAAGACTCTTTCCACATAGAAATATTCGAAAGTTGTGCCATAGCTGATGAGGAAATTGTGTCTCTTGAAGAGAGTGAAGTCTGAGGTTCTATTATTTGAAATGCAGTTATGTTTAAATAGTATATACCCACTATAAGCTGTTGTAGAAATAGTAAGTTAAGAATATGCAATACTAAAATATCACGAAATAAATAAGTACATACAATATTATAAGAAAATTAGTAAATCTTTGGTGGCTTACTTGGTTAATGCGGTAATCTAGGGTTTAAATCCTAATGGCGAGAAATCTATAATCAAAATAAATACCGCTGAGTCTAAGTGTTTGGAACCCGCTATAAGATGTAGGTCCCAAATTCTGTTACTGGACGTTGGTCTATTGGATAGTGTAAATTAAATGAAATAAGTAAATAATACGTAAAGCTTTGTTCCTCACGAAAATATTGTGTCATACAAGCTAAAATAAGTATAAAATCACTACATATTACCCGTTATTTGTTTTTCTAACCAAACTCATAAACTAATAAGTTTCCCTCGATTCAAACTGACCGCATCTACCTATAAACTAAACACAAGACTCCAACCCTTGTATGCCCCAGAGACGGGGGTGAAAAGGGGACGAAACACTCAGTGTAGAGACTGCGGCGTTAAAAGCTCGTTACATCCTGTCACTTCCTTGTAGCGGTGTCCTTATAGTCCTTGAAGTCCGAGTATGCACCGGAACATCACATCAAATGTTTATTACTGGGGAAGGGAAAGATGTAAGGATATGTTAATGGCCATGTAAAAACAACTCAAATGGTTAGTAAATTATTATTAAGAGCTGTACTCAATTAAATCAAAAACAGGACCTTGTATAAGATACGGAACAAAATATAAACTTGATAATTAAAATGAAAATACATTTCTTAAATAATTCTACAAATAAATCATACTGATAACTGATAATTATCGATTATTGTATTACTGTGACATTTTTAAGGATGTGGTTAGCGATTTTAGTCAATCCAAGTATTATATATGATTATAGGCAATACAATAATTCAGACTACACGTGTCTGTTTGAAATGTTGTACTATAGGTAATTCGGTGAATTGACGGTCCTTATAGTAATTTCAAGGGAAAAACCCGAGAACACGTGACTATAACATTTAGAAACTAATATAAAAAAATAACTGTGTCTACTGCAGAATTGACTAACATTGCAGAATATTTACGATTGCCTATAATAAAAACACCAAAATTTGTTACTTGTTTGTTTTTAGAGAAACTAAAAAGAACAATATTTTCTATTTGAATACCACGCAATCAGTTGCATACGACCAAAGTTATTCGGAAATTATCAAACATTAAATAAAAAAATATAAATAATACAAGTACAATAATTGACGGACAGTACTAGAAGTATTAGATATATGTACTTACGATTGTATTCTATGATAATTGAAGTGATGAGTCTTCAATGCTTATGTTAATTGTATTTCCTAAGACCCCAAGAGCTTTTTTAAACTACTTACCTGTATAATATATTTCGAAATGTCAAAATTGCTATAATACAATATTTCCCTAATAAATTTAGTGGTTTTTGCTTCCAATAATAACTAAGATTGTTATACATGAATCTTTTTAATTTAATAGGTAAATCCGGAAAATGTGTCGTCTTGAAATATGTTGTATTGTTCTTGTAGTAGAAAATTAATCTCATTGAAACATGGATGACGAGAAATCAGTTACATGATTTAATCTCTTCAACATCGTGAAACTGATGATACTGTTGGGACCAAATCATGACTGACTAAGACTAAGATATACTGTATAAAAGATTTCATTTAACTAACTTCAGAATTAGTTCGGAATTGTAAGACGCATAGCCAATTTGAAAAGACCAATCCAACTAATACCATACAAAACAGTCAGAGGATCGGAGCATGTACTGTTAGTTACAACTCGTAACAATTTGATTTAAATAACACCAAAATGGTATTTAATTTATATCTATTTTTAACAATACAACATTGACAGTTCGGAGGTAGTCCCAATTCGTTCCAACAAAACATGATCTGGAACTATATCTATTGTTTGAACATACTTAAATCACGATACATAAACTGATACATACATGAACTAATCATAAATCGTCAGAAATATCCAGTTGGAACAAACCTATACATTGTCGTTCAAATAAGACAAAGATTTGTTTATAAAAGACTTGTTGAGCTAATGACAACACACCAATACTGGTAGCTGTAGAACCCCAACCCTCTGTAATCCAGTTCCCTATATCTACGGTACATGAACTGATATATACATGAACTAATCATGAGTCGTCAGTTGGAACAAACATAGATTCTTGTACAAATAAGACAGCGCTTTGTTTATAAAAGTCTTGTTAAGCTAACGACACGCCAATACTGGTAGCTGTACACCCCAACCCTCTGTAATCCAGTGCCCTACATCTACGGTACATGAACTGATATATACATGAACTAATCACGAATCGTCAGTTGGAACAAACCTATATATAAGAAATCACTTTGTTTATACTTGACTTGTTGATCCACCGACCCGCCAATACTGGTCCCTGTCCCCCAACCCTGTGTAACCCAGTGGCCTACATCGTACCCCATACTTATACTTATATATACATGAACTAATCATGAATCGTCAGTTGGAACAAACCTATATATAAGAAATCACTTTGTTTAAACTTGACTTGTTGAGCTAACGACCCGCCAATACTGCCATCTATCCCCCAACCCTGAGTAACCCAGTGGCCTACATCGTCCCCACACGGTGGGCCGTGGGCCGGTCGGAGGCACCTCTCTCTGCGTCTATCCCGCAGCCGGCAGCAACAGGTCGCGATGCGCCCGTGAATCACTGTTTGCGCAATAATCCATCAAAGCGGCTCCAGTCCCCGCTCCGCCAAGTCGGCAGCTGGCGGGACGCCGTGGATGCGGAAATGGAGAGGTAGACGGAAAGAGTTGGAGAGTGAAGGAGTTGCGAATGATGTGAAGGATAACAATTAATTTATAAAATGGACCGATAGTAGGGTAGGGGGTGTGTAAGTTATAGTGGGTTCCGAACCTCTCTAAGATGTAGAAAGGGAAGGTAAACACGGATGTGGAAATGGGAAGGTAAAGACGGAAAGAGTTGAAGAGTTCAAGAGTTGGTAATGATGTTTAAGAATAACAATGTAAGATTTACAAAATAGACAGTACGTTAGAGGATCTGTAAGTTATAGTGGGTTCCGAACCACTCGAGGATGTAGGAAAAGGAATGTTAACATGGAACAAAAGAGCTGAAGAGTTCAAGAGTTGTAAATGATGTGTTCTTAAGGACAAAAATGTATAATTTACAGAAAAAAAACCGATAGTAACAGGGTATAGGATCTGCAAGTTATACGTGGGTTCCGAACCTCTCGAAGATGTAGGAAAGGGAACATGAAAACGGAACAGAAAAGCTAAAGAGTTGATAATGGTGCGACATATTAATGATAACAATATATAATATACATTGTCCAACAGAACGAAGTCCAATAGCAGGAGAAAGGACTTCAGTATATAGTGGGTATTTAATTTTTGGTTAAAGGAATCAGAGTGTGTTAATAGACCGACAGTAACAGGGCAGCGGATCTGTAAGTTATAGTGTGTTCCAAACCACTCGAGAGTTTAGGGACGGGAAGGTAAGCACGGAACAGAAAAGCTGAAAAGTTGAAGAGTTGATAATGATGCAGTCAAAATAAGGACAATAATATATAATTTACATTATCCAACAGAACGACGTCCAAGAGAGACTTACAGAAATTGATTTCAAAAAAAGATTTTTAAAACATACTGTTAGAAAAATTATTGATTTAATAAAAAATTATATAAATCAATTTCTGGAAACGGTGGTAGTTTGCAGAACAACAAATTTTGCAGAAGTTTTTATGCATAGCCACTGCTGCTTAATTTGAACTATTTTTGAGGTATAGTCTCTACTTGCCATTTTGGTGGCTATTAATATTCAAGTCAATTTCCTCTCTTTTAAAATCTTACTGTGTTAACTTTTGTTGTTTATAATTTTAAAATTTAATATAAATATTTTTTCTTCTTATTTCTAATTTTCCGACGCTCTTTACCATTCCTTTAATACCTATTACCTAATATTTTATTCAATAGCACACAACATTTCAGTAATTCACTGCAGTCATAACTGATAAATACGTTGTTATTTTATAGGTTATTATATTAAGCATTTTTAACATGTATTAACAGATCTGTCATTCCATGCTAACATGTTTACTTTTATAGCTGATAATGATTCTATATATGCATACTTTTCAACTTAATTTCGCGTATAATAATGATCTCATTATTTCACTAGTGAAGTAATGGAATCAATAACCTAACTGAAATTAGTGAAATATGTTTTTTATTATTATGCTTATTATTTTGTATTTTCTGTTATAGGTATTTGCTGGGAGAACATGTAAAGATTCTTATAGTCTTCAAAGTTGGTGAGTTAGTTACTATTTTATTATAAATTCTGGATCAATTATCGTCGTAATCCATGTGGTTTGATGGAGCAACGAAATGATTATGGAAGTATATAATTGCGTCGTTTATGAGTCCATTTACTGTGACACAAATCAACAATTTTCCACCCCAAATCCTGGCAAACCCTTAGCATCTTGGTCAAATCCTTCTCCCTTAGCACATCTCCCAACGCTACATCCCTTCAGCCTGATCCTGGCGGCTGTCGCGCCTGCATGAAGGACATTAAAGGCTAACGTCGGAATATATTACGCGCGAGTTACATAAATTAGACCTGCGTGGCTGTTGCCTTGTACGGCGCTGAGGTAAATAAAGGAGGGCGGACTGTGAGGATTGTGACTGAGTGATTTGTGAGGGAGAGGACACTACAACGAAATTAGGATCAGGACATCATTGTGGTGGGTTCCACAACTCCGGAGTTAAGTTAGGCAAGGCCTGGACTTTTGTTCCTGCGAATATATTTTTTGGAACAAACTCACTAGTGCCACACATGTCTGTTTCATTGACAATTATAGTTATATTTAGGTTCCTGGTGTTTTTATTGTTACAATAGTCAAAAAATAATATAGGACGTTTCGGGCATTGTTAAGCCAAAATCAGCAGCAGCAGAAGTTAAACATAACAATATTTTACATAGTAATGCTATACATTTTCGTATAAAGTGTTTACAATGCCTAATTACATAGTCTTTAATTGAACTTTATTTACAATATTAAAAAAATCTGATGTGGACACCATACGACGTCCTTCTAAGCTAAATTTTAGGTATACATTTTTTGCTGCACTTCATTTAAATTTATTTAACTTGAAAGTGAGACCATTCTACTGCTAATCCTTTTTCAAGTTCCATTCATTGTATATTTTCAAATTTCTCTTAGGAATGGATCATATTTTGTAAAATTTTATTAAAATTTTTATCACTATTTCTTATTTCATTATTATTTCAAAAAGTACCTTCACACATGTGCAGTGTTAGCAACTACCATGAAACATGATTTCTCACGATTATGGGAAATATGCAACTTTGAAGCTTTATAAAGTGTGAGGAAAGTTCCAGTTTCCATAGTGGACATTGTTTCAATTTATTTCGTACATATTTCTCACGAAATATATTCTGACCATTGTAAATATCAATTTATTAAATATTTCCTACAAAAATTCATAGAAATTATTTTTTTTGCCAAAAGTAAAGTGCCCAATGGAGGTGTGTAACTATATGTTGTAGTAATTCTATAGACAAAATTTCAACATTCTACGGCTAATCGTTTTTGAGTTATGCGAAAAATTTAAAAAAACACTACGAGGAAAGTGCCCTTTTGGTACTGCCGATTGCAATAGAAAAGAGAGGTGCACAACTAGATGTTACAGCAGTCCCATATATAAAATTTTAACATTTTACAGCAAATTATTTTTAATTCTGTAAGATACGAGTACATACGTATGTATGAGTACGTAAGTACGTATAGATGTCATGTCCTAACTAGTCAAAATGGATTCAGGGATAATCAAAACGTGTATTTCCGTTCAAATCTGAAAACCGATTTTTTTCACAATTACAATGCTTCCTTTATTTCGTACAAAGAAATAAAAAAATTCATTGATAATTGTTGCACCAATAAAGAATAATGGTACTTGCTGAATTTTTTCTACACATGTAGAAAAATAGTTATACATATATTAATTCAAGATTAAGAAATAATAATGAATAAATTGTTGTTGTGCAAATATGTGGTTGCTCATGCAAAAGAGAAGAAGTTATAGTGTAGATATCGTTGGTTCGTAGCGTCGAATCCTCGTCGGCTGTAATCCCGTCGGAAGCCAGGCGCGGTGATTACTTTAATTGGCTGAATCTTAGCTCCGGATCCGGATCCGCTGCAGCGAGGGCGGAGATTGATGAACGCTAATGTTTAACTTGATAGTTGCTGTATAATCCAAACCATAATGTTGTACAATGTATTCATTACTTCACATTCAACCCGAGAGGTATTTGTTACCCGCAGGATTACAGATGGCGGTGGAGGGGAGGCACAGTTCAACGATACTCAAACGGGATTCCAAAAATAGGCAATCATTACCTACCAATATTACATGGCTTATTGGCATGTTTATTAATAGTGTGATAATGTGAGGATGAAGGACATTGTATGTGCATATGTTTGAGTTCAATACAAGTTATAAGAATGCTTAGTTAGTTAATTAATTAGGTGAACCTATGCTGTAGTCCTTCCGCAACTTATAAAATGACGCCTTTTTTATAAATTCATATTTCGATTGTTTTATTAAAAATAAAAAAGGTATGCTTCGAATGCGTCAAATATTAAATATTTATTTAACTAACTTGTATAGACATATTGATTGTCAATAAGTTCGCTATTTTATAACAATTATAAATTTTATACTCATTTTTAAAAAGCAGAAAATATATCTTTTGTAAAGATATACGTTCTTTGGAATGACTAGGTAAAAATAAGAAAATCGAAGAAACTTGAATTTCAAAATTTCTCCGTGGTACTTTTTATTTTCTAGACTCGTCTATCATCAGTAAATACTGTTTTACCTTGCTAATAATGTAAAATATTATTTCCCCAAAAACTTTAATTTTCGGGACTGATTTCAAAACCTGCAATCCTGTTAAGGCTTTTCGATTTTATTCTGTCGCTTTATTGTCTAACTTATTATTTTTATTTTAAAACCTATAACCCCATATCAAAGTTATATAGAGTTGACACAACTCAAACAACAATATTAAACCAAAAATTGGGTTGACAAACGCGAAATACCATAAAAATACTTATTTTTGTGCCCAAAATTCTGATTTTGGTTAATAATGTACATTGATAGATCTCGACGCGCTGATTTAAAATTTTCAAACGGAATTTAATTATCTCTTTTCGTTTCTGAGATATTTGCTGTAAAAGTTGCACCTCAAAAAAGAGTGTTTTTTAGCTATATCTTTAAAATGAGTAGAGATACAATCTCAACGATTATACCAGTCGATTCTACGGAAAAAGTTACATAAAGAAATGTTTTCTCCGCATATACGTTCTTTGGAACGATTAGGTGAAAATGAGAAATTCAAAAAAACCTAAATTTCAAAATTTCTCCGAGGAACTTTTTTTCTCCAAAACTTTTTATTTTCTAGTCTTAAGTAAATATCGATGCGCTGATTCCAAATTTTCAAACCGAATTGAATTATCTTTTACCGTTCTCGAGATATTCGTATTCAAAGTTGTGTTTTGGCAATACCTAAAAAATCAGGTTTTTTAGGTATACCTCTTTAAAGGTTAGGTTTACGACTTCAGCGACCTCTCCAATCGATTCTACGGGCAAAACTACATATGTATACCAATTTTTAGATTTTTATTCCAAAGGATACAATTTGTAGAAAGGAAACCCGAAAATAAAATCAGGCATTTTTTTCGATTTTTGGCCATTTTCAATTTTTTCCTTGTAGAAATTCTATCTGTTGAGATAAAAATCTGAAAATTGGTACACTTTTGTAATTTTGTCCGTAGAATCTAATGGTGAAGTCGCCGAAGCCATAAACCTAACCATTTAATAAGTATACCTAAAAAACCTGATTTTTTTAGGTATAACTTTGAACTCAAATATCTCGAGAACGGAAAGAGATATTTGAATTCTGTTTGAAAATTTGGAATCATCGTGTCGTTATCTACTTAAGTCTGAAAAATGAAAAATTTTGGAGACAAAAAGTCTCGAGACGAAAAATTGAAATTTAGGTTTTTTCGTTTTTCATATTTTTCACCTAATCGTTCCAAAGAACGTATAGACCGAGAAAACATTTCTTTATGTAACTTTTCTCGTAGAATCGACTGGTATAATCGTTGACATTGTATCTGTAATCATTTTTGAAATATACTTAAAAAACACACTTTTTTGAGGTTCAACTTTGAGAGCAAATATCTCCGAAACTAAAAGAGATAATTAATTTCTGTTTTTAAATTTGGCATCAGCGTAGCTAATTCTTTAAAAAATATTACAAACAAAATTTTGTAAAATTTAAAAATTTTCCAGCTAAATATTTGATATTTTCAAATATTTTCGGGTTTCCTCAAAAATACAGCATCAACGGTTTTGGAAATTATGAATGAACTAGAGTTGCCTACTACTTGTATAACCCAAACAAAATTTCAAATGGAATACACCATAAAATATTAGTCCCTTGTAGAGACTATACATTGACAATTATTGCCACGAAAAAAAGTATTTCAAGTTTTATATGTTCAATATAAGATGTACTACAATCGATTATAAAAGACATCGAGAATTCAATCTCAAATATCACTCCACCTCAAATACATTACCCAACTATACAATCCTACTTGTCCTTATCCCAGGACTATACCGCTGCCACCGCCGATCAAAACAAATCCTTCCATATACTAACAATTATTGTCACGAAAAGAGTACCTCAAATTTTAGATTGATTGCAAATGACATCGAGAATTCAATCTCAAATATCAGTCCATCTCGAATACGTTACCCAACTATATGATTCTACTTGTCCTTATCCCAGGACTATACCGCCGCCACCGTAGATGAGAACAGATCCTTCCCTGTACTGACAAATATTGTCACGAAAAAAAGTATCTCAAGTTTTAGATTGATCATAAAAGACATCGAAAATTCAATCTGAAATATCACTCCACCTCTAACACCTCACCCAACCATACAATCCTAGTCCTTATCCCAGTCCTACCGCTGCCAGCTTAGATCAGAACAGATCCCTCCCTGTCCACCTCTGGATTTTTCCTCATTAATCCCAATTATGCCCCTCGAGGCGGTGACGTGTATATTAACCAGCAGCGCCTAAGACTTGTTCCCCAGGCGGCTATCCGAGACGGACTGGTCAGCCGGCATTTCCATCTCACTTAGCGGTGTCGGCGGGGATCACTGCGCATAACTCTTCATCCGGCCCAATCCCTGCTATTGATGGGGGATGGCCATCATGAAGTCTTATATACTCCCCCACTGGTAATTACCAGCAAAGAAATACACACCAACATACGGTTTATGCTATGTTAGAAGGATGAGCAAAATTGGGACATTATTCAAAGGATTGTTAATTTAAATTCACAATAGGAAATGTTTAAATACTAACGAATAGTATTTACTATTTATAAATCTAAAGATTTTTTTGTCTAATGTCTAAGTTTATTTAAGATTTTTTTTTTAATATGTATTTGTGTAATTTTTACCAGTTTCAGGATATTAAGCGTTTGGCCCAATCGTTGGCTATTGATGGGGGGATGGCGATCATGAAGTCTTATATACTCCCCCGGTGGTAATTACCAACAAAGAAATAAATACCAACGTACGGTTTATGTCATGTTAGGAGGATGACTAAGTTTATAAATCACAAAATTAGGACATTATTCAAAGGATTGTTAATTTAAATTCATAATAGTAAATGTATAAACACTAACATTGAACTACGAATAACATTTATTATTTATGTATTCGAGCGACAATAGTAAATAAATATTTTTACCGGTTTCAGGATATTAAGCCTTTGTTTTAGGATTGTTGCAATTTTGAATTTACCCCGACCCAAAAAACCCGCCCGGATTTTTAAAGAAAAAATCTTAAAAAGCTCATAATTTTTTAAAAATTAGTTTTATTCGGTACGTCCAAAAAGTAACATAAACGTAAATATATTATGATTATAAGATACTCATAATGTAACATGCAAGCTAATACCTACAAGACTACACGATTCAGTCCATGTAAGTCGTAATAGAAAACAGATAAAAATATATGTAACTGTATTTATATGAACTTGTATTTTGGGTTAAAATTATTAAATAATTAATTTTCAGAAATAAATTTGATTTATTGATATCCAAAATAATTTAAAATAACTATATAAAAGATGTTATGTATCATACCAGGCCTTAGATATCTTAAAATTCTCGCTTTCCAAGCTTGGAATTCAATTGACATCTGCGACGGTTATGATACTCATAACTATACTAAGTATGTTACTAGACTAAGGAATGAAGTAAATGCGGGAATAAAGTAAAACTAAATAACTAAACTAACAAATAACAAATCAGTTAAAAATTAAGCATGTAGTTATATATACTATGTAGTTATATATAATACAAGGAATGTAAACACAATATAACTTTCGACGTGGTATGAACTGAGGCAGAACTTGCGGAGCCGAAGTCTTATTACCTTGAAAATAGTTGTATTAGGTACTTACATTCCGACTTGCTAATTATATTTGTCGCGTCATCAGCTGCATTCAACATAACAACAACAAATAATGTTAAAGTATATGTAAAATATATAATACTTAATAATTTAGCTTTTAACTGTTTTTAGTTAATTTTGCCAGTTGCCAAATTATGTAAAGTTAGTATGATTTTAATAATTTCTCTTGTAGTAGGATAATTATTTTCTATTACACTTTGTTAACAGTGGTAACCAAATAACAAATATTATCAGAAAGAAGAGTCAGGACAAAAATAATAGTCTGTATTACAAAAAATATGATTTTGAGTTAATTTAAATACTCATTGCATTGGTATCTCTTGTGACAGTAATGGAAAAACAAAGAATTATATGTTTTAATATTGTATAAAAATATAAAAGTATCGGTCGGTTATGAAAAGCCCGATAAATCAGCATTAAAAGCAGCCGCTACCAGCGTCGAACAAAAAATCAGGTTGGGTGTTAATTGAGGCTAAACACAGCTGATAAATATCCAGTAATGTTCGGTGGTAAAGGAAAATGATCCCGTTTAATAATGTCTGTTTTTATTGGGCAGCTCGCCGAATCGTTTTTTCCTTTCAATATTTCCAAATTATCTCAAAGCGAACATGTTTCCCCACTCAAAAACAAAAAATCATTTATTGGCGCGTTACAAAAATTCCGCATTAAGCCACGGGGTGTAAACAAGAACGCAGCGGCGAGTACCCAATGTTAGGAATTACGTTATGCTCGCTGTAGTTAGCCGAGACCATTTGCGCTAATTAATATTTTTAGAAATAACGTCCGGTATAGGACGCCATATGCAAAGTGGACCTTCTGCTCCACGGCTCTACAGGGTGTCGTGAAATTCAACCCTCTCAATTGTTATCGTTCTAACAAACTAATTTACCAAATATACTACAAGTTGTTATTCTTTACTCAAATTTATATTTAATCATTAACAATGGAGAATATGACCATATTTTTTTCTTCCATTTTATAATTCTATACAAAAAATTAAAATATCCGTATTTTTTTAAATCGCTTAATTGTTGATAATTACTGAGAAAAACAATAATAAAGTTTTGGAGGGGGATATGTGACGTCACGTAGGAGACTTAGATAAAATATTTGAATTAATTGGACAAAAATCATCTATAGTAGAATAATGTACATTTGGTAGGTTACCCAGGTACCATTTTTAAAACTATGTAGGTACACACTAGACAAGACAGCCTTCAAAAATCATAGAACATTGTCAATTTTGACAGATGAATTTCAATGTCAATCAAATTTACACCAAAACCATCTATTGTATAATATCAAAATATTTTTATTTTATTCTATGAATTGCCTGTATTGATATCTTATACATTGTTTCATAAATAAACATTTATTCGATATCATTAAGTAAAAAAAATAGGTTTGTTATATTCCCAGCTTTAGAATTGTAAACTGCTCTCTAATTTCAGTGAAATTATAAGATAATATATAGTTTTTGTCATTATTATTGGTACTCACAATGGTTAATTTTTAGATTTTACACATTTTTGCCTTCAATTCGACAATGGTCATATAGCCCAGTGATGGTCCACAACTTGCAAAAGTACAAATATTCTTGAATTTTATTTTGAATAAATTAATAAAGTCTATTAATGCCTTTGAAAACGACAAAGAGAAAGATCTTTATGCCAAATACACAATTTTATTTAATAGTTGGCAACTAAGTCTAGATCACTTAGAAGGCTTAAATTTTAAAATTCTGATCGATACTTTGACAACATTTGACATTCCATTACGATATAATATTGTTCATTTAAGGAAATTTAAAATTTAAGTGACATTGGTGCAACGGGTCGTTAGGAAATTAAACCACAAAACTCAAGTCTAAAAATCCTGAGGAAGATACAAGTCGTGTCAAGAAGTCGGTCTTGTAGATAATAAAGATTATTACGATCCACATCAAATTTTAAACTTTTGTAAGATATGAATTGGAGGACGGTAATCAAACCATCATTGATCAAATTTCTATTTTTTAATGTAACTAGAAAAACATTAATTTATATGGACTTAAACAAGACATCATTATTACAATGACGAATCAATTATATAATTAATATTTTCATATAATACATTAAAACTTATATTACTTCCCCATAAATTGTACTAGGTATACCATTATCAATTATAATTCAGAAAATGTGATTTATAATTTAGATAAAAAATATTGTATTTCAGAACAAATGTAATTCAGATTAGTCACTTGTTAATCATAAATCATTAAAGGTATTTCAGAGTAGTCCATTGTACATAAACAATTTCAATTCTTTATAAAGTAGAATTGATTAATCTCTAATACAATTCATATTTTTTTATTGGAATAATTGTAGTATTTGTTGATATATTTACTACTGTGACCACAAAGAGTAATAAGCTAGGTGATAGAAACAACAAAACTTTGGTTGTGAAGTGTTAATATGTGGCCCGTACCTCTAATTTGTCCAAAATTAAACAAATCCTTTTAATAATACGCAGCAATAACAAATCCGCCTCGCCTCACATTTGGTCCTTGATTATAAACACAAAACACTAACCAGAACCACCCTCCTTGCTATTGGCTAGTGCGTACCATCCACCCTGTACAGCCTGTGTCCGTCCACAGCTAATTACCGTCCGATTCGGAATTGGAAGTGATGAGGTTCGTTAGCGAGTGGGAGTCGTTTACACGCGGGGATTTCATTTTTCCCGCCCCAGAGCCGTTTGTTTATAAGCGGTGATTACCCGACACTCGTTACCCGCACATGTGCTGCGGTCCGCTAACTGCAAGATGCGAATTTACAATACAGCTTCCCGCGCAAGGAATAAACGATTGATCCGCGCTGTTTTCGTTATTGTAATTGGTGGAAAGATTAGCAACATATGGTAAATTGGATATAGTCAAATGTACCCATGATAGAAGCATATTTATATCGTATGTAAAAGGCAATACCCTTTCAAACTTTAGGAAGTAGATATCAAATTATTTTTTTGACAATTATGACTTGTGAATGCAATATCATGAACCTACATAGAATGTAATAAATTTTAAAAAATCCATTACAATCACTAAAATTTGACAAGTATGTAAAAATCATGATTAAAAATAAGCCATTTGATAGAATCCGAGAAAGAAAGGTCTAAATTATATTAACGATTTGGTAAATAGCTTATTAAATTATTATTCTTTGTTAAACTTTTTAATTTTAGTATATATTTATTTTTAATATAAATAAATTGTTTGCTTGTATTATAACATCCCATTTTTATCAACCGTTACACTTAGTTGAAGTTTTTCAATAAGGACAAACTAGAAAACCATACTACTAGGAGTAAATGGAGAGAACAAACATTTTATACTGTATCAAAGAGATTGGGACATCAACAACAACAACAACAGTAAGAAAAAATTGGGAACAACGTCGATACTACGGTATCTACTGGACGAAAAGATAAATTTCAAGATGATCCCTAGATTCAGATGAAGAGAACCAACAAGTACGGGCTATCAAGTGAAGAGAGAAGAAAGGTGACGTATAAATAGAAAGAACACAAACTATGAATTGCATCAGAGAGATTAGGAAAAAGAAGAACAACAATAAAAATAAACTAATATAAACAACTTCAATACAACGGTAACCACTTAACGAAAAAAACATCAAGATGATTGACAGATTCAGATGTTGTATGAAGAGAAAAATTTCTTTCGATAATTTTGACTAATTTGGCAAATGGCAAATTTAATTGATTTAGAAAATTACGAGTTCAATTTCAGAGCGCTTTTATTAAAACTGACGTCTGGCCTCTTAAGATTGTAATGTAAAAGCACGCTTCATAAAAGTGCTTTTATAATGTGCATATGCAATTCAAAAATTATTAGTCTACATCGTCCGCCTTTATTTGTCCCGTTGCAACTATTCAAAATATGCGATAATGCTAACCGTAGACTTTTTGCATTTGAATACTAAGTTTTCATTAAATAATTAAGAGTAAATATTCTTGTTATTACTTATATTGAGTTACGTACATTTATGTCCACTTTAGAGAAAACATCTTTCAGAAAAAATAATTGTGGAAATAAACTAATATATGTCTAGTTGAAAATGAGGAAGATATATTTTTTTTTATCATTGTGAATTATTAGCCAAAAAAATTATACCAGTCTCAAGCTTTACCAAAAACAAAATCATTTACAGTTTCGTTCTAAAATATTTTTACTATTTGGAAATTTAATATGGTCTACTATGTGTAATCACTACTTGTGATTCTAATAACTAGAGTTCGAACCTCGAAAAGGTCAAAATTTGCATATAACCTTACTGGAAAATCGATCTTTAAACATTAGAGAAAAACGTAATAATATTCGTTTATTGTGTAAAAGTGCACGTATATCCAGTAACAAAAGAAACAAATGATATTTAAATGAACATTTGTTGAATATAACTACGCATAGTATGAGCGTATCCGAGCATAGTTTAACTGTACACCTTTTCCACTTGTACAATAAAAACCCGAAGCTATAACTCACGAATCCCACGCTAGTATTAATTATAATTCACAAATACATCACGCAGTATAAAAAGCCGCAATACAAATTGAATAAGTCTCAAATATCGATAACCCGTCCAGTGCGTTTCAAACTTTTTCCTCGACTAATTATTAGGTACGGCGATAAATAAATAAGATATTTTCCCTGGGTAATATATCCCAGCGATATGTTACGTGCATGGATGAAATTTATTATAATGCAACAGCGAGGAGATGGGGATTGTTTAATTAGATAGTTTAAGTGATGCTTAGACTGGATTATTTATCGAGGCGGATTAATTATTTTAAGCCTGATTTACACGGTATAACTACGCCATGTTGCCCGGTCATTTTTACTGGAAAGTAATTAATACAGATGACTACATTGCTGTAATGATAGATTTATAGTTGTATTATTCATGTTCGCTATTATTTTCTTTATTGTAAACATTCTTATTGTCAATTAAGTACTAGGGAGTGGATAATTCTATTCCTTGCTTTTAATCAGGCACTCTTTAATTTCACATTAAATCTTCTTGTTCTTCTTAGTACTTTCCTAAAAATGTGATCAGCGTTACATCTCTGTTTGCAAATCCTTTGTAATAGGAACAGTAATACTGAACAGTATTGCTACTTTCCTAAGTTTTCTAATTTTATCTTAGGTAAAACTACAGACCCGCATTTCATACCTACAATTAGTTTTCTTTATATTTCTGTGTATTTTCCATAAAATAAACAATTTTACAATAATTTTTATTGAAATAATTAAATTAAACCCTGTTGTGCATGAATTTCAAACCTTAATTTGTTATACAAGTCTTAAAATTACATCTTATAAAATTTGCAATTTTCTATATATTTGTCAAAATATCTATATTATTTCCACGATTAAATTAATTGAAATTTTAAATGCGACAATTATTTAT
The DNA here is from genome assembly GCA_035578165.1 of Stenolophus ochropezus. Lineage (NCBI taxonomy): Eukaryota > Metazoa > Arthropoda > Insecta > Coleoptera > Carabidae > Stenolophus > Stenolophus ochropezus. Next base: position 121,915 of record JAQOWZ010000028.1, on the reverse strand, counting down.
TTTGCCTTTAGTCTTTCAAGAAAGTTAAATTGATGAGTTCCCATAATGTAGTTCATTCGAGTTTAAAGTAGTCATTGCTCTACAAATAGGCAATTTTCAATGTTTTTTTGTAAACATTAAAACAATGTAAAAAGAAAACTATGGAACAATTCATAAATTATTGTAAATGGTTTTCAAAAAAGTAAAGATTATAAATGTAGCATGTATAATAACGTCAGTATTTCTTATATAATGCACTGACAAGCGCCTTAACATAAGAAACCTTATTTTACGTAGTTTTCTGATCAACTTATAAACATCAACTTCTCCTCAAAACTATTAATAAAATCATCATGTAAGGAACAAAAGCTTCTAAAAATTTCATCATCTAATTAGAGGAAAATGACTTTTGTTAAAAATCTGCCCGACAACAATTATTTAGAGCTTCTTAAGCCTAGTCATATTGCTGCTGTAAAAATGACCTATCTTTAACTTTGTTAGCAATAATCATTGACTCGACAGCAATGTATTTTTAATACGCCACCATTAACAAGTTTATAAAGTTATTCACCTTTTATGTAATTGGACACTAGTTTTTCATGGCCTGGTTTCAATGAATGTTCCAAGTATCTTGTGTATTTATACCTTTACTTTCGACCCAGAAGTTCCTCTTCTGTAAGAATCTAAGTATTTACAGTATTGTTCCAAGTGACCGTCCAGATACTAAGTTGGTGTATTCATGGTGGAAGTCCCATGTCCACCTCACCTTCGACCTACACTTCCCCCAGCGTAAATCACAACTCGATCGGCGGTTGAAGAAAGCCATTAAGCATAAACAAACGTATAAACTTGGATGATATAGCGGCGGAGTTGCGATAACGGCGCGATACGCCAAGACAAACCGAACCAAGATCACAAGGTTAGGAAACATTAAGGCAATTGACGGCCCAGAGTTATATAAGGGTGCGATGCCTATCGCCAACTAATGTACTAACATATCTAACTAAAATCCTACAAATTACTTTATCAAGAACAAAGGTACGGGATACTTCTCCTCCGCCAATATATTGCCTGATAAGCTAATGCAAAGATTCACACCGCTCACTTACACCAAACGGTAATATACCATTCAACTTCGGCAAGATGTATTACGGACCACAGTCCACAGTTCGATAACTGGTCACCGAAAATATCATGTGTTTGCAACATTAAAAAGAAGTTAGTTATTTACAAATTTTTTAATTAATAATTGCCGAAGGATAGTTTTTTAATGCTGCCACCAGGTTATTTTTAATGTCAAAATAACCAAAACTAATTTTGATATTAAATGGAGAGGACACCAGGTTATTCAAATTCAATTAAGTAACATACCATTCAATTTCGGCAAGATGTACTGCGGATCACAGTTCGATAGCTGCTCACTAAAAATATCATGTGTTTGTAACAATTAAATTGATTGAAGTTAGTTATTTACAAATTATCGAATTAATAATTGCCGAAGGGTAGTTTTTTTAATGCTGCCACCAGGTTATTTTTAATGTTAAAATAATCAAAACTAATTTTGATATTAAATGGTGAGGACACCTGGTTATTCAAATTCAATTAACAGCATAACAAAAGTATATTAAAATATTAAATAGAACATAAACAGATTATTATTAATGTTAAACTAACAGAACAGGATAAGTTACATGCACTAAAATTATATTTACAAAAACTTACATGAATTAAAAAACACACACTATTTACTTGAGATGGCCCACTCTCTTCGAGTTACAAATTTAATCTCTGTTCCGTAATTCCCTTAACATGCTGGTCATTTTTCTCCTAGGCGTGAAGTTAAGCCACACCCCAAAATCCCGCCGTGCTGAATATTTTTTTTTGTATTTTTTCAATAAAATCTGTTGATTCCCGTCACCAAAGTAACCTCTGGTATCTCAAGTTTCCACATCTCCCCCATATTATTTTGCGGGAAATTTAGGAAAAAACAATCTTATTTTTAAAAAAATTAGTAAAAAATTATATTTACAAAATATATATAAAGTCTCAAACATTCTTTTGCCTCGTAACAATAAAAGAAAATAATGGATTCTACTTGATTTAGAAAAAGTAATTTCAGTGCCTTTGATATACAACGTTGGCAACAACTGCTGCCATGTTGACAAATTAATAGCACTTGTTAGTATTGAAACATATAACCACAAAAAATAGTTATACAAAAATATAAACTAATTATTGATTGCATGTTTTTCGTGTAAAAAATAATATACAAACCTCTTGCGTGAACTATTTTCCCGGATTCGCAAGCTCGCAAGCAACTACTATTGTAGTTTTATGATTCAGAGGCTCTTAATTGTTTTATGATGATCTTCAATTTTCCTTGGGACAAACTATACTTATTTGATATCAATTTGACTTTCCAACTCAACATTTTATTAATTTTTACAGATATTTCCAAGTAGATAACTTTTTGGGTATGTATTATTAATCCGTATCAGGAATGAAGTATTTATTTTTATTATGAGTGCAGTCACCCTAGTAGCTCAAACACCCTATTTCCTCTCTCTGAAGTTGTGTGGGTGTCAATTTAAGTTTGCAGGGTATCTCGTTTCAATCTAGCGTCTGGAATTCATTTCTTAGTGTTCAATCAAGTAAATAGCCGCTATCTAGTAAAAACAGTGAGAAGTCAGAAGTAAATTTCATTTATGATCGCCGATTAGTATCTGCGTTTCCTCATTACTTAGCAAGAACACCCTCCGCGACTCGTGTAAACTGCACTAAATTATAAAGTTATTACGTCGCTGGAGATCGCCCGGCAGATAATGTGATGTTGCTTTAATTAATCTCAAATATATCGCATGCCATATAGGCGGCACAGGCGGCAGCGAAGGCCTTTTTGTGCGTTATCTTCGCTGTTATCTCCACGTTTACGTTTGTCCCGAATGCGTGAGATGTAATATCATAATTTGTATGCCAATTGCACGCAGAAAAAGGGACCACCTATTTGGATGTCGCAGAACAGGCGCAATAACAACGCACGTACAACAATCAAATTCAACCCGCAACTAATTCCAAACAGACTATTAGTTATTCATTATTATTATACTTGTATTAGGATAAAACATTCTTTATATATGGTATAGTATAGGTACGTTGCATAATTGTCTATAGTTTCTTAATTGAATCTACACCTTATAATAAGTACGAAAGAAAAAAAAATTACCTTTCTAAATGAGTTATAGAACACGTCTAACAAACTACTAAATAATTATTACTTATTTATTACATCTACAAAAAATCTTGTCAACGTTTTTTTTTTTAAATTATAAAATTTAAGTCTTAAGTTTTAAGTTTCTTATGCAACAAATATCTAATATGTTCATCTAAATATGGAATTACGTATCTACGTTTAAACTGGAATAATTCGAGCATTAATAGAAAAATAAACACCTTTTATCGTGGACTTGTAATCCGCGACAAAAATTACCTTACACACATTTTATCCTCCATTCATATATTTATAATTAGATAAAATATTCATGTAAATGTTTCGGAAGATAAAAGGTGTACAAGATTGAATGTGTGCAAGATACAATGTCGAACAATATAACATGTGTAGAGGATAAAATATATAAGTTTCGACAATCTTAAAGTTCAAAGATGGTTTTTCAATTTTTTTTTCATCCTCAGTTATAGTTTCGTAATTTAGTGGTTGTATATAATATTGTTCTTTAGTGTAGGGCCGGTATTACTAACTCCGGTTAAAGTGCCGGTTTCCTCAACCAACGGTTAATAGAAAAATATCGCATTGAAATAGTAAATAATGTATATTTTTAACAACCTTACACCAGGGTTTCGATGTGATATTTTTCTCTTAATCGATGGTTAAAGTAACTGGCACTTTAACCAAAGGTGGTAGAACTGACCCTTATTGTCTTTGCTTTATATTGTTGTTTGTATTCTTACTAGTATTTTTTATTTAACCTTAAATGCAAAAAGATGAAAGTAACCCAAAAATTACCAAACAAACCCGAAACATCTTAACGTTATTTCTAGGGTGGGTTTCCATAACTTGTAACATACTACAAATAACAATTGCTCTTTTTAAATATCAATTGTATATCTAAATTTGAAATGAATTTAAAACAATTTATATTAGTGTAAATGTACTCGTAGAAAATGATTCATTATTTGTCTTATTACAAATCAACCACTAAGAACAGTTACTGTTATATGTAGATCGGAAATTCACTTTTAGTTAATATTTACAATTGATATCGTAACAAGTTCAAATGATAGCAACCGAAGTTATGGTATTGCATTATATTTGCTATTTACTTATACCTAAAACCACACTTGGTAGGTCATACAAATGATAATATCCCATATCTCTATAGAGATTTTTTTTTTAATTGAAAATATTAACAAACATTTAATATTTATGGTGGACAGTGCTACAGTCCATATTTCATTGAAGAAACAGTTAAACCACTGATACAAACCCCAATATTGTATAACCCAAATGGTACGGTTTTATATTCCGTCATAAACTTCGTATCATACAATCTGTGCCTTTTATCCACGTCTCAAGCCAATCTTTTACACTCCCCAGCTTATGACTTGCAATCAATACGGTAATGTAGGCCAGCTTCCATCAATCAAGCGTGCCTTGGCTCTCGATCACGTCTTCGAACGTCTTCGTCAAGATGCGACCCGGCGTCACCACGTCACCACGTCACGGTAAAGCGATTGATTGCTGACAGTGATTGAGCGAGGGAGAGACGTTGATGAGTCAGCGGGGCTTAAACTGGGCCAAGAGGGCTGATGTGAGAATGAGGGGTTTTAATTTTTAGTTTCTCCTTCGGTGGTAACTGCTTCCAGAATGTGGTCACTTCAAACATATTATTCGTTGATTTGCTGCTACTACGAGTAGTTCTTCAACTGTGATTAGTACCTATGATATTTGATCTAAAACGATTTTAATTTTTAGTTTCACCTTCGTTGGTAACTGCTGTCAGAACGTGGTCACTTTAAACGTATTAGTCGTTGATTCGCTGTTCCTACGAATGTTTCTTCGACTGTGATTAATACCTATGATATTTGATATAAGATAATCAGTGGAATTTTTAGTGTAATTTTCGTTATCTGCTTCCAGAACTTGGTCACTTCAAACATATTATTCTTTGGTATCTGTTCGTACGAACATTTCTTCGACTGTGATAATACCTATGATATTTGATCTAAAACAACCAGAGGTACAACGTTTCTACATGGGGCAGGATTTCAACTATCTGAGGTTCGAATTTGTGTCTTTTTTTCCATCGTATCATTTAAAATATTTTTCGAACCACCGTTCCCGTAAGTTTAACTTACTTCCATAGCCAACATAAGTCGTAAGTTTCTGATAACTTCCGTTATTTGGTTACCATTGTTAACGGGAAGTTATAGATATAAAATATCCTCATAGCAGAGTACTTATAAAAATCATACGAATTTCATATACATTTGGTTCTCTAGCAATGGTAAAATTGATATAAAAAGTTGCAAATAAATAAATCTGAACCATCTGTACTGTCAAGTGAACTGTCTCATTTTACAAATACTTTAAAATTATTTGAAGTTAATTGTTGCTGATGGCGCGAAAAATATAATAATCGACTCGGAATGTAAGTACTCAGTTCTCAGTTCATACCTTCTCCAAAGTTATAATGTCTTACGTTCCTTTTAGCTTAAAAAACTAACCATGGAAGTACTTCTATCCTTAATTTAGTGGTATTTTTGTTTTACGAGCAGCGATGGCCGATTACTAAGATTACTTTTATTTGAATTAACCAACTATTAACTAAAATATCATCTTCATCATTTATGGTTCAATACTCCTAAATGGAACAGAGCCTTAATACCTTAAAAAAAATTTAATATGATTATTTATAACTACATAACCACCCCCACCTTATAATTTATTTATCACCGTACAATATACATATATGAAACAGGGCTTTAAGTACCAAAGATAATTGTTTCGTAATAAGTTTTTATTTGTATTTGTAGGATGTCAGCCTAAATCCTCGGCAAGGAACCTACAGGTTATTGTAAGTTTCCGAACCACTCGGATACAGAATTACTTTTATTTCGAAGATTGACGACGCTGGGTTTTAAACCCCTAGATGTCAAACTCCAATCAATTCGAATCGGAGTGCTTAACCAAATAAGCCACCGCTTTTCCACTTAACTTATATATCGTTAGGTTTAAATAAGAAAAATGACAAATGACATCGCTCGTAAGGTCAAGACAAATGAGAAAGGTAGTTAATAGTTTATTATTTAGTTGAGTTAACATAATTGAAATGTAAATAAGACAGAGCCTAAATGCATGTAACTTTTAGATTTTTATATATTGTTAGGTTTAAATAAGAAAAATGACAAATGATATCGCTCGTAAGGTTAAGAGAAATGAGAAATGAAGTCAATAGTTTATTATTTAGTTAAGTTAATTTAATTGAAATGCTTATAAGACAGAGCCTAAATGTATGTATCTTGTGGATGTATAGGTGACAATGCAGTGTGTTTCTCAGTGTTAAACAAGTGAAGAATCCAGCGCCAAGTTCACATTTTCTTTCTGTTCTGCCTCAGTGCCCCGGTGGTTTTTCGTGGCCTATGCACTCTATTCTGACAAGTCCTCCAATTTTTCTCTTCCGCCGCAGGAAAAACTTCGGAGCAGGAGCGGCAGGCGGGCGCGGGGCGGGCACCTGTTGCTCGCCCCAAAAAATAACGAGACGCGAAAAATTCAATGAATTCTAAACGCTGCTGCCAATATGCATTTAGGGAGGAAATTAACGAGATGAATGGGAGGCTACGCGATTCAATTGTGGGATGTGTGATGTTCATTCCCGGGGAAATTAAGAACCGGTGTTGTTTTTAACTAGCCACTGTGGCTGGATTGTTACAGCGATTAGACTACAGTACTTGAAGCTGTCTTACTTGTACTATACTGACTGACTGTTAACATCGATTCTATTAAAATGAAGTATGAGGACCAGGATTAAGAACCGTTATTGTTTTTACTAGCCACTGGGGCTGGATTGTTACAACGATTAGACTACAGTACTTGAAGTTATCTTACTTGTACTATACTGACTGATTGCTTACATCGATTCTATCGAAGTGAAGTATGAGGACCAGGATTAAGAACCGTTATTGTTTTTAAGTAGTCACTGTGGATGGATTGTTACAACGATTAGACTACAGTACTTGAAGCTGTCTTACTTGTACTATACTGACTGACTGTTAACATCGATTCTATTAAAATGAAGTATGAGGACCAGGATTAAGAACCGTTATTGTTTTTACTAGCCACTGGGGCTGGATTGTTACAACGATTAGACTACAGTACTTGAAGTTATCTTACTTGTACTATACTGACTGATTGCTTACATCGATTCTATCAAAATGAAGTATGAGGTCTAGCCAAGTGATACGAATGTTACTTAGCGTTACTACAAGACGGAGCAAGACATCTTGGTGTATATTTGGTCTCGTGTAATATAGTTCTGCTTCAATCTCGAGATTTTTTGTATTTGTATTTGCATGTAAATGAAGATACAAGCATTTTATCTATTGTGACACAGCCCTTACTTAGTTTTCCGGAAATAGTTACAGATTTCTGATGAAGCCAATTATAGCTCCAGTAGTCAAGTTCTTGATCTCATCTGCCGTAAGATACCTCATACTTACTTGATTGAGTCTCTATGTGGTTACGGCTGTTTACGGTTGAGCATTCACACAGTATGTGTTCTGACGATTCTTTGTCCTCGACTTCGTCGACAGATGTCATTTTCAGCTTTACCATTTGATTCAAATGGTGTTTGGTATTTTAAAGGACAAGGGCCAGTGAAGACTCCTGCAATTATTCAAAAGTCCTTTTTGCTGAGTGCTAGTAACTCCTTGACGTTTGTCGTAACTGGAGAAATGTTTTCTTTTTGCTTGACTGAAGCCTGGAGTGTTTTTCTAAAATAAAGATTTGGTGACGTGGTTTGCCTTGGATAGCAATTGGAGAGTGTCCCTGCAGTTTCAGACTAGTTTCGATTTACAAGTAAAGGTATTTAGTGTCTTTAAAGCTGGCTGGCTATCTTTAGTTATATTGACTCTTGCTCCTTTTAGACTTTTCTCCGAACAGACAAATTAAATCTTGAAACAGAGAAGAAGATTTAATTTGTCTGTTCAGTATTTTTTTCATCAACCTCATCTTTAATTTCTTCTTCATCGTCTTCATCTTCAATTTCTCCTTCTTCGTCGTTTTTTCTTCATTTTCATCATCATCATTTATTTGTAGGGCAGAACAATGATTTGTGGAATTATTTCTGCTCCCACCGATTTCGACCCCACATAGGTCTTCTTCAGTGAGTGAAAGGCAAAAGTCACAAGTCGTTAGTGTTTTTTACTTTCTTTCCTAATTTGCATAAATATTTGGATAATTGGTGTAGGAGTTCATCTTTTGATCTATCATGACATAAGTCACAATCAATTCATCACTTGTTATCTTTTCTTTAAATTCTTGCGAATATCCTTAAAAAGTGAAACCTTGAAATTTGCTTATTTAATTAACTTTTTAATAAACGTAGCTATTCCTCTTGTTAAATGCAATAAAGTGAAGCACTTTTATATATTTTATTTTAATTATTTATTGGTATTGTCATCAACGATAATATTTTTTTAGATTACAATTAGTTCTTAAATCGGTACAACACTGATAACTTCTGCTGTTTCTCATCCCACCCAATTTCGTCCAATCTCGTGGCAACTTTATTTCCAAAACAAGATATCCATGGTGATAGCAGAGACGAAAATATCCCTTGCTGTGGAAATAATAAAGTCGAAGTAATTTAGCAGTTGGCGCAATTGTAGGAACAATTATCAATAACGCGTGTGGTGTGGGATTTCATCAGAATTTTTAATAAAGTCTTGGATGGGATTAGGAAGAAAAGTGTTGTAAAATAAATCTATTTAACAATAGCGCTCGCGTCGCCTGCGAATGTGAAATGATAAAACTTTGCGCGCGCTGTTATAGTTTACAATAATATTAGTTTTAACGAGGAATGTTGCGAGTTGGCGGCGATGTCATCGGCCATACGTGCGACGGGGCACGAAGGGATTTCTTTCCAACTTTCGCATTGTGAATGGAAATTATTGTTTCACTTTGTTGCGGTAATTGCTTTCTTCTTCTCCATCAGGACTCATGGGCTCTTTATTAAAATATTATCATTGGATGCCGCACACCGTGAGACTTTGTACGCAATGTACACAGACATTAAAATAAATTATAGTCTCGGTCTGACTTATATATAAAATTTTTTAAATTATAAGAAAATATGATAACGAGCAATGTGTAAAAAAAATAGTTTGTCTCAAACTAAGTGAAATTATTGTTTCACTTTTTTACGGTAATTGCTTTCTTCTTCTCCATCAGGACTCATGGGCTCTTTATTAAAATATTATCATTGGATGCCGCACACCGTGAGGAAATTTTATACGCAATGTACACTAAAATAAATTACACTCGCCGTCTGCCGAAATTATAAAAAAATATGATAAGGAATAATATGTAAAAAAATAGTTTGTCTAGATCTAAGTCAAATTATTGTTTCACTTTATTGCGGTAATTGCTTTCTTCTTCTCCATCAGGACTCATGGGCTCTTTATTAAAATATTATCATTGGATGCCGCACACCGTGAGGAAATTTTATACGCAATGTACACTAAAATAAATTACACTCGCCGTCTGCCGAAATTATAAAAAAATATGATAAGGAATAATATGTAAAAAAATAGTTTGTCTAGATCTAAGTCAAATTATTGTTTCACTTTATTGCGGTAATTGCTTTCTTCTTCTCCATCAGGACTCATGGGCTCTTTATTAAAATATTATCATTGGATGCCGCACACACCGAGAGGAAATTTTATACGCAATGTACACTAACACTAAAATAAATTACACTCGCCGTCTGCCAAAATTAGAAAAAAATATTATAACGAATAAAAAAAAATAGTTGTCTCGAACTAAGTGAAATTATTTTTTCACTTTATTGCGGTAATTGTTTCTTCTTCTCCATCAGGACTCATGGGCTCTTTATTAAAATATTATCATTGGATGCCGCACACACCGTGAGGAAATTTTATACGCAATGTACACAAACACTAAAATAAATTACACTTGCCGTCTGCCGAAATTATAAAAAATATGATAACGAACAATATGTAAAAAAATAGTTGTCTCGAACTAAGTGAAATTATTTTTTCACTTTATTGCGGTAATTGCTTTCTTCTTCTCCATCAGGACTCATGGGCTCTTTATTAAAATATTATCATTGGATGCCGCACACACCGAGAGGAAATTTTATACGCAATGTACACTAACACTAAAATAAATTACACTCGCCGTCTGCCAAAATTAGAAAAAAATATTATAACGAATAAAAAAAAATAGTTGTCTCGAACTAAGTGAAATTATTTTTTCACTTTATTGCGGTAATTGTTTCTTCTTCTCCATCAGGACTCATGGGGTCTTTATTAAAATATTATCATTGGATGCCGCACACCGTGAGACTTTGTATGCAATGTACACAAACACTAAAATAAATTACACTCGCAGTCTGCCGAAATTATAAAAAAATATAACGAACAATATGTAAAAAAAAATAGTTTCTCTCGAACTAAGTAAAATTGTTTTTTCACTTTATTGCGGTAATTGCTTTCTTCTTCTCCATCAGGACTCATGGGCTCTTTATTAAAATATTATCATTGGATGCCGCACACCGTGAGACTTTGTACGCAATGTACACAGACACTAAAATAAATTACACTCGCCGTCTGCCAAAATTATAAAAAAATATGGTAAAGAATAATACGTAAAAAAAATAGTTGTCTCGAACTAAGTGAAATTATTTTTTCACTTTATTGCGGTAATTGCTTTCTTCTTCTCCATCAGGACTCATGGGCTCTTTATTAAAATATTATCATTGGATGCCGCACACCGTGAGACTTTGTACGCAATGTACACAAACACTAAAATAAATTACACTCGCCGTCTGCCAAAATTATAAAAAAATATGGTAAAGAATAATACGTAAAAAAAATAGTTGTCTCGAACTAAGTGAAATTATTTTTTCACTTTATTGCGGTAATTGCTTTCTTCTTCTCCATCAGGACTCATGGGCTCTTTATTAAAATATTATCATTGGATGCCGCACACCGTGAGACTTTGTACGCAATGTACACAAACACTAAAATAAATTACACTCGCCGTCTGCCAAAATTATAAAAAATATGATAACGAACAATATGTAAAAAAATAGTTGTCTCAAACTAAGTAAAATTATTGTTTCACTTTGTTGCGGTAATTGTTTCTTCTTCTCCATCAGGACTCATGGGCTCTTTATTAAAATATTATCATTGGATGCCGCACACACTGTGAGGAAATTTTATTCGCAATGTACACAAACACAAAAATAAATTACAGTTGCCCTCTGCCAAAAGTATAAAAAATATAACGAACAATATGTAAAAAAATAGTTTGTCTCGAACTAAGTAAAATTATTGTTTCGCTTTGTTGCAGTAATTGCTTTCTTTTTCTCCATCAGGACTCACGGGCTCTTTATTAAAATATTATCATTGGATGCCGCACACCGTGAGGAAATTTTATACGCAATGTACACTAAAATAAATTACACTCGCCGTCTGCCGAAATTATAAAAAAATATGATAAGGAATAATATGTAAAAAAATAGTTTGTCTAGATCTAAGTCAAATTATTGTTTCACTTTATTGCGGTAATTGCTTTCTTCTTCTCCATCAGGACTCATGGGCTCTTTATTAAAATATTATCATTGGATGCCGCACACACCGAGAGGAAATTTTATACGCAATGTACACTAACACTAAAATAAATTACACTCGCCGTCTGCCAAAATTAGAAAAAAATATTATAACGAATAAAAAAAAATAGTTGTCTCGAACTAAGTGAAATTATTTTTTCACTTTATTGCGGTAATTGTTTCTTCTTCTCCATCAGGACTCATGGGCTCTTTATTAAAATATTATCATTGGATGCCGCACACACCGTGAGGAAATTTTATACGCAATGTACACAAACACTAAAATAAATTACACTTGCCGTCTGCCGAAATTATAAAAAATATGATAACGAACAATATGTAAAAAAATAGTTGTCTCGAACTAAGTGAAATTATTTTTTCACTTTATTGCGGTAATTGCTTTCTTCTTCTCCATCAGGACTCATGGGCTCTTTATTAAAATATTATCATTGGATGCCGCACACCGTGAGACTTTGTACGCAATGTACACAAACACTAAAATAAATTACACTCGCCGTCTGCCAAAATTATAAAAAAATATGGTAAAGAATAATACGTAAAAAAAATAGTTGTCTCGAACTAAGTGAAATTATTTTTTCACTTTATTGCGGTAATTGCTTTCTTCTTCTCCATCAGGACTCATGGGCTCTTTATTAAAATATTATCATTGGATGCCGCACACCGTGAGACTTTGTACGCAATGTACACAAACACTAAAATAAATTACACTCGCCGTCTGCCAAAATTATAAAAAAATATGGTAAAGAATAATACGTAAAAAAAATAGTTGTCTCGAACTAAGTGAAATTATTTTTTCACTTTATTGCGGTAATTGCTTTCTTCTTCTCCATCAGGACTCATGGGCTCTTTATTAAAATATTATCATTGGATGCCGCACACCGTGAGACTTTGTACGCAATGTACACAAACACTAAAATAAATTACACTCGCCGTCTGCCAAAATTATAAAAAAATATGGTAAAGAATAATACGTAAAAAAAATAGTTGTCTCGAACTAAGTGAAATTATTTTTTCACTTTATTGCGGTAATTGCTTTCTTCTTCTCCATCAGGACTCATGGGCTCTTTATTAAAATATTATCATTGGATGCCGCACACCATGAGACTTTGTATGCAATGTACAAAAACCCTAAAATAAATTACACTCGCAGTCTGCCGAAATTATAAAAAAATATAACGAACAATATGTAAAAATAATAGTTTCTCTCGAACTAAGTAAAATTGTTTTTTCACTTTATTGCGGTAATTGCTTTCTTCTTCTCCATCAGGACTCATGGGCTCTTTATTAAAATATTATCATTGGATGCCGCACACCGTGAGACTTTGTACGCAATGTACACAGACACTAAAATAAATTACACTCGCCGTCTGCCAAAATTATAAAAAAATATGGTAAAGAATAATACGTAAAAAAAATAGTTGTCTCGAACTAAGTGAAATTATTTTTTCACTTTATTGCGGTAATTGCTTTCTTCTTCTCCATCAGGACTCATGGGCTCTTTATTAAAATATTATCATTGGATGCCGCACACCGTGAGACTTTGTACGCAATGTACACAAACACTAAAATAAATTACACTCGCCGTCTGCCAAAATTATAAAAAATATGATAACGAACAAAACGTAAAAAAATAGTTTGTCTCAAACTAAGTGAAATTATTTTTTCACTTTGTTGCGGTAATTGTTTCTTCTTCTCCATCAGGACTCATGGGCTCATTATTAAAATATTATCATTGGTTGACGCACACACCGTGAGGAAATTTTATTCGCAATGTAAACAAACACAAAAATAAATTACAGTCGCCCTCTGCCAAAATTATAAAAAATATAACGAACAATATGTAAAAATAATAGTTTGTTTCGAACTAAGTAAAATTATTGTTTCATTTTGTTGCGGTAATTGTTTCTTCTTCTCCATCAGGACTCATGGGCTCTTTATTAAAATATTATCATTGGATGCCGCACACCGTGAGACTTTGTATGCAATGTACACTAACACTAAAATAAATTACACTCGCCGTCTGCCGAAATTATAAAAAATATGATAACGTACAAAATGTAAAAAAATAGTTTGTCTCGAACTTAGTAAAATTATTGTTTCACTTTGTTGCGGTAATTGTTTCTTCTTCTCCATCAGGACTCATGGGCTCTTTATTAAAATATTATCATTGGCTTGCCGCACACCGTGAGATTTTATACGCAATGTACACAAACACTAAAATAAATTACACTCGCCGTCTGCCGAAATTATAAAAAAATATGATAACGAGCAATATATAAAAAAAATAATTTGTCTCGAACTAAGAGAAATTATTGTTTCACTTAGTTACGCTAATTGCTTTCTTCTTCTCCATCAGGACTCATGGGCTCTTTATTAAAATATTATCATTGGCTTGCCGCACACCGTGAGGAAATTGTATACGCAATGTACACAAACACTAAAATAAATTACAGTCGCCGTCTGCCGAAATTATAAAAAAGTGGTAACGAACAATACGTAAAAAATAGTTTGTTTTGAACTAAGTAAAATTATTGTTTTACTTTGTTGCGGTAATTGTTTCTTCTTCTCCATCAGGACTCATGGGCTCTTTATTAAAATATTATCATTGGATGCCGCACACACCGTGAGGAAATTTTATACGCAATGTACACAAACACTAAAATAAATTACACTCGCCGTCTGCCGAAATTATAAAAATATGATAACCAACAATATGTAAAAATTTGCTGGCAATCGGGTTCAATTAGTTTGTCTCGAATTTAAGCATGCCAAAAATATTATAACGAACTATATGTAAAAACAATTGCTGCAATAGGGCTCAAATAGTTTGTCTGGAATTAAGTGAAATGTAAGATCTGTTGTTCAAATCCCAGTATTACTAACTATTAAGTAAATAATAATATTGTGTGTTCGAGTAATTCGAAATCCAATATATGATGTAATGTTTACGTAAGACGTAACTGACAATCTATACCTCTACGTAAGTAGCATTAATCACGAAACAAAGTACCGTTGGTAGTGTAGGCAATGTTCTATTTAGTAGTATTGTACCAGAGGTGATAATCCAATTTATGATAATCTTATCTATATTTTCTTTTTGTTTCTGAGTAAAGTTAACTTAAGAATTTTTTAATGGTCCTTGTAACGTTTGAAACTTGAATCGAAACTATCGAAAATGATAAAAAAATATACCTAGGTCCCTGAATAAAAGATAAATATCGCTGGTAAAGAAAACACATTGGATTCAAACCAGATCAAATAATTACCTATAGTTCATTGTTCATTGCCTTATAAGAACTTTATTGTCTGATATTAATATTCATTACATTGAAATTTTTCGACACGCGGAAATATTAGCAATTAAGAAAATACCTCAGATTCATCTGTTAATATAGTTAAGGTATCGTCATCGATAGTCAAAAATTATTCAATTCTGGAAACTTTTGAAATTTTACATCAGTTTATCTACTAGTTTCTTGGGTTATCTTTTTCTAGTTTATTGCAATATATGTTTATGAGGAATTATACTATGTATTCAACCGGATATCTAATCAATTGATTGTTACCAATTGTTAAAGATTCTTTATTGACAGCTGTAAAAATTTTGAGACTTTCAACTCTGTGAATAATTCCTTTAATTGTTTCATTTCAGTCAAATTTCTTGATATTATCCACTTAATATGAGTTATCAAGTTTGATTCATGTGTTGTTTTTTTCCCAAAGTCCTGGAGGAAAGAAAAATCTACCACCCTTTAATTAAATTTTGATTAGTGTAGTGTATTTGAAGGATTCATTAATTTCCTTAATCTAAGTCTTTAACCAAAGATTTAGTGAGTTATCATCAGCAATACTTAAAGATTTTTTTGAAACTGTGAAAATCTTACGACTTGCAGGCGTTGAATAATTTGTAGTTACATCTAGTTCTTATTTGGTATTCCATCGCGTCGTGAACGCTCAGCGAGTATCGGGTCCCATGACTAATACAGCAGTGGCCAGAGATTTAGTGTGATTAAACCGTGCGTCGCGGCGACACGACCCAGGCGTCGGTCATTGCGCGCCTATTTATAATTCACCGCCCAATGAATCGAAGACGAGCTGGTGAATAGCTAAGCAACGACGTGACACCGCCTGCCCGGGGAATAAAAACCCCGGATGAATTATAAACGGTGAAGATGATAGGAAAAATAGACGCATAGCTTCTTATTTTCCCTACGCCAATCCGTATTATACTACTAACTATTAAATACATATATTAGCGATGTTGGAAATCTAATCTTGGATATTGAACTTCACTCAATTCAAACACTCTAGGAATTTGGAAAACGCGATCACCTTAGGAAAGCGCAATGAGAAATTAAAAAGGTAAATCTGTTTGAATGTGATCTAAGGTATAGTGAATAACTTTGATAGACAGACCAAATGAGTGAAGTTAGATAGATTTGCTAAGATGCAATATTTACTAATCTGCTATAGTCATTTTTATGGATACTGTACTGTTCTAATTCTATATAAATATGTTGTCAAATAAACTTGTCATTATTATGTTTAATAATGACAGTTTCGAGAATATTTACAAAATTTAAAAGTAACAGATGTTTAAATATAAAACATAAGAAAAATTTATGTTAATTAATTTTTGTAATCGTCTAAATTATTGATTGTTTACTAATGATTCTCATGGTATAGACAACTAAAACTCACGGTATAAACAACGATAAAAGTTATGTATTTGGAAACAACTTAAGTAAGTTTACTAAGGTGTATGACATTACTATTTGTGACAAAATATTTATAAATACATAAAGATATTTTGTGTAAAGCTACGAAGTAATAAAAAGTAAAAAATGAAAAATAAATATGTATGAATGTGATCTCATGTAGCGAAGTTATTAAAAGTACAGATCCAATGCGATAATAAGCTAGATGGCATTAATAATAATAACCATAAGTAATAAAATGAAAAAAATATTCAGTAAAAATGAACATAGGCAACTAAGGAATGAAGTAAGGAGATAGACATAAATTAATGGACAGATAAAAGACGATAATTATTAAAAGGCTGCAAGGGCTAAATAACAAAGTACAAAATCAAATGTGATCAAAAGTAGTTGTGTATTTTGAAACAACTTAAATAAGTGAACTAAGGTCAACGATATTAGAAGTACGATGAAAATATTTGTAGGTATACAACGATAATATGTAAGTAAGTAAGTAAAGTAAAAAAGTAATTTTTTGAATGTGATCTGAAGTTGGATACATCATCTAAGATTAGTAAAATATTTTGATGGGCAAACGACAGAATGAAGTAAGGTGACCAGCTTTAGTGGGCGGACTTCTATATACCTATTTAAGTGTAATCAAAAGTAGTTCTGTAGTTGCAACAACTTCAATAAGTGAACTAAGGTCGATGGTTTTAGAAGTACGATGTAAATATTTGTAGGTACTCCACGATATGTAAGTAAATAAGTAAGTAACTAAAGTAAAAAAAGTAATGTTTGAATGTGACCTGGAGCTGTATAGATAATCTAAGATTAGTAAAATATTTTGATGGGTAAGGTGACCAGCATTAGTGGACGGACAGATAAACAACGATAGTTATTAAAAGGCTACAAAAACGTAATAACAAAGTCACCCTTATTTATCATTCATCACAGTTATAAAAAGCCGGCCTCCCCGTACCGCACAAAACCCTGAGCCGGCTGAGTGAAATGGCAGAGAATTTATACGGTTTCGTTGGTTAGTGTTGTTTCGCCTCGCATTAAATCATTGTGTTTTGCGTTTATCTGTCCTCGGCTCCGGCGTCCATCACGGCGCCCCGCCTCAGGGGGACGGGCGCCGAGGGGCGGCCGAGCGCTGCACAGTCATTTTCATAATTCGGCCGTCTGTATTCGGAGAGAGGATCGAACCAGTGACAAACAAAACAAAGCCCGACAGGGGAGGTTTTTAATTAAACGGGGGGAATTCCGGCTAAGACACTAACTATTCATTGGTAATTGCTTTTCAACTACTTCGAATATGTCATACTACCACCCGAATTTTTTTCTACATATCAAATTAAGGAGCTGATAAGATTTTACTGAAAAGTGAATCTTACTACAAGTCAAATAGATGTTAATTTGAAGTAGCTTTTTACAGTTTCTTTTGATGTCAAATAAAATCTTATTGCCACCAATTTTTTTTTAAATATTTGATCACTCATATTGGATCCGCCCTTTTCAATTTTATAATTTTGATTCGTATTCAGCGACCCAAAAACATACCAGAATCTACTTCCAGATAAATTGTCCAAGTTCTTGTTTTCGTCCTTGTAAGTATGAAATATGAAAAACCCTCTGAACTTCTGGCTTAAGCATAAAATAAGATAAGATATTGGTAGATAATTTCGAATTAATTTAAAACAAGATGCTCCAACTTGAACAAAGTAAGATCTGGTGTTCAATCTCAGCATTGTCAACTACTAAAAAATGTAAGTAAAAATTGTTAAGGAAAGGTAGATGTTCACTTGGCAATTTCACCTGAACAGATTTTATTTAGTACTTTATTAATACCCTTTTGTAATCTTGTAATAACTATCGTTGTTATTCAAATATCAAAGTATTTTACTAATCTTAAATTATCTATCCAATTTTACTCAATTTCACTTTATTTTAGTAACTATAGTTGTTACTTATTAATGTCCTTTACTTAATTTACCCCGCCAGGGAAAATTTTTTTTTTAGATGAATATTGACTTGATATGTAGTAAGGTTTTTTTGTAAATATTTTACAATTACTATACTGATATGAAAAGATCCTAAGAACTTCTGGCTTAGGCCTAACATAAGATAATTTTGATTAAATGTAAAATACGAACAAAGTAAGATCTGGAGTTTGATTCTCCGCTCCCTTAATTACTAACCAAACAAGAAGTAGTTAGGTACCCACAATAAGCTATAGGTCTTTTATAGAGGCTTTAGGTTGATAACCTACTCCACCAAGTTTTACTTGGAACGGTAAATGTTCACTTAGAAATTTCCCATGTAGCTAAAAGTCTTCTAGGATTGTAGTGTAGTGACAGTAATTATTATTATAAGACAAGATATTGTCCTGTTCATTGGTTCCTGAAATCTTTCGCATCTTATTGTATACTTATAATTATATACACACATAAAGCTCCGTATTATAATACCGAGTCCATGACAATTTTTACTTATTTTTTTGATAGATCTTACTAGGAATGTCATATCCCAGACGATGAGGACTCATGTCAATTTATAACAAACATTGCGTAAATCAGCTTTGATTCTGCTTTGGCTTTAGTAAGAGTGCAGTGCAATGAAGTGTTGTTGGTAGGAATTAGAGCCAGCGAATAGTTAAGGTTATAATATTGGGTGCATTCGTTTTTTTATTTGACTAATCTTCCTAAGAATGTCGTATTTCAGTTGTTGAGATGTCTTGTTAATTTACAACAAACATGGCGTGAATCCGCTTTGATTCTGCTTTGGCTTTAGGACTAGTGCAGTGCAATGAAGTGTTGCTGGTAGGAATTAGAGCCGGCGGATAGTTAGGTTGGCAATGGGCGATTATTATAAGACAAGATATTGTTTTGTTCATTGGTTCCTGAAATCTTTCGCATCTTATTCTACACATATAATTAATTACTCATTAAGCTCCATATTGTAATATTAGGTCCACTTGTTTTTTTTTAACTGACCTTACCTGGAATGTATTATCCTAGATGATGAGGACTCATGTCAATTTATAACAAACCTTGCTTCAATCCGCTTTGATTCTGATTTGGCTTTCGAAAGAGTGCAGTGCAATGAAGTGTTGTTCGTAGGAATTAGAGTCTTATAATTATTTATATATTATAATATTCAGTCTACTGTTTTTTTAACTGACTTTACTTGGAATGTCATGTCCCAGACGATGAGGACCTATGTCAATTTACAATAATTTTTACGTGAGTCCACTTTGATTCTGCTGTGGCTTTAGGACTAGTGCAGTGCAATGAAGTGTTGTAGGTAGGAATTAGAGCCGGCGGATAGTTAGGTTGGCAATGGACGATAGGCAGCGATGACGGATAGCTTTAATCAAGTAAGGGAAAAAGCTGCGGCCGCTGCCATAAACAGTGATGTGAGTGAAATGTGGACGGCGCGCAAGTGATCGTACATCATAGCCGTAATGGCGCAATGAATCTTGATGTCCGCACTGATCAAATTTAATCCTTAGAGCGAGCCGCCATTTGTTAGCGACCGTGGCGGCGCCCGCTTATTTACGGCACAGACGGACGCCGCAAGACGCCTGGCCCGGACTGAATCTGTCATGCCCTGATAACCAACAAAGAAATGGAAATTGTTTATACCACCAAATTCACTCCGCTTCTTAATCACATTGCCCGAATCCCAGAAACAACATCAAGACAAGGACGGTGATGATACTTGGATTAACTGTAAATTTCTCATAAAAAATAATAGTATATTGTACAACAAATGCAGAAAGCCGTTTATTTGCGACGAGATGTAAAAGTTTCGGCACGAGTCGAAGTCGAGTGCTGGAATCACACAAGGTAAGAAATAGATGATTTTGCACGACATGCACTTATACTTTTTATACGACCACACTTCTAAACATTTCAGAACAAAAAAAATGCACGAAAGCTATTTGACATAAAAAAAATATGGCACAAGTAATCTCACAAAAAGTACCTTCTTTAACCCACGATTGTGGGAAATACGCAACTTTCAAACTTTATATAGATTGAGAACAGTACCTCGTCCCATAGTTGTCATAGAAAAATATAATTTCTTACATCGCAGAAAGAAAGTCAAGTATAGCCGTTACTTTATCATTAAAAGCTTAACAATCAATCAAAGCTGGAATTGGTGTAATAAGGGCTAAATAATTATTGGAAAATTTAAATATTATCTAATACAAATTGGGCTATATATGTACAATGCAAGTAGAATATATGAATTGAACGTTTGTTTTTACTTGATAAAAGAATTTATCCAGACATATACGTCTCTTTATTTTACTCACTGAAATTGATGCAATAAAATCTTGACTGAATGTTACAATAAAATAAAATCTAAGGAAAATGAGTTTTTCTTTATTTAAAATTAATTTTGAATTAGCAAGTAAAAAATTTAGAGTTTAGTAACATCCCTTACATCTTAAATTCGATCAATAAATATATTGCGTCTGTTATCGTTATATACGAGTAGTGGTAGCTCACTTAATTAGCGCACTCTGCGCTTCGAATAGAGCGGAATGTGAGATGAAGTTCAAATTTTAGCTTCACTAGTTGTTATCCAAATACAAATTCGGAAATCACTATAAACTGTAGGTCCTTTGCAGAGGCTGTAGCCCGACAACTCGTACCACTAAAAATAAAACTTGTCACGAAACAACCGTAGAGTATGCCAGACCCTGTTCCATCTGGGAATGATGTGTCACAAATTGGAGGTCGAATCCCATCATCGCCAACTATTATCCAAACAAAAATTCCGCTGTGTCCGAATGGTTCGGATACTACTATAAGATGTAGGTCCTTTAAAAAGGCTGCAGACTGACAATCCTTATCATTAAATGTAAGTAAAACTTGTCACGAAACAAGAGTATTCCAGACCATGTTCCATCTGGAATTGATGTGCCACAGATTATGTTAATTATTTACATTTTATTTTGAACTTCTGTAACAACGGACTAATAGTGATAGTGTTTTAAATTCTTTAGTTACTTTTGTCTTTATTAGGTATTTGATTAATTTAATTAGCAAACTCCTTTTGGTCAAGTAAATGATGAAAAGTTCAGTTGTCATGTACTAAATATCATTTAAGATGACCGTATATGTCAAATTAACATATATATCTAACTATTCTTTAAAAATTTATGTCATTCCACATCATCACCATAATTCACAGTATATGACCACACCAAGGGATAGGTCGTTGAACACAATATTTTCCTTGGTGTAATTATCGCAGATATCTCCACAAATCAAAACTTTGAATATCTGCAGGATTCCGTTCTTCTCCCCGTAATGATATATCTGTCACCCGCGGGGGCGGGGCGGGGGCGCCGAAGAAAGAGAGCGGCGGAGTAGCGCACAGCGATAAGCTGTTAGTTATAGTTGCAGTTATGATTTAAACGATGCCTTAATGGGGCAATAAATACTGCGGTTTCAATACAGACCGACGATCATAGCGCCGGCAATACATTAGCGGCGTCGCGACGGAGTCCCACTGCACCACCAGCAAGATATTGCGGGAATTATGCCGATGTATGTTAAATACTGTGCACGATGGTACAGCGTTCGACAATTCCAAAAAATGTATTTTTGTTCTTTGATCTATAAAAATCAAGAAGAAAATTTTATAGTGACCAGCGAAACTGCTAGAATTGAATCATCTTGTGATTTTGATCACAATTAACTATTAAATTATATACTAGTATTTTGAATTATAAAGATAAAAAATATAGACAGTATCGTTTAAAAAGCAGGGTTAACGTAGTTTGTTATATTATTATTATTTTTTAAACTTACATGCTGCTTACTACTGTTAACGTAAATTAATGATTAGTATAGAAATATGGAATTTTCATTATAATTGGAATTGTTACTTCGTGAAATATTTTATGTAGTAGCGAATAGTGTCTGTAGTTACAAATCACAAATTTCAGGTTTTAAAAATATTGGGTAGCAATAATGGTCCGTGACTATATAAAATTAGTGACTAAATCACTCTTTGTTGTTTTATCAATGTCCTGATAAGTGTTTGATAAGTCTGTTAAATTAATCCTCGTGGTAACTACGAATTTCGATTTTTCATTATCTTATTACCGTTACCGAGAGAATAAGTCTTAGATGACAAGAGAGTATACTAACAGCTAGTTTATGCTGCCGATAAAATTTTGCCAGTAGGTTAAATTTACGTAGTTGATCCGAATATGACCCAATGTAAATATATTCTGTAGTTTTGACAGTTTTTGATAATATTATCAATTGTACAATATATTTTATAATAATAAAAAAGAAGAATTAATAGATTTGTTAATGTGGTGTATAGGAGACTTTAGATTATAAGATGTCAAGCTGATAATTTTAATTTTTGAAATGACCATGATTTTTTCGAAAATACAGCAATGTATTTTTTACAAAATGTAGAAAATATTATTCGGGTTTCTACTAGCAGTTTAATAAAATTAAAAGTAATGTATAATATATCGTAAATATATTTAAAATTAAATACCAAAATTTTATTTATTCCGCTTAAGCATCACCAATACAAACTGTCAACCATTGCTAGTTTTTTAGTTAAACATTCAAAATTTGTTTAAAATGACAATTATTTACGTAAGAATATAGTAAAGTTAAAAGTATTGATAATTAAATCTGGTTGTTATTTATCAGCCAAATAAATTTATATTGAAAAACGCGTTATTATTACCATGGAGTTTACCAGCCAGATAAATTTAATTTGTTTGGTAGTTAACAGGAACTTTTACAGACGATTGAAAAACTAACCTTAAGTATATAAAGTAGTAAAGTAAAAGTTGTTTCTAGAACATTATAATCTGCTAAATACACGAGAATATCGAAATAATTAAACATTCATTTTTTGGCAAAGTGTATGAATTCCCAAAGAATTTAATAGCGAATATACTAAGCCGTAAAACTAGCAGTAATTATGCAGTATAATTTATCTAAATGCACGAGAATATCGAAACACTTAGACATTAATTTAGATCTAATTTTTCGACTATGAGAAAGAATTCCCAAAGAATTCAATAGCGAATATACTAAACCATAAAACTAAGAGTAGTTATGCAGTATAATTAATGTATGTAATGAACATGTGAGGCATGGTGTGATATTTAAAGTGTAGGTGGGTCTCCTTGTATTTATCGAAGGCCTGGCCCTGAGGTCATCCGGCCGTCGGGACGCCTAATGAAATATTCCCCGCTGCCATTGTTTTATCAGGAATAAATAATTGCAGGCAGGAATGCAATACCTGCGCGCACAATGGCTCATATATCAGACGCTTCTTATTTTTGAAATTTGAATTTGGCCGGGCCGGAGGGTTGACGGGGAATGTTATCGATGTTATTAATAGCGCCGCATCTTCCAGGTCGCGAGTCGTCATCCCGCCAGGCGCACTTTATACGCGTCCCCGGTGATACATTGCGCCAACAATGAAAAAATCACACGCACGCACCAGATTGCATAAACCACTTTTACTTACAACTAACGCATCCTTCAAAAAGAGCATATTGCGATTCTTATAAATAATCACGTTTTAGGTTCTTTAGACGACATTTCTAGCTGTAACAAACTTAAGGTTCTTATTATAATATTATGCAGGGGCGAGCTAAGTATATTTGTCGCCCAGGTGCGAAAAAAATTGCCTCCCTTTAGTAATAATAACGATTTAATATTACTCTTCTATTGCTACATTTTACAAATAGTAATAGAAAACTATAATCATATTTTGTGCGCGTATCATTTTCTGAATATTCATTATTACTCAATTTTAAAGAGTTCGTTCAGTGGACTATTGTTGATTTTCTTCTACTGATTCTGAAACAGATTCTTGAGTATTTATTTATTCCTCATTAGATTTTTTTCTAAATGTGATTTTGACGATTCTCTACCTTTTTACTTTTCGAAGATTTTTGTTCAAGCAATTTCGAAATTCAAGAAGTAACTCGTTTTATAAGTTTTTCTTTCTTTTAAATAAACACGTTTTAGGATTTTTAGGAAACGACATTTCTAGATGGTACAGGTACTTAAAATTCTTATTGCTTGATTAATCTAATGGGAGTTATTTCTCGCACGTTTTGTAATTTATCACATTTTCACATTTACTTGTTGGTTTTTTCCTAACCAGTTGTAAATATATATAGTCAAACATCCTTCTACTTTCAGGTGTAGGATGTATACATTTTTACTTAATCTTAATTTTTATTTACATAATTTAATATTCTTTATATGTTCACATGTGAACTAATTACCATGCTAATTGTCTTGCTTCTATGAAATCTAGTATTGTATACATTAAAAAAAATTTCCCTTATAGATTCATTCCTTACTCTTTCCAACATTGTTAGTCCTCTAACTTTTCTTAGGTATTTCATTTCTATCGCTTGTATTTTAATTTTCATTCTATTTGACAATATCCATGATTCAAAAGCCATATGGTAATATTGCTCTATATATTGTGCTAAATACCGTAATTTTAGTTTTATTATTTATTTCTTTTTTGATTTAAATAAATAAATAAAAAAACATTTATAGATACAACAGGCCTGTAAGTACGTAAAATTATAACCACTATAAACTGTATTTAAGATAAATGAATTTTGACTATTTGTACCACAAACATGTAAGTGAATATTTTCATAACTGCCCAAAAAAAAAAACAAATTCCAACTCTAGAGAAAGTATTGAATGAATGTTTCTTCCAAGTACTCCGTCGTCCTGCTATCAGAGGCAGGAGTAAATCATGGGAATTTTGAGAAGCGCTAAACGGCAAAAACCATAAGTTACCCCTTCCTACGTGGCTGACGGCGTTGCCAGATCTCCAAGGTACTGTTGAAAGAGATAGCGCGTCATTTCTATATTTGTTATTTACGAACCTCAGATAACAAGGACGAGACGGAAAATCACTTTACAGGAGGAGGGGGCTGGTGATTTAAACGACCTGGATCTCCAACAATTGATTTCTTTTTCCTTAGTTTATATAAAGTATAGAACGTTTCATTTAAATAACAAGCAACCTCATGTGACATTTTCATTTCATTTGAGCTACTACTTTGACTAACTTCGCGGAGTTCATAAGTAATATAATAAGAACCATGAATATATTTAAAAAATATGAATAGTAGTTACGTAGTAGCAGATAAACGACAATCAAAAATTATATTTAGACAGTACATTTTATTTTAATTTATTTCACATAATTGTAAGTAATGGCTATTCGGGAAACTACTCAACAGTTTTATTTAAAATTAAAATATGTTATAAAAAAACACCAATCTAATATTTGATTAATTTCACAAAAGAAAACGAAACTGTTTTAAAAATATTAATAATTATATAGCCAGTGCGTTTAAATTGTTACAACATAATGTAAGTATCATTAAAACTATGCATATTCATGTTTAAAAGCGATACCACGAACAATAAATCAAATGCTGTCTTTTTGTTTTTCTTATTATATAAACAATACTACTACACTTTTTTTACTTTCTGTTTGTACATTTGTGTTCAAAGAAAGTGTGAATATTAGTATGTTCATTAGTAATTTAAAGTTAAACCTCATATTCGATGTCTTTTTATACATTTACTCTATTATTTTTTAAATGGCTGTACTTAAAAATCCTTATCTTTAATATAAATCAAGAAACGCTTGATGATCACTTTAATATTTACCTGAATGATATATTTACGTTGAAAGTGAAGTGATAATTATTAATCCGATAGTAGTACGTACTGCTGCATTACTGTAGTCCTTTTACAAAATAAAATCATTCTCTGGTTCAAGTACTCAATCAATATTATTACAACGTAATATTCTAAAATAACAAATATTATACAATTAGTATAAATTAAAACTTAAATTAACTTAAAAAAATAACACCAAATTTAGAACATTCCTTTATGAAAAGGACGTCTTGGAACCCTATGGATGTCTATATTGTTTGTGTTTTTTCCTTTGCATGAAATCGACCTTAGTGATCTGTAAACATCCATTTTTGCTTCCAAATTTAATCAATTATCAATTTTAGGGAAAGATATATGTAAAGTGATTGTTGAATGAATGTGTTTAGTTCAGGCTAGTTGTGATCAGTGCATTTAATCACTTATCAATTTTAAGGAAAGAAAAGTGTAAAGTGATTGTTAAATGTGTTTAGTTGCGTCTAGTTGTAATCGGTGCACCTTACACGCATTCCGCTATCAGCAGGATCACATCACATGAGTCATAGGTGCTCGGAATCTTTCCGTAACAATGTGTAATTTGATCACCAAATTTAGAACATTCCTTTATAAAAAGGACGTCTGCTAATCCTATGGATGTGTGTATTGTTTGTGTGTCTTTTATTCTTCATTCGCATGAATATGACATTAGTGATCTGTAAACATTAATAAGGGCCGATTTTTCCACCTCTGGTTAAAGTGCCGGTTACCTTTACCATCGGTTAATAGAAAAATATCGGATCGAAATAGTAAATAACGTATATTTTTGACAACTTATTATAGTCTTTCGATGCGATATTGTTCTATTAACCGATGGTTAAAATACCCGGCACTTTAACCAGAGATGGAAAAACCGGCCCTAAGTGAAATATTTAGATGATATATCCATTTTTACCATGCTTCCAAATTTAATCAATTATCAATTTTAGGGAAAGATATGTATAAAGTGATAGTTGAATGAGTGTGTTTAGTTGAGGCTAGTTGTAATCGGTGCATTTAATCAATTTTAGGGAAAGTAATGTGTGATTGTTGAAATAGTGTGTTTAGTTGAGGCTAGTTGTAATCGGTGCACCTTACACGCATTCCGCTATCAGAGGATCACATCACATGAGTCATAGGTGCTCGGAATCTTTTCGCAACAATGTGTTGGTTGGTCCCAGGTACGGGCGGCCAGAGCGAGCTCCCCACCCACACTTCGTGCGCTGCTCGGCTGACTGAATTATGGCACACACAATTTATGAACATTTGTAATCCTATTCAAGGTTTTATGCAGATATTACTCACTCAAGCAGGGAATATGAGTTTATCAAGCTTTCAGACGTAAATCATTGCCCCTCCCGAGTTTATCTGTAAATTGCACTTTCCAGACGTCAGCCCACAGGCAGGCCTTCTAACCCTTTAAACCTCCACTACCGATGTTACATTCTTCCAGTTATACATTTTTTCTATCGCGAATCTTTTAAATTTTATTTATTGCTGATAGTCCTTTTGCGATTACTAACATTCCGAGTACAAATCTAGCTTGACTCGACAACTAATGTTCCTGACACCACAGGCATAGTGGTTAGTGTTTTCAAAATCCGACTGATGTTAGTTCGAAACCCGTAAAGGTTTGGATTTACATAAATACAGTCTGTCGTTTCATACCGACTCATTCGAATACACATGACCTTAGTATGTAAGTGGATGGTAAAGAATAGTTTTACCAAGGACAATATCATCGGACCGAGTTCGAATCTCTTGAAGCATGTATGTGCATCTTTCATTCTATTGTATCACCTCTTGACTGCTTATGACCTTAGTAGTTGCTAATACCGTTAAAAGTCACAAGTGTTGCGAGTTCGAACCGGAAAGACATAGTTGTTGATCCTCACCTCATCAATTGTAACCATGTGATTCAAATCGTTGGGAAGGTAGGGGGATTGATGTTATTATCTTGTCGGGTGAAAGCGTGTGATTTCCGATGTAAATAAATAACAAAATTGACAATTTTTATATACAAATAAAATAATGTATGAAATATACTAAAATAGTGGTAGAGACGGGAATGACATAATCAAGTTTTTAAAATATTTGAAAATATCCGATACTGCGGTTACATTATTGTTTTTATTTCATTGTTGTTTGATTAGACGTAGATAAGTCTCATATATGTCATGCGTTTACGATAAAGATTCAAGATAAACGTTTAATAATTCTTGCAGCAGAATTTGATGACGTGAGAATCAATTGTGGAAAATATAGAGTATGTGTGTATCTTTCATTTCATCGTATTAACTTCATTAGATTGTATATGATCTTAGTAGTAAACAGTCGTTAAAATTTATAAATAAAAAAATAACGTCGTTGGGCTAGTGTTGACCACTCAAGTTTCACAGTTCAGTTTTGCTGGGTTCATATCGCACAAATATAATATTGTATATATAAAAATAATAGCAACAAAGACGACACTTCTTGGCTATTAATTCGTGGATAGGCTTCGCAATACAGATTTATTATTTTATAATACCATCCTTATTAGATGGGCAGCGTTAGTTCACTTGGTTAGCGCGATTAATTTGAACGGAGGGTGGGATCTGATTGTGAGATTCAAACTTCAACTTTGCCAATTTTTATCCAAATACAGATTCCGCTGTAGATTCCTTGCTAAGGCTGTAAGGCTAACAACCATACCATTAAAATGAAATTAAAATTAGACACGTAGTACATTAAGGTTTAAGGCCACAATTGGTGAACACCCTTATATTAGATAATATTCATAGTATATTTGTGGGTCATGTCCGAGTGGCACGAAAACTGTTAGAATTTCCAAGTATAATAATAATAATAACAAGTAATAATTGTAAGAAGATTCCTTGGTGGAATGTAGTGGCATTGAAAGAAGATTGAAGAAATGAAAGAAAAGCAATTATTGGCGTTTTTATATAGCTGGGTGTTGGTAAAGCAAATGAATGTTTGGATGTGTGTGAAAAATCGTTTGCGAATCGATGAGTCCGGAGTGGAGTTGGGAGTGCGTTTATAATTCTATTCTTGGAGTTAATTATAGGGGGTCGCCTGAAGATGGATGTCCACCAGGCGTGGTTACCTCCAATGTACTCTAATAAATATACAATAAACCCAAAGCCCAAAATGAAGAAATGAACACCACCGACAGCCATCGATGGATGCCAACGATGCAATCCGGCCGCTCACAATTCGACAAGAGACAGTTCCACAGTTCAACAAACTGATTGGTGTTGTTCAATTTCAACAGAACTAACTGTACAGTACCAAATATGATTTGTACATTTTTGTTTTATTTTAAACAAAATATTTGGTACGAACTTACTGAGATCCTTTTCAAAGTTGGAATATTGTGTCACAGATCATGATACTTGTGTAGATAGAGCATTAAACTCAGTGGTGATTCGTGGTGTAACATGAAGGGTGGGGCTACATTTATAGAGGCGCTAATTTTTTAAGCCTCAATGAGAGAAGCTATATAGACTGAGGAAACTTACAACGAAAACGAGCTGATTTAGTGATTTATTTTGTTTTTATATAAAAATAGATATATAATATTAAAGAGATTCGTCAACCTAAAATAAAATATTTATTTTGTATTTCTTATTCTTTGCGTCTTAGGAGGTTCATGCCCATATGCCCCTAGGGTCCAGCCGCCACTGACTAAATCTATATGCAATAACCAAAATTCAAAAACTATCACGTCACGTTTAATTATCAAATATAGCAGTATTGGTTTTACTATACTTTTATTATGCCACTACCAAAACGAAAATCAAAATTATCCTTTCTAACTCTTTGTAAGACGAAATTTGTAGTTTACATCGATTTATTTTGTTATTGTACTCATTAATATTACATAATATACTGTTCAGTCATTTCATTTTGTACTTTGTAATTCAGCAAATAGAACAACCTGAAAAAGACCGACAACTTTTAGAGAATTTCCAACCACTTCAGCACATTGGTATTTTATTTGGTTAAAGATTGATGTCACTGAAAACTAGAAATCAAACTCCAAGTGTCTTACAGTAGGTTGATGTTAATAGGATAAAATAATTTGTTTCAATTTGTTCTAAGGTACTACACTTTAAACATATTATTTGAAAGAAAGAATAAGGTACGAATGTTAGGTACCGGTTCCCCCTGCTGTGATGTGGTCAATTTCCCCAATGTAAAATAAACGCAATTAACTTTGTTGTTGGTCTTACTATTCTAGATGTTGAATTACCACAGTCAGAGTTCTTAACCTTTGTACGATCCTTTTTGGAAGTATGAGAAAAACAGATTGGCAAACGCAAGAAAGTATTATAATGATTACATTACAAATGAAGCAGCTTGGCAAATAAGACGAAGAGGTATGTAGTGTATAAAAGTGAGGTTATTACAGATTGGGTAGTGATCTGATTGTATGATCATTTTGGAAGTATGAGTAAAAACAGATTGGCAAACTCAAGTATTGTTATTACTATACATTACAAGTACAAGTGCTGAGCTTGGCAAATAAGAAGAAGAGGTTATTGCAGATTGGAGGAGGCCGGATTGGTATCTGGGCTGTGATACATACATCATGCTCTCGCGATGGGAAGAAGCGGCCGAGCCTCCCCGTCCATCATGCCGCAGATGGATTTCCAATCCCGCATTAACTGGGAGTAGCAATTAAACGCGGCGATTAACCGGCGGCCGCCTTCGTTCTTTCTCCCGGCGCATCACAAATCACAGCCGCCTGACACATAAATCACTCCCAGTGCGTGAGAAATGGAACCTGGCTATTTGCATACGTGCGCCAAGACAACCAAGCAACTTGGGACAGTCTTTACTTGCTTTGCCAGTCACTCAAAATAAAGATTCAATCTTGACAAACTAGAACAGCTCCAGCAAATTTCCTATATAGAACAGTATACTCAAGTACCTAAGACACTGGTTTCATGAAATTTTAATTGCATTCTAGTGGTCAAGAGAAACAAGCCGATTTCAACTGAGGACAGTCTTTACTTGCTTTGACAATCACTCAAAATATGAGGTTCATTCCGACAAACTTCGAGAACACATCCAACTAAATCCACAAGAAGAACTATATCTAACAACATATTATAATAACGCTAT
Organism: Stenolophus ochropezus; assembly: GCA_035578165.1. Classification (NCBI taxonomy): domain Eukaryota; kingdom Metazoa; phylum Arthropoda; class Insecta; order Coleoptera; family Carabidae; genus Stenolophus; species Stenolophus ochropezus. The sequence goes on along the minus strand of JAQOWZ010000028.1, from coordinate 90,475 downwards.
TTCTTTCTACAGCACAACATTATATGGAACAGGACTTCAAGTCCTTAGTCACTTGTTTCATGACATCACAAGACAAGATCGTTAATTGCTACTAAAATACTATATTTTTTCCAGTTAGATATTCCTGACTGCTTGTCATTTGTTCAGGTATCAGTTGTCTGATTCTTTATTCTGAGCTGTCAATGTCATTAATGTCTGTTGTTTAAGATTAGTTTTTTTATTATACTTGAAAATAAATCTGTATACAAGGAATGGATTTTGAGATTTTCTATATATGAATCATATGGTTACAAGTTCTTACTAACAGTATATGCTCAGATATACTGTCAGTTTTAAATGCCATTATTAACATGTCTTTTCTTTAACAAAATTTTCTGATAATTCAACTAGAAAATATATTTTTGTTTCTAAGAATGGCATACAAAAGAAAAAACTGCCTACAGAATTTGAAATTTACAACACATTATTTCCCACAATTACATATTTCGAAATAAATTATTGACAATTAGGTGTGGGATTTCACAAGTCGTAACAACTACAAATAACAATAGCTTTTCATAAGCATCAATTACAAAAGACCTATGACGCCATGACAAATTCAAATTTGCAAAGAATTTAAAATATTTTCACATCAGTATCTGTAGATTCTACAGACAGAGTAATTTCTCTTAAATTAAGAATCCCAATCGCTCATTTTATTCACTAGTCCACAAATCCTATACATTTAGTTGAGTATAAATACATGAGAAAAACCAATGATATGGTTGTGTAATTTGAGCAGTGAAATGAAGAGATTGCGCTGTGATTGAATGTTGTTGAACGGTTTGCTGGTTGTGTTTCTTGATGTGTCCAATGAGGGTATAATTGGCGTGAGTTATCCTTGTTAACAGCGTGTTGCGTATACTGAGTGCTGAGCGTTAAGCGGTGCCGGTTAGAGGTAATTAACCATTCTGTCAACCTCCCCCACAACACACCAAGCTTCATTCAAAACACGCCGAATCACCGCCGACAAAACACCATTTTTATTGGGGTAGGACACACCACTCAATCCAGCGCAATTAGAACTCACAAAAAATCACACTGAATAAAACAGATCTCCCTGTTGTTTTCATTTTTATATACTAACTTTCAAATATAGTTAGTTAATGTGGGATTGGTTTTAACGACTGGATGTTAATAAAAGAAGGTTTTTTTTTTGGAGTTGCAGTCATTTAATAAAGTCTACTAATACACCAACGTTTTGACTATAAATCAGTATTCATCAGGGTGCTAATAACATGCAATACATACAATCAAATATACAGACATACATTCAATTCAGGTAACAAACTTACATAAATGGTAATAAATAGTATCAAACACACGAACATGTTTCTAGTTGAGTAATAGTCTAAAATTGTAGAAACCTACCACTACCCAATCAAGGTCCAGAGAACAGTGAAAAATTATGCAATTAATGTAAAACTAAGTAAATATCACAAATTTATCACAAGAAACGCGATTGTTCCTTTAATTTCTAGCGTATGTATGTAAAATGTGGTAACTCTATTGAATGAAATTTATAACTGTCATAATTTCTATATAATATTGTGAAAAAAATCAAATCCATGCGTGAAGACTTTTTTCATTAGCTTTGTTTATTTGGTTTTCATACTTATAGTAATTCTAAATTGAATTAAAAATCTTTTCAGATTATTTGAGGTTATCAATTTGATATTTACGGTGAGGCGAAGTAATTAAAAGTATTAATTCTACAACAAAAAAAATTACCAAAAACAATTTAACAATATACGATATTATTAAAACGTTTTCAATATAACATATAACTGTAGAGCAATTATAAGCGCAAAGTATAAAAAAATATTTTTTATTATATATTTCAACTGTATATCGACACATTTAAGTCATTCGCGCGTTCCAAAATCAAAGTCGATGAAATATTTGTCTGTCTCGTATCCGTTTTGGCTGCCCCAAATCACAAACCTCATATACATGTCTTCGTCCTCTTAAGAAACAAATAAGTTGCTTCATTATTACAAACATGTGTTAGGAAGTCCTTTGATATTCTAATTTATAGATTTGGAAATATTACAAATTTCATATTATACGAAAACAAAATAGTTTATAAAATATTAAAGGTGATTGCTGTATAATAAATCTTTTAATTTACTAGCATCGAAATATCAAAGGTTTAGTGGGTTTTTGACTACGTTAATTTGCCGGTGAAACAAAGTATTGCTCGTTTTGTAAAATCATACCTATTTTATATACAGGAGATTTTAACTCAAGATGTAGTAATAGTACAGCAATGATTTTATTGTTGTGCTTTTTATGGTACTACGAGTAAAATCGGTTTTCACTAGTTGATCCTCATGTCATCAATCGTAACCAGGTGATTCAAATCGCCAAGGGTATTGACGACATCATCTTATCGGATGCAATAATAAAATTTCAGATTAAAATAAATGTCAAAACTGATTATTACATACAAACATAATGATAGATTAACCTAAAAGAAAAATATCCGTTATCACGGTTACATTTCTTGGACGCATATAATGTATATATATCTTTTGTAACATGTACGATAATGAGATAGCTAATAAAAGTCTCAACTATGCTATACTCTATTATCTATTTAATAACTAGGATGAGTGATCTGAAGTTGGCGCATTAAAATAAATATTTCTGATTGGCTCACAAAACGCCAGTATTACACTTAAAAATATTTGTCACATCAGCTATCATGTAAAAAAATACTTCAAGTTTTGTTTCACGGTTATCAGTTTTTTTAGTTCATTGTTCTTATCACTTTTTTATTGTATTTTAAATTTACTTGTTATATTTCACAAGTTTTGTGTGCTTCAAACTTTATTGTGATCTATCACTGTGTAAATGGGACTACAGTTTTCACTCCTCGTAGTTTTTAAATAGAGTATAGTATACGACAATGATGTTAGGTAAAAGTTTAATAACTCTTGCAACCTTAGATCAAATATTGTACATGTTAAAATTTTGGCCAAACATAGAAGGATGGATATACTATTTCCATCCCTGATTGGAGGCGGAAGTATGAATTAAACGGCAAATATAAAACCATCATGACATATCTGACATTGTACACAATTGTCAATATGTTTTGAATATAATTTCGAAGAATTATAAATTATAAACCAAGTTGGGCATGTGCATTAAATACTTCCGCCTCATACAATAAAGATGTTTGTCCTTCTATGTTTGACCAAAATCTAGCCTGTCTTACGTATCTTGTGATACATGATCTAAGCTTGCAGCAGAAATTATAATGTGAGGATCAACTGGAAAAAACTCTATATCCTCCATACCAATGATTCTTTTAGGCTAACACCACCAGTTTTTCGACCGTTGCTCACTTACACCAGTTCACCTGCGACACTTTTCTGATACCCTACAACTTAATTCCCATCTTCCTCCCGTAAATCACATCCCAGCGTGTAACCAGGAATGTGGGTTCGACAGCATCGCGTCGCACCACCCGGCGACACGTCACGCCACAAAGGCCCGGAGTGATATGTGTCCGCCATCTGCATATGAAGACCGGATAAAGAATACACTCCGGATGATATGTTACTCCTGCCTGACGGTCAGATACCGGCCTGATATACGCACAGAGTAACGAGGAGGTGTCGCTCAACTTGGATTTGAAGCATTACTTTACATTCATTAACTCTGGGGTTATTGTGTAGAAACACAATGTGGTCAAGAATACGTATCTTAAAATTAAACACTGAAGTACAGAATAGGGCCCAATGTATGCTAGCATAGTAGAGGTATAGATATATGAAATTCACTTTAGGATAAGCCGATTGGCCCTTATAAAGTTTTAAGGGACTTGCGATAATGTCGTATGCTGTTACGGGCCGCACTAAATTTTTTTTTCAAAATGTTTCCTAATTATGTATTTTTAAATCTAGATTAAAATATTCAAATAATAATGCATTTTAAACGCACAGCTTCTAATTTTAATTTGAAAATTAAGAAGAGATTAGAGTAAATTTTAAATACAAACAGTTATTGATATAAAATATAAGAAATATTTGGATATTAAAAAAATATGTATATTTATATTTCATCTTATAAGGCCATTATCAGGAAATATTAATGAATATACTTTACAATTTTTTTTAGTATTTATATATAGAAGAACAAAGGCAGTAACTAAGTATTAACTAACTTCACAATGGTAGGAAAATCTAAAAGGGATTAAAGCGGAATGATCAACAGAGATTTGAATAATTGTCTAGTTGTTCATTCTTAAGATTTTTTTTTCATTTGGCTTTCCAATTATTCTTAATAGTTATTAAAAATTTTCTTTCGAGGTACACGATCAGTTTTGGACAAGTCATTAACAAGTTAATTCTGTGCTTCCAGGTTTTAAAAGTGTGTGCATATAACTGTTAATACGAATATGTGGAGATCCTGGGAATATAATTTTGTGAACGTAAGTCATGTTAAAAACAACATTCGGAAGAAATAGTTCAACATCCATTACAAGATCAGCCGTCGACGTCGAAAAAACGGAGTCGTATATATGTATTCTATAACGAGAAGAATATGATACGGCCCTGTTCTTACTTTGCAAGTGATATCTTTGAGTTGGGATAATTTATAACTACTGACCACAAAGCTTCCCACCAATCCATAAAAGGTTATAAAATCCGCATAAGTTGGTTTCATATGTATCTACTTCTACTATACCTTAAAATTAACAACTAAGTTACAGAATACGCCACAATATAGTAGTAGTAAATATTTTATTTTTTACCTTTCGGTGTTCAAATTTCTACATTATCTTTATTTTACGTTTGATTTGGTATTTACATTATTATAACTTACTATTAAATCTACTTATATATACTTTCTTCATCCAATCTGTGTCTAGGTTTTCGTCGTGTAATATCTGTTGCGTAGATTTGTTATTTCTCAGGTTTTCGCTGCAGTCTTTTATTAAGTGATTTATTGACTCAAAGAATAGGCCACAATATATACTACTAATATGGAGAACTCAAAGGATCATTATATACACACTCATTTTTAGTTAACACCTGCAAGGAATATTTTAAGCAAATAGCCTTCGTTATCCTGCAACTGCCTAGTTCGAACTTTGGTGGTAAAGAATGCAAAACAAAAATTATAAACTTCGATGATATGTTACTCCTGTCTGACAACCAGATACCGGCCTGATATACGCACGGCCACCGCTCATTTGTAACGAGGAGGTGTCGGTCTACGTGAATTTGAATCATTACTTTACATTCATTAACTCTGGCGTTTTATTGTGTAGGAAACACAATACGTTCAAGAACACATACCTTCACCAAAGGAATAAAAAGTGTTGCGTTCTTTGCGTTTGTAACCACAGGTTGTCGCTATGATTAAGAGCTAAAAGATTATGTACGAATCAGTCACAAAATATGCACCTGTGGTACTTGGAAGGTCTTTGCTCTTAAAGGACTACTAGAGTAAAATAACTTAATAAATTATGTACCTTAATAATAAACCTCTGTATAAAATCATTTAAAATTTAGGAAATATGTTACATTGGTTATAAAAGCAAGCCATGAAAATTTCACATAAAAAATAATATGTACTATCAGGTGGACAGCAAGGACAGATTTGTCAAAGTAACGTGAGACAATTGGATAATACAGCTGTCATATCAACTCATACAGACTTAATCACGAAAACGTTACTCACAAGAAAAATTTATAAAAAAATATTTATTAAAAACGTAAAACCGGTAAAACATTGAACAAACCACTGATATTATGACTCATACTAAACCTTAGATGTCTCAAAATCCTCGCTCTCCGAGTTCGGAATTCAATTGACATTTGCGACGGTTATAATACTCATAACTATCCTAGGTATGTTAATAACTATTATTTGTTACTCATTTGTAAATCATCATTTATTTGATGTTGTTTTGACACAACATTAGTAACTGACTTGATTTGGTTTCAATTTTAATTTTGTTGACAAGTGAATAACAAATAAACTATTGTACATAAACGCAAGGTAACAGTTGACAGGCTCGTCTCAAAAGGGTGGCAATCAATTCCTACTATCACCAATAAAAACTATTTTATTGCCTTTCTAATAATATAAATCACTTTAAAAACACTTCACAAACCTTAAATATTACATTAAGTTAGTTAAATATACTGAATTATAATGTATTATACTTCATCTTATTTTTATACCCTTCGGGTTATTTTTATTATGTTTAATTTATATTGACAAATTCTTTCTATTCTTCTTTTCTTCAATATCTTCTTTGCTTCTTGTAAATTAATATTATTCCTTAACATAAATTTAAAAAATTTAAATGTCTACGAGAAAAGTAAGACTTGTTTCAGCATTAAATTTTGAAAACCGTTTGAACATATTTCACCTCTCAATAAACAGCAAGTTTGAGTTCTAAAGCACAGTTCCCATCATAAATCCATCGCGGGTTATATATCTCGTGCAGCCGGGCCTGATTTATTTCGCATTGTCCGGCCGACCCGTGTCAGCGACGAGATGATTGATGCCGTACAAAGTAGTAATTAAAACTCCGGCCCATTTAAATATATTCAAATGTACAGCGCAAGATTACTCGGGGAACAGGTAACCTGAGATCACATCAGGTATTTGCAGCTGGAAGATATCATATCTAGATATAGACTGCGTAAGTATAGCTCATCTAAATGTGTCATATATCTTTCAAGGTATGGGATTCTTTTTCGGTTTTGATCTGGGATGGTACCTCGATTTTGAATCGAAATTTTAAAGATGTAGGTACAAAATCAAAACCGATATTATTGCTCAATAGTACAAGTTTTTAGTAATAAAAAAAACTGCAAAAAAGAAGCAATTAAATTTGAATATTTTTTGAATTTTTATTTTTTAGTTAAAAAATAAAAATCACTTAAATCTTTATTATATGGAAATATGTATTGATAAACTAAGACAACTGAAGACTTGAGACCAAAAAGAGATAGGGCTCGACGAAATTTTTTGAAGACAAAGGACGTCTACTAATTTGATATTAAAAGTATGTGAATCGAAATCTATATCCTATTTAATAGTGTTACCATCACTATCACAAGAATAGTTTAATTACTTCCTTCTTGGAATATGGAAAATGCAAGATATCAATAGTTAATATTTATTTTCAATCATGCGGGCATAACGGATTTATTTATTTGAACAAAACTTCATAATTATCGCCATTAATGTCCTAAGTATGCCTAAGTACGAATTCAAATCTTGTAATAGGCAAGAAATACCCCTATGTTGTTGTTCTAGGACTGGAACCCGAAATCAGACTGTAGAGTATAATTAACTTAATCTATAATAGTAATATGGAGAACTCAAAAGTTCATGATATACAAACTCATTTTTAGTTAACACCTGCAAGGAATATTTTGAGCGTATAGCTACCGTTGTGATTAGTTCGAATTTTGGTGGTGAAGAATGCAAAGCAAGAAGTAGAGATCAGATACAACAGTATTTTTAGTAAACTCTGTATTGAAACTTGAATGAAACCATCGTTGTCCTACAAGTACGTAGTTTTAACTTAGATTATAAAAAAGCAAGGTGTAGAAGTAGATTTTTTACGACATTTGTTAATAATGTCTTTAAAACAAACGATATTTTTAGTTTGAAGAGATAAATGTGAAGAAACAATTGTTTCAAAAGTGCTTAATTCGATCTTCGATGGCAAAAAAGTTCAGGTATAGAGGTAAATTTTCTTTGACAAAAATTAATAATAGTTTGAATTATTTGTACATAAAAAAAATAGAAAATAATTTGTGAAAACTTCACAATAAATTTAGTTAAATTCTTCCACAGCAGCCTTCGATTTACTTTTTCATAACTAAATTTATTGTTAAGTTTTCGCTAATTATTTTTGTATTTTTAACTTTAATTAAATAAACTTGTTGCAATATATGTTATGAAATAGTTATTTTCTTCCACTGCAGCCTTTAATATACTTTTTTCAATGCAATTTTAGTATAAATAACAATTTTTGTTAATTTTTCTGTTAATTATAAAAATAAATTATTACTGTTTTATATCATTGTAAAGCTAGAAAAAATCTCTATTTAAAAATACCATAGCTTAATATGACCTCCATATGAAAAATAAAAGTTGCTATCAGTAACTCGTAAATGGTTAGATATAAAAAAAAATTGAGTACTTCTGCAAATTCACCATACAAAAGTACCTTAAGAAAGTGCAAACCAGAATCTCGTATTATTTCATATAACAAAGTTATAAGCAAAAAAAGAAAATCGCTAAATTTACATTTTCCCCTATATCTAGTGACCTATGCATTTTTTCGCAAATAACAAAACACCATTAAAATAGCCTCCTAACGGGGCAACTTTTGTCTAATTTAACCAACCTCGTAGCTCTTACGGTTCTCGAGATACCAATGCATTCGTACCTTAAATGGGACACCCTGTATAGAAAAAAAAGTTTTTAATTTAAATGGGTAGCCATATGAGTGTAGCTACTGTTCTCCCAAGAGTTAATAATGACTGAATCATTTTCATAAAATATATTTTTAGTTTGAATGGGTAACCTAGTGTGAGTAGATACCCAAGAGTAGTAGTAGTAGTAGTTCGAAGCTGGATGATGGAAAAGGCAAGAAAAGGAGTAGAGGTAGATGTTTTTCGGTAATAATTAAAAATTCCTACGAATCCTTTAGAAAAAGAATATTTTTAGTTTGAATAGATGACCTTATGTGTAAAGACACCGTTGTCCCAAGAGAATGTAGTTCGAACTTGTGTGCTGGAAAAGGCAAGGCAATGAATAGAGTAATGACATTGAGCAAAGTGTACTTATGAGAGTAGATTCTAAGAGTGCGTAGTTTGAAATTGGGTAGTGGAAAACACAAGACAAGTAGTGGAGGTATACGTTTTTCATCAACAATTAATAATGACGTTGGATCATTTAGGCAAGGGTATATTTAGTTTATGGGTAACCTTATGAAAGTAAATACCAATAGTGCGTAGTTTGAAGTTGGGTAGTGGAAAAGACAAGACAAGAAGTAGAGGTAGACGTTTTTCATCAACAATTAACGACTTTGTATCATTTAGACAACGTATGTTTTAAGTTTGAATGGGTAACCTTATGAGTGTAGATACCTAAAAGTGCGTAGTTCAAAGTTGGGCGATAGAAAAGACTGGGTACGGAGTAGAGGTAGATGTTTTCGGGCGATATAAATCACAATGATATCGTAATATCTGGACGTCCATCCACGGCGCGCGGCGTTAGCTCGGTGCGTCTCGGCGTGATGATTCAAAAGACTGCGAGATTTATTAGCGCCGGGTACGGAGAGGCAGAAAGTGTCGACCTAAGCTCATATATACGTAGCAGTTTGTACGGCAAGAGTGCAGCCGCTATGGAAACGAGCCACCAGTCATAAATTGCAACCTTCTCTTTCTCTATTCCTCTTATATCGTTGATTTATAAATATGAGTGCGGCTATAATACGGGCCCCCCTACATACTGTGGGTATAATTGAAAATTGATTTACGCGGTCCGAGCTGTCAGTTGGCATAAAGACGGGGCTATATATCGACCTGGCTCCTGGATCCTCTGACGTCACGGGAACGCAAATATCACACTAGGATACACACCAAGCTCTATCACTGATATCTTCATACAAAACAACTTCATCTTTTATTCTTTCACTCGTACAACTAAACCTCTACAATATTACTATATACATATTCAAACATTGGTAGTTACAATTGCAAGTTAGATTGCTAAGCGTATAAATTAATATCACATTAATTCATAATATCAAGAACGTATTAATGAATTTTATTAAATAACTGCTACTCCAAAAGTTTTTTCCTAATTAATAACTATCCAGTTATTATTATTACTATCACTTGTGTGATTTTGCTGGGTCTTGCTTCGCTCGCTCCGCAAATATCCCATCGTTACACAAAATGAGCATTTTCTAACTAGTTACATAAATAGCTATTTTTCATTTACTTGAATATGACACTATTATTTTAACTTTTTCTGTAAAACATGTATTTTTAGGCTTAATGAAATAAATTGAATTGGATGGGTACAAAGAAAAATGGGTGTAGAACTAGTAAAAATAATAACGATAAATTAAAATAAGGTACTTAGACCAAATAGAAGGAGACACAAAGAAGTTAAAAATATGAAGATGGAATGAAAAAGCAATAAACAGTACAGAATGGTAAAATATTCTAAAACATATCGAGACCCTATAGGTTTGTAGAACAATTGATGATGATGATGATGACACAAGTTACTGTAAATAAATTTTCCTGATCGCACATTATATAATAATATTTTTTTCTGAATTTAGATTAGCCCTGAAATATGGTTTGTATTTTGTATTTAATTACCAACTATAGATTAATTGTCAAATATGACATCTGACACTGACAGTAGAGTAGGAAGTAGCAAGAATTTGGAATATGGTAGGATATTATGACATAGATGTTAAGGGTACTAAAAACAGTAAAAACTCGTGTAATTAAAAAATAAATAACTTTTTTTAAACTTAGATAATTCGTATCATACAGAAATAAGCTTTGGATTGACTATAAGTGATCAACTTCCTAATTTGCTACTATCAACAAAATGTAAGATCTGGCATTCAAATTCTTCGTCCTCAACTATAATCATACCTACCGCTGCATCCGAGTTTTTGGGCATATAAACTTTAAGTTCCTTGCTTTGTCCGTATATGCGTATAATCAATTCTACAAAATTGTAAGTAAAACGTTTCACGAAACAAGTGCCGTTATGTTTTTGACCCGTGTTCCATCTAAGAACGTTGATCCATTTGGATTATTGAAAGTGTAGCTTTTTCGACATATTCCAAACGAAACATAACATAAGTAAAACTGCAGAATGGGAGGTTATGTTTTTGCACATGATTTACTGTGTTACGTACCTGTAGGAACAATTTTAGGCAAAGTGAGTGATTTATAGGTGGGTTCAGTATGTTGTGGCAATGATTCCGCGATTAGCGGCCATAAAGCAAGCACAGCGAGTTAGCAGCGTATGAAAGGGCGATTAGGCGTGGGTGAGCGATGCGAGTTGAGTGTTGGATGGAAATATCAGAAGTTGGAATTGTCGCGAGTTTTTCAGCAGTCTCTCAAGTGTCGCACTCGCGGCAGCTGACAGCAAATGACGGCGCGCGAACGCGACGCAATCACCGAGCGCTGTTGTTGGGCCCGTTATTTCTCACATCCCGGCCAATCTGTGCACAGGCATTTATCTAGATATTAAACACTTAAACACACACACCAATACCAACTACTTCTTCTTCAATAATACACTAAAGAAAATAGTTTTCACTAACAAAATCAAAATTGAAGTCAGTCTTTTCATTATTAGTGTAAGTAACCTTAAATTAAAACAAGTAAGAATAAGTGCTTGATTGGTTTTATCGACTGGATATTAATAAAAGGAAAGTTCATTTTGGATGTTCTCACTAAGAAAATCAAGTCAGCCTTTTCATGATTAGTGTAAGTAACCGTAAATTAAAACAAATATGAGTGCAGAATTATTTTTTTCGACTGGATATTGATAAAAGGAAAGTTGTTTTTGGGGTTGCAGTTTAGTGGATTTTATTAAATAAATACAACTGCAAAAACAACTTTCCCTTTATAAGAATAAGTGTCCTTCCAATATGAAGTACAACTATAATATAATGCGAAGAAAGTAATAGTCGGATATTAGACAGGTAGGGTTTCAGCAAGTCAAGTAGCTTGATGTTTTTGTGTATTACTTGACTTGACTTGAAAATCAATTTTTTCTTAACATTACTACTTGACTTGACTTGATTTTCTACTTTAGTTACTTGACTTGATATCAAATAATTTCAAGCTACTTGATATTACTTGATACCCAGATTGCATTTTAAATTTATCTCTAGAACTAGAAGAGCTCGAATTACCTAGGGATATTTCATTATATTGTAGTTACCACTTACAAGGGTAAAGCAAACTCCGCCATTCTGATTCCAAGAATTTTTAGACAATCTTAAAATTTTACTTAGAAGTAGGTTGTAATGATATTATTAATTACTTGTTTCATTATTTTAAAACAATACACATAGTCATGGTTTTACTAGGATTATTAGTACAATGCGACATAAGGTAACCATATATTTTTAAACGAAATTAATATAAATGGCCAATTTTTTTATTAATGCCATTATCCTCAGCTCCTTTTGAAAGACAATTTTTTCAGGGCTGCTCTAACTACTACAGAATTCCGTAATAATTTAGGTGATAACATAATTAGAATCCTCATGTTTATTTGCATTCTGTTACCTTAATATTATTCTTTATTATAAAGTTGCAGATTAGAATTATATATGACTTAGTTTTGTAAATAATAGTTATTTATGATATAAGTGTTAAAAGTGATATTTTATGAGTGAGTGGGGAAGTTTGAAACGAGGCGAAGCCGAGTTTAACAAACCCCACGAACGAAATAAGTTTGACTTAATTTCAAATTAATCAATTATGTGAGACTAATAAGAGGATCATACCTCACTTTCAAATGAAATAAGTTTAAATGAAGTGCAACAAAAATTGTGCATAATTTAATAGGCGTACAAGGAAGTGATCTGGTATTACCGAATCTGTAACAAAATAGACCTACAATAACCGATGAAGTTTACTTATACAGTTTTTAATTTCTCATCCACTCATTCCACTTGTATTTAAAGCTGCAATAACGTGGCGTTGGCGACTTCTTCCGTAGTATTTGGGACGTATTGCGCCTGCCGTGTCAATACAGACGTCGGCGTCGCGACGGCTATAAAGAGCACTCGTGGCGAATGACGAAACTTTGCCGGTCAGCTAGTTGCCACTTGCAGTCACCCGCACACCCCACGGATAAAGAACTCGCAAACAATCAGCGACAGATTGGTGATACGAGCCAAAGTGGGGACGACCAAACTTATTGATGCTTATAAAAAAACTCTGCTTCCTTCGCATTGTTCGTAAGGTATTAAGCTGTTGTGTGTGGGGACGCTGTTTGGATGGATAAACGCTTTAGAGGTATTTGAGCTGCAAGGATAGTAAGTACGGTATAACATTCAAGGAGATATGGTACCGAACGAGAATAGTTTGTAGCACTTACATTCCAAATCACTTATTATATATTTCGCGACACCAACAGTAATTAATTTTAACAAATGTTCAGTATTTGTAAAATGTGGACAACTTGACATTTCAGATTTATGTTTATAACACTTCCTTGACAATGGTAACCAAATAATAAGTGTTATCGGTCACTTACGACTTATGTTGCTAAGGAAGTAAGTTATGCGTATGTTCACGGTTGCGTGAAAATATAATAAGTGACTCGAACTCCGCTAAATTTTGTAGATTCTGGAAGATTTCTACATCATTCCAGAATAATTACCCACACATATAAATTGTTGTGGCTGGGAGCTCCAGGCAGTTCAGTTGAGAACAGCAACTTGTGAAGTAGAAATAAATAATTAGTGGCACTAAATTTTGATATCTTATGAAAATAAATAGTGTAAAAATAAGTAGTGTGAAAATGAACGAATATTAGTTTATAATTAGTGTGTTAAATGAAAATTACTATTCATTAAGTTTAATTTGTGTTATTTTTACTTAAATAAGAGTGTTTAATATTTTTATCATAATTTAATAAACTATTTGCACTTCAGGAAGTAAAAGCCTACTGTACTCTTCATTTTTGAAGAGTGAAGTAGCACTTTTAACCCTAGCCTAGATTCCCAAAAAATATGCATAATGATGTTTTGTTTTCAAAGCTATTGTATATTTGACAGTTATATAATCAAACATATTCAATGAATAAAACAACTTTTACTCAGTAATTTTTTATTTATTAAACCCAACGTTTCGGCTGCGTAAACTGCTGCTTTCTTCAGGTTAATTACAAATACAACAAAGCAAGTAAACAAGTAACTAAGTAACGAATTGTAACATATTTAATATAGGAAGCCATGCTTTACTAATTTCCAAACCATCATTGTGATTGAGATTAATATTCTTGGTTTTAAAAATCTCAATGGCTTTTCTAAATAATCTTGTGTTAAGACATGTAGATCTTGAAATAATTTTCGTGTCTTTAAATTTTATTTCATGAAAATCCTTCAAGATCGTTGATGTTCAGTTATTCTTGTAGAAATAGTTCATTTAATAAACTTTACACTTCACCCATATAAATAACCAAGAACTTCGGTTCCGCAACCTTTGTTTCAATTCATACCTTCAAGAATGTTATATTGTACTTACATTCCTTGTTGTATAAATATCTATTATGTGACTTGAACACTCTAGACAGTTGGATCTGCACCTTGTGACAAAAAATATAGTTATGTTATCTCATATTTGAAGGTAAACCTAAGGATGGCACGTGATATTTTTATTCTTGTTTTATCGCTAATTCCTGCTTGTTTTATCACACAGCAAACCGGTATAACTCTGAGGTAGTGGCATCACTTAACCATACTCTACTTATTAATTCATCACACAAGCACTCACCACCAAAACACTTCTGGAGTTTTTATTGCCGGTGCCGCTAGACCATCTGAGCTCGTCTCCGCGTACAAGAAACATAATTAGTGGTGAGGGGTGTCGTAAAATTACAACATGCCCATTTGTAAGCTAAATATTGTCTTGGTGACTTAAAAGTGCTTCTAGGGTTACTGCACATGGCGTGGGACTTCTGCAGAAATTGACAACAATCACAAATAAAAAAATTATCTTTGGTTACCTAACATACTATTTCTACTATTTTTTTTTTCTTATTGGAAACCAATATTTTCTAGAATCTACCTCAATAAAAATATTGTAGACATATACTTAAAGTACAGATTTTCTGTTTCTACTAAGAATATCGCGTTCTCCATCTATTGTGTTAGATATCTACTATTTGAAAATTGTATTTTATTATTCTTAGGTTAGCGGTGGTTCACTTCGTTCATGTACTCCGAGTGGTTCTTAGTGAGTAAGATCTGATTCAAAATCCAATGTCGCCAATTTTATCAAGAATAATACCGCTTCAAATAATTTTAAATCCATTATAAGCTGTAGATTTTTTGCTGAGAACCTACATCACTAAAATTAAAGTATAATTATCTAGAAATAATAGGAATTGTGTCCTCGTCTTCATCTGTCAAATATACCTTAGGGGAATGTTGAGATAATATTATTAATAAGTTAAACAAGTTATCATTTTTTTATATTGATGGGTAACGGTGGCTCACTTTGTTGATGTACTGTGCACCTTTGTAAGTGAGATCTGATTCAAAACCCAACGTCGCCAATTTTAACATGAATAATATAATTCTGAATCATTTTAAATCCAGTATAAAGCTATTGACTTTTGCTGAGACTGAAGAATGATAACCTACGCCACTAAAATTAAAGCAAAATTGTCTAGAAATAATTGGAATTGTGTCCTCCATTTCATCTATCGAATGTTCCATAATGGAATGATGAGATATTATTATTAATAACTTAAACAATTTTTACTGAATCTTGGATTGATGGTAAGGATATTTAGAAATTGGACAGCAATCTTATAAATTAAATATTTATTTCAAAAAATCACCACACCTGACTATTGATTAGTCGAAACGTTGGACTTTTGAAATAAGTCAATAACTATTATTATTATTGTATATATTTATTGAATGTAATGTATTAGTCCAAAACGCGGTCCTTCCAAAATTTACAAGTAATTTTAATTTCCATTGTAACTAAACTTGAATAATTATTGACTTCATCAAAGTACAAACCACTCTCAATGTAGCTTGACTTCTTCGTCTTCAAAGGTTAAAGACATGTTTATTTTGTAGAAAAACAGAGGCATTTTGCGAGAAATATTGTGAAACACCAAAAGCATGTATCGCCATTTTCGTCCTTTCATCCCAGCAGGATCCAACGCCACCCCCCCCCTTGCCGTCACTCGGGGATGTTTTACGCGTGCTTTACGAGCGCTTGTGTTAAATATTAACCGCCCCGCCCTGATAAGTGCTCAGTCACCCTCGTGCTCTTTCTACATATTAACGTATCGGACTTGGAGTATATTTGGATTTGCTTGATTTATTTGTTCCCTGATAATTTTTTATGGACTTCTTTACGCAAGTGTGAATGTGAATGTGTTGTATGGTTTATACAGGGAACTGCGTTCTTTAGGAAGTAATAAATCAGGGTAATGGAAGAGGAATACAAGGATATTTATTCTTAAAATATATCACGAAATATATCACTTGTACAAGTGATATATTTGATCGCGTACACTTGATTAATACTAAAACTCTAGATGCGGTATTGTTCCATGGAATATACTCACGTCATACCGTGAGTATTTTTTATTTGCTATCATTTGGACTTGTTAGGATATCAATTGCAAATATCAACTACAAAGTATACTTGCTATTCTATAACAGTAATGGTTCTTTAGGGTTGATATGTACTTACATGTACTCATACATATATAAGGAACACTCTACAAGTCTACACTGATAAGGGAATGTCTTAAATTCATTGAAAATTTGAATTTCCGTCATGGTGACATTTGACGTTTGACGTTTGCAATTGATATAATAACAAGTACAATTGTTATTTGTAATTGTTATGAGTTATAGAATCTCACACATGGGGGATTTATCATATCCATGGATACGACTTGATATTTGATTGACAGGAATACAGCGATACTTGCTTGTCTCATTTAAAATGAAACATGGGAAACGAATTTGACATTAACTTTTTGGGTTATAAAATTTTCTGACAGGCCTACATCAAATGTAACAACAATTTTTAGAACCATTTACAAGTTTAGATGAAATGATAGAATAGTAGATTGGTCTGCTACACAACAATAATTATTATAATAAATTTTCAAAAAACCATCTTCTAAGCAATAACTCAATCTGCTATAAAATTTGTGAATGACATTTTTGAAGACAATGGTGATGCGAAGTTGGTTATCCCGATTACAGAAGACACTAGTGCCACATACAGTCCAATTTTTTTCGCTTATCTACCTCATACTTTATCTACTAGAAGTTAAATTTTAAGTTTTCCTTAAATTGAAGAATTGAAATAAAACATTTCTATAAAAATTTTAGTTCATTTCGATTAGCATTTTTTTGTTTAATTGTACTTCATAAAATTGAAACCTTGCTTGTGCATCTGAGCGTTAAAGCACTAACTGTTATTTATACAACAATGTAGCTTGATTACATTTCATAAGAAACTAACACATGTACGTGTTTGTGTTTGTATGTCAAACACGTGATTTATGAATCAACCTGCGTATGAAATTTTGAATACGTAATTAATATGCGGGTAAAGATTTGTCAATATTTTATTGAAGAACAATTTGTAAACTGCGTAGGTAAACAATAAAATTGATTTATGGATTACGTACATGATACGAAAAATTCATTCGCATTAACCTCGAATACTTGTTGAATTTATCCAGCGGTTTTCAAACAACGCAGTGGAGCTTTTCATTCGTACCTTCAATACAAATTTATTCTATCTGAATACTAGTCAAGTAAAATAGTACAAGTACTTTATAAAGTCAACACTTTTAATGGAAAATATTATTTGAATTTATCTTTCATTATTTTGTAAATACTTAAAATAAATATTAAATATTTAAAGAAATATTGTATATTTTAATTAATAAACAGATATTATTCAAAATAATTTATGTTTTGAGTTAAAGATGGATATACAGTACACAAATATTGTCTGTTTAACTAATGGGTCAGTAAAAAATTAAAAATACACATTTGCAATTAAAAATTCAAATCTTTTTACATCTCCAAGTTATTTCCAATCACAGTTAAACATGAAAAGTAACAATTGTTTAGTTTTCCACTGTAAAATTTGTAATATACACCCGAAATAATGGAAAAATATCCATATCTGTGTCCAAAATTTTTTTTTTTTTAATTTCTTCATATTGATAGTAGTCTATGTACTGATTTAAAAATTACGAACAGAATTAAATTATTCCTTTTCGTTCAAAAAAGTGTGATTTTGGGTACTTATATCTCAAAAATGAAGGTACATACCACATCAACGATTATGTCACTCGATTTTACGGGCAAAGTTACATAAAGAAATACATTCTCTGAATTTTTTTTCTTTGGAACAATTTGATGAAAAATGAGACAAGCCGGAATTTTAGTTTTTTACTCAGGGATTTTTTTCTCCAAAAAAAGTATGTTTTCTGGACTTAAGTAAATATCGTTGTGCTGATTCCAAATTTTGAAACGGAATTCAATTATCTCTTACCGTTCTCGAGATATTCACGTTGAAATTTAGACCGAGGCTAATAAATTTCTATTGATGAATATTTTAGTTTTTATACATCATCTGAAAGAAACAAAACCTGTGTAGTATTACTTACATTCAATGTCAGTAAAAATTCAGAACTGATGTAAAATGACTAAAACCCTTTAAATTGTTTTTAGGGATATTCAGCAAACAAATGTTGGCATTCCCTCATACGTCAAACCTCATCCAGTGTCCCCCGTTAAAATTCGTGACATTTTACAACCGAATATTTAATTCCTCCTCTGATAAATTATTCATCGCATCACCTTTGTTAACACGGATCTTTATTGTCCGGTGCCCGTCTTTCATATTTTGATATCGAAGCGGTACGGGAAAGTTACTGCAGTGCCACGGGCTAAATTACGGGTAATTTTTAGTTTAATTGCTGGCCCATACATGGCGCGAGTTTTATGGATTTGGAATTGAATATTGGATTGGATTTTAATACGAATTTTATGTTGTGAGCGCACAGTTTCAGCCAATATTTGGAATAATATTTTTGCTTCATATTCCGGATTTTGTTTACGATTGTAATTGCTTAAATATTACTTTTTATTGGGCGCTACAAATATATGAAATATGGGATCAAATTCTTTTCTGTTAGTTTGTTTCACATGTTTTTAATATGGACATTTCTATAATTAAAAAAATATGATATCACCACCAAATAACTATGCCTTAGTTATACTCTTTTCTACTCGACAAGATATGCAACTGTTTAAGAACTATACTAGTTTTAAAATCAAAATACACACGTATTTAAATAAACTTCTATTTAAAAAAAATTGGTTTAAGTTAATAATTTTAAACAATAATGTTATAATTGCATTTAGTGTTGTCGTCTAGAGAAGACAAGACAAGACTATGAAATATCTTGTCTTGCCTTTAAATTTGAAGAAAAGACTTGACTAGTCTAAGCCGGGTCGGTGTAAGATAAGCGTGGCAGAAGAGCGTCAAGATGTGAGGGGCGAAAAAGGAAGTACTTGGAATTAATTTATAAAAATTAAAAACTGTAAACTTTATAATTTTTCCTATATTAATCAATTTATTTGTTTAGCGTACGGCATTTGTTTGAGATCCTTACGCAGGGTGGATTAATTAAAATATCTTTTCAAGAGTTCCATATGTTATACCTGTATATATAATTTCGTCGCCCTCGTATATATAGGCTTTACCAAAAATAAGTTAAATTTACCAATGAAACTGGACAGTTTTAATTTATGTTTTGCCATTTCGACACTTCGACATCGCAGACGTCCAAACTTAGTTTCATATTTTAAAAAGGACCAAACGCGTTTTTCTTTTATACCACAACACGATAATAGGATATTTGTATAAAAATGCGAAAGTATGTTATTATTAGAATAATGCTATTAAAAATATCAAATTCAAATAAATGGGAATATATTAGGTACTTATATATTAAAATCAGATCTTGGCGTATTGTTTGACATTACAACAAATTATACTAAAGACATATTTTCTTCTTTTGAAATTGAATTTATATAATTAATTATACAATAGTTTATGTATGTATTAATAAGAGGGGAAGTAATTCCCCAAGCCGCTGATGCTGTATTTTTGTGTATACTCAAAAATATTTCAAAAGCTCAAAAATTTTCAGAATTTACAAAATATTGTTTGTAATTTTTAAAATTTAATTAGATATGTTGATACCAAATTTACAAACGGAATTTAATTATCTCTCTTTATTTTGGAGTTATTTGTTCTAAAAAGTTGTACCTGAAAAAAGTGTGTTTTTTGAGTATATTTCAAAAATGTGTAAAAATACAATCTCAACGATTATACCAGTCGAATCTACGGGAAAAGTTACATAAAGAAATGTTTTCATCACATATACGTTCTTTGGATTTCCAAGGTAACAATTTTACTCCTTTAAGGATGTGACAGTCTCGTCAGTAAATTCCTCCTACTACCAGTAAAAACTATTTTACCTTGCTAATAATTATATCGTTTATTAATTCTCCGTACAAATATCACAATCTTCATTCTTGAATCTCGTAGCGAAAGAGAAAAAAACAGTGATATGTAACACCGGCATTGTCTATTACCGTGATGAACCCGCGCGAGTTAAAATCAGTTGCGGGATGATTGTGGCCGCTGCTGATGATTTTTGCGGGCTAACTACCGCGTCCATCAACCGGGCATTTTTCGCGTATCGCTCA
The DNA here is from genome assembly GCA_035578165.1 of Stenolophus ochropezus. Classification (NCBI taxonomy): domain Eukaryota; kingdom Metazoa; phylum Arthropoda; class Insecta; order Coleoptera; family Carabidae; genus Stenolophus; species Stenolophus ochropezus. The sequence continues at coordinate 69,888 of JAQOWZ010000028.1, read as the reverse complement.
TTATGACATGCGGGGGATGAGTGAAGGTAGAATTTTAATTGCGTGTTGGTTTTATCATAATTATGCGACGTGGGATGATTGGCAGTTAATTTTGCCGGATTACTTCTGTCCATCACTCGTGACGGACGTGCATTATGCAGCCAGTGGCGTGCGGAATTACATACGTGCTTTATACGGGCACATCAAAAATATAAAGCCTATCACGTTACATTCATACAACATTTGCTATTGTACTCAAATTAGTACATTTTACATCGTTATTGAAATACTACCAAGATTGTGGATATAAAGCGCTGGTTATCCTACTTAAATTTTTTCGAAATTGATACTAAAGTACACGATACCATTTCGCGAATTTAGCAAAAGTAGTAGCTAAAGTAAAACTTTACAGATTCTTATGACAAAATTTGACTTTACTGAATCATCTGTCAAAGTGAATCGTTCGTGACGGACGTGCATTATGCACCAGTGGCGTGCGGAATTACATACGTGCTTTATACGGGCACATCAAAAATATAAAGCCTATCATGTTACATTCATACAATGTTGGCTATTGTCCACAAATTAGCACATTTTACATCATTATTGAAATACTGCTAAGATTGTAATTCTTCTGTTTGTTCTTCTTCCGCTAAATTCTTTACTTTTATTTTGCAAGGCTTAATATTTGTTATTATAATATAACATCCTATAATTGGAACTTCGTGTTCTGTGGGAGTTGTTTAATAAATAAATAAATAAATTGTAGATACAAAGCGCTGGTCAGTAATCCTACTTAAATATTTTTTTTTTCAAAATTGATACTAAAGTACACTCATTCCGCGAATTTAGCAAAAATAGTAGCTAAAGTAAAACTTTACAGACTGTTATGTCAAAATTTGACTTTACTGACTCATGTGTCAAAGTGATTTAATCTATATTTTAATAGTATTATATTTTTGCATTTTATTTTAGTACTACCTAAAATATTATTGGTGTATTTATTTATTATTTACCTTTGATAATAATTTATCTGATTTTATGCAGACGGCGTCTAAGCAGGTGTAAACATAAATGAAAATTATAAATATTTGACACTTTCACAGTACGTTTGTTATCACAGCCATCCCCATATCTATAGCTAGCTGATGTTTTACAAACACAAAATGCTGTTTATTTATGTGTTTAATTAATAATTTAACGATTTCGGAAAAATATAATGTATATCTAAGGACTAATGTAATTTTGCTACTCAATATCGCCTCTTAGAATAAATTCCATATGCGTAATAAAAAAATATACTTTAGTCCCTTGATATACAGTAACTATTATCTTGTTAAAAACTAACATTTTGACTTATATATTTATTTGTTTCTTTATGAAATATCTTAATTGGACTTAGAGAAATTATAAATATTCTCTCATATTATTACAGTCATTTTTAGGCATATTCTATTTGTCATTATTCATTTCATTTTATTTCACTACACTAGAACAGTTTATTAATCCGCCTTAGTAGATCAGAAGGACATTTATTTCGTGATAACATTTCATTATCAAAAACGATATATGGTATAGTTCTGACAGAAATATATCAAATTGGCATTTCGAACAATTTGAGCACATATCACACATACATAGAGATTTATTCTAAGTATGTCGTAAATATGAATAGGTAAAAGTATTTCATCCTCAAATTGGTTGTTTTATAATAATCGCCACCCCTAGTTACGTAACCCCCCTTGGGTGTGAGTGACAGACAATGACGTCACGAGGCAGTTAAATGTTAGAGTTCAAGGCGGGTAAACAACTCGTCACCTGAGACAGACACGGCCAGTAGAATCGTTATGTACCCACAGTTGTGTAAGATTAAAACTGCAACTGGCAGATTGGTTACAAGATGATGGGATGCCTCACTACCGACAGCTCCAAATGTCACCAACTATAAATCTAACTACAATGGGGTATTCCAAGTTTTTTTCATTTTGTAATATGTTATTCTATGCATAAAAATATTAGACCCGTATTTTTTCTTTTCGCCGAAAGGTTTCAAACACACCAGAAATTTTTTTTTTAAAGTTTCAATAAATTACTCCCTAGAAAATCGGCCGTGCGTGTGACGTCACAAGCATTGAGAATCAGCTGAGAACATCATTCGTAGGTCTGAGCCAGAGGCGTGGCGCGTTCGAACAAGAGCCAATAGGCTGAAGCGAGTGCCTTTTTCGTCACAACAAGGCTGATACTGAATTTTACGTACTCGATTCAAATGCATTACAATTTCATTTTGATATTATGGTATTAAAAATCAGAAAAGTAATGATTATATTCACTTTAATATTACTTATATATGGTAAACAATGATATCCAATAAGAATTTCTTTAAAAGCCGTAGGCTTGGAATACCCCATTCCCAGTCTTTGTCGTTATCAAAGTAACGCTAAGTTTTACAATTTTTTTCTTTAGCCAAATTATTCAGGAATAGCAAAAAATAGTTTAGGAAATCTCGACCTAAAAACTGTCACCCACCATTATTTACCTTTATTTGTTATTTCACTACCTCTACTTGTTTACCATGGTAACCTAGGTCAATAATAAATTATTATTGAACTAGGTCGTACTTCAGATAAATATTGGGAACTTAAAATTTATAAGCAGTTGCGACCAATTCAAAATATTTAACAAAATGACTTTAGTAAAAAATCATATATGGCCAATAGTTCGAAGCTGTCCTTTTAGAGTTTTACTTGTATTACAATAAAAATTATTATTTTTACATCGGTTTATATGCTTGGGTAAGCTTCACTTTGATTTAAATTTAACTACATAAGAAAAATATAATTACTTTACATTATACACAAACACATTATGTTCTTGACGTTAACATTTATTCATCAATGCTGTCAGAAATTTTTGTGGGGTAGGTACGTATAAACTTTGATTTAAATTTGTACCTACACAAAATAAAATATAATTCCAGAAAAATTACCTCTTCTTGTAACAATACTATAGGTATATATTGCATATATCTTCATTAATTAAACGTTTCTAGATTTTAGATTATTTTATATTTCTAAATTCATGACGGAAGTGAAGGTTTTAGGTTTCAAAATATAGAATTATAGAAATATAATGTTTATCTATGGACTAAAGTAATTTTATTACTCACATGGTTTATTCTTCTCGGCTATCGCCTCGTAGAATAAATTCCATATGCTTTATAAAAAATATACTTTAGTCTCTTGGTATACAAATAAGTATTAATATAAAAATATAAGAAAAATGATAATTAATTCATTTTTTAATAAGAACTGTTAATAACTATACGTAAAGTTTTATTTAATGTTATTCAATTTTTAATTTTTATTATTTACGATTGCTTTGAATTTCTGGTTATTATCAATATTCAAACGGATGATACAATTGTAACATTAAATAGAACCAATTAAAAAAAATTTAAATGAAAAATAGCAAGTAAATGACTATAGGAACCAATAAATATACACTTATATAAATAATATCTCATATCATCAAAACACAATACCTCTCGAGATAAAAAAAAAATAAATTTGAAGCTTTGTATAAATGCACCAATATGCCCGTTAAACTTATATAGTATACATCCCAAGCAGCCAACTTTGCATCTAAAATTTCTTGTAATTTACGCCAAGTAAGAAAACTTAAACTTGTTAATCTCTCGCGAATTAAAAACCTTTACAACATTACCTCTGCTTGGCGTACTGCGTGATGACAACAACTGCACAAAAACTCTAAATTACCTCGTAATAAAATTATGATTATCCAAAAAAACCAACGGGCTGGAGCCGAGACGTTGCCAACCCAGTGCGTGCTTATTAAACCCGGAGAATTCGGCTGAAAGAATTGAATCGAGGATGCGAGTGCAGCAGTGCAAGAAGTAATTAACATCACGGAAAGGACAAGCATTTGTATTTTTGCTGCTGAAATTAACTTCAGACGTGGTTTTATTCTTAAGACTGCAGCCGAAATCCTTGCAAATTATTAATGGTAGGTACTTGCTAACTTATTTACCTCATTTTTATTCACTTTTTTTATTTTGTTACTTCAATGTTAATGGATAATTGTACTAAAAATTGTCCATATACATATAAGTAACCGAAAAAATCTAATGTGTCCAATACATTACCTCCCATAATAATATATTCTATATAAGTTTTTCAGTACATTCAATTTGTGTAATACTTATAACGACCCTAGGTATGTTATCTGTACATTAACTTTTGTTTAAACAAATAAAAAAATATTATTTATACTGGTTTTATCCATCGTTCATACTATACAATCTAAAGGAAACAAAAGTATTATTTATATGTTCACAAACTTTTAGAAATGTAGTAATTAAATTTGACATACGTAATTAATAAAAAAATCTGATGTGTCCAACACATAACTTAACCTACCACTGTAGAAATATATTCTATGTAAGTTTTTCAGAACATTCAATTTATAGTTTTAAAATTGCATTTCAGAATATTTATAATTCATTTCATACCTAAATTTTCCTTCATAGAATTTGTATGACCAAAAAATAACAGCTATTTTTGATGTTACTAAAACCGGAACCGAACTTCCCTTGATTCACACATGAAATATATTTCTTCCACCTTTTTTAATTTTACAATAAAACTACCTCCATATTTACTTATTTTATCTTTAAAACTTACTTATATCAAATTTGACATCATATGTCAAATTTTGTGAACATATGGATAACTCATCTGTTTTATAGAAATTCCTCAGCCTAAACGATATGTAAAATTATTACAATGTATAAATTTTTTGTGTTTATTTATATAAAATAAATAGTTTATAAAGTCAAATAAAAGAAACCACTTTATAATTTCTGAAATATAAACGTACTTGATTGGATTGAATTAAATATCATCTACAAGTATATTGCAACAGTCTTAAATTTCTTAGGATATTTGTTTCGAGGTAAGTTTTATTTTCATTTTCGTAGAATAGTTATATTTATTTATTTATTTGGTTAATACTTTGCAACACTGAGATTTAAACCCCAAATTGCACACTCCACTTCGATTAGATGAGACAATGCTGGTTATAGGTTAATCAAATACTAACCATCTTTACCTTCTATTCTTAATGTTATGACAATAATTTGTTCTAATTTGCGGTGTAACCAAACAAGAGAGCAAGTTTTCAATCTCGGTCGTGTTAAGGACGCTGTATCGTAAGCCGGGTAAGATTTGTGGAGATTTTTTGCGCTCGGCGAGGCGTGTTATCCGGCGTCTAGGGCGTCGCGACGGCGTGACCCTTACCCCAGTGCCTACGCCACTGAACTCTGACCTGTGCCTGTCAGCACTACCGTACAGATGGGGATGTAATTTCTACTATAGCCACATTATGTAGGGGTATATAAATTCTCAATATCTTAAGTGGTCAGCCACCAATGCCACAAAAAGGAAAGATTTTCTTGTCAAATCTTGTTCTATGGGAAGTGACACACTGGTATCCATACAGGTATGGACAATGATTTAACCTTCTTTACTATTTAAATATATAAGATAAGTCAATGGACTTTTATTTATTATTCCATTGGATTGTCTAATTAGGTATATTAGGTACTTTTTTTAATTATCGAATACAGTATTTAAAAAAAAATGGTTGTTTTTACTTAGTAGATACTGTCTAGGCAAGGAAGGACTAGAAATCGTACTAAAAATATCATATTTAGATTTTGCTTATAATTCAAACATGGAAATATGTCAAATTATATGTTATAGTAAACAATTAACAAGATGAAATATAAAATGTCTTTACATTTGATAAAAAAAATTATATGAAATAGTATTTAGAGGTAAACTTGCTTATTCATAAAAATATAACTAGAACTGTAAGTTAGATCTTTATTTTGAAGTCCGCCTCTTTTTCTATACCTGGTTCTGGATGAACATTATTACGAATAAAGAAAAGAATTGGATAAGTAATGGTCGAATCAGTTCTATGTTAAGATAGAGAAGTCGTGAAATAGGGACAACAGAGGAAGAACAAAAAAGAAAATTATTATCCCTAGAAATGGACTGCTTAAGACGCAGCTTGAATATTGAGATTACAAAAATGTATGAATGAAGAAATTATAAATATAATATTAGTAATAGAAACAATAATTGACAAAATAGTACTAAGAGGACTGAGGTGGTCTGATCTTCTAGAAACTAAGGATTCCGTCAGGAAGAAATAAACTTGGTAGATGAAAGTTTTAAGATCCAGAAAACAAGCTGCAGATAGAACAATCTAAAAGACAGCCACAACTTTATAATTAATATAAATGTATTTTATTAATATACTCTAACAAAAGAATAAAGCTTGAATTCCAGAAACTGTCGTCTACTTAGTAAAGTACCCAGCCAATCCTAATATCTAATAACAAATAATGTGGTTTCTCGAATTCAGCCAACTTTATTCTTTGAACCTCAACAGTTTCGAGTCCACATTAGTCTTCTTCATGAGATTAAATTTATAAAAGTCAAGAAGATGCATGTGGGGTCGAAACTGTCGAGATTGAAAGTATAAGTTGGTCAATTCCAGAAACTATACTCTAGTTAGTAAAGTACCCAGCTAATCCTAATAGTTGCAGATGTTGTAAGAACTATAGTTGCTGTTGTTTCGAAGTGACCGCGACGTAGCAGTCCGGCCCTGGCAGAAGATCCTCCATCCAGTAGCGTGTACCTTACCGCCACCGTTGACATGTGTATTGTATTCAAATGCGTTACCGTTCGCTCCGTACCGGCCGCTGCGACAACGTGACCGTATCTCGCTGCACTTTGTTTATTACCTCCCCATTGTCCACGCTCATATTATTTAGGTGGATTAAAATAAAGATTTAGTGCAGGACTGCCCGGTGGCCTTAGCGTGTACGTGTTTTATGCTCCGGCCAGATACCAGCAAGACAGAAATGGAACAAAGGATTGTATAAACATCAGCTACTGCACGCCAAACGTACACAATGCCTACTATCACCAACCAAAAAAATATACCATCAAAATGCTACCTTACTCCTGTATAAATATATACCCATTACTTCAATTTCACGACAGTGTAATATAAACTCATAATTCACTCTTCTCTGCTAATCACAAAACCTGGAATCAATTATTCCTGCTTATTTTAAATCTGCCGTGCTGTGGATCAACCTTTCTACGACCGTCGGACAGCTGAGGATGTAGTTATTTGTCATTCTCTATTTTTATTTTGTCATTTTTAAAATATTTATGCGTTATTTCCGAATTTATAGGAGAAGGAAAAGTATAATATTATATTCGGGATTATGGATATTATTCCCTTAAATTATTTGCATCACTTGTCTATGGCTCGTAACGCAAACTTCATCTTCGTAAATAATTAGTATTGTACAACTTAAAAAATATCCCTCTTCACAAAAAATTTCAAAGAGTAACAAAAATAAGGTGAAATCTATACAAGCCTTTATGGTAAGGTGAACGAAATACTTCTAGAAGTAACAATACTTTTAATTTGTACTACTAATAAACTAACAAATGCTCACTATCAGCAACTCAAAAATATCCCTTTTCACAAATGTAAAAATGTAACAAAAATAAAATGAAATCCACATAATACCAGCCTTTATGGTAAGGTGAACGGAATATTTCTACAAGGAATAATATCATAAAGTGGCATGATCTACAGCTTTTGTCACTAACAAGGACTGCATAACTGACAACTTATCTTCCATCTAAAATTATTGTGCTACAAATGAATGAATATATGTTTATATGCTGAAGACTTTTATAATGTAGTAGAATGTCAGAAATCCTGATGTTCTTACCACAAAATAGAAATTATCAGTATTAGTTTACATACTTATAAACTATATTCCTTAGGATCCAACACCAATTTATCCGGATTGTACTACTTTTCTAGTTGTTTTTTTTTTTTAATGTACTTTTATTAACAGCAGTAAATCAGATTAGTAAATTTCAGAATAGAATAAATGTACGTAATTCAAAATTTTTAATTGTTAGTATTACATCATGTACCTCGAATTCACCAATACTTATATTTATTGGCATCTTAAAATCTCCATGGATATATAATAAAATTAATGAATAATGATATATCTCCCTGTTGTATTTTTTATTTGTTACTGTACTCATATATCTATTTTCATCACTGAATATGTCTAGTTATGTTATAAGGTGGCGTGTGGTTAATATATCTTGTTCGTCCCAATAAATAAATGTGACATGGTCGTGGTTGCGTTAGTGCCCAATTACGGGCGTCGTAGCAGAAAATTAGCGTCGCATCTCAGGTGAGCAGCGCCGTGGTTGGCTGCTCTGGCATCGCGACGCCGACGTGTTGATTGCTTGCTCATTGCCGCGTCAGGTAACAGTGATCGAGGATGATTAGTGCTTCATTGCCCCACGGAACATCACCTTACGTGTCATCAAAAATATACACGCTGTTAGCTGGTCAGCGAACAGCGAGGTATTCGGATTTGATATCGAATTCTTTCATTTCTGTAAGGGCAGCGGTGGTAAACTTGAATTGCGTGCTACGACTTAAATTAATCGAAGAGTAAGGTTTGGGGTTCATACCCAACATCGCTAATCTTTATCCAAATTAAAATACTGCTGTGTCTGAGTACTTCGGAACTTACTATGAGCTGTAGGTCCCTTGCAGACAATGTAGGCAACAACATACATCACTAAAATGCAAATCAAGTTTTTTTAAGGTACTTGACTCCTTGTTTCATCTAGGAATGTTGTGCTACAGATAACTATGATAACGTGATCTAATTTCTATGGAAACTGAAATGATTATTAAACCTTAGAAGATCCAACAGTTAATTTAATTTAAAATCTATTGGTTTCGCTAAAATTTTAATTATAGATTCTTCCCTGACCTCAACAGTTCTTAGTAGAGATGATGATTCTACAATATTTCAAGAATTGAATTCAAATATTTGATCTTTAATGTGTTATGTGTAAAATATATATACACTTGAGGCATATTCCCTAATAATGTTTTTTTCAATAAATATAATTTTCGTACCATCAAATAATTGTTTGTTTTTTTTTTTGGTTTTTAAGAAAGATGTTTTAAAATTACTGATCTATAAGTGATTTTGATTATCATTTACTATGAGTAGGCAATAGGTAAAAGAATGGTTATCTAACAACATTCAATATTTTATTTCACAATGATAACTTTTATCATTATTGTATCGATCACAAATATCATCCTTAACCTTTAAGGACCACTTCCTGCCTTTAATTCTTAAATAAGTATAATGTAACTATGAAACAGATCTACGACTAATAATAAAAAAAATTGTATCTATCTGGGACTATTGGCTTATCTTTGATGCCCTAATAAGTTGATCCAAAGACTTTTTTCTGTAAAACTTACTTAGACCCGATTTTTTCACTTCTAGTTAAAGTATAGATTAGCTACCTTAAACGTTAGTTAATAGAAAAATATTACATTGAAAAAATGACATGACGTAAGTTGTCAAAAATATACGTCGTTTACTATTTCGATTTCGTTTGTATTAATCGATGGTTAAGGTAACTGATACTTTAACCAGATGTGATTGTATTTATTTAAATTTCTCTATCTACTGTTGTATTGCATCAACTAATCACATATTACTAAAATGTCGTTAACATGATATTTATCGTAGTTTTCAATAATTTCATTCCTGTTTTGCTCTAGAGTTTGCACCATTATTTAGAACTCCACATTGCTTACCAGCGTTGACCAATCGAATCTTTCTTTTTTAATTTTCATATATTTGTGATTACTAATTGTGACATTGTACCGATTAACAGTTCAGAATCACAATCCTAAGAGGAATACTCCTCTGCACCAGCTCTACTACCATCACCGTACATCTCCATCCCTCTTCACCTCCGCTCCTTTGCTCTTGCTTCTGCAGCGCAACAGAAATAAATTTGTCGCTGACATGTAGTACTCGCGTTGAGTCCGCGGCCTATACAGAAGGCTGGGAGGCAGTACAACACGACTAGCTAACCGGCCTAGTGGTCAGTTACTCAGACGCGAAAACGCGCGGACGAGATACAGTCCGAGATTATCTTGAGATACAGCGGCAGGAGTTGCAGGTCCGGACTACGGGATTTGCTAATTTAAATGAAAAGGAAAGTATTGTAAGAGTTGCTGTCATTTAATAAAATCCACTAATGTACTAATGTTTTGACTGTAAATCAGACTTCAGCAGAGTGATGATATAAAATTATTAACAAATGGTATCAACATGTTCGTTATTTTACAGACATCATAAAAAGTAGATAAAAGATACACATGTACGTTACTTAACATTTATCAACCAAGTAATTTTAAATATCCATTTGAATAAAACCAATTCCGTATTGAAAAGAGAAGCTCAAGCAAAGCATTAATAATATTAAAAAGAAGTTAATTGTTTATTGAAACAAATATGTTATGTGTTTATAGTTTTGGCTTGGTCCACATATTGAGTAAATCTGTACTGACTTAATTTACTAACCAAAAACAAGACAAATTAAATTTTGGATGACACAGAACAAGACTAGATACTTCAAAATTTGTTATTTGGCCATATATTATTATTTGTTGATTAAATTGTCAATATGTTTCTCACTTTTTTCTAAGTATTTGGATAATTGCTATATAATCTACAGAACTTGGATTAGTATTGAAATATATAAGGTTACGATAAATGAAGAATGCAAAGCGTACTAGTTTTACTTATTACTTAACAAAATTCAACGAACCGTATTTATCGACGAAAATAACAAAGTTGTAAAATATTTATATATACAAGTATAGCATTTATTTATAATTGTTTTAAGATAACCTTTAATTAGGAATTTGAAATATTTTTACTATACAAATACTTACAAGTATAACGAGTACTTCTGCGTAGGTATGATAACACATGAAGTATAAATTTAAATGCTTTTTTTGTTTTGTTCAGGAATATTATTACATAGAAGAAAGACGCACAGTATAAAAATAAAAAATATATTGTAGCAAATAAAACTGAGAAACGTAGCATAATTTGAAATAATTTGCCAATATATAGAAAGAAATCTACACATCTACATAGACAGTCAAAGAAGTAGGAGAAAGAATGTACTAGTTCAATGAATTGATATACTATGTATTTATTTTAAGACACATATAACTTACAAAGTCAATAAAGGATAAATACGAATACTAATTTGAAGGATAACAGTCTGTCAACATGTTTGAGCGAACAAAGGATAATAATCTAATAATTCAATGAATTTACTGACAATTAAAAATATGGTTTGAAGACTGGTCCAACATGTCAAGAAAGAATTAATACTGATCAAGAGAGAAATCATCCATCAAGTATATGATGTATTCTTCCGGAAACCTAAATGTAAATTTCATCGGAAATGTTCTTAAACGGAAATAAAATTTTCTAACTTTATCACATCTGAGAACCAACATCTGAGCAAATAAATAAATCATGTAAACTAAAAAAATAAAAGAATAAAATAACAATAATACTGCATCCCCATGTAATTTCCATTGGAATAGAATATTCTAATTACTCATTCTACCCTTAAGTCATAAATTTCCTCCCTTGTCCGTCGCCCTTGCACCGAGTCGGAGTTTGATTTACAAAAAGCATAAAATTGATTTATTGCCCCTGCAGCAGTCTGATTCATGCCCCCGGGAAATCCGCTCGTCTCCGCCACTGACAGTCACACATGTAAACCGTCACATGTCAGTGGCGCGCGGAATGGGGCACCGAAGGGCTGTTTTTGATTGTTTGTCGTTAATATATCAACTTGATTCATGGCCGGACCGGCTTTGTTTTTGAAAGGAATGGGGGGGAGGGGGTTGTAAGACGGAGCAGTGGTGGAGAGGGGGTTTATTGCCCAAGGAAATTATAACTTTTGTGCTGGTGCCAGTTCTATAAGTCTACAACATACAAATAGAATTTGTTGAATTCTACAATCTACATATACATCTGTATAACATTGTTTATCATTCATGGTACAACATGGAACAGAGTACCTAGGATATATGTGTTTCATTTACTTTTATGTGATTTTAGTGAAATATATTGTATCTGACGATCTACTTAGTTCGAATCGAAAAGTAAATATAAGTAAAAAATAAAGTGTTTATAAGTTTTCAATGGATAAGCTCGTTTTGAACACGATTTTTTTTTTTACGATGGTGCCTGTCCATGTGTGTGGATGGATGAATGGATGTAACAATTACTCAAATACTAGTGAATAAAAAAGTTGATATTTTGGATATAACATTGTAACACCTTAGAATAAATCTGATTACATTTTGGTGTTAATCGTACAATCCGAACTGATGTTTTCAGGAAAATCTGAAGTGCTTTTCTGAAATAACTTAATTTACTTATGTATATATGAGGTAAATAATAATTTAATACTGTCATTAATAAAAATTTTATAGTTCAAATTTGTTTCTATCTAACCTCATTTAACTATTACAAGTAATTAATTATTCGGTAAATTTGTTACAATTGTGGAAATAAATGTTTTATATTTCCATTATTATAATTGACAGAATTGACAAGGAAAATATTAATAATTACCGAATATACTGAAAGGAATTGTACTAATACTGTAAGTACTAATTTTGGATATAACATAACGATACCCTAGAATAGATCTGATTATATTTTGGTGTTAATCGTGCAACCGGAAGTGTTTTTTTTCTGAAATATCCTAATTAATTATGAATTAGCTAAAATTTTATTGTTCAAATTTGTTTCTAGCTAGCTCTTTTTAACTATTAGATACAAGTAATTAATAATTCGGTAAATTTGTTACAATTGCGGTTAATCTGCTTGTCTATGGAAATAAATGTTTTATATTTAATATTGAAATTATTATAATTCACAGAATTGACAATGAAACTATTCATAATTATCGAATACTCTAGAAGGAATTGTACTAATACTGTAAGCACTAATTATATCAATAATTCATTTTACCGTGTCTGCAGTCAACGCACAGAAAATATAAATATTAAAACAAAGTGTACAGAGGACGGGCGAGAGTTTATGTGCTGGCCACATCAGATTTTTTATGAGTAGGAATTAATTGACAAACTTCTTTCCCATAGATATTTCATTTGTCTTTGAATGGCGTTAGATCGTTACTCAACTGTTTACCATCCCAACAATACATGACCGTCAATTGTCCGTTGATTACAATCCCGTAGCCCCTCCCCCTTTTTCAATTGTTTGTTGTGTTTGTGTAGATAATTGTTGTTTGCGCTAATGATTGGCTGGAGTGATTGTTGTTCTTTTGTTACACAGATCTGATGTTCAAGTGTTTGTACTGGTGTGTTGAGAGCGGAACGTCGAGTATTGTTGTTCCATGTTGATTAGTAACGGTGCTAAGCAACTAATCTCAGATGGAAGAATCTTGAGGCCTTGTTTATGACTTGTACGATACATACGACTATAATTGCTTTAATTAGAGACCTGTCTATGCGTACTGTAATATGAAATGGAATAACAAAACACAAAAATGTGACCAGCAATAATTTCCCGCCCTGCAATTCATTTATATTTATAATTAAATATTCTTACCTATAGATAACTTGTTGGAAAAGTTACACATTTACTTTAATTTTTTTTGTTAGATAAAGCAAAACATAATGTCAAACATTGTAACACACTGTGAGTATTTTATACCGTGAAACATAGGATTTGTCATAATCAAAGTTCCAACTTGACATTTGATTGACAGCAATGTATTTGCATGTCTCATTTAAAAAGAAACATAAGGAAAGTATATGATATTTGTTTTTTAAATGCAATGTATGCATATTTCAATCAACGGTAAAGACAAGTATTCTTATGTGTACCGTGCAACATTTTATGACAGGCATACACCAAGTGCAACAAGAATTTTAATAATCGTTAATAAATTTAGAGGAAACGGTAGAATAGTAGAATAGCTTACTAGTTCACTCGATCTTACATATTTACATTATTTTTCAAGGGGAGTTATAAAATCAAAAGTTTACACGACAGGTAATCATTAAAATTTAAATCAATTAAAAGTTCAAATGTGACGTAGATTAACTTATTGTATTGTTTAGTAGTCAATAAACTTTATTCTGGATAATTATTGTTTAATTCTTCGGTATTATGTTTACTTGTTTTTTTAGTTGGTTTATTTGTTGGTTATTTTTACATTATTAAAATTTAATACTTCTGACAAATTCATTTCCTAAATCTCAGTTTAAATGATACTGCTGTCAATCAAATATCAAGTCGTAAACATGGATATCATAAATCCCATTTTTCACGCTAAAAATACTCACGGTATACAGAATAATATATTCCTGAAGACGATATATATCTGTCACAAATATCTCAAATGCTTAGATATATAAATATATAGAACCAATTAATATTGTCAAGATATGGGGTTCAAATCCCAGTGTCGTCAGCAATTAATTAAATAAAAATAAAATTGTATCCTATACAACCTATAAAACTTGTCACCAAACAAGTACTTTCGCTGTCGGTACTTGTTTCTTGTTTTTCTAATTCATCACTGACTGAACCCACGAAGATGCCGAAAAATTTCTCGGTGGGCCTTCCGAATGGTTAAGAATGCACTATAAACTAAGCACTGACAGTCATAAAACTAGTCGCGAAACAAGTAAGTTCGGTACTTGATTGTTGATTTTGGGCCCTTAGACGAGACGATATTTTTTTTATTAAAATTATATACCCAAGTAAAGCCACCGTTTCACATAGACAATAGGTCCCTTAACTCTATTTTTCTCAGTGAGTCCTCTTTCGTCAATCCGATCCAGAATAGGGTTGATTTTATTTACTTTTCCGTAACACATTTTCTATTCTCCTTTATAATATTCTTAGTATCCCTTCCTCCGTGCGTTTCAGGGTCAGGGTTGAGGCTTGCGTGCCTCGCGGCCGTGAACACCCCCGCGGGGGAGGGGGGCGGACCGGAAGTGAGGTTATGTTAACGCCGGTTAAACTGCACGCGCATAGGTTCAAAGCCAAAGCCGCCAGACCTGTTGCCCAGGCCGAGGAAATGTATTAAACGAAAAGAGAACGGAAAATGTACCAAGACTTAAGGTGGTAACGAAAGATGTGCTATCGTATCTAGGTATTATATTACAATGCGATTTTTTGAAGCAGTAGCTAGCCATTAGATTTACACAAAAATTAGTTGAACAAAGTTTGTTGTTAAGTTAACATAAAAAATTTGATACCAAAACCTGTCAAAAAATATTTATGACCCCAAAACTTCGTCTACAATTTATCTCAATTGATTAAGTACATTAGTTACTAAAACTATACAACACGAAATTCACGATTACTGCAATATAAGAAACAGGACAAGCAAACGATGTTAGATGACTTCTTCACAAAAAAATAAGTGTCAAATGAGAAAGAATCTTGCTCATCATAAACATATTTTTTTAAATTCCTAATAAATATTCAGGTATTACCCAATAAAAAATAAGAAGGAATAAATTATGAAAGATTTTAGAAATCAAGAAACAGGACGAAATTTTGTCTAACATGTTTTTTAATCATTATCTGCCCTCGATCCTTTCTTTAGGAAAAACTCATTAGAACAATGTGCTGTAAACCTACAGGTAAAGACCGTTTTAGACTAGCCTATAATTTGTTTAAGATCTTGCACTATTTTTGGTACAATTTAAATTGCTAGTATCAAACAGCAAATTGGTTAAAATATTTTATACGATCTTATTAATAACAATAACTCAAAGTTGCAGTTTGTAAGACGTAATTTTATTTGAGGTTATAATTTAGATCCTGAATTTATTGTAGGATGAGGATTAATCG
This sequence comes from Stenolophus ochropezus, assembly GCA_035578165.1. Taxonomy (NCBI): domain Eukaryota; kingdom Metazoa; phylum Arthropoda; class Insecta; order Coleoptera; family Carabidae; genus Stenolophus; species Stenolophus ochropezus. Next base: position 54,014 of record JAQOWZ010000028.1, on the reverse strand, counting down.
GCCTTGAGAATCCTAAGTTTATCACCAACTCCAGTGTGGTGTGCTATTGTTTTATTTTAATTATGTCAATTGACTACTATATTTAAAACAATATAATGAAATTCTAACCAATATAAATCGCTATTACATTGTAATCGACTTTTTAATACACGATGATGATAGACAGAATATCATCTCCAAAACGTCCGTCCGTTCTTGAAATAAACCTGTAATGTTATTAAAAAACAAGTAATGAAATTGGTACATAAGGGTTCGTAAGTATTACTACAAGATGTAATAATGACAGGTGGTGCATTTAAAAAGCAAGTTTTGAAATAGGTACATAAGGGTTCCTAAGAATTACTACAAGATGTAATAATGAAAGGTGGTGCATTTAAAAAACAAGTTTTGAAATAGTTACATAAGGGTTCCTAAGAATTACTACAAGATGTAATAATGACAGGTGGTGCATTTAAAAAACAAGTTTTGAAATAGGTACATAAGGGTTCCTAAGAATTACTACAAGATGTAATAATGAAAGGTGGTGCATTTAAAAAACAAGTTTTGAAATAGGTACATAAGGGTTCCTAAGTACTACTACAAGATGTATTAATGAAAGGTGGTGTATTTAAAAAACAAGTTATGAAATAGGTAAATAAGGGTTCCTAAGTATTACTACAAGATGTATTAATGAAAGGTGGTGCATTTAAAAAACAAGTTTTGAAATAGGTACATAAGGGTTCCTAAGAATTACTACAAGATGTAATAATGAAAGGTGGTGCATTTAAAAAACAAGTTTTGAAATAGTTACATAAGGGTTCCTAAGTATTACTACAAGATGTAATAATGAAAGGTGGTGCATTTAAAAAACAAGTTTTGAAATAGGTAAATAAGGGTTCCTAAGTACTATTACACGATGTAATAATGAAAGGTGGTGCATTTATTTATGCGTCGATGTAGTTATCTCCCTCCCGCCGGCTGATAAGAGGCGGCATTCAACGCGTCAGGAAAAGACGGACGGCGACACTTCATTCCCGAATACGCCTCCAGCCTTCTGGATCCCGCCGTATCCAGGATCTGGAGCGGGATACACCGCCGAGATTTGTGACTGGATGTGAAGAATTTACTGCCCAACATGCGATAAGAGATAAAGGATGTTTAACCAACAGCCGGGACGAGGCCATGCTAATGCCAATAAAAACAACGAGGGGAGGGAGGATGGAAAAAGTGGAGGATCAAGTAGTTGGATATTATACGCGAAAATTTGGAAAATAATAGTAACAGCATAACAATCGAGGAAGTTGTCAGCCGAAGCAGAATGTCCAAAGAGATTGTTCAAGTACATAATGTAAATACCAATTTAAATTATCAAAAAGACTTTTAAGAAAGGCTTGCTATGAACAGAAAAATTGATACTAGCATATATATATATATACAATTTGATGTATTGATTGTAGTGCAAAAAGAATTTGACATTGTAGGTCCCCCAAATTTTTTATTCGTTTTTGGTCCTGAAAGTACTTAATCCGTTTTTCCCCGATCTTACTATGCTGACGGCACATAAAGAGAATGGATACCAAAACATTAAAATACTAATACCTGTATTCTTGCAAACTAATGGATGCATTTGAGATTTAATACAACTTAAGAGCAATTATTATTGATTGATAATGATTTGAGAGATGATTTCGATAAAACTTTTTTTCGTAAACTTACCTATGTATGACCACAAAGCAATATATACAACAAATATAGAAAATCTCCACATACCTTTCGTTGAAAACTGCCACAGGAATTCCTATAACACTGTATTCACAACGAACAACCAGATTGCTTTTTAAGAAACAACAATAAACCAATAACGGAATAGCACAAGAACAGATGATTAGGATTGAACAAATAATAAATAAAACATCGTTTAAGTTTATAACATACATATTTATTTGAGCTTCTCTTGCATTTTAATTACAACGAAATATTAAATAAAATTTGATTTGGTAAATCAAGAGCTTCTGCTTTTTATTATTTCGAGCTATAGCGTATACATTTTTGTATTATTCGGTATAGTAATATTATGAATTACTGATAAATATTAATTTAAAAATTCTTTTGGAAGAATTAGATATTAAGAGATATACGTATACGAATGTTTTGTTTTTTTTTTTATATAATTTTACACAGTACTCAATAAATACGTAATGAAATTAGGAAACCATTGACTGAGCTACATTCATATCTGTAATTTTAAAGATTCAACAACTCATGTATCCACTAAACGATGAATCTATAGGCGGAAAGATGAGAAACATAAGAAGGACAGCCAATAGGCTGCAAGGAATTTAGAAATAAGACGGGGTGCTATCCTCAGATCACAAAGTATAACGACAGTACGACCACATTGAGAGTTATGCGCAGATGAAAACAAAATAATTGCGAAAAGAGCTGAGAAACAATCTGCGCTAATTCTTTGGATTTCTTTTCTCTCAGGTTAATGTTTTTTCTGTTACAATTTGTGACCGAAGGTGCTAACTCTACCAATACTGACTATGCCTTTTGGCATCTACATATTTACAGGGAGGCTGAGTAGCTCTCCAAGTCGTATAACAATTAAATCACCCCAGAATTTGTATCGAGATTTTAAATTATATTTAAATACTTTGTAAATATCACCTAATCTAACTAACATCTTACTAGCTAGTTGCTGTAGCAGATATGATAGCATCACAATGTGAATGTACCGAGATGTCGCTTTGCGGCCCTCGCCTACGTATATGTACACTTTATACACGACACACAGGAATGGTTGAAGTCTTATTTACATTAAGTACACTGAGTTACACGTATTTGCTGGACAACTGCTTTGCCAGCTCCGTATACTTGAGAAACTTAGAGTGGGGGCTCTCTTCATAGCCCCCCTGGGCCGGGGGAGACTTACTACTGGGCCTACTGGTACTCCCCTGACCTGAACTCGCCCCAGAGGGTGTCGTAGTCTTTGTTGGCGTAGTGCTACTACTTCCGGTATTGCTAGTGCTTTGCTGTACCTTCAGAGCTACTGGATCGGGTATCACGCCATCTTTAACAAAATGCATTTTGGATAAGTGATGCCTGTAAGCTCCTTTCGAAATAAAAGGTGTATCACAAAACGCACATTTCATGATTGAGTCACTAGTCATAACTGCATCATTGCATGCCCAACTGAACGCTAAGATCGCACCTGGGGTAGTACCGGTTGTGTTTGCCGGGGAAGTACCACTTGTGCTGGCTGCATTGACGTTGCTTACTGCTGCGTTTCTATTGCTATTCGTATGATGTGTTTCGGTTTTGTCGCAGAGTTTCTGCAAGGCTGCTAAAGGGTGGCTGCTTGACCGACGACCTGAAGAGGCAGTACCTTCGGAGTTGTTTACTCCTGATAAACTGTCGAACATTGATGATAGTGCGCCTAGACTACCACCAGTTTTCTTCTCTCCGTTGGTACTTCTCGGAGTACCGGATCTGTCGCTACTGGCAGGACTACAAGTACTGTTTCTACAAGGACTATTCGGTACTCCTTGTTCCAGAGATGGTGTGGGTTGTCTAGGAGACATGATAGGGCTTGCAGCTCCTATGCTACTTCCACTGTGCTTCACTTCTTCTTCATTGTCCTCTGCTCTGCTGTCTGTTGACATCCTTGGAGGAAGAAGACCTCCATTCGAGTGATAACTTGACCTTTCATCTTCTTGATCGTCTTCAAATTCTTCCTTTTTTATAACCGGTGTTTCTTGGTGGTTTTCTATTCTGCTATCTTCATCCATTTCCTTTTTGATTTGTATGTCTTGTTCTGGTGATTCTTCTCTTTTCTCTGACGAAGGTGTATGTACTCTTTTGTCTGGAGTTGTTCTAGGTGTACTAGAAATTTGTGACGGAGGATCCATCTTTCTATCAGGTGTAAGGGAGTCTAATCTACTACTCCCTCTTTCTGACACTGAACTTGATTCGCTTCCACTTCTTTCCCTTCGGCCAAAATGTTGGTTCTGGTGGTGATAGCTTCTTAAGAGGTTCATGGTTTGTGGATCGACCAGAGGTTTGGTATAATCGACGCTCTCGTCAATGCCTAGACGTTTGAGTATACTTGATCCAATAGGAGCATTGGAAGGACCTCCAGGTACTCCTGGAAACCCAGCTGAAGACTGCCTCGATCGAGAATCAAAACTTTTTTCGATGAGTTTTTCTATGGCGTTAAGAACCGAAGGGGATGAATTGTTTCCTTCAGTATTTGAGTCTTTACTTGAGGTGGTTAAGTCAGTCGCAGAAGAAGGGGAACGATGTTGTCTTCCTGGAGAAGGACTTTCATCAACACTTTTTCTGTCGTGGTTGATTTGAGCAGCAAGTAAAGGATTTTCAGGAGGGATAATATTATTGGAAAGAAGAGCATTTTTAAGGAAATTTCTTTGACTGCTGCTGATATTACCACCACCTACACACTGACGAATATGTTCTACAAATATTGACGTTTCTATTTTATCGCCACATTTTTCGCAAGTGATTCTTCCAGCACTTGCAGAGTCTCTGGGTTTAGACAGCGCATCGCCATTTTTAAACTCGTGTTGTGCGCGTTCTAGTTCTAGTAACTTTCTGACTGGTAGTGATTTTTTCCGCTTTTCTCTTGTCTGTCGTCTTCGTCCACCGCTTTCTGTGATACTTCTCATTATGTGTTCTTTATAGTGACTGTTCTTGACCATGTGATTGCTAAGTTCTTTCAAGGAACTGAATGCTTGGTCACAAACTTTGCAGGTTAGAACAGCACTAACATGGCTGCTAGTACTTCCGGTACCTGGACCAGCAGCGCCACTGCCACCTCCGGGTCCACCATTTCCGCTCTTGGAATCATCTGCGGATTTCCAGGAAATGATCTGTTCTTGGGAGATGATGTTTGTGTAGTGTTGTGTTTGTTGCATGTGACTTGTCATTTCTGCTAATGACCTAAAGCTTTGTCCACACCACATACACTTCAGTATCTGTCTAGTTTGTTCGGCTCCTTTGCCTAACCAGACGTCCTGACCCCTAACTAACTTCCTAGGTAATGGCATGGTTTCTTTGATGAGTAGATTGAGATCGTTTTGATTGTTTTTGGTTGAGTTGCTTGGGTTTGAAGCGGTGGAAGTCGCAGGTGGTTGTGGAGGTGGGTGTGGTTGTGGAGCACTTGTTGGAACCATTGGAGGAACTGGAACATTGACTCCACAATGTTTGGCTTCTTTCATGTGCGTTGTCATAGCAGCCAGACTTGGAAAGCTTTGTTTACACCACACACATTTGAGAACATCTTTCGCTTGTTCAGCTCCCTTGTTTAGCCAATGAGACTGCCAGGCACTGTGTCTACTACTGGCGGAGTTTGAGGCGGCACCCTGTGCCATAGTACGGAACAAGTCTTCTCCTCCTAGTTTGCTCAACTCAGACATCTTTTCCAAGGCCTTTGTTGCATCACTAGGAGTTGGAGGTGTTTGTTTAAGTTTGCCATTCCAGAGTGATGGATCCGGTGTTCCAGCTTTCGGTGATAGGCTTGTCGCAGCGGCTACAGCTGCTGCGAAGTACGGTAAATGTGAGGCTGCAACTGGTGACGGCCATGGAGGCATAACTGGAGGTTTATACTCTGCACCAGACCTTGTCTTCCTTGGAGGTTGAGCTATAGCCTCTTCTCCAGCTCGTTTTCGACTAACAGATAAGTCCAACGGACTATTTAGACTCCCTTCTGGAGGAGGTGTACCAGGCTTTGATAAATTCATCACATCTTCAAGCTCTGCCTTCTTCGTAGAGAAATCCAACACGGTAACATCCCCAGGTGCAGGTGATGTGACAGGCTGCGATGAGGGAGAAGTCATTCTTCCAGGGATGGGTATGCCGGGGGGTGACGACGAGGACGTGACCAGAGGGGAGACAGCTCCTCGGGTGTAGCCAGGGAGCGGTGACGTCATCATGAGGCGCTGGGAGTGCTGGGCGGCTAAGTAGGCGGCCATGGCAGCTGATGTGGGGGGCAGAAGGGTGGCAGCAGCGGCGGGCGGTAGTGTGGGGGGCAGGGCCACTCCTACTGGGCTTAGAGACGGTGGGGCCCACCGAGAGGACTCCGTACTGTCGCGGGATTGGCACCTCGGGCTGCCATCTCTGCAACAAAAAAAACGAAAATTTAGAAAATTAATCCCTTAGATTCAGCGTACTTTTTATCAATACACATTAGGATTGAAATATTGAGGATTTCAGTATTAAATTGTATATAAGACAAAGTAATACTAGAAATTTCGAAAAATCTTGGGCAGAGGAACTAACAAATTTTCCATAAATTGCTAAATGTGCTACAATCACCTATTATGCCATCACATATTTATGCCTATTTTTAAAATTTATTATTCTACTTCATCAAAACTTCCTTAATTGATTTAAGTAGTCACATCTTAGGAAAAACAGTAAATGTGTATGATACGTCTGTACTTTTATTATAGTTGCCTATCAATACAGTTAAATCGATTGAACAAAATGTGAAACAGTGAAATATATTAAAAAGAAGTATACCGGCATATTTAGTATTTATTTGTAACTATAATAATGAAGAAGTTTATGGCGGTGATCGGTTTTGGTGCTACACCCTGTATATATTGTTAATAAGTATATAGGAATTACAATTATTCTTTTGTATTTCCTTTACTAAAAATTATCTTGCTTTTCTAATAAGTTCATAATTCAACGCCAAACCAAAGAACATGATTGTTTAAGAACCATCACCTTTGAGGAAGACGAATATGAGGTGTAAGCAATGGGCAGTTATCTACCGAGTAAGCCTTGTAGTCTGAGATAGTAGCCGCGGAGGTGCTGACAGGTGCGTTACACTTGTGTTTAGGCTGACGGGCCGCCATTACCGTAAATCAACAGAGCAAACACCGCGCGCTCTGATAACGTGCTATTACCACCACCACACCCACATATTTTTCTTTAATTGCGTATCAGACTACAGCTTAGCAAGAGATCGTTACTGAGCGCTACCTCCGTAATTTCAACTAAACTTTATTTTTGCAAACATGAAAATTTTATATGGGGGAATATAAGTTACTGGTGTTTTTTGTAAAGAGAGAATATACGAGAATATTATGCGAAAAACATTGACATTCTCTATAAAAGAAGAAATCACGATCAAAGACTGATTCGTAAATTTTATTCTAATATCTAATTTGATCTAACTGAGTAAGTTAATAAGAAATGATAGTAAGAGAAAGTATAGTATGTTCTAAGGAACATTCTATTTTTTTATATAAAAAGGACGATAAATTTTCACGTTTTCCTTACGTCAAAATTCCTTGATTCTGTACTCTATAACAGTACGTCTAAAATATTCATTTCCTTTTGAAGAAAGTATATTTTCTTGAGCATAAATATTTCCCAATTACTTAATATCAATACAGTGAAAGTTATTTATAACACCGTCGTTTAAAAGTCGCTTCTAACGATGAAAATACAAGGCTAATTAATTAAAAAATAAAATAATTTGGATTTAATTTCACCGGTTTTAGCGATAAAGTCTCATATAATGTCAGGGTATATGCGTCTTTTACCGCTAAGGGCAGATATAGTGTCGTATATCGGTCCACAGGATTGCTGTTCCTTGAGTTTATATACCTACATATACTAGGATTTTTATACAAAGAGGATTCCATAGTTACATGTCATCTAGTACTGATACATGATAACCTGTTGGTGATTTATAGAAAATTAATGCATCGCTACCTTCGTAGAATTTGGCTCAAAGAAAAATATATAATTGGTTAATTTTATCTAGCCCCATGTTTTTTACCTTTTTGCTAAATATTTTTCAAAAATTTTATTTATTTTTGAAAAATTTAAATAGATTTGAACACAACGTGTATAAAGGAAGTACATTCGAAACATCAAGCTTGTGCAGATATATCAAGATACGAAACACGTTGTTATCACATCCTTCAACGATACATATTAAAATGAGACAGACTTTATGTGATTATCGAAAATTGAATAAAAATGATTCATAATTTTGGCATTCCCTTTGTATTAAAATACGACAATGCAATATATAAATAATTTGTTACATTTCACTTTTATATGAATTTTTGTCATGACGATGATATCGACTATTACATTACAATAATTATCTCTACGAGCATGTTATCAATGACTTACCGATCGGCAGTGAGGTGGTTGTCAGAGCCCCGCTCCTTGTCCTTGTCGTCGTCGTCGTCAGCGGGCGTGGGCGGGCTGGGGGACGGCGCGTCCTCCTCGGAGCCGCCGCTCACGGACCCCGAGTCGTCCTCCAGGTCCGGGGAACCTGATTCGCCTCCTTCTCCTTCCCCGCCTTCCCCTAAAACAACAACATAACACATGCATTAGGTACAAGTCTTTACATAGACTTTATTACATGTTTAAAGGGATATTAGGAAATTGGAGTCTGTATTTTAATTTTAATTGTGTTGGTTTTAAAAAGTAAGGCTAATGATTATGAGTTTTAAGTTAGTAATTTTTTTTGGAAGAGAGGGCGAATTTAATTCCTATAGAATAAGATACTTCCAATCTCTATTCTTACATAAATACTCTTTTGTAGTTGTTTCCAAACAATGTCTCTTCAGATTACTCGATTTCTCATCATCATCTTTGCTACACTATTCCTAGAAGAAACAGTGCCAAGGTATTTGTTTCGTAACAAGTTTACTTGCATTTTAGTGGTGGAGATTGTCAGTCTACAACCTCTGCAAGAGACCTACAACTTATAGTAGATTTCGAACCATTCAAAAAACGCGATAGTTTTACTTGGATAATGATTGGAAAATCTGAGATTTGAACCCCAGATCTCAAACTTTACTCTATTCGAGTCGGAGCACACTGATAAAGTGAGCTTTAACTGCGCATACTTGAATATTCATATACAATACGAAACAATTGGTGACAAAGTAGTGGTAGGTAAAAATTAATTCGTTATCCCTTTTTAGTTACACAATAGATGTCTTAGATTTCAGTAGTGTGTAATATTTCATATTTTTATTTAAATGGCATCTTAAAGAATGATTCTGGTATAAGCAATTAAATTTTCTTGCAAACAAAATAAAGTGATACAGATACGATTTTGGTAATAGTTTGTCTCATTTTTGAGTAAGTAATACGTTAAGTTCAATGTTACGACTTAAAAAATGTTGGAAAAGTCAATGATGATGATCCTCAAGCAATTAAATTCCCTAGTAAGTAAAAGTGATCCGTTGATAGCCCGTTTTCACCTGGGGTTGATTTTTGTGGATGTTCCCACCGCCACATATCTCCATTTCGCGGCCGTTCCCCACAATCTATTCTAATCCGGCGGTGGAATCGAAGTTGACACGGTTAAGCAGAGAGCGATGCCACAGCGCCGCGCTCGTATAAAAGAATAAAGACGCGGTAACCAGAAGGAACGACGCGGTTAGCGCGCCTAATTAATGGGCCTGGCAATCACACACGAAGGCGATTGACGACGTGGGGAAACACAGGGTCGCCAAATCTGTTCTCAAAGGAAACAATATTTTCAACTCCAGTATACCATAGGTAAACAACAAGTTTATCATATCGAAAAAGCTCATACATTTCGAAAGACCTTATCAGAAAAACAACTTGGTTATAATATTCGTACTATTGTACAGAAGCGGTTGTTCACTTGGTTTGCGCGCGCTGATTCGAATTGAAAGGAGTATGAAATCTGAGGTTCAAATTCTAGCTTTGTCAATATTTATCCCTATAAAAATACCTCTGAATCAAAATGGTTTCGTACCCACTATAAACTGTAGGTCCCTTAAATTGACAACCTTGGAAACAAGCACTTTCGGTACTTGAGGCCCTGTTCTATCTAGAAATGTTGTGCTACAGTTGCTGATGATTATATTTTGTACGATCCTACTAGATATAAAAGTAGATCATCTTCAATATTAATTTTAGATGTTTCTGAAGGTTTGAACATTACAGTATGAGAACAGTTTTTTTTATAATACTCGTGCGACTCCAGTTGAGTGGAGTATGAAATTTGAGGTTCGAATTCTAGCTTTGTTGTTTATCCATATAAAAACATAGCTGTGTCCAAATGGTTTCGTACCCACTATAAACTGTAGGTCCCTTAAAAGGTTTGTATAGTGACAACCTCAACAGGAAATAAATACTTTAGATACTTGAAACCCTGTTCTATCTGGGAATGTGGTGCTACAGTTGATGATTATATATTTAGTACGACCTTACTAGATATAAAAGTAGATTGTCTTCAATATAAATTTTAGATGTTTCTGAATGTTTGAACATTACAGTATATGAACAGTTCTTTTGTAGTATTCGTGCAACTTCAGATCGAGTTGGTGAGTTGTGAGATTTTTATCTTACAATTCTATTTCAACATTTTTATTATAATTATTTAATGCAAGAAGAATGAATTGTACTGTAGTGTTATACATATTATAGTTAACAGGTAATTTAAAATATAAAAAATTGATAAATTGTTTGATTTTGATAATTTGAGTAAAATAGAGGATACATTAATAAAATTCTTGGATTAATCAATATTTGACATGGAAAGTAGAATTATGAAGAGCACAATGACGTGAGGTAGAAGGTAACACATATTTTTTGATATGCTGGTTTCGCTAATTCAATTTCCCGTTGTGGCGGTAATGAGTGAGTGATACAAATCCGTGGTGTATCCTTGATCGACGCATCAGTTACCGGATGACACAATCGCTCATCACATCATCCCTAACAAGGAGCAATTTGCGTGGACGGCAAGCATTACCAGATCAGCTTCATGCCACGTTACGTTACGTCACATCACAAGCAATGCCGATACACACCACCAATCACCGCTCGTCTGTCATCCAGAGATCCACAACGCACAGATTGAAGACAAAATAGAGGATTAGATCATAAAAGAATACATGCATGTATGCACTTGAAGATATGTAGATAAGAATATGATAAAATGAAACAAGTTCGAAGGCGGTAAATTCTAGGATGGGTAGTTTTGTCATTTTCAAAACATCATAAGCAAATAAATAAAGGTTACCATAAAATGAAAGACACAACACCTCTTCAAAATATTGTATCATTGAATAGGGTATTACATGTTCATACATTAATTTTCAAATATAGCTATTCAAATATCTAGAATTGTTATGCGTGTCATAATTAGAGCGAGGATTTTAAGGCTACTAAAGCCTATGGTGGAACCACCCTATATTGACATTGACAATTCAATTTCCTGATAAGACATTATAGCATTTTATTTGTCAATGCAATGTCAATGTCAATGTGGCATGATCGCACCACTGTATAATTATTCATAACCACCTTGGTTTGTTCAATAGTTTATCAGTTTTAGAAAATGAATAATTTATGAAATTTTCCTATCAATAACGTTTTTATGGGTTGATATTATATCATGGGTACAATTATTATCATACAATATTTCATACTATATAACATTTCCATGTTTATAATTGTGATTTCAGTCCGGTAATTGAAACCTTACGGTATTATTTTTTTTTGCTATCTTAATAATTTTCAAAGTAACAAAATCAAATCTTAATAATTTTAAGGGTATTCTTTTCGAAATTTCTGACTCCCGCCTCGTCCGGATACAAGTTATTCGTACCGTAAAAACACATTTACCGGATTTATAATGTAAACTACTTGTCACCAACTTGCTGTTGTGTATATTAACAAAGGCTTAAAATCATGAAACTGGAATGAAATATTACACTATATTTTTTATTAAATACTTAAAAATTGCAATAGTAAATAAGGAATAAATTTATAAAAAAAGTGACAGTATCAGTACAGCTGTCTTCGTCAGTAAACTATCTAACCGGGGATGATACGACACAGAGTCATAATTATTAATTATACAATTAATGATAACAACACTAATAAATTTGATATCATTATGCTCTATTTAACCTTTCAATCCAATTTCAATATAAATTTCTTTAAAAATTGTTCTGGATTTGTTGAAACATTTTTATGCACATGTAGACGAAACGCGCAGCACATAGCATGTGCTCGTGTGGACGAAGCTTTATGGTATCTATCGTCCGGCAGTGCCAGATGACACTTATCACCTTGAACTATCACGTCCCTCGCTATCGGCACGTCACCACCGGCCCGGTGCGTTTTATAGCCGCGAATCTATCATGCGATCATAATTACTTAGACTGCCGTCATTCTCGCTATATTGCCGGCCATCGCTCACGTATATTGCACCGACCAGCACTTACCAAACCTCAGCGGGAATACACTCCGCTGAGGACTGTACTTCCTTAGCAAAAGCCACATCGAACTAAGCAGGAATAAGTAACTCTCAATTCTTTATGATTTCAAAGTAGAAGAATCTTTACCAAACTCAAATTTACAACATTTATGTTAGAGCTATTAACATACCTAAGGTAGTTGTGAGTATCATAACCGCAGCAGATGTCAATTGAATTTCGAGCTCGGAGAGCGAGGATTTTAAGGCATCTAAGACTGAAAAGGATTCATAACATCCGTGGTTTATTCAATAGTTTACCGGTTTGACATTATTAATTTTATAAATATATAATTGATGACATCATCTCGTCGGGTGAAATTCTGTGATTTCCCAAGTCAAATTTCAAAACTGAGAGTTATATACCCATGTAAGAATTCTAAATTAAACTAACGAAACTACCAACACACAAAGAAGCACAAATTGCCAACGCCAAAATCATCTACATAAATGATATTAATAACATGAATGACACTGATTTTTTTTAATATTTGGAAATATCCATTACCTCGGTTACACTGTTTCTATATCAATTTTGTCGATGGTTAGACGCAGATAGCATATATACCCCTCTTTAACACATGCGATAATGAGACAGTAAGTAAAAGTCTCATCTATGCCAAGCGTATACGACAAAGATACAAGATGAAATGTGAGGATCAATTGTGGGAAATATAGTGTATGTATTTTACTTCTTAGCAAAGTTAAAATAATTTATTGACAAATAATTATTAAGAAATTTAATAAAGATCAGATCATCAATAAAAAAGTCGATACCGATAGTAAATCAGTATTGAGTTACACCAAAGACATTTTAAAATTGTATTGTTCATATTTGTTCAAATTAATATTAGATATCAGGCTTTGGAATTAATAAGAAGCAACAATATACGTTGCAATAATGATACTATCACAATACAAACACAAAACTGGTATCCCACGTTTATGAATAATCTTTCGATTAATTTATTTTCAAATAAGTTCTCACTGACAAGTGTAAATTGTTCTGTGTAGGGGAGTTAAGAAAAGTGATAATTAATAAAAATATAATAAATTAATCCATTTCCCGATTCCGCTAGTATGAGTAGAACAGATGTCGTGTAATTTTTCCGTCTGAAGAGCTGATGATAGTAGGAAGGACTTGAACGATAGACATTAATAAAGAAATAATAAAAAATTGTTTGAGAGACGTCAGATTATCCCCGTTTCATTAAAGGTCATTTGTTAAGTGAAAAAAATTTACACGCCATTTAAAAACGTAATGGCGGCATATTTCAGCGACAGCGACATCACGCAGTCTGTATCTCAAAATAGAATCTAGATGAACTCCCTGCCAGAATTCAAAATATCACAATCAAAGTTCCTCATTCATTGCGCGAATCGAAAACTATTTATTCTAATTTATCTCTCGCAGCGATCGCTCGAGCGCAGACAATAGCGGGTCTTTTGTTTTTATCGAGCTGTCGCGCTCTTAATGAAGTTCGCGTTTGATTGACAAGGTTCATAATCAAGTGCTCCATGAACCACAAGACAAAAATCACAATGTACGACTTGGGAACTAAGAAATGAAAGATGAACGACTCATTGGAATTTTGTTGGCAAACTAAAACGACGAGTATTGTCGCTGCAGATAGTTGGTTTTAATTACGAAATGTCAATGTCTAAGATGTGTCACTTTAATTTGACAATCGCAGATAAATAAATTTAAAATAGATGTTGCTGTAATTACCAGACAAGCATACATACACGTATGAAAAATATGATGTGGGTAGAGAATTACCTCCCACCTTTCGCTAAACGAAAAAATAGCGTTTTCCATGTTTTTTTTATTATAGGTATATTTATAATTTTCAAACGAACAATAAATTAATAAGGGCAAAACATATTCCTATCTTTATTATATGCGGCGCAAGTATTCAGTACACATACCTTACTTGCATTATCAACTCAAACATAAACATCTATTATTGCAAGTGTTGGTGACACTGTATGTTAATTTCTTTTATGTTAGAGTTATATATGCATTTCTTTTTTAAGTGTTATTAAAAAAAATCAAAATTATCATTTCATTAGGTATTGTAAAAAACTTGATCATTTAATGTTTAAAGCAGGCCGTTTTTTGAAGTTAAAATTTTCTCTTTTAGCTTTCCGAAAGATTACTTTCCTTAATTCATAATTCTTCCAAAGTATGATTAAAGCATATTAACATTTATGTACAATGTTAGATATGTTATGAAATGTTTGGCTAAAAATTTAACACGTACAACATAGACTAGTCTGTATCTAGTGATATATGATCTAAGGTCTTAGGACTGTTTTTAGTGTAAGTGTGTTTTGATTATCTAGTTTCGCACACACGATCAGAAATACAGGGATTCCATTGGATATTTTTTAGGCTAAAATTTTCATTGTAATTAGTTCAAAGTTAAAGTTAATAGTTAAACTTTCTTGACATATTAAGGGAAGATTTTATGAAGAAAGAGCTCTACTAAGTCAAGTTTTGACTTCGACGGTATAAAATAATTAAAACGAACACAGTAGTTATTCGTGACGACCACGTGTCTAGTTCTAAGTTAGTAGTAAACCCGTGCTGAAAAATTCTCCTAAGAGCATGTTTGCTAGGGATTTTGGTTGGCGTTGGTTGGTAGGCGTGGTGGTTTCTTTGGGCGTGCACGTGTCCGTGCTGTTCTCGCGGCAACAATGAACAATAGCGACATAAATCAGAGTAATTAGTTAGACTAAGCTGTGTATCTACATGGCGAGCTCGCGGCCGACCCATTGGTCACTGCGATGCGTTACTCCGCCTTCCGCGGGATTTTATCGAATCGTCGGCTTGCCACGGCCGCCGCGGATATTGTTTATATCGAAGACATGCACTCACTGCATGTCCAAGCTTGCAGATATCCACACGGAGCTGGATACCGCATGTCTGCTAACTGGAAGGATATGTGGAGTAACGACTAATCTGATGGAACATCAAGAGGTATTGGTTTAGTGTTAGTGTATTAAGTGTAACTGTAAGGTTGCTTGGAATGGATATTGTAGTGGGTACTTGGTGGAACATATTTTAATGTAGAAAAATAAAAACACTTGGTTTTTCCACAGACTGAGTCTGATGACGTCCGAAAGAACAAACAATCGTCTCTATAGTTCGTATCATATAGAAATGAATCGACGCGAAAGATACATTTTAATATAAATTTTGAGGAACCAATAAGAGAAGGTACCGCCCGTTGTGTTTTTTACCAGCGGTGTACTTAGTTCCTAGTTCAATTGGGAAACACTACTAGTTTGAAATTAAGATTTAAAAAACATGAAAATGCAATAAACAAAACATAATACAGGATTTTGCAACCATTGTATTAGCAGGTAATAATCAATCATGCAATGGTGATTGTAAATTTTATATGTAGCAGAAAAAGGATTAACAATGAATTGACTGAAAAATCTTAAAATTAAACTAGCCGTTATTTCAAGGAAAAATACTACCAATTACCAAACCTACGTAAGCCATTTCCTTCTAGTATACATGCTAGTACCGTTAATTTGGACAAAACAACAAAAATGTATTTATTTTATTAATTACTTAACTATTATTAAATAAAGTAATCTGTATTAAACAACATGTAGTATTGTCCTGTACAATATAGTGACTTAGTTATTAGCCGGACAATTTTTATTTACCAAAAACCGTTTTCTCATATTAAATGCCTATGACAACACTTTATTGGAACATACAGTATATTTTATAAAATGGACCATAAGATTGGGATTCCAGATTAGAAACATAGGATAGATGAAATCATGATACAACTAAATAATTAACATTTTAGTGTTATAAATTTGCCAACCTACGGCCTTTGTAAAAAAACTACAGTTTATAATAGATTTTTTATTTAATTAAAAATTGACAATTGGATTTGGATCCCATTACAAGGTCTATCTAAGATTGTTGTACCAAAGATAATGGTCCACTATTCAATCTCTTGGGAACCTACAGTTTATACATTGTCGACTTTAGGAACCGAAAAGATTAAGGTAAAATCTGAATGTGGATGTGATACAAGCTGTTCTCGAACTTACACCAGTAGAATGCAAGTAAAACTTGTCACAAAACAAGTACAAGTACAACGCCTTGTTACAAGTTTTATCTAGGATTGTTCTACCATAGATGATGATCTACTATTTATCCTCTTTAAGGAACCTACAATTTACACATTGCCAACTTTAGGAACCGAGAAGATTAAGGTAAAATCAGACCTTGGCTGTGATAAGCTGTTCTCGCCAGCGAGCACGGTATCTGGGATCAGAGAGGTGATCGGCTCGTGAATCGAATAAATTGGCAGTATCGGATGATTTTTGACGGGCGGTACATTAATTAGCAGCATCTGATAGCGCGGCGACGAGCGAGTGCAGTTCTTGGAATGCAGATGCATGCGCTCTGCAGAGGGTGCATATGCATTCCTGCTACACAATGGGAGATAAATCAGTGGGGGCGATATGGAAGATAAGCAGGTCCGGATCGACACCTTTCGCATTTTAAATTCCTTTCTTTAAAAAGAATTATCAAAAATTTTTGCTTGGTACACATCATTTGTTAAAATACTATTATTAAGCAACTTAAACCTTACAATGAAAAGTATACAGGTTCAATGATTAAGTAAGTAAGGTTTGTTTTTTAGCGGCACAGGATGACAAGATTACTAATTCTGGACACAATAATTATTTTTTTTGCTTTAGATTTTTGTTCTATTGTTACCATTTCCATGATTCAGCAGATCTTCTTCTATTCTTATTTCCGGTTTAAAGTCTTTTTCTAGTGAACTCGTTCAATTATATTGTATTATAATTTTCATAATGATTATATATTTCATTTGATGACGTTCTGAATTCTGATTACTTGTCAAAAAATAAGATGTGGCTAACACATAATCTCTCGATGTCCTTTTTACACTTATATTAGTATTTATATTTTATGCAAGTATTCGTGCATTGACGGTAAAATGAATTATTAAAATAATTACTACTTACAGTATTAGTACAATTATAATAATTATCACTGTCAAATATAATATAATATAATTTCTATATTTACAAAAATCACATATATTCTTAATTAATCAAGATATTTTAGGAAAACTCTGTAGATTTTTATGAAAACTTCATTTTCGGTTGCACGATTAATAGAAAAATCTAATAAGATGTAAATTAGGGTGTCAGAATGTTATATCCAAAATTTCAACTTTTTTTATTCATTAGTGTTTGAGTACTTGCTACGACAACATCCATCCATCCAATATTAAAAACATTTTCTAGACACTTCCAAACGTGCTTATCCATTGAAAACTCAATATCCTAGGAATTTTGTCCACAGGTGAAATTAAGAATTGAATTTCAGTCGCCCAATGGCAAATTTACTTGCAAGGGACCTACAGCTTATAACAGTGGTATTTTTATTTGGTTAAGTTGGCGAAACTGAGAATCAAACCCCAAATTTCACACTCCACTCAGTTCGAGTCGGAGTGCACTAACCAAATGAGTTTTGTTCTTTACCCAAGACAAAACTGTAAAGTTAGTTAAAA
The DNA here is from genome assembly GCA_035578165.1 of Stenolophus ochropezus. Classification (NCBI taxonomy): domain Eukaryota; kingdom Metazoa; phylum Arthropoda; class Insecta; order Coleoptera; family Carabidae; genus Stenolophus; species Stenolophus ochropezus. The sequence continues at coordinate 36,158 of JAQOWZ010000028.1, read as the reverse complement.
TCCATACAGAGAACATTTTATGCCTAAACTTAATGATAACCAAAATGGTCCTCTAGCTTTAATATGGGGTCTAGGATCTGTAGTATTAGTAACGTAAATGAAAAGAAGAAAGCTGGATGCCCCTTGGTAAGGTTTTTTCCTCCGCCGCTGTTTTTCCATCTCCCGTAATGCAATCCGGGAATCGTGCTGCAGTTTCCTCTCTATATACAAACTTATTAGCGCCATTATGCCCCGAGCCAATTAACCAAATTGCCGGTTCTCCTTCTGGAGCGAGCCGTCATCGCCTCGCGCTCCTGCCTCGGAATTGACGGTGTTAAATATTTACAAATATTTATTGTATTCGCGCGCCGGGAAACTGCGCACTATAAAGAAATATGGCGGTGTTTGCGCAGCGAGAATATTAGTTTTTAAAATGTACCTATAAACTCCGGGTATAAGATTTTATTAGCGCTCTGGCTTTCTCTTTAATTGGGTGTGGTTGTTCTACCACCGTTACTTTACATTACTCTACTCTTTATACTTGCTTTAAATGCACCTCTGTTCTACTGTAGCATAGCAACACATCCAGGGTTCTATCCTCAATTAACATCTGTATCGAAGAGGTTCGGAATCTCCCAAATGTACCTTACAGGGTAATAAATTTATAATGTTCCTTCAAAAATATTTTTAACAAGGTAAAACAGTTTTTACTGATGTGAAGAAACGACTAGCGAGCTGTTTAGGCAAATCAGTTAAAACTGTTACCTAATTATAATAACTTTTGTAAGATTAAATCCAATATACATGGTACATTGTCCACATTATTTGACTGCTTCTGAAGTAACTGTTAATCAGAAAACTTTGGCCTATTAGTATTTATGTTTTATAAGAGGTTTCTATAGTTTGAATCTCACGAAGGAATCGATGTGTTTTTTTTAAGAAAAATTGAAATGTCCCACTAAAATTGTAAAATTATTGTAAATGAAATACAGAAGATCCTCTATTAACGGATTAATTTAGGTAAAGTCGTGTCCGTTAAAGTCGAAAGTTCGTTAGATAAAAATAAGTTTTCTAGCAAGGCACATGTGTAATTTTTTTTATTTTTACATATATGATACTAGACAAAAAATTATATTAAAAATTTAGCGGAGGTATGCTGTCACGTCAATGTGATTTCCCAGATAACCTCCTTGATTACAAACGTTAGTGTTGCGTCCATTATATCGATGTTCTATGGTACTAATGTGATCAAATTTTGATTTTGCATATATGATACTAGACAATAATAAAATATTAAAGATTTGGGAAAGGGATGCTGTGATAGAATCATAGAAGCAGAGGTATAGAGCGTACCAAACAGAGTACTGCCTTTTTCTCAACGATCCTACCATACTGACGACACGCATCCCTTCTCCGAAATATTAAATTAATAATAACTACAAGCAAATGTTTAGATTTTATTATTATATTTAATGAGTAAATGCAGTGGTTAATTTTTGTATTTTGTAACATATATTAAAATTCGATTATGGTCACATTTGCACGAGAAGTTCAACCTATAATGTTGACAACCTGTACTACTAAAATTGTTGCAACTCAAGTATAAATAATTTTGGGTTCCTATTTTTTCTAGGGATATTGTCTCAGGAAATACGAAATACTTAATTCCTGTTAATTCTTCACCATTAAAATCCTTGTGATATTTGAGTTCCTATTCCTAGAATTGTTATAGGGAATGAATAAATTACAGCAGCAACTGTGAGCTGTGGCAGGAAAGCTCAATTCATTAGGATTTCTTGCAGCAGGACGAAGTTTTGAATCCGCCGCAGTAGCGTTTAGTAATTCCGGTCACAAGTGCAAGCGCGGTCGGTGGCGACAACTACACGACAACATAATAACTACGGAGCCGGACATTAACTGCCCGTAGGCACCGCGTAAAATGCAACGTGCACTCTACGTTATTATGGCTCCGGAGTGAATTGCAGGTGGACATATGGTGTTCACTTGCTGCTCTTGCAATTTCTGCTGATGACGATTCCGTACATGTGAAACAGACATCAGAATTCGATTTATTATATGTAGTCCGCATCAGAATTTTTTTTAATTTAACAAATACTTGAATAATTTTTATAACATACCCTAATGAAGACTGATTTGCAGTTGAAACGTTGATGTATTACAGGATTTTATTAAATTTATTAATTACTAATTATCCATTCGAATAAAACCAATACTGTACTGCTAAACATAAAATTTAGTTTTGGAACTTTTCGTGCTTTTTTCTTTGTAAAATATTCTATATCTTCATATGATAATACTCTTAAAATCCCGTTGTTGTTGCTCAAAAGTATTAGATGATGTTTTAGGCACTGTGAAATTATAACCGTTCTCAACCTATTTTTCAATATTATTAATTTTGAGAATGATCATTCCACGCTTATAAAAGAATGCTGCAATTTATTTCTATTATTACATTACACATAAATAGTTCTTGACTAAAGACACTATTATTTTCTTCTATTAAAAATTAAGTCATTCCGTTGTACAATAGTAAAGTTATAAATACATAAATTTTGGTGTTTTCCTGATTGACTCTTTCTTATTTTTGTAATGTAAATTGTTGACAAAATTGTTAACTTCGTGGGAGGCCCCTCTTGGTGGAGATCCAAAGGATCTGACGACAGCCCAATTCAAATAATTTTTTTCAATTATATATAATCAGTTTTAGAAAACAGGTACGTTTGCAATTTTCTTGAAATATTGTACCTTATAAATTTTTAAGGATCTGTTAGGCATGTACTTCTTTTGTATAATACTATAGACCGTACCTCAAATTTGCTTTCAAGAAGTTTTCCAATTATGTACTTTTAAATGTAGATTAAAGTAGTCTAACAATAATACATTTTAAATGTACTTCAATTTATAATTGGATGATGATGAAATTTATAAAAATGTCTTGAAGAAGACCAATGTGGGGTTGGAACTGTCGAGATTGAAAAAATAAACTTGACTAAAATCAAAAAGTATCGCCAATGTATCAAGAAAATATTTCTGAATTTTTATAGCACAAAGAAAAAATAATATTCAATACAAATTATAACGTATTTGCTTTTCTTTCGCTATTATTAAAGTAGAAAATTATTATAACTGCCCCTCATTATTTCTCATTACTTTCGTATTACTCTATCTGTTCATCTTTCCGAGAACAGATCTTGCATCGAAGTCACCATATATCGCGTGACCAACACACACACACACAGAACATATGGGGACATGCAGTAGCACAGAATGTCGGTCGGGAAAAACCAAGATGCTATCAACAAATTGTTCATGTTAAAGGGTCGTTTACAACTGCTATGGAAGCTAATAGGGAAATTAAAGTTATAGTGTTGGCAGTCGTGATACCGGCTTGTGAAATTGTGTATCAGATGGAGAAAGAAATATATTGAGAAATTAAAATTACAATTCATTACAATACATATATTAAAGGACAACATAAGATTATGTAATTTTTCCCAAAGTTAAATGAATATATCAAATAATATATATGAATGTTTCGGCAATTATATTTGTTTCGGATATTAATTTGAAATTTGAATTGTAATTACAAAGTAAAATAATATATTAATTAAGAATCTTTTTGATGAGACATTTTGTTGACAATTTTTCTCGTCATTTCAAGATTTCCTACAACCACTTCTAAGAAATGAAAAGCAATTAAAAGATTTTTATAATTCCACGAATTAAAGAGGAAAATGTACTGTTCTTTCGCGGAAGTATGACTTATTCTTTATTTGTATTAAACAAAAACTTCTACGAACATTTATTTTATCAATTATAAATTGAATTTGATTCCAATTCCAAAAATTGATATAATTTTTTTTAACCTAGAATTAGAGAGATATTTATAGGAGTAAAACTACTTAATTTTTGTAAATATTTCTTCACAATAATTAAATATTAAAATAAACATTATACACATTTTTTTTCCTACATTATACTTTTATTCACTTCTTTCAAATCGTTATGTAATAGTATGATAATATTATATCTTTGAATTCAGAATTAAATTTCCTACCGAATAAGCGAATAAAAAAACATGTTCACATTTCAAATTAAAAAGTTGGGACCCGTATTTTGAGAACCACTGATCGAAAAAAATTCTTTCTGTTTTGTAAATTTGCCTTGTAAATAGAAATTGTTTGCCTATTTAAGCATTTTTGTAGCTCTTATAGTTCTTGAGATAGTAATGGTGGCCCATTTAAAATGAACACCTGTATATTTAACTAAAGTCAGTGCAAGGTTCCTTTTAAATTAACTGAATCGGTTTTTAAGGAAATAGGTTTTTAAATATGGTTTTACCTAAAATGCTTCGGTTGTACAAAATTTATCATCAAAGTATAGATACATGAATGTGGATGACGCCTAAAATCAAGTTCAATATATTATAATTTCTGTTTTACATGTATTTCTTTTTCGTTCTCCTATGTGTGAATAGAGTAGTGTTTTGTTTAAGGCAAATCGTAGTTTAATTACTTTTCGGCTGGTAATATTTCTAATTACTTAGTTATACCGAATTTAGAAGAGTTAGTAAAACTACAATATATTATTATTTCTATTTTCCTTATATTTCTTTCTGGTTCTTCTAAGTGCGAATACAGTAGTGTTTTGTTTAAAGCAAAGCCACCTTTCCACTTGGTGACCGACCCCTAGCAGGCAGTTAGTATTCCGGGGGCTTGCGCAGCGTCGTGAAGTTGTATGAACGATGACGCCGGTCTCGCTGGGTCTAGTGTCCGCTAATTGATAATTAGTATGCGGCCAGGTCCGCTGCCAATCACCGACATAGTGCCGCCGCCCCGCCGGAGATGAGTGGAATATGTATGATAGTTTAACCGCCTATACACACAGCTACTCGTCCTCTTTGGTGAAAAGCGTTGGTAAATAGAATCTAAAGGGACAACAACGTTCTTCTCCCTCGCAGACTAAAGTTGCCAAAAAGTTGTAATAATTGAATAAAATAACTTGTTTAGTTATAGTTATGTATAGTTTATTAAACCCAACGATTCGGCAGCATAAATTGCTGAATTTTTCAGGGTAATGACAAATAAAACAAAGCAAGTAACTAAGAAACGATTTACAACATATTTAAGGTAGGAAGCTATGCTTTACTAATTTCCAAACCATCGTTGTGATTGAGATTAAATATTCTTAGTTAGTTTAATACTGCGTTAAGAGATGTAGATCTTGAAATAAATGAAAATCCTCCAAAGTATGTTCTACGACTGACGATTTCTCAGGATGGTTCAATGTGATCGATCCGTGATGTTCAAATAAAGGACAATCTTTTGACAAGGACAAAAAGTGAAGAAAATTAACTAGAATATTGGTTTTATGGTTTTGACTGAAATGAACCAAATGGTTAAGAGATTTTGAAAATTGCAAATGTACGTAGAAAGCATTTGAACGCACTGAAGTATGAAGAAGGATTGATATTATTGAAAGGTAAGTAGTTTTTTAAAAGTTTTATTTCATCTCCTACCGGTTTCGGCCTCACATAGGTCTTCTTTAGGAAAGACCGATAGTCTCTAAGGAAAATAAGAGGTGAAATAAAACTTTTTTAAAAAATCTCCAGTCAAGAGTTATATCTTCATTGCATTGCAGTATGTCTCTAAATAAACCATTATAAAGTCAATTCTGATAATATCTTCAAATAAGTAAAAGAAATAAATCCGATAGTGCATGTGTCTTATTAGGGATATTTAATTTTGAATCTTTTATAGCACTACTATCAAAATTTTGTTATTTCTTACAAATAGTAGAATCGGAACAATATCTAGTGTCTTGATTGTGTACTTTCTTGTGTTTTGTCATTAAACTAAATGCATCTTAATTAGAATTATAACGACATTACTGAATGTGTATTTTAAAAATTAAAATACATTTTTTTATAACTTGCCAATTCATGTGGTTTAATAGAATTTCTAGAATGGTTAATATAGGGTATGTAATTTTATGCTCTAACCAATTGTGTAATGTCCAATAAGTACCGGAATTTTATCCCTGTCAGCAAGGATTATTCCATTGTTCATTTATTCTTAGTTACACTGGAGAAATACTTAAATCTTCTCTGAAAAACAGATAATTTAAATGAGACACAATATGCATAAAGCAATCTTATTGAAATGTATAAAACACTGGACAGAATGATATGCAAAATTGCCAATCATTGCGGTGTCATTCATTTAGCATTGACGTCTACATCTTACTCAAAACAAAATAATTTTCATATGATAAGTTGACGAGGTAAACAACACGAAGCAAACGCAATAAATCAGCATTTTTTACACAGAAGATGCATGACGTATGCAGCAGGTAAAGAAAACAACGGAATAAATTGCCAGCGCCAACTGCATGATTGAGAGCTAATTTATACATAGTCATTGTTAAATCAATATTAGTTGGAAATAAATTTGTACTGATTTATAATTTTGTTGTTACAATTTCGGTTAATTGAACACTAAAATGTAATTTATATTTATGGACAATTTATAGACAAATGCAATTTGCTTATTACAAAATTAATAATTTATTAACATTATGAGCGAAATTATTGGTTGCACATAAATACAACTGATCTGGACTTAATTGCGTCATTTGTTTTGCTATGATATACTGATGAGCTATATTCTTTCATTATTTAATAGAATAGTTAAGAGCTTGTATAATTTACAATGGTAGACACAAAAATACCCCAACACAGGTAATTGAAATAAATATCTTCTTCCTTTAGTACTACAATTTTGGATCAGTTATTTCCAGAATGGTAATTATGAAAATTATACGAATTTCATATACATGTAGACATCTAGTAACAGGCAAAAACAAAAAATTTTGATGTATCTTATACATTACCTCCCGCCACTGTAGTAATATATTCTATATAAGTTTTTCAGTACATTCAATTTGTATTTTTATAATTAGTTTGTTATTGCACTCTCAAATACCAAATATTATATTTTTTACATGTATCGTATTGGAGTTATCTTGAACCAAAAATCGTCACAGATACCCATACACATACAGACATATACACATCACGGTAAAAATAGTAAAATCGTATTCTAGGGATCCTAATTCATGCTCGAAAACTCACACTCGAGAAATTTGACCAAAAACCATACCTCCCTTATCTATAAATTGATAGGCGGGAGGTAATAACAGTCAAGTGGCACCTATTTTCAAATACTACAATATTAATTGTTAATTGCTGCTGGTGGCGCAAAAAATATAATACACAACTCGGAATTTAAGTAGCTGATATAATTATTCTCGTACGTTACATTATGTCCTCGAAGGTAGTAATGTACTGACATTCCTTGCAACTTAAAAACAACTGTTATTATACCACAAAACATTAACAACTATCAAGAAGGCAATGTTTATCATTATACATTAAATCATTAAAGTATGATACCAGAAACCTAAACAGGTAGCTAGCTCTTGTATTTCACTGAAGTTTGACATAAATGATAACCAAAACATCAACGTCTTTCGAAAAATTGGTGATGTGATTAATACTTTCGTTTATTGTTATTATGTTTCTACAATTTAATTTCATTAGAGGAGGTTTTGAGAAATGTTCAGGAATAGAGCTTTTATCGTCGTACAAAAAAAGGTGATTTAATCAATTCTTTCGTTTATTGTTATTTTATTTCTACTATTTAACCTCATTAGAGGATGTTTTGAGAAAATTTCAGGGTTTACTATTGGTGATCCTTAGATTTAAGAGTGCTAATATGAACTTCCTTCTCCTGAACAATATGTCGGCTATCTCCTAATCATCACCAGAGCCGATCAGATCACCGGAGTCTACTTTACGATTCTTGGGCTTCATGTCTTGGGTACAAGGCTCTTGTAACGTAATCGTGGTTGTTAGAGACATTAGCCGCGGAGATGCTATCTGCTGGTAGTTCATCTGCGTGCCGTGACGCATTGATGGCGCTGGTGTAGAGATTAGCGTGAGTTACTGCCAGGGAGTGATCTCTGTTTTTATAGCCCCGGTTGCCAAGTGGAAGGGGACTTCACAACTCTTGGAAAACGGCTCCGAATTAATACGCAAATAACCAAAATCGCGATGCAAATCGTTACTTAAAAATTTGGTTCTAATTATAATACTAAGGAAAAGTATTAGGAAAAATAAGAATATTTTGAAAAAGTAACAATAAAAAAATACAAATACACTGGTGGAGACATGCACTTATATTAGATGCAAAAATATTAAAATTCTTATGGAAAGTACTAGCAAAAACAAGAAGAGATGCAAAAAAGAATGATACTTTTATAACAAAATAATAATAAAGAAAAGACAAATACTTAAATTGGATGAAGAAAGACTAGTAAGAAAAATTTTTGATCCAAAAAATCTTGGTAAGTGAAATTAGTGATAGAAGCAAGAGGAATTAAATAACCCAGAACAGAATATGGAGATAAATTTTTAAAATATACTTGAAACAATTCAACTCAACGTAATTCAATCTTACACCAACAGGTACAAAAATTCTGGGATTAAGCAAGTATAATCACCAATTGTGGTAGTTGAAATACTTATTACATAAGTTGTACTTCAATTTTAATGTTAAAAATTATTAGTCTATAATATATGCAATACCTCTTCTAACTGGATGGTAACATTGCTCACTAACGATGATCTGTATCTTTTCATGACCATAAAATCGTCATTTTAGAGGCTCTATAATTATTAAATATAAAATGCTGTACCAAATAGAAAGTTTTCTTATAAATGTTTGAAAGATTAAAACTTTATATAAAAATACTAAGGTCTTGTGCAACTATGTCTCCACAAAAAAGTATCTTAGAATAATGACAGGATTGTACTGGCCATTGTCCTTTGAAATACTATTTGTACAAAATAGATAAAGCTAAAAATGACATTCGTCGATTCTGTAAAGAGAACGAAGAATCATCGGAACACATACTGTGTGAATGTCCAGTCATAACCAAAAAAATGCAACTAACTAAGTAAGAGGTACGACAGATGAGATCATGAACTTGACTCCTGAAGCTACTCGTATAATTGGTTTCATTAAAAATTTGGACTAGTTTCCAGAACTATTTTTTTTTAATTAATATAAAATTATACATAAGAGTGGCTGTTTTTTTGTGATTTTGTTTATTATTTACATATTTACAAATCTGGAAGACTTACAGATTTGTTCAGGATTGACCTACAAGTAAGGGTTCTGTCACAATAGATCTTACAAGTCGCGGTGACAAAAGCGATAAAACGCTTAAACTCTCTTCCTGTATACAATCCAATGAACTGTAACACCTGCTATTTACTAATTTCCTTGGACCATCACCGCCACCTATACTTAAGTAGCAGCAGTGCAGATAGAATAAGACTATGTCACAATAGATCTTATACTAGGACACGATGAGAAAAGCGACAAAACATTTAAAACTGCAACACCTGCATCACTATTTACTAATTTACTCGGACCATCACCGCCACCTATACTTAAGTAGCAGCAATGCAGATAGAATAAGACTATGTCACAATAGATTTTATACTAGGACACGGTGAGAAAAGCGACAAAACATTTAAACTGCAACACCTGCATCACTATTTACTAATTTCCCTGGACCATCACCGCCACCTATAGTTAAGTAGCGGCAGTGCAGATAGAATAAGACTATGTCACAATAGATTTTATAGCACAAGGTGAGAAAAGCGAGAAAACATTTAAACTGCAACACCTGCATCGCTATTTATTAATTTTCTTGGACCATCACCGCCACCTATACTTAAGTAGCAGCAGTGCAGATAGAATAATCAAAAGCCGTGGTTGGTTGTTTCGCGATGTGGCGGTTCCCCTGACAGTTATATTGGCCGGGTTGATATTAGCCTCACGGTGGCTAATATCCGGCCGAGATGAACGAAACTTCATTAGTAAGTAAGTGGCGGCCGGCGATTAGACGACGCTGCTACAGCGGAAAATAACTCAGCCCTCAACTCTCCACATCAGCAATAATCAGCACGCCGGGCTCTGCATCACAAGCAGCTGAGGTGCTAGCAAAAATTGGAAACGATATACACTTCCCTGGTTCAATATTATAAATACATGTAATGAAATAGGTGACCCAAAAGTGTTTAATTTATTAGGAAGATGTAATAGGAGATAAGACCTCTGGTCTTAAAACACACTGTTCTAAAAAAACCGAAACCGGTTATTAAATAAAAAATTTTTGGAACAGTGTATTTTAAGTCCAGAGGTCCTACCTCCCATTACATCTTCCTAGTAAATACATGTATTTGTTTCTTTAAATTAGTTTTTTTTTTCAGAGGAAAGCTCGACTATATATCAGAAATTATCGGTATTTAGCTCAAAAAAATATTATAATGACCTTTTGAATGTAGTATATAACTGACAAGTAAGCATACCAATGGTAGTTGAGGTCATATTTCTTCTAGGATTGTCTTACAAATTATCTAGTTCATTTTAATTTATTTCTATAGTCGAATGACCTATTACCTGAAGAAACTGTATACTTCGTTGATTGAAAATTATAGATACATACAGAATTTTAAATCGAACATCTTTGTTGCTTTAAATTTGTTTTTTTTCCAAAGGGAGGCACGTCTATATGTCCAAGATTATCGGTATTTAAGCTCAAAAATTTATTATGTAAAAATTTTTGAACAGTAGTATACATATATTCAAAAAATAATTATAAAGTATGTAATAGTAATAGTGTCTTGCTATTGATCTAGTTGTGATATAATTTATTTCTGCAATCGGATGACCTATCACTTAAGTAAAATAATAAAGTTCATTTCTGTTCAAGTTTTTGTAAAACTAAATCTAGAGCTACGATTACATTTATATAAAGAGGAATATATGTATTGTTAAGTTTTAAATTCAATACATGTATCTTTGGGTAACGAACACCATTTCGAAGGTATAGAATGTGAGGTCTAGATTTGATTTTCATTGTTTTTTAATTAAATAAAGTAGCATTATATCAAAGTGCTTCGAAACTAACTGTAAGATGTCTCTGGTAGAGGTAATAGAGTGGAAACTTCATCAGTGGTACACAACATAGGTGAAACTAGGCTGCAAGTACAAGATTTTTGTTTGTTAGCGTTCCGAACCACACGGACACAACAATATTTTTATTTAGGTAAAGAGCTACAGTTGTATCCTCGCAGAAGAATGAATAATAAGAATGTTTAAGAAAAAAAACCATTCATGTTGTACTTCCCTCTCTATAAAGGTAGTAGGTTCTGAACTATTCGGAAACAATAATATTTTTAATTGGGTAAAGAGCTACAGTTGCAGTTCCACAAAACAGTAATAAGAATGTGTTAAATTAATATAATAAGAGAAACTCCAAAAAGTCATTCATGTTGTACACCTATTACAGATATATTAAATTATCTGTAGTATCTTCCCAACTATTCGGAAACAACAATATTTTTATTTGGGTAAAGAGCTACAATATTAACAATTTGTCAGATAATAATAAGAGAAACTCAAAAAAGTCATTCACGTTGTACACCTATTACGATATATTAAATCATCTTCTATCCCAATGTTAACCTGCATCATCATGGAGAGTCATCCCACACAGCTCTACACCTTTTCCGTGTCTCCTCTTCACAATACCTTCCCCTCCGCCCCGCCCTGGTTTTAATGACCAGCAGGAGCCCCCCTCCCGCGCGGGGCGAGTGATTGACATCTGTGGTGATGGTGACGACGTGCAGACGGCCCGAGACAGCCAAGGTTGACGTGAAGAGTTGAGTTGAGGAGTTGAGCAGTTGATCGATACAAGTGACAAGATGACTACGCAACACTTTCAGAGGAGACAATGTATGCATGTGCCATGGGGGAGAATTACCAGAGAAGAAATGGAAGGATGCGAACGATTTAAATTAGAATCACTTCTTGATTTACCAAACGGGATTCATTCATTCATTTTGTTTAAAAATACAATACAAATATTATCATTACCGTAATTAATACAGCACATTACAGTTATTAACCTAGGATTCTTATGAGTATCATAACAGCCGCAGATGTCAATTGAATTTCGAGTTTATAGAGCGATGATTTGAAGATATCGAAGGCCTGGTATGATTTATAACATCCGTGGTTTATTTAATAGTTTACAAGTTTTTGAAAATAAAGGCCTTATTAATAAATATTATTTTATACGCAACACTTTCAGACGAGGAGACAATGTATGCATTGCAACCAGAGGTTTTTCAGTGGAAGGATTTCAGCGATTCAAATTAGAATAGCCACTTCTTGATTTACCAAATGGGCAGTTCTTTGTGATAAATATAAAATTTAAGAACTGTTGTTTTGAATATACGTACGATAGGAAAAAGTGAAAGAAATTATTAATAATGACTTAGTAATTAAAAGCCTATTTTTGTATATAAACGCGGCCAAGTATCCCAAAGAAATCATTCTATAGTTGAAGATCAATCGATACTTGATGATTTGATTGTCGAAGATTATTCAATTCTGATCAGTCAGTTATCAGTCGATCATGTAGAGAAAGTTATATTTAAGTAAATTTAGCTTGAAAGTATTGTTATATTTTTAAGAATCCTGCTTTGTTCTTTGATTTCATATTTATTTATTTTAATAATAGTTTTATTTGTTTAATTCATTATTGAATTCTGGATTTTGCTTTACCAACCTGCCCGTTAAAATGTATTATTCAAAATTTGGTTTTGGTTATTTCCATAAATAAATAACCTGGTGGTCAATAACGTTTTCGTGATCAAATCTGTATTATACAATTGTCCCATGTTATGTTATTTTGACAAGTTAGTACGGTAACAATATAATTTGCAAATACATACTTAGTAACCATTTGAAATCGGTAAATATATTTACAAATAAATCTTAATCCATTACGTTATATCCAGTAGTTTATGTTGTAGGTATGAATCTAATAACCGAACAGAGGATTAGAATTTTAACTTCACATATTTAAGAAGAAAATAAATTTGGATTACACACAAAAATTTTCATTGTAATGCAATGAAAACAACTAAGTTTATAGTTTATAGTAAATTTGAAATTATTTCACATGCAGTAGTTACGGCATTTCAGATTTACATTAATAGCTGGTTTACTATCAACTTAATTTAGAAATTTACATTTACGAATTTAAACGTAGAAATATAAATTACACGTAAGTGTCTCAATCTCAATATACCGATTGCAAATGGATTTCAGAAATTTAGGTATAGTAGTTATATTTAGAAATACGGATATCTGTATCTAAATTAATAGATTCAACCAATTAAATTATTACACTTCGAACAAGATCAAGTTTGATGAACAGTAAATACGGATGCATGATTGAAATTATTGGTTGCATGTAAATGAACATAAGATCATCCTAAAGAGAATAAGGATAATTAAATTTATATATTGTAAACCAACTATACATGAAATGTCGATCTACAATCTGTAAAATATATAGTCCGTTACTTTTGAATTGGCATTTGTTAAATGATTCAAGTATTACCTCAATATACTTAATAATGCAAATATTTCAAATGTATAACTACTAACGTCATATGTAGTCAAATGAAAGACATATGCCAACCTTCAAACAAACTTAACAGTGTAGATTATATGCACTCCACCTGGGATAGAACCCAGACCCTTTGATGACCAACTTTACTAATAGACCCCGGAACAGTCGAACAATACACCAGCTCTCATCAAAGTATACCTATAGATAATCCGATCTCGAGGCACGGTGTCCGCGGCTTTGGGAATGCTACGCCTTGGTATGTCTGGCCACAGTTAACTTTGTTAAAGGAAGACTGATGGCTGAGTGAAGTCCCGATCAATCTCACGACAGCGTCGTCTCTTGCCGCCGACTACGACGTCCCGCAATAATTACCAGATCTGATCGATCGGAGAAGGTGCGGTTTTGGCGGGAGGAGAGGGACAGCCGGTATAAATGAGGGAGGAGAATAGTCACACAAGACGTATGGACAACAACTGTAACGACAAAAGGAAGACTTTATATAGTCAAGCTAAGGACAAAGCGGGTAAGATCTGGATGTGGACCGTTTGCTAAATAGAAAAACTGAATAGGCTTGGTGGTTGAACGGATTAGCGAACATTTCCAGAATCAGAGATCATTGGTTCAAGATCGTAATGACAAAAGGAAGACTTTATAGAGTCAAGCTAATCTGGATGTGGACCATTTTCTAAATAGAAAAACTGAGTCGGCTCTTATCTGAGCGAATTAGCGAACAGCTTCAGATTCAGAAATCGCTGGTTCATGTCCCGCTAACCGACAATTTGTATGATTTATTATTAAATAAATACAACAACTGTAACGACAAAAGCTAACGACTAAGCGGTTAAGATCTGGATGGGGAACCGTTTGCTAATAGAAAAACTGAGTCGGCTTGATGGTTGAGAGAATTGGATTAGCAAACATCTTCAGAATCAGAAATAGCTGGTTTAAGTCTCGCTGACCGACAATTTGTGTGATTTGTTAAATAAATGTTCGGAACTGTAACGACAAAAGGTAGACTTTTCAGAATTAAGCTGATGTCAACGCGGTTACCATACCATAGAAAAATGGTCACATTTTCTAGTACTTACACTTCTTTCTCATTTATCACTTTTGCTACGAAGAGATGATATTTGCAAAATCGCTGGAAATTTTTACTTTTATATTTGATTGGAGTATTTGTCATTATGGCTATGAGTAGCGGTGGTTCAATGGATAACAAACCTCTAGTCAAATTGAAAGACATGTAAGATTTTTTTTTTTTAATTCTTATTGATATCTATTAATAATCAAACTAAATATCGCTATATTCGACTACCTCGAATCTATGCGAGCAAAACTAATACAGAACAAAATACCTAACGTATTGGAGGATCTGTTTAAAGTTCAATAAGAAAATTTATATTCATATCATAACAAAAATAAATTGTTTTTGCCCTGTAAAGTTGAAACATATAAAATCGTAGGATGATTAAAAAATTAATATTAAAGAAAGAAATTATTAAATTTTTAATGGATCTTATTGGGATTTGAAGATTTTTATAACTTGACTAAAGAAAACAAAGAATATTGGAACCAAGATAGCATTGATCCAGAGATCAGATGTTTCTAGTGCAAATCAAAGCTGCGACTAATCAAATATTTTGAATTGTAATATACCGATGAGTTTTTGTTATGTACTAATTTAAAATAATTATTTCAAAGTAAGTGCTATTGGTCTTCTAAAGATCAACAATCCTTACAATAAATACTTTTAACCTTGCAATATAACTTATTAAAATGCACCAATATGAAAGGTAAATAATATTCTATCGATAAGTTGTCAACTTTGTTATGTATTTATCATAAATAACATAATTATTTCTTAGTTACTGTTCCCGGTCATTCCAAATATAAACAAACCTCAAAATAAATACTATTAACTTTTAACCATAAAATATAACTTCACATGAAAAGTAAAGAGTATATTTAAAATAGATTTACCTTTTAGAGCAATAGCTGGCAGCCAGCCTGTTAAGATATCACTGTGTCGACAATCACTCTATCACTCAGCGCCTCGTGGCGCGCTGTGCACTTTTCTACCGGGTCGTAAAGCCGCCCCCGAGGATTCAGACAGACACGGCGGCAAGTCTAACTACGTGAAAATATACACCGATTTTATTGCCGCTTTACAGCCTATAAATATCACTGTTTGCTTATGTGAACCTCGCGCCGAAAACACTTACAGCTCAGATTAGGAGATTATACTCACTTGCTCCTTCATAAAGATTACACATTACCAACACGCAAATGCTATTTAGTTTTCATTTGTAAGGATTTTTAATTTTCATTCGTTTTCAATAGTCCACGATTATCGCAAATTAATAATTTTGTATAATAATTTTTGTAAAAATTAAATAAGCGTTCATTGATAAAATACCTGTATTAGTAAGTATTTTGCTAAAGTCTAGACTAAAGTCTTTATCTACGAAATAAAAATGTGCTCAAATTTAAAATCTATTAATCATTAGAAAATAAGTTCTGCACAAAATATTAAATTAATTAAAGCAATTATCTATACTAGAAAATAAGATCATATTCAACACAGACACTAGGACAAATATTAGAACAATAATTAAAACATAAACTAGATAAACTATAGCAAATAACTAAAGGCAATAGAATATACTCCTGATCAAAATTAAGAAAGCAAATACTAGAACCTAAGCCGCCAACTCAAAATAATAGTGTGAGGTATCAAAAGTATTATAAATAACAAAATCAATACCATTAGTAAATAATTGCAATTATCAAAGAAGAACAAATATATCAGAGTTGATAAATCAAAATAGAACAATTATACCAAGATTCAAACACAAATACTAGAGCAACTATCTGGAGCAATAATAAGGAATAAGATCAACTAAAGTTAGATAAAGAGATGTTAGAGTACATTCTTGGTCAAATAAGGACTTATTGTTACTCAGGACAAAATCAGAGCAAACGTATGGTAATTGCTAGGAAATAGGATAAATATTAGAGCAAAAATGTAGAAGGAACTAGAGAAACTGCAGCAAATTTTGAGCTAAATATGTACAACAATTAACAGAGATATTAAGGAATTTTTGAAGAAACTAATTAGACTAGTCCAGTTGCACCAA
Source organism: Stenolophus ochropezus (assembly GCA_035578165.1). NCBI lineage: Eukaryota > Metazoa > Arthropoda > Insecta > Coleoptera > Carabidae > Stenolophus > Stenolophus ochropezus. The sequence goes on along the minus strand of JAQOWZ010000028.1, from coordinate 19,461 downwards.
AAGGCTAAAATTTTAAGCAACACTTAAACAAAAAAAAATGTTAAACAGTTCACTTTTTATTTTATTTCGATGTGATATTGTCCATTTACGGGAGACTTCAAATTTAAGTAATAATGATGCAACCGGTTATAATACTAGAAAATAAGGATAATTGAAGAAGGGTTGTTATGACTGAAAAGTAGGCAAATTTTAAAATGTTTTATTTTTCCTCCCATGGTTTCTTCCTCTGTGAGAGAAAGACAGTATGTTAAAAATATAAAGTAGACAGACCTACGTAGATCGAAACCGGTAGGAGGTCAAATAAATCATTTACCAAAATTCTTTCCAATAATTTCGACCCTTCTTAAAACCAAACTCCATTCAAGAAACTGAAACTTAGATAACTAAGGATAATACTAGAGCGATAAACAATGAAAGTATGAGTGCGAATTGGAATAGGACGAACCGGGAAGGCCATAATCCTCTTATATGATGAAACACGTGGTGTTTGCTTAGTGTCTGGATCGGTGTATCCAGCGGTAGCTTTGACAACGTTACTGTCAAATTTTATTGTCGTTTGTGTTTTGTCTTGCAAATATTTGATTTGTATCCGGTTATTCAGCTGTAATAAACCTAGATGCCTTTGTGCCTTAAACTATGTCAATGTTGTAAATTATTATTGCATTAATCTTAAGCAACATCTTCGTACGTCATAACCTAATATCCGGAGTGTCTCCAAGTCACCCGCGAAGATTTTTCAATCTGAAGAGATGTGAGATCAGGTATAGTAGAGGCATAGATATATGAAATTCACTTCGGATAAGCCGATTGGCCCTTATAAAGTTTTATGGGACTTGCGGTAATGGTTCTTTTAGGCAGGTACTTTCTTCTGTCGTATGACGTTAAGGGTCGCACCAGAAATTTTCTTTCAAATTGTTTCCTAATTATGCACTTTTAAATCTAGATTACAATATTAATAATGAATTTTAAACACACATTTTCTAATTTCAATTTTAAATTGAGAAGAGATTAGAGTAAATTTTAAATACAAACAGTTATTGACATAAATATAAGAAATATTTGGTTGTTAAAAAAATATTAATATTTCGTCTTATAAGGCAATTATCAGAAAATATTAATGAATATACTTTACAGAAAAATTTTAGTATTTTTACACACAAGAACAAAGGCAGAAATTAAGTGTTAACTAACTTTACAATGATAGGAAAATCTATAAGGGATTAAAGCGGAGTGATCAACAGAGATTTGACTAAGACAAGTTGTTCATTCTTAAGATTTTTCTTTTCATTTGGTTTTCCAATTATTCTAAGAACTCCATTATTGGTTATTATAATTTTCTTTTGAGGTCATCAAAAAGTTATTTCTGTGCTTGTAATTTTTAGTATTGTGTGCATAAAATTGTAAATACGAATATGTGGAGATCCTGGGAATATAATTTTGTGGACGTAAGTCATGCTGAAAACAACATTCGGAAAAAATAGTTCAACATCTAGCAGGAGATCAGCCGTCGACGTCGAAAAAACGGAATCGCAAATCTATCCTATGACGAGAAGAATATAATACTGTCCTGTTTTTACCTCCCGCCTATCAATATATAGATAAGGGAGGTATTGTTTTTGGTCAGATTTCTTGAGTACGAGTTTTCAACATATAAGCACGAATTAGGGTCCCTACAATACGAATTTACTATTTTTAACGTGATGTCTGTATGTCTGTGTGTGCGTGTGTGTGTGCGTGTGTGTGTCTGTGTGTCTGTGACGATTTTTCGTCCACGATAACTCCAACATGATACATGTAAAAAATATAATATTTGGTATTTAAGACTTATATTCAAATATGATGAACTGATTAGATTTTGACTACAATTGGTTAACCAGAAGCAGTACTTTACTTGAAGCTTTAAACAGTTTTTCTTAAAAAAAACCTGTAAATACCATTTTTTCGCAAATTAAGTTATTATTCAATATAAAGATTTTTTAATTTTCTACCGATCTGTATAATTACATTTATATGTGTAACTTCTAGCTAAAGAGAATAAATATACAAATTATAACTATTTTGCATATCGTTTAGGCTGAGAAATTTCAATAAAACAGTTGAGTTATTCATATATTCACAAAATTTGACATATAATGTCAAATTTGATGTAAGTAAGTTTAAAAGATAAAATAAGTAAATATGAAGTAGTTTTATTGTAAAATTATAAATGGTGGAAGAAATATATATAATATAAGGAATGTATTTGCATGCATGAATCAAAGTAAGTTCGGTTCCGGTTTTAGTAACGTCAAAAATAGCTGTCATATTGGTCACACAAATTTTATGAAGGAAATTTTAGGTATGAAATGAATTAAACGTATTCTCAACTGCAATAACAAACTAATTTTAAAACTACAAATTAAATGTATTGAAAAACTTATATTGAAAATATTACTACAGTAGCGGGAGGTATTGTGTTGGACACATCAGATTTTTACTTTTCAAGTGATACCTTTGAGTTGGGATAAATTATACCTTTTGACCACAAAGCTTCCCACCCCTCCATAAAAAGTTGTAAAATCCGCATAAGTCGGTTTCATATATATCTACTTGTACTATACATCATACACCTAATATCCGGAGTCACTCTTGGAGTTTTTCAATCTGAAGAGATCTGAGATCAGGTATCGCGATCCCGATATTCAAACTCGGCTCCGGTAAGGCCAGGATGCCGGAACATGTGTAAGTCAGTGGAGGATGAAAAATGAATCAACAGCTGGCTCCGGACGCCCGGAACTGCATTAGCCAGTGGCGGCGGCTGCGGATCTGATAGGGGTGAAAAATCACCAAGAGGTAATAGTTAAAGAAGTCTAAGGTCGACTTGTTGACGGGATTGACTTTGATTCGTGAAGGGGTAATATAAATGGTGGGACCACTGCATATAAATAGCGAAGGAGGACAACAATGCAGATGTAGTACTCAAGCTGGTTTTACAGATGAGTGTTATTGGATGGGGGACATTTTCAATATAAAATAAGAAATTAAACTAGTTTCCTAGTTTTAATTGTAACAAGATTTCCCGGTGTCCGGAATATATCGAGCAATATGCATGGTTCGACAAAATGTTCCGAACAAAAGTTTGATGATTTTGATGTAGACTTTCCGATCCTTTCAAATTGTCTTCATCACTAAATCCCAGGGTTTGGGGTGAAGAGGGTTAACAGTGAACCTGAAATGGGAGCTTCTATTTTTTATTGCAGATTCTAATAGATACATATTCCTGACAGATCCAGATAAAATTGATGAAAAAAAAAAACATTTATATTTATCGCGATATTCCTTGAATTTTTTAAAATGGGTTACCCGGTATCTATTCAAAAATTTTGGACCAGTTATGTAGATAATTTTCTTTTAATTTTTTTTTTCAACCAAAGTGAAATCAACAAATAAGATAAAGTGTTAAGTAAAAAATCAAAAAATGATAAAGAATCACCTTAGATATAGACGCAGATATAAAACTAGTAATAACGAAAAACTATCAGTATATATACTATAATAGTATATTACTAAACGAAGTGGAAAGGGTTTCATTACCGTCGAGGGCAAAGATAACAAATCAAAGTAATTTTTTTTTATAAAATTACAGATGCAGCAATACTACAAATCCATTTTAAATTCGATTTAGTATATTCTTAATATTTACTTATGACATACAATACCAATTTTCTCTATATTTTCGGAGACGAAAATTTAAAATTTTTTGACAGCAGACAGTTCTAATTTTTAATTTTAGAAGAGTTTACATACTCTTGCAACTAAAAAATAAAACTAGAATTAAAATTAAAACTTAAACATGTGCAGGGAATGATTACGCATATGATATAATTTTCTTGCGACTAAAACTAAACTAAAATTAAAACATTAGCTGGGAATAATACTTAACATTAGCTAACTTCCCAGCTTTTTAAAAGTCAGAAATCATTATATTACTAACCGAAAATAATATAATTGTCTATATTTTCACTGCCTTAGTTTGTAGTCATGGATTCTCGTTTTTTGGATATATTGTAGAATGTAAAACATTTGGAAAAAACAGTTACTTAATCGTCATGTTACTAACCGATTGGGAATAAAACAATTGTCTATATTTGCACTGTCTCAGTTTGTAGTCCTGGTCCTAGATTCTCGTATTTTGGATATATTGTAGAAGGTAGAACATTTAGGGAAAGCAGCTGCTGATTACAAAGAGAAAGATCAAGTTATAAAACCGTAGAAATGGTAAACCTGTGTAAGATCAGCTTGAGAATGCTCCAGTTTATCTATCCAGCATCCCATATATAATTGGGCACGACATAGGCTATGTAAATCGGACAATTACAAATAACTGATCCTTTGCATTGCTGATGGCGCATTCCTGCCAGTATTGTCCTGCTCCGCGGATATAAAACCCGCGGCGATTGCATATGTATCTGCAGGTCGGCGAATAACAATTACAGTGGCGGGTCACGACCTCAGATCGCATCGGGCCATTGTGTGTCGCTGCCCAAGAATGCTGAAGAATGGGGAATGCCGGTAATGAATACAAGAACTGCTGGGTTAAATATACCGGGCAGTGGCGACCGCAACATATGTGGGAGATGGAGAATATACCAAGTGGTTCTTTCGTCAACATTTGCATGACAAGGAACAGAGCTTCTAGCGAGCTAATGTTCCATTTCAACTATTTTAATAAAATTAGATTTGTATTATTACAATATCATATCATCTCGGACTCAATTTTTTCTTGTATCTAATTGGTGTTGCTACGAAAAATCTATGGACCTATTTCGTCAACATTTGCATGACAAGGAACAAACTTTCTAGCAAAGTTAATGTCTAATTTCAACTAGTTTCATGAAATTAGATTTAAGTATTATACCAATATCGTATCATTTTGGACTCAAGTTTTACTTGTATCTAATTGGTGTTGCTACGAAAAATATATGGACCCATTTCGTCAACATTTGCATGATAAGGAATAAACCTTCTAGTTAATGTTCCATTTCAACTACTTTCATGAAATTAGATTTAAGTTATACCAATATCGTATCATTTTGGACTCAAGTTTTACTTGTATCTAATTGGTGTTGCTACGAAAAATATATGGACCCATTTCGTCAACATTTGCATGACAAGGAATAAACCTTCTAGCAAGTTAAAACAAATGTCAATTCTGTTACTTTTTCATTGTTATCTCAACTATTTTGATTGTAACTGTTTTCTTATGTTAAGCTGATACCAATGTTGCATTGTTAAATTGGTGTAATACTTAAATTGCTTTAGGAAAAAGTGATGAGTTGAAATGCAGTATACTTGAGTGTCGTCCTCTTCTCCGAGTGACGCGTGATGGGTCATCGTACTGCCACCAATTCGTGGATTTATTGGTTATAAAGTATTGTTGGTGGACACGTTTATTGATGGTTCACCAAACGGCAATTATGTGATTAATAAATCCATTAAAGTCAAGATGAGTGTAGGCATTCGGACCATAAATTGATAAATGTGATGCCTTCTTTATTTGTCTACATCAATTGTTAAATGCGGGAATAAATCATCAGCACTCATCATTTACATTTTAAGCAGAAACTACAAAGGAGTTGCAGAAAGATTAATATTTACAATGTTTACGGTTACCACAAATAGAACTGTTATTAAACTTTCGAATAATTTCCTTTAAATAAAATTTTTTTTTTCGCGCCACCGTTCAAATAAGTTATAGAATAACTGTCCTCCTAGCAGAGTAATTATGAAAAATATACAAAATAAATCTGAACTATCAAATGAATCATATTTTACAAATACTTTAAGATTATTTTAAGTTATTGCTACTGGTGGCGCAAAAATATAATAAGCTACTCGGAATGTAAGTACCAAAACCACTATTCTCGTACGATAACATGAATTTCGGTTCCACAGGCTCCACCTCAGTTCATACCTTCTCGAAAGTACTTACATTTCTTGTAGCTTAAATAATTATTTTTATTGAAAATACTTACTTCTAAACTTTTATGTCTCTTAGTTCGGCTGTATTGAAAAATGCCGATGATGCAAAACACTCAGTCACCATACCGACTGAGATTTTCGGTAGACTGACTGATTGTGCTTTCACGTACTCATTTTTATTAATTTTGTGAATTTCTTTCCATTATACGAAACCTCTTTAAAATTGGTAACATTTGACATGATGCAACATCGTTGCTTCTTCGAGGCGACTATACTAGGTAATGTTATCATTAACAGTGGTGCACCATTCAGGAAATTTTACTTGCATTTTTGATGAATTGATAATAAAATAAGAATAAATGATTGGATATCTATGTTTTAATTGACGATTTTTCTTCAATCCATTCTTAATACACAATGTATTATTTGAGTTGAATCTTGCTGACGACGTCACACGAGAATTTCAAATCACGAACCGTTTCAGTCATGCGGTTAAAATTATTGTTTTTAATGTACAAATACAAAATAAAAATAATGTTTTGGGCACATTTTATATTTATATCGTATAAACAGTATGATTCAATTTAAAAAAATTAACATTTTTTTAAAAGACTATTGAAAATCTTTCTTCAATGGACTGATAGAATACTATTATTACTGGTTTAATTTTTTGGCAATTTATTAATGTAATTGACCGTCATAAAGATAATGCGATAATGATCTACAATTATTAAGATAGGTAATGTACAAAAATATTGAAATTATTTTATCTCTTGAGCTGGATAATGTAGATATACTCATATTAGTTAAATCTTTTGTCTAACTTAACTACAAATTGTTTATTGAACACGGAAGAATATTTAATTTTGATTTTTGTCTCAGGAAAGTAAAGAAAGGTGTTAATCATACAGGCATGCGAACAATTTAAACCTGAAATTATTCATTGCTTCATGTTTGTCGCGTATGCAAATAGATGCGTAATAATTCTCCGCATGAAATGTGGGAAACATGAACAATATTTTTGTTTGTGCGTGGCTTGAAGGAGTGATGAGTAAGAATGTAAGCCCCGTTACTCCTTATTGGCTACGCGACCTATGACCTCCATAAATTTAATTGTTCATTTCGAAAACGAATAACTACCGTTCCTTATTATATTTATGATGTTTTGATTTATTCATTGTAGGCAACATCCTACTTTGTTGCAAGTTTCTAACATTTCTCCAATAAATAAATCATCACGCCTCCATTATTTCACAGGAATTATACTTTTCTTGGTTGAATAACTTACAAGTACATCTGAAACGTGACTGGCGGAGTCCTCTATTGGCTGTTTTTGTAACTATAAACTTAAACCTAATTATATTTAAACCAAATTAAAAATTATTTTTCTTTTAATCTTACAAGTATGTATTGATAGTAATAATAAGAAAGTATCGATACTTGGGTATCAAAATTATCGAATACAAATAACGAATTTAAAGAATCGTATGAAAAGGATTTTTTTTTAATTAAATAAATATTTAATTTTTTATGTTTCACAGTGTTAATGATAAAAATAATTTAATTTAGTTTATTTTAAAAAACCTTAGACTTTAACATAATTCTTCTTGATTATACTTGATGCGATATCTATTGGGTAATATCATCAACCACCCAAATGTTTTAAGGGTCATTAGAATTTTTATGTGTTAAAATAAGCGGCATTATCAAGGTCTACACCCGTGGAAATGAGAAAATGGAACCTTGATGGATGGTTATGAGCTATAAAACCACCCTAAGCTTAGGGTAGACTTCTTACAATCAAGTAGGGATGATATTTGGATACGCATACACCAGATCTATGAGTTGGCATTATTTTCATATTTAGCACCACTAGTAACTAGAATTTTACTAGAATTTTTTGTAGTTGTGGTCATGATTGTTTGTTGCAACGAAAATCGAAACGAGTGCGCAACATGAGTGTTAATTTTACAAAAAAAAAAAGTGAGTTAAGTAAAAATTACAAGTAAAATTCTAGTTACGAATAATATTTGGCACCACAGTTAATAATAACATTGGTACAGTAGCTTCGAAAAAGCAACGACGTTGCGTCATGTCAAATGTTACCAATTTTAAAGAGGTTTCGTATAATGGAAAGAAATTCACAAAATTAATAAAAATGAGTACGTGAAAGCACAATCAGTCAGTCTACCGAAAATCTCAGTCGGTATGGTGACTGAGTGTTTTGCATCATCGGCATTTTTCAATACGTTTTTAGTGAAAACCACAGAATAGTTACATACAGAAGCGACACTCCGTGTCGGTACCTTTCATGTTCCCCTATCCAGTTCTATGACCTTGAAGCATTGTGTAGAACTTTAAATTTGTGCTCTTTCCCCTATCTCTCTCTAAGATGTGGATGAACTTTCCGATTTTAAACAATGAGCCCTTTAAATTTGTTGACTTTCCCCATCTCTCTCTAATTTTCGTTTCTCTGTTTTACTGTCGCTTCTGTATAAACCTATTCTGTGGTGAAAACCTCAAAACGCTCTGCTTTATATTGCCTAACGTACTCTATAACAGATACTTTGTATAAATAAAAACTATAAATGCAGAACATGACACGTCATTAAAACTATTATTATATTATTCGAAGCGACTAAAATTCACAATTCCTAGTTTTTGTTCGGTACAGCTATTCTTTCGGAGAAAGTGTGTAAAGGGTGTATTTCCCGACCTCCCTCCCTGAAGGTGGGGGCGCCGCGACGCCCCGCATGTAAATCTCGCCACGACGCCGACAAGTTTACGAGCGCCGTCCGCTTTCATACGTTCCTCGCGATACGTCTGAGCCTCTGGTTTACACTGACGCCCGGAAATATACATGACAACACTGGATCAGCGGCCGGATTGAGAGCAAACCACTACCAAACCATCGCTTCACATCGCACTGTGCTTGTCATCGCCTACAACTTGCCAATTTGTTCAAAAATTTCCTTCCTTGTCTTGCCAAGTCTTCTAGTTGAGTATGAACAAAATAGTTAGTGATGTGTTTATCATCTTGTAAAATTTGCTAAATTTCTTATTTTATAAACGCCTTCTTCAGTGTGTGTCATATTTAAATTGTTACAAGAATCCCACGTGGGGTTGAAGCACAGAATAGTTACATACAGAAGCGACACTCCGTGTCAGTACCTTTCATGTTTCCCTATACAGTTCTAAGACCTTGAAGCATTGTGTAGACCTTTAAATTTGTGCTCTTCCCCTATCTCTCTCTAAGATGTGAGGAAACTTTCAGATGTTAAACAATAAGCTCTTTAAATTTGTGCACATTCTCCATCTCTCTCTAATTTTCGTTTCTCTGTCTTACTGTCGCTTCTGTATAAACCTATTCTGTGGTTGAAGTTTGAAGCACGTTATAGCTGGAAATAAATTCCAAAATGCAGGGATGTTGCAATTTTCCCCGACCCAAAAAACCCGCCCTGTTTTTTTTGAAAATCAAAAAAAAAAACCTACATAAAAAACCCACTTGACAAAAAATCCTTAAAAGCTCGTATATTTTTTAAATAATTTTATTCAGTACAGTACGAAAATTTACATAAACATAAATAAATTATGTTTATAACAAAACACGCATAATAATTATTACATGCAAGCTTACATCCGTCATCAAGACTGTACGACTCAGTCGATATAAGGTATGTACGTCGTAAAAGAAAACAGAAAATAATATAGGTTTGTAACTGTATTAATAGGTACACGTATTTTGTGTTAAAATAATTATATAAATGGTTTTAAAATATCCTTAAACATTCCTTACATAATTAGCAGGGTATAAAAAAAATAATTTGTAATAATAATCCATTATTATTATTATTATTAAATAAATTTCTTTTAAATCTTACGACTCATAAAATTATAATAATAAATGTGTCACATATACTACAACATATTTAGCAATATGAAAATATTATTAAGTATTATAAAATAAAATACCGGTGTGTTTTGAAATAATGCTTTAAAAACAGTAGGTTATTTTTAATTCAAAAACCGTTGTAAGTCATTAAATATGTAAACACACATGTGTATTTTTACAGGTAAGTAAATAACACTACATATATGCGCGTGGTCTATTATTATCTTAATTATTAATCTCGCATATTAATTCAAAAACGCCCATCGTTTTGTCGTCTTAATTACTAATTAAGTTAATCGCCTGCTAAATATTTATACCGGTACATAAAAAGTCAAAAACGGTTGTAATTATTTATTATAAACCGTAAAAACTATGAGGGAAATTGTCTGTATTTAATCAAAAAAATGTCTTTATAATTGAAGATAAGTAACTCACTACTTTGGTGAACATAATTTTTTGTTGTTGTTGACCGGAAGTAGAACTCACCTGGAATAAAAAAAAAAGTTTTGTTAATTAACAAATATAAACAAAAAGTAAAATATAATATTTATATTTAAAGAAAAAGAAAGAGACTATACAGGGTCACCAATGAAACAATTTATAAAGTCGGTTCATTTTAAACATCCTTTTGTTTTTCCCAAAAAATGCATAGGTGACTAGGTATAAATTTTCATTTTTTACTTTTTTTATTTCAATACAAAAAATGTTTTAACGTACATTATTCAGGCACTTTTTAACTTTTGAATTCACTGCAGTACTTAAGAATTTTATTTCTTATACCGTTTTCGACAAATTGATTCCAACTTTCTTATGGGTCTCAAAATATGCTATGAGAATGTTAAATAGATTTTTTTTCTTTTTTCAGCGATATAAAATATATGCGTATTTAAAATAAATTAAAGGCAAAAATGATATAATTAAAAATGTACTCCGTATGGGGCAACATATATTTAATTAGACCGACTTTGCGTCTCTTATATTTTTCGAGATCCCAAAGCCTAAAGAATTTTATCGGTTACCCTGTATACGATGTTAAAAAGGATAAAAATTCAATATACAGGGTGTTCCTCAACTTAGGATAAAAAATTAATGAGTAAATACTGTAAGACATGTTGATCATTATACAATTTACAATGTAAAGGGTAGTTTATTTGCAGTAGAAATTTTATGGACCACACAATATTACACATTTTACTAGTATTAGTTATTATGTAAATAATTTACTTTCATTGCAGAAAATTTTAAGAAAATTATTAAAAATAGCTACCGACCAGTGACAAAAAAATATATATTAATTAATTAATAGGATGCATTTTTTTGAAAATTCTTTTTGTTTTATAAAAGTTGTGGAACACCTGTATATGAGTGCATACAATATTTTGAATTTAATGTGCAAAAACTTTTTTACCAAGTGTGTATCGTTTACAGAAAAGATCCGCTTGCATTTTACTGTTAAATAAACAAGACTTCGATTACTCAACATATGAACCAAGCCAGACACTTAAATGACTTAAGTACCTACTTTATTTTTGGCAAGTACAAAATGTATTTTTAGTTTAGATTCCGCAAAAGCAGTGAATCCCATCCTGTCCCGATTTCCAAAAACTGTGAATCACGCTGAGATATTGTTTATACGTTTTGCTTAAAGTATAGCAGTAAGTTGTCATAAATTGAACAATATTTATGGGTCGGAGTGCGCCAGAATGTTATGTTTGGAGGCAGGCGGCCTGGCCAGGGTTTATGTTGTTGAATCACTTGTTGACAGCTTGACGCGACGACAGGTGCGACCGTGTTTTGTCTGTCGCTGATGCACTTGCTCTTGTTACGTACGAGTGGACATCCATCTAGGTTGCAACCGCAATCAGCACGGCTTAATCGGTGTTACGAAAATAGGAGATATTCTACTGGATGTTATAATAAAATCATGACTTGTGTAGGATTTTCATTGTTTTGTGGGGGGTTGGGTAGCTTAGTAGCCAGGCGAAAAAAATGGGCTGTATTAAAAATTCATGTTGAATTTACTTTGTATAAAATACTTGTCTCAAGAAACTTTTGCCGCAAGACCCATAATTTATAAGAGACAGTTGTTTATTTTATAATGAGTTTCAAATATCGTTTTCATATTTTTCCATATCCTACATTTATTTTGATTTCTTATACATTTCTTTGACCTTAGAAGCCAAAGAAGAAAAAGAAATGAAAAAGCATTTATAAAAATACTAATAATCAGAGACAGAGACAAGAGACAATCAAAACTAAGACCAATACCACAAGATACAATAAATAAATACAGTGCTCTATTAAATGATGCAGATGTAAAGACAGTTGCAAGATATTGTTCTGCAAATGAAGAAGAAGCAATATGTCATTAGTAAATCAAAGGAGAAGCAGATAGAAGAAATGTTGAAACATCTGAAAGGAAGGGATTTATGTCGTCAATGATGAATGGACAGGCAGAATTTTGAGAAGATTCAAACAAGAAGGAGAATATGGGAAACCTTATAAATATGTTTATCCAACACCGTGTAGTTATAACGCTATTACTATGGAGTTTTTAGATAAATAGTCGATTGTAGAACACATGTGGGTTAGAAATTATAACTCACTGTTTGTTGGTTCTTATCGTATAGTAACAACGTTATAAAACCTTCTCTACTTTATTTTTTTATAAAATGCCATTGTAAAATGTCAACTGTCAAAAGAATTTTAATATATTTTATATCAATGATTAAAAGGTGTTGGATAAAATGTTGTATGGCACACGTGTGTTAATTACATCACTTGAGAAAAATACCCCACTCGATCTAACGACCTTCTGAGCTAACTAGTTTTCACGTGACTTATTTGTAATGTAACACACTTGTACCATAAATAACTATTATGTAATTTCAAATTGGCGCACCCAATCTTGATTGATACATTTACAAGTTTATGGAATAAAGCCTGGTAGAACCATTATGGTGTATGAAAATAGTTGGATTTTAAGGAATTATCGTTGATAAAAGTTCTTTGTGGTGAAAACGGCAAAATTACCTAAATAGTACCTAAATTGGTACATTCGTGAGGAAATGTAGCTATGTGAGTTATTTTGACTGACCGATAATAGATGGCGACACTAGGATAGAAGAGTAAGAGAGAAGATCATTGCTCTTATTATAATCTTGTTGTGTGCTGGCGTCTGATCTGTAAGCAGTAAATCTGGGTGAGTGATCTTGGTCAGGTGTCGCGGAAGCCCCTTGAAGCATTCCATCGACACACGTCACGCAGTTATTTAGTAGTTGTAGCAATGCATCAGCGCGTCGGGTCGCCCATCGTCCCGACGGCCAAATATAGACGCGTCTACGTCTAACTAATGCGGCTCCGTACTGCTGTCATTGATGTAATGCACTTTCTGACATAAATCTCTCCGCTCTCTCTGCTGCAAGGAGCTTGATGAAATGACGGACAGGTGGTGCTAGCGTCTGTCAGGCGCTGCAGGACCGGCCCAGCCAAAATCTTCCGAATTTGTGTTTTATGAACAGTAGAAAATAATAACTAAACCGTTACTGTTCTATAAATTTCGTTTCGTTATAATTTGGCAAGATTTCTTAAGGTTTGTTCGAACCAACAGTTCGGAACTGTTCCAGAATTGGAAGTTCTGCGCATGTCATCTATAGAAACGAATTGGGAACACTCACTTTGGTTTAAATTTGGCGGTACCCTTTCCCTTGCCACGTGCTTTTGTTTTGAATAATATTTTCCTCATATATTTATATAGTTTATAGTTCAATACATACAATATTATATATAGTAGATTATTATGTAATAATTATGAAATAAATAAGAATGGAATTTGGTTATAACACTTTTTTATTTAGTCGGGTGATTATTATGGGCCTTCTTCTCAAATACATTCAGCAATGTTAGATGAATTATAGTTCTCGTCAAATTCATTGGGCCAATAATACCTGGATATACTTTAGATATATAAATGCTTACTCCAGCAGACATGAATTGACTTGTGATATTCAAGAATAATCAATACAGGAATGTATAATGGGATAATTAAATTTTCAATCAATTTCAAGGACCTTACTAAAGTTGCAATTGTGGTTAAGATTATTGTTGACCTAATGAAGGACAGTTATCATTCACTAGCAAGGTTGGCAAAAAAACACGATTTATTTAAAAAAAAATCATTGTTTTTTTAAATAAATCAATTAAATCATGATTTTTTATTTTTTTAGTTTTTAAAGATATCTAAGTGTTATTGTACCTTTTAATTGTTTCAAGAGCAATATAAATATTTTTTTTTTCATAAACAAAACGAAACCTGTAATAAAACAATTCATCTGAATAAAACTAGATAGATTAAAAAGAATTTTTACTTTTAGTTACACATGTAAATACTTACATTTTTCTTCTGTTATGTGACAAATAAAGTGTTAAAATATAATTTAATTTTAAGATATTATTATATATAGAACAGATTTTTGTTATTATTAATAGTTTTGTAGCAAATAATTAAATTCCTATTATAATTTGTATCTTGATAAAAATTAATTATTTTTATTATAAAAATCAGTTGATTTAAATCGTTATTTAAATCAAATAATTTAAATCAAGTCACCCCAATCACAAAAGACTTATATGTTGCTATGGAAGTAAGTATTGCTTACGTAAACAGTGACGCGAAGAAGGATTTTATCTTATATTGTTTTTGTGTTGACAATAAAGCAGTTTGGCATAAACAGTAAAGGGTAATATGTCTTAATAATATAAAAGTGTACTGAAAGAAAGTTTTCAATGGTACCGACATTTATATAAAAACCATTATTATAAGTATTGTAAGTCGCTCCTTAATAATTTGCCAACTCCCCACCCCGAATGTGCTCATGATCCCCGTGTTTGTAAACTGTCCATTTAATCCCCTTATTCTCCCACTCTCCCTCTCCCACTCTTGGCCTCCCCACCCTTATCTCTCTCCCCACTCTCCCCCCACTCTCTCCGGCAGGCTTCAATCAGCAAGTGACAGATTTATACTCCTGCAGACACACATTACAGGACTCATAACTCAGGGAGACGGACGGGTGGTGCCGGTTAGGGGCCGGGTACAGCGAGCGTCTGTTGCCACGCATGGTAAACATTGAGGTGAGTTACCCAGTGTGATAAACTAACGGTGGTTGTGGCGAATGTGAATTTGCTTGTTTCAATATTCTGATTTACTTTGAAATAAATTAGGTAATGTTATTTTTGCTATTTTATGTTGATTATTTCACAAACGTCATTTTTACCCAATCAAAATTATTCTTTTGATGACTATATGTAGTTTTTCAGTAAAGAAATCATAGTCATGGTTACATTTTGTTGATATCAAATATTTTATTTTTGAACTGTTGTCATTTGTGAAATACTCAAGCAAATCTGATTCGAGCTATTATTTAATTAATTGGTAAAATTTACTCATTTCAAAGTAATGACAACTTGAGTCATTTTTGACATTCGTTTGTCTGTTACTACGCTACAACTATTAGTAAATTTTTACAATAAATTCATGGCTTTTATAATATCACTTATAATAAAACGATATTGTGATGCAGTCTATTTGTTAAAATTTAATTAACCTCGACCAGTTTCGACCCCACGTGGGTCATCCCAGATTTGTTTTATTATCTTACAAGTTCGTCAGTCAAAAAACTTAAGTAACCATTAGTTTTTCTGTACAAAATATTTAACAATGAATTGATCGAAAATTAAATAAAATTTATAAGTACTAGATACCGTACAAGATATTTCGTAAAAAAATTTGAAGTTGATGAGGATTAAAAATGTAGTACATTTATTGGTAAAAGTAATTGTACATTCAAAAAACAATATTGCATATTTTGAGTTGTTTTTAAAATAAATACAGATTTGGTTTTACGTATGACACTTTTGTATGTAAACAGATACATATACAGCTTTTAGTCAAATATATTTGATATGAATTCATATAATAAAAATAATAGAATCTCATCATTTCATTGGGAAAAAATAAGGAACTTGACACAAGAATACTATTTACTTTTATTTTACTTGAATTTAATTGTTAAAGTGTCAGCCTCAAGGGACCTACAACTTATAGTAAGATTCAAATGACTGGAATATAGCGGTATTGTTGTTTGATTAAAGACTGGTAAAGTTGAGATTTGAACCCCAAATCTTATTTGAATCAGAGCACGTTTACTAAGTGAACCACCGCTGTCCAGACATGCGACACGAGGTTATCTCAAAAAAATAAATTTCTATTAACAGAATAATATCACATCGAAAGACTGATATATGTTGTCAAAAATATACGTTATTTACTATTTTGATGCGATATTTTTCTATTAACCGGAAATTAAGATAACTGGCATTTTAACTACAGATGGAAAAAAGTTACCGATTCATATTGTCGGAAATTAAAATATTAGTAAACAATCCGTCAAAAATTGACAAGATATTTTAGTTATATTAACTCACCACGATTTTGAAAAGAAGCAGCCATCAACCTTTGCATAATCTGCCAATAAGAGTTCAACAAATTGATTTGCATCTCGTTATAATCTTCGTTTTTCCGGTCCATGTTTGGCGACATTTCGTACTCACACATCACTCATTACTAGTCACTTGTCACTATTGAGTAGCAAGCAGGCAGTCACTGCATCACTATCCCACTCTCTCTTCTCCGTCCGGTGAACCGGTGTTTGTATTTGCGCATTGGCGGCCGAGGCACGAGGGTGAACGAGCAACAGCGCTCGAAACGCACCGCAGGGCTGCTAGGGACAGACTGCCGACGTAGGGCTCCGTTAGGGCCCGGCAGGTGTGGATAGAGATAGGCATAGGGCAGGGAGGGGATGAGATAGAGTAGGAGGCAGGAAGAGTAGATGGACATGATTGATGGAATGGGATGCTTTTTTAATTAGCAATATTTTTACTTTTTGAAGGGCGACTTCTTTTGAAATATCCGCTAGGTATACTACTTTAAATTACATACTTTACTGTATTCCTAACAAAAAATACTTTGTTATATGTGCATACTTAGATCATGTAATTTAATGACCGACAATATTCCTCTTGTAGTCTTTATATTATCTTTACATATTACTTACATTTGAAGATTTCTTTTTATGGACAATATCACATTGGAATAAAATCTCAAATAAACAATTCAACATTTCGATTACAATATTTTTAAGTACTGCTTAAAATTTACATCTTCTTATTGCAATTGACTACAATTGTTACAATTTTTTACATTAAATTTAGAATATCGAAAGATACCTTCTGATATATCCTAAAGTTCATTATTAGCCAAATTGTACATTGCGTGTTATACACTGTCATAAAATTATTTATTAATTAAAATATAAATGACGCCTGTGGTAATATATAACACGACATTATTAGAAGGAACAGGTCTACAAGTATATGTTTTCTTGCCTAAAAAGGTCTTTTGCATTTTTAGTGATGTAGAATATCTCACCTTGGGCACATTATTTCCAGAAGGAACAGATCCTTAACTACTTGAGCCACTTATTTCGTTCGTTTTGTTTACTGTAGATTTCGAACCATTGTGTATTAGCGAATCTGGGATTTGAACTCTAGATTTTACATTTCGCTTAATTCGATGCGAACCACAGTAACTAAAAACTAAATGAACCACCGCTGCCCTTCTTAGAAAACGACCATCAAAATATAAATTAAAGATTCAGAAGGTCTATTTATATTATAGTCTAACATTTCTAGAAAGAACAGGACTTCAAATGCTACAGATTTTATACCTTAGTAAAATATTCGATGATAATCTTATAAGAATGCGACAGGCAAGTTTTGATATCGTTGTTCCTGTTTTATAGTTCTAAAGACGTAGTATATTACTCTATAATATATAGAGGTTTCAAAATTGTGTTTTTTACCTTGATGATTATTATCCATTCTTTTTAAGTTTTCACTAGTGTATGGTGTTATGTTGCAACTTAATTGTATTCAGATCAAATCAAAATAGAAGTGATTTTTAAAATCAAAAGTTTATATCAGGGGATATCTTCAAAATTTACATGAATTAAAAGTTTAAATTTAAAACATTTAGTTTTCCAGCAAATTGGATCATTACTTAATAATTAATAGAGATTTTAGATTTTAATTGTTTGTTATTATGTGTACTTGTTTGTTTGTCATTATATTTGTTCGGTATTTTGTAATTTCTTACAATATCTAAATATAATCCCGCTGTCAAATACGTTCCCTATGTTTCATTTTAAATGAGGCAAGCAAATACATTGCTGTCAATCAATGTCACCGTCATGTCGTAACCATGGATACATAAAATCCCATTTTTCACGTTAAAAATACTCACGGTTTAATGTTTACTGTTACTAAGGTCTATTTCTTAAAGTTGATCCTAAGCAGTGGAAACACATCGCCCAATAGGAGGTTAGAGTTTGTGGTTTTGTATTTGTATTTAATAAATTGACTGCCAAGAGTATAATCATCCAATCGATCATTGATTTATTTTTTTCTAATTAAACTGTAATGTTTAGCGTTTTGTACGGTTCTCATGAACCGTTTTACGTTTTACATAAGCAATGGAATTCATCGCCCGATACGAAGTAGTTTAGGGTGGTTTTATTTGGAATAAATAAAAAAGTATAAATGCTCTTTTCTATTTTTTCGATTAATTACAGTAGCCATATTTTTTTTTAGGAAATAAGACTCATAATCCACTCTTCTCGGCCAATCACAGAACTAGAAATCAATTATACCTGTTTATTTTAAATCTGCCGTGCTGTGGATCACCCTTTCTACGGCCGTCTGACAGCTGACGGTATAGTCATTTGTCCTTATATATATTTTTATGTTGTCACTTTTTAAAATATTTATGCGTTTTTCCAAATTTGCAACAATAGAAAATGTATAGTATTGTATTCAGGATTACTACCATAATGTCTTATATAATAATATACTATTTTTTTTCATAATTAAGCTATAATGTTTAGTGTTTCTACCATTCCCATGTCCTAAGGTTTTACGTAAGCAATAGAACACATCGCCCGATAGGAAGTGCGAATTTGGGGTGCTTTTGGCCGGGAGAACCGAATGAAACTGCGATGGTTTACAAACACGAACATTATCTCGGCATGAAGTTAGTGTATTTATACCCTTTTCTATTCCTGTATTACATCCTCATTATTTCAATTAATTACAGTAGCTAAATTTCAGGACAGTGAAATATGACTCATTATTCACTCTTCTCGGTCAATCACAGAACTAGAAATCAATTATTAACGTTTATTATGAATCAGCAATGATGTGGATCACCCTTCATACGTCCGTCTGACAGCTGACGGCTTAGTCATTTGTCATTATTTATTTTTATGTTGTCACTTTCTAAAATAATTATGCGTTTTTCCAAATTTGCAACAGTAAAAAAAGTATAGCATTGTATTCTGGATTACTATCATAATACCTTATATAATAATGTACTATTTTTTCCTAATTAAACTATGTTTGGTGTTTCTACGGTTCCCACAACCTAAGATCTTACATAAGCAATGAAACTCACCGCCCAATAGCAAGCACGACTTTAGGGTGGTTTCGGCCGACAG